>OZ025294.1:413669787-415010364 GCA_964019185.1 Maratus speculifer
ACAGTGTACGTAATATTAATTTAAAGAGTTTTAATTTCTAAATAACTTTTAACCGTTTAAGAAAATTTAGTTATTTAAAGTCATCGAGAGAAATATATGAAATAAGTGAAACTAAACATTTTAAATGATCTGATGTAAAAAGTTGCATTTATTTCCAAATTGAGTAAGACGTATTAATTTATGTCTCAAGGTTTATCACAAGTCAAGTAGAAAAAAATCTCCCATTTTTTTAAAATTACTTTTTAGATGTTTCACGCATTTAAAACACATGAGGACCCCAGAAGCCAAGGAATATTCAAGTTGGAAAATGCACATGAAGTGTAGCAAATGAGGTGCGTTCGTACGATAACGAAGTTTTAAAAATACTCAGATCTTGCTCTCATAGTCGACAGTACTTCAGATATAGTATAGTGGTCGAAATCTTGTTTGTGTTCCTGTAAATATACAGCAAGAAACTTTTGTTACACCTCAGCATCGTATATCATATTCATAAAATGTGAAATAGTTTAATATAATTAACACACGCCCCAAACAACGTTTTCAGTTACAGCATTATGTAGTGGAATATTTTTGTAGGCCCTGTAATTTAATTATAAATATTCTTTGAATCACATATTGTACAGAATGTATATTTTAATATATATATACTTCATAGGTCCATGTGTTCTATTACATTCGAATGAGTGTCACAGCATTAAAATGCATTTGAAACATTTTTCACCATTGACCGTAATGTAAAGGAATACTTTTGATTGTCTCTGTAATTGATCTATGCATCCGATTTTCATAAAATGTGAAATAGCTCTACAAAATATGTAATAATTATGTGTTTTAAATTTCAAACGATTCGGTCGGGTAGTTTTTGCGTTGTTATACGCGGGCGGACGGACAGACGGACAGACAGACGGACGGACGGACGGACGGACTGAACGACAACTATAGGTGCTACGTATTTACATAATTACGAACGGACCAATAAATAGACAAAAAATTAACTAACACAGACAACTGCACAGACAACTGCACAGACAACTTGGAAATATATTTCTTTATTTTCAGGTGATGAAATATAAGTGACTTAATTATGTGCTGCGTTCTAGAGATCAACCAATATTGCCGAAAAATAATCAATATTGATTAATTATAAATTTAACTGAAATGGTGCTCCTGCGTTTTTCCCATTTATTGAACTAAAAGTTTAAAGACCACAATAAAAATGAGACAGTTTCCTGTTACAACACCGTCAATTATTATCGATGTTCAAATATAAACCTTTCGGGTCCAATTTTTTTCTGTTTTTAGAAAAAAATTATTTTTATCTATATTATAAAGGCCAAACGTCTCTGTGCGTAACGCATACTTTTTTTGCGAATGGCAACACTTTCAGATTTTAAATGAAATTTCGGGTATCGCAATTTTTGCTACTGCAAATTTTTTAACTTCTGAATATCGCCCATTTTCAATTTCTACACCATCGTATAGGGAAAAAAAGTATACTTTTAGATACAATTTATTGTATCTTAATGTATTTTTGAAATATTAATTTTTTTGTAGTTTTATATACCTTTTTTTCTAATCGTGGCAACAAAAGTATACCATTTCTATTAAAAGCAAAGGGGAAAACGGAAAAAATTGAATGCTGTATCTTTATGTTGCCATTTTCTCATTAAAAGGAAAACATAAGAAATTTAAATATCTTCTGTTATAAAACCCGATGAATTTTGACTTCATTTACAAAATTTGATTTACGCGTAAAAGAATATCAACTGTTTAATATCTATGTCAGCTAATAGCATTGAGACTTCAAGTTTTTAATCAAAATTATCAAATTAAAATGCCAATTTTTTTTAAACGTGAATACAGATGTGAAATGTACATTTGTAAATTTTGATATGGTGAAAATGATGCCGGGTTTAGATTTCACAGGAAAAAAATTCTGTGATTGGGTCAAAGTTGAATAAATTTTGCTTTTTGTCATTTTGGAATACTAGCATAAGAACCTTAATTGATAACTTTATCATAATAACTTATCTTTATTATTTTTTACTGCTTACATATACGATTAAAGTTTAATTTTAATAATTTCTATAACTGTGTTTTATAGAAATAATATTTTGCTAATTTGATGATAAATATCGTTTGTTTAAGAGTTAGACGTAAGAATATAAAATGCATTTTTTACTATAACTAATTTTGTAGGTTTATTATAAGTTAATGAAACAGTCCCTTCTTAAACATTTTCTTTCGTCAAAATTTGACGGGTTCTACCTTGTGTTAATAAAATTAACACTAGTTCTCCATATAGATTAATTAGTATTTAACGAAAATTTCATTAACTGAAAGGTAACGAATGTTGTTGCTTTGCGTGCTATTCAATTCATATTCAAATGACAATAGTCTAGGGAAGAATTTTTGAACATATTTAGAAGATATTACAATACAATAAGATTTCAGTTATGTTACAACTTTCTAATACTCTCTTAAAAAGTCAGCCACAAAATAGCTCAATTTGAGCTGAAACCACTCATCTCAATGTTGAAAGGCAGCTTCTCAAAAAAGAGTTGAAATAACTCGTGTTTACGAGCTGTTTTTAACCAATTTTAATGAAGTTGAGCTATTTAAATAACCAATTTAGATCAAGAAGATTTAATCGTTTGAAAAACAACTCTTTTATGGTCGAAAAAATTACAGCTCTTTCATGAGAAGCCAAATCAGCTCTTTCGTTTTAAGAGTGTGCTTTTTGCACTTTATTACACTTGATTATTTTAGGAAAGTAACTTTCATTTTTAATTTAATGAGTTAAATGTATGTTTAAAATAAAAGATTCGCAAACGGCGCTAAGAAAACTAAGCAAATTATAATAATTATTATTATTTCTAAATGCCTAAACGTAAATGAAATCATATAGTAAATACATAGACATATACTAAAAACACTACATGTAAATAGAAGCAAAGGTGTTTCAAAAGACAAAATAATGCTTTATTAAAAGACATGTACTATTTATAGAACACCAGACCTAAAAGGGTGAGCGTTTATTATTTTGAACTCAATTTATCCTCTTCAGACCTGTGGTGCATAAATGTGTACCTCCATTCTTTACCTCATAAAAACGAAACTGTTCGAATTTTTTGCATTTTTACTTTACTTTTGCACAGCTGAATGCTTTTTGCTTAAAAACAAAACCAATAAATGTCAGTACTGATAAATAATACCTCATAAAATAAATATTATTTTCATCCGAGTTTCGAAAATACCTTCAAGACATTGTGGCAGAGAAAGTAAGAAATATTCATGATTATTAAACTTAAATGCATAACAATAAAAAAATTTGAGGATTTGCTGATCATTTACTTGTCTAAAGACCTTAATTTTGTTATTGCGTAAATTTATATTACTGATAGTTAAACTGGTGTTTTAAGGGAATTAGTACTTTTATATCCATATTTGTAAACCTAAATAAAAATGACTCTTTCTGTCATCTATGGTGTCATTTTAATTATGCAAAAGCAATAAATATATATTTAGAGAGTTATTTTATGCTCAGGTCTGAAGAGGTTATTCCAAATAGATTTTTTGTTAATTGTACCCCTTGGCTTCTGAGGTCCTCATATACTTTTTCCTTATACTTGTATTCATGCCTTGAAAGAAATGTTTTTACTTTATTTTATCTAGTTAATGATCTTTTTTACTGAATATTAATTTTCTATTTGTTATAAATACTCGAAGGCAATTTCATTTATTTATTCATTGGCAAAGACAAAAATATCTGTATTCAGGGGACGGTGGACCTTTATTTGAGCAAAATCGTCGCAATAAAGATCTATTTCTGTAGTATAATAGTTTCAAAACAGTTTTTTCTTATTAAGATGTCATTTATGAAGATTTTAAGAAATAAATAATAAAGGTAAGTGTATTTATATACTTTAAATATGTTTTTCTCGAAACTATTTTTTTAGCGTTTTGAGATTTTGGAAATGCTCCTTGCGACGTAATTTTTGATCAATATTTTTGAAATTGATAAGGAAGTATCCTGATATTGTTTAGAAAAAAATTGGGTGAGCTTTTTAAAATTCATCTTCTTTCTGATAATCAAATTTGATTTTTTTACATATTAAATGGCAAAATTTTGATGAAAATCGATATGGAATTTAGAAACAAAAATTGTAAAATATTACCCATTCAAAAGATTTTAAAAAATCTTACACATATTTGCTTATAATAGAGTTTTAAGTGATAAAAAATGCAAAAGCAAGAAAATGTCTCAAAAATTAAAATACGAGGGGACATTTTAAAATTTCATTTATAAATTTAATTTTTTTTTAAATCTAAAAATTTTAATAAGATTGAAATATTTTTGGAAAATGTTCTATATGCTTTTGGTGAAACGTATAATATGCACATAATTTCATATAGCTATGATGAAAAAAAAAATAACTTTCACAATCCCCTTAAAATTTTCCACAATCACAATGAAATTTTAATAACAACAATTGTCGCAGCTTGACCTCATTTCTTATTTGTTACAAGCAATCCTCATAGCATGCATGGCCACAGTGACGTCACTATGAGTCACTTTGGTCACATCACATCTGTGACCAAAATGCCACCACTCAGTGACGTCACATTGTGACGGAGATGTGACTTTTTAAAAATCTTTAGAAAATTATAAAAAAGTCTTCAAAACATGTTATTTACATTTAAAAACATGTTTCTGGCAATTTAAATATCGTTGCTTTTGTCACAGTTTCGTCACAATGTTAATGTCAAATTAGTCACAAATGACACATTTTTCACAAATTTGTCACATTGTGACAACTATGTGAAACGTCACAACCCGTAAGACATGGTGACGTCACTGCAACGTCGTTGTTAAGTCACATTGTGACTTTGTGACCATCGATTGTCGATGTGACGTCACGTGACGTCGATGTCAAGTCACAGTGACTACAATGTGAAGGCGTTATGGCCGTTTTAGAGCTTTTTTGTGACGTCACAATGTGACCAATTTGCAAAAAGTGTGTCATTTGTGACAACTTTGACATTAACGTTGTGACGAACTGTGAAAATTTTTTTAGAAGGTCACATTTTAGTCACATTGTGACGTCACTGAGTGGTGGCATTTTCTTCAGAGATGTGATGTGACCAAAGTGACTCACAGTGACGTCATTGTGACGTCACTGTGAACATGCATGCTATGAGGGAAAAGAGCTCTAAAACGGCCATAACGACTTCACATTTTAGTCACTGTGACTTCGTCACGTAACTTCACATCGACAATCGATGATCAAAAAGTCACAATGTGACTTCACAACGACGTCGATGTGACGTCACCATGCCTTACGGGAATGTATGATTTATTCTTTTTAAAGAAATCACATTTAATCAAACATTAATTTTTCCTGAATAAGTTTTCTTCTGAAAAAATATCAAGATGCTCAGAGAGTATGAATTTAAATTGAGTAGAATGTTCTATGTGATAAATTAGATTTATTCTTCTGCATTCCTAAATCCTTATAAGCTTTCAGATTCAGCATTTATATGAATGTATTACATATTTAAATGGAGTTAGTCAAGTGTAATTTTCTAGGTTTTTTTTTTCTATTTAGTTCATAATTTCTCCTAAACTAAAGGATTTTAAAATATTTTTTCTAATGTTATTTTGCGTGAAAGTTGTCTTTCAGGAAATTGTTTAGATTCTACTAACTGCATTTTGAAATTCATATTCTGAAATGTACATCATCAAATGTTACTGAATTTTTACGATTTCTCGTATATTTATAATATTTATATACTTGGAAAACTGGAAACGCGTATTTTTGCATTTATATTACATCTTTTTATTTAAAATACTTATTCTTTTTTTCTTGTATAAGATATCTGTGAATGTTTCTGTACGCGGTATTCAGAATAAGCAAATTATTACATTTACAAAAATACTTTATACTAATAAGTATAAAAAAAGAGCTGTAAGGTTTTTCCTATAGTTATATTTTTTCCAGGTAATTATACTGCCAATAATACTAGCATTAATAAAAATGATAATTGGCTGTCTTCTCACAAACCAAAATATAAAGAAATTCCTTTAGATAGTTTCGCATTAAATTGTATTTTACTTAATGGTTTACAATATAGGGTAATAAACTAGAACTTGATATAGGTGTTTTGTCCTGTGTAGCATAGATTTATACACTTTGTTTTGAAAATGACAGATACCGGACACGTGATCCATTGTGTTTCTAGGACGTTTGACTCTTATCAAATCCGCCATTTTTTATTCACTGCAAATAAATCCATTTTAATTATTACACTTAAATTTACGAGAAAAACAAATAAATTTATATATCTAATCAACCCTTGATCGGAAACGTTGAAATCTCGTCCAAAAACAGAAACGTTTAAGGGGACGGTGTACGTTAAAAATTTATTTTATTCATTTTTATCATAGCAATATGAAATTTTGTGCATATATACATTTCACCAACAGCATATACAATACCTTCAAAAAATTTCCAGCCTTATTAAAATTTGTAATTTTTTTTACAAAAATTTAAATTTTTAAACGAAATTTTAAAATGCTCTTCGTGTTTTAATTTTTGAAATATTTTCATGCTTTTGCATTTTTATGAGTTAAAACTATATTATAAACAAATTTGTGTAAGATTTTTTAAATCTCATGAATAGTTAATATTTCACAGATTTTTTTCTAACTTCCTTATCGATTTTCATCAAAATTTTGCCTTTTAATAAGTAAAAAATAAGATTTGACTATCTTAATGAAAACGAATTTTAAAAAGCTTACACAATTTCTTTTTAAATAATATCAGGGTACTTCCTTATCAATTTTATAAATATTGATCAAAAATTAAGACGCAAGAAGCAATTCAAAAATCTAAAAACGCTGAAAAATTAGTTTTGAGAAAAACAGATTTAAAGTATATAAATACATTTTTCTTTTATTATTTACTCCTTAAAACCTTCATAAATGATATTTTAATAAGAAAAAACTGTTTAGGTACTATTATACTCCAGAAATAGACCTTTTTTCTGACGATTTTGCTATAGATTACTTTGCTCAAATAAAGGTCTACTGCCCCCTTAAATGTAAGAGTGCTTAATTTTTTAAACTGCCATAAAATTTAAAAAAAAAAATAATTCTTATTAATTCATCAAATAGTGAATGTAAACATTTAATCTTTAATAATAATGCACTATCATGACCATTTTTTAAATATAACAGAATCAAAATAATTTTTGATTCCAACATATGGCCAATATATTTATAAATAATCACCCTTCAGTCATTAGATATGCAAGTGCAATAAATGATTTTTAAAATTTATAACTCTGGTGATTAAGCTACTTATGGTATAGTTATATAAATTTCAAATTAAATGATTAGCCTGACGAGGAAATACCACAGCACGATTGATACTATGTCGAATGGTCGAAGGTTGATCTTATAATATGCAATATATCTTTTATAATTATTCATCATTTTATTATTTTACTATTGTTATTATTAATATTATTAAAAGAAAATACTTTTAATGATAAAATATTAAGATTTCATTAATGAACATGACACTCTCAAAACTTAAATTACCTTTTCCAGATAAATCTAGTTCAGGTGTGATAATTCCAAAACTCTCGTCTACCTTATAAATGTTAATACTTCCTGAAAAAAAACAGCATAGCAGCGCCCTCGGTAAGATTGTTTACACCAAAATCTAGTCTGCAACAGCGTATGTGAACTTCTAACTGAATCTGAAGTTTGATGAAAACCATACATTAGTCCTTGAGATACAGCTCTTGAATAATGCAGCATAGTAGCGCCACATGCAGGACAATATACACTAAAAACTAAAAACACTTATCTATATCATGGCTAATTGAATCTGAAGTTTGATGAAAATTCATGCATTAGATCTTGAGACATAGTTGTTGCGATAATCATAAGTAATGTAGCATGGCAGTGCCATCTGTTCAAACAATTTGTACCTAAAAAATTTTACAAATCAAATTTTATCAAGGACTAATTGATTCTAAAATTTTACAAAAATTCATGAAATATATCTTGAGATAGAGCTATTATAAATATAGTGAATAAGGCAGCATAGCAGCGTTACCAGTTGAGCGTTATGCACCCAAAAATAAACAGTTCCAGTTTATATGAATTTCTAACAGAATCTAAAGTTTTGAGAAATTCCGTGCATTTTTCTTGAGATAGAGCACCCACATATTTTTCGTCACATACAGACTCACAGACAGACATTTTCTGAAATCCATTAAATCATGTTCAAAACCATTTAAAACTTGAAATCCATCGAAATCGGGAGTCGAATTCTTTTGAAAATCAAATAATTTCTTATTCTAAAGATAGAAAAAAATAAAAATAAATAAAAATCATCTTTGTTATTAGCGATGAACATTTTCTTCACAAAAACGATAAAAAAAAATTAATCAACTTCTCTGAAAATCTATAAAATTACGCTAATAAATATAAATTAGTTGTAATTAATTTATTTTAAGATGAAAATTTTATTTCGCATGAATTTCTAAATGACAGGTTAATTTTCTCATAGAAATTTTAATAGATTTTTCTTCTTTCTTTTAGTACACAAGTCTCTAACAGCTGTACCGAAATTATATTTTTTTGATTAAGAATCAATACACATTTCTTGAAAATGTTTAAAATAAAGAATTTAGACACTATTATTTAAACAATATTAAACAATATTATTTAAGGTAAAAAATGATTCTAAATTAACTTACTCTAGCAATAAAAAAAACAAAAAAAAAACCAAAATTCTCTTTTTTTACCAGTATGAATATTTGAATAATTTGCTTAAAATTGCAATAGATGTCCTTAAATATCTTACATTTTTTTGGAAAATGAAAAAACTTATGATTTTATAGAACATTTCAAAGTTATTAAAATGTAAATACAGCAAATAATTTTTAAAGTATTAATTAATTTACATAGATTGAAGTGATTTTTGATTACTTTAGAAAATGTCACGTAGAGTTTGTAAATGCGATTTTTTATATGAATTTTTAATATTTTGTATACGCAGAAGAAATTATCCAATAAATTAACAAATTATTTCAGCATATAACTCCTAAGTTCTTGACAAAATACTTTTCTTGTGTACAAACCCTATTGATGAGATAGAAGGTTCCTTTCATTTCAGGAAATATATATCAAGAATTGAGCACTAGAAAGCCAAAATTGCTTTTTTTCTAGTTCCTCTAAAATATTTCTTTCTCATATTATGTTAAGTAATAAATTTAAATATGCCAATTCAACATTGTCTTCTACTATATAATTTTTAGATTTGATCATAAAAAACTTATTAAATTATATAATCTATTTTATAAGGCTCAAAAAGTTATAAAAATTTTCCGAAAGTATGAAATATCGTCAATCATATTTTAAATTATTTTATTAATCCTTATTTAATTTCTGTAATTCTTAATGCTGTATTAATGAGTTTCTGATGAATCTCTTTCAATAAATTATACAACACGCCTAACTATATACTGAAGTAGTACTGAATTGTGAAAAAGAAACATCCTTATAACTCCAAAAATAATAATCTGATTAACTAACAGTTTATTGCGTCGAATTAAGCGTCTCATTTCCAATTAAAATATATCTCTGAATTGAAATTTGAATGAAATACAGGGTAATTAAAATTCGAAGAATGTAGAAAACAGGATTACAGATATCTCGGCAACTAATAATTCGATCAACTTCGTTTTTTATGCAAAATTCGTGTTATTTTATTTCCTTTTACGATCACTCCTTAAAATAAAAAATTTCGAAAATTTTTATATACCTTTCATCAGAACGAATTTTTCGAGAGTCCGAAAAAAATAATTCCGGATAATCGAGGTTACTGATATTAAATAGGCTTCGTTTACAGACAGACTGACAGACAGACAGACAGACGGCAAAATTTTTTTGCTAAAAATATGTTTTTCGAAATCTCCAGTGTCGAAAACGAGTAAATCCGTCAAAAAAAATTTTCGATTTTCAAAACGATTGCAAGACTTACCCTCTACTACGTATGATGGGTAAGTAAAAATTTGAAAAAACGAATGGTAATCTGAAACTTTCATCTGAAGATTTAGCGCCCAAATAAATCAAGAAGGAAATAAACAGCACACTGAATGACTCTACTCTATCATATTCATTAGTTAAAAGGTGAGTTCTAGAGTTTAAAATGGGACAGACGAACACGAGTGATGAGTCCCACACTGGACGTCCGTTAGAAGTGACAATTCCTGAGATTGTTGAAAAAATTCATCGAATAGCCTTGGAAGACCACAGATTCAACTTATTCAAGATAACAGAAGTTGAAAACTTATCAAAAGAAGTGCATGTAACATTTTAACTTATATTTTTGACTTCCACAAGGATGGTGTAAGAAAGGTGCCGCGTTTGTTGACACCTATCCAAATATTGTATCGGAAAACCATTTCAGGTAAAAATTTGGAATTCCACCGTGAGAATCCCAAAGAATAAAAAAGCTATTCAATCTTTTAGATTTTTAAATAGCAAGATTTTAAGAAATACACCTTTTACACATAAAGATTTGAATAAAACAATTTTATTTTACTTGAGAGAAGTGTAACGAAAAATAAAAAACAATTATTGTTGGCATGTTTCGATTCCATCTAATAGGAACCATAATCATAACAATTTTTTTTAATAAAATATAATTTTATTTTAATTAATAAAAAATTTAATTAATATTTTTCATTATGATTATGGTTCTTATTAGATGGAATCGAAACATGTCAATAATATTTATTTTTAATTTTTCGTTACACCTCTCTCAAGTAAAATAAAATTGTTTATTCATTTTGTGACGGCTTCTAAACATGGATAAAATTCTACACTCCTGACAGAAAATTACCGTCAAAACAGTGGATTACGCCAGATGAATCAGCTCCAAAAAAGGCGAATTCAACTTTGTCAGCTAACAAGGTGATGGCAGATACAGGGTGTCCAGTAAATGACCGACCCATTTTGAATGTAAATAACAAAAAAAAAAAAAAAAAAAAAAAAAAAAAAAAAGGTTTGAGATAAAAATAATGCGGTTTTCTGCATTGTTATCAGAATATCAGTAAATTTTTAGATGTACACTTTCTTAAAATAGTTCTCTTCTTGCCTACGTCGTGCAGTGAAATCAGTTAAGTGATTAAAACAGTGGTTCGAAAATAATGTTGGCAAGTTTCCCTGTCTAATAAAAAAAACGGGGCAGTGACTTATAAATTGTCACATAAAAATACACACATCTTTTATTACGAAAGCCACGAGAGATTTTGAGGTATACACACCTCTCTCTTTCCCCTCAGCCCCAAGTGGAAACACATCTACGCTGAAACGGAAGGATGTTTAAAAAGAAAAAAAGCATCGTACCTGTTTTATATCCTGCGTGTCACCCCTTCTCAAAGTTTCATTAGTAAAAACATCATAGATCCTGAAATATATTTTTCGTCCTCCCCCCTCCTTTCCTTAACTATTCTTCCTGAGGAAAAAAAAGGAAGAAAAATTCTGAAAATGCATGTGATTTGAAATAAGGAACATTATTTAAAAAAAAGAATCTAAAACATTTTTAAAAGTTATATATGAAAAACACTAATGTGTCTGTAATTTAGTAATATTTATATTTATAGAATTGAACTAAAATAAGTAGAACTATAATGATTCTATGATGATTCAGGATCTATTATGCTTTCTATAATGAAATTTTGAAAATGGGTGACTCGAAGGATTTAAAAACAGGTAAGTTGCTTTTTTTCCCTTTTAAGCATCCTTCCGTTTCAAGTAGATGCGTTTGCAGTCAGGGGAAGAAAAGGGAATGGTTGTGTGTAAAAAGCATGTTAAAATCTCTCGTGGCTTTCGTAATAAAATTTTCAAATATGTTAAATTTCAAGACACGAATATAATATAGAGATGAATACGGTTTGGGGGAAAAATGAAAAATAGTTCGTTTTAGACAGGTTTCTCTCTTACCAGGTAGTTTTGTATGTTACTTTCACTGCCGTGATCTACAATTTTTAATGTTTAAGACAGGTTTTTTTCCTAGATGAACCTTTATTCTAAGGTTTAATGTATTTTTATGTGCCGATTTATAAGTCACTGTCCCGCTTTTATTTTAGACAGGAAACTTGAACACTCTGATTTCACTATGCGATGTACAAGCAAGAAGATTTTCCTTGATCCATCCTTTAACGATTTTTGACATCACTAAATTTTTTAAATACAATTTAATAGCATTTAATGGAAGAAATATTTAGATTAAATATTAAGGTTTTTTTAACATAAAAGAGCCCCTTTTATGCCATATTTTCAATTTATTGTACGTAAAAAGACAATCAGTTAACCGGTCACAAAAAAAAAAAACATTTTTTAAATAAAATTTACTTATGGTAAATGTGTGAAAAGTCAATGCTTATTAAAAAGTATTTTTTGCTGTTTTTTATTAAGTATAATAGACATTATTCAATCATAAATATTACTTTAAATCTCTTTCCATTTAACAAAATTTATTTCTGTAGGTGAATGAAGAGTCGATTCAATATGTCGACTGCCTCTGCGAAATGAATAAAAAATGCTCATGCTTATAAAAATAGAGTAATGTCTGAATTCAACAGACTGATGCTACCACCAGCGCCATCTGTTGGTCGAAATTCGAACTATTTTAAGAAAGAGCATATCTAAAAATTTACCAATTTTCTGATAACAATGCAGCAAACCGCCATTTTTATCTCTTTTTAGTTATTTACATTCAAAATGGGTCAGTCATTTACTGGACACCCTGTACTTTAATACTTTAAAATTATTATTTTTTTTTTATTATAATAACACTGATTACGTCTAAAATTTATAGATATAATAATTTTCAGCTACCTAAAAAACATTTCTAAAAAAAAAAAAAAAAAAAAAAAAAAAACAAAAAAAAACAATCTGAATAGTACTTTAATTGTATCAACAAATATTTCAACCATGTTTTATGATAATTTCGATTCAAAATATGTGCTTTGAAAAAAAAAATAAATAAAAACATTAAAAAACAAATTGTCTCTGATATTTAGTAAAATAATTTATGGGTTAATTGAAAAAAAATATTTTAAAATACTGTGAGAATTTTAAAACTATCCATATCACTTTTACATACCTCTCACTTATTATTACAGAACATAGACTTTCTAAAAGTAATAGTGTATATCAAACGGGATGAATGATATTTTTTAACGACCATTTATGTGCAATGTTTTTCTGCATCCTATGCTTAAACATCCTAATAATTTTTTTTTTTTCACTTAGAAAGAAAACCTATTAAGTCAGATTTTAAAATGAAGATTCATATGATGATGATTTTTATTGTGATAGTGATAATATAAACATCATTCAGTTATTCAAAATTGAAAATCATTTTTTTTTAAGATATCATTCTGGCTATAATCTTAAGAAACTTTATTCCAATTTCAAAAATAAAGTTCGAACATAATTTTATTTAAATATATTTCTGAACATTGTACACATTATAAAATACATGCTTCTTAAAATTACAGCAATTTTGCTTCACTTATTCTTAATTTGACATTCTGATTTGATATCAGGAAGTAACGTATTTTTGATAAAACTGTCCAAATAGGATTAAATAAAGATTTATTTATATCATCATACCATCGTAACACTGTAAAACATTCCAGTCTAACTTAAGCTCATAATCTCTTCTTATATTACTCCCTAGAGCATACTGGAATGCTTATTTAATGAAGAAATAAAACCATTAAATTCATAGAGAAGAACGTGGAAAGAAATACATCAAATAGCAAGAAAAATGCTTGTATTATCACATCACTTTTACTTACTTTTACTTAATAACGTATTTACTTTAAGCACATTTCTTTATTGCTTTTCCACGCTTCATATCAATCTATCTATTTGCAATAAAATAGAACTGAAAAATAAAATTCTCTAAAATCGCTATACATTATTTGGTGATCAATGATTATCTTTCAGATTGTGATTTAAAATCGTAAGTTAAGTTAGCGAGTTTATTTTAATATGTTTTTTTCACTTGTAGTATCTAATTCTTATAAAAAATCGTTTTTAGTGGCAGTAAACTTATTTAATGTAGACATAAAAGTTGATTTGGATTAAAGTAAAAACCTGTTATATCATTGAAATAATAATTAAGCATTCAAATATTTTGAAGATAACAAAATACATTCTTCAAATTCATTCTTAATAGGAATTAATTTTGTTCAATTATGAACTGGTCTCCTGATACTCTTTGAAATATTTTTAACATATTTATTGGGATCTTGTTGTTCTGAATTTCTACAAAATATAAATTCAAACTTAATTTCAGTTGGAGAATTTATTTTAATGTAAAGATTTTTGAGCTTGTAATATCTAATCTAAAGATCCTATAAATAAAAGATACATTTTCACAGGAAATAAATTTATTTAATGTAGACACAAAAGCTGTGTTGCACTAAATTAAAATATCTGTTATATCATTGAAATAGCAAATGAACATTCAAATATTTTCAGGATAATAATAATACATTCTTCAAATTCAATTTTAGTGGGAATTAATTTTACTCAATCATAAACTATCCTCGTGATATTTTTTTCAAATTTTATTTAACATATTTATCGGAATCTTCTTATTCTGAATTTCTTCAAAATACAAATTCGAACTTAATTATGTTTTTTTTAACCAATTGTTTTTATTTAACCCTTTCGGATTCGATTTTTCATTCAATTTTAAGAAAAAATTGCTTTTACGTTAATAAAATTAACACAAGCTAATTAAATATATTAGAGTTTAACAAATACATATTACATTGCCTGAAAGATAACGGATATTTTTTTTTCGTACTATTTAACACATATTCGCATGACAATAAACTAAGAAAATGTTTTTAATGATGTTTAGAAAATAAATAAAAAAATACATTTTCACTGGAAATAAATTTATTTAATGTAGACTCAAAAGCTGTGTTGTACTAAATTAAAATATCTGTTATATCATTGAAATAGCAAATGAACATTCAAATATTTTCAGGATAATAATAATACATTCCTCAAATTCAATTTTAGTGGGAATTAATTTTACTCAATCATAAACTATCCTCGTGATATTTTTTTCAAATTTTATTTAATATATTTATCGGAATCTTCTTATTCTGAATTTCTTCAAAATACAAATTCGAACTTAATTATGTTTTTTTTAACCAATTGTTTTTATTTAACCCTTTCGGATTCGATTTTTCATTCAATTTTAAGAAAAAATTGCTTTTACGTTAATAAAATTAACACAAGCTAATTAAATATATTAGAGTTTAACAAATACATATTACATTGCCTGAAAGATAACGGATATTTTTTTTCGTACTATTTAACACATATTCGCATGACAATAAACTAAGAAAATGTTTTTAATGATGTTTAGAAAATAAATAAAAAAATACATTTTCACTGGAAATAAATTTATTTAATGTAGACTCAAAAGCTGTGTTGTACTAAATTAAAATATCTGTTATATCATTGAAATAGCAAATGAACATTCAAATATTTTCAGGATAATAATAATACATTCCTCAAATTCAATTTTAGTGGGAATTAATTTTACTCAATCATAAACTATCCTCGTGATATTTTTTTCAAATTTTATTTAACATATTTATCGGAATCTTCTTATTCTGAATTTCTTCAAAATACAAATTCGAACTTAATTATGTTTTTTTTAACCAATTGTTTTTATTTAACCCTTTCGGATTCGATTTTTCATTCAATTTTAAGAAAAAATTGCTTTTACGTTAATAAAATTAACACAAGCTAATTAAATATATTAGAGTTTAACAAATACATATTACATTGCCTGAAAGATAACGGATATTTTTTTTCGTACTATTTAACACATATTCGCATGACAATAAACTAAGAAAATGTTTTTAATGATGTTTAGAAAATAAATAAAAAAATACATTTTCACTGGAAATAAATTTATTTAATGTAGACACAAAAGCTGTGTTGCACTAAATTAAAATATCTGTTATATCATTGAAATAGCAAATGAACATTCAAATATTTTCAGGATAATAAGAATACATTCCTCAAATTCAATTTTAGTGGGAATTAATTTTACTCAATCATAAACTATCCTCGTGATATTTTTTTCAAATTTTATTTAACATATTTATCGGAATCTTCTTATTCTGAATTTCTTCAAAATACAAATTCGAACTTAATTATGTTTTTTTTAACCAATTGTTTTTATTTAACCCTTTCGGATTCGATTTTTCATTCAATTTTAAGAAAAAATTGCTTTTACGTTAATAAAATTAACACAAGCTAATTAAATATATTAGAGTTTAACAAATACATATTACATTGCCTGAAAGATAACGGATATTTTTTTTCGTACTATTTAACACATATTCGCATGACAATAAACTAAGAAAATGTTTTTAATGATGTTTAGAAAATAAATAAAAAAATACATTTTCACTGGAAATAAATTTATTTAATGTAGACTCAAAAGCTGTGTTGTACTAAATTAAAATATCTGTTATATCATTGAAATAGCAAATGAACATTCAAATATTTTCAGGATAATAATAATACATTCCTCAAATTCAATTTTAGTGGGAATTAATTTTACTCAATCATAAACTATCCTCGTGATATTTTTTTCAAATTTTATTTAACATATTTATCGGAATCTTCTTATTCTGAATTTCTTCAAAATACTAATTCGAACTTAATTATGTTTTTTTTAACCAATTGTTTTTATTTAACCCTTTCGGATTCGATTTTTCATTCAATTTTAAGAAAAAATTGTTTTTACGTTAATAAAATTAACACAAGCTAATTAAATATATTAGAGTTTAACAAATACATATTACATTGCCTGAAAGATAACGGATATTTTTTTTTCGTACTATTTAACACATATTCGCATGACAATAAACTAAGAAAATGTTTTTAATGATGTTTAGAAAATAAATAAAAAAAATACATTTTCACTGGAAATAAATTTATTTAATGTAGACTCAAAAGCTGTGTTGTACTAAATTAAAATATCTGTTATATCATTGAAATAGCAAATGAACATTCAAATATTTTCAGGATAATAATAATACATTCCTTAAATTCAATTTTAGTGGGAATTAATTTTACTCAATCATAAACTATCCTCGTGATATTTTTTTCAAATTTTATTTAACATATTTATCGGAATCTTCTTATTCTGAATTTCTTCAAAATACAAATTCGAACTTAATTATGTTTTTTTAACCAATTGTTTTTATTTAACCCTTTCGGATTCGATTTTTCATTCAATTTTAAGAAAAAATTGCTTTTACGTTAATAAAATTAACACAAGCTAATTAAATATATTAGAGTTTAACAAATACATATTACATTGCCTGAAAGATAACGGATATTTTTTTTTCGTACTATTTAACACATATTCGCATGACAATAAACTAAGAAAATGTTTTTAATGATGTTTAGAAAATAAATAAAAAAATACATTTTCACTGGAAATAAATTTATTTAATGTAGACTCAAAAGCTGTGTTGTACTAAATTAAAATATCTGTTATATCATTGAAATAGCAAATGAACATTCAAATATTTTCAGGATAATAATAATACATTCCTCAAATTCAATTTTAGTGGGAATTAATTTTACTCAATCATAAACTATCCTCGTGATATTTTTTTCAAATTTTATTTAACATATTTATCGGAATCTTCTTATTCTGAATTTCTTCAAAATACAAATTCGAACTTAATTATGTTTTTTTTTAACCAATTGTTTTTATTTAACCCTTTCGGATTCGATTTTTCATTCAATTTTAAGAAAAAATTGCTTTTACGTTAATAAAATTAACACAAGCTAATTAAATATATTAGAGTTTAACAAATACATATTACATTGCCTGAAAGATAACGGATATTTTTTTTTCGTACTATTTAACACATATTCGCATGACAATAAACTAAGAAAATGTTTTTAATGATGTTTAGAAAATAAATAAAAAAATACATTTTCACTGGAAATAAATTTATTTAATGTAGACTCAAAAGCTGTGTTGTACTAAATTAAAATATCTGTTATATCATTGAAATAGCAAATGAACATTCAAATATTTTCAGGATAATAATAATACATTCCTCAAATTCAATTTTAGTGGGAATTAATTTTACTCAATCATAAACTATCCTCGTGATATTTTTTTCAAATTTTATTTAACATATTTATCGGAATCTTCTTATTCTGAATTTCTTCAAAATACAAATTCGAACTTAATTATGTTTTTTTTAACCAATTGTTTTTATTTAACCCTTTCGGATTCGATTTTTCATTCAATTTTAAGAAAAAATTGCTTTTACGTTAATAAAATTAACACAAGCTAATTAAATATATTAGAGTTTAACAAATACATATTACATTGCCTGAAAGATAACGGATATTTTTTTTCGTACTATTTAACACATATTCGCATGACAATAAACTAAGAAAATGTTTTTAATGATGTTTAGAAAATAAATAAAAAAATACATTTTCACTGGAAATAAATTTATTTAATGTAGACTCAAAAGCTGTGTTGTACTAAATTAAAATATCTGTTATATCATTGAAATAGCAAATGAACATTCAAATATTTTCAGGATAATAATAATACATTCCTCAAATTCAATTTTAGTGGGAATTAATTTTACTCAATCATAAACTATCCTCGTGATATTTTTTTCAAATTTTATTTAATATATTTATCGGAATCTTCTTATTCTGAATTTCTTCAAAATACAAATTCGAACTTAATTATGTTTTTTTTAACCAATTGTTTTTATTTAACCCTTTCGGATTCGATTTTTCATTCAATTTTAAGAAAAAATTGCTTTTACGTTAATAAAATTAACACAAGCTAATTAAATATATTAGAGTTTAACAAATACATATTACATTGCCTGAAAGATAACGGATATTTTTTTTTCGTACTATTTAACACATATTCGCATGACAATAAACTAAGAAAATGTTTTTAATGATGTTTAGAAAATAAATAAAAAAATACATTTTCACTGGAAATAAATTTATTTAATGTAGACTCAAAAGCTGTGTTGTACTAAATTAAAATATCTGTTATATCATTGAAATAGCAAATGAACATTCAAATATTTTCAGGATAATAATAATACATTCCTCAAATTCAATTTTAGTGGGAATTAATTTTACTCAATCATAAACTATCCTCGTGATATTTTTTTCAAATTTTATTTAACATATTTATCGGAATCTTCTTATTCTGAATTTCTTCAAAATACAAATTCGAACTTAATTATGTTTTTTTTAACCAATTGTTTTTATTTAACCCTTTCGGATTCGATTTTTCATTCAATTTTAAGAAAAAATTGCTTTTACGTTAATAAAATTAACACAAGCTAATTAAATATATTAGAGTTTAACAAATACATATTACATTGCCTGAAAGATAACGGATATTTTTTTTTCGTACTATTTAACACATATTCGCATGACAATAAACTAAGAAAATGTTTTTAATGATGTTTAGAAAATAAATAAAAAAATACATTTTCACTGGAAATAAATTTATTTAATGTAGACTCAAAAGCTGTGTTGTACTAAATTAAAATATCTGTTATATCATTGAAATAGCAAATGAACATTCAAATATTTTCAGGATAATAATAATACATTCCTCAAATTCAATTTTAGTGGGAATTAATTTTACTCAATCATAAACTATCCTCGTGATATTTTTTTCAAATTTTATTTAACATATTTATCGGAATCTTCTTATTCTGAATTTCTTCAAAATACAAATTCGAACTTAATTATGTTTTTTTTTAACCAATTGTTTTTATTTAACCCTTTCGGATTCGATTTTTCATTCAATTTTAAGAAAAAATTGCTTTTACGTTAATAAAATTAACACAAGCTAATTAAATATATTAGAGTTTAACAAATACATATTACATTGCCTGAAAGATAACGGATATTTTTTTTTCGTACTATTTAACACATATTCGCATGACAATAAACTAAGAAAATGTTTTTAATGATGTTTAGAAAATAAATAAAAAAATACATTTTCACTGGAAATAAATTTATTTAATGTAGACTCAAAAGCTGTGTTGTACTAAATTAAAATATCTGTTATATCATTGACATAGCAAATGAACATTCAAATATTTTCAGGATAATAATAATACATTCTTCAAATTCAATTTTAGTGGGAATTAATTTTACTCAATCATAAACTATCCTCGTGATATTTTTTTCAAATTTTATTTAATATATTTATCGGAATCTTCTTATTCTGAATTTCTTCAAAATACAAATTCGAACTTAATTATGTTTTTTTTAACCAATTGTTTTTATTTAACCCTTTCGGATTCGATTTTTCATTCAATTTTGAGAAAAAATTGCTTTTACGTTAATAAAATTAACACAAGCTAATTAAATATATTAAAGTTTAACAAATACATATTACATTGCCTGAAAGATAACGGATGTTTTTTTTTTCGTACTATTTAACACATATTCGCATGACAATAAGCTAAGAAAATGTTTTTAATGATGTTTAGAAAATAAATAAAAAAATACATTTTCACTGGAAATAAATTTATTTAATGTAGACTCAAAAGCTGTGTTGTACTAAATTAAAATATCTGTTATATCATTGAAATAGCAATTGAGCATTCAGATATTTTGAAGATAATAATAATACATTCGTATAATAATGCGTATTATAACACGATTTAACTTACAATGCAAATTTCTAATGCTTTTTGCGCTTTATTACACATAATTCTTTCAGGAAATTAATATTTATTTTAAATTTAAAGAAATATATTTTTAAATAAAAGATTCGCAATCGGTGAAAAGATATTTAAGCAAATATTTATTATTATTATCATTACTAAATTTCTAAACGTTAATGAATTCATGTAGTAAATGCATAGAGACATACACTGTAAAAAAAGGGGGTCGATCTACTAAAAAAACTTTAGTGATCCTTGTAATTACTAAAAAATTTTTAGTAATGTTAGTCGGTTACAAAAAAATCTGTAAGAATTACTAGAAAAAAGTTAGCAACGAATCGAGTTAAAGTTTTATATTTTTAATAGCTCTTACTAAAACTCAGTTGGTGGGGCCTTGATAACATAGTGGTTATAGTAACGGACTCCAGGCTAAAAGGTCCCGGGTTCGAAACTTGCCACCGCCAAATACGCCCCGAATGTAAATAGTGTCTCGTTAATAAAGGGATCGGGAAAATCCTGTCGGAACAGGTAGGAATGTTTGGCTGCTGCCTTCTATTGCGGTTTTGCCGAAAATCATCCGCTTCAGAAGTCTGGATGCAGCTCGAAGGAAGCTCCTGCCCTTCGAGCGCACGTAGTGGTTATTAAAAATAACTTTGGAGCTATTACTAAAATTTGCTTGGTGGCTCATACTAAAAATTTTTAAGTTAGTTATACAAAAAATTCTTTTGTTCAGTTTACAAAAGAAATAATTGTTTCACTTGCAAAAAAAAGTTTGTAATGGTTACTAAAAAATTCTGTGGAATACAAATTTACTAAAAAATTTTTAGTAACCTCTTGAATTTTTTTTTTACAGTGTAGTAACATTACCTCACCTAAATAGTAAAAAAGGTATTTGTTAAAACAAAATATTACTCAATTAAAAGTCATATACTAGTAATAGTGCACCAGACCCGAAAGGGTTAAAAAACTAGTCGTTGTGGGCCACCGTAAAACTTATCCATGATATATATGCATATATAATATATGAAAATAATATATTTGAAAACTATTTATAAAATGGATTGCAATTCCAAAACAAAATTTAAACGTGTATTTGTATTTTTATTGGGCATAGTAATGCTGTATTAATGTGTTGCTGATGAATCTCTTTCGATAAATTATACAACACGCCTAACTACTCAAGTAGTATTGAATTGCGAAAAAGAAACATTCTTATAACTCCAAAAATAATAATCTTATTAACTAACAGTTTATTAAGTTTCGGATTAAGCGTCTCATTTCCAATTAAAATGTATCTTTGAATTGAAATTTGAATGAAATACAGGGTCATGAAAAATCGAACAATGTGGGAAAGACGATTACAGATATCTCGGCAACTAATAATTCGATCAACTTCATTCTTTATGCAAAATTTGTGTTATTTTATTGCCTTTTACGATCACTCCTTAAAATAAAAAATTTCGAAAATTTTTATGTACCTTTCACCAGAACGAATTTTTCGAGAGTCCGTAAAAAATAGTTCCGGATAATCGAGGTTATTGATATTAAATAGGCTTCGTCCCATTCTTACATACTAAGTACATACGAAATTTCAAGTCTCTATCTCAATTCGTTCGGGAGGTAGAACGTTTACGGACGGCAAAAAAAATTTCTAAAAATATGTTTTTCGAAACCTCCAGTGCCAAAAACGTATAAATCTGTCAAAATTTTTTTTTCGATTTTCAAAACGATTGCAAGACTTACCCTATACTACGTATGATGGGTAAGTAAAATCCCACCAATATATGTAGAACTATTTTCTATTGTCAGCAATAATTGAAAGTTTCAAAGATTTAAATTCTGTATCAACAATTTTTCAAACTTAGGTATTATAGTAAATGAATTTTTACTGTTTTTGCACCTTAGAGATTAATAAATGTTTTTCTAAATGTTTGCAGATTGCTAATTGGTAAAAGAAAAATTAATACAAAAAAATCATTTAAAAATCAGATAAAAATGTACAAATAGTAAGCATGCCATTTTGCATAATGTTTATTTTTTTAATTTTACTCAATTATAAACCGTCCTAGTGATTTTGTTTCAAATTTTATTTAACCTTTTCGAGTCCGATTGTGCCTTTAATTTTTAGAAAAAGCTAAGTTTTACGTTAATAACATTAACACTGTTTATCCAAATAGATTAATTAATGTTTAACGAATATTTCATTATCAGACCAGATAAAGTGATCGTTGAGGTTACTTGGGTGAAATAGTCCTCCGATGTTCGTGTCCGGAATGGCTCAGTTGGAAGAGAATTGGCGGGTTCAGCCAAAACGTGCCTGGTTCGAATCCTGGCCCGGACTTTTTTCACCCAAAAATGAAGAATGGAAAATTTGCATCTGTTATAATTAATTTACCGATTTGAATATTCGTGTTTAAAATTAATCTAATAACAAATGTAGTTCGTTTGCCTACTAGTCAATTAATATTCATAAAA
Source organism: Maratus speculifer (assembly GCA_964019185.1). Classification (NCBI taxonomy): domain Eukaryota; kingdom Metazoa; phylum Arthropoda; class Arachnida; order Araneae; family Salticidae; genus Maratus; species Maratus speculifer. The sequence goes on from OZ025294.1 coordinate 413,693,095, forward strand.
CAGTAGGCAAAGGAAGTATTTTAGGAGATGTTTAGAAAATATTGTATCGCAATAAGATGTAACTTATTTGCAACAATCATATATTTTTTTGCGATTTAATACACATAATTCTTTCAGAAAAGTAACTTTTTTTTTAATTTAAACTGTGTAATATATGTTTAAAATAAAAAAATCGCGTACGGCGCAAAGAAAATTAAGCAAATAATAATAGTTATTATTATTACTAAATACATAAACATAAATGAAATGATAAAATGAAATGATATACTAAATGCATAGACATATACTAACATTACTACACATAAATAGTAGCATAAGCATTTTTTAAAACAAAATCTTACTCCACTGAATGACATGTATTATTAATAACTAGTATATAACCCCGTCAAAAATGACGGAATTTTCACTTGCATTTCATCTTTTTAATACTTCATACAAACAAACAGAATGCAGATTTTATTTTTGAAGAGTTTGTATTGTAAAAAAGCACATTTTAAAAATAGCAATACATTTCTACAAATACAAATGATTTTTTTTTTTTACTTGATATTTAGTTTTTGAACAAATTTTAATTTCAAAACAAAGAACAGTATTTATTACAATAACTAGCGAGCTACGCCCGCTAGCTGGGCCACTTTTTCCAAACGAACCTCGATATTAACCCTTTAAAGTTCACTATTACTTTATTTTTAAAAATTACTAAAATAATTTCAAAAGTGGTTTTTAGACATGTAGCTGATAATATATATGCATTCAAAAAATTTTTTGAATTTTTAAATTTGAAGAAATCTGTGGTTTCCTACGCAAACCAATGAACGGTAAGGGTCTATTTTTCTTTCCTAAATACACCAATTCAAAAAATTATTTAAAATAAAAACAGAAAATTAGAAATATAAAACAAATACACTGAAATGCTAATATAACCAAAAATTTAATTAATTAATTAATTTATTTATTTTTTACAGAAATTTTTTAAAATTTGTGTAATTTTTACACTAATTATTTTAAGAGTTTAGATTTTTAACATAGAATTATTTACACATATAAAATTATTTGTATTTAAAAAATATATATATATTTTTATATAAGTTAATACTATACTTTTGCCAAGAAATGAACATACAGAAAAAAAAAATCACAAAAAATCAAAAAGTTGCCATAATAATAAAAGTGATGACTAAAAGAAAGCAATATGTAAATATCTTAATCAATAAGAAATTCAAAAAATATTTCGTATATATTATATACATATATATATACATACACACATATATATAGTAAAAATTCACGACATATTTTATCTACATACACGCAATAATAATAATAATAATAATAATAATAATAAAGCAAAAGCTATATGTATATATAAATCCACAAAATATAAGTAAATTTAAGGATACAAATGATTGTTTTGTTGATTGGTTCGCCGGTTATTAAGGTTGTAACTAATATTATTTCCAAACCCTAAGCAATTTTTCAAAGCATGTAAAGTAATTATCAAAGAAAACTACATGATTTTTCCCTAACGACTTCTGGCTTAATTTTTAATTACTCTCTCACCAAGATTTCTTTCTACATCGTCGGTTATTCCCGTGTAAATTTGAAAATCACAACTCATCCACACTTTATAACCTCATTTGATGTTGTTGTTTTTTTGGGGGGGGGGGATATTCAGAAATGATCTGCCCTTGAACTTTACCATGCTCTCATCAGTTGACTGCTTTTGTCCAGGTTTTAGAGCATTTAGAAAAGTTTCTGATAAGCAATGAATCAGTGGTCGCACTTTATATAGCTTGCCAATTTCTTTTCTGTTTTTTGGGGTCGTAGGCTTTTGTCATTAAAATGCAAATTTCTTGAAATCCAAATAAATTTTCTAACTGGCATCAGTCGAGAAATAAAGTCATCGTGCGAAATATCATTTCTGGACCAAAAATCTCTGCAGCTGGGTAATGTTTTAATTCCCATTATTATATTTATCGCAAAAAAATATCATTTCCTTAGAGTCACTGCAATGAAAACATCACCTTTTTGGGTTCTGTATAAATTAGTTTGATAAACTATAGTTTCTATGAAACTCATGCAGGATACAGTGAAAAAGATGGAAATAGACCTAGGAACTGCTAGAGATGTTATGTCCTCTGATAACCCACTTTCTGCGGTAAATTCCATGTTTCTTTTCTTTTCTCGACTTTTATTTTTCCATAAGATTTTGAACTTCTGGAACGCCCTGGAAAATTTCTTTCATCAATATTTGCATCATCATCAAAATCAGATTTCTGACTTGAATCTGAGTGTTCACTAATATAATCTTCTGCATCTCTTGAATAATGCATTTGATTCATCATCAAAAGGTAAATTTTTGAATAATTCCAAAGCATCTACAATAATTAATCTTATTTTCGACATTTACCTTTAAAAAGTAAAATTGTATCCAAAAATTATTAAAAACAGAAGATCATAAAAATTGCTATAAAGTTTTAATATAAAAAGAGAAATCGCCGACTTTAAAGAGAAGAGAAACAAACATAAAATGTTTTATGCACTTCTATTTCTTCCTTTACCCCCCTAAAAAGAATAAATAGAAGTAACATATGATTCAGGTTTGCTATAATCATTCAACTAGGAAATTGTTATTGTGCTTTTATTCTCAGTTACATAAACAAAGTAAAACATATTTTCACCTGCTACTCTCTCGCACGTCGAAATCCAACACTTACTGGAGTTTGGTTTCCTGGCGAAACCAATCATTTTCCATAAGATTTTGATTCATCTATTTTTATTTATCTAAACAATTGAGTGTTTTAATTTATAACTAGGAAGAAGTAGAGTACATCCACAAGCCATTATTTAAATTTTGATAATAATTTCTTTTTAAAAGAATGGATGGAATTTATGAAACATAAAGTGACATACATATTTTGTTTCGTTTGAAGTTGAAAGTCTTAGGATTTATTTTAATGCTCGAATCTAGCCAAAAGAGAATGTTTCAAAGTTTCAATTAATCGCAATTCAGTAGAAAAAATACGTAAAATAAGTCTGAGAAAAAATTCTGAATGTGTGGTTTCCGTGGAAAACCAATGAACGTTAAAGAGTTAAGCAGTACATAATAAGCAAAAAAATTCATTTAATAAGCAAGTCTTGGAGTTCGAATCCTCAAGCACAAAAAAAGTAAATTAAAGAGCTATGCGCCCATTATCCCGTTAAAAATATGTGATTTCGCACAGTGGGCGCTACGTGCCCACCGTGCAAAGGCGGCCCACCGGCCTACCACCCACCAGCGCTACGCGCCATGGTCGCCATCGTCCCGTTAAAAATATTTGGTTTTGCACGGTTGGCGCTGCGCGCCCATAAGACATTTTCTCGTATTTTTTGGTTCATCAGAAGCAGACTTTTACGCAGATTCTGAATATGTAATCAGTTTTATCTACTTTAAAAACTGCCTGTATGATGGTTTAAGAAAAAACGCGCAAAAAAAGTTTCGGTATTGAAAACTGCAAAAGACTGCTATTAAAAAAATAAGTAATTTCATTACTATCACAAACAACATAACTAACAAATAATTTTGGCAGCTCGTTTTCCGTTTGTACTAACAAAAATTAGTATTAATCGCGTAAATCTTAGGTTACACAATATTCGTGTATGCTACCAAAAAAAAGTATGAAAATAAACCGTGTTTAACATTTTTTACCTATTAGTTCTTTTTCAAAGAACCGAAACGAAAGAAAAAGTCGTTTTCCCGGGAGAAAAAAGAGGTTTTCGGCTGCTTCTTCTTTTAGCCAAAGGGGAAAAGTTCAGGTCGTTCACCGCAAGGTGGCGCAGTGTTCTGCCTCAGAGCTCCGTTTGAGCTCCGTTTGGGAAATTAGACGTTTTCTGTTCCGATTCCCGACCGGTTTTTAATTCATAACTTTTTTAATTTACTTTTAATTTAACTTTTTTAGTCCTACGGTCTCGAAAATGCCCTAAATGACTTTCCCGGAATTTTTCGAATCGGAAGACACCTCTCGCGACTTCCAACTCGCCCGCGTTGCGAACTGTAATCGGCTTCAAGCAGACAGACAGACAGAGGCGCACGGATTTTATTAGTATAGATAATAATAATTGGAAAAATAAAACTCAATTTCTGAAGATTTCACAAAACATTTAAATTAAATATTGAAGTTTTTAAAATTTTAAAATATATTCTTTATTATGATTCTTTATTATGATTCTTTATTATGATTCTTTATTATGATTCGGCAGCGATTTTAGTCGTGGGTATATGATAGATTCTTAGTTCGATGCTTTTAGGCATCGATTATGAAGATTTGAGTTTTTTTTTTATTTAGATTTGGTGCCATCTATACACAGTTAATATACACAAAACAACTTTAAAAAAATCGTAGTTTCTTATAGAAAATACTGCTATTTTCTATAGTAGGAGGCATTGATTTAAATCAAAATCAATTTTTAAAAACTTCAGCTTGCAACTTTAAAAATGCAATCCGTAAGTTATGAAAACCAAAATTATTATTATTGTTTTTTTGTAAAATTTTAAATTAAATCTACCAGTTTTTAAAGCTTAGATTATAGCCATTCGAAATTTGCTTACATTGTAAACGAAATTTGTATTTTTTATCAATTGCCATTTAAGTGTAAGGAATATATAATATCATAAGCTAAATAAAAATCATCAAATTTTAATTTAAGAGCAATTTTGATTTATTTGCATGCATTGCATCAAAGCAGATAAAGTTTTAATTTAATACCATGTGAAAAAATAATTTTCAGTTATACTAATGCAGTCATGATGATATCTTATATATCCATAACAAATTGAAGAAAAAAAAGAGCTTATTTATTTAAATAGAAAACAAAATTTAAAAAAAATAACCGGATAAATACTAGCATTTAAAAAATAATAATAATAAAACTAAATTTAAATTCATCTAAAACTAAATTTATCTTTTATAATATATTCCTAAAAAGGCTTCTAAAATAGTTCATAGATGGCAGCACTAAAGTTGTGAGAGACGGTGCTAGAGTGATAAATAAAATACGAACCTACTCAGATAATAAAAAACTTTTCCACTTCCACTGTTATCTTTATGTATTATAATTGGGTTTGATATACATGTTTTATATGAAAATATGCTGAAAAAACATTATTTCAAGTAGAAGAAATTTTAAAAGCATCATTTTAGCATCTGTTTTCAATTAAGCCTAACGTGGCGTCTAGCAGCGGTTGAATCCAGATAGGAATGGCACAACCTGGAACCGTTCTACACATTTCTTCGGACGCATTTTATTATAAGTAGATAACCAGACCCGAAAGGGTTAAAATATTTATTGAGATCTTGTTATTTTGAATTTCTACAAAATGTAAATTCAAACTTAATTACTTAATTTTTGGTTCAATTGTTTTTTATTTTAAAAAAATCACACCAATATCTAAGAAACGTTGTTTAATGTTTGTGGAGTCATTGTTGCAACAACTGCAATTGTCAGCTGGTAGTGGAAGCACATACACATGATCTTTTATGAGTCCTCACAAATAGAATTCACCTGACGTCAGATCGGGAGAGAGCTTGAACTTCTTTGCTATCAATGTTTGGGAAGAACTGAGCTATCGGCTTGAAGTATGCCGTGTGACAAAAGAACCTCTTATTAGTAAGCTTGTAGGTAAAATTGTTTGAGTTGATCTTTCCTTTTATGTATTAATTATCATTTTAAATTTTATGTAATTAATACTATCTAGCGTTAAAATTCCGATATTCATTTACAAACACACCGCATTATAAATGCTGTACTTGTACTACTTTTAGTGTGTACATTATAAAGGACAATGGTGTCATTGCGTAATGCTGACATTATTTTTCGAATGGCAACAACAGACAAAATTTCTCTTTTTCTGCATTTTTTATTTTTTAAAATTTTTAAACATTAAATTTTTTCGCCCATTTCCAATTTTTTAATTACGAAAAAGGAAGGGAAGGGTGGATCTTCAAATACAACTTGTTTGAAAACTTTATCTTAATTTCTTCGGAAATTATATTGCAGTTTACTGAATTTACAATTTTTAAACAATATGCATATATAATATTTTCAAATGAATGGACGATTCCGAGAGATAGTCCGTTTTCACTTAAATTAATATATATTGATCATCACTATAGTTTCCAGTTTATGGCCTATAGCATAATTAAAAAATCTATTAAGCAATGAATGAACAATAAGACATAAATAAAACAAAAATTTTATATGTAATCAAATTTCATGCCTGAACTACTTACATTAAGAAATTAAAAAAGGTTCATTTTAAATAGCATCCTTGGCAATTTCTCCGGCTTTTAAATTCTGACGCGAGGCAATATAAAAATAGCACTTTTAGTAGATTCCAAAACTTTATTTGAACACATGAATTTGTTTATCACATAAATATTATTTTTAGTCTTATTAATGGCATTCTAATTTTTTTTTAATCTATTAGAGTTGTCGATAATAATTAAAAAAAACAGTAGATTCGTGCGACGTTTTTTTGCCTCAATATTCAAAAGTATTTGAAGTTTTTTCATAAACTTCAATTTTTTTAATGAATCCACGCGTTTTAATACTATATAATTATACTACTTCAAAAAAGGTTTGCAGCATTTTTTTTCTTAAATTTCAGTCATCGTTGTGACTTTAGTATGTGCTGAGAAAACTGGTGGTTAACATACCAATTAATTAGTTCCAACTGAGCGAAAAATTGCTGAGAATTGAACCCACATACACTGTAAAAAAAATTCAAGAGGTTACTAAAAATTTTTTAGTAAATTTGTATTGCACAGAATTTTTTAGTAACCATTACAAACTTTTTTTTGCAAGTGAAACAAGCATTTATTTTGTAAACTGGACAAAATAATTTTTTGTATAACTAACTTAAAAATTTTTAGTATGAACCATCAAGCAAAATTTAGTAATAGCTCCAAAAATTTTTTTAATAACCTTTACGTGCGCCCGAAGGGCAGGAGCTTCCTTCGAGCTGCATCCAGACTTCTGAAACGATCGATTTTCCGCAAAACCGCAATAGATGGCAGCACCAAACATTGCTACCTGCTCCGACAGGATTTTCATAATCACTTTATTAACGAGTACTTACAGTACATACATTCGGGGTGTATTTGGCTGTGTCCAGCATCGAACCCGGGACCTTTCAGCCTGGAGTCCGCTACTATAACCACTATGCTATCAAGGCCACACCAAGTGAGCTTTAGTAATAGCTATTAAAAATATAAAACTATTAACTCTATTCATTGCTAACTTTTTTCTAGTAATTCTTACAGATTTTCTAGTAACCGACTAAGATTACTAAAAATTTTTTAGTAATTACAAGGATCACTAAAGTTTTTTTAGTAGATCGACCCTTTTTTTTACAGTGTACTTGGCTTACAAGGCCAATGCTCTACCGTTTAAGCTAACTGGGCACGACAACCGATGAGCATTTCTCGCTCACATAAACTTGTATGGCAGGTACAGGTATCTGATCTGTCATTTAGACGATTCCATATAACGATGGATACGTAGATATACTATTAATTTAACGCAACCAAACTGATTGGTAAAGTTATGATTCGAAATATATATTTTCAACTGAACGAAAAATTGCCCAGGCCGGAAATCGAACCCAGATAGTTAGCTTTGAAGATCAATGCTTTTACCGTTTAAGCTAACTGGACACGACAAATGGTGAGCATTTCTCGCTCAGATAACCTTGTAGGTCATGACATCTGGCCTGTCATTTAGAAAGCTCAACAGAATAGACCGCAGGAACTGGAACTCCATATGAAGATGGGTACGTAGATATACTATTATTTTCAACACAATTGAACTGATTGGTAAAATTATCATGCGAATTAAATATTTCAAACTGAGCAAAAAATCATCAGAAGATGTTAACATCAGAAATAATACATCTGATCGTTTTCACCCAATATTCTCTTAACCCGATAAGTCCTGTTTTATCACATAGTACCTGTACAGTTCAAGACAAATGATCAGCCTGAGGCATAAATTTCAGTGCACGATCAATACTCATTATATCTACGCAGAAAGGTAGAAATTTTGAATTTATGCAATACATTTTTATAATATATACTTTATTTGATTATTTTTTTCTTATTATTATGACAGAAATAGTTTTAAAGACAATATTACTATTCTTTCTTTTATGTAGAACACCGTAACAAAAGATAAATAACATTTTAAAATATCCTCTTTGATAATAGAAATAAACGTCTTCTAGACAAAAACTATAAAAAATGTAAATCAACTTCTCTAAAAAATCTGTGAACAGATACTAACAATTAAGATACGTTATTAATTTATCTTACGATGGAATTTTATATTGCATGGAATTTTCTAAATGACAGGTATATTTACTGATTAATATTTTAATAAAATTTTCTTCACAAATTATTTCCTTTAATACATTATTCTCAACAGCTGCGAGCTGAGAATTTCTGTATGAGACACAATACAGATTATTTGGAAATATAAAAAGTAAAGAATTTAACTTTTTTAATTTTAAATATTATTATTTAGAGAAAAAAGGATTTTTAATTAAGTTGATTATATATAGTAATAAAACAGAAAAAAAGTACAAAATGTCCTTATTTTTACCAGCATAAGATTAGAATTGGTTGCTTAACTATGCTATGTCTCACAATTAAAAAAAAGAATTCACATTTTTTTAGAAAATTGAAAAAGTAAAGAGAACTTTACAGGTCAGTTTAAACATATGAAAATATAAATCCACCAGATAATTAAAAGATATTCAGTTTATTTAGATATATTAAAGAATCTTATTATTTTAATAATTTTGTCATTTAAAGATTGTAAATGTCATTGGTTATATGATATTTTGTGTATTTTGTAAATTGCACATAAAATTAATTAACCAACCAGTTTTTAAATGTTTTAGTATATATCTTGTTAGTAAATTATAAGACGTAAATCCTTGAAAAATTATGTTATGAGAAGATTTTGATTTTATGTCTGTTTTATTTTTATAATTTAGCCAAAAACATAATAATAACATAAATAATATGTAAAACGCATGTTTATATACTACATTTAAATAAATTTAAAAGTACTGAGTTTAAAAAAATTTCAAAGTATAAGATTTGAATTTTATAATATTTCATGCCATGTCGGCATTTTCTTGAAATTAAATTATAAAGATTAATTTCAAAAAATGCCGATAGAGGGCGCTTTAGACTTTGGAGTACCTGACAACTATTTTTTGCCGGTATGTTTTGCATCTCATTAAATGTTTTCGTAAGTTTACACTCAAACTTAAATTTTGAGCTCAAAATCTGTAGTTGGGAGTGGTTAAGTAACGCAAACTGAGCTGTGTTCAGAGGGTTCAAATTTCAAATGATTAAAAAAAAACGGAAAAAATTGGTCGATTAATTTGCGGTTTTCACTAAAACTATTCTTTATTTAAGTATTTTCGTGAAAAAAAAAATTATAAAGATAAATTTCAAAAAATGCCGATAGAGGGCGCTTTAGACTTTGGAGTAACGAACAACTATTTTTTGCCGAATTGTTTGCATCTCTTTAAATGATTTCGGAAGCTTAGATTTAAACTTAAATTTTGAGCTCGAAATCTGAATAGTAGGGAGTGGTTAAGTAGCACAAACTGAACTGTGTTCAAGGGGGAGGGGGAGGTTCAAATTTAAAGTAATTATAGAAAATGGGAAAATTGGTCGATTCGTTTGCTGTTTAAAATAAAACTATTCTTTAAGTCAGTATCTTCTTGAAAATCTCAAAAAATTCCGTCAGAGGGCGCCTTAAACTTCAGAGTAACCAACAATTCATTTTAACCATTATTTTTTGGTTCTAATTAAATGCTTGCAAAAGCATTTTAAATGTTCTCAGAAGCTTAGATTTAAACTTAAATTTTGAGCTCAAATCCTGAATCGTTATGAGGAGTTAAGAAGCGCAAACTGAAGTGTGTTCAGGAGTTGAAATTCAACCCTCTTTCCTCCTCGAACACAATTCAATTTTTCGCTACTTAAACACTCTCAACGATTCAGAATTTCAGCCCAAAATTTAAGTCTATGCATTTGAAAGCATTTAATGAGATAAAAAAAATAACAGCTAAAAATAGTTGTACGCTACTCCAAAGTCTAAGATGCCCTCTATCGGCATTTTTTGAAATTTATCTTTAAAAATTATTTTCAAGAAAACACTGATTGATCAAGAAAACTGCTGATTTAAAAATTAGTTTTAGCAAAAACCGCAAACGAATCGACCAATTTTTTCCTTTTTTTACAATTATTTGAAATTTAAACCCTCTGAACACAGCTAAGTTTGTCTACTTAACGACTCCCAGCTATTCAGATTTTGAGCTCAAAATTTAAGTTCAAGTCTAAGCTTACGAAAGCATTTAATAAGATGTAAAAAATAACGCCAAAAAAGAGTGTTTCGTTACTCCAAAGTCTAAAGCGCCCTCTATCGGCATTTTTTGAAATTTGTCTTTATAATTTATTTTCACGAAAATACCTAAATAAAAACTAATTTTAGTGAAAACCGCGAATCAATCGGCCAATTTTTCCGTTTTTTATAATAATTTGAAATTTGAACCCTCTGAACACAGTTCAGTTTGTGTTACTTCACCACTCCCAACTACAGATTTTGAGCTCAAAATTTAAGTTTCAGTCTAAGCTTACGAAAACATTTAATGAGATGCAAAAAATACCGGCAAAAAATAGTTGTTCGTTACTCCAAAGTCTAAAGCGCCCTCTATCGGCATTTTTTGAAATTTAAAATTATAGTTTAATTTCAAGAAAATGCCGACATAAAGAATAATTTTAGTGAAAACCGCAAATCAATCGACCGATTTTTCCGTTGTTTATGTTTATTTGAAATTTTGGTCCCTAAACTTCAATGGCGGCTATTTCCTTAGGAAAACGTTTTGTACCCTTGGTCTCCTATTTAATATTGTTTGTCTTGATGTGTACTATCATCCCTCTTTTATTGTAAAAAAAATTTGGATTCACCCTGTATATATATATATTCAAGCGTAGTTTTAACGGTATATTACAATTATTTTGTTAAAAATCTATGTTGCTCATAAAAATTCTAAAACGTTAACACATATTTCATAATTAAACATGTCTATAAAGCTACACTTTGAAAACCACATTATACTGATAATTGAAATCATTGAAATTATCATTATTGAAATAATTTTTTAATTCAAGAGTAGCATTATCCATATATTGGAATTGATATGGCAAAATTTGAGGTTTCTCATAAAAATGTAAAATCTAGCAAACATTCTATTATTAAACCTACCTATTAAAGATTTTTTTAAATCGTCTTATAGTATTTGTTTTTCTATATTATTTGCCTTTTTTAAGTTAATATCTCATGGAAGAAGTACGAACTATTAATCTTTCTGTTAGCACTTTTCATAAATATTTTATGCTCAGGTTATGTCACATGTAAAATTTCTTTATGCCATTTTACCGCTCTCCTTTATTATATAATCATGATTTTTTTTCATTAAAAAAATTACTAAATTACGCAATGTACTTTCCGTAGCTGAAATGGGATCATCTCACAAGTTATGATTCAGAAGTTTTATAAAATGTCAACTATATAATCATTAAGTTTCTTCATATAAAATATTACTAAATTCTGTAATATGTTTTCCGAAAATAAACTGGGAGCATCTGATAAGTTAAGATTAAGATAGTTTCGAAAATATCAAATACTTTAACCATATATTAAATTTTTTAAGAACCCTTATTTAATTTATGCTTTTCTCCATAACAATTATGTTTAAAATTGCAGTAAATAAAATACTACGCTTCTTTAAATACTTAAATTTAAGATACTCAGATTCATCCGTCTATTAAATTTAAATTCAGTACAATCTCCTGAATCAGATTTCTTTTTTCATCTTTATCCCAAATCCATGGAATTCCGATTTTTTGGCTTTACAAAATAGATATTTAATTAAAAAACATTCATAGAATAATTTTAATACTTTCATTCTTTTAAATATTTATGACGACAGAGAAAGAAATATTCGAGAATTCATCTTCAAATGCTATTTAATCTAAAATATTTTTCTCATAATATTCTTTAGATACAGTAAGTTAAATTCTTCATACGCAGAGTTTGAATATGTTTGCTTGTTTGTTTTTATAACGGCCAGTTATCAACTCGAAGGATACAGGCTCTGAGGGGCCACAGTGCCTTCCATGGAAGTCTTTAAAAGGAAATCTAAGGTTCGAAGAAAACCACGGAAAACTCTAAAAAATTAGGCGAAATTGGTTTCCAAGTTAACATCTCCCACCAACCATTTTCAACAGCAAAGCCTCTAGGCCTCTGGTAAAGAGAGTCTTAATATTATTCACAGAAAATATTGATGTGATGTTTTATTTCTTCTATCTACTTTTGTTTTCAATTATTTTTTTACTCATAAAATTATTTTATGTAAATGCCCTTTCCATAGAAGTTCTCATTTTTATGATTAATTTATCTGAAAATTTTTTATCACACTCTTCTATATAAAATTTAATTAAGGGTGTTCTCAACTGTTCTTGTAGGTTACGAAAGTTATTGAATTTTAAAATCCATCAGTCATTTTTGGGACACCCGGTATATACTAACATTATTATACGTAAATAATAGCAAAAGTATTTATTGAAAACAAAATATTACTAGATTAAAAGACATGTACTATTACTAGTACACCAGACCCGAAAGGGTTAATAATCATGTGTTCCAAAGTAGAGTAATGTGATCTCCAAAAGCCTCCTGCAATAAGATTAAACATACTCTGGATGCAAATGGCACCGACGCCAATTTGAACAGTATTTCAATACGTTTGACCAAACATTTCGATTTATTGTCCTAATATTTTTATGGATGGTCTTAAATTTTTGTACACGACTGTAGAAATGATCGATAAAATTTCGACTGTATCACTTTTTTTAATTTTATGTAAAGTACTTTATTTACAGTCGAAAAGATTATTTTTCAATATTGAATGAATTAATTATTAACGTGAAATCTCCCCCCGAATTTTCCACTGCGTTAGGAATCATTGATGAAAAGGATTATAAATAAAAATATGAAAATCGCAATTTTAAGTGCAAAATTTATGTATGAAAGTAAATGCATAAAATTCTGTATTTTTAAATTTCAAATTTAGTTTTTATCAAAAATAATTAAAAATCAGTATTATTCTGATTTCAAATAAAATATTACTCCCTCTGTCCCAAATTAGTTGCGACATTTAGGTTGAAAATTTTGTCCCAAATTAGTTGCGACATTTCAAGTAGGCGGAGTCATTAATAACTTCTGATTCAGTTTAGAAGATCGACACCAGTAAAATTATATTAGAATGAATATAATTTGACATTGCTTCTGACACCTAGTATACATGTATACTAGGTGTCAGAAGCAATGTCAACTAGAATTAAAAGGAAAAGAAATAAATGAATAATATTGAGCGCAACGCTGCATTGGAATTTTTGAAATGGTATTTGAAAAATTGTAAACTAAGTCTTAATGCCATAAATGCTGCAGCTATTAAATTCAATGTGCATCATAATGTTTACATCCTATCCCGTTTGCAGAAGCAGGCAAAGACGTCAAAAATAGAAGATGAGGAAATTTAGTGTGAAAGTTTACAAAAAATTGTAAACGCGGACAAAAAAAAAAAAAAAAAAAAAAAAAAGAAAAAGAAAAATGCCACTGAGCAAAATCAAAGATATCCCAATAAAATGAAGACAATCACTGCGAAGATTATCATATGCTGTTATAATTCGTAAATCAATATTACATATGATTCTCAAAGCGGAAAAAATTTTGGAGCATATTTCATCTATCATTAAGTCTAATAGAAAAAAATAAGCTCGACAGAATTCGATATTGTTGGCAGCATGTATATACTAAAAAATACTTTTCAGAAATGTTGGAATAAAATGTTCGTAAATTAATTCACGATTGATCAGCTTAAACATAGTTTATGAGATTACTGTCAAATCTTTAAAAATCGGGGCGTGGCTTAAGAGTCTGTGAACAGGGATTTTTAAAACTAATTAATCATTTATTTATGGAATAATGGAGGGAATGTTACGCACGTAAATACTGTTGATTGATAGTATAGCTTTCTAAAAAAGATTCAAACTAAATCATAAAGTCATAAATATCAATAATCAGTACAAAAATATTCAAATGTCGCAACTAATTTGGGACAGAGGGAGTATATCTTTAATGGGATTTTTACAGTTATATAAACATGCCTAATTATATGGAAGTAAAAATATATACTTCCAAAATTAGCTGTTTTTTTTTCTAATAGATTCAAATCGAAATTTTATTTTATGCAAGACCTTAAATACTACTAAAACAATCCATATCAACAACATTTATATGAAATTATGTTCATTTAATAGGAAAAATTCCTTGATTTGAAAACAAAACTGTCACAGTGAGTAAGAGACAAATTACTTTCTTAAAAAAATATCCTTCATATATCCTTCTGGTTATGTTAAAAAACTTAACATTTTCCATTCTGAAAACATAACCCGTCGGGTTGGTTTCTAGGTCTGGCGTTCTTTCGGGTTTATCAAGCTTTGGCGAGATTAATAACACTATGTTATTGATAAAAACTAACATTGTACATGTTTCGCCCTCAGTTCCCCGGTGTTTCAAGTGTTTCCTTTCCGTCGTTACATCGATAACATGATACATAATTATAAGCCAGCATTTAGCGCCAAGTACACAAGTCGAATGCTTATATTCAATAAATGAATAAGATAAGTAGATACGAAATAATGTCACAAAACTTCACATTACACTGTTAAAAGTCTTCTCCTAAATATATATAGGACAGTTGCACCATAAAATTTAACTAATAATAACACATTGCTCAGTGGGGCACAAAACAGTAATTTTTAATATACATTTGTACATATTAAAATAAAATAAAACTTTCAACGTTTCGCGCCGTCTTCTGCGGGCGTCTTCAGGAAAATATGATAATGGAAGGACTACGTTTGCATCTTGATCGAGAGATAATATTTCTACTAAATTAAAAACTAAATTAATTAAAATTTTAAAAAATGTTGCCATGAACACGTGAGTAAAAATTAAAATATTGCAAGAAAATAAAATATTTTAAGATTTTATGATGTTATGTGACATTTTATTTCCTTTCAATATTTTAATTTTTACTCACGTGTACATGGCAACATTTTTTAAAATTTTAATTCATTTAGATTTTAATTTAGTAGAAATATTATCTCTCGATCAAGATGCAAACGTAGTCCTTCCATTTTCCTGAAGACGCCCGCAGAAGACGGCGCGAAACGTTGAAAGTTTTATTTTATTTTAATATGTACAAATGTATATTAAAATTCCTGTTTTGTGCACCATTGAGCAATGTGTTATTATTAATCTTCTCCTAGTTTGAAACAAATTTTGGTGCACGGAAGCTGCTACAGTAAGGTGGTGAAATCTTGATCCAGTACTTGAAGCTCCTGTTAAAGTTCCAATAGTTGGAACGAAGTTGAAATAGGAAGCTCCAAATGTTGAGATTTCATCATCTAATTGTAGCAGATACTGAGCACCAAAATTTGGTTCAAACTAGAGCAACATTTTTAACAATGTACAGCAAAAATCAATCGAGTCAAAACATATTATCAAGTAAAATCTACGATTACATAAAAGCATTCAGTCGAAGCAATGTCACATTCAAATTAAAGAAATCTAAAACACATCCGCAACTGAGAGTGTTCCCTGGTGGTTATTATATGAAGGAAGGAACGAAAACAGTCTCTTAAAATTAAGTTGTCTGAAAAAAGGAAATATCGTAAATTAAGAAATTTGCTGCTTTTTCCAGGGTTTTTTTTTTTTTTTTTTCAGTTCGCATATATTTTGATCAAAACAAGATACGTATGTGTCTTAAATTAAGATATCTATAGGGTTTTAATTCTCAGATTAAGATACTTAAGTGTCTGAAATTCTTCTCTTAAATTTTAGAATTGGCTTTAATCTGAACGAATTTTAGTGTAAATTTACCAGCATATTTTAAATTATATTTTAAGAATTTAAATAATAGTTAATTCTTTTCACTAGCATCTTTTTTTCTGCTATAATTTTGTTTCATTATGGATAAAAAAAACTTACAAAAACACATTAAAATTATAAAAACACTATAAAAATTTATCGAATTTGATAAAAATACAAAAGTACAGGGGTTGGACAAAAATATGGAAACACCTTTAAAAGAACACGTTTCCTTGCCTAATATGGTGTAAGGTACCCGTTGTTATTCAAAACAGCTTGCAGTCTTCTCGGAATGGATAAATACAGTTTCTGTATGTTTGCCAAGGGAATATTGTACCATTCTTTCTGCAAAACGGTGGCATGTTTAGATAACGATGTTGGCGGTGGATAGCGAGAACGCACTTTCCGCTCCAAAGTAGACCACAAAGGTTCGATAATATTCGGGTCTGGTGACTGTGGTGGCCAGGGAAGATGCGACAATTCATCCTCGTGCTCAGAAAACCAGTCCTGGACAATGTGATCTGTGTGAACGGGGGCGTTGTCGTCTTGGAAGAGACCATCATCATTGGGGAACAAAGTTTGTACCACTGGATGGACTTGATCGGCCAAAATGTTCACATAAGTCTGAGCAGTAATACGCCCTGACATAGTTATCACGGGGCCAGAAGAGAACCACGATATGGCTGCCCAAACCACCACTGAACCCCCGCCATGCTTCACTCTTGGCAACAAGCAGTCTGTATTATAGGCTTGAGATGGCGTTCTCCAGATGTAAACTCGGCCAGATGTGGGAAACAATGTGAAAGAAGACTCATCAGACCATATTACTCTCTTCCACTGCTCTATAGTCCAGGCTTTATGACTTAAACACCACTTTTTCCTGTTACATGCATTAGCATCACTGATGAAAGGCTTTTCAATTGCAGCACGGCCAGCAATTCTCTGTTTATGAAGCTCCCTTCTAATTGTTTTGGTACTCACAGGGTTTGGTAACAGGACATTCGTTTCAGCAGTAACTTTTGCAGCTGTGATCTTTTTATTTTTCGCGATAACCCTCCTTAATGATTGTCTGTCACGATAACTCAGCACACAATTTCGTCCGCACTGTGATTTAGCGGATAATGTTTTTCTGCATTTCAAATATGCGGAATAAATCTTCGACACAGTACTTCTGGAAACACTAAAACCTCGGCTGCCTTGCTTACGGAAGCACCCATCATACGCGCGCCAACAATTTGGCCATTTTCGAAGTCTGTTAACTCTGGCATAATGCAATGACAACCTCACATAACAGTGCCCCAACAACGACTGAACGGTGCAGCGATTTTACGAAGTTGTATAGGTGGCGTCAGTAGGCGAAAACGCCAGCGCCATCTGCATAGTTCATTAAAATCAATCTTTCTTTTCAAACATGCATTTTAAAAGGTGTTTCCATATTTTTGTCCAACCCCTGTATATCTTTTAATTATGATGCTGAACTTAAACATACTTTTAGTATTTTTCCTTTTAACAAATCTTTTTTCCCGCAATTCTGTTGAATTTTTACTTTTTCGTTATCCTAGGCTTATGCTACCAGCTATGAATTTGCCTAATAATTACCTCTCTCCATCTTATGTGTCGGTTATGAGAAAGGCTCCTATGGTAAACTTCCTTCGAATCTTAATGTGTTTCTGCCCACACTGTAAAAAAAAATTCAAGAGGTTACTAAAAATTTCTTAGTAAATTTGTATTCCACAGAATTTTTTAGTAACCATTACAAACTTGTTTTTGCAAGTGAAACAAGCATTTCTTTTGTAAACTGAACAAAAGAATTTTTTGTATAACTTAAAAATTTTTAGTATGAGCCACCAAGCAAATTTTAGTAATAGCTCCAAAATTATTTTTAATAACCATTACGTGCGCTCGAAGGGCAGGAGCTTCCTTCGAACTGCATCCAGACTTCTGAAGCGGAAGATTTTCGGCAAAACCGCAATAGATGGCAGCACCAAACATTCCTACTTGCTCCGACAGGATTTTTATAATCCCTTTATTAACGAGACACTACATACATTCGGGGCGTATTTGGCGGTGGCAAGTTTCGAACCCGGGACCTTTTACCCTGGAGTCCGTTACTATAACCACTATGCTATCAAGGCCACACCAACTGAGTTTTAGTAAGAGCTATTAAAAATATAAAACTATTAACTCTATTCGCTGCTAACTTTTTCCTAGTAATTCTTACAGATTTTTTTGTAACCGACTAAGATTACTAAAAATTTTTAGTAAATACAAGGATCACAAAAGTTTTTTTAGTAGATCGACCCTTTTTTTACAGTGCATACTACACATTATATAATCCATACTTTATAAATTTATAGTAATTTCACTTCATTTACTATTAACTCAGTAATCTGATTTGATATCTTAAAATAACGTATTTTTGGTAAAATAGTAAATTAGATTAAACGAAAATTTATTGATATCATTATTACAGCGTAACAAAGTAAAATATTCCAGTCTAACTTAAGATTATAATCTCTTCGTCTATTGCTCCGTAGAGCATACTGAAATGCTTGTTTAATGAAGAACTAAAGCTATTAAATTGATAGTGAAGAATGGTGAAGGAAATACATCCAAAATGCTTGTATTATCTCATCATTTTTACTTAATAACGTATTTACTTTAAGCACATTTCCTTATCACTTTTGCGTGCTAAATGTCAACATTTTTATTTTATAAAAATACAGCTGAAAAATAAAAGCATGAAACATATTTATATATTATTTGGTGATTCATTTCAATTATCTTTTAAGTTGTGATTTTAAATTGTAATTTATGCAGAATTTATTTTAATATGGATTTTTTATTTTGAATATCCAATTCAAAAGCACAAAATATGACTGAAAGATGGATATTTGAAACGAAGTAAATTCTTTTAATTTAAATACGCAAAGATTTAAGATTTCTTGTTTTGCAGAAAAATAAAATGTTTTTTAAATTATTTAAACATCAGTTAAGAATTTGAATAACAAACTTCCAAAATAACAAAGAGATACTAAACATTCAATCTTAATGGAAATTAATTTTACTCAATTATAAATTATCCTCGTTTTATAGCATATTTATCGGAATGTAATTTTGGATTTTGATAATAAGTAAGATTTTTTTTTTGTTTTTATTTTTTATGGTAAAAATGTCGTTCAGTTTTATTAGAATTTTAGAAAATTTAAAACATTTTTTTATTATCAACAATGATTTAAAATTTCTAGGTTTCAACACTGTAAACTTTGGTATTTCAATAAATGCATCTTTATTGTTGCTACATCTTAGAGCTCGGTACAAATTTTTCTAAAATGCAAGCTATAGGTATAAGTACTTTTAACACCATAAGTTTCATGGAAGAATATGTTTTACTAATTCCGTAATTTATACATCTTAATTTCCTACCAGTAAATTCGAATAATAACTTTCGCTTTTTTTAAATACGGAATTTATGTTATTAAATAAAGCAAATATTTCTATATTTAAATTTCTGGTATGAATTTATAATTTTCGAATTATAAAACCTACTAAATTTGAAACATTTTTGCTAACATACCTGATGCCATGAATATTAAAGAGTTAATGCAATGAAATTAAAAAGTTGTATAAATAATAAGTATGTCATTTTATACAGTGTTTGGTTCGTTTTGTGTGGTATATAAAAGGTGCATTTTCTTATAATAATGTCCTCCTATACAACGATATGTATTACAACCATTTTTGCTAAAAAAATGCATGAACATTTTAAAAGTTTTCGTAACATCCACGACACTACACGTATTTGAAAAACGAAAACACACCTTGGTAATTAAAGAAATGTAAAAATAAAGTCCTGTAAGAAAAAATAGGTGGAACAAGTTTATCATATGGGAACATTTTGATTAGAAATATTTAAATGAGAAAAAAAGATCTTAGAAAAAATAGATGATTTAAAATTAGGTTAACTCAATGTAGTATTAAAAAAATATAAAAGGTATTTTATTTACCTGAATTAATGTCTTAAAAAGATTGATTCTTAAGACTAACTTTAATTTTTTAACTATTAGAGGTATGACTCTATTGTGAATGACATAGTAGCCTGGTGGTCATAGCACCGAACTCCAGAGTGAAATGTCTCATATACGATGCTCGATATCACTAAAGACCCACCGAGTGTATGCTGTGTACTCGCTTATTAAATAAAGAGGTTCTAAAAGTCCTGTGGTCGGTCTTAGCGGTTACCATGGGTATAGCTTTCTGGAGAAAGATTCCCTCATTTCAGAGACATAATGAAATTGAGGAAGTAGAGTTATTTGGTGCTGCCATCGATTGGCACCTTTTCTAAACATTTTCTTCTGCGGAAGTCCGACTTCCAAACTTCTGGGTGTAATCTAAATGGAAGCAACCTATCTTACTTTTCGCACACACGTCAACATCCATTGTGAATTTTACAGTGTTCAAAAGTAAGGTATAACATGAATAAACATAAAAAAACATATAAGTTAAAAGCAAAAATTATTACTTATCAGCGTAAAAAACAATTTATTAAAGATTGAAAATTCCTAACGTTTCGAACACAATCTAATGAGTCATCTTCAGAGGTATATTTTTAAAGGAGAAATAATTTACATTAAAAACAGATTGGCATACTATAAATTGACAAAAATTATACTAAATAAACTTTAAAGGCTAAGATTTAAAAAAAAAACTATAATCAAAAATATAAAAATATATAATGCAGCTATAATCAAAAAACAAGATCCCGTTCCATTTTTATTCCAGTCAGGCGTTTATGAAATACCTATAGAACTGAATAACGGTACAGTGACGTCATATGTAGACAAAACTATAAGGTGGTTATTTGAGAGGATCAAGGAGCATAAAGCCGATTTGAAATTTAATAGACCATCAACAGCTCTGTCCAGGTTATCGATGAAGGGGACTTTAAGAAATGTTTGTTTTGATAAAGTAAAGATTATTTCTCATTGTTCAAACCGCAGAAAGCACTCATAAGGGAATCTATAGAAATTGGTTTCAGGAAGAAAGAAGTCTGCAATGACAATATGTCCTTTCAAATACCTAATATCTGGTTTAATATTTTAAAAGAAATACTTTTATAAGTTTCCTCCATGTTTTTGTCATTGTTGTATTGTCTACTGAGTGATGGCAACTGGTACGTGTTTTAATTTTTGAATCTTGGCCTTTAATGTTTATTTAGTATAATTTTTGCCAATTTATAGTATGCCAATCTGTTTTAATGTAAATTATTTCTGCTTTAAAAATATACCTCTGAAGATGACTCATTAGATTGAGTTCGAAACGTTAGGAATTTTTAATCTTTAATAAATTGTTTTTTACGCTGATAAGTAATAATTTTTGCTTTTAACTTATAATGTTTACAGCGTAAGTCCAAGTTTTCGTTTTCACATAAAAAGACAGTTTATCCATACATTTTCAAAATAGAATACTTTTAAAGATTTATACGGTTCTAGTATCTCATAAGATACGCTGAGAATTTTTTTTCATCGTCTAACAATATCTTTCTTTTACGAGAAAACACTATGTAATGTTTTGTATTTTATGCAATTTCCATGTTTACAAATTACCGAAAATAAAAATATTATTTTCTAGTTCCGGAAAGCTCCAAAATTCACATATCTAAGAAGCTCTTTTTTCGCCACGGAATACCTTGTATATATGCACAGAATCTTAAGTTATCTCATTTTAGCGAAATGCTATTATTTTCATTGAAACCAATGAACAATATATTTAATTAATAATAAATAGTCAAACAAATAGCTGATGCAGTTTCTGACTTGTTTTTGCATCATTGTGATGAAAATAGACACATAAAATAATTTTAACAGTTTTTATAAAGCAGCTTTTAAATATGTTACTGAAATGCACAATTAGATCCTTTGATGCGTATATTTTAATACAGTTCTTGTATTAAATTTATATAATTGTTATGTAAATTGTTATGTAATTGACTAATTATGAAGTTTCACATTTTATGAACTACAAAAATACTTCGCCACAATCAGATTTGCATGAAACTGAATAAGCTTGTTTATAATTACATTTATGCAAATTAACTTTTTTTATTACTGAATATTGTTATTAAATTTTAAAACAAGAATACCCTACAAGTTGATGCAATACATGCAATATTAGTGTCTGCGTCCTATATTCGTGATCATGCGTCTATCCTCATAGCATGCATGCTCACAGTGACGTCACAATGACGTCACTGTGAGTCACTTTGGTCACATCACATCTGTGACCAAAATGCCACCACTCAGTGACGTCACATTGTGACTGAGATGTGACTTTCTTAAAAAATTACAGAAAATCGTCACAATGTTAATTTCAAAGTAGTCACAAATGACACATTTTTCACAAAATGACACACTTTTCACAATTTTATTGTGACGTCACAAAGTGGTCACAATGTGACGTCACAAAAAAGCTTTAAAACGGCCATAACGACTTCAATTTAGTCACTGTGACTTCACATCGACGTCACGTGACGTCACATCGAAAATCGATGGTCACAAAGTTACAATGTGACTTCACAACGACGTTGCAGAGACTTCACCATGTCTTACGGGTAAGGTATGGACGTATGACGAATATAGTGATAAATAAGCCAGCCCTAGTCACTAAATGATGCAGCTTCAAACAATGATCCCAAACACGATAATATGGTGCGTGGGCTACATTTTGTATAGAACTAATTTTCAAGTGAAATAATTAATCTAAGGTGTATATACCAGAGCACGATTGGTACTCATTATAGAAGAATGGAATGTTTGAACTTACAGTATAGAATAAATTTTTTACAAGAGATTAATTAACATATTTTTGATTTAACTTATGCATATATACATATAAAAAGTGATAAATTACTTTTTGAAGTTCGCGTCAAACTATCTTAACCAGGGAGGACGCGCGCAGGGCCTAAAAGACCCGTAGTGCGTATGGTTTTTACAATTGTAATCACTAATTTTCTTAAAGTAATCTTCAACTTATTTCATCGCAAAATTTGTAAGAATAGTCTCCGTCTAAAGAAAGTGACTGTTATAGTTTGACTTTATTGGTGACAAACTTAAAACCATTCATACCCTGGGTAAGAGCGCTTTCTCCCGGGTTAAGTATAGTTAAGAATTGTGGCTATATTATGTCTAGTACCATAAATACAATGGGAATGATGATTATTGATTGTGATTTTCCGGCACCAACTTCTGAAAGTAATTCATTACTTTTTATATGTGTATTTTCACAAATTAAATCAAAAATATGCAAATTAATCTCTTGTAAAAAATATTCTCAGGAAAACCACTGTTTGCTAGACATTAAATTCTATATATTAAATTTAACCGATTTTATGCCGGTACACGATATCCGATGCGTGGATATTGAATAACGATTTGCCATTTGAGAACTTTAAGATTTATTATAATATATACTCCACTTTATTCTCTTTTTTACTATTATTATTCCGATAGAATTACTTTTAAAAACAATCTTGTGACCTTCATCATGTAAACCATAGTCTCACAACCTAAAAAACGTAACGAAAACGTTCTTTATTATTGGTAATAAACACCTTCTAGGCAAAAACTATAAAAAAAAACTTATCTGAAAATCTACGAAACGACGCTATTATCGATTAATATAAATTAGTTATTAATACATCTTATACTAGAATCTCATATCTCATGGAATTTTCTAAAGCAGATTTTAGAAATGTTTAGTTTCTCATGCA
Organism: Maratus speculifer; assembly: GCA_964019185.1. Taxonomy (NCBI): domain Eukaryota; kingdom Metazoa; phylum Arthropoda; class Arachnida; order Araneae; family Salticidae; genus Maratus; species Maratus speculifer. Next base: position 413,716,916 of record OZ025294.1, read on the forward strand.
AGTTTTATTGATAGAAGTTTTAGTGATTTTTTTCTTCAAAAATTATTTTAAATACACAAGTTTCTAACAGCTGTTACAAGATGAGATTTTTTTTAATGATAATCAATACACATTTCTTGAAATTATTAAAAAAACAATTTATTTAAAAATATATTATTCAGAAAAAAAAAGTTTTAAATTAGGCTGACAAAATGTAGTATTAAAATTGAAAAAAAAAAAAAAAAAGGTAATTTTATTTACCAGCATAAAGATTGAAATTAATTACTGAAATTTGTAAAACATATCATTAAAAATAAACTTACATTAAAAGTAATTTAGAAATTAGGTTTTAGAAATTTAGTAAAGTTTAGGAATATTTTCTAAATCATTTCAAAATTATAATACATCACATGGTTATTTGATTTTTATTTTAATATTCTGTATATAGAAAGGAAATCAATCGGTCAATTACAAAATTGATTAACAACTAACTTGTTTAATAAATTATAATACACAAGTCCTTGAAAAAAATTCTTTTCTTATATAAAATCCCATATGGTACGATAGACGGTTTCTGATATTTCGTTGAAATATCATAAATCTAACATTTGAAAGTCGAAATTTTTTTTTAAATTTATTTTACAAAATAGTTCCTCCAAATGATTGGAAATTATTAAAATCAGGCATAGCATTCACCGTGCATTAGAACTATTTCGATAAAATTTGATGTTGGTCTTTAAAATGCAAACAAACAAATTTTAATATTAAACATGCCTATTAAATATTAATTATAAAGATCCTCTTACGAAATATATTTTTTATCAAATGTTTATTTCTGGAATTTTATTAAGCGATAAATTTAAACATACATTTTAACGTTATCATGAAATATAAAATCATTCGATTTATTCATGTAAAAACTTATTAAATTTTGAAATCAATTTTTCAAAACTCATGAGCGAACATCGAATAATTTACGATACAGAAATTTTCGAAAATATCAAATATCGTAACCGTATTTTAAATTATTTTATTAATCCCTATTTCATTTTGAATTTTCTCCATAAAATTAGGTTTGGATTCAGAGTAAATAAAGTATTACCTTAAATATATCCTATTCCCTTCGGAAATTTAAGATGCATAGATTCACTCACTGATGGAATTTAAATTCAGTACATTCTTCTGAATTAGATTTATCTTTTCATCATTCTTTCATATGCATAACGTTCCTATTTTATATTTCTCTGAGTTACATGTTTGAATACAAAAGATAAAGATATATTAGTAATGAATTTATTACTTATGTTTTAAAATAGTTAAGATTGTTGAGAAAAAACTTTCGAGATTTTTTCTTCAAATGTTACACTAAAAAAAATATCTGTAAAGTTATTAAAATTTAACTTGGAAACTAGTATTCCTAGAACAATTTATGTAACGGCAATAACAAAAATTTCTGTAACCGATACATGCAACACGCAGGGTTCACGCTGCCACTTGCCATTGCCCCAAATCGCAACAGAATGCTCCATTTAGTCAGTAAAAGAACAATCAGATTTGACAAATTGCAAGGGCTCAATTTTTTTGTATTTTTAGTGTATGTATGTGTATGCCAATACATTGGAGATTATTGTTTACGTTGCTTTACACGTTCAAATGCATTGTGCTATTTACATCATCATATTTATAGAGATACTGACTCAACACCGATTAAATTTTAGCAAGCATGCATATTTTCTATAATCTGACATCTCTACAATTACAGATTCTATTTTACAGAGTACTTACTACAAAATGCTGTTCACATAAGATTCTTTAAATACAGGGTGATTATAATTAAAGTCCGAGTTTCAAAACGCTCTAAAAAGCGAATCACTCGTTAGAATGGCGTCAAAATTTAACAGCGTATTATTGAAGAAGGGGGAAAGAACATGAACCAAAAAAAGTTCCAAATTTTAGCGACAGATGGCGCTGTAAGCGTCAAAATTTCGACTACAAAGGACAAATCGTAAAACAACGGCTAAGGCGTAAGTTACACGATATAAACCAACTGTATTGTTCAGTGTGCATGACTGTACGCGTGTGATACTGTTAGTTACGTAAGCCCGTCCACCACGGCAAGGTCGTACCACATCGGATGGGAAAAATCGGTTTTTAATTGTCCTGATTCCAAAAACCGCATAAAAAGCATCCATCTAACCGGTTTTTAATTGTCCTTAGGCCAAAAACCGCATAAAAAGCATCCCTCCAATCGGTTTTTAAGTTTGGCGAGACTGGCGCAAAACATGTTCAATATGCTGTCCACCGTCGGTCGTATGCAACAAGATTAAATCGGGATATAGCATGTTCCACAACCGATCGAAGTGTATCCGGGGTCAAGTTCAGAATGTGTTGCGCAATGCGTGTCTTTAATTCAGCTACGTTGGCAATCGGAGTACTGAACACAATATCTTTCAGATAACCCCACAGCCAGAAATCACACGGATTAAGATCAGGTGATGGGGCCAACCAGGCTGTAGGAAAATGACGACTGAAAATTCTAGCATTTCCGAAATGCTCCCTCAACAACTGCTTCACTCGATTTGCAATGTGCGGAGGAGCGCCATCTTGCATAAAAATGATACTATCCAGGCATTCACGCTGTTGCAGAGCTGGAATGACGTCATTATGCAAAAAAGACTCATAGCACTGACCATTGACGGTAACGGTAACAGGACCTAAAGCACCCATCTCCTCGAAAAAATACGGCTCTATGATAAATGATTCCGTAAATCCGCACCACACAGTGACCTTTGCAGGATGAAGTGGTACTGGGTTCGTTGCGAGTGGATTTTCTGTTGCCCATATTCGGCAACTCTGTGTATTGCATATCCCGTCATGTGGAAATGGGCTTCGTCTGTCCACAGAATTTTCCACGGCCAATCATTGTCCACTTCCATGCGAGTGAGAAATTCCAAAGCAAAACGCTCTCTTGCTGGCAGGTCAGAAGGGAACAACTCCTGCACATGGCAAATTTTATACGGATACCATTGCAGGATGTTTCGTAGAATGTTATGTACCGTGCTCAAAGGCCTGTTCAATGTTCGGGCAATTCTCCGTGCACTGCAAGGTTGCTCACCACCGCTAGACTCTTCCTGAACTGCTGTGGCCACTTCTTCAACTACCGCCGAATCACATCTTTCCCTTCCTCTACCTTCCCTCATCAAACGAACCTATTTTCGAATTTTTGCATCATTTTCACCAGACCTCTGACAGTCGTCGGTCCAGCGCCTTTTTCATACCCTTGAGAGTCCTGAACTTCTGCAGAGCCACTGGTGCAGAATCAGCGTTCTTGTAATAAAGCTTTACAAGCAGAGCACGATCCTTCATTGAGACACTCATGGCCAACGTCTGAGAAGCGAAATGAGGAAACGCCGTTTACCCAACGCTTTTATAACACCTGAAATTGTCGTGCGCATGCCAGGTATTTTAATTTACATATACTGACGCTTAGAGCGCCATCTGTCACTCAAATTTGGAACTTTTTTTGGTTCATGTTCTTTCCCCCTTCTTCAATAATACGCTGTTAAATTTTGACGCCATTCTAACGAGTGGTTCGCTTTTTAGAGCGTTTTGAAACTCGGACTTTAATTATAATCACCCTGTATATTAAATTAACGAGTTTCTTAAAAAAAAACTATAAATAAAATGGGGAAATAGCTTAAATAAAAAAGAACCACATATACGAATATCTGATTACAATGAGAAATTTATGAAAAGTTAAGTACCCAAAAAAATTGAATCTGCATTTTACTGGGGCTTAGGAGACTATAATCGCAACAGTATTGTTGGAAGGAAGTTACCTAAAGATTAAAAAGTGGGCTCCACAAACGAAGAAGATCGGAAAAAGGGGCAAAATATTAAAAATTTTTGGGCATAAAATATTAAATCTGTTTTCAACTACTCTCCTCAAAAAAGCTGAAAACGTTTTGACACATTTAGAAATTCGCTTTTTTTAACGGAAAGATAAAAAATCGCAAAACCTGACCAAAGATGCGATATGGAATTGAACTCAGTTTTCTTTTTTTTAAACCATCAATTACCTTTTGAGTTATAATTTTTTTTGACAGCGTGAAAAGGCAATTTTTCTCCATGTTTCGACTGGTTTTTCTTCTCTCGCACAGAAAGTCATTTCAAAATGCCCACTTTGACACAATTTCCTGAAAAATCTATCGCGTTTACAAAAAATAAGTGCGTTGGTTGGTTGGTTGGTTGGTTGGTTGGTTGGTTGGTTGGTTGGTTGATTGATTTTTGTCATCCGATTATCTGCGCTAGGGATATAGGACCAGGGGGGTGTGCCCTTCGTGGGGGTCTTTCTATGGGAACCTAACCCGTATTTACGCAAGGTTCGAAGAAAACCACGAAAACTCCGAACGGTTAGGCCGACAGCCGCGATTGGGTTCGAACCCAGCACCTGCTGTCTACCAGTTGAGAGGTCCGAACCTCTCGGCCACTGGTGGGGCAAAAATAAGTGCGATTAGATAGTTTTCGAACAACAGCATCTGCCAGTTTCATTCATTTATAAACAAAAATAAATTAAATCTTATGTCAAAATGTTGACCTTTCTTATTTAGGAACAGTCTTAAAGGTTGCCAGGTAGCCCGATTCAAAGAAGTTTAAAAATCTCCAACCCAGGAGCATCAGGACCTGGTTCGGATTATCTTCACCGAAAGTTTCAGGCTATATGTTGTATATTTTGCTAGCTATAGAGCACAGATACACAAAGAGCGAAACATTCTTTTGTTAGTTGAGTAGTCATGCCATGGTAACTTTCTTTACATTTAGAACAATTTACTACAGTAATTTTAGTAATATAACACTAAAAAATGTTCAAATGTAAAAATAAAATGATTTGTCAAGGAAACCTATCTAAGGATCAATTGGGATGAAAATTACCTAAAAAATGATAATGAAAATTACACTTTATAGGGCAACTTGCATTCCTTTTACAGCAATGGCAGTTACCATAATATAAAAATCTACCAAAATTTAAGAAATGACATTAAAATTAGATAATTTTTATATGAATTGGGCTTTGAATAAGTTTAATTTGCAAACCATGTCAAATTTACATTTTGAATATTTGTTTGTGTGCGTTATATTACTAAAATTACTGAAAATTGTGTAAAATGTAACGTAAGTGGAATGACACTTACAAGGAAGGTATCCATACTGGGCATACTCAGAATTTTATGAAAAAAATACTAATTAAAGAATTTATGTGTGTAATAAAGGATCAGTCAAATTTAGCGGAGGAATCACAGTAGAAAGTATGTAAAAAAATAAAATACTTTCGAATATTTGACAAGAAAATACGAAGGCGTCAAGCGATTTGCCGAGCAGCACTTTTCCTCGGAAAAAGCAAACGATATTAATGCAACTCAAAACTGATTTAGAGATAAAATGCGTGTAAAGGGTATTTAATGAATTTAAAGATAAGCAATGAGAGAATTTAATATACTATGTACACACACTTATATATATTGTATTAGATATATATATATTGCCTGTTGAAGTAGTTATTTAATTAATCACTGTATACAGGGTTTTTTTTGAGTGCATGATCCTGAAATATTCATAGATTAACGCACCTGCTATTCACTGAATATAAAATAGGCTTTTTACTACCGTTGAGAAAATTTTAATTTTTGCAGTTTCGACCATGTTTTTGCCTTAAATACTTCACCGCACTGTAAAAAAAAAAAACTGCAAAGTTACTAACAGCTTTCTAGGAAACTAAGATTCCTATAACATTTTACGCAGCGACAACAGCAAAAATTCATGTAACAGACACAGATTTGTATAGAAAATCAAAAAATTTGTAAGGTTACTAGGAATGTTTTAAGGAACTGATATTCTTAGATATTTTTTATGTAACGGCAATCTAGGTTACAAATACATTTTTAATAAGATAAATGTAATTTTAGTAGACTTGTTTGTAAACTTACAGATTTCTGTAGCTTTACAAAAATTAGTTTTGTATATTTACATATTTTTTTGTACAGTGTGCAGGTAAAATGTTAGTTAGAATACATATTTCGGCAACTTTTCATCTGTAGAATTACAGATCTTTTTTACAGTGTGTGCATCGTACAGCGTGCGTACTAAACAGCGAAATGTGATGAAACAGTGAAATGTACAAAATGCTAAGATAACTGTATAAATAATACTTGCACTTTATTTTCCGTTCCTTCAAAGATCCTTTAAAGTTGAACAATTATTTAAATTTACAATTCGAAATGTTTTCTACTTGGCTTTGTTATTTGTATTGGTAAGTAACTCGTGCCTGGAATATGCCTCCCCTTTGATTGTAAAAAAATTTATTTCTTAAAAGAAAAAAAAAATTATAACTGTGATGCCTATTATATTTATATAATTGATAGGTGTTGTAAACTACTCTTTTTAAGCATCAGAAATTAATATTTATGTTTTATAAGGCGTTTGCGAATTGAATATGCCACACGGTTTTTACGTTAATACAAACCGTCCATGTTTTATATCTGTGGTAGTGATGGGCGATTTTGATTTTTTAAATCGATTTAATCGATACTACGGCCAACTCGATTTAATCGATACTTTAAAATTTTCAATCGATTTCTCTGAAGGTAATATAATTTTCATTTTCCTTCAAAAGTCGAAGATAAAATAGTTGGATGTGCTAATTCCAAAATTTCAGTGCATTAGTTTCTAAGATAGAAGAATTGAAGAAACCTCAGAACCCCCCTCCCCCTACTGCAAAAAAGTGGTTTTTGTTGAGTGATGTACGCCAAAAATTGATCAGGATCAATTTTTATCAGGTACCAGATGAATCTGAATTTTGATGAAAATCCATGAAAGAGCGAGATACAGCTATTGCGAAATCATGAAAAATGCAGCATATCAGCGCCACCTGTAGGGGAATTTACACCAAGAACTAAACAACAGGGTCAGGGACAACTATGTCAGGGATTTACTGAATCTGAATTTTGATGAAAATTCGTTCTTGAGATAGCGCTATTGTATTAATCATGAATAATACAATATAGCTGCGCCATCTCCCAAGCAATTTCCAGCAAAATGTAATTAGCATCAAATAATATCAAGGACTAATTGAATCTAAATTTTTATGAAAATCCGTGCATTAGTTCTTGAGATAGAGCTAAAATGGAAACAAGGGGGTGCGAAAAGAGAACTGCGCCCAATTTACCCCCCCCCCCCCTATTAACTTTTTCTTGTGATAGGCCAGAAGTGATGTTGGTAGTAAAAATTTGGCGCTCCTTAAATTTCCGCGCTCGATACAACCGCCTCCTTTCGCCCCCCCCCCCCCCTTTCACATGGCGCTGAGTGAAAATTGTGAAAAATTCAGCAGAGCAGCGCCATCAGAGAAGCGATATACATCAAAATGTAAAAAACATCAATTCATGTCAAGGACTAACTGAATATGAAATTTCATGAAAATACGCGCATTCGTTATTCAGATATAGCTGTTGCGCAAATCACAAAAAATGCAGCATAACAGTGCCACCTGTTAGGCTATATACATAAAAAACTAATTATATTCAGTTTATATCAAGGTCAAAATAAATCTAAATTTTTGTGGAATTCCGTACATTTGTTCCTGAGATAAAGCGGTCAGAAATTTTTATCATGTACAGACTCACAAAGTGACAGACAGACACACAGACAGATATTTCCTAAAAAGCATGAAATCGTGTTAAAGACCTTCTAAAATATACAACTCCATCGAAAACGGGAAGTCGAAATTTTTCACAAATCTAATACTCTCTTCTTGAAAAGTTACAAAAGCAAGTAAAAATGTAACATCGATTCTGCCCGTAAGATCGGCATAGCATAGCAATGGCGAATCGATTCACTATAGATTCGATTTCGATCTTTTGATTCGATTTCGATCTTTAGATTCGACTTCAATCTTTAGATTCGATTTCGATCTTTAGATTCGATCTTTAGATTCAATTTCGATCTTTAGATTCGATGTCGATCTTTAGATTCGATTTCGATCTTTGGAATTGATTTCATTTGGATTTACTAAAATTGAAAGCGCATTTTGGAAGATTGTTAGATACCATTAGAATTGTACTTTTTTTTTATTTATTTTAAATCGATTCACGTTTCAGATCGAGTTCATTTTTCCAATTTTATTGTTTTAATGGTAGTATTGGTGTAAAATCACGTATAAGAATGGATTTTTTTTTCTTTCTAGGCTAAATCAGTGTTGAATGCAGGTATTTTTCTGTGACTCCGGAGGAAGGCATCATGTTTTACAGCTCTGTAATAGAGGGGGAATTGCAATTTGTGCATTAAAAAGCATAAAATCTCATAACTTCTGGGTGGGGGGGGGGTTCCCCTGCGGGCCACCCCATTAATTCGACATTAGGTTAAATCGTTATATTTTTGTTTAGAAGTCCAATTATTTGAATTATTAGTTTATTGTGTTTTATTTTTCACGCTCGTCTTTTCTATCCCCCCCCCCTCCCTTCCGCGTCACTTTTAACTTACACGGCCGTTCGAAATATGCATACAGTTTTAAAAATGTCCAATTCTCGTTCTATTTTATTTTAGATCCACATTTTGAATCCTTGAAAAAAGGTAAATAAGGGCCCTTCCGCCCGTTTGGGGTTTATCTGCGCCCCGCCGGGGGTTGGCATATTTTTTTGTTTCTTCAAAAGAAACAAAAATATGTTGAGGGGAACTTGCACGCTCCCCCAACATACACATTAAAATTTCGCTCATTTAATTCTCTACCATTTTTAACTTAAAAGTTTAAGCTACATGGCACCCCCAGAGCTGTGGACCCCTCCCCCCTGTCGATCACTCACCTAATTTTGCTTATTTCTTCACTTAATTTCGATCTGTAAAAGGCTATAATTTTGCTTCTATAGAAGCTACAGTGGGGAGTAAAAGCCTAGTATAGCTAACTTTTTCTCGCCGTTCTTTTTGCTATTCCAGTTTCCTGGTTTTCCCTATAGGACCTTTTTTTTTGGGGGGGGGGGTGGGGCACAGGGGTTTTTTCTCATTTCTTGATACAATATGTCTATTGAAAGCTTATGCTTCATACATTACAAATCTAGCATAAGAAATTTTCTCCCATCATTTTAGGTTACGTTTCGGACCCATAATGGGTTAAAATTTTAATTTTTCAAACTTCTTCGGAAAGAAAAAAACATTGGTACATACCAGAGAAACTGGGGTTCGAACCCGCAACCTTTTGATTGCAAACGTAATCCATAAGCTTATTAGCCACCGAGTGCTCAGCAGCGCTATTATTTCATTAGATTGTCATCTTTAAATTCGTAATATCTTTTGAATGTAATGTCCTATTTGAATAATTCATTAAAAAGAATATTGCCCAGTATTGAGCTCACAGGCTACGCATACTAATTGTACATTACAGCCTTATATTTTCAAGGGTTAATTCCGTTCGAAAAAAAATTAAGAAGGGGAAACAGCTCTCCCCTTTCCCCTTTTATATACTTAATCATTGAACCTCCTAAACTATCAAGGACATGCTTTATCGTATAAAAAATCTACATCCAAAATTCAGAGCAAATCGGATAATTCTTAATAAAAACCCATTTAGCAGTTATATAATTTAAGAGGAGTTATCCCCCTCTTTTATACTGAACCATTAAACTTCCAAAACTATTCAGAGATTTGAACAAAATCTGACAATTCTGCTTGAAAAACCCATTTATATAAATTAAGGGGAGGGGCATTAGAACCCCCGTTCCCCCTGTTTATACTTATTCAATGAACACCTAATAACAGTCACGGAATCACCTCATCAGAATGATCCTAAATTTAAATTTTGAACGAAAACTGTTAATTCTGCATGAAAATCCCGTTTATATCAATTAAGGGGAGGGGCATGAGTCCCCCTTCCCCCTGTTTATATTTATTCAATGATCACCTAATAACAGCCACGGTATCGCCTCATCAGAATGATCCTATGTGTAAATTTTGAACAAAAATTAATATTTCTGCATGAAAAACCCATTCATATCATTTAAGGGGAGGGGCATGAGTCTCCCGTTCCCCCTCTTATACATATCGAATGGAACTCCAAAAACTAATCAGGGAAGCGCCTTATGAGGATATACTTATATACAAAATTTCAAGTGGATGCGATATTTTTATCATGAGTTATGGCGTTACGCACGAACGTACGAACGTATATACAGAACGGACGCACAGTGGGGCAAAAACCCAAAAAGCTGGCCAAAAGTCGAAAAATGAAGTTACGATTTAGGGAATTTCGATTGTACAGTTGGCTAGAATAATGTTTGGAGAGTCAGAATCTGTATTTAAAAAAAGATTTTTGCTTTGCCCTTACAAGCAGCATCATTTCAAAAATGATGCTTGAAGGAGTATCATATAGAGCGAACAAAAACAGCAAAACAACAGTTCATCTAAACGCGTGCTATATTTTATAATATGATCCGATTTTAATGATTTGAAATGGATTCACACTATGATAGTATGTACTTTATTTGCATGTATTACAAAATTTATATTAAGCACGTAAAATTTAATAAATTCATTGTTATTTTTAATAAAAAATTTTAGAATTTTTTTTTATTTTTTTGCTTTTAAACATCAAAAAGTTTAAATGTTCCACAGTGTTCCGCAACGAAATTTAATGGAAATAATAACTTGGGCTATTGTCTAGTGATTCATAAAAAACCAGCTGCCTAAAACTGCCTTTCTGCATTTCACGCATATTTTAGTAACCGCAAGTAAAAATGCCACTTTTTCGGCCGCCTCAAAAATTTTGAAATTGACTACTTTTTACATAATTTAGCTGATAAATATTTTTCAAATTTTTGAATTATTCAATTTTATAATAGTTTATTTCCTATTATATTGTAAATAAGTACTATAATCATAAGATTACATTAATTTGATAAGTAAGCTTAGTAATGAAAAAATTAAAATAATTCTCTATTACTGATCCGGTAAGAATAACATTTTCTTATCTTTATAGGTAGTAATCTTGTTTGTTCTATTATAAATAGAAGAATTATTTTGTCAATGGCTATATTTGCTAGATCAAACTACTGAGCGTATTTCATTAATGCGAGTAAAAATCATTATGAATATCACTTTCGCTTATATTAGTAATTTGGATTTGATTTGCAAGTGAGGATGTGATGGCACATCTATTCTGAGTACATTTAAACAAATATTTACCTATGAAGATGGCAGGAAGTCTAATATATTTTTCTTTTCTTCCGTGCTACTAGAATACATAAATAATGCGAATAATTCATGAATCGTCAATTTGAAAATATTGAGATCTTCATTTTACTGATTTTATCGGTCCAATCAAGATCCATTTTTCTTTTTCAAGAAATACAGAAGCAACTGTCAAAGAATGAGATTGCATTAAATACTAGCAGAATCAATTTGTTTCGTTTAATACAATCAATGATACAGAAGAAAAAGTCGTTAAAAACGAATTTGTGTAATACTCAACGTTGCTACCTGTGTCAGAAAGCATCAAAACAGCATCTTACCGATCTGACATTTTTTGTTAAAAGTGGATTGAGATAATTTAGAATTCAGAATATCTAAGTCACATGCAAAGATGTTTAGAGAGGCCTTACACCTGACTGACAACTGGATAGAAAAAATGAAAAGCTCGTACTCTGCATGAAAAGAAGAACACTGAAATTGCAAAATAAAATATGCAAAAAATATTTCGTTTACAATCAAGACTTCTCGTCGAGAAACTAAATCCCAGATTTGGAAGCACAAATGATGGAAATATAATTCAACGATTCTTTGGAAACGCAACTATTTGTTTCTAAACGAGCATATACGGAGATTTGATTAAACGCTTTTATGCCATAAGTAATTTCTTGTAGCCATGTTATTTATTTTATAAACTTCGAAAAATTTCCCTTACAAACAGCTCGTAGATTTGAGCAGCACCCCTGGTTCTATATGCTTACTTCAGTACACAAACTACTTATTAATGACAAAGAAATAACATTATCTTCATTACTGCCAATTTGTCAAATGCCATAAGATACTCAAGAATCATGCAACAAACTGAGCAAAAGGCATCGAGAAGATTCATCGCAAAGATGCAGTAGCGAGAAAAAAAAGCTATTTTTACGTCTTTTAATGTCATCAGATTCTTTCCTTTCGAGGTTAGGTAAATTATCGTAGAAGAAATTAAAATCACTGATCCTAAGAGTCACAGGATCTTCCAATACCGCCAAGAAGTTCTGCTAACTATTTCGACACCTTGACCTCTGAAGAATCTTTTTATTATACTACAGTTGATTCTAAAGGTTAATTTCTGGAATATATTTTCGTTTTTATTTTATAATACAAAAATTAAATAGTCTAATGTTTTACTTTCCATTAACATACTTAAATTTCGTTTAAATATGTCTTGGTTTCTTGAAAATTCCCTTTTAAGTTTACCTCGAAATTTTAAATTTTATTTAAATCTAATTGTTTTTAGTCTTAATCTGTAATTTTATTTATTTATTTATTTTTAAAATTTAACTTTTGAATCCTAATTAGCGTCCTGAAAAGTTTACGAAATTGCATATAAATTGAATAACTTTCGAGACATTTAAATTTTCATTCCGCCATATTGTATCCGCCATTTTTTTTCAATTTTAATTTTGTATTTTTACTTAGCATCTTCAAAAACACCTGTATACGAATTTTCGTACAATTTGATTAACATTTTCATATTTTGGCCAGCTTTTCGGGATTTTGCCCCACTGTGGGACGGGCACATAAGCTCTCAGGCTATGATAGCCTGTGAGCTAAAAAGTAATCTACAGATATTGTAACAGTCATGAATGCAAAATGATACATGAATACAAAAGGTATGAATGCTTGATAAGGATTAAGGTATCGATAGTATGGTCTAATTTTGGTTGGCTTTGGTTGCGTTTTAAAATGTAAGAAAGTAGTTATAGTGAGTTAACTACAATAGCTCGACATATGGTATCGCGCAGTTTTTAGCTCACAGGCTATCATAGCCTGAGAGCTTATGTGCCCGTCCGTTCTGTATGTATGTTCGTATGTACGTAACGCGATAACTCATGATAAAAATATCCGATCCACTTGAAATTTTGTATGTAGGTATATCCTGACAAGGCGCTTCCCTGATTAGTTTTTGGAGTTCATTCGATATGTATAAGAGGGGGAACGGGGGGCTCATGCCCCCCGTTAGTTGATATAGATGGGATTTTCATGCAGAATTAAGTTTTCAAAATTTAGATTAGGATCATTCTGATGAGGCGATTCCGTGACTGTTATTAGGTGTTCATTGATTAAGTATAAATAGGGGGAACAGGGGTTCTAATGCCCCCTCCCGTTAGTTGATATAAATGGGATTTTCATGCAGAATTAAGTTTTCAAAATTTAGATTAGGATCATTCTGATGAGGCGATTCCGTGACTGTTATTAGGTGTTCATTGAATAAGTATAAATAGGGGGAACAGGGGTTCTAATCCCCCCCCCCGTTAGTTGATATAAATGGGATTTTCATGCAGAATTAAGTTTTCGTTCAAAATTTAGATTAGGATCATTCTGATGAGGCGATTCAGTGACTGTTATTAGGTGTTCATTGAATAAGTATAAATAAGGGGAACAGGGGTTCTAATGTCCCCCCCCCTTAATTTATATAAATGGGTTTTTCAAGCAGAATTTTCAGATTTCGTTCAAATCTCTGAATAGTTTTGGAAGTTTAATGGTTAAGTATAAAAGAGGGGGATAACTCTTTTTAAATTATATAAATGCTAAATGGGTTTTTATTAAGAATTATCTAATTTGCTCTCAATTTTGGATATAGATTTTTTATATGATAAAGCATGTCTTTGATAGTATAGGAGGTTCAATGATTAAGTATAAAAAAAGAGAAAAGGGGAGAGCTGTTTCCCCTTCTTAATTTTTTTTTCGAACGGAATTAACCCTTGAAAATATAAAGCTTTAATGTGCAATTAGTATTTGTAGCCTGTGAGCTCAATGCCTTCAGTTTAACTGGGCAGTATTCTTTATTTAGCTCACAGGCTATCATAGCCTGAGAGCTTATGTGCCCGTCCGTTCGGTATGTACGTTCGTACGTTCGTTCGTGCGTAACGCGATAACTCATGATAAAAATATCGGATCCACTTGAAATTTTGTATATAGGTATATCCTGATAAGGCGCTTCCCTGATTAGTTTTTGGAGTTCATTGGATATGTACAAGGGGGGGAACAGGGGGCTCATGCCCCTCCCCTTAATTGATATAAAAGGGATTTTCATGCAGAATTAACAGTTTTCGTTCAAAATTTAGATATAAGATCATTCTGATGAGGCGATTTCGTGACTGTTATTAGGTGTTCATTGAATAAGTATAAACAGGGGGAATGGGGGGCTCATGCCCCTTCCCTTAATTGATATAAACGGGATTTCCATGCAGAATTAACAGTTTTTGTTCAAAATTTAGATATAGGATCATTCTGATGTGGCGATTCCGTGACTGTTATTAGGTGTTCATTGAATAAGTATAAACAGGGGGAACGGGGGGCTCGTGCTCCTCCTCTTTATTGATATAAACGAGATTTTCATGGAGAATTAACAGTTTTTGTTCAAAATTTAGATATAGGATCATTCTGATGAGGCGATACCGTGGCTGTTATTAGGTGTTCATTGAATAAGTATAAACAGGGGGAACAGGGGGCTCATGCCCCTCCCCTTAATTGATATAAAATGGATTTTCATGCAGAACTAACAGTTTTCGTTCAAAATTTAGATATAGGATCATTCTGATGAGGCGAGTCCGTGGCTGTTATTAGGTGTTCATTGAATAAGTATAAACAGGGGTAACGGGGGTTCTAATGCCCCCCCCCCTTAACTTGTATAAATGGATTTTTCAAGCAGAATTGTCAGATTTCGTTCAAATCTCTGAGTAGTTTTGGAAGTTTAATGGTTAAGTATAAAAAAGGGGAATAACTCCTCTTAAATTACATAAATGCTAAATGGGTTTTTATTAAGAATTATCCGATTTGCTCTGATTTTGGATATAGATTTTTTATATGAATGTATGCCCTTGATAGCTTAGGAGGTTCAATGATTAAGTATAAAAAAGGAGAAAGGGGAGAGCTGTTCCCCCCTTCTTAATTTTTTTTCGAACGGAATTAACGAAAATACAAGGCTGTAATGTACAATTAGTATACGTAGCCTGTGAGCTCAATGCCATCAGTTTAACTGGGTAATATTCTTTTTATTATAGATATTGATATGTTTTTTAATATTATAGAGACTTTTTTTTTATTCATTTAAAAGTATTTCCAGACGATTCAAAATTATATATCCTAACGATTAAAAAAATACACACGTAATTGTTCAAGCTTTCATTTCTGTCACTTTTTTTTTCATGTTCGCCCGTCCTAACCCCCCCCCCTTCCTCACCAATCTTAACTTACAGGATCGTTCAAATTATGACTGCGATTTTGAAAAAATCTAATCCTCGTTCTATTTTGTTATAAAACCACATTTTGAAACCTCAACAAAAGATGCATTTGGGCCGGGGTCGCCCTTCTGTCCGTTTGGGATTTACCTTGCCCTCCTGGGTGGGGGCATATTTTTTGTTTCTTCCACACCATCTCGTGTAACATATCGTTATAAATCTTTTATCTCCTCGTTTTTTTCTGTTACTACCCCTCTCTCCACCTAGTTACATGGCCTTGGCACTTTTTATAGTTTCAAAGAGTGCATGTTCCCCACGGGCCACCCCATGAATCAACACTAAGTTAAACACTTTATTTTTGCCTAGAAGTCCAGTTATTTGGGTTATTAATTTTTTTTTTTCAAGTTCGTCCGTTCTAATCCCTCGCCAAAGTTAACTAAGTGGTTCGTTCAAAGTATGCATGCAATTTTTAAAATATCCAATTCTCGTTCTATTTTATTGTAAATCCTCATTTTGAAACTTCGACAAAAGATACTATGGTCGCCCTTCCGTCAAGAGTGGGGTTTACCAGGCCCCTTGGGTATGGGGCATATTTTTTGTTCTTACAAACTATCTCGTGTAACATTTGGATGGCATTAAAAAAACTTTTTTTTAATCTATACCTCTTGTTTCCCACCCTAGTTACACGCTCTTGGCACTCTTTATCCTCGGTTTAATGCCAAGTTACTCAGTGCTGTTATTAGTTGAGTTATGTCTCTCAGATTTGCCAAAGTTTTTGTGTAAGTGACAACCATAAGTGATAATCATTTTAAAATTTAAAATTCTTATTATCTGACTCTAAAATCTGCAATAGCTTAATTCTATTCCTCCCTAAATGGGGATGGGGGGTGGGAAGCGGTAATTACGGTCCTGCTGATTGTCTAAGTTTTAGAATTATTAATTTGGAGCTTCTCTGTGTAAATCTGACTATCGAAATATCGATTCTAGAACTAAGAAATCGATTCTTATTATGATCGATGTTGTTTTATACGATGTCGATTTTAATCGATTCTCAAAATTTCCAGAATCGCCCATTACTAATCTGTGGCTTCCGGTAGTAACCAGGTAAGGCACATTTTTAATATTTTGAGTAATTAATGTTTAAAGTTTTCAAAGTAATGATAAAAAGACATATTTGCAAACTTTAAATATTAATTACTCAAAATGTTAAAAATGTGTCTTATCTGGTTATTACCGGAAGCCACAGAATTTTAGACGATTTAAAGAAATAAATAGAATTATTATCTGGTTATCACCGTTACTTTATGCACTTACCCAATTATTACTATTTTCTCAATTTTTAAATGAAAATTTATAGTCGGCCTATGACGGGAAGTATTCGATTTTCATTTTTCAGTACTATGGCAGATAAAAGTACTCTTTTAAAGGTACATTTTCCCAAATTATCTCCATTTTTTTTCAAAAAAGTGCCTTACCTGATTATTACCGAAAGCCACAGATATATTCTAATCCAATTATTTTATTTTTAGCATTATACCATTTAATTTTTATATTATTAACAAACATTGCATTAAACAAGAAATATCACTAAAATTTGTAATTTAAGCTATAAAAAACAGTTGACGTATGGAGTACAGCAGCCGTGTTTTACAAAAAACTGATCGTGCCTTTAAATGTTAAACTAAGAAAACTTCTTAAGTGCATAAACTGCTTTAATTGAGAAAGTGTTGTCTAAAATATTGTCTATGAGAAAGTATTGTCTGGGCATTAGACTGTACGTATGTTAAACTAAAATAAACATACATATATGAAAATAAAATGAACAAAATATGAAAGTGTGAAATATTACGTTATATTAAAAATAAAGACCGGGAGGGGGGTCACACATAATCAGCTCATCGATTTCATGGATGAAAATCTAGAATTTGCTCAATCTCGATTCGCATATTAAAATACAATCGGTCTGCCAAGTTATATCGTGGTGGAAAACACCTAAAATCAATTTTATTATCTGACTCATACGTTTACCATTATATTTTTCTGCTCCCATTCCTTTATGTTTTGATACTTTTGGGTACAGGAAAGCGCTATAGTAAGCTTACGAGTTAACCGTTACATTGGTTTTTTGAGTTTTTTCCATCAAGATGTGATTTGACGGATCAATTGTGTTTCAATATGTGACTAGAAATTTAACTAATCGTAGATTTTCATACGTGAAATCAAAAAGGTTATCATCTGTGCTGCCGCCTCCCGGTATAAAATGGAAATCTCAAAAGATCTTTAAATCCTGTCAAAATCAATGTGATGTGTCTAATACACTACAAACATAATACGTAATAATGATAATAACACTGATTACTTTTTAAAATAGTCGATATAATAGTTTTCTGTTATTAAAAAAAAACATTTTTTTTAAACCATCGTTATTTGTGTTTCAGTTGCATCATTAAATACTTCAACAATCTTCTCTGAAAAATTAGATACATGATCTGTGCTTTGAACAAAAATTAACTGTAAAAAACAAATTGTCTGTAAAGTCAATAAATTCATGAGTAAAATAAAAAAAATATTATGAAATGTTTTAAGAATTTCAACATTATCCATATTACTTCTTCACATATTTCAAACTTTCTATTAAATTACACTTATGTTTAGTGATAATGGTGACTATCAAAAATCTAAATCGATATTCTTAACTGCCATTTATCTTCTTTTTTTTTCCTTTACGTTTTTTTAAGTATTCAAATATAAATACTCTAACAACCCCTCCCTAACAAACATCTTCGCTGATTGGAGGATCCTGGGTATCTATGTATTTAGACAGAAAAACTATTATGATCAATTTTAAAATAAAATTTCAAATTATTAGTATTACTATGAGGATGGTGATAATATAAACATTATTCAGGTATTGAATTCTGATTATCACTTTCTTTTAAACATTATCTAAAGCTATACTTTAATGTATACAAATTTTATTACAATTTTACGGTTATAATTTAAATTTATACCTCAATAACCTTAAGCATAATTCAGTTTTCGAACATATTTCTCCAAATTATAGACATTGCAAAATCCAGGCTTTATAAATTTATAGCAATTTTACTTCCTTTACTGTTAATTCAGTAATCAGATTTGATATCTTGAAATAGCGTATTTGTGATAAATCGGCAAATAAGGTTAAACAAAGATTTATTGATATAATTATAACATCATAACACTGTAAAACATTCCAGTCTAATATAAGCCCATAATCTCTTCTTATATTAGTCTCTAGAGCAAACTGAAATGCTTGTTTAATGAAGAACTAACGCTATTAAATTGATAGTGAAGAATGGTGATGTAAATATATCGAATAGCAGGAGAAATGCTTGTAGTATCACATAACTTTACGTATTTACTAAAAGCACATTTCCTAATCGCTTTTACATGCTGAATATCAACGTATCTATTGAAAATAAAATGGAACCGAAAAATAAAATCATGTACAATGTATCTGCATCATTTAGTGACCAATTTCAATTATCTTTCAGATTGTGATTTTAAAATCCACTTTAAGATGCAGGATTTATTTTAGTATGAATTTCTCGCTTGCACTAGTTAATCATTCATGAATGTAAGATGCATTATGAGTAGAAGTAAATTCCTATAAAATCAGATGCGTCAGAACATAAAAAGCTTTAGCTTAACAGAAAAGTAGAATAATGGTTATTTCATTGAAATATATACTAAGCATTAAAATATTTTGACCTTAAGAGTGTCGGGACGCAAAAATCTTCAAATTAAAAAGAAAAAATATATACATAGCATTAATAATTCCTCTGTTTTTTTTCTGCTTAAAATAATATTCCCAGTAGCCAAACAATATTGGGCTATTATTGGCTAGATCTTGGAGAAATATTGGCACACTGATGCAATTCTGGCATGAAATATTGCTTCAGTATTGGTGTCTTTACATTTTGCCCTTAGTTATTCAATATTTGTAGCCAACATTGTGCCAACGTAACGCAGACATTTGTACAATATTGGGGATTCATTGGACATATTTCCAATGTAACGCCAATTATTTGTGCAATATTGTGGCTTCATTTGAAATATTTTTAATTTAACGCCAATATTTGCACAATATTGGGGTAATATAAAATATTTCCAAAGTAACGCCAACATTTGTACAATAGTTGGAATTCATTGGAAAAATTTCCAATGAAATGACAATATTTAACCAATACCGGAATTTTATTGGTAATATTTCCCATAAATGAAATACTGGCGCAACGTTGGACCAATATTGATTTTCTACTAAGGGGAACAGGACATAATATTTTTTTCCATTTTGTTTTATTTTCAAAATTTAGCTTCCAAACAAAGGATATCATAGAAACGACTTGTGAAAATACGTTTTTCTTCATGATAGGTTTTTTTTCCATTACTTGCCTTTAAAGTATTATAAGTCAAGAACCATAAAAGATAAATTGTTGAAATTTTAAACGTGTCTTTTTTAACTGCTTTAACTTAATTTTGATTCAGTAAATTAAAAATATATATATATTTACTTCTCAAAATATGATTTATTTAATTACATCACTTTTTTTATTTTTAATTTAAATATTTTTATTTTTTATTTAAATTAATGTTTTTTTTTTTTTTTAAATGCTGAATCACAGTTAAAAGTTATATATTTATGTTTATTTACATGAAAAAGATTGCAATTCTACATGTAATATTTCGAGTTATAATGATTCTAAGAAATTCTAAGAGATTGTATCGTGTGATTTTGGTTCAAAACGTATGGTTAACTATCACAAAAATTTTCAGAATTTTATTCCATAAATAAAATTAGTTTTAAAATGTTCCCCAGACCTTCTAAAGAAAATAGATTGTCAAGTGATAATTATTAATGATAATTATTATTCAAATGATAATTATTATCAGCCTTAATGATAATTATTTTTACTTAATTGTAAAATGACCTCGTAATATTGTAAAAAAATTCTATTAGCATATTAATTAAGCTATTGTATTTTTGAACTTTTCACAAAATGGGACAGTTTTTGCTTCTATTAGTTTTATTTTGCAAATTTTTCCTTTTTTTATTATTGGAGTTTACGAAACTATAAAAAATTAAGGCGTTTATATTTTGCATTATAACCAGTAACTGAAAGTTCATAGAATTGAACTTCAGTAAATTTTGGCATTAAAAAAAGGAGTTTTTATTATTTTTAGTTTCTAATACTTCATAAAAGTGTTTTATAATTGAAGGTAGGTAATTACTTTATATATATATATATATATATATATATATATATATATATATATATATATATATATATATATATATATATATATATATATATACATATATATATATATATATATGTATGTATATATATAAAGTAATTGTGTGGTACACAATACATAATACAGTGGCGGTCAAAAGTTTCCGGCCAGCAAAATTTTTTCAGTTAATTTGTAAATATACCCATATGAAGAGGAATTTCAAAGCGATATTTATACATTTTATTGACATACTAGCTGACCCGTCCGGCGTTGCCCGGGTCCGTTATAATAATGTTAAACGAACTTGAAATTTTTATGATTTTATCTTCAACTCAAAATATGTGTTAATACACTGTTAAGAATTTGACCCTTTTGCTGCATCGTCACTCCACCGCTTTTATAGAAAATGATTACTTCAGCCTATTTTGGAGCATTGTCATAGGTCAAAAGAGATATATTCTATAAAAGCGGGGGAGTGATGATACAGCAAAAGGGTCAAATTTTTTACAGTGTACATTATATTAAATACGTGCCCCCTGACTGTGTCAAAAATTGGTTTTTAAAAAAACTAATATTTAGCTGCAAAAATACCTAAAATGACTGCAATGGGAAACGCAGGAGGGAATATGTGTCCAACGATTTCGTGTTGATATTTATCCTTAAAATTACTGTTAAGTGACTTAACTAAATACTTTTTTCACATAGATATCCCAAGTGAAATATTTTGAATTTCAAACTAATTATATATCACTCTTAAATCTGACTATACCGTGAATAAAATCGATTCTCGATGATTCGCTAAAAGGTTAGTATATAATATTATAAATTCAGAGCCATTTTACAAAAATAGGTGTATATTTTTTATCAAACATGCGTAATGTTCATTCTATGAACAAAATCCTAACCGTAACCTAATTGTATCGGAATCATAACTTGTCTGTAACTTAGCTGTATCTTAACAGTAACCTAACTGCAAGTTAAATATACCATAAATGTAACTTGGCCGTCACCTAATCATAACCTACCCATAATCTAACCACAACCTAACCGCAAATTAACCTTAACCTAACTGTAACTTAACCATGAGCTAACTGTAACCTAACCGGAAAATAAAATAACAAAAGGGTCACCGGAACGTAATTGCAACCTAACTGTTATCTAACCGTAACCTAGTTCTAATTTAACATTAACTATAAACAAAATATTTTAACCATCTCGCGCTAAGTACTTAGTTTCACTTTCCACCGCTACGGAGCGCATTATGTTTTGTAGAACATCCGAATTTTAGGTTCGGATTGGATTCATGTTCATGGAAATTATTTTGTCTTCTTCGGATACGGTTATGATTGTGTGGAATATTTGTGTTCAGTTTAGATTCGGTTCAATTCAGATTTCGTGGGGGTTTTTTTTCCCTTCAAATGGGATTTTTAAGTTCGGGTCGGGTTGTACTTATATGGAAATTATTTTACCTAGTTCCAATGAGGTTATACTTCACTGAAATATTTTTGTTAGGTTCAGATTAAGTTTGGTTCAAATTTCGGGATTTTTTTTTTCTTTTTTTTACAAATTTTTTGGTTTGGAATGGGGATTATGTCCATGGAAATTATATTGTCTTGTTCGTATCTGGTTATAGTTATTTGGACTATTTTCGTCGGATTCAGATTTGGTTCGATTCAGATTTCAGGTATTTTTTTTTTTAATTGATTTTTAAGATTCTGGTTGGATTCATGTCCAGGGAAATTATTTTGTCTTGCTCGGATCGGATTTTGGTTCTTTGGAATATTTTTTTCGGGTTCAGATGTCGTTCAATTCAGATTTCGGCTTTTTAATGGAATTTTTAGGTTCAGGTTGGGTTGCGCATCAACGGAAATTATTCTGCATTGTTCGAATAAGGATATGCTTCTCTGGAATATTTTTGTCAGATTCAGATTTAGTTCATTTTTTAGGTTCGGATTGGGTTCATGTTCATGGAAATTTTTTTGTCTTGTTCAGGTCCGGGTATGGTTCTGTGGAATGTTTTTGTCGATTCAAATTTCAGGTATTTTTTTCAAATGGAATTTTAGGTTCCGATCGGTTTCATGTCCACGAAAATTATTTTCTCTTATTCGAATCCGGTTATGGTTCTTTCGAATATTTTGATCGGATTCAGATGTAGTTTACATAAAACTTCAGGCTTTTTTTTCAAATGGAATTTTTTAGGTTCGAGTCAGGTTTATGTTCATGGAAGTTTTTTTGTCTTGCTCTTATCAGGTTATAGTTCTTTGGAATATTTTTATCGATTTCAGGTTTCGTTCTGGTCATTTTTTGGGTTTTTTCAGAGAAAAATTTTAGGTTCGGGTCGGGTTGCATATACACGAACATTATTTTTCTTTGATCGAATTGGGGTATGCTTCATTTGAATATTTTTGTGGGATTCAGATTTGATTCAGGTCAAATATCAAATCCATAGTTTTTTTTCAAATGGAATTTTTAGGTTCGGGTCGCGTTTATGCTCATGAAATTTTTGTCTTGCTTGGATCGGAGTATAGTCTGTTTTTTTCTGGTTGGGATCGGGTTATGTGTTAATACGCCTAAACATTATGTTTTGCTACTATTCTTTTAGTGACTATTTTTTATATATAATTTATTTTGCTATTTGATAATTTATTACTGTGTATGAATCGTCTGCCTATTCGAAAAATTGTACGTCAAAGAGCCATTTCATTTTTGTTTTAAAAACAAATTAAAGTCTTAATAAAATTTTAACTTAAATAAATGCATTCAAATTTAATCAATGATTTAAAAAAACTGCTAAAAAAGCCTCATATATACATATACATATATTAACTGCAACATAGCCAACCACAAATACATTCTAATGTACGAAGTACCAACGATCTGACGTAATAGCTATGTTCAAAAATCCTAAGTTAAACTGACATTTTGCCAGTCTATGAATTTTAAAGGTCTTTGGGAAAAAACAGTCACTTTTGAAATGTCAAAATCTCAAATTGGTTTCTTTCATAGAGTAAAAAGAAATTAATAGAGTGGAGGTATTATCTCTGGAGATGATGCTTAAGATGTAACCCTACATTAAGTCCAATTAAGTACCAACAAAAGCACGTGCTTTGACACGCCTATCAATTGGCGAAATTTTAAAATGAAGGGCCAAAATCACAGTCAAGTGAAATCCAGCCACCCCATTGGTCGAGTGGTAAGGGTGAAAATCACGAACTTGTTTCTCCATTTGAAAAAGGTGAGGGGGAAAGTATTTTTTAAGCGATTGTTACCGTCTGTTCTTATTTAAGATAAACCATCGAAATTAACTCAATTAAGATATTTTGATGCCATTTTATAAAATGAGAGTGAAAAATTTAGATTATAAATGAAAAGAGATAAGATTTACTTCAAAACTGCCGCTACGATTTTTTCTCGGAAAAAGGAGTATGACAACATTTACCCAACTGCTAAGAGATTGTTCCCTGAAAAGGACGCGGCTCAATGACCAATGAGGTGTTTGGATTTCACCGGACTGTGATTTTGGCCCTCCATTTTAAAATTTCGCTATCAATTGAAACAGGTTTAAACCTGTATTTTTTTTTTCTCTCGTTTTTAAAAAAAGAACTAATTTATCGCTTCACCGGTAAAAATTTATTAATTATTTTATCATATGTGTTTTAAATATCAATATAGAAAATTATTTTAACGTTTTGCTTGAAAATATAACATTATTTTGTTAATACATTAAAATCGTCTGCAGTCAGAAATTTATATTTTAGATTAATATTTATTACTTAAGTTTTCATACATGATTTTAAAAGAATGTTTTCATCATTATATTTTAAATATTTATTTACATGCAATTATTAAGTCATAAACATTTTTCATCTACGTTATAAAGTATTGAAAATTACATTAATGAAGGAAACTTTTAGTTATACAATTTTTAATTCGTATTAAATGTTTTCAATATCTTATTTAATTTTAATTTGATATTTAATTATTGCTAATTTTCCAATTTCCTTCATTTTAAAAGCGAATATTTATTCTAATAAATAATAATAGAACGAAGACCATTTTAAAAATTTGCTATTTCCTCTTGAAATATGCTTCAACTGTAATTCATTTCTTTCAATTCGTCTTATAATACAAAATCTCTTCCACGTCCTTTTGTTTGCCACATTAAATTTGAGCGATAAATGGTTTCATATCGCAAACCTTTTTTGAGCTTACTTCACCTCCACTTATCTTATTCCTCCATGGGTTTCTTTAATTCTGTCTCAGCTTTCTTATTACTTCTGCGAAAATTTTTACACAACCAACCAACCGTAAACAAATGAAAGAGAAAAAAATTGGGTAAAAGATGATTTTTTATGAGAGTAACCTCTTGATTTTAATTAATTACTCAGTTAATAATTGGAATTTTGAAATTCTGAAGCTCAGGTGCATCAGGAGAGATATTGGGCTACTCTCAAAAAAATTTTGAGCTTTGTACGTGCTGTAGATTTTGCTAGCCATCGCAGACACACACACAGACAGAGCGTTTTGTTCTTTTATTAGTATAGATTAGTTAGGAACTTACTTATAGAAGAACATGTAAATATCAATAAATTTAATTGAAAAAATTAAATATAAAAAAAAAACACATATTCTCAAAAGTTCCCGGCCACTTTCACAAGTTCGTAAAAAAGTGGTATTGTAATAGAAAATTACAGTGATCAACAAGATTTACGAGTACTATTTTATCGTATTACTATTTTGATAGCTTTAGTAATAAGTAATACGGCGCAGCAACGTGACATTCATACAATCAACGGTTAAAGATCGTCTACGGTACATTTTTTCCACATTTCTTGCAATTTTGGCGAAATTTCGGCTGAGTGCGAATATTTATAGTTCCGCAGACTTTTGCCAACTTCTTTCCAAAGATTTTCTATTGGATTCATGTTGGGCGTTTGGACTGACAATTTCAAAAACAAAATTTTTTGTGCAAAAACTATTGCTTATCGAGGCTTGCATCCATTATTTATGTAGTTATCATGTTACGAAAAATAGTTGCGACCAAATTTATTTCTCTAATAATGCAAAAAATGGTCTTGCAAGATATCCTTATACATTGTATCATTCATCTGGCTGTGGATTTCAAATAACGGACCGACACTTTTTTAAGAAAATACTCCCCTCGGCATAACGTGTCCTCCGCCATGCTTTATTGTAGGAATAACATAGGTCGAATCATACCTTTTGTTGTTAGGTCATCGTATGTAGTGTCTGCCATCACTACAGAAAAAATTCCAAATTCGATTAATGGAAAAAATAGAACTTTTGTCCAGTTTTCACTTGGCCAGTGTTTCTTGGAAAATGCCAGTAGGGTAAGTCGGTATTTTTTTTACCTCTGAAATTTTTTTAACACCGACTCTTCCATAAAGTTCTGTATCACATCAACATCATAACACGGTAGACTAACTTATTTCAGCAATATTTTCATTTTGTAAATCGCAGTATATTGCAAGAGAATTTTCATGCGGATTATCAATGGTTTTTCTCCTGATAATTCTGTCCACAGGAATAGTAATTTTCCGGGGTCTCCCAGACGTCTGAAAGTCCTAAAAGCCATGGTCATCTTTATATAATTTTTAAATATCGTTTACAGTCGATTTTACCGATCGATAACTTAGCCGCAATATCTCGAGAAGATTGGCCTTTAAGCGACAAACTAATCATTCGTCTATGAATAATAATTGTTGAACTTTTCAAATTTTAATTCAAACTATGCTAAACACGTTGATTCATTCATAAACACAACCAAAAAACACTTTACGGATAGAAAAAATCTAAAGAATGATAAGTGGCCGGAAACTTTTGAGAACATGCGTTTTCTTTTATACTTAATTTTGTCAATTAAATTTATGGATATTTACACGTTCTTCTATAAGTAAGTTCCTAACTAATATGTAAATAAAATGTATAAGTATCGCTTTGATATTCCTCTTCATATGGGTATATTTACAAATTAAGTGAAAAATTTTTGCTGGCCGGAAACTTTTGACCGTAACTGTATATATTGTATGAATTTTAGGGAGCATGTTAAAGATTTTTATTTAAAACTTTTCTCACAACGTAAAAATTTTCAGAGAAAAGGATTTTCAAAAAATTATAAACTTATCAAACACCTTTGTAAATACAGCTGTAATTTTAAACGTAATGGTTTAGGTATTAAGTATCGGTAAATAATATGAAGGATACAATTTATATTCCATTTAAAAGCCAGAACAATTTAAAAACACAGTTATATTAATTTTCCAAATGAAATTAACTTAAGCAATGCATTTTTAAACGAATTTCTTGGTAAAATTAATATTGCGTTATCAAATTCTACATAAATAAATAAATAAATAAATAAAATAAAATAAAATAAAAAATAAAATGAAAATGAAAGTAAATACATAAAATAAAATATATAATTAAAATATAAATAAGAATAAAATAAAAATGAATAAATAAATAAACAAGTTGAATGTAGATTTTGCCATTGCAGAATTCAGTTTCGCCTCCGATAAGGGAAAGAAAAAAAAATCGATAGAGGTAGAAGAGCCACCTCGTTTAGATTGCAATGAACTAACTTCATTTTTCTTGTGTTTATCAATACAATACATATATACACAGAACAGCGTGAAATACCCAATTGAATAGCAATTTCTCTCTGAGACATTGGATTGCGGAATAATAAAGAGATACAATTTGACGTGCTACTTCTTCATTGACTAGATTCATCAAAATGGATTTTTTCTTTAGTTTAAACGATTTTTTATAGACTCTGAATAAAAGGAAATGCAATTTAACAATAAAACGAGTGGAATCACGTCGAATTCGACGAATGAAATGTTTAAAAGACTCGATCGGTTTGGTTTTAAAAAAAGAAAAAGTAATTACATTATTGAATCAATATATAATAAATATATTAACAAGGTAAATGTCAAGTTTGCCAGTTACAATTTTGCATGCAAATATTCGCACATCTTCAGTTAAAATTGTAATCTGAGTGTCGGCGAAATCCAGAAATTTAATTTTATATGCACTCACAGAAAAATAGTTTTATTTAAAGGAAAAAAAAAAAAAAAAACTAATTATATTTTTATTGTGACATTATTTTCACTAACTGAAGTCATCTGAAAGTAAAATCTCAATCTCAGTGTCCATAATGAAAAGAAATATTGAAATGTAATATCGGGTACTACTAGGTTATCCCGTCGACCAAAACATTATCGCCAAACTATAAGATTAAATGCCAATAATGGATGATCGTGAATGTCACATTCAATGACATTAAATACGATTCATGTGTTTAAAATGTCATTAAGTGATTTTATTTTGACTTTTTATTAATATTTTTATTAATATTCTACTAATTATTTGTTTTTTCGTTATTTAAAATAAGAATTATGTCAATATGTATAATTTGGCTATTAGTTTGGCGATTTGTATAATTTGGCGAAATTGGTCGACGGGATAACAGAGTAGTACCTAATATCGTTATGTGTAAAAATGCGATGTTTTAAATAGTGACGTCATTTTCTCTTCAAACGTTTTTTAAAAGTTGCTGTTATTAGTAATATGAAAAAGGCATCCATAATAATATTGTAATTCCCATTTATCTGGTTGTTGAATGACATCCTTTTCCTCATTTGAAACTTTTCTTATTTTGATTTAGACATTAATTTTTATCATAAATTATTTTCTGTTATTTTATATACATTATTAATATTATTTCTCAGTAAATATATTTTTTTACCTCAATTAGTGCATAATTAAACGCAATCATTTTGGAAAATAAATTTTTATTATCGAGAGTAAAGCTAAACTGGTTGCCACCATTATGAAGAAATGTCATGAAAAAGCTTTTAAAATTAAAAATAAAATATAAAAATGGAAATAAATTAAAAAATAACTAAAATGGGCACAACTACAAATAAATAGCTTTCATTTAAAAAAATAATTATTAAAATCGGTTGAGTAGAAAATTTAGGGCTGATGACACGACATTTTTAGCTTGTCTGAAAGAAATAGCATCGGATGCTAATAAAATAAAAAATAAAATGAAAATGAAAGTAAATACATAAAATAAAATATATAATTAAAATATAAATAAGAATAAAATAAAAATGAATAAATAAATAAATAAATAAAAATGCATGTTGTATAAATATATAAATAAAAATCCGATGTTGAGTTACTTCTTCCCAATTATTATGGACGTCATATGACAATGCATGTTTACAAACTATATCTTTATTAAAAATTATTCCGGGTTATTATTTCTGGTAATTACTAATTAAATGACGCGCAGATTCACTAATGATACTTTTGAATGTCTTTTTAGGGTTTCGTTCATCTGATGAAATCCTATTCGTCTATGACCTCTGTCCGTCTGTCTGTCACATAGTCCGTACACAAAAACTGTAAAATTCAAAGACATCAAATTCTGTGTACCTGAATTCTGTGTATGCTGAACACCTGACGTCACAAATTCTGAAAATTTTGGAAAAACTTTGGTTTATTATTTTAATTAAATTTTGGTTTATTATTTTAATTAAATTATTTTTTTTCAGTATCATCCGTTCATTCGCCGCTCATTGCGATTTTAATTTTAAAAAAGAAGCTTAATTTGAACGTTTTTCATGTAAGCATCATAGCTTGGAAGTTAAGAATCTCGCTAGTAAACATAAAGTCCTTAGATCGAGAACCGATGATAGAACTTGAAATTTTCAATTCGAGTTAGATTTAATTGTAAGATTATTATTTATTTATTTATTTTGGCAATTTAAGGGTTTATGCAATTGGGGTTTCACTCATTTGGCATTAATAATATTTTTTGTATTCAGTTTTCTTTATATTTTAAAAACTGTTGCGATTTATTGATGATTCAGCATTTTAAAAACAATATTTTTTTCGTTTTTAGAAATTAAAAATTTTATTCATATATCCCCAAGATTTTAAGCTATTGCATAGCTTTTATCGCGGGCTTTGAGCGAAGCGATCGAATCTAGAAATTCCGTAACGAGAAAACCTAACACTTCCGTAACGAAAAAAACCTAACACTTCGGCTAACATCGTTTCAGTTCGGCAAACTTCGGCACGGTATCCTTCGGTAGACTTCGTCAGACATTGACGCGGTATTTTTCAGATATTAGGATATCAAGTCTCAAACTTATGTTTCTTATGATCTAATTTTCATAGCGCAGCCAAACTTTGCTTGGTAATTTATTATGTGACAGTGTTAATTTTTGGTGACAGGAGACCCCCCACCGTGAGGGTCGAAAATTTTAAAATGCTTATAACTCGCGATCTAATTTTCGTAGCGCGGCCAAATTTTGTTTGGTAAATTATTATGAGACATTGTTAATTTTTGGTGACAGGAGACACCCCACGGTGAGGATCGAAAATTTTAAAATGCTCATAACTCGCGATCTAATTTTCATAGCGCGGCCAAATTTTGTTTGGTAATTTATTATGAGACATTGTTAATTTTTGGTGACAGGAGACACCCCACGGTGAGGGTCGAAAAATTAAAAATGCTTATAACTCGCGATCTAATTTTGGTAGCTTGACAAAATATTGTTTGGTAATTTATTATGAGACAGTGTTAATTTTTGGTGACAGGAGACCCCCCCCCCCCCCCGTGGTGAGGGTCGAAAAATTTAAAATGCTTATAACTCGCGATCTAATTTTTGTAGCGAGGCCAAATTGTGTTTGGTAATTTATTATGAGGCAGTGTTAATTTTTGGGGACAGGAGACCCCCCACGGTGAGAGTCGAAAATTTTAAAATGCTTTTAACTCGCGATCTACTTTTCGTAGCGCGGCCAAATTTTGGTTGGTAATTTATTATGAGACAGTGTTAATTTTTGGTGATAGGAGAGGACCGGAGGCATGAGCTTTGATGACAGCGGAGATTTGATGACAGGACCGTGAGGGTCGAAAAATTTAAAATGTTCATAACTCGCGATCTAATTTTCGTAGCGCGACCAAATTTTGTTTGGTAATTTATTAAGCTATTGCATAGCTTTTATCGCGGCGACCGAATCTAGGTATTCCGTAACGAGAAAAAATCCTAACACTCCGGCTAACGGCGTTTCAGTTCAGCAGACTTCGGCACGGTATTCTTCGATAGACTTCGGCAGACATTGACACGGTATTTTTGCATAAGTTGATAAAGAATGCTATGCAATAGCTTTACCGCGGCAGTCCCCAAGTGCCACACACATTTTTTTTTTTTTTAATATAATTTTGGATTTTAAAAAATGAAATTTTGGAGTTTATTTCAATAATTTGAATTGAATATAAATAAAATAAATAAGTACTCAAATTTATGATATCTTTATTTGATTTATTTGATTATTCTAAAATTAAATTTATTGGTGCTAGCACCTATTTAAAAATTTAATAATTATTAATACTTTGGATTTTTTAATTAAAGGATACTTTAAAAAAATATTAAACGACATCCTCTATGCGTTGTTCGATCACATTTATTAGCTTTTTTTCACATTTTGTTTTCCTCAAATGCATTTAAATATACTAAAACATAAAAAAAATGCTTTTGATTAAGCTAAAATTTTCGTTATACATATACAGTCGACTCTCGTTAATTCGAACTCGTCGGGACCACAAGAAATGTTCGAATTATCCGAAGTTCGAGTTATGGAAAATATGAAATAAAAACATGCTTAATATGGTATTATTACAAAGGAATTAATGTTACAGTGCTTTTTTAAATATATTTCGTCTGTTATCATAAGAATATGACTTAATAATAAATTAAAATGTATAAATACATAAACTAATTAAATGATTAGAAACAGGCACAATAGAAGAAAAATTTAAGATGTCACTGATGGACAGACGGGGCACTAAGAAAGTGGATATCAAATGCATGGGATTATATGTATACTCGTTCAGAACAATTTTCACAAAAATCAAAGAAAGAAAATTATTCAAATTATCTGAAATCCGTGAGAAAGAAAAGAAAAATGAAAAATTGGAATTCTCGTTAGTTCGAATTAAACTAAGTGAAGAGAAAATGAGTTCGAATTAGTGAAAGTTTTTAACGTTATTCTGCCATTGAAAATTTTGGGACTTCATGTTTAGTTCGAATTAAGCAAAGATTCGAATTATCCAATTTCGAATTAACGAGAGTCGACTGTACTTTTGAAGATAAATTCATAAACCAATTTTTTTTATCTATTTCCATAAAAAAGCATTCATGTATTGAAATAATTTATTTTAATTAACGATATGTTATGACCTTATTACATAGCAAGCAGCAATGTAATTTAAGTATCATGTGCCAAAATCTATCTTTCTAGTAAATGGCTCTCAAATTTCCAAACAAAATTTTAGTGTTGGCTTTTAGTTATTTTTTATTGTAATTGAAGTATGTTAAATTAGTTCTCATGAATATGCTATTTTGAAGCAAAAATACTGTTTTTAAATATACCATCGCAAAGATAAATCAATTATTTTGCCTGTGTTTCCTTTGCCAAAAAGAAATAAATTGCAATAATTATTTCATTAATGTGCGTGTTTGGATACTAATAAACAGCAAGCAACAATTATAATAATCGGTTTTACTTTTTATTTATTTATTTATTTTATTTTATTTATATTTATATTTTTATCTGTATTTTTATTTATTCTTTTTGAGGGGGGTGGGGGGGGGGAAGTAACGAAAATGTATCCATCTGTAATGGTGTGAAAATTGCAAAAACCATTTTTAATGTAGTTTCGATATTTATTTTATTTTATTTTTGCTTAAAAAAATATGAAAATCATACACATTTTCAAGATGGTTCTATTTTCAAAATGAAACTAATTATTATTTGTGAGTCAAATACAATGAAAAACCATCACCATTAAGTGTCTCAATTTCACTAATTACCATGCCTCAAAATTCATCCATATTTTAATCGTACATAATATGACAAATAATATTTTAGTGATATTTTATTTCTTTGTAGAAATTTAAATATACTAAAACTAGTTAGATGTATCAATCCGAAAACCTCCTGCTTTTTCATAGCTTTTAACGAATGTTAATACTTCAGTATTATTAGTTCAATAGTATGCGAACCTTGATTTTTATCTTAATTTTTTGTTTCAGTTAATCAATCGGAGTAAAAATGAGTTAATAACGATCACATTTATTAAAACTTGTCGTTGGAGTCCACCGTAATACTTACCCGTCATGGATAGGCATATGAAAATAAAACATGTGAAAACTATTTATACGATACATTGCAATTCCAAAACAAAATTTAAATATTGTTAATATGCATAGTAATGCTCTATTAATGAATTGCTCATGTACCAATTTCGACAAATTATATAAAACGCCAAACTGCTCAAGTAATACCGAATTGCGTAAAAGAAACATCCTTATAACTCCAAAAACAATTATAATATAAACTAACAGTTTACTTCGTCGGATTAAGCGTCTCATTTCGAATTAAAATATACCTCTGAATTGAAATTTGAATGAAATACAGGGTCATGAAAAATTGAAGAATGTGGAAAACAGGATTACAAATATCTCGGCAACTAATAATCCGATCGACTTCGTTTTATATGCAAAATGCGTGTTATTTTATTGCCTTTTACGTCCATTTCTTAGAACAAAAAAATTCGAAAATTTTTATGTACCTTTCATCAGAACGAATTCTTCGAGAGTCCGAAAAAAATAGTTCCGGATAATCGAGGTTTCTGATATTAAATAGGCTTCGTACCATTCTTACATACTAACTACATACAAAATTTCAAGTCTCTATCTCAATTTGTTCGGGAGATAGAGCGTTTACAGACAGACAGTCTGACAGACGGACAGACAGACAGACGGACGGCAAATTTTTTTTCTAAAAATATGTTTTTCAGAATCTCCACTATCTAAAACGTGTAAATCCGTCAAAATTTTTTTTTCGATTTTCAAAACGATTGCAAGACTTACCCTATACTACGTATGATGGGTAAGTAATAAGTGTTCTTGTTGCCACTCGCCGTTGCGCCAAATCGCGATGAAATGTTTCATTTTCAACAATCAAACTCGCAATATTGCGAATGCTTAATTTCTGATCTTTGTGTGTGTGCGTGCGTGTGTGTGTGTGTGACAATACCGCCGAGATTTTTATCC
Source organism: Maratus speculifer (assembly GCA_964019185.1). Classification (NCBI taxonomy): domain Eukaryota; kingdom Metazoa; phylum Arthropoda; class Arachnida; order Araneae; family Salticidae; genus Maratus; species Maratus speculifer. The sequence goes on from OZ025294.1 coordinate 413,750,787, forward strand.
AGGTTCACCCAGGAAAAGGAATTGATTAAATTTTTGTTGAGTACATTTTGCTTGTTTTAAGCGAATTTTTTAGTTAAAGTAGAAAATCGTTTTTGTTGATCAGCCAAAAAAATATTGTTAACACTCTTATAAAATTTAAATAAAATTTCATCAATTTTATTTGAGTCTTACTAAACTCATGTATTTCCTATTTGTAATTATTATTATTATTATTTATTTATTTATTTTTATTTTTTTTTTTTTTTTTTTTTTTTTTTTTTTTTTGCAAAATTTATATTAGCGTGCAGTAGTTACAACTCTCTTACGTAATTTTGTTTAATTGACTTATATAGCAATAAAGGATTAACATAATTTTAGGATAATAAAAACTTTTCAAATTGTGACGGATTAATGAAGTTATTATTACGTTATTATGCATTTTAAAAGAAAATTGTGAACGGAAGATTGAAAAAAAAAATCGACAATATTTTTTCGTTTTTTCAAACAAAATTTCCACTGACCCATATTTAAACGAAAAGATTTGTTGGACCAAACAAATTTTTGTTGATTCCACAAAACTTTTTCTGGGTGTTGCTGAACGATTGATGACACTTTAATTGTTCAATCGCATTGTGGCATTTACATTGCTCTATTTATAGGATATTAATGCAACACTAATTACATTTATCAACAGTGAAATAAATTTCTCTGTTGTCGCTAATCAATGTGTCTGCATCGCTCGCGCCAATTTAAAAAAAAAAAAAAAAAAAAAAAAAAAAAAACCGCAAACAGAGGTACAGTCGGCTCTCGTTAATTCGAACTCGTCGGGACCACAGGGAATGTTCGAATTATCCGAAGTTGGAATTATGGAAAGTATGAAATGAAAAAATGCTTAATATGGTTTTATTATAAAGGAATTAATGTTATAGTGTTTTTAAAATTTATTTTATCTGTTATCATTAGAATATGACTTAATGCTAAATTAGAATGTATAAATACAACTAATTTAAAGATTAGATACAAGCACAATGGAAGAAAAATGTGAAGTGTCACTGATGGACAGACGAGGCACTAAGAAAGTGGATATCAATCCCATGGGATTATATACATACGCGTTCTGAAAAAATTTCACAAAAATCAAAGAAAGAAAGTTATAAAAATGATCTGGAATCCGTGAGGAAGGAAAGAAAAATGAAAAATCGGAATTCTGGTTAGTTCGAATTAAACGGAGTCAAGAGAAAATGAGTTCGAATTAATGAAAAAATTTAACATTATTCTGCCATTGAAAATTTCGGGACTCCATGTTTAGTTCGAATTAAGCGAAGATTCAAATTATCCGATTTCGAATTAAAGAGAGTCGACTGTACTTGCATCAAGCGCCGTTTGGGATAACATTTTGCCAGAATGCGGCGTTGAAATGATCCATTTATCATTTAATAGTACTTGTCAATTATAGCATTTATTAGTTGTATGCAAATTATCATTGGCCAGGCATTTTTACTTACCCATCATACGTAGTATAGGGTAAGTCTTGCAATCGTTTTGAAAATCGAAAAAAAATTTTTGGCGGATTTACACGTTTCAGATACTGGAGATTCCGAAAAACATAATTTTAGAAAAAAAAATTTGCCGTCCGTCCGTCTGTGTGTCTGTGTGTCTGTCTGTCTGTAACCGCTCTATCTCCCGAACAAATTGAGATAGAGACTTGAAATTTTGTATGTACTTAGTATGTAAGAATGGGACGAAGCCTATTTAATATCAGTAACCTCGATTATACGGAACTATTTTTTTTCGGATTCTCGAAAAATTCGTTCTGATGAAAGGTACATAAAAATTTTCGAATTTTTTTATTTTAAGGAGTGGACATAAAAGGCAATAAAATAACACAAATTTTGTATAAAGAACGAAGTCGATCGGATTATTAGTTGCCGAGATATCTGTAATCTTGTTTTCCACATTCTTCGATTTTTCATGACCCTGTATTTCATTCAAATTTCAATTCAGAGGTATATTTTAATTGGAAATGAGACGCTTAATCCGACACAGTTAATTGTTAGTTAATAGAATTATTATTTTTGGAGTTATAAGGATGTTTCTTTTACGCAGTTCGGTACTACTTGAGTAGTTTGGCGTTTTATATAATTTGTCGAAATGGGTACATCAGCAGTTCTTTAATATAGCATTACTATGTATATTAACAACATTTAAATTTTGTTTATGAATTGCAATGCATTGTATAAATAGTTTTAACGTGTTTTATTTTCATATACATACCCATGATGGGTAAGTATTACGGTGGCCCCCAACGACTAGTTTTTCTATCTGATAGAGTCGAAATCTCATAGCAATTTTTAGTATATATTTTCACATTGGTAAAACAAAGATAGCTGTTTTGAACGTCTATTTAGACTCTCTAAAACATTTTCACATTTAGGAGACATTTAGAATGCACCTATTTTTAACCCTTTATCTATCGTCGGTACTTATAAGTACCATTAAAATTACTTCTTATAAGATTCTTTTAATACGTCAGTTAGTTGTAATACTGTTTAGAATGAGTTACAGATACATTACTTTATCTTGTTCCAAAAGCATTATTGGGAAATACAGACAAACAAAAAATATTTTTAAAAGGATGATTTATTTTGCCTTTGTATCTTTTCAACATTCTTCGTGCTGAGGGAGGGGGATGAGGAATCCGGAATATTTTTATATTTATGTTGTAAGAACATCCTTTTAGTACATTTTATAATTCTACAAAATACTAAGAAAATATTTCAAATAAAAGATTTGAGTGGAGTTATAAATATTGCACAAAATCCCTGTAAATTCAAATTTCAATTTAATTTAAATGCTTTAAGTGATAAATTAAAATAACATAAAAAGATTATAGCTTGACGTGTTTCATTGCTCTTACGGCAACATTTTCAAAAGCAAATAAAATGATAAAAAGGAATTTCCCGAAATAAACAGAAAAAAACCCAAATCACGTGAGCATGAGCATATAAAAATAAACTGGAAATAAAAATGAATAAAAATAATTGTGAGAGTGCTATTTTTAAAATCTATTTGTAATGGTTCTTTAAGAACTATTACAAATAGATTTTAAAAATAGCAGAATAATATACCCTTCTAGATCATATTTTCCTTCAATCATAAGAGAATCAATAGAAATCTTCATACGTAAAGACAATATTTGCAATGAATTTGCCTCCATCGAACTACCTAAAATATGGAAAGAAATGCTTCAAAGGTTTTTAAGACAATAATTTGTAATATGTCACGCTCACAATTATTTTTATTCATTTTTATTTCCAGTTTATTTTTATATGCTCATGTTCACGTGATTTGTGTTTTTTCTGTTTATTTCGGGAAATTCCTTTTTATCATTTTATTTGCTTTTGAAAATGTTGCCGTAAGAGCAATGAAACATGTCAAGCTATAATCTTTTTATGTTATTTTAATTTATCACTTAAAGCATTTAAACTAAATTGATATTTTAAAGTGATGTTTATATTATATGTAATTCAAATTTCATTAATTTATGTAAATCCTTCCATCCTTCTAAAATGCTTCAAACATTTATTAAATGATTATGGAAATCTTTTAATTTAATTTAAACAATTTACGTAAAATGCTTTAGATTGTAAAATTTTCACGAGTTCATAATTCGGTAAATAAGGCTTAATGGCTACTGTAAGCGGATAGTCGATTTTTTATTTTATAAGCAACTATAAAAAATTTGCTTGCCATAGCCAAAAACATACACAAAAAAATTTATTTAATTAAGACATTTTGATGGTACAATGACGGCACACTCATAGACCGACACTGCATATAAACATGGTTTTGAGGATCTCTGACCACTTAAATGTGTAAATCCAGTCAAAACTCGAAGTCGAAAAGAAAATTGATCACAACACTTACTTTTATTGAAAATAGAAATAAGTAAAAACAAATTTAGTTGACAATATTACTTTTTCAATTTCGGTTTATAAGAAATTTTAAGAACAGATCTTGAGACTTTATCATTTTTATCTTGGGCAAAATTAAGCTTCTTTTTTTATCGTGGTGAAAACATTTTGATCGAAACATTGAAAGAGAAAATTTCAATGAAGAATCCCATTAGATGAGATTTTAGAATAAGTGGAGACGAAAAGAGAATCTGAAAATGGCTCATTCCATGGTAAGTTATGTTACATTTAGAACAATTTTCTGCAGTAATTTTAGTAATATAGCACAAAAAAATATTCAAATATAAAATTAACATGATTTGTCAATGAAATCTACCTATGGGTCAATTTTAATGAAATTTTTTCTTTATATGATATCGTATATTCTTTTTTCAGTTATGGCAGTAACCATAGTAAATATAACTACCAAAATTTAAAAAAATAACATTAAAATTAGGTAATTTTCATCTAAATTGGGCTTTAAATAAATTTATAATTAGCAAGCCATGTAAAATTTACATTTTAATATTTTTTGTGCGTTATAGTGCTAAAATTACTGAAAATACTTCAAAATGTAACGTAAGTTACCATAGAATGACCCATATCCTAAAAATTTTAATAGAATATGTCAATGTACATAGTTGCGTTAGATCTTCGACCAACAAATCTGACATCAGATTAACAATAAAACTAGTCGTTGGGGGCCACCGTAACACTTACCCATCATAGATATGCATAATATAAAATATGAAAATAAAACATGTGTAAACTATTTATAAAATGCATTGCAATTCCAAAACAAAACTTAAACATACATTTTAATACTTTTAATATACATAGCTCTATATATATGCTCTATAATGAATTGCTGATGAACCCATTTCGACAAATTATACAAAACGCCAAAATACTCAAGTAATTACCAGATTGCGTAAAAGAAACATCCTTATAACTTCAAAAATAATAATCATATTAACTAAAATTTTACTGCGTCGAATTAAGCGTCTCATTTCCAATTAAAATATATCTTTGTATTGAAATTTGAATGAAATACAGGGTCATGAAAAATCGAAGAATGTGAAAAACAGGATTACAGATATCTCGGCAACTAATAATCCGATCGACTTCGTTCTTTATACAAAATTTGTGTTATTTTATTGCCTTTTATGGCCACTTAAAAAAATCGAAAATTTTTATATACTTTTCATCAGAACGAATTTTTCGAGAGTCCGAAAAAAATAGTTCCGGATAATCGAGATTACTGATATTAAATAGGCTTCGTCCCATTTTTACATACTAAGTACATACACAATTTCAAGTCTCTATCTCAATTTGTTCGGGATATAGAGCGGTTACAGACAGACAGACAGACAGACACACAGACACACAGACGGACGGACGGCAAAAAAAATTTTCTAAAAATAAGTTTTTCGGAATCTCCAGTATCTGAAACGTGTAAATCCGTCAAAAAAAATTTTTCGATTTTCAAAACGATTGTAAGACTTACCCTATACTACGTATGATGGGTAAGTAAAAAGTGGATTTGCGATAAATTGCTAATGAAACGACTTCATCAGTCTGAGACAGTTGGTAAAAAATTGCATTGCGAAAAAAAATTTAGGCAAAATTAAAAGCATAATGCAAATATTGCATTTTAATTTATAAGATAAAAATGCTTCGCTGAAACAAATAAAGCAGTTTACCTGACACACATCTCAGAGGTCAAAATGCTTTAATGAAAACATTTGCCAATATAACTTCAAATTCTGTAAAAATGAGAGATTTATTTACTGACGAATTCTCTTTAAAAATAGTTTTTGCAACGGGGATTAGTTAAGATATGGGTGATTCTCAAAATAGGGGACAATTTATGTCTTTCAGCATACAAAAAAAAAATGAGAGGTTTTCTGTCATGTTTTTATATTTAGATATGTTTGCCTTAATATTATTCATTATTTGCACTCAAGAATTACTCACTTTATAGTTAAAAACACCTTAAAATAACAGAATAAATGTTCAAAATGTCATTAGCATGGATGTCCACAGCAGCTGTGCCTTGTATATACTAGCTTTTTCAAGAGTTAATATCATGTTTATAAAATAAAACAAATGTTATTCTTTCTTTAAATTAATCAAGGAGAGGATTTATCCAATAAATTTCTTTTTAAAAATAAAATTATAGTATATAAAAAGAGAATTAAAGTTTGTCCTCCATATTCTGTTTTCAAAACAAGGTCATACTATAACAGCTGTTTATTAATCAAATTTTCATTTTCACATATGACAATACTTTGAAAATATAAAGTTTCTCCATGGCAACAAGTAGCCATTTTATTCCAGCCTGAAAATAGAAGCATGTATTGTATTTTAAGAATAGAAATTGAATATTAGGCGAGTACATCAATTGTATGTCATTAGAATGGATAATAATTTTCATGTTTATTTTATAGTTAAAATTTTTATTTTACTTATTTGCATAGAACTTTTGTGTTTTAAAAAGCCCCAGAAAAGACTATTGCATTGTGATTATATTATGGCTCATAATCTTATTTAAATTAAAATTTGTCATTAGCATGGACAAATATCAGCGTCATTAGCATGGTTTTTCTGTCCATGCTAAAGACTCCTATGTGCATAAATGTAACCAGTACTTATATTGCATCCTTTTTAAAGTTTAATTTTACATATAAATTTAGGTATTACATTTATTATCCCTAAAATATGCATTAAATCTGTCAGAAAATCACTAAGACAGCTTCTTACACTGTTAGTGTCAGAATGTTGTTCATGTACACAAAGTTTGCTCTTTGGTAATGCTTTTATTCTCCTTATATGTATATATGTAAAAATGGAAACTATTTGTTGGAAAGGAAGGCTAATAAACGTAGAAAAAAATATTTAAACAGGAAGAAAATAAAAATTTCTTAATATATTTATTCCATGCAATTTGTTTTGTCATTAGCATGGCTCAAAAAATACTAATTTTTTTTTTAAAGTTAATTTTTAAATATTTAGCTCTGCTGACTACATGTAAAGTATACCTAATACTATATTAACAACACATATTTTTTTCAGAAATTTTGCTAACAGTAATTTTTTTAAGATTTCATTTTTGAAATTGTCCCCTATTTTGAGAATCACCCATATACAAAATTTAAAATTTTTGATAATACATTTTCAGGAACTCTTGCTTGGTAAAACTGATCTGAGAAAAAAAAATTTAGTTTTTAATTTACATACAATAATTTTTCCGGATATGGATATATGAAAATAAACTCTAAACAGTTGTTTTTATAACATCATTTTCCTTTCTAAACTAAAAAGTAGAAATGTAGATGCTGTGCTACATATTACTAAAATGAAATTATAATCGTTAATGAATTACGGCAGATTTCTTTCAAAATTATGTCTTCAAAAGTTCCACAATGAACGTGTTTCACATGCGCAAAATATAGGAAATATTATTAAACAAACTTTGAAAAATAACAAATTTTTAGTTAAATACTATTAAAGAAAAATACAACATTTTTTTATTATATGAATGAAATGTGAACGACGTTGTTTTATTTTGATTTTAATGTTAAAAAATAAATATGAGTGATTTAATGAATAAAAGTTCTTCATTAAGTTATAAATTTATTAATCGTAAAGTTAATACTAACTTAAATGTTATTATTTTCAAGATATCTTTCAAATCTAAATTAAATTAGCACATAAGAAACAATGAAATGTTTAAAAAGTCGACAATTGTCAACACATATAAGTTGTTAGATGTTTTAAAATTAGTCGGAAATTAAGATATCATTAATTACTTGAATATGTATTATAAATCAGATTTAAAAAATACTTTAATTTCGTACTTTGCTATGTGCAAAGAGATATATTAATGTAATTCTCTGAAATATTATAGAGGTTTAAAACAGTTTCATTTTTTAAAGAAGCGCTGAATGATTATGAATTAATTTCCAAGAATATGGTTTCAAAGCTTTACAATTTAATAAGGTGTGTTACGAATCGTAGCACCTGCCATCCAGTCACGTGATTGGTTTCTCGGCGCCGCCGTGGGCCCGAGAGAGTTGTGTTACGTAAATCATGTTCTAAAGACCAGATCTGCTCGAAGGATTTTCACGACGAGAGAAATAAAACTCTCGCTTATTATACATGTAAAATTTATATTTTTATGTTTAAGTGTTTTGTAGTTGTGTTTAGTGTGTGTGTCGTCAAAAATAAACAAGTAAAAAGACTCCATTTTCAAGTATTATTTACGTATAATTTCGAATTCGCGAATCGTAAAATTCTATATGGTGCCACATTTCAACCCGGGAAGTGTTTATTTGCAAGACTTTCGAATTTAAGACTTTTATAAGTGTCAGTGACTCTGAATATCAAGAATATGTTTATAAATGTCAAGAATGTGATTTGTGCTACCGCTCTCGGATTTCTCGGTCTGAATTTATCGGAATACATCGCGTCTTCACATCGCGGATAAAAAAGGTATTGTAAAATTATTTTGATTTATTCTTTGATCTAATTTTCACTATTATGGATCTAGAGAAATTTAAAAGTAAAAGAAAGGTATTGAAAACCGCAATAACCAAATTTATTACAAAAATTGAGGCTTATATAGAAAGTATCGATTTTAATGATAAAAGTCATTTTGAGCAGTTAACAGAATATTTAACTAATATTAATGATAAACAAAACGAATTAAAAACTGTTAATAATCAGGTTCAGGAATTATTATCGGATGGAACAATTTTCGAGAACGATATTCAGTCATCTATTGAATATGACGATGGAATAAATGAAACAAAATTTAAAATTAAATTGAATTTGAAGAAATTTAAAATTGATTCGGATAAACCTGATACTAGTTCTTTATTTAACGCGAGTACAACTCCTTATTTCAATGCTAGACCAACAACAATAAATTTACCTAAAATAAACATCCCGACGTTTAAAGGGGATCCGAATATGTTTTTGGAATTTATGAATAGTTTTAAAAGCAGCATTGATGCTAATGAAAATTTATCCAAGGTGGATAAACTTATTTATTTAAAATCCTTTTTGTCAGGTGAAGCACTTAAATCAATTTCCGGTCTAGCCCTGACCGAGGCGAATTACCAGCAGTCTTTAGACTTGCTGCAGAATCGTTATGGTAAACCAGAAATTTTGATAAGCGGGTTTATAAACAAATTATTAGAACTAGAACCGGTTAGGTCGAGCACGAATATTAAGTCATTACGAGATTTATATGACGAATGCGAAGTAAGCATTCGTAATTTACAAGCTATCGGGGTCGCGTCGGACAATTTCGGATATTTATTGATACCGATAATTTTAAAACAGATACCCCATAATTTAGTTGTAGAATATCAGAGAAAGAAAAATGCGGAAAAAGCTGGTGACGTAAATGAACTGATGAAATTTATAAGGTTTGAAATAGAATCGCGAGAAGCAGCAAATGCAGTGTCAGGGATTTCCTTAAAAAATCAGGAAGTAGCACGATATGAAAAAAGGAATTTTAGAACTAAACCAAATGTTCCCTCTTCAATCGCGCTTAATACTGTTGTAAAAAATGTTTGCATATTTTGTAACGCGAATCATTTAAGCTTAAAGTGTAATGAAATTACCGATGAACAAAAAAGGTATAAATTAAAAAAAGATGGAAGATGCTATCGTTGCTTCTTGAAATCGCACGTAATATCCTTGTGTAAGGTAAAAATACCTCCTTGTGAATTGTGTAAAAGTTACCAGCATAATTATTTATTTTGCCCGACAAAAAAATCGACAAAAGCGCGTCACGATGAAAGCTCAGTAAAAGCCGATGATTCTAAAAATGAAGAAAGTCAACCCGTATTTTCATATGTAATTAAAACTAATAATTCTCACGAAAAGTACGCAACATTATTGCAAACCGCCTGTGTACGAGTGCAGGGTACTGGTAATAAATTATGCACGAGACTCTTATATGATTCGGCATCCTCTAGAACATTCATTACAAAAAGTTTAGCCTCGGCGTTGAAATTAAAACCTGTTGCCAAGGAAACGCTTTTGGTTTATACATTTGCAAATCGCGATGCCATAGAAAAGGAGTTTAATGTAGTAAATTTAACTATTATTAGTTGTCATCATCCTTATGAAAAAATAACTGTAAAAGCGCTGGTTTCTGAAATAATTAGCGGTACTAAGATAATGACTTCTGTTGATTATAAGTTAATAGATAAATTAAGATTAGATAAACATGAATTGGCCGATACATTTATTCATTCGAAACCGGTCCAGATCTTGCTAGGTGCGGACTATCTGTTCAAAACTATAATAGGTAATGTCGAAAAAATTAATCATAATTTATTTATGCAGCCAACAATATTTGGCAAAACCATTGTCGGTCAAGTTAATAGTAATAATTCGCAGCCAACTTCCTGTATGAATGTAATTTGTTTCCCTTCAGAAAATGATCTTAGAAAATTATGGCAAATTGAGTCTTTTTTAGTCGATTCAAATGATCAAATGCAAGAGGAGACTTATGAGGTCATTAATCAATTCCAGAAAGAAATCATTTTTAAAAATGATAGATATATGACCCCCTTGTTATGGCGTAGCGAATTAGATAAACAGAATTTGTCTAATAATTACGAGGTAGCAGAAAGGCGTTTCGCAAGTTTGGCGAAAAGGTTAAAGAATGATAAGTCTTTGTTTTTAAAATATAATGAAATTATGAAAGAGCAATTAACTGAGGGAATTATTGAAAAATGTAGTGATAATTGTTCTGTCAATTTCGTGATGCCACACTCTGCTGTTTCTAGGCCAAGTTCTTCTACAACAAAAACAAGGATTGTTTTTGACGCGAGCAGTCGGGAAATGGGGGAGAAAAGTTTAAATCAATGTCTTTTTGCGGGGCAAAATTTGAATCCTAATCTCATAGATGTGATATTAAATTTCAGACAGTTTAAAATTGCTTTCACGGGGGATATTGCTAGGGCCTTTCTACAAATTCAGGTATCAGAAAATGATAGAAATTATCTATGTTTTTTGTATTTCGATGACTGCGACATAAATAAACACAGTGTTTTGTATCACTTTAATCGTCATTGTTTCGGCGTCACCAGCTCTCCCTATGTTTTAGCCTCTACAATTAAAAAGCATATTGGTAATTATAAGGATACGGAACCCGCCGCCTATGAAATGATTAATAAATACTTGTACGTAGATGATTTAATTTACGGATCATCTACAGTCGAGCAGGCTATGCAACTAACAACTACTGCAGTTTCTATATTTAAAGATGCCAATATGCAATTGCGAAAGTTCGTTACTAATTCTCCAGAATTAAAAGAAGCTTGGAATGGTAACCCGGTTATAGAGATTAATGAAAACTGCGCCAAATCAAAGGTATTGGGGTTAAACTGGAATGTTGAAGGGGATTTTTTGGCTATAGATTTAGCATCTTTAGTGTCAATAGGTGACAGCTTGGAATTCACCAAAAGGCATGTTCTCCAGACTGCCGCTAGAATATTTGATCCAATCGGATTTATGTCACCTTTTTTGATAAGGGTAAAAAATTTCCTTCAAGAGTTATGGCAGAGTGGGCTAGACTGGGACGATGAATTTAACGAAGAATTTAAAATTAAATACAGAACATGGTATCAGGAAATCGAATTGCTAGACCAATTAAAAATACCCAGATATTATTATCACTCGAGTGAAGTGCACGACAAAGTAGAACTACACATTTTTTCCGATGCTTCCTTGAAGTCCTATGGAGCGGTAGCCTACTTCCGGTTTCAAACATCCGAAGAAAATTATAGGACATGTTTTGTTATGTCTAAGGCTAGAGTAGCCCCATTGAGAAAAATAACACTACCACGCTTAGAGCTTTTAGGGGCTCTAATAGCTGCTAGAATAGCTAGTCACCTTAAACTCATTTTCACGAATCTAGATAAAATAGTACTGTGGTCAGACTCGACTATAGTACTACATTGGATCAAAGGAGTGGCATCCAAATGGAAGCCGTTTGTGGCTAACAGAGTGATGCAAATTCAGGACTTAAGCGACCCTAGTTCTTGGCTGCATGTAAATAGCAGGGATAATCCTGCTGACATGCTAACTAGGGGACTGTCAGCGAAAGAGTTAATAAACTCCAATCAGTGGTGGTACGGGCCGGAATGGCTCGGTAAATCTGAAAAATTTTGGCCTAAGGACGATAATTTAAAATTAAAATCAGTCAATCCTGAAATTGAAGCTAGAAGTAATATTGTTGTTAATACAATTATTGCCAAGGAGAATTTAATTGATATACAAAAATTTAGTAGCTTGAGAAAATTATTGCGTGTAACAGCCTATGTATTTCGTTTTATCAGATTACTAAAGAAAAATCGTGAACCAATACGTACACTTTCGGCGGAGGAAATCCGAGAAGCCGAAATCTTCTGGATAAAAAATTGTCAAGCTGAAATTTTCGAAAAAGAAATCTTAAGCCTGAAAAATTCCAAGCCAATTCCTAGAGACTCTAGATTGCTTTCATTGAACCCTTACCTCGATTCAGATGGAGTTTTGCGAGTTTTAGGACGACTCCATAACGCAAATTATTCGATGGATGAGAAACATCCAATAATTCTTCCGTCAAAAACCAAACTTTCAGAACTTATAATTTGGGATGCCCACTACAGAGTTTTTCATTCTGCTGTTGCCCATACACTTGTGCAGATTAGAGAAAGATTCTGGTTATTAAAGGCTAGACAATCTGTGAGAGCTGTGCTTAAAAATTGCATTATTTGCAAAAGATTTTCTTCAACTCCAGGCGATCAGACGGTAGCGCCATTGCCTAATGATCGAGTAGAACAGACCAGTCCATTCAGTGTGATAGGATGTGATTTTGCAGGGCCATTATACGTAAAAGACTGTGATAACAAACAATACATTTTATTGATTACATGTGCAGTTACTAGAAATGTCCACTTGGAGCTTGTCGGCAGCTTGTCGACACAAACATTTTTACTAGGCTTTCGTAGGTTTGTTTCTCGGCGAGGATTACCATCTGTAGTATATTCGGACAACGCCAAGACCTTTAAACGTGCGGACAATGACTTGAAAAACCTTTGGCGGATTATGACTCATCCAGATGTGCAAGACTATTTTGCTTCTCATCACATACAGTGGAAATATATCATTGAACGAGCAGCGTGGTGGGGGGGATTTTACGAGCGAATGGTTAGAACTATAAAAACTGCTTTAAGAAAGACACTCGGGAAATCATCGCTAACTGTTGATGAACTACATACTGTTTTAGTTGAAATTGAAGGAATGGTCAATTCTCGACCTTTAACATATGCCTCGCCAGAAGGTCAAGACCCCCTACCATTAACGCCTGCTCATTTCCTAATTGGGAGAAGAATTTCTTCTCTGCCACCAGTTCGCCTTCATCTTGAATCGAATATCTCTTCCAGGAAAGAATTAATTAAATCTTTTAACTATCGTGAGAAATTAATGCGCTTGTTTTGGACTAGATGGAAAGGGGAATACTTGTTAAATTTGAGGTCAGCTCATTTAAGTTCGAACAAAACTAATTTTCCTCAATTTAAATTGAATGACATAGTATTAATCAAAGATGATAAATTACCCAGAAATTTCTGGAGTCTAGGAAAAATTATTGAATTATTTCCTGGAAGAGACGGCAAGGTGAGGGCCTGCAAGGTAAAAACTGAGAAATCTATTCTCAGACGACCAGTACAGTTATTGTATCACATGGAAATTTGAACTGATTAACTTGTATATACTAATCTTGTTTTTTTTTTCTTATTTTAGTTGAAGTTTTGTTGTATTTAGTTGAAGTTTTGTCCTTGAAGTATGTATAATATTCCATATTTATATTCATGTTGTATTAAATTGATACATAATTTGTGATGAACATCCATATGTTCATGGGTGGGCAGTGTTACGAATCGTAGCACCTGCCATCCAGTCACGTGATTGGTTTCTCGGCGCCGCCGTGGGCCCGAGAGAGTTGTGTTACGTAAATCATGTTCTAAAGACCAGATCTGCTCGAAGGATTTTCACGACGAGAGAAATAAAACTCTCGCTTATTATACATGTAAAATTTATATTTTTATGTTTAAGTGTTTTGTAGTTGTGTTTAGTGTGTGTGTCGTCAAAAATAAACAAGTAAAAAGACTCCATTTTCAAGTATTATTTACGTATAATTTCGAATTCGCGAATCGTAAAATTCTACAAGGTGAAACTTGGTCATAGCCGGCTAACTGTTTAAAAGAGGCTGCAGATTGTCCAGATTTTTATATAAAAATTGTTAGATGTTAAAATTAATGTCCTAACTTCTGATATGAAAACTGATATGAAGTATTTTTAACTGTCACGTTTGTGTCCCTTGGACGCTCCCACAACCTATAGTTCAAGAGACGACCACACAAAACCCTAAATCATCGAGCACAAGAAAAAATCCTTTATTTTATGAAAAAGTAGTAATACAGGAACCTAATGATCTATGTCTGCCGGAAATGAAGTGGTGCATAAGCCAAAAATTGATACCACTTGTGTTTGACTCATAGGTTTAGCATTGTGTTTGCTGTACAATCAAAAGTATGAAACATGGTTGGTTGGTTGATTTTTGTCGTCCGATTATCTACGCTAATGGGATATAGGACCAGGGGGAGTGCCCTCCGTGGGGGTCTTTCTAAGGGAACCTAACCCGTATTTACGCAAGGTTCGAAGAAAACCACGGAAAACTCCGAACGGTTAGGCCGACAGCCGCGATTGGGTTCGAACCCAGCACCTGCCGTCTACCAGTTGAGAGGTCCGAACCTCTCGGCCACTGGTGGGGCCTATGAAACATGGAAAACTGGATGCAGGAAAACACAATGTTAAGCCTACGAATGAACGACTAGTTGTATTAATTTTTGGCTTATACACCACTTCGCTTCCGGAAGACATGGATCATTAGATTCCTCTATTACTACTCTTCCATAAAATAAAGGATTTTTTCTTCTGTTCGATGACTTAGGGTTTTGTGCGGTCGGGCTCCTGACTTCTACACTTCCTCAGTGGATCGCTGGAATGCCATAATGGACTGTTCTTAAAAAGAGAAAATGTTATAGATTTATATGTTTTACTTTCACTCTCTCTGAGTAAGCAGTGAGCCGTAACCCGTTAATGTACCAATTATGAATAACCTTTATTTTAGTTTAATTAAATGTTCATTTATTTTATTTAGAGGCATGCGTGGTTAATTTAGTTTCACCAGTACAAAATATTATCGGGAACTACCGCACAGGAATTTCGCGTATGACAATATAATAGGTTAAAATACTCAAAACGTTTTCAACCATTACACGGCGGTCATTAGTAGTAATTCAAATGTTGTTATTATTTTTTTTGTGTGTTTATTCGAAAATTGCTTGAAGGAATTCATGTAATTTAATTTTGTACGCTATATAAGATGCCAGCTGTAAGTATTAAAATTTCCAAACAACACGAGCTTTTATTTATTATGTAGCAAATCTTTCCATACCCCATAGATTTAGTATGATAGTGCATCGTTGCAAGCTATATTTTTATTAGCTATTATTTCAATTTATTCTCTTATACTTTCGTCCTGGTTATAAAACAGTTGCTAATAAAGATATAGCTTGCAACGATGTACTATCATTTCCGATTTAAGCTGATAAAATATCACTTGTCAGGCAGAAAAGTTCAATATCATATTGAATTATATCGCAAAACAAATTAATCGCCTTATTAGTTTATTATTTAAGGAACTTATAAATTTGTTAGAAAATTAGAGGTTTTTTTTCCCAATTTGAAGTGGGATTATGAGTTTAATGTTTAACGAAAGTATTAAGTGTGAATACTCATTTTATTCATAATTATAATCTCTACAACATTTGCACAGATAATGTTTCTGACAGAGTTAGTGGTTTTGAGATATTGTTATAGTATAAAAAAAAACTGTTTTATCGACTATAAATATGTGCATACAGGGTGTCCTAGAAATAATGGGTTAAACTCAAAGGGGAGGTAGGGGACATCACAAAGATTTAGAATTGCATAGCAACCAATGGTTGGAAACGTTTTCCTGGCAAGGTAGGGACGACACAAAACACAAGAAAGACCGGGAACGAATAAGGGAAGAAAACATGTTTATTATCCTCAATACAGCAAAATACTAAGAAAAAAGAACATTAAAGAGACAACGATCGTCATCAAAACAGGTATTTAAAATTAAGATCCCGGGCCGTGATGCAGGGAGCACATCTAGAACCGAATGAATGATCTAATGACCTCGAAAACACCAAGAATGTCTCGAACTTCCCCAACAATTGCCACGATGCGTGTAACAAGTTCCACAGCACTTCCCAGCATTGTATCAGTATTTTTGCTGCACTAAGAATAATAAACATGTTTCCTTTCCCTGTTCGTGTCCTTTCTTTCTTGTGTTTTGTGTCGTCACTACCGCGCCAGGAAAATGTTTCCGACCATGTATTTCTATGCAATTCTGAATCCTTGTGATGTCCCCTACCACCCCTAAAAGTTTGTCCCATTACTACTGGCACACCCTTTCCAACACTCACCTTCTATTAGGGTAAAAACTTGGTATATTCATTGTAAACCTAAACCAAATGGATTAGAACAATTTCCAGCTTTCCCCTAATTAATACCAAATTCGGCCCCTTTTTTTATCTCCAATACCACTGGACTAACTAGATAATTTTCGAATAAGCGAAAATAAAAATAATAATCACATTTGAATCCCTACTGACGATGGCCATGTAATTGTTGAAAAGGTTTTGAGTATTTTAAGTTAATTTAATAGATTTTAAATAAATTTATATTATATGCATGCAATTTTAAAGTGATTTTAGTACATTTATTTATACCAAAAAGGCAAAATTCATATAAAAAATATGAGTTTTAATTTCATAACTCAAGGTGAATTTTGCATAGAATTTTAAATTTCCTTTTTTTTTTCATTTTCTTATAGACATTACAGGCCAAACCCGATTTTAGGCCAAACTAGATTGGTCTAGGCCAAACCGGTCTATACTAACGCCCATCGGATAAACTAATTTTTCCTAGGGCAAACCGGTCTATCCTAACGCCCATCGGATAAACTAGTTTTTCCTAGGCCAAACCGGTCTATCCTAACGCCCATCGGATAAACTAGTTTTTCCTAGGCCAAACTAGTCTATCCTAAGGCCCATAGGACAAACTAGATTTTCCTAGGCCAAACTAGTTTGGCCTAACTCTTATAGGATAAACTAGTTTAGACTGTTTTTTATTGGTCTGAACTAGTTTATCCTAGGCCGATCTAGTTTATCCTAGGCTAATTCAATTTGGCGTGATTTTATTGAATTCAATGAGCGCCTCAACGACAACACTCTTGTTTGTCCTAAGCTGATCTAGTTTATCCTAGGCCAATGTAGTTTTACGTGTTTTTAGTTCAGGGGCGTCAAAGCCAGAGAAATAATGACCTCACAGGTTCGTTATGTAAGTATGTACGCATGTATGTACGTATGTACGTACGTACGTATGTGCGTAACGCGATAATTCTTGATAGATATAATGTAGTTTGACGTGTTTTTATCTTGTCAGGCTACCAAAGCCTGAGAACTAATGGGGCCGTAGGTTCTATATCTATGTAAGGTACCCTGGGGTAATAACGCCAGGCGGGGTAATAACGCCAAGTGCTAATATTTTGCATAATTATGAAATAATCTGGTAAATGACACCCATGTGCTCTGCGCAGAAGAGTTTTGAGTCATATAAATCGCAAAAAACAGCTTCAAGTTAATTTGTTTTGTTTTTAGGTCTTATTGTTTTTACAAGCAACTAAAATTAACGCTTGATCTAAAATTGGCGAGATACGTTTTGTGATGTGAAGACTATTTTTTTTATCCGGAAATACTTTGTTAATTACATAAATTTGTAGTACATTTCATGGACTTTCAAAATGTTGTTGAAGATTTTGGATATCTTCTCGAGATAATTTGTATTTTAAAATGTACAGCTCAATAACTATGATGGGGTAATAACGCCAATCCTTCGCATTAATACCCCGGTTGATTCCCTACAGGGGCCGAGTTACATCCTAAATACTGATTCAAATAAACACAGTTAAAACTGTGCAATGTTTCTAATAATTTTACTTAAGCTGTCCTTTTTAAGCAAAATGAAGCTCACGGACTAATATTCTTTTTCCTCATCCTCCATACCTTTATTTTTCTTACACTTTCACAAAAAATTGAACATTTTCAATAGTTTAGAATTCAATTTCTCAATTTCTAAGTTTGTAGAGTTTGTATTTTTAGAATTGGGCAATCTACATGCAATTATTCCATCTTATTTCATAGTTTTGATTGCATGGCGTTATTACCCATATAGGTGGGTAATAACGCCAAATAGCATTGGTCAAGAAATCACGCCATTACATTTTATGAATACATATCTGTTAAATTATTTTTTTTATATAGATAGTCAATGAGTTGCTGTATCAAATCATATATTTGTTTGAAAAATACAAACTAAAACTGAGCCGTGAAAATTGGTTGAACCTTAACGTGGCGTTATTACCCCAGGGTACCTTATGTACCTAAGTACGTAAAGCAATAATTCTTGATAGAAATACTCGATTTGCATCAAACTTTCAATATAGATTTATTCTTATGAGGAACTTTTCTGATTAATTTTGGGGGGTCAATGGAGAAGAATAAGGGAGGAGGGGGGCGAGAGGCTGATTCGCCCCTTTCTTCAATTCAAATAATTGGTTTCCCTGCATTATTAGCATATTTTATTCAAATTTTAGATATAGGAGCATTATCTTGAGGCGCCTCCATGATTAGTTGCGGGTGTTCATTTTTTAAGTATAAAGGAAGGGGGAGATAGGAGTAACGCCCCATAATTTATGTAAATGCTTTTTTCACATAGAATTTATTGATTTGCTTCAAATTTTTGAAATAGATTCATTCTGGTAAAGCGCTTCCCTAATTAGTTTTGGGGGTTAATTGAATAAGACCAACGGGAAGAACAGGGGGATTCCGCCTAATTTTGGCAAATGGATTTTTCATGCAAAATTAACAGATTTGTTGCAAATCTTGGATTTGTTCATTCCGATAAAGTGCTTCACTGATTAATTTTTCTAGTTCTTCGGCTAAATGTTAGGGGGAAACTTACAATTTATTTCTTTCCTTATATTAGATAAATTGGTTATAATACAAAATTATACAATTTGCTTAAAATTTTGGACATGAATTCATTTGATCAAGCGTTTCTTTAATTAATATGGGTTTTCCCTTTTCGTTAAGTATAATTGGCTATACACATTTTATCACCTTCCTTAAATTAGATAAATGGGTTTTTATGCAGTTTTATCCGATTTGCCGTAAATTTTAAATATAGTTTTTTTTCTTTAAAAGGCGAATCCCTGAATTGTTTTGAGGGTTTAATGATTAAGTATAAAGGGAGGGATGAGGGATTACCCTCCTTAAATCAGATGAATGATTTTTTGAGAAGAATTATCTGATTTGATTCAAATTTTAGATAATTGTTTAATTTTATAAAGCATATCTGTGATTAGTTTTGGGGGTTCAATGGTTAAGTATAATTGGGTAAAATGGGAAAAAGTAATCCAACTTACTTTTTTTCGAGGGTGTCTTTCTTTAAATAAATAAGGCTGTAATACGCAATTAGTGTAAACGGCCTGTGAATACAAAGCCATCATTTTAATTGAGCAATATTCTTTTTAATATTGATCCCGAATACTGCTCCATTGCTAACCTTGTGCAAAGTGGTTTTGTCACCACCCTTATATAATGTATTTTATTCGAAAGCTTGTAGAATACTGTCAGAGATTCGCACAAGCCGGAATTTTGAGGCCCGGGCCCCGCCCTTCCCGAAGGAAAGTTATTTCGCCGTGACACGGTGTAAAAATTAAAAATTCAGCCCGAGCCCTGCCTGTACAACAATCAGTAAAAATAGACTCAGTCCGGCTCAATCTGGCCCTAATCAATTTCTGCAAAAAATGCAGATTTTACTTAACATTCAATTAGGATTCCTTTAAAAAATACTGCATACATATTTATTGGATAAATTTACAATGTATTTTTAAATTACGATGCGTTCACAGAATGATAAATACGCAATTTATTATTGATTATTTAGATTCTGAAACCTTTCAATATTCAAATAGGGATTCATTAAATAATTAATGTAGTTCAGAACAAAAGAAGAAAAAAGAGAGTTATAAACATCATAACTATTGAATCTTTTCAGCAAAAACTAGATTTGTGAATATGTTTCTCTGTCATTCCTTAAGGCTTTTCTCAAATCCAAAAGAGCTACATCCTAACACATTTAAGAACTAATTCATTTTCGGAAATGCGTAAGTTTACCAGGCATTCTCACTCAGAAAATATGTACTCGAATGGCGTTAGCAATTTTTTCATAAAAGCGATGTAGTTTTAAGAAAATACTATTAAAACTACGTTTTGACTCGAATTTTCGCTTACGACATTATGGAAAAGAAAAACTTGACACCGTGACAATAGCTTATTTGACAGGTAATTAATTTCTCAAAAATGAAAAACGCTGTTCGATTCCAAATTATGTTCAGCTCTGATCTGGCTCGAATATGCAATAATAATAATAATAATAATAATAATAATAATAATAATAATAATAATAATAATAATAATAATAATAATAATAATAATAATAATAATAATAAATGCAAGTCTGATCTCAGTTGGCACGAGTCTGCAGAGAAAAAAATAAGCAAAAACCATGTCCAATGCATCATGTCTCTTCGGTGGACATGTTAAATTTCTGTGTTGATGTCATAAGCATTGACTCTTTACACTCATTTATACTTATTCTTGTGAAAGACGTTTTTTACCGGTCAAACCCGATTTCGAGCCAAATTAGATTTGCCTAGGCCAAAATATTTTATCCTAACGCCGATTGGATAAACTAGTTTTTCCTACGCCAAACTTGTTTATCTAAATGTCCATAGGATAAACTAGTTTTTCCTAATAAAAAGGGCAATCCTTCATTTTTTTTCCTTCATACTTAACCATTAAACCCTTAAAACTATTCAGGGAATCATTTTATCAGAAAGAACCTACATCCAAAATTTGAAGCAAATTCGTCAATTCTGGTCAAAAACCATTTATCTAAATTATGTGTGTTACCTACATTGCCCTTTCTTTTAGACTTAAACAATAAATATCCACAACTAATCACGGAGGCGAGGCGCCTTGTCACAAATGATCCTATAACTAAAATTTTAAATGAAAACTGATAATTCTGCATGATAAATCCATTTCTGTAAATTGACGGTGGGGAATTAGCCTCCAGTTCGCCCCCCCTTTATTCTTATACAATGAATTCCCATAATTAATCAGAAAAGTACCCCATCAGAATGAACCTACATCCAAAATGTGAAGCAAATCGGATATCTCTATCAAGAGTTATCACGTTGCGTACATACGTACGCACATACGTACATACATGCGTACATGCATATATAGAACTTGTAAGCCCATTATTTCTCTGAAGTTCACGCCCGTGAGCTACAAACACGTAAAACTGCATTGGCCTAGGATAAACTAGATCAGCCTAGGCCAAACAAGAATGTTGGCGTTGAGACGGTCATTGAATTCAATAAAATCCCGCCAAATTGAATTGGCCTAGGATAAACTAGTTCAGACCAATAAACAGCAGTCTAAACTAGTATTTCCTAAAAGAGTTAGGCCAAACTAGTTTGGCCTAGGAAAATCTAGTTTGTCCTATGGGCCTTAGGATAGATTAGTTTGGCCTAGAAAAAACTAGTTTATCCGATGGGCTTTAGGATAAAGCGGTTTGGCCTAGGAAAAACTAGTTTAGCCGGTGGGCGTTAGGATGGACCGGTTTGGCCTAGGCCAATCTAGTTTGGCCTAAAATCGGGTTTGGCCTATAACATATATATTTTATTTATTTTATTTTATGGATTTGATTAGATTAAAAAGAACGCAGTTTTAAATAAGATTTATTTTTAAATACGTAAAATCCTTCAAATGTTTAAAACTCTGCCATAACATAATTTAAGTAAAAACTACAAAGAAAAATCGTTTAATTCTTAACAAACTTTAATAAGATCCTTATAATAATAACGTAATAAGGCGATTAATTTGTTTTGGGTATAATTCAATATGATATTGAACTTTTCTCCGTGACAGGTGATATTTTATAAGAGAAAATTTAATGTTTTTTTTCTGCACGTTTTGCATTATTGAATGCACAAGTCACTCACAGCTGCGACCAAATGAGTGTTTTGAATGAAAAATAAAATTTGTTTCTTAAAATTTTCTAAATCTATAAAATTTTAATTTGAAAGTTTAAAGATATTCGATGCAAAATTAAAATGGGCATTGTATTAAGTTTCGGTGTGACAAAAAGTAATTTCAGAAGTCAATGTAAAATGACATTTTAAAATTGCGTTTCTTTGTTAATTATAAATGAAGGCAATGTAGGACAAAAAAAGTAGTTTAAGTAACTTCTAATGCATGAAAATATAAAATAAATCAGATTTTAAAAGTTACTGAAATGAAATTATTTTAGGCATTAAAAAAAATAACTGAAGGACTTTTTATCTGAAATGATAGTAATTAAAAAAAATCAGATATGAAAAATAAACAATTCATAAATTCGTAAATTTATACATTTTTTATTATGATTCCATAAGGCCATGCTATCTTTTTATGTAATAGTTGTTCATACACATCTCTACACACACACATATATACAGTCGACTCTCGTTAATTCGAACTCGCCGGGACCACAAGAAATGTTCGAATTATCCGAAGTTCGAATTATGAAAGGATGAAATGAAGACATCCTTAATATGGTACTATTACAAAGTAATTAATGTTATAGTGGTTTTTTTTTTATTTATTTCGTCTGTTATCATTAGAATATGACTTAATATTAAATAAGAATGTATAAATACATAAACTAATTAAAAGATTTGAAACAAGCACAATGGAAAAAAACTTTGAAGTGTCACTGATGGGCAAATAGGTCACTAAAAAAGTGGATATCAAATGAATGTGATTACATGGAATGCATGGGATTACGCATGTACTCGTTCGGAACAATTTTCGCAAAAATCAAAGAAATAAAGTTATTTAAATGATCTGAAATCTGTGAGAAAGGAAAGAAAAAGGAAAAATTAGAAATCTTATTAGTTCGAATTAAACGAAGTCAAGAGAAAATGAGTTCGAATTAATAAAATTTTTTAATGTTATTCTGCTAATGAAAATTTCGGGACTTCATGTTTAGTTCGAATTAAGCGAAGATTCGAATTATCCGATTTCGAATTAACGAGAGTCGACTGTATATATATTTAACTATTGTAAACCTATACAAATGATTACCTACAATAATTAATATACAAATTCTAACTGAAGTTTTATTCTTTGCAAATTTTTTAAACATATCATCATATCAAGCCAAACAATGAATTTAATTCAGTAAACATTGGAAAAATGGAAAGATTTGTGCAACCAAAGGGTTTGTCTTCTTCAGGTCAAAAGCACCTTAATTTCCACAAATCATGAGTATAAATGCAACCTCTCATAAGCTATAACAAGTTAAAGTTTCAAAATATGGGCTACCGTACACAATAATACAGAAAAAAGGAATCCAAAAATTACAATAGAAAAAAAAATGGATTAAAGAAAGCCTTTACCATTTGTAGAACTAAGGAAGACAGCAATAATACAACAAGTTTAAAAGTGTTATGAAATAAGTTGCAATTGTTGCCAAAAATATTATAAGTATAATTTGTATGTAATGATTATAAGTATAATACTGCTAATACAACCATATAGTTAGGAAAAACAGTTTAATAATGTTAAAAAAGATTATATATGTAAATCGAAAATGAATATACCTAATGGGCCAATTTAAGTTATTCTAATTTAAGAAACAATGTTCCAAATAACAAATATGTTTAACGTAGACTAATGTGCCAAAATGCAATTATATTTCACGAAGGCTGAAAAATTGTTTAAAATCATCAGTACGCTTAAAATTTTTTCATTGTTTTTAATACAATATTTTGCTTTATTTAACCACTGGAGAATATAAAGTTAAAGATTAAATGTAATGATTAGAAATTTTGTGATCTAAATAGCAGTTTTCTAATCTTCATAATATTGCCAGACTCCTTGGAAATACCGATAATTGTTTGCATTTCTGAATATACTCATAGAGGTCGCTATAAGGTGCTATTATAAAAAGGATTCATAATAGAGTGTTGCAAGTCTTCGCACATCACTGTTCATTATATATATTAAAACATTAAGGAAAAATATTGAATTTAGTGCAAAGCTTGTATATATGCACGTGCGGGAAATTAAATATAGAACTTGTTGAATTCAAGTGTAAAGTATGAGGAAATTCGGTTAGGCCAGTGGTCTAAAGCATGTGTTTAAAGCCCTTTTTTCGGTAAAGAACGCAGTTTCAACCCCCCCCCCCCCCCTCCTCTCTCCCAACGCCCAATTGAATCCTTTATGTCATTTATAATCATTAATATGTCATTTATGTGATTAATAATCATTTATGGCAGAATCATTACCGCTGTAATCTCCTTTCAAATATTAAAATTGTTTAAAATAAACTGAAACTTAACTTCAGAATGTTTGCACGGGGTTAGTGTATACAGACTACTCGATTTAATGTAGACAGTTAATTTTTCTTTTTTGATAACTTGAAATTTTAATTTATAAATTTTATATAGTGTAAAGATGGGCAAAAAGTGGGTTAAATTGCAAATATAATTACTATATTAAACATCAAATAAGACTGTGTTCTATGTAAAAAAAGGATGTGTACATGAAATTTTCAACAGACATTACAAACAGAAAATTTAATTTTTTTTTCTGCTGCCATTTTTTTGTTTAAATTCAGCAATATTGCTTTTTTAGAGGATTCATTTAGCCCTCATTTTAAATTAATTTAATAAAACAGAACGAATAAAGATTTTATTTTTTATATTCAAGCAACTTTAACAAGCAACTTTAACTTCAATTTTATGTTCGTGAGATTCTGCAAGAATGAATAATATTGTATATTCTGGAGTCAGAGTTGAAAATGTAAATGGTTTTAATGTCTGTGATTTTCAATTTCTGCAGAAAAAAAGGATCAAACACATGATTTTATTTTTTTTCTGATATGAAAAATAATTCTCTGATTAAAGGTCGGAAAATAATTGCTAAACTCCCACAACTTGTGGTTGCTGTCGGTACAGTCGGTACCCCTTAGACATTAATATAGACTTAATTTAATACAAGGTTAGATAAGAACAACAATTGCTAAGGAATATTTATTTTTTTAAAAAATAGCTGTTCACACTCACCACCACCGCCCTCAAAAAAAAAAAAAAAAAAAAAAAAAAAAAAAAAAAACATGTTTTGGTTTTGACCACACTAACCCCTTAAAAAAGTTAGTGTGGACACATACATAAATATTTAATTAGTATTTTAATAAAAATTTATATAACTTTAGAGAGGCTAAAAATATGTGATAATTAAAAATGTGTGATGATTAAATGAAGGAATAAAAGCACTGTTTAATGATAGCAAATTATGTTTCATATCAAATTGTTGTCGTAAATGTATTATAAGATAGTCCATTGAAATTTATACGCGTAAAAATTTTGTTTGCAATGATACAGTTTCTTTTATTATTCCTAAGTTATGGTTAGAATTAATGAATAAATTCCTCGTGAAAGCTTGAATGGGATAAACCACGTTGGAAATTATTTTTAGATCATGGCATATTTTAATTTTTTTTTTTTTTTTTTTTAAATAGAGCGCGTGGTTTTTGTTGTTTATATCTCATTGTCGCGTGTCATTTGTATTGACCCTGAAACGATTTGAATTTTATTTTTATTTTTATTATGAATATGGGCCTTATTAGACGGATCCGAAACATGTCAATGCTATACCAACGCCTCTCTAAAGTAATATAAATTTTTATTAAAATATTTATATAAAAGGTGAAGTTCTTAAGATCTATTAATTTAAAATCTAATGAATTTAATAAACTGTTTATCATTAAAACTATTAATTTTCTTATTGTTTAACTATTTATCACCATCTTTTCTTTATATTAATAAACAGGAAATATCATTCTTCAATTTAAGTGGATTGTGCAAATTTAAAATACTCTTAGAATTCTATAACATATAATTAAACTTTTTTGTTAGCACTAACCCCCTCTCCCGTAATTTATTTATTTATTTTTATTTTGATAATTAATTTCAATACTGTTATATTTTATTTCAGTAGGAAAAATTATATGATGTGCATTTTGTTTTATTATTCGAACACTTTATAATTAAATAAAATTTAACACACAATAATAATTTTGAAAAATACTAATTTTATATTAAAAACAACATTCAAATAAACATAAAAAAATAAAGTAAAACATTTTGCATGCAATTATATATTAAATAAATTGAACTGAACTACAATTGTTGCTATGTTTTCTTACCTTTATCCAGAATGTTCTTGTGTGTGTGTGGGCGTGTGCAAAGAAAACTTAGCCATTCTTTTCTATGAAAAGAAAAAAAAACTGAAAGAAAGAAACAATTTATATAAGAACTATAAAAAAAATACGTTGATACTAATTGTTTAATAATCAAATAATTTATGAAAGTCCAAATTAAAGTTTATGTAATTAAAAAAATAAGTTTTTTAAATGAGTAGCTGCGAACATCAAGCTTTAAGTTAAAGGTTTTAGGATAAGACCGATAAAAATCAGGAATACTAAATATTGTTTTTAAAAATGAGACGATAGTAACTAAAAATAAATGCTTAACTATGTATGTTTTGTTAAACATACATGGATAAGCATTTATTTTATTAATATTAGTTATTTAAACTTTAATTTGCACAATTTTATTTACTTCGTATACTTCTAACGTATACTTCTGATAAAAAAAGAAGCATAATTTGCAAATTTAACATTCTTGCATTTCATTAAATAGGATTAGAAAACTTGAAACTTAAAATGTTGTAGGTTGTCTTAGGTTAGAATAACAGCACTATTTATCGCCTTAAATCTCTACACTGTAAAAAAAAAAAAATTCAAGAGGTTACTAAAAATTTTTTAGTAAATTTGTATTCCACAGAATTTTTTAGTAACCATTACAAACTTTTTTTCTGCAAGTGAAACAAGCATTTCTTTTGTAAACTGAACAAAAGAATATTTTGTATAACTAACTTAAAATTTTTTAGTATGAGCCACCAACCAAATTTTAGTAATAGCTCCAAAATTATTTTTAATAACAATTACGTGCGTCCGAAGGGCAGGAGATTCCTTCGAGCTGCATCCAGACTTTTGAAGCGATAGATTTTCGGCAAAAACGCAATAGATGGCAGCACCAAACATTGCGAACAGCTCCAACAGGAAATTCATAACCCCTTTATTATAAAGTACTTACACTACATTCATTCGGGGTGTACTTGGCGCTGTCCAGTATTGAACCCGGGACCTTTTAGCCTGGAGTCCGTTACTATAACCACTATGCTACCGCGGCCACGCCAAATGAGTTTTAGTAATAGCTATTAAAAATATAAAACTATTAACTCTTATTCGTTGCTAACTTTTTTCTAGTAATTCTTACAGATTTTCTAGTAACCGACTGAGATTACTAAACATTTTTTAGTAATTACAAGGATTACTAAAGTTTTTTTAATAGATCGACCCTTTTTTTTTACAGTGTAGGAATCCCTTATACAATTTACCAATTCCTCAAACTTTTAATATTTAATTAAATTAAAAACAATTAAATAACGATTTAACCATTTTTTAATGAATCATTCAAGTTCGTTACCACCAAATCTTGACTATCTAGTCTCTTATTATAATGCTGCAACTGCATCTGCGACCTTCTTTGATGTCGCAACACTTGTTTTTTGTCTTCTAAGAGGTGTTAAACATTGTAAAGAGCGTAGTGTTGTTTGTATGCATTTAAGTAAATATCACAAAAAATAAGAGATAAAACCACTTTGATGCCCTGAAACTCAAGATATTTTTTTATAGAATGCATTTTCTAGAAAAGCTAATAATTCATAAAAATCAATTTGCTCTAATTTACATTTTATTTATTAGAGTTAGTTCAAGAGTCGACCGCACAAAACTCTAAGTCATCGAGCACAAGAAAATATCCTTCATTTTATGGAAGAGTGGTAATACACTGTAAAAAAAAAAGAGTCGTTCTACTAAAAAAACTTTAATAATCCTTGTAATTACTAAAAAATGTTTAGTAATCTCAGTCGGTTACTAGAAAATCTGTAAGAATTACTAGAAAAAAGTTAGCAACGAATAAGAGTTAATAGTTTTATATTTTTAATAGCTATTACTAAAACTCAATTGGCGTGGCCTCGGTAGCATAGTGGTTATAGTAACGGACTCCAGGCTAAAAGGTCCCGGGTTCAATACTGGACAGCGCCAAGTACACCCCGAATGTATGTAGTGTAAGTACTTTATAATAAAGGGGTTATGAATTTCCTGTTGGAGCTATTCGCAATGTTTGGTGCTGCCATCTATTGCGTTTTTGCCGAAAATCTATCGCTTCAAAAGTCTGGATGCAGCTCGAAGGAATCCCCTGCCCTTCGGACGCACGTAATTGTTATTAAAAATAATTTTGGAGCTATTACTAAAATTTGGTTGGTGGCTCATGCTAAAAAATTTTAAGTTAGTTATACAAAATATTCTTTTGTTCAGTTTACAAAAGAAATGCTTGTTTCACTTGCAGAAAAAAAGTTTGTAATGGTTACTAAAAAATTCTGTGGAATACAAATTTACTAAAAAATTTTTAGTAACCTCTTGAATTTTTTTTTACAGTGTAGGGGAATCTAATGATCCATGTCTGCCGGAAGCGAAGTGGTGCATAAGCAACAAATTGATACCACTAGTGGTTCACTCGTAGGTTTAGCATTGTGTTTGCTAATCCTACTGCTCCTAATGCTAATCCTACGACTCAACCACTACACTGTAAAAAACATTTCAAGGGGTTACTAAAAATTTCTTAGTAAATTTGTATTCCACAGAATTTTTTAGTAACCATTAAAAACTTTTTTTTTTGCAAGTGAAACAAACATTTCTTTTGTAATCTGAACAAAAGAATTTTTTGTATAACTAACTTAAAACTTTTTAGTATGAGCCACCAATCAAATTTTAGTAATAGCTCCAAAATTATTTTTAGTAACCTTTACGTGTGCCCGAAGGGCAGGAGCTTCCTTCGAGCTGCTTCCAGTGGGTAAAAAGAGAGACTTCTGAAACGGAAGATTTTCGGTAAAGCCGTAATAGATGGCAGCACCAAACATTGTTACCTACTCTATTTTGACATGTTTCTAAAGGGGAGGGAAAATTCAGAGATCATTACCCATAGTAACTGATACGACAGGATTTTCATAATCCCTTTATTTACATTCGGTGCATATTTGGCGGCTGCCAGCATCGAACCTAGTTACTTTCAGCCTGGAGTTCGGAGCTATTGACAACTAGGCTATCAGGGCCATGCCAAGTGAGTTTTAGTAATAGCTATTAAAAATTTAAAACTATTAACTCTATTCGTTGCTAGCTTTTTTCTAGTAATTATTACAGATTCCTTGTAACCGAGTAAGATTACTAAAAATTTTTTAATAATTACAAGGATTACTATTTTTTTTTTTTTTTTTATAGTAGATCGACCCTTTTTTTTTTACAGTGTAGGGGTATTGATTTTTGGCTTATGCACCACTTCGCTTCTGGCAGACATGGATCATTAGATTCCTCTATTACTACACTTCGATAAAATAAAGCATTTTTTCGCTCGATGACTTGGGGTTTTGTTTGGTCGGCTCTTTGACTAAGTAGAAAACAACAGATTTATTAACACAAAAGGCGTCTTGAGAGCTGATGGTTTCAAGCGGTTTTAAACATAGAAGGTCAAGTCGAACTGCAAATTCATCTTATACTTGACTTAAAATAAATTTAGGAAAATGAATTTAGGAGCTTGCTGGTTCCAAAAGCTGATAAAAAACTCATATTTTTTTAATGTAAATTTTTGGTGAAATGGCATCGATTCATAGAAAAATTTTACTTCTTATCTAAAATTTGATTACACAGAATACAGAGATTGCTAATTTGTAAAGAAAAAAAAAGAAAAGGAAAATATTTGGTAGTTGGTTTTTAAAGAGGTAGATTTTGATTAATTAGAAAATTGTCCGAAGTTGAGATTTTCAAAATTATTGCTCTGAAAAGATGAACTTCAGATTTTGTTACTTTTTACACACTTTGGTACCACTTAATCTAAAATTTGATTTCACTTTCGAAATCGATAACTAACTAATGAAATTTTCGTAAGTATAAAGTACTTTAAGTGGCATAAATAAATTTTCATAATTTTGAAAATTAATGCCGTGTCTCCTTATATCCGAAGCAATCTAATTCATATGGAGAGAGTTTAAATGTTTATAAATAAAGTCATAGCAAAGTTCGAAGATTTAAGACATCAACGGAAGAAAAAAAACTTAGAAAAACAGTTGAAGCATTAAAACACTCAAACATATAAATATATATATATTAACACATACTGTAAGAAAACAGAAAGAAAAGTTTCAAAATATATAACATGGAACTAAAAACCATAAACATAAAATACGTAGCGTTTGAGAACAAATTAGAATTAAATATATATAGGACAGTTGCACCATAAAATTTAACTAATAATAACACATTGTATAATTTTGAGGAAGCCAAAATCATAGTTCCATACAATAACCCAGTTCAAGGTAAAATAATAGAATCCATCGAAATCATAGCACAAGAAAATAAACCATGTAATGATAATTTATCCTACAATATACCAAAAATATGGCATAACATCATAAAACCTTAAAATTTTTATTTCCTTGCAATATTTTAATTTTTACTCACGTGTTATTGGCAACATTTTTAAAATTTTAATTCATTTAGTTTTTAATTTAGTAGAAATATTATCTCTCGAACAAGATGCAAACGTAGTCCTTCCATTTCATATTTTCCTGAAGACGCCCGCAGAAGACGGCGCGAAACGTTGAAAGTTTATTTTATTTTAATATGTACTAATGTATATTAAAATTCCTGTTTTGTGCACCACTGAGCAATGTGTTATTATTAGTCAAAATACAGTCGTAAAAAAAAAGAAAAAAAAAACTCTACTTTGATGACAAACGCTGGAAATAAAAACTATAAATAATGTAATAAAATTAGATGTCTTAAAGTTAAAGACAGACTCAACTTTATTTTTTCAGCAGTAACATCAAATTTTGATACGTTTTACATCTTCGGTTCAAACTATGAATCGAAGCAAAATTTCAAGTCTATAGTCGTCGTTCAGTCGGGCAGTCTGTCCGCATATAACAGAGCAAAAGCTACCAAACGGAATCGTTTGAAATTTAAAATATATAATTGTTGCATAATTTTGTAGAGTCATTTCAAATTTTATGAAAATCGCATGCATAGTTTAGTTATACGGACTATCAAAAGAATTCCATTACATTACGGCCAACAGAAAAAAAAAAGTTTCAAATTAGAGATGGGAAATATGGTTATTTTTGGTTAACAGGTTACATCATTCCATAGTAGCGCTGGTAACAGGTTCCAACATCCTGTTATTTTTGTAACAGGATGCAATAAACAATTCATAAACAATTGCTAAATATGCTCCCAAACGGACAACACATGGGATATGGGCCCCCAAGGTGGTGCTCTCCGTGGAGGGAGGGGGGGTCTTTCTAAGGGAACCCAACCCGTATTTACGCAAGGAAATCCAAAGTTCGAAGAAAACCACGGAAAACTCCGAATGAATGGGCTGACGACCGCGATTGGGTTTTGTTCTAATCCAGCGCCTGCCGTCTACCAGTTCTGAGGGCAGAATCTCTCAGCCACTGGTGGGGCAACAACATTTAAGAAAATATCAATAGGCACATATATTTTTGAATATAAAATAATGTATCCAATAGGAAATACGAAAAGCAGGAAAATTAGAAAGTACAAGAAAACTTTCTTTAACATACAGAGGAAAACGAATTTTTCAAAAATCCATTTTCCGTATACCGCGTTTTCTCAATCAGCACTGTTGATGTTTTAAAATCTGAGATGAAATGCATTACTGAATTTTCGTACAGCAAGTCAATGCGTGCTGCCACTACTAGAGCGGCTGCAAAACATAAAACAAATATTAACTGATAGGACAAAGAAACTTGTGAGATAGGACAGATGGTAAAATTTAATTTTTTTCAGACTCAGTTTTTTTTTACTAGTTTCTTAATAGTAGATATGTATAGTATGCAAGATCGATTGTACGCTGTTATGAAAGCAAAAGAGGGTGCTACAAAAAATTAACTACCATTTACTTCATATTAATAAGGTAATATTGTTGCGCAAAATAAAATATTCTAATACTTTGAACTCATCTAAATTTTATCCTACTATTTTTATGTCTTTCAGAAAGCTGTAAACCTAATATATTGTACTGTATTTTATATTTTGTAAATATTAAAATCTTATCTAAACATTCCAGATTCAATTTATAAGAAATTTAATTGCATTTACTTAGTATAAAAATGATTAAATTGAAAATAATTTTTTAATAATTTTTCTCAATTATTTTAATATTTGGAATATGAGTTGTATTAAAATGGTTCCAAAGTTCACTAGCTCATACTTTTTTATATGGATCCATACATAAATAAAAAATAAGACTTATTTCCACAAAATTTTCACCCCCCCCCCCCCCCCTAAAAAAGTGACATTTTTGGAGTGTCGACAGAAGTGAAAACTTGGACAATTACGTTTTTATTTTTTGAATTGTCAGGACATATTTTTTTGTAATCGTCAGGAAACATTTTATTGTGCAGGAAATACTTTTAAATAATGGGTTTTTTTTATTCATTATTATAAAGTACTACTACGAAAATTGCATTACAGTTTTCATTTAATGCACAATTGTGCATGAAAAATAATGCATATTGTTTTACATAAAAAAAGTTGCAATAAAAAAAGACTGAATAATATTTATATGGCGCAGATGTCATACACACATCACGTTGGCACAATTTTTTTCTGATACCGATTTGGCAAAAAAACCTCGAAGAAGTTTAAGAAATTTAAATTTGAACCCATTATGGGTCCGTAACGTGACCCAGAATAACGGGAGAAAATTTTTTATGCTAGATTTGTAATGTATGAAGCATAAGCTTTCGATAGACATATTACATCAAAAAATGAGAAACACCCCCCCCAGCCCCTCCTCCCAAAAAATGGTCCTATAGGGAACCCCCCCCCCCCCCAGAAGAGCCCTTTAGAAATCCAATCCACAAATCTCAAATTCAGTCTTTCTGATATTTAATAAAAAAGAGACGAAATCCTTTTTTATTTATCCTCTTTCTTCAACAACCGCGAATGAAAACCAAACAGGAAACGAAACTTTAAATCAAAAGCCGTTAACGATAACAACATTATCCTCAGACAAAACGTTTGAAAATAAACAACAGTTACGAAGCGATAAAATGTTCTTTTGTAATGTAACAAACTACATTTTTTCAAAAACGGGTGGAAAATCTAACAGAAAAGAACTACATAACTGAACTGAATTGAAACACTGGTGAAAAATCTAACAGTTATTGAATTTGCGAATATTAAGGAGTTACTTCTTTTGTGGTTGCATAGGCGTAACCAGCTTTTTGAACGGGTGGGTGCCCAGAATTTTTAACCTGAACTTGTTGGATACAAACATTATCTTACTTTATATAGTAAAACCTTCTAAAACGGAAGCCTATAATACAGTTTTAAATTCCGTTTTACACAGTTTTTTTTTATCTTAGAGTGTATAATTGTGAGATTTTTTTTTAATAAGGGTTTTTAAGGGTGTTTTAATAAAAGGGGGGGACGCAAATTTTTTAAATAATTGTGAATGGGTCTGCGCAAGCAGGGGGGGGGGGGCTGTCCGGGCTGTTCTTGCTGGATACAAACAATATCTTATTTTATATAGTAAAACCTTCTAAAACGAAAGCCTATAAAACAGTTTTAAATTCCGTTTTAGACAGGTTTTTATCTTAGAGTGTATAACTGTGAGATTTTTTTAATAAGGGTTTTTAAGGGTGTTTTAATAAGGGAGTGGGGACGCAAATTTTTTAAATAATTGTGAATGGGTCTGCGCAAGCAGGAGGGGGGGGCTGTCCGGGCTGTACTTGCTGGATACATACAATATCTTATTTTATATGGTAAAACCTTCTAAAACGGAAACTTTTAAAACAGTTTTAAATTCCGTTTTAGACAGGTTTTTTTTTATCTTAGAGTGTATAATTGTGAGATTTTTTTAATAAGGGTTTTTAAGGATGTTTTAATAAGGGGGGGACGCAATTTTTTTAAATAATTGTGAATGGGTCTGCGCAAGCAGGAAGGGGGGGGGCGCTGTCCGGGCACCCAGCCCGGACATTCAACATTGTTCGGCAAACGTCTCAAAAGAAACGATTAAGGACGTTTTTAATGAATATTATTCTTATTTTAGAGGTACAAAAAATGAAATCTTGGTTAAAACAAGTGAAGGAAGATGATGTCATTAAGAACCATATGTTATTTATTTAACAGGGACTTTTCAGTAACATATTAATGCAATATTAGGTTCTAGCGTAGTAACACTGTTATTTATCCTAATACGATAAATAATGCCCATCCCTATTTCAAATGCATCTTACTAGTAATACACTCTTTCGAAAACAGTAAAACTTATACGTATCTATAATGCATAAACTAAAATGTATATTCTGTACAATCTGTGGTGCAAAGAATATTTGTTATTAATTTACAGGTCTACATAAAAGTATTCTGTTTCCGTAAAATACGCCGTCAGCTATTTTTGTTCTCAGTGGACAAATGTTTTAGTAAGTATTTGTTTTATATAAATATTATTTATATACAAATATTATAAAAAGTATTTAATGACATTTGTTTTTGAGTGCTCGGATATTGTCAGATGGAATTATTTTTTAGTTCTTTGTAGCATATTTATCTTTTAAAATTAAATAAAATTTCTATGCTATCCTTCCAGTTTTGTCTGATTCTTTTTTCATGTTACAAATTCTCATTACCCATCTGGAACTTGTGACGTCACTTCTCGAAACTGAATAACAAACTCAACTTCTTTCTTTGCTGATCGGATGTGAGACAGGTAGCTCGAAGTTCCAGCACAGCTGTTACATTTGCATATTCAATTAAAAACTTCAGGGTATTTTGATTCTTCTTTAGTCTTCAATTGTTTTGAAGTCCCAAACAAGAGTTTCGTAACATATGCTACCAGTTATTTTCGTTTTTAACGGATCCCCTTTTAGTGAGTATTTAATTTTTCATTTTATTGAATTTAAAATAGTGATGACAGTTGTTTTCATAATAAAATATTTAGTGTTAAGATATACTTTAGAAAAACTTCTTTATTAGTTCGTTGTAATTTTTTCTTTTACCTTTTAAAATTAAATAAAATGTTGACATTATCCTTGCAATTGTATCTGATTCTTTTTTCATGTTATAAATTCTTATCATCTGTCTGGAGCTTGTGAAGTCACTTCGAGAAACTGTATAACAAACTCAACTTTTTTCTTTGCTAATCGGATGTGAGACAGGTAGTTCGAAGTTCCAGCACAGCTGTTACATTTGCATATTCAATTAAAAACTTCAGGGTATTTTGATTCTTCTTTAGTCTTCAATTGTTTTGAAGTCCCAAAGAAGAGTTTCGTAACATATGCTACCAGTTATTTTCGTTTTTAACGGATCCCCTTTTAGTGGGTATTTAATTTTTCATTTTATTGAATTTAAAATAGTGATGACAGTTGTTTTCATAATAAAATATTTAGTGTTAAGATATACGTTAGAAAAACTTCTTTATTAGTTCGTTGTAATTTTTTCTTTTACCTTTTAAAATTAAATAAAATGTTGACATTATCCTTGCAATTGTATCTGATTCTTTTTTCATGTTATAAATTCTTATCATCTGTCTGGAGCTTGTGAAGTCACTTCGAGAAACTGTATAACAAACTCAACTTTTTTCTTTGCTAATCGGATGTGAGACAGGTAGTTCGAAGTTCCAGCACAGCTGTTACATTTGCATATTCAATTAAAAACTTCAGGGTATTTTGATTCTTCTTTAGTCTTCAATTGTTTTGAAGTCCCAAAGAAGAGTTTCGTAACATATGCTACCAGTTATTTTCGTTTTTAACGGATCCCCTTTTAGTGGGTATTTAATTTTTCATTTTATTGAATTTAAAATAGTGATGACAGTTGTTTTCATAATAAAATATTTAGTGTTAAGATATACGTTAGAAAAACTTCTTTATTAGTTCGTTGTAATTTTTTCTTTTACCTTTTAAAATTAAATAAAATGTTGACATTATCCTTGCAATTGTATCTGATTCTTTTTTCATGTTATAAATACTTATCACCTGTCTGGAGCTTGTGACGTCACTTCTCGAAACTGAATAACAAACTCAACTTCTTTCTTTGCTAATCGGATGTGAGACAGGTAGTTCGAAGTTCCAGCACAGCTGTTACATTTGCATATTCAATTAAAAACTTCAGGGTATTTTGATTCTTCTTTAGTCTTCAATTGTTTTGAAGTCCCAAACAAGAGTTTCGTAACATATGCTACCAGTTATTTTCGTTTTTAACGGATCCCCTTTTAGTGGGTATTTAATTTTTCATTTTATTGAATTTAAAATAGTGATGACAGTTGTTTTCATAATAAAATATTTAGTGTTAAGATATACGTTAGAAAAACTTCTTTATTAGTTCGTTGTAATTTTTTATTTTACCTTTTAAAATTAAATAAAATGTTGACATTATCCTTGCAATTGTATCTGATTCTTTTTTCATGTTATAAATACTTATCACCTGTCTGGAGCTTGTGAAATCACTTCGTGAAACTGTATAACAAACTCAACTTCTTTCTTTGCTAATCGGATGTGAGACAGGTAGTTCGAAGTTCCAGCACAGCTGTTACATTTGCATATTCAATTAAAAACTTCAGGGTATTTTGATTCTTCTTTAGTCTTCAATTGTTTTCAAGTCCCAAACAAGAGTTTCGTAACATATGCTACCAGTTATTTTCGTTTTTAACGGATCCCCTTTTAGTGGGTATTTAATTTTTCATTTTATTGAATTTAAAATAGTGATGACAGTTGTTTTCATAATAAAATATTTAGTGTTAAGATATACGTTAGAAAAACTTCTTTATTAGTTCGTTGTAATTTTTTCTTTTAACTTTTAAAATTAAATAAAATGTTGACATTATCCTTGCAATTGTATCTGATTCTTTTTTCATGTTATAAATACTTATCACCTGTCTGGAGCTTGTGACGTCACTTCTCGAAACTGAATAACAAACTCAACTTCTTTCTTTGCTAATCGGATGTGATACAGGTAGTTCGAAGTTCCAGCACAGCTGTTACATTTGCATATTCAATTAAAAACTTCAGGGTATTTTGATTCTTCTTTAGTCTTCAATTGTTTTCAAGTCCCAAACAAGAGTTTCGTAACATATGCTACCAGTTATTTTCGTTTTTAACGGATCCCCTTTTAGTGGGTATTTAATTTTTCATTTTATTGAATTTAAAATAGTGATGACAGTTGTTTTCATAATAAAATATTTAGTGTTAAGATATACGTTAGAAAAACTTCTTTATTAGTTCGTTGTAATTTTTTATTTTACCTTTTAAAATTAAATAAAATGTTGACATTATCCTTGCAATTGTATCTGATTCTTTTTTCATGTTATAAATACTTATCACCTGTCTGGAGCTTGTGACGTCACTTCTCGAAACTGAATAACAAACTCAACTTCTTTCTTTGCTAATCGGATGTGAGACAGGTAGTTCGAAGTTCCAGCACAGCTGTTACATTTGCATATTCAATTAAAAACTTCAGGGTATTTTGATTCTTCTTTAGTCTTCAATTGTTTTGAAGTCCCAAACAAGAGTTTCGTAACATATGCTACCAGTTATTTTCGTTTTTAACGGATCCCCTTTTAGTGAGTATTTAATTTTTCATTTTATTGAATTTAAAATAGTGATGACAGTTGTTTTCATAATAAAATATTTAGTGTTAAGATATACGTTAGAAAAACTTCTTTATTAGTTCGTTGTAATTTTTTCTTTTAACTTTTAAAATTAAATAAAATGTTGACATTATCCTTGCAATTGTATCTGATTCTTTTTTCATGTTATAAATACTTATCACCTGTCTGGAGCTTGTGACGTCACTTCTCGAAACTGAATAACAAACTCAACTTCTTTCTTTGCTAATCGGATGTGAGACAGGTAGTTCGAAGTTCCAGCACAGCTGTTACATTTGCATATTCAATTAAAAACTTCAGGGTATTTTGATTCTTCTTTAGTCTTCAATTGTTTTGAAGTCCCAAACAAGAGTTTCGTAACATATGCTACCAGTTATTTTCGTTTTTAACGGATCCCCTTTTAGTGAGTATTTAATATTTCATTTTATTGAATTTAAAATAGTGATGACAGTTGTTTTCATAATAAAATATTTAGTGTTAAGATATACGTTAGAAAAACTTCTTTATTAGTTCGTTGTAATTTTTTCTTTTAACTTTTAAAATTAAATAAAATGTTGACATTATCCTTGCAATTGTATCTGATTCTTTTTTCATGTTATAAATACTTATCACCTGTCTGGAGCTTGTGACGTCACTTCTCGAAACTGAATAACAAACTCAACTTCTTTCTTTGCTAATCGGATGTGAGACAGGTAGTTCGAAGTTCCAGCACAGCTGTTACATTTGCATATTCAATTAAAAACTTCAGGGTATTTTGATTCTTCTTTAGTCTTCAATTGTTTTGAAGTCCCAAACAAGAGTTTCGTAACATATGCTACGAGTTATTTTCGTTTTTAACGGATCCCCTTTTAGTGAGTATTTAATTTTTCATTTTATTGAATTTAAAATAGTGATGACAGTTGTTTTCATAATAAAATATTTAGTGTTAAGATATACGTTAGAAAAACTTCTTTATTAGTTCGTTGTAATTTTTTCTTTTACCTTTTAAAATCAAATAAAATGTTGACATTATCATTGCAATTGTATT
Organism: Maratus speculifer; assembly: GCA_964019185.1. Classification (NCBI taxonomy): domain Eukaryota; kingdom Metazoa; phylum Arthropoda; class Arachnida; order Araneae; family Salticidae; genus Maratus; species Maratus speculifer. The sequence goes on from OZ025294.1 coordinate 413,789,896, forward strand.
TGATCCTTTTTTATTGTTATAAATTCTTATCATCTGTCTGGAGCTCGTGAAGTCACTTCGAGAAACTGTATAACAAACTCAACTTATTTGTTTGCTAATCGGATATCAGAAATGTAGTTCGGAGACAGCGCCGTGCGAAAGGGGGAACGAAGGGGCGTTCGCCCCCCCCTTTCGCAGGGATCGGAAATTTAGGGGCGCCAAATTTATATAACCAACGTCAATTTTTTGCCTGTCCCAAGAAAACATTTGGGGAGGAGGGCGCCAAATTTAAACTTTGCCCCGGGCGCTGTTTTCTCTTCACACGCCCCTGTTCTTAGATCCAAAACAGCTGCTACATTTGCATATTCAATTAAAAACTTCAAGATATCCTGATTTTCATTTTGTCTTCACTTCTACACTGTAAAAAAAATCTGTAAAGGTACTAAACATTTTCTAGGAAACTGGGATTCCAAGAACTTTTCATGTAACGATAACGGGAAAAATCCATGTAACCGATTCTAAAACTTGAGTTTTTGTTGTTACCGTTACAGGAAAAGTTCTTGGAATCCCAGTTTCCTAGATAAAGTGTACACTGTAAAAAAAATTCAAGAGGTTACTAAAAATATTTTAGTAAATTTGTATTCCACAGAATCTTTTAGTAACTATTACAAACTTTTTTTTGCAAGCGAAACAAGCATTTCTTTTGTAAACTGAACAAAAGAAGTTTTGTATAACTAACTTAAAAATTTTTACTATGAGCCACCAAGCAAATTTTAGTAACAGCTCCAAAATTATTTTTAATAACCATTACGTGGGCTCGAAGAGCAGGAGCTTCCTTCGAACTACATCCAGACTTCTGGAGCGGAAGATTTTCGGCAAAACCGCAATAGATGGCAGCACCAAACATTGCTACTCCTCCGTCAGGACATTCATAATCCCTTTATTAACGAGTACGTACACTGCATACATTCGAGACGCATTTAGCAATGGCCACTATCGAACCCGGGACCTTTTAGCCTGGAGTCCGTTACTATAGCCACTACGCTATCAAGGCCACACCAAGGGCGTTTTAGTAATAGCTATTAAAAATATAAAATTATTAACTCTCTTCGTTGCTAACTTTTTTCTAGTAATTCTTACAGATTTTCTTGTAACCGACTAAGATTACTAAAAATTTTTTAGTAATTACAAGGATCACTAAAGTTTTTTTAGTAGATCGACACTTTTTTTTTGCAGTGTAGTACCTTTACATTTTTTTTTACAGTGTACCAGTGATTTACGTTTTGAAAATTTTTCTTCCAGTGTTACGATCTAAACTTTTGCATCGCGACACAGAAAAAGCTTAATTTAGGCCAATAGAAAAATTATTATGTCTGAAGAACTGTTCTTGACATATTAAGAGCTCTTTTCGAGATTTTTTGTGAACAATAAATTCTAAAAGTAGCATTCTTAATAGGTTTTTACTAAAAAAAACTGCAAAGTTATTAAACTTTTTCTAGAAAACTGGGATTCCTAGAGCATTTTATGTAATGATAACAGAAACAATTCATGTAGCAGAATCGGTTGCATGAAGTTTTGCTGTAACAGTTACATAAAAATTCTAGGGATCCCAGTTTCCAAGAAAAAGTTTAGTAACTTTACATATTTTTTTACAGTGTTGCTTTTTATTTGCGCTTGCATATCGGAATGTAAAACGAAGCGGATGTTCGCTTTTTAAATCACTAGTCTTAATAAAAGATTTTACTTTATATTTTGCATAATTCTGTTTGAACGTTACAAATTCTTATCTGTCTGAAACTTGTGATATTACCTCGGGAAACTGTATAACAAACTCAACTTCTTTCTTTGTTAATCAGCTATCAGACATGTTGTTCGGAGTTTCAACACAGCTTTTACATTTGCATATTCAATTAAAAACTTCAGGATATCCTGATTCTCGTTTAGTCTTCACTTCTTCTAAAGTCCCAAACAAAGGTTTTTACTACCAAACAAGAGTTGCTTAAAATAAGTTGCCAGTTATTTTCGTTTTTAACGGATCAATTTTTAGTGTATATTTAGTTTTCCTTTTTAGCGAATTTAAAGTAATCATGATAGTTGTTTTCATTATAAAATTTTTAGTGCTAAGGTATACCTTAGAAAATCTACTTTATTAGCTCGCTGTAGTATTTTCTTTTACCTTTTAAAATTAAATAAAATGTTGACATTATCCTTCCAATTTTACCTGATTCTTTTTTCAAGTTGCGAATTCTTATCATCTGTCTGAAACTTGTGAAGACAATTCGTGAAACTTTATAAGAAACTAAACTTCTTTTTTTGCTAATCGGATATTAGACATGTAGATCGGAGTTCCAGCATAGCTCTTACATTTGCATATTAAATTAAAAACTTCAGGATATCCTGATTGTCATTTCGTCTCTACTTCTTCTAAAGTTTGTTTTAATGGTCTACCTTTTGAAATTTCTCTTCCAGTGTTTCGATCGAGACTTTTGCATCGCGATACAGAAAAGACTTAATTTTGCCCAATAGAAAAATTAATATGTCGGAAGATCAGTTCTTGAGCTATTAAATATTATTCTCGGGAATTTTTTTGTAAATAATAAATTCAGAAGGTAAAATTCTTAATTGATTTTCACTGTAAAAAAAAATCTGTAAAGTTATTAAACTTTTTCTAGGAAACTGTGATTTTTAGAACCTTTTATATAACTGTACCAGAAAAGAATCGTGTAACGGAATATGTTACATAAATTTTTGCTATTACCGTTACATAAAATGTTCGAGGAATCCCAGTTTCCCAGAAAAAGTTTACCAACCTTGCAGATATTTTGTAACGGTTGGGTGCTCGTACTGGGGGTTAAATGCAGACATAACTCAGTAACTAAGATAAAATCAGTTTATTTAAAACGGTTAGGACTGAAGGGCAGTGGAGCAGTTCTGTAATTTTAATAACTGATGACAATACTAAAAGGTTAAACGCATACTCACAGCTCCGGCACTAACTCAATCGGGGCACTTCAGATTACTTCTCACTTCAACTTCCGTTAAACTGCTAGATAAACTTTATTAGACAGCCCGTGGCTGTACATATATTCTTTATTAACTTTGAAAATATTCAATGTAATCAGCATTAATTCTTACCACCGGCCAATTTCTCGAATCGCCTTCCAAAACTCCTTGTCACTAACTGAAGGCTCGATAACACCTGATACCACTCGCTCTGGATCCATCAACGCAGCTAGACACACTCTGCTAAACGCCACTAGTCACACCCAATCGGCCAAGGCCGCTATACACTTTCTTAGCTGGCTAACGCCGCTCGACTCTCTACACACACTCAAACTCCAAGCTTTTATATGCTGCAAACTGAGGTACTACAAATTTACATATTACTTCTAACCGCGACATAACTGTAGAATCCGAGAAAGACACACATGCTCTAGAAAGTTAAAGTAAAGGAGAGGATAGATGTCGCTTTCACGCTTACAAATGTTAAATCATTGACGTCACGATCTCAAGAATGCTAGAGTGCCTTTATTACAAAGGTTACTCCCTCACAATTTTTGTAGTGTTGTTTTTTATTTGCGCTTGCATGTGGAAATGTAGAACGAAATGCGATGTTCACTTTTTTAATCACCAGTCTCATACAAGATTTTACTTTAAATTTTGCTTAGTTCTGTTTTAACGTTAAAAATTCTTATCTGTCTGGAACTTGTGAAGTCACTTCATGAAACTTTATAAGAAACTAAACATCTTTCTTTGCTAATCGGATATCAGAAATGTAGTTCGGTGTTCCAGCACAGCTGCTACATTTGCATATTCAATTAAAAACTTCAGAATACCCATATTCTCACTTCGTCTCAACTTCTCGAAAACTTTTTCTAATAGTTTACCTTTGGAAATTTTCTCTTCTAGTGTTTCGATCAAAGCTTTTGCATCGTGATACAAAAAAAAGCTTAATTTAGCCTAATAAAAAATTAATTATGACTGAAAAACTGTTCTTAAGATATTAAGAATTATTCTTGAAAATTTTTGTAAACAATAAATTGAAAAACGAAATTCATTAATTGATTTTGCTTTTTACTTTCGCTTGCATATTAAAACTAGTATTAAAAAATGCTCTGACGAGCACCAAAAAAGGTTAATATGTTTTTAAGTATGAAAAAGGGTTTGACAAGTGCTTCTGTTAATTATTGAGCATGAGGAAGGACAAGGGATCCCTTCTTGGCTACAACTCACTTCAATGCCAACTTTTAAAAAATCATATTTGCGCTTTTTCCGTATGAAAGAAATTTGCGGTTCTTTAGTAGAACTTTCCACCGTGCTTTAGATGTTAACCAGGGGTGTAGTCGTAAAAATAAGATAGGATATATGCTCTAAGCAGAGGGATACCCTAGAATGTGTATACTATAAGCTTTCTTGAGAAATAATGTATATGGTGTTCTATTAAAAAGTCCAGAAGGCATACGGCGTATAACATGCACTTACATCCCTGATGTTAACTGCACTGTTCACTCTGCACTATACTACAAATAAATTTTCTGTGCAATTATACACTTAGGGCATGCTTGGTGCCAGTGCATGAATGTGATGCAGGAACTAGGTTTTTGGCACTGTGTCGTCTTCCCTTACATTTATGTCTATTTAAGCTGCACCTTTACTGGTTATGTCTTTACACTATACATTTTTATAGTAACTGCGACTGATTTGTTTTCACGGAAAAAGCGCAAATATGATTTTTTAAAAGTTGGCATTGAAGTGAGTAGTAGCCAAGAAGGGATCCCTTGTCCTTCCTCATGCTCAATAATTAACAGAAGCACTTGTCAAACCCTTTTTCATACTTAAAAACATATTAACCTTTTTTGGTGCTCGTCAGAGCATTTTTTAATACTAGTCATTTAATTTTTTGATAAAAACTGAAGATTTTCTAATATCTTAAAAAGAAAAATAACTGCTGCTGTCAAAATTTATAAAATGATAACAACAGCATAAAATTTTGATGTATCAGTATAATTATAAAAGTCATTGCATTGCTATATAAAATGCATGATAAGAAAAATAAACCATGGATTTGAACGAAAAAAGTACAGAACTTTATTAAAAGAATTAAAAGCCATACCAATTAAATATATTCAAGGTAATTTCTCAAATAAAACATTCACAACTAGAAAAATTCTAGAAATTGAATAACAATTAACATAAGAATATTCCCGAAGGAATAATAATTTAACACAAAAGCATTTCTAAATAAAACGAACTTACATCCGACGGGATTTGAACTCTATACCCGCTGCTGAGCAGCCAAATGTCTTACCACGAGAGTCCTAGTTAGGTTTCCTTCGCCTTAATTTCATTTTAAATATAAAGCTGTCACTAGCTTTATTTAAAGTACATGACTTTCATTAAAAAACACATAAATTAAAAATACATATATCAGATACATTTAACTTGCACGTTTTTCTTTCATTTTATAAAAAATACTATAAGTAAATATATAACTATTTAATTTATCCCATCGACCAAAGAACGATAGACAAACTGTAAGATTATATGCCAATAATGGATGAACATAAATGTTACACTTCCTTGACATTAAACCCGCTACTCTTGTTTGTTAAGTAATCAAATGATTTTAATTCGATGATTTATTTATATTCTTATGAATGTTTGACTAATTTATTTGTTCTTTTGTTATTTAATATAAATTTTATGCCAATAAGCGAATAGCTCTTGATATTAATTGAGAAAAATATAATATATAATTTATTAAAGTTACTTTATGGTTGTATCCGCCGACATTATTTGGTTAAATAAAAAGCATTTAACTCCTTACAAATTTCCGCCAACATTGATATTTTTGGTACCTTCGTATTAATGCCACCGCAGTAGAAGTTGTGCTAATGCGCCAATAAAGAGTGATCTTGTTGTTCGTGCCTTTTTAGTTTTTTTTTTTTTTTTTTTTTTTTTTTTTTTTTGTGCTCATTTTGACGTAATTTTTAGTATTTTAGTACTTTTTTAGCCTATTTTTGATACCATTTTTTTGTGCGCGTGCGAACAAGATTGCTCTTTATTGGCACATTAGCGCAACTTCTGCTGCGGTGGCGTTAATACGCAAGTACCATATTTTTATGCTCTTTAATAAATTCTAATATTACATGTAAAATACTTCAATGTTATTCACATATGCGATATCTTACAAATATCTCTTTATGGTTTGATTTGATAAATTCTGCATTAAAATATGAAAACTTTTATTAGTATTCTTTTGTTCGAAATCACCTGAATATATCGAATTTTATATTTGGTACGTCTCGACGTCATAACTAAACGTCATCATTAAAGTAATCTTTTTCGTTAATGACTTTTATTTTTTTAACCTAAATTCATTAATTTTCTAAACTTAAAATTTTTTAATGGCAACATTTTTCCTTTTGAGTAATTTGGCGAATAGTTTGGCGATTTCTATAAATGGGTGAAATTGGTCGACCTGATAATCAAGTAGCACCTTACGTAATATAAATAAAATAGGTATGCATTTTTGGCACAGATGTCATATACGCACCATGTTGGCGAATTTTTTTTTCTGACGCCAATGTCATATGCGCATCGGAGTATTTAACTGAATCCAGAGTGTCGTTATTTTGCTTGATATGTCAACCCGGATGTTGTTATTTACTTTTTAATAAATAATTTTTTCTTTTTTGACGTGACAACGTCTTGTAAATTGGTTTGCCGGGAGACACTTCAAGAAACTGCGTTACGTTACGTTACGCTCCGCTCACGATACGCGCTCACTTTTCTCTTAACTTTTTCCGGTCACTTGTGGGACCATTTTCTGAACGTGAATGTGAATTCGCTGCAAGGAAGGGGCGGTGCTTAATAGGAATTTTAGATAGTATCAAACTAAGACGAAATACGTTATGTATTAGTTATTAGTATAAAGTACAAAGAAAATAAGTGTAGTTTATTTCGTAATTCGGTGGTATATTATGGAAAACTAATGATATGTGATTAGTGAAAGCCATTTTACTTTAGTTATATTCTGCTCATTGAAAAATTCTTTAATATGCTGTTTACAAAATTCAACATTTGACATCAATAAACATGAAGTAAAATGTGTTTAACAAACACAGTGTATTGCAAGTTATTGTATGTATATTTGTATATAAATACGTATGTATGTGTAAAGGTAAAAATAAAATTTTGTTAATATGAAATTCAGTGCGAGATTCTTTGTATAAATTAATGTTTTAAATATAATTCTTTGTATAAATAAATGTTTTAAATTGTTACTATTATTTCATCCTTCTTCCTACTATACGAATGAATATTCACATTAAAATTATTTTACAACTCAAAGTCGTTGTCACGTAAAACTTTCGCCCGTATACCGACTTTACAGGCAACCAATTTTTTTTAAATATAAATTGTTTTGTTCTATTAAACAAACCTTTTTTTATTTATTGTTATTACCTTTCAAAAAATATATATCGGGTGTCCCAAAAATGACTGATGGATTTTAAAATTCAATAACTTGCAAACGGTGGCAGCTATTTAAAAATTTTTTGCAGGAGGGTTATGTACAATGTCAGGAGTATTTTTTACCGTAACTTTTGATTTTAGTTCGAATTTCAACCAATAGATGGCGCTGACAGCAATTGAAGCCCAGGTCGACGCCGAAACTGACCTCACTCAACACTGATCACCTGGCCTTCAATCGCTATCAGCGCCATCTATTTTTTGAAATTCGAACTAAAATAAAAAGTTACGGTAAAAAACTCCTGACATTATACACAACCCTCCTGCAAAATTTTTTTAAATAGCTGTCACCGTTTGCATATCATTGAATTTTAAAATCCATCAGTCATTTTTGGGACACCGGGTATGTAACTGGTATCCCAAAACGAGATTTTCGCCAAATTGGCTTTAGAAGAAAACTAACGCTAATGTGATTCGTATATGACATTTGTGCCGCATTTTAATATAGAAACAGAAAAAATTCGTGCGAAAACAAAAATTAAAGTTCATCAGGTTTGTTTTCAGAGCTATTTATATATTTTGGCATCATACCCTCCCTTTTTGAAGCCAAAATAGCACCAAGCTTTGGCAAACATATTTATATTAATCAGACATTCATAAAATAAGTAATAATTTAATTGACCTAGAATAATTTAACGTACCCTCAAAAAAAAAAGCTGACACATTCTCACGTCCGAATCATCATGAAGCGCCCGACTCACCGCTCTTATGTTGCGCCAAACCGGATTTCTTACCGGTACGCCCTTACCTTACATCTCAAAGGCTCAAATAAATGTAAAACCATATTTTTACGCTTATCTTTTAATTGTCCTGTAGATTTTTCCATTCATGTCTAATTATTCATAAGATAATAACTGTGAAAAGTATTGGTATGAACGTTTGTACTTAATAATTTTACATATCTTTTTGTCTTGTACAATTAAAAAAAAATATATTAATTTCAATCTTGTGTTAAATCAGTCTTTGAAATAAAATATTACGTGATGGAAAAACACGGTTACGACGCTTTTGCGGTTAAAAACATTTGCTATTCGGTCTTTCGGCGCCATTTTTGATTTATTCGCCAAACACACCACCAGAATAACTTTAATAATAATGAACTTTTCCGCAAATTCTTGTCCTGATTGCCTAAATTTGTTCATTTCATCTTATGGACCTTCAGATAAGCAAGTAAATAAAATTACGAATAAAAGTATCATATTACAGTGGCTAGCATAAATTTAAAAGAGACTAAACTTTTTGCCAGAGGCGGCTTTTAACTTAAATAGATGAGAAATTAATAAATAAAAAATTTTTTTCACTTCGCTCGTCAAAATAGATAGTGAATATGATACATGAAAATAACAACAAATAAGTATTTTTTCACGTGATTTATCTAATCTATTTATTTATTTTTATGTTCATTTAAACTTACGTGCAACAATTACAAGAAGAAGTAAATATAAGAAATATATAAGAAAAAGACTAAGTTCAGCTGGAAATTTCAGACAAAAATTCGATTTTCTCAGCGACCGACAAACATACAAAGATGAAAAAAAAACTGTTCTGAGTTTTATCATGAGGATTAAAATAAACCAAAAACGAAGTTAATCCATCCACAGAAACGTTAGCAAGACTTTGTTGAATTTTTTGCTTTCATTTTTTCATTAAAAATTAAATAAAAAACTATTCTAAGCTGCAGTAATTTTTTGAATGCTATCATTTTATTCGTTTCGTCGAGTTCTATCTTTAAAAAAAATTTCACTGCCGTATCTCAACTGGTTCGCCAGAAATTTTAGAAAGTTGTTTGCACTTTCTATTTCTTAAACATATTATACCAAACGCTACCGCGTTTGCTATGATATAGGAAGAAACGTAATGTCGCCTTATTAACATTTTAAATGTCATGATAGAACACGTTCTAGAAATTATGTAATTCAGAAAATCTGATTTTAGACCAGAAAAAATCAATAACTAATCTCGTTTTATTTAAATACGGAATTTTCTGTAATTTTTTAAAGCAAAAATTGCTGGTTTAATTTTCTGGTAGGAATTAAGATATAAGAATTAAAATATCTCGAGCGGCCACGGGCGGTATGGGATACACAGGGTTAGTCCCCAGGTTTATATAAGTTTCTATTTTATAAATTTAATTTACTTTTGCAAGATAATTTTTTTTAACAAAATCTTTATTATATCAAAGGTGCGTCAAAATTTACGGAAAGAATATTACATACTTTTCTAGGTTTTATTATGTCGATAAAGGTTTCGTGTGGTTGTTATTAGTGTTTGATTGCCTTTGAAGTGATAACTAGAATAGATTTCATTAATATGTGTATTTTATATAGGTTTTTGCTTTACCATATGTTTTTCAAAAATAATATACAGATAATATAGGCATATATATGTATATACTACATGGCCAAAAGTGACCGGCATCTTACAGTTTTAGACTTTTTTTAAATGTCAAGAAAAATACATCATGAATTATTCTGAAACTCCAGGTGTGGGAAAGGAATACTACAAATCATATATTTCTGCGATGATTTTTTCCTTAAATCCCATAGGGGACTATCAAAAAATTGAAAAGGAAAGAAAATCTTTTGGATAACTCTGTCAAAACTAAAGTAACTAAAGCGTTCGAACTGCAGATTATGATTAATAGTTGGAAAAATAATTAGAAAAATAATAATAATAGCAAAATGAAGCAAAAAGAAATAAATAAAGAATAATAAATAAATAAATAAATAAAAATAAAATGATAAAATAATATGTATATATAGGGGAGAGTGGGGATACTTGAGCATAGGGGATACTTGAGCCACCCCTATTATCTCTACAGTTGTTCAATTTTTCTTTCTAAAACTGACAACATGGTAACATATTTATAGTTCTGAACATGTAAAAAAGAAATCACATACCTTGGTACCATTTTGAAAGTATGGTGATTAACCCTTTGAGCTCTGCTGGTAGAATTTTCTACCACAAAATTTTAATTCTGAAATGTCACGACGACACCAGAAAATCCGACCAAATGTATTTGAAAAAGGTTTAATGCATTTTTTCGCGTATATTGTAAATCGGTTTTTTTTCTTTGCAAAATACTGGTGCGAATGTGACATCTGGCTCAAGTATCCCCTCCATGGGGATACTTGAGCCACAATGTAAAAGAAAAAGTAAAAATTTATTAAACATAGAAAAATAGTTCAAAATTAATTGAAAGTGGTTTTCAATTGAAGAAAAAATGTCAAATTTTCATTTTCAATCTTTTATTTTGTTCTAAAAAATTCTAAAAATTTAAAAAAAAATTAAATTTTAAAAATGGTTTAAGTATCCCCATCTTCCCCTACATACATAAAATTAAAATAGGCATGTGAAGAGGGAAAATAATTACAAAAGCAACTTCTACGCAGGAGAGGGGGGGGGATGATGAGAGATCATTTACAAGATTATCAGAGTATTTGCATATAAAATAAGCTTCAGGCAGAGCAAGAAATAATTCTGGCCATGGACAACTTGAATAATGACCGGAAGTCCAACAGTGAAAAGGAATCGAGGACCTAGAGATATCCGGAGTATCAATATACTGCTTACCCAATCTTTTCCTTTATTGTTTTAGCTCTTAATGCGTCCTTCATTGTTTTACATTTTATGGTGATTTTTAAAAAGTATATTATTTTAATTATTGTTTTTTGCTAGTGTAATCGATATTTTTTTGCTCGTTATAATATGTTATTTGTAGATTAAAAAACGTCTTTCTTTTACAGTGTGTTGTTAAATAAAATAATTATTTCTATGTATTAGTCTTTTTTATTGTAACGGAAAAAAATTGAAGTAGAAAATTATGGTTTTTTTTCCAAAAAACTTCAGTTTTTCTCCTCTGAAAATTGTAGCTCTACCGTTATAATACTATGTTTACCGTTTTAAAGACAACTATAAAATTATTGCTATTTTTTAATTAAAAAAATTGAAACACGAGTTTACTTTTTGTAAAAGTGCAAATTTTTATGTCCCAAATGGTATATAGGCGGCAAACAATTTTAAATAATATCTTAAAGACTGTTTATTATTGAATAAAAATAATTTTAATTAATATTGCATTGTGACTTCATTCTTTTGTGTGTGTGCGTGAAAATATATTATTATTAATTGCTATTAATTATAATATATAACTAAAATTTTTCTTTTTTTCAAAACCTGAATATCTTGACATATCTAAAGTAAGGAAATGTATTTTTATTAAAAATGCTCATTTCATTCTGAAATGCTTTTGAATTAGACATTGTAAGCCAAAATTCCATATTAAAATGATTTCTCTTTCCTAAAAAACAACTTAAAAATACCCAATCTGACAGATAATTGAAATTGATCACCAAATAATATTTTTACATTCTGCATGTTTTTATTTTTCAGTACTGCCTAAGCTATTTTACTTTGAATAGATATGTTGAGATTTGGCAAGTAAAAGCGATAAGCAAATGTGCATTAAGTAAATACGATATTAGCAAAAGTGATGTGATAATATAAACATTTCTTTTGCTATTCAATATATTTCCTTCAACATTCTTTGCTATCAATTTAAAAGCTTTATTTCTTCATTTAACAAGCATTTCAGCTCACTCAAAGGAATAATAAAACACGATATTATGCGATCAAGTTAGACTAGAATGTTTTACAGTGTTACGATGTTATAATGATATCAACAAATCTTCATTTAATCCTGTTTGCCGATTTTATCAAAAATACGTTATTTCATGACATCAAATGAGATTACTGTCGTAAAAGTAAGTGAAGCAAAATTATTCTAGATTTATAAAACGTGAATTTTATAATATCTGGATCACGCATAAATATGTTGAAACCGAATAGTACATAAATGACTGACGTATAAGGCGAAATTATGCTTGTTAAATTTCAATAAAATCTGCACATATATGTAAGCCTGCTCTAAAATTTTAGAAAATGATTTCCATTTTACATTGATTGTTTATAGTATCACTATCATCACCGTCATAATAATTATTATGATATCAAACTTTATTTTAGAAAATATTCAATAATAGTTTAAATTATTCATGGAAAATTGTAAAATAAAATTTTTATTTATTGAATCCAGCTCTAAAATTTAAGAAAGATATTTTTATTTTTCAATGACTGCATATTGTTTCTATTATCACCATCACCATTATCATATGAATCTTCATTTTAAAATAAGTGATAGTAGGTTTTCGTTCTAAATATTGAAAATAAAATATATTATGATACTTAATTATGTCTTAAGGAAAATCGCATAAATGGCAGATAAGAAATGTGATTTACTGCATTTGATGTTCATCACTATCCAAAAAACATATACGTAATTTAATAATATGTTTGATATATATGTGAAAGTAATATGTAAATTTTAAAGCCCTAGAAATATTTAATGATTATTTTTTGAATAAACTCTGTAATATGTTGACTAGTCATTAGAAACATTTTTTTTTTTTTTTGCCGATTTTTGTTTTTGAAACAGCATAGATTTTTCTGTCTATTTGAGAAAAAGTACCTTACGCTGTCACCAGCCGCTGACAATGAAGTTTATGTGACCTACGCTATTTTTTCGTTAATATTAAGAAAACTACTAAACACAAAAATATAAAAATCTATAATATTATAGAGAAATGTTTGAGAAACACACTCATGCATGCAACTTTCAAATTCAAGAATTATTTTAAGAGATATTTAATTCTAAATTTGGTTAGATCGGCCCATTAAAAAAATTTGGGGAACAGGGACAAATATCATGCTTAAAAGGTGTATTACGCAAGCAACCTTTAATTATTCTGTAACAATTAAAATAACTTTAGTAATTTTGGTACGAGCAAACAAATTTTAAATAACATTATTGCTAATAGAAACTGGATACTAATCTCGACATAAATCACTCTTGAATGAATATAAATGTTTTAATTTAAAAACACAATAAGGTGATATGCTTGTAAAATAGAAACCATATTTTGGGTGAAACACTACGAAAAAAAAAAAAAAGATTATCTAGAGCACGCTAATGACAAAGGGGATCTATACAAGGGACATCTATCGCAGAGTTACATTATATCACAAAATCCTATATGTGATTAGAAAATATTTACGGAAGAATGAAGTTTGATTTAGAATTAAGAAAATTTATGAGAAAAATTTTAAATTAAATAATGTCTGCTCAAACTGATCTTCAAACATTGTTTAGAAAATCTAAAGTTATTACATGAATATTATAAATGAGAAAAAGAATTAATGCATGAAAATATTTCCAGATTGAAAGGACCTGTAAACATATGTTTAATCGGTGTTGGATTTATTTGAGTTTCGGGTTTGACTCATGTCAGTGGTTCATGGAAAATATTCCCTCTTGTGGTGCATTTGTAGCCTTCGCAACACGTAACAGTGAGAAGTTCCAGGTTGGTTTGGTTCAGGGCCGTAGCTAAGGGGGCGCTATGAGCAGCTCAGCCCCCCCTGAAATATTTTGAGCCCCCCCCCCCCCCTGGAAAAGATTCCAAGGTCACTCAATGAATTTCTGTTCCGAAAATTCAAATGAAATTCTGTTCAAAAATCTAATTTAGTTTTGAGACTTTTTTATAGTTTTGTAGAATTACTAAATTGTATCTAAAATAAGTGATTCAACACTCCGTCATCCTATTTGTATATATGAAGCTAACATGATATTTAATTTTGCACCAGTTATATACTCAAAATTTTCATTATCATGTACTTTTCTTAAAATAAAATGAATATTTACAACAATTTAATGTGAAACAGAGTACCTGCAACGTGAATATGCACTAATTTATCTTTCTGCTTCAGAGAGAGAGAGAGAAATTATGAGCCTCCCCTACAATCGCTTGAGCCCCCCCCCCCCCCCCTGTCGTTCACTTCTAGCTACCGCCCTGGTTTGGTTCCACGTGGTTCAGTCTGTAAAACGTCAGTGCGGTATACTGATGCCCCGGTCTCGAGTAGCGGCTTGGAAACTTTTTTTTTCCCTAGGTTGGCATTTGCGCCTCTTAAGCAATTTAAAAATTTGAAATTTGATTTTCATTTGAAATAGGGAGGAAAAAAACATGTCTAAATAGGCTCGTGATACTGTATTCGGAAGACTGCAATATGTTATTCAGTTATGTCAATACAAATTAACATGCAGTGCATTTTCATTTTATTTTAAAGAAACTATAGCTTAGACTAAGCATGGGAAATAAATTCTAAATTTTCAATTAGCAGAACCGGTTAAGGCTTTCATATTACCAATGTAGTTTTTTAATATTTTGTCAGTTTTTTTACTTACCCATCATACGTAGTATAGAGTAAGTCTTGCAATCGTTTTTAAAATCGAAAAAATTTTTTGAAGGATTTACACGTTTTAGATGGTGGAGATTCCGAAAAATATATTTTTAGAAAAAAAAATTTGCCGTCCGTCCGTCTGTCTGTCTGTCTGTCTGTAAACGCTCTATCTCCCGAACAAATTGAGATAGAGACTTCAAATTTTGTATGTAGTTAGTATGTAAGAATGGGGCGAAGCCTATTTAATATTAGCAACCTCGATTATTCGGAACTATTTTTTTCGGACTCTCGAAAAATTCGTTCTGATGAAAGGTATATAAAAATTTTCGATTTTTTTTTTGTTCTAAGGCATGGAAGTAAAAGTCAATAAAATAACACACATTTTGCATATAGAACGAAGTCAATTGGATTATTAGTTGCCGAGATATTTGTAATCCTGTTTTCCACATTCTTCGATTTTTCATGACCCTGTATTTCAATCAAATTTCAATTTAGAGGTATATTTTAATTGGAAATGAGACGCTTAATTCGACGAGGTTAATTGTTAGTTAATAGAATTATTAGTTTTGGAGTTATAAGGATGTTTCTTTTAGGCAGTTCGGTACCACTTGAGTAGTTTGGCGTTTTATATAATTTGTCTAAATTAGTAATCAGCAGTTCTTTAATATAGTATTACTATGTATATTAACAATATTTAAATTTTGTTTATGAATCGCAATGCATTGTATAAATAGTTTTCACAAATAGTTTTATTTTCACATACATGATGGGTAAGTATTACGGTGGCCCCCAACGACTAGTTTTTGTTGTTGTTATTTTTTAAAACTACATATTTTAACAATTAGTGAATCTGATATGCCATACACCTGATTAAATACTTTTTCATATGATTCTTCATCCTGCAATGTGCATTTTGTAAGAGTAAAGAAAAATGGGTTTTCACATACAATACAGATTTGACCAGACAACTAGCTGATTGGACTTGGACGAAATAGTTGTCAGAGTGCCTGGAGAAATCAACTCCTTACTTCTAGTAGAGATTTACACGGTTGTAGCTGATTTACACTGTTAAAAAATTTCGCAAATTTAAAGAGAATCGACAGGTAATTTCAAGTCTTACATAAAAGTACACAATTTGTAAAAACTCAGATTCTGTTAAATTTCAGAGAAATTATTTGGTAATTTTACAATAGATTATGTAAATTAACGTCGCCAAAAATGCACCCATAATTTAATTTTTTAGAGTATTTTAAATGTTTGAAGTTAGAGATTTTTTTTTCTTTTTCTAATAGTCTTGTTTTTATTAACACAATTTTTAATCCAAACTTTTATTTTAATATTCCTAATAAAATCATAAAAGTCTTTTAAAACAGTATGTGTTGTATTTTAGATTATAAGAAAGATAAAAAAAATCTTTAAATAGAGTATATATGTATATACAAGGAATCTAATATCAGAAGATGGGAAAAGTCTAAAATAATGACTGCCAATTTAAATTGAATGCATTTAATCAAGGACTAGTGTAAATTTACAGACAATTTCGATTTTTTCTGTGTTTTTACGAAAATGTTTAACAGTACACTCCAAGCTTTCTTACTGCAACGTTTGAAATTAGTTGCTGATACCTATATTTTTATTTTTAATGAACTGTATTTTTTTTATTAAAATAAAATATTTTAACAAAATTTATATATAATGTCAAAACCGTGTTCAAAAAACTTTCATATATCAGTTACTCTTCATTCTTCATTTTGTGTTTCGAATTCACATAAAAATTGAGTGTTGACATTAGAAATAATATGAATTAATTTGAGTTTATTACTAATAACTTTATACTTAAAATTAATGGGTTATGTATAATTACAGTGGAAATGAATTCCAAGCAGAAATTGTTATTTCAAAATCTGCTTTTTTAACTACATAATATAGCATACAGTAATTCTTGAATATTCGTAAATTTTGATTATTCATGAAAGTAAAAATACAAAACGTTTCAACATTCTCAAAGATTGAACTTGATTATTCGTGAATTTTGTTTAATAACGAGTATTTTTTACAAAGAAAACTCATTTGTTTTGCCAATTGTATGAACTAAGTGACACTGAACACTTATGTACTGTATAGCATGTCGTATTACTGAATCGCCCAAGTTGTGCGAGAACTTCAGTCCTTACATGTCGAGGGACAAAATACATTAGTATTTTTCTGTTTTTTTATGAGGATTTTTTTAATTCTCTAAAATTTAAAATTTTTCTTGCAAATGAAATATTTTCTGCAAAATATCTGCGGCGAAGGTTTAAACCATTAACAACAACTTGTTGAAAATGCAATTGAATACGATTTTTCACGGGTGAAGAGTCTTAAATTTTAAAATAGAAATCAAGATTGCAACTTTTCCTTATATCGAAGGTCATAAACGTAAGATCTGTTCTATTAGACAATCGCAACATCTCTAATTTTCTTCCACCATATACTAACAAATAAATTTTGTACAAAATGTCTATGATTATCTAAATTTATTTAAAGCAAGTACTTTTAATGTATAATGCTTAATAAATATATTTTTAAGCTTCAGTTACTCTTTTTCATTATGAAAAAAGAAAACAAAATGAGAAACTAATTCCCTTATACCCGGTGTCCCAAAAATGACTGATGGATTTTAAAATTCAATAACTTGCAAACGGTGACCGCAATTTAAAAATTTTTTGTAGGAGGTTTATGTATAATGTCAGGAGTTTCTTTACCGTAATTTTTATTTTAGTTCGAATTTCAAACAATAGATGGCGCTGACGGCGATTGAAGGCCAGGTGATCAGTGCTGAGTAAGGTCAGTTTCGTCGTCGATCTTCGCTTCAATTGCCGTCAGCGACATCTATTGATTTAAATTCGAACTAAAATAAAAAATTACGGTAAAGAAACTTCTGACATTATACATAACCCTCCTGCAAAAATTTTTTAAATAGTTGTCACCGTTTGCAAGTTATTGAATTTTAAAATCCATTAGTCATTTTTGGGACACCCGGTGTGTACGGGAAGACAGATTCAACATTCCCGGGTGTTTTTAGGGACCTAAGGCTCCGTTCCGATTGCAAAACTCTTCCCGTCAACTGAATTCTTGGAAGAGTCTTTTGTATACACTGTAAAAAAAGGGTCGATCTACTAAAAAAAATGTTAGTAATCCTTCTAATTACTAAAAAATTTTTAGTAATCTTACTCGGTTACAAGGAATCTGTAAGAATTACTAGAAAAAAGCTAGCAACGAATAGAGTTAATAGTTTTACATTTTTAATATCTATTGCTAAAACTCACTTGGCGTGGCCCTGATAGCCTAATGGTCATAGCACCGAACTCCAGGCTGAAAGTACCTGGGTTCGATGCTGGCTGCCGCCAAATATGCACCGAATGTAAATAAAGGGATTATGAAAATCCTGTCGTAGCAGTTACTATGGGTAACGATCTCTGAACTTTCCCTCCCTTTAAAAACGTGTCAAACTAGAGTAGGTGCTGCCATCTATTACGGCTTTACCGAAAATCTTCCGTTTCAGAAGTCTCTCTTTTTACCCACTGGATGCAGCTCGAAGGAAGCTCCTGCCCTTCGGGCACACATAATGGTTACTAAAAATAATTTTGGAGCTATTACTAAAATTTGATTGGTGGCTCATACTAAAAAGTTTTAAGTTAGTTATACAAAAAATTCTTTTGTTCAGTTTACAAAAGGAATGTTTGTTTCACTTGCGAAAAAAAGTTTGTAATGGTTACTAAAAAATTCTGTGGAATACAAATTTACTAAGAAATTTTTAGTAACCTCTTGAATTTTTTTTTACAGTGTCGGACCCATTTACGGTTTCTTCATAATAGAACGAAGGGGGGACAGAATAATTGGAAGATGAGCAGGTCTACTCTACTTCACCACCTCTTTTACCGGACAACCGACCCTTTCCTGCAAAACTAAAGGGTGTTCTTAACTGATCCACTCAACAAGCGAAAAACGTTTTGACACATTTACAAATTCATTTTTTAACAGAAAGTTATAAAAGTTTAATGCCTGACTATGAAAGCGATTTCGAATTGAACTTATTTTTCCATTTTATGATCATTAAATTACTTATCGAGTTATAAGCTATTTCGATGACACAATCACCCGTTTTTCTCCTCCTTTTCGACCTGTTTTTCTGCTTTCGTCGGGAAATATACTCAAAAGTGTCAACTTTGAAGACTTGTTATGAAAAATCTATTGTGTTTTTTTAAAAAACAAAAGAATGAGTGCCATAGACAGTTTCTGATTAACAACACCTGCTATTTTCATGCATTTCCGAACAAAAATAAATTAATGCATGTGTCACAAAGTTGCCCTTTTTGATTTAAGAACACCCTTAAAGATCAAAAATACCGCGTCGCCACATCAAACGAGCCGACAAGAAGTAAACAGGTCTGTTTCGGCCTTAACCCTCGTGATTGTTAAGGCATTACTGCACTTCCTTAACTCTTTATGTCCCGACGGTATTTTAAAGCATCATCAAAATAACGTGTGTTAAAATTAATTTAATGCATCAATTTGTAGTACTACTGTTTAGAATGAATAATAGATACTTTACTTAGTCATATTCCAAATATATTATTGATTGCACAAAAAAAAAAGTAAATTTTAAAGGAGGATTTCTTTTCAGCTTTCTGGACGTTGAAAGATTCTGGTAAAAAAGTAAGAACATATGTCTATATTTTTGTTGTAAAAGAATTATATTTCTACATTACCTAATTCTGTAAATATTAAAATAGTTACATATAAAACCATTTTATAAAAAAAAAAAAAAAAAAAAAAAAAAATTGAGTGGAGTTATAACTATTGCACAAAACCCTATAAATTCAAATTTAATTAATTAATTTTAATTAGCAAAATCTTTCTAAAATTCATAAAAGGTTTGTATAAATCTTCTAATATATACTTGTTACAGAAATTCACGAAAAATGCTTTAAAAGATTAAAGTTTCATTAATTCATATTTTAATAGGGTCAGGAGTGGTAATTAAGATCATTTTGTATATTTTCAACATTGTTTTTTTTTTACTTTTTACTTACCTATCATACGTAGTATAGGGTAAGTCTTGCAATCGTTTTGAAAATCGAAAAAAAATTGACGGATTTACATGTTTTAGATATTGGGGATTCCGGAAAACATATTTTTAGAAAAAAAAATTGCGGTTTCCGTCCATCCATGTGTCTGTAAACACTCCATCTCCCTAAAGAATTGAGATAGAGACTTGAAATTTTGTATGTACTTAATATGTAAGAATGGAAAGAAGCCTATTTAAAATCAGTAACCTCGATTATCCGGAACTGTTCTTTCCGGGCTCTGGGAAAATCCGTTCTGATAAAAAGTATATAAACATTTTCGAAAATTTGTTTTAAGAAGTGGACGTAAACTGCAATAAAATAACACAGATTTTGCACAAAGCATGAGGTACATCGGATTATTAGTTGCCGAGATATTTGTAATCCTGTTTTTCCCATTCATCGATTTTTCATGACCGTGAATTTCTTTCAAATTTCAATTCAATATTTTAATTGGAAATGAGACGTTTAATCCGGCGCAAGTTAATATGATTATTATTTGTCGAGTTATAAGGATGTTTCTTTTACGCAATTCGATACTGCTTAAGTAATTTGGCGTTTTATATAATTTGTCGAAATTGATTCATCAGCAATTCATTAACAGAGCATTACTATGTATGTTAAAAATAGTTAATATACGTTTAAATTTTGTTTTGGAATTGCATGCATTTTATAAATAGTTTTCACATCTTTTATTTTCACATATTATATAATGCATATCCATGATGGGTGAGTATTACGGTTGCCCCCAACGACTAGTTTCGTAATCTGTCCGTTAAAACGAGACATTAATACAATTTTATTGTTAAAATGCATTTCATTTTTCTCAGAGTCTATAAAAAAGCGTTTAAACTAAAGAAAAAATCCGTTTTTGATGAATCTAGTCAATGAAAAAGTAGCACGTCAAATTGTATCGCTTTATTATTCCGCAATTCCAATGTCTCAGAGAGAAATTGCTAATCAATTGGGTATTTCACGCCGTTCACGCTATTATATTGATAAACAAAAAAAAATGAAGTTAGTTCATTTCATTCTAAACGGGGTCGCCCTTCTAAATAGTTTACACATGTTTTATTTTCATATATTATATTATGCATATCCATGATGGGTAAGTATTACAATGCACCCCCTCCCCCAACTACTAGTTTCTATTTGGAAGTGTGATATTTTTAATACTTAGGAAGTAACGTTGTTCCTTTAAGAACACCTCTTTAAAGTTTATATTCTCATAGGTGTTTTTTAGCTCACAGGCTATCATAGCCTGAGAGCTTATGTGCCCGTCCGTTCTGTATGTACGTTCGTACGTTCGTGCGTAACGCGATAACTCATGATAAAAATATCCGATCCACTTGAAATTTTGTATGTAGGTATATCCTGACAAGGCGCTTCCCTGATTAGTTTTTGGAGTTCATTCGATATGTATAAGAGGGAGAACGGGGGGCTCATGCCCCTCACCTTAATTGATATGAATGGGATTTTCATGCAGAATTAAGTTTTCGTTCAAAATTTAGATTAGGATCATTCTGATGAGGCGATTCCGTGACCGTTATTTGGAGTTCAATGAATAAGTATAAATAGGGGGAACAGGGGTTCTAATGCCCCCCCCCCCTTAATTTATATAAATGGGTTTTTCAAGCAGAATTTTCAGATTTCGTTCAAATCTCTGAATAGTTTTGGAAGTTTAATGGTTAAGTATAAAAGAGGGGGATAACTCCTTCGAAATTATATAAATGCTAAATGGGTTTTTTATTAAGAATTATCTCATTTGCTCTGAATTTTGGATATAGATTTTTTATATGATAAAGCATGTCTTTGATAGTATAGGAGGTTCAATGATTAAGTATAAAAAAGAGGAAAGGGGAAAGCTGTTTCCCCTTCTTAAATTTTTTTCGAACGGAATTAACCCTTGAAAATATAAGGCTTTAATGTACAATTAGTATTTGTAGCCTGTGAGCTCAATGCCATCAGTTTAACTGGGCAGTATTCTTTTTTATTTATTCTTAAGTTAAAAGGGTAGGAATGATTACCCTATCAAAATATCACAATCACAAAAGTTTAGGGGTAATTACTACCACTATTGGGGATATTATGACCACTATTTTCTCTTTATACTTCCCTATACACATTTCATCACCTGAGAATAATAAGGTTCTATCTATGTTTCTGAAAAAATTGACATCGATATTGAAATGTTCTATTTGTATCGATGAAGGCATTTATTTATTAAAATAATGTCTTAACATAATCGTAATACCAGATGTAAATTTTATATGACATCATTTTGATACAAAAATGCCTTCATAAATACAAATAGAGCCTATCTATATCGATAAGTCAATTAAAAAAAAACACAGATTGAACTTTATTATTCTCAGGTGACGATTTGTTTGCGATAATTGTGGCCATTAGAACTCCAATCTGATAAATATATTTATGAATATTTTTTTAGACTTTGTTTCAATTTGTTGTTCAGATATCAAAACATCTGAAATGAAAAATACATTATAAGGTCAATATCTAAGCGTGGAACAAAATTTTACCATTCACAGTTTTCTCCAATATGGAGGTGGTCATAGCTATCCCCTGGTCATAATTATCCATCCTGACCCTATATCAAAAGTTAAACGATTAATGTATCTTTTTAGAATATGTTTTTTAGATGTAAATTTTGATGTACGGGTCTTCAATTAAAGTGTTCCTTTGGCAGTGTGGTTTTAAAAAAAATTAGATAAATAATAAAATAAGAGAGCTTGGCCGGAATCCAGGTGCAATTTGCGCTGTTAGCAAAACCAGATTACCAATCAGAAGACTGAATGTTTGCAAAGTTTTTACTGTTTTAAGTAAATTTTATTATTAATCAATCTCGTTTCGTAAAGAACGCAACATTTACGTGAATCTCGGCCCTTGTCCAGTTAGGATATCACACTTTGAGAAGATTGTGTGTTTATGTAAGTACAACAGAAAAGCATGAAAAATGAACGCTTCTAATTTGATCGATTGCTTCAAAAAGAATTTGAATTTTAAAGTTTTTATTTTTAAAAAAGTTCTAATCATCAGATTTTTATGACTTTCTAAGGGACTACATGGGCCTCTTACGCTTTCAAACAAAAAAAAAAAAAAAAAAAAAAAAAAAAAAGAATTATCTAAATCTGTTTATATTTACGAAAGCTATGCGTGAACAACAAATACATACAGGTTGAAATCATAACATCATCTTTGAAGTCGGATAAAAATCACCACTTACAGAGAAAGGAAATATATATAAATGCAATTTCATTGATAGAAAAATTCTTCCAAGAGTAAATTGATAGATGAAATAAGAAACTACACCAATATTTTCAAGGTTCGTTTGCTCTAATATAAAAGATTTAATTTGCTGTGTCTAAAAAATCTTATGATGAAAATATTTTACAGTAAATAGTACTTTAGTAAGAAATCTTGGAAATCTACTTTCTAAGCAATTAAAATAACTAGCAAAAGCCGTGCTTTGTTTGGATTCGCAAAGCATTATTTCATAAGATAAATATTTGAAAGTAACATTATTTTTTATATTATTTTTGCATCTTTATTAAGCAAAAACGTTATCTTATGTTTTGGCGCATTTAAATTTTAGAAATGTAAATTCAGCCAAATAACTAAGAATTTCCTCGCAGTTTTTTATTTATGATATAAGGCTGGTATAAATAAAAATATTTTCGAAGCAGAATTTTACAAAATATATTTTTTTAATTTTTAACTAAATGTTTTAAAGCTGTTTTTACATTTTCCAATGGCCAGTAATGGCGTTCGTTCTGGTCAGTAAGTGTTCTTTTTCTCGACATTTTTAAATTACTAATACATTCCAGAAATTATTTATAAACGTAATTAATATATTTAATTTAGTTGAATTAAATTAATCTTCAATCAATTAAAGTATTCTTAAATTATTCTTTAATCTTTCATTTCGAATACCAAACTTAGAAACTTAACAATTTAACAAAATATTTAACTTTAAATACCAAATATAAGAATTAATTTTACTTGTTTACTATTATTTTGTTGCCATTTTACCAAAGTAAATACCTAAATAAATAAATCATAATGTAATTCTTTTAAAATCCGTAAGTATAAACTGCGTAAATAATTTTGGGAGAATAATAAAAATATATTTTATTTAATATATTAATAATGATTCTGTCTATAATTACTAACCCCGTGGTTGATTTTCCTTCTTAAAATAAAAAGATACTTGTTCAATTTTTTATTTGCAAACGATTTTGACGGAATAATGAAAATATATTTTATTTAATTAATTAATCATGATTCTATCTATAATTACTAACTCCATGGTTTATTTTCCTTCTGAAAATAAAAAGATACGTGTTCAATTTTTTATTTGAAAAAATGCGTCCATAATAGAAAAACATGTAGAATAAATTAATCATTAAAATAATATTTTTTAAAGGTTATTCTGTAAAAAAAATAACATTCTGCAAATCTACATATCATAATTTATTCTTATGTTTAATTTCAAGTCAAAATACTGAATAGATTTTTTATAAATTGTACGACAAAATGTAACTTGAGTGGCCTAGTAGAATATTCGCTTCGCTCATCCTAATTATTATTTTATATGATTAAAATTCTAAACATATTAAAATAAAAATTATTTTCAAAGTATGGTAGAAATGTTATGAATAATTTTCACGGAAATGTATCACATAACTCATGAAAATATAAAACAGGAGCATTACATATATAAAATGAATATGAAAAAAAAAATTCATATTTAGAAGGTTGTACTGGAAATTTAAATTTGATTAGGGGATGAATCTATGCATCTTAAATTTCCATAAGAAATAGGGAGTATTTCGGAAAGCGTAATATTTTATTTGCTTTAGTTCCAAATTTAATTTTACGGAAATAATTAAAATTTCTAAGCAAAATTAAAATTAGAATATGGTATTTGATGCCTTCGAAAATATTCGAAAGTTAGAGTACCAGACAGTCCCATTTCAACATCGGAAAATTGGTTCATGAATTAAATATACAAATATATGTATATGTATATATATGTCGCATTTTCATGAAACGACAGACTTCAAGGGGATGAGTTTTAATTACGATTTATTTAAAACATAACAAAATCTTTTCGCAAGTCTTTACATTATGAGTTCTGGAGACCAAGTGCGTAGATGTATAGAAATTTCTCATCTCCCGAGGGGGGGTTACCAGTTAAAAAGGCCATGTGTTTTACTTAAATTAATACGATAAACTTAGGTTTCTTGTTGCCCTGTAAAACCCGTGATTATTAGTCATGGGGCCCGTATCCACATTGAGGGGCGATTTATTAAAAAAGTAATAAATAGGTCTGATTTTTTGTATTTTCTTACAACTTCCCCCCCTTCCAGACAAGTCTCCGGGGATGGGCCGGCTTCCATCCATGATACTCACCTGAAAAGGGTAAACAATTTTTACATTAAGTGAGCTAATGGGAGATGAGTTATTTCTTTCGTATACTTAACAAATAATAGAATAACAATAATAAAAAATGTACAAATATCATATCTAAAAACAACACTGTTATAAAATGTACCACTATACGTCATTGAACATGATAAAAACAATTGTATTAATAAATGCAAAACACTCAGTAAATATTATACATAGACTAAGATAATCAAAATAAGAAATATGTTGTAGATGGATTCTGAAAAGTCCAATGTTATTTACATTTTCAAATTTGTATGGAACTGTCCTGACATAGTTCAAGAAATAGTACTTTTAAACATAACACAATGTTCACAATAATGCAAAAATAATTTAAATTTCAAATATTCATAATAAATCAAAAAGGTAATTAAAATTCCAAATATTCATAATAATGCAAACCGAGATCTGATATAATATAATATCAGTTCATATGATACCAACTATTTCAGTTTGTTGGTGTAAGTAGTTTAAGTTGATTACTAGGAAAAAAGTATCTTAGTTTGGAAGCGTGTATTACTTCATAATCCTTTTTTGTAAGCCAGTTAGGCTTATTTATTTTGAAACTTACATTGGATAATTTTTCCATAATTTGATATGGACCAGAAAAAGGCGGACTTAACTTCCGAGTATTCGGATAGTGAAATTCTTCCACTATGACAAGGTCACCAGGTTTAAAAGGCGCTTCCACAAACTTTAAATCATACCTGACTTTATTTTTCAAGTGATGTTCACTTGTTCTTTGGAAAGCCTCTTTTCTGGCTTCCTCTACAGGGGGATAATAATTTTCATTGCCTAATACTGATAGATAAGGTAATTGGCCGAACATTAAGTATGCAGGACGGTACTTGGTTACTGAATGAGGTGTGTTATTGTACTCATTAATTACTTCCTGCAGAATTTTGGGCCATGGGACGTTTGAAGGGGTAGAATTTACTTTAAGTCTTAGTCGGGTGCAAATTGACTGATTCACACGCTCATTTTTCCCATTACACTGTGGTCTATGAGAAGAAGTAAGTAATTTTTTTACATTCTGTCTATGTACCCATTTACGAAGTTTAGACGCTGTAAACGCAGGATTTCTATCCGTTAAAATTTTCTTGGGAAGTTGAATATTAAAAATCTGTTTAAGAATATTAATGTAGACTTCAGTTGTAACATTTTTAGATGCAAAACCCCAAACATAACGAGTAGCGTGATCAATAGCTATGTGCATATACCTTTTAGATGAATTATAATAGTTAAAACCTCCTACTGAATCTAATGAAATTATATCGAAAGGTAATTCTGCAGGTGGTAATGCCTCCAGAAGACCAAATTTAGGTTGATGTGATTTTTTGTTCAGTTGGCAGACCTCACAATGCTTGACAAATTGTGTAATATCGTGGGTCATGCTGTATGGGTAAATTCTGCCAAATTCTGTATGGGTATTTATTAGTAATTTCTCTCTCAAGGAGAATGGTATTACAATTTTTTGAAAACCCTTTTTGCGAATTATTACAATGTCATTAACTTTTTGAAATTTAGGCCCTGTTATATTATCTAATTGTTGGTGTTCTTTAATTTCATCTGACGTTAATAAATGAATATGGGGATTTACAGAAAAAGTGGGATTTCTTGAAAGCATGTCTGCTTCGAAATTGGTGGATCCTTTGTTATACTTTACAGTATAATCATACATACTTAATTTTAATGACCATCTGAATAACCTACCTGTTAAATGCTTCACCTTCTTAAGCCATACTAAGGAGGCATGGTCAGTATGTATTGTAAAAGGTTTTCCGTGAAGGTAATAATGGAATTTGTCAAGGGCATCGATTATTGCTAGACATTCCAGTTCTGTGATAGCGTAATTTTGCTCGTAGGGCCTTAATTGTCTCGAGTGGAACGCAATGGGATGCAAGTTCCCTTTTTCATCCATTTGTTTTAAGACAGCACCTACGGCTTCCTTTGAGGCATCAGTATAGACATGGCATGGGAGGTTAGGATTGAATAATTTTAAAATAGGCCTAGAAATTAATGCGTTTTTAAGCAATTCAAATGATTGTTGACAGGCATCTGACCATTCCCAAGGAGCACCTTTCTTTAACAATTTATTTAGAGGGGCTCTAATTTTAGCGTACTTGTCTATGAATTTGTGGTATACGTTTACAGAACCAAGGAACCTTTGCAATTCTTTAACGTTTTT
Organism: Maratus speculifer; assembly: GCA_964019185.1. Taxonomy (NCBI): domain Eukaryota; kingdom Metazoa; phylum Arthropoda; class Arachnida; order Araneae; family Salticidae; genus Maratus; species Maratus speculifer. The sequence continues at coordinate 413,817,466 of OZ025294.1, forward strand.
TGGAGGGATTAATTTTTTAATAGTTTCGGTGTTAGCATTGTCTGGTTTTATTTGGCCGTTACTAATTTCATAACCGAGGAAGTCAATTTGAGATTTAGCAAAGTTACATTTGGAAAATTTTAATTTTAGATTTTCTTGACGGCAAATGTTAAATATAGTTTTAAGGTGATCCATATGCTCGGCATAGGAATCGGAATAAACTATAAAATCATCAAAATAATTGGTAGCAAAATTAACTTTATGTTTATCTAGGATTCTTCGAAGAGCTCTTGCAAATTGAGCTGGGGCATTTTTATAGCCAAAAGGAAGAACCAACCACTCATAAAGACCTTGATTGGTTGCAAAGGCCAACTTCTCTGTGTCTGAAGGATGAAGTGGTATATGCCAGTAGCCAGAGGCTAAATCTAGCGTGGAAAAGTATTTGGCATTGACAAGTCTGTCCAAAAGTCAATCTATACGGGGCAATGGTTCCGAGTCAGTCTTACAAATGGCATTGATTTTTCTGTAATCAATACAGAGACGCGTTTTACCTTCTCCTTTTTTATATGCCAGAGTGACGGGAGAGGAATAAAGACTGCAGGACTCTTTAACAAGTTTAGCTTCCAGTAATTCTTGTATTTGTTTTTGAATTTCTTCATTGTCCCTAGGAGATGCACGGTAAGGTCGAAGCGAGATAGGAAGTTCCGAGGTGAGAGTTACCCGCTGAGGTTCCCATCTGACTCTACCTACGTCATATCTATTGCGCGCAAAAATATCCTTGAAGTCGCTTAGAAGCCCTTCCAACTGTGAGTTCTCTTCAGTAGTACAATGACTAAAACTTTTGTCATCATAATCCGGGAGAATCTGAGTATCAAGATAACATTGTCCTTGTTGAGACAAAATTTCTTGATTTGATTGGAAGGAGAACGAAGCGGCTTCTTGCAATTCATATCATCCGTTAAAGTTAAAGTATGGTTAAATGAGTTTTCCTGAGAAATTTGATTGAAAATATTTTGATCATGCTTAAGAATGACTCCATCCTGAGTCAGAATATTCGAGAAAAAGTCCATCGATATATGGAATTTTTGTAATTCTGGAGTTCCCAGTATCGCATATGGCAAGAATGACCTAACTAGGTATAAAGTGCTATTTTGCCTGATATTTCCTATTTTGAGGAATACGTGAAGTTTTTCAGAAATCTGAACTTGTCCTTGGGTTTGATTAACATTAAGAGGATGACAGCTTTGAATAGACGTCATATCCAAAGCTGCAACTAAGTTTTCTAGAATAAGGGAAAGGGTACTTCCGCTATCCAATAAAAATGGCATTTGAACCTCATGACAAGTTTCTGAATACGTATGATTATCGTAATTCCCGTATCTGAGGTACCCCGGGACTATAAACCGTCATAAAGCATTATGGGGTACTCCTTGATCAGGGGAATACTCATGGACATTTTGTGATTGAAACTGATTACTATGGATTGCCAAATCGGGATTCATGGTTGTCCCTGCATTGCCTTGAACATCATATTTATGGAGTAAAGTATGATGTCTTCGATGGCAATTTTTACAGTTCATCTTGGAGGGTCATTTATTTGAAAAGTGGCCACCTCGCAGACAATTGATACATAGTTTGTTTAGTTGGACAGTTTTCCAACGGTTATCTATGGACATATTCGTTAATTTTCTGCAGGCATGGGTGGCATGCGACTCGAGGCAAACCCCGCATTTAGTATTTTCTTGCCTTTTGGGGAATTTATATCTCTCGGAAGAATTTCGGGAATAATTTACATTTCTTAAATCTATTTTAGTTGGATTCTCCAACGCTAGCATACTTTTGGCATGAGTCTCTAAAAATTTTAAAAATTCCGTGAGACTAGGCATATCATTATGAGTAAGAGAGAGCTCCCATCGTTCTTTTAGATTATCACTTAGTTTTTGAATTATAGTGTAAATTATCATGTTATCCACCAAAGCATTTTGAGTCAAATTCAAAGACTCTAGAATTCGAAGTGACTCATTACAAGTATCTATTATGTCAAAAATAGCTTTAGAGGAAGAGGGGCAATTTTTCATGTTTTTTAAATTGTATAACTTACTTATTTGTGCTATGGCTAAATCCCTAGTTTTATCATAGCGAGCGCAGAGAGTGTCCCATGCATTTTTATAATTGGCTTCCGAGAGAGGAAATCCAGAAATTAATTTATGAGCAGGACCCTTTACAGTAGCCAGTAGATATTGCAATTTTGAGACGCCCCCCCCCCCAACTCCAAATTTTGATCTATAGTTGTAAGAAAAATCTCTTTAAAAGAAAGCCATTGATCAGCTTCTCCGTGAAAAGGTTTCAATTCAAATTTTGGAAGATTAACAGTTTTTACACAAACATTACCTGTAGTTTTATTTAGACTTTCTTAACCACCCTCGTGAATGTTTAAACTATTAGTTAACTTATTACGCGATGTATTTATTGCTATGGTTAAATTATCCAATTTAAGTGCAATCTCATCATATTCATCTATTATAGACTGATTTTCCGATGCATCGCTCTGAAGAATGGCATTTTCATGGAGTTTATTTAATTCGGTTTCAATATCCTGAACCTGTTTACCATATAAATCTAACTCTTCAAGAGTTACAGTTGTACTATCAATTTTGGGATTTATAATATTTTTTATGCGAGTGATTTTTCCCTTAAGAACAGTTTTTTGTTTTTTAATAGCTTCCATTTTTAATTAATTTTATGACAACTTCTTAAAAATCTAAATATAAACAAATTCTAAATGACCTTCAAAAAATAATAATAATATCAACATAATACAAGCATCTGCATAGAATTGTGAAATGAAATAAATAAAAAGAATTATTTATATAAAATAATTAGACGTAAATATGGATATCCATTTTTTCTTTCAATTTAAAATATAATTACACTTAAAACCATGGTTTGTAGAAGTAATAAAAACAATAACACTAGAGATATATTACTTATCAATTAGTTTTATAATCAAGGAATTAGGGGAAAAAAACATGCGCACTAATATAAACAAACAAATAAATAAATAAATAAAATAGTGTACACTTGTGAGCTCACATATTATAAATTAAGCATTCCTTTAATCATAAATCACTGTACCACCCCTTGAGTATACTCATGATCTCTGATCACCACTCATGTAGATGTCGAATAAATTCACGCAATCACTCCTCAGATCATAATCACAGAACAAAAATTGTTATCACATATATTGCTGCCGCGTGTTCTCTTTTTGAAACGCAAGAGAAGCAGAAAGAAAAAAAAACATAGATCACAAACATCTTGAATATCAGTTTCACCCGGTCATCGGAACGCTTTGACTGAAATGATTTATGGCACTACGGAGGATGAATGATCAACACACAACTGCATGCCCCGTTCAAGCAGAAAAATTGCTCTGGTAAGGTGTGAAGAATGGCAGAAAAATAGCATCCTAGTATTCCACGATACAACCCATTTTTTGGATGAAAATTCACGAATCCCGTGTTTCAAATCCGGCAAGGCCCGACGAATGGTAGAAAAATATCTCAGTATCCCAACATGGAATACACTTGCTGGATAACTCATGACGAGACGTTAGCTCCTTTTCAGGGTCTCTTTCGATGTTTCGAGTCAGAATGACCGCTCTCTTTGCTATCCTTTGTGGGTCCGGTATTTTTAATAATGTCCATATTTCGTAGATTATTTTCCCGCACTAGGTATCATCCTGCCGACTATGAAGAACTGTCGCATTTTCATGAAACGACAGACTTCAAGGGGATGAGTTTTAATTACGATTTATTTAAAACATAACAAAATCTTTTCGCAAGTCTTTACATTATGAGTTCTGGAGACCAAGTGCGTAGATGCATAGAAATTTCTCATCTCCCGAGGGGGGTTACCAGTTAAAAAGGCCATGTGCTTTACTTAAATTAATACGATAAACTTAGGTTTCTTGTTGCCCTGTAAAACCCGTGATTATTAGTCATGGGGCCCGTATCCACATTGAGGGGCGATTTATTAAAAAAGTAATAAATAGGTCTGATTTTTTGTATTTTCTTACATATATATATGACGAAATCGTAAGATTATGTGAGTTAAAAGAATGTTTGAAATGACGTAATGAAATTTTACGTGTGACATAACATGAGCATATGTTTTTTGGGAAAGATCTGGTAGAAAATGTAATACTTTTTACTAATTCTTTTAGATATTAATTTTAAAAAATATTAAAACCATAAGATCATTTTTAAACATAATCATTTACCGCCAAGTTTAATATTAAAATCTATGCTTTTATATGAGCTACATTAAATTTTAATAAAATAATTATAGTGCACGGTTAAAATTAGGCTTAGGTTAAAAAAAAATCTAATAATTAACAAGAAATACTCTGTAACTAAATTTTTACAAAAATTTCAACCTTTTTATGTTAAATTAATCATACTTGTTTTCATGAAGTATCAAAAAGTTTTAAAGGATTTTATTATACAAAAAAGCATGCTATCTTTAAAATAGAAAATAGCGTAGTTTATGTACACGTGTGCAAAATTTGTCAATATAAAACAAATATAAAATTAAAATCGTATTAGAAAATAATTTTGTTGAGGACATGTTTTATTATCATTGAAATACTTGCATATTAAAACATATAATTAAAATAATTTTTTGTACCACATGAAAAATCTTCAAGAATTATATAGACAATTACTGCCCGTAAGACATGGTGACGTCACTGCAACGTCGTTGTGAAGTCACAATGTGACTTTGTGACCAGCGATTGTCGATGTGACGTCACGTGACGTCGATGTGAAGTCACAATGACTAAAATGTGAAGTCGTTATGGCCGTTTTAGAGCTTTTTTGTGACGTCACAATGTGACCAATTTGTGAAAAGTGTGTCATTTGTGACTACTTTGACATTAACATTGTGACAAACTGTGAAAATTTTTTTAGAAAGTCACATCTTAGTCACAATGTGACGTCACTGAGTGGTGGCATTTTCGTCACAGATGTGATGTGACCAAAGTGACTCACAGTGACGTCAATGTGACCATGCATGCTATGAGGGTGCAAACGCCAAATGAAAAAAAAATCTAAAATTAATTAGCGAACAGTTTAAACTATCATGAATGAATAAATTAAATATTTTTTAATTCTTTGAGGTATCATTATATTTATAAAATAAAATGACCTAAAACATGTTTATAATCTCTTATTTTATCAATTTACTAAGTGATGTAAATCCTTACTTTTAATCATATCTAGTTTGTAACTAATTTCAATCTGTATACAAATATTTTTTTTTAATCCAATTTTTTAATTATTTTTCTCCTGTCAACATAATTTAAAATCAGATTTCATCCCTAAATAATAATAACTAAAATTAGAGATTTAAAATGCTATGTTTTTAATAATTTCGAGGAATGTGTTTTGATCGTCATTGATAAAAATCTCATCTCGTTACAGCTGCTAGAGACTCGTGTATTATATAAAAGAAACTAAAAAGGAAAATTCATTAAAAATTCTCTTACAAAATATACTTGTCATTTAGGAAATTCCATGCAATATAAGGTCCTGCCGTAAGACAAATTAATAACGACTAATTTACATTTATTAACGTGTTTTCTGAGCAGTTAATATAATTTTTGTAGCTTTTGTGCAAAAGATATTTATCGCTAATAACAAAGACGGTATATTTTGGACTTTGAAATTACATTTAAGTTTTGGCGATGCCACGTGTATTAATGAAACCGTCAGATTGTTTAAAAATTTACTTGTTTTCAGAGTTATAAAAACGAAACAATAGAAATATATTTTATATATACAGGGTGATTCAAAAAAGATGGGAAAATTTTAAGAGGTGATAGTACACATCAAGACTAATAATAATGAAATAGTAAACTAAGGGTTCCAAACGTCTTCCGAAGGAGATAGGCGCCATCAAAGCTTAGGGTCCAAAATTTGAAATGATTATAAAAAACGGAAAAATTGGTCGATTCGTTTGCGGTTTTCACGAAAACTATTCTTTATGTCAGTATTGTCTTGAAAATAAATTATAAAGATAAATTTCAACAAATGCCGATACAGAGCGCTTTAGACTTTGGAGCAACGAACAACTAATTTTTACCGTTATTTTTTGCATCTCATTAAATTTTTTAGAAGTTTACACATAAACTTAAATTTTGAGCTAAAAATCTGTGGTTAAGTAGCGCAAACTGAACTGTATTCAATGGGAGTGGGTAGGTTCAAATTTCAAATGATTATAAAAAACAGAAATATTGGTCAATTGATTTGCGGTTTTCACTAAAATTATTCTTTATGTCAGTTTTGTCTTGAAAATAAATTATACAGGTAAATTTCAAAAAATGCCGATAGAGGGCGCTTTAAACTTTGGAGTAACGTACAACTATTTTTGACCGTTATTTTTTGTATCTCATTAAGTTTTTTTAGGAGCTTTGACATAAACTTAAATTTTGAGCTCAAAATCTGTATCGTTGACAGTCGTTATGTACCGCAAACTGAACTGTGTTCAATGGGGGTGGGGAGGTTCAAATTTCAAATTGTTATAAAAAACGGAAAAATTGGCCGATTCGTTTGCGGTTTTCTCTAAAACCATTCTTTATGTCACTATTTCCTTGAAAATAAATTTAAAAATACATTTCAAAAAATTCCGTTAGAGGGCGCCTTAAACTTTAAAGTAACCAACAGCTATTTTTAACAGTTATGTATTTTTTTTTAATCTAAATAAATGTTTTAAAAGCTTAGACTTAAATTTTGAGCTCAAAATCTAAATCGTTGTGAATAATTAAGAAGCGAAAAATTGAACCGTGTTCGTAGGGTGGGCAGGGTAACATTTCAACTCCTGAACACAGTTCAGTTTGTGCTTCTGAACCCCTCCCAACGATTCAGAATTTGAGCTCAAAATTTAAGTCTAAGCTTTTGCAAGCATTTAATTAGATACAAAAAAGTAATGGTTAAAATAGTTGTTGGTTACTCTAAAGTTTAAAGCGCCCTCTAACGGAATTTTTTAAAATTTATTTTTAAAATTTATTTTCAAGGAAATAGTGACATAAAGAATGGTTTTAGAGAAAGCCGAAAACGAATCGACCAATTTTTCCGTTTTTTATTATAATTTGAAATTTGAACCTCCCCACCCACATTGAACACAGTTCAGTTTGCGCTACTTAACCACTCTCAATGATTCAGATTTTGAGCTCAAAATTTAAGTTTATGTCTAAACTTCTAAAAAAATTTAATGAGATGCAAAAAATAACGGTAAAAAATAGTTGTTCGTTGCTCCAAAGCCTAAAGCGCCCTCTATCGGCATTTTTTGAAATTTATCTTTATAATTTATTTTAAAGATAATACTGATATAAAGAATAGTTTTTGTGAAAACCACAAACGAATTGACCAATTTTTCCGTTTTTTATAATCATTTCAAATTTTGGACCCTAAACTTTGATGGCGCCTATCTCCTTCGGAAGACGTTTGGAGCCCTTGGTTTCTTATTTAATATTATTTGTCTTGATGTGTACTATCACCTCTTAAAATTTTTCCCATCTTTTTTTAATCACCCTGTATAAATATAAATATATATATATATATATATATATATATATAAATGAATATTATAATTTCTAACTTCAAACCCTTCGGCTTAGATATCAGTACCAACCATGCATTGGGGCTTCCGTCTTAGACTGGTTATTTGACCGCAAATGAAAATGTTGTGATTTTTTCTTCATTTTATGTTTTAATTTTTCAAGCACAACTACAGTGAAATCGAATCCAAGAACCAATGCCATAAAAAAAATCCAAGCACCAATGCCATAAAAAATTCAAGCAATAAGTGAAGTAAAAACCGAACGCAGTCAATAGCAACGCTAATTATTCCACACTTGAGAAATGTAACATATATATATATATATGACAATTTGACATATCGACAAGTTAACAAAAGCAATGTATTTAAAAATGTAATTTGAATAACTTTTGATGCAATTTAACAAAACTTTTTAAATTCTATTTCAAAAATGATAGCATCTTTAAAAAAATCTTTTTAAAAATAAAATTTAAGTTTATTTTTATAGTAATAAGTAAGTAAATAAATAAATAATGGGATACTTAAACAAATATGTTTCTGAATCAGTGCGTCATTACCAGAAAGATGAATTTTGACAAATGACAGTTAGCAAAATGGCGACAGATGTATGTTATCGTTGCTTACTTCGTAATAGGGTAGAAACAATCATTCAATAAAAGGGATCTACCAATACATAACGTTTTCTTTTATTAATGACATTTAAAAAAATATGTTCAACAGCTCAAGAAGGTACTAAATTATCTCTTTTTCATTTCTGAAAATTCAATTTAGAATATAAAATTTTCAAATTATAATTTTTTTCCAAACATTTTAAAAATAAATTTGAAAGTATTTAAGAGCTTTATAAAAATTAAGTGTTAGAAAACTAAATTAAATTGAATTGTGAAGGTTCTAAGAATTTTTAATAGCAAAATAGTTTTTCTTTTATTACAAATGAAATATTTTTATTATTCAGCTAAAATCAAGAGAAACGTAAGTCAAGTAATTTCATTTCTTAAGTGAATGAATATTTAAATTAAAGATAACTGAAAAATTCAAAAGTACTTATTTATGCTAACTTCTATGCTGTACATAAATAATATCTTCTGATAAGTCAGTGGTTTTCAATTCCTAATTATATGTAAGTCTTCGTTCATTGACCTTAAAAAACGATGTATTACGAAATTTTTGTGCTAAAGAATAATAAAATAACTGAGAAATGTATCGTGTTTTTATGGGATACAAAAACACACATGAACATAATTCTTTTTTTAGTAATAATAGAATTTTTTATTTAAACATAATTTTTATGTATTATCCCATAAAAAACAAACCAGAAACATATTTTCATACGAAAAATGATATAGTGTATATAAATTATATTTTTTAATTTATTAATAGTGATATTGACCTGTTAGTCACATGCCAAGAAGTACTAATCGAAGGGATCACGAAATATTTTGATACCTAAAGCAGCCTTTTTTATTCTGATAAATTCAGTGGTTACATTGCGTAGTCCGATGACATATCTGTTAAATTCGTATTTAGTATATCCTCTTCAGACCCGAGGGTTTATTGATCTACTTTTATTAATTTCAGCTACGGATTTACATTAATTATTTGATAACTAAGAAAGATTGAACAACGAAATAATTAAAATTTATTTTTTGTACATAATTTTTTTATATATATATGGGGACTTATAAAACACGCATTTTAACAATTTCTTAGGTTATTTTAAATTAAATTTTACTTTTCTGCATTGTAAAAACATAGAAAAAGATTAAACAAATATATATTTAATAATTTGTATTACTAATGGAGTCTACAAATGGTATCTTAACACACAGTAAAAATTTTTACGTTTTCCTTTTTTTTTTTTTTTTTTTTTTTGTACATTTCGTGCATTTCTGCTGCAAGCCATTTTTGTATATCATGTAACTCACTGAAAAAGCACTACGAGAGACAAATTGCTATTTTCTTTATTTTTGCTATCTCTTAGGCTCCATTCACACTAATGTCTCTTTTTTTAATAGTATTTATATATGTGAAAACAAAATTATAAAGATGTGTATCCTATAGGATACACCAGATCTGAAGAGGATATAATTTAATGTCTTTATTTATTGATAGAACTTTAATTTCTGTATGGAATATTAGTCTGAAAACAAATATTAAAAATTTTATAGTGTGCTAAAATGGGATTAATATTTCTAAATTGTGTAGCACGCGATTGATGAAAACTTCGTGATTAAAAATTATTTTAAATATAATATCTATATTATAAAGGCCAAACGTATCTGTGCGTAACGCATACGTCATTTTGCGAATGACAACTCTTTCCCAAGCAATTCGGTTTTTCAATTTTCGCTACTGCAAATTTTATACTTCTACACACCACACATTTTTAATTTTTACACCGTCGTTTACAGAAAAAATGTACTTTTAAATGCAATTTGTTTGAAAGCTGTATCACAATTTATTTTTGAAATATTAATTTTTTTTTTTTTTTGTAGTTTTAGTACGAATTTTCTAATAGTGGCAACAGAAATATGTCATTTTCTCAAATTTTCTCGCCAAAAATTAAATTAAAACACTATTTTAAGAAAATCGTCTGTTATAAAATCAGGAGAATTTCGGCTTTCTATTTCTTTTTTATTCACCAATTAAATGTTTTTTAGCTTATTACAAACTTACACTTTCCAAAGGATACAGATAACTCCACCATAATAACTGATTTTTAATATATTTTATTGATTACTTATGCGGATTAAAGTTTTAATTTTAATAATTTAAACAACTGAGTTTTATAGAAATAGTATTTTGCTCATTTTAGCATAAAATAACAATTGTTTGAGAATTTGACTGACCAATGTACGATGCATTTTTTACTGTAGCTAATTTTGTAGGTTTAGTATAAATCAATGAAAACAGTTCCTGCTTAAACATTTTCTTTCTTCAAAATTTGACGGGTTCTACTTTGTTATGATAACGATAAACATTTCCTTAATACCTTCATTAAGTACTTTTTAAGTCTTATGTCAATACAGCAACGGTTTCACCAGAATGTGATATTTTAATAATATTTTCTTCTGTTTTTTTTATACTCATGGTATTTTTTTAAATTTTAGTTACTAGAAAAAATATTTTAATAAATAAAAACATATACGAGCTTATATATTCCTATCTTGAATGAGAAAAAAAAAACTAACAAATTTTGAGAAAAAAATTGTAGATGTTCTCTAAAATGGTTCATGTTAGTGTAAAATACTTTTTTTTAAATTCTGCTACACTTTAACTAATCGCTGATATCATTGGTCATGTCTAACGCCTAAGTCACTGAGGGAAAAAAAAACTTTTTAATCTAGAAAGAATAGTTACTCATTTTCTGAATCCCTAAATTAGTTTTCTAAAATTACATACTATGTAAATATGGTAAATAACTGAGCTTAATAGAAGAAATGACCTAGAATTTCTAGTCCGTTGTTTTCTAGTTGACGAAACGATAATGAATCGTTTCAGTAATGATAAATTATCGCTTGATTTCTGGAATGGTTTCATAAACTAGAATTACAGTTACTAAAACTAACTTCTCATGTTCGCATTTATTTAGAGAGATTGGCCCTGAAGTTTGACCATGAGAATATAATAATATACTCTTTAATACTAATTAGAGACTCTAGAACTTTCTAGCAAAGGAAACTAGAAATTATAAGGATGACAAATTAAAATTAAAAGCCAAAAGAAATATAGCTCAATTCTTGCTTGCAGAGATAAATGTAGATGTAAATTATGTTTTTAATTAAAAAAAAATCTAAATGTAATTTTGAAAATTGGCAAAAGATTTCAATTGAATTGAATCTAAACTTCTTATTTTTGGCTTATCCCATATTCCAACATATCTTACAGATGAAACTAACATTAAGTCAAATAACGGTGGAAATCAACTCAGAAAGTCAACGTGCAAAAATTACTAAAATAAATAATAAGGGGGTCCATTTTTTTCAATTTACTACATTAAAAGTTTCTTTGTTTCTTTTTCTGCTTAAAATAACGTTTAAATTATGTTTCTATCTTAATGAAATAAGGTTCTAATATGTTTTCCATTTAAAAACTGTTTTTAATTTTTGCAGGATATTTTTCTTTATATTGTTACATAAATAAATACTTTATATTTACAGTTAATAAAAGTTCTCGAAATCGTTTTCCCTAGAAAGTTGAATTAGAAAATTGAATTAGAAAGTTACAAATTATTTGCTTTTAATTTACGAAAAATTTTAAAAGGAAAGCTATAGAAATGTTTTGGCTAAATTAAAAAAATATTTAAGGTTAAATTACTTTGGAAAATATTGATCATTATTGTAAAAGCAGCCATGTGATGTCATATTGCTTTCCACCTCACAGAGATATGTGATGTCGAAAGCAATATGACATCACATATTATTATTAGCTTCCTTTTTTTAAATTAAATTCTCAAGATTAAAATTTAAATTACCTTTTGTAATTTCAAATCAATTAAACATTCTTTTTTACTTTCTAAAAAGAATATATTTATCTCTTTTCTCTTTTCTTTAAATTGCAGTTACGTAGGTTTTCATGCTTATCCGAGGCCGTTAATAAAATAAATCAAAAACAATTTTTTTCTCATCCTAAAGTCATCTGAGCCTGCATACTTTCGTCTGTTCAAAGAGTACATTGAAAGATATTTTAAAAACCATATGCTCTTTTGCAGTTACTCAGTCACTTAATTAATTCCTTTTCAAATTAATAGACATTACATCTCCTTTTTCGGCTTAAAATACAACGCTCTGTTTATATTAAAATCGGCGTCTGAAATCTATGTTATGCGATTTAGAAATATTTTTCCCAGGAATAAGTATTGGCATGCATATTTGTACGCTGATATATTAATCGCCAAATTAACGGTCCGGTTGGCACGTTTTTAATTTAAACTTTCCTTATGAACTATACGTATAGGGTTATTATGATCTAAGGGTAACCACATTTTAGCTCGACGCATTTTGGCTACCTTATTTTGATGTCAGGAATCATTCTATCTCTGACCGTCCTGCTGTAAGGATGTAGAGCTCCTGCATTGTATGTTTACAGGGGGTCATACCGCGAGAGTGTAAGTTTTACCTCTCCTTAATAAATGCCACATACATACTTGAGCATTTTCTTCATAGAGTCTCTTTTTCCTGTGTTATTGCTGATTTGCGCAAAGTACTTTTAGTAGTCACGGCTGTTTGTTTATAAGTCTCAAGCAGTTAATAAACTTTAACTCCCATTCTTTAAAGACATGAACGAAAAATATTCGTTACAAGACACATAAGTTATTAATGTTTTTTTTTATTTAATGATTTTAATAATAAAAACATACTGAACCATCATAGATTTGTAACTTTTACAGAATTAACAATAATAGCTGTTAAACTTTGTTTTATATGTACTGTCAATCTGCAATCGGCATCCCCTTGAAATAAAGGAACAACATTAATAATATTTATATCTAAAATGTGTAAATTTGTCACCATTATAGAATTTCATTTAGGTTCAAGTACAGGCAGTTTCTTTAGAGCAATGTATACATGATTTGTATTCTTTCATGCGTGAAATTAATCTTTATATAACAACCTAAGATTTAAAATATAATTTTTGGCATTTTTATTCTTTTATGAAAATAAAATAAAGTAACAGTGACTGCAAATTTGTAATCCTCCATGCATATACAGAGTAACCAAATTTATTGCTTTCATTATCTTCAGCTTTTCTTTTTAAATGATATACATTGTACACTTCCTTTTTTAAGTTATTTTCAAATAGACATCCTCCGAGATTGAAATTCTTATCACATGTATAAAACTTAAGCAATCGTTTCTCCGGAACTTTATAACAAACTGAACTTCTTTCACTGCTAATATGATGTCAAATTTGTAGTTTAGATCCATACACAGCTGTTACATTTGCATATTCAATTAAACAATTCAGCTTATCGCCAGTCTCATTATGATGCAGTTTCTTCTGAAACTTCTTTATCGGTCTGACTTTAGAATCAATTTCCTCTAGTGTTTTATTACAAACATTGTTCACACGATGAAAAAAAGATTTTATAAAAAAGTTATAAAAAGGAGTATTTTCATTTCAGGATTTTTTTTTTTTTTTCATGCATATCTTTCTGTAAAAATGAATTGAAAAACTAGGCATTTAAATGATTTTTAATTTTCATTTATTTCTATTTAAATTTTATTTTTGATTGTTTTCTACGAATAAACAATAATAATAAATAATAATAATAGCAATAATAATAATAATAAATAATAAATAACAATAAAATAGGCACTAAGAAAGAGAAGCACTAAGCAAAAGAATAAATAATAACAATAATAATAAAAAATAAGCAGTAAATAATTTCATTTAGGTTTACACACTACACAGTTTCTTTAGAGCAATGTATTCATCACATACAACAAATCTTTAGTAATAACCTAAGATTTAAAATACAATTTTTGATAAATTTTATTCTTTTATGCAAGAAAAAAAAAGTAGCAGTTTTTTCAATTTTATAACTTAACATGCATATATACTGAGTAACTAATTTTATTGCTTTCATTATCTTTAGCTCATCTTTTAAAAGGCATATATTGTACACTTCCTTCTTAAAGTTTTTCTCAAATGAACATTCTCCGAGATTGAATTTCCTATCATGTGTCTAAAACTTAAGGAATCGTTTCTCCGGAACTTTACAACAAACTGAACTTCTTTCACTGCTAATAGGATGTCAAATTTGTAGTTTAGATCCATACGCAGCTGTTACATTTGCATATTCAATTAAACAACTCAGCTTATCGCCACTCTCATTATGATGCAGTTTCTTCTGGAGCTTCTTTATCGGTCTGACATTAGAATCAATTCCCTCTAGCGTTTTATTGCAAATATTATCCGCACAATACAAAAAATACATCAAATAAAAAGTTGTAAAAAAGAGTATTTTCATTCCAGGGTAAAACAAGAGTTTTCTGTAGGTCTGTAAAAATTAATTTCAAAATTAAACAATTCAATGAATTTTGATTTTTATTTATTTATGTTTAAATTTTATTTTTGATTTTTTTTTTACGATATTCTCTGTATTAACATTTTTAATAAAAAGTATTCGGGAAAGTATTTGTACTGAACAATTAGACAAAATCATCCAGATTAATAATTTAGGAACTTTGGGAAAAGAAAAATTCTATCCGATGTGCTTAATAATTGGAAAATTTTAATTTTGAAAAAAATAATTGCCCACACATAACAGAAATGTTTAATGTATTCTAAAAAAAGTTATTTTAATTGAAGTATTTTTTCCCACATTATATGTCTGTTAGAATTAATATTAGATTTCAACATTTCTACGAATTTTGTTTTTTACTTATTTCTGTCTAATTATTTTTTATGTTTTCTGCAATGTTTTATGTAGTAGCCTTTATAATAAAATGTACTGATTAGCAAAAGTAACCAGGCTAATTTATTCAGAATGATATTTACCAAAACAAGAAAGAAAAATCATGCGTCAGGCATAGTTATGAACACTTTCCAATACATTCACAATAATGTAACAAATTTACACCGTTTAATGAGTTAAAATATCCGATCTAATTCAACCATATGGAAACGCTTAACGTATTTGAAAACCTAATTTCAGTTAATCTCATCTACAATAAAAACAATAATTCGAATTTTTGGAGCGCCCTGTATATGGTACATAAATTTGCATCTATCAATTACATGCACTCCAAAATTTAGTTCACTAAAAATATACGTATACCTCAGTAGAAAATGCTTCTTCGTATTTTTTCTGATAAGGAGAATTATGCGTGATTACTTTTGTGCAGCCCTGTATATGGGGTATATAATTTATGTATAACAAATAACATGCAAGAAATAGTTAAATTTTAAAGTGCGTACCGAATTTTAAACTGCACATTCCAGTTATTATTACTCAAAGACTGTCTGTAATCGATTTCTTTTAAGTGTCTCATTAAATGAATAAAAAATGCTAAATGACCTATTATAACATAATTCTAGTGAATATCCGTGATTTATATCCGTTTGAAATAGCGAAATGTCATTAAACTACTTTTCAAAGGATTTTCCCCATATAGAATAATAGTAATGAAATTCTTTTGAGTGCCCCTGTAAATGAAAAAAATGAAATGAATGCCCTGTTAAAGCGTATTAGCAGTGGAATTTAGTGATTTATATTGATTTCAATAGCTTTGAAATAGCGCAATCATATTAATATATTCTTCAAACGATTTTTTTCCCATATACAATAATATAACCTAATTGTTTTGAATGTCCCTGATCATGAACTGTTAATACTACATACTTCATATACAATACCAAGCATGATTTGGGTACCCTAAATAAACTTTATTAATTGCATGAAAATCGAAGTATATTTACGGGATTTAAAACTTGGACAGACGGATAGACAAACCAAATGCATAAGCACTTTTCAACTTTGTTCGAAAGTATCCAAAAGAAATACATTCCCATTTCATAACCCAGTTCAGTGCCTACCTGAAATTAATGCAATTGTTACATGAAATCACTCTAATTAAATGGTGCACAAAGCAACACAAACAACACCTAACTTCAATACATACATTTCTAAAAATACGCGTATGCATAACATTCATCGTTCATAGACAGCGATACACAAAATAATTCGGTAACAATAATATCTATAAATAATAATTGGTGGCACTGCCTTATCCGTTGTGCTAAGCGTTTAATTATTTAATTTTTTATGTAATTGGGTGCTTATAAATTCTATTGATCATTTACAGTGTTGCACAAAACATATATGTTTCATTTTCGTTTTATAAAGAAATTGCAAGGTACCCTGGGGTAATAACGCCACGTTAAGGTTCTACCAATTTTCACGGCTCAGTTTTAGATTGTATTTTTCAAACAAATATATGGTTTGATACAGCAACTCATTGAGTATCTATATAAAAAAAAATAATTTAACAGATATGTATTCATAAAATGTAATGGCGTGATTTCTTGACCACTGCTATTTGGCGTTATTACCCACATATATGGGTAATAACGCCATGCAAACAAAACTATGAATTAAGATGGAATAATTGCATGTAGATTGCCCAATTCTAAATATACAAACTCTACAAATTTAGAAATTGACAAATTGCATTCTAATCTATTGAAAATGTTCATTTTTTTGTGAAAGAGTAAGAAAAATAAAGGTGTGGTGTGTGTGTGTGGGGGGGGGGGGAGGATGAGACAAAAGAATATCAAACCGTGAGCTTCTTTTTGCTTAAAAAGGACCGCTTAAATAGAATTATTAGAAACATTGCACAGTTTTAACTGTGTTTATTTGAATCAGTATTTAGGATGTAGCTCGGCCACTGTAGGGAATCAATCGGGGTATTAATGCCAAGGATTGGCGTTATTACCCCGTTATAGTTATTGCGCTGTACATTTTAAATTACAAATTATCTCGAGAAGATATCCAAAATCTTCAACAACATTTTGAAAGTTTATGAAATGTACTACAAATTTACAAAATATTTCCGGATAAAAAAAAAAATAGTCTTCACATCACAA
This sequence comes from Maratus speculifer, assembly GCA_964019185.1. NCBI lineage: Eukaryota > Metazoa > Arthropoda > Arachnida > Araneae > Salticidae > Maratus > Maratus speculifer. The sequence continues at coordinate 413,834,656 of OZ025294.1, forward strand.
AACGTATCTTGCAAATTTTAGATCAAGCGTTAATTTTAGTTGCTTGTAAAAACAATAAGACCTAAAAATGAAACAAATTAACTTGAAGCTGTTTTTTGCGATTTATATGACTCAAAACCCTTCTGCGCAGAGCACATGGGTGTCATTTACCAGATTTTTTCATAATTATGCATAATATAAGCACTTGGCGTTATTACCCCGCCTGGCGTTATTACCCCATATCACCTTATTTTAACTGCATTTTACGTTTCCTAACTGAATTGAAATTTATCCTAGTTTGTATTATATGCTAAATTTATTTCGAGTTGCAGAAAAAAAAAAAAAAAAATCAGACATTATCAGTAGTGTCAACTTTTCCAAAATATTGGGTTAGGCTCAAACATTTTTGAGTAAAAGAACACATATATTCTTACCCCTTCGGAGTATGCGTGTAAAAGAGAGAGCGAATGGCTAAAGATGAAAATTCGAAATTAAATTGTTTTTTCTTAAGTAAATTTTTTAATTATTATAATTTAATTATAATTTTATAATTTTATTAAATTATATTTTTATAAGTTCTTAATTATAATATATTAATATATATTTTTAAAAATAATGTTGGGATTGCTATCTATTGAAAATGCAAAAAAACTAAGCGTCAAGAAAATCATACATTTTTAGCCACCTAATTACGTTATCAATTCAAGCTATTAAAACAAATGGCTAAGTACGCAGGAAATTTGTTTTGAGAGAAATTTAGTTATACATTCACTGAAGGAGTTCCCGGTGCTCAGTAAGTCTAATTGATGTTCTTATCAAATTTTAAACAAAACTATTTTGAGAACTTTAAGAAAACAAAATTTATTTTCGGAATTAAATGAATAAATATCAATAAATTAAAAATTAAATCAATTAAAATTAAGTAGGCGAGCGATCAAATTATTGGGTGGGCACGAGCTCCATTGGCCCATACATGTTGGCGCCACTGGACATTATTTCAACTATTGATTGTAATTGCTGAAATTGTAGTTTCAAATTTGTTATGCTTTTTGCAAATTGTTTATTTATAGATTAGTTTTCTTTAATAATTTTACTATAGTGTTATAGTATTCTGAACTTCAATTATGTTACAATATTTTGAAAATGTTTGAAAATGTAAGTAATTAATGCTTGATTCATGATATTACATTTTTTTACTTAAGTAATATATCAAATAGAATTTTCAAAAAGTTTTTCTTCAGCAATAGCGATTCCGGAAATTTTGAACTAAAAATATAACGCTTATGAAGTACCATACAAGTGTTTTTAAAGTAAATAATAAACATGTATGAATATAAAATCGAAAACGCATATTTTTGGGAAGCACGAAAAAAAAATGTTTATTCAGTACCCTCCAACGACTTTAAGGGGACGGTGGACATTAAAAATTTATTTTATTCATTTTTATCTTAGCAATATGAAATTTTGTGCATATATACATTTCACCAAAAGCATATAGAATACCTACAAAAAATTTCCAATCTTATTAAAATTTGTAATTTTTTTTTACAAAAATTTAAATTTTTAAACGAAATTTTAAAATGCTCCTCGTGTCTTAATTTTTGAAATATTTTCTTGCTTTTGCTTTTTTATCACTTAAAACTATATTATAAACAAATTTGTGTAAGATTTTTTAAATCTTTTGAATAGTTAATATTTTACAGATTTTTTTCTAAATTCCTTATCGATTTTCATCAAAATTTTGCCTTTTAATAAGTAAAAGATAAAATTTGACTATCTTCATGAAGATGAATTCTAAAAAGCTTACACAATTTCTTTTTAAATAATATCAGGAAACCTCCTTATTAATTTTATAAATATTGATCAAAAATTAAGACGCAAGGAGCAATTCAAAAATTTAAAAACGCTGAAAAATTAGTTTTGATAAAAACAGATTTAAAAGTATATAAATACATTTATCTTTATTATTTACTCCTTAAAACCTTCATAAATGATATTTTAATAAGAAAAAACTGTTTAGGTACTATTACTTCCCAGAAATAGACTTTTTTCTGACGATTTTGCTATACACTGCAAAAAAAAAAAAAAAAAAAAAAATCTGTAAAGGTACTAAACATTTTCTAAGAAAATGGGATTCCAAGAACTTTTCATGTAACGGTAACAGCAAAAATTCAAGTTTCAGAATCGGTTACATGGATTTTTCCTGTTACCATTACATGAAAAATTCTTGGAATCCCAGTTTCCTAGAAAATGTTTAGTACCTTTACAGATTTTTTTTTACAGTGTAGATGATTTTGCTCAAATAAAGGTCCACGGTTCCCTTAAATTCCATTGAGCTACCATGTATCACGGATTCCTATATAAGATTAGAAAACAATAACAGAAGAATAAACTTTTATTTAAAATGTAGTAACTTTATGAGGAAACTTTTAAAAGAAATAAAGTATGCTCAATTTAATTTTCAAACATCATATGTCACTTCAGATGGCTTTACACTGTAAAAAAAAAATCTGTGAAGGTACTAAACATTTTCTAGGAAACTGAGATTCCAAGAACTTTTCATGTAACGATAACAGGAAAAATTCATGTAATCGATTCCGAAACTTGAATTTTTGCTGTTACCGTTACATGAAAAGTTTTGGGAATCCCAGTTTCCAAGAAAAAGTTTAGTATCTTTGCAGATTTTTTTTACAGTGTAGCAGTGTTCTAAAGAATCCCAGTTTCCTAGAAAAAGTTTAGTAACTTTACAGATTTTCCATAGCATACTTTGGCTCGAATAAAGGTTTATTTTTGACAGGAAATAATATTATTATGAAAGACAGCTTTTTAGATGAGCTAAAAATAACGTTATATTAAACAGCAAATGAATAGATTATAAAATTTATGAGTGCACAAATAAATTTACGGAATGTTATTTAGAAAAAAAATTTATTTTGAACATTTTAAGTTATCAATATATGATTTTGCATCATAAATGGAATCAATATAATCACTTACAGTTGTTTACTCCTCTTAAAAATGACTCATATAGTTTATCTTCTTCACTGTAAAAAAAAAAAAAAAAAAAAAAAAAAAAAAAAAAAATCTGTAAGGTTAGGAAACTTTTTCTAGGAAACTGGAATTCCTAGAGCTTTTCATGTAACGGAAACAGGAAAAAGTGCTGTAACCTGTTCTTTTAGATGAATTTTTGCTTTTACCGTTACATGAACAGTTCTTGGAATCCCAGTTTCCTACAGAAAGTTTAGTAACATTACAGAATTTTTTTTAGAGTGTACGTGTAATCGGTTTAAATATTAATGAATAAAATGTACTTTCCAATGTTATATCTAAAATATGTATTTAGGATTTTAAATATTCAATGAATACAAAAAATAAATATTATTTAGGACAAAAAAAAATATATTTTCTTGTAATAACGATGAAAAAAAAATAAATAAAATAAAATAAAAACAGCATATAAAGCACATTTTGAATCATCGCCAAGTTACCAAAAGTAACATATTTAAATACTTCCTTGAAATTACTCTAGATATAATCTAGGAAAACTCTTAAAACATTGTTTTGAAAATGATCTTATGAGAACATTAAAATGTCTTTATTTCTTTGTATAGCTGTATTTTAATTTACTACCAAATAATAAATAAATAAATAAAATAAAATAAAATAAGAAGATATATTCCTGAATTTATGCATCATTACCAGAAAGGTAAAATTTAAGATATGGGAGTCCAAGGTCCAAAATTCTCAGAAAATACATTGCTTTACTTTCCTAACAACTAAAATACGTACAAGGTTAAATAAATAAAACAAAATAAGCCACGTATACCTTTTATTATTATATCAGTAGATATAACAATTTTTGTGTTGTGCTAAAAGTTCTCTCTTGCCCTTAACTAAATCTTACTGTCAATTTATCTCAGAATAGATTTTGTCATAATGTGTCATGTTTTCAGAATATATCTGAACTTTTTATGAAAATATGATTCACAAATTTCCTAGAGAATTTTTATGTTATGTTTTTAATAAAATGTACTCAGTATAAGTACATATAAAATACATGACGGAATAAAATTTCGCCTTGCTTTTAACATAAAATGAATAATGCTTACTTAAAAAGCGATTAAATAAACAATTATAAATGTTAAAATTTTATTTATTTAAAAATCTTAGTACTTTCGAACCTTTTACAAACAGGTTCTTCCTCAGAGAATATTTTTATTAATAAATACAAATATGGGATTTTTTTTTTTTTTTTTTTTTTTTTTTGTCTTTTCTTTTCTTTTAAACTAAAAGTGTTTATACACTTTTAGTTTTAAAATTTCAATAAAGAAAGACAAAATCTCATATTTGTATTTATTAATGAAAATATTCTCTGAAGGAAGAACCTGTTTGGAAAAGGTTCGAAAGTATTAAGATATTTAAATAAAATAAAATGTTAACATCTATAATTGTTTATTTAATCGCTTTTTAAGTAAGCATTATTCATTTTATGTATTCAGTATTTTTTAATTTCAGGTGAAATTTTTTTATATGTAATCTTCTAAGTAAAAAGCATTTCAAATATCTTATTTTTAACTTTAAAATTTATAATGAATTTTGTAAGTCTTCCGCAAAAAATAACAAATCTTTTCTACTTACAATGGAAAAAGTAATTAAATCAGCCAGTTGGTTCATATGTTATATGAAAAAGAGAAATAACTTAATTTTTTTAATTAAATTTAAATTAAATCTCAAAGATTTTAAACACTTTTTATGGAAAAATGCATCGCAAAAGTCAAAAAGTAACTAGAAAAATTTACATAAAAAAAGAAAATTTTGTTTCACGTTTCCCTTTGAAGACTAATAAATAAAATTGCCTTTCTCCAATATTACATCTAACATATACACATTTAGTTTTAAAATTTCAATAATACAAAAGATAAATAACATTTATGACATTTAAAATTATATTTAACGTGGATCATGTAAAAAAAAATATTATAAGTAGCATTTTGACGCATCGCCAAGTTAACTAAAATCAATCAATTTAAAAATCCTGTTTAAATCACCTTTGGTGCAATTTAATAAAACATAAAAAAATGTTTCAAAAAAGATAACAACGTTTAAAAAATCTTTACTTTTGTGAAACTTAAGTTCCCTTTAGTAATAAAAATAAATACGAGATGACTTAAGAAAACATATTTCTGAAATTGTGCGTCATTATGAGAAAGATCAAATTTGAGGTATGTCAGTTAGCTAAATGGCGGCAGATGTTAGTTATTATTGTTTACTTTGTAATAGTGTAATAACAATCGTTCAATAAAGGAATTCTACCGATACATCAGACATTATTTTATTAATAGCCTTTTTTTAAAAAGAAAGACATTTTTAATAGTGCGAAATGACACTAGAATATTTCTTTTTTTCACTCCTGAAAAATCAATTTAGGACAGCAATTTTTGGGATAATAAAATTTATTTTCTGTCACTTTCAAAATGGATTCGAAAGTCTTTGAATGTTTTATTGAGATAAAACAAAGTAATAGGAAATGTGAATTGAACGGAATTGTGATGGCTTTAAAAATTTTTAATAGCAACAGAATTTCTCTTTTCTTACAATTGAAATAGCTTTATTATTCTGCTAAAATCAAGTGAAACATAGTTTCATTTCTGAAGTCAATGAATATATAAAATATAGGTAATTACAAAATTAAAAAGTATTTATTTAAGTTAACTATACTGTTGTGCGTAAAAAATATCTGTTTATATGAAAATCGTTTTTAACTTTTAATTGTCTACAACAAAATATCTATGTTTTCTATTTGATTTAGCCTTGATAATGCTAAATCAAATAGAAAACATAGATATTTTGTTTAATGAAAGTAGATTAATTTATAGCTCAGATTTTTATTTGCAACTTTTTATTAGAGAGAGTATTGAAATTTACGTCAGAAGCTCAATGGTCTGCAACGACTCCTTGTCATTTCAAATCCCAAATATTTTGATTGAATTGTTAAATAATTTAAAAATTAAGCAACGTGATACATAATTAAAATATAACGCGCGTGATTTTTATTCTTAAAAAAATTTTTAAATTTCATTTGTAATAGTTTATTGTTATTTTCCATCTTTGTGTTTATTTGTATTTTCTTTTTCTGATGATGATTGAGTAAATTCAATCGAAACATGTAAAAATTAATAAGATATTTTAATGTTTTTGTTAGTATTTAACGTCCTTTATAGCAATTAAATATTTTAATGCATATTTTTGAAATGTCTACAAGTCTTCATTGATTAACCATTAAATGACCTCATTAACCATCGTTCATTAACCATTTACACATTTATTACAAAAATATTATAATGAAGAATATTAAAACAGCTATGGAATCCAACATCTTTTTCCGGTGTATTAAAACATGGGGAAACATGTTTTTTTAAGGACAAACTGAATTTTTTATTTTTCATTTTTTTATATCTCACTAAAAAAACTACCATATTTTAATGTAAAAAACGAAATAATGTATTTAAATGTTACTTTTAAATGTAAAAGTGATATTACCATCTTAGTCACATGTCAAGGGTTAATAATCGAAAAAATGGTCAAATATTTTGGTGCTTACAGCAGCCGTTCTTATTCTAAAAAATTGTGGTTCCTTTATGTAGTTCCATTATATTTTTGTAAAATTCATGTTTAGTTTACATCATTAGTTTTATTTATTGATTAAATTTAAATTTCGATAAGGAATATTTATCTGGAAAAGATACCGAGCTATTTATATTGTGGTAAATGCAATCGTCGTAATATTTCTATCCAGTATTCATATTTTGATTTTAAAAACTTAATGCTTAAAATTTAATTTAAAAAATACAAAATCATATATATTATATTTTTATTAAAATGTTTTTCTTCTTATTGCGATGCTTCATAAGAATGTTAATAGTACACAGTGTTTTTAAGTCATAAAAATAAAACCCTATAACTTAAAATAAAATAAAATAAACACTGATCTAAATGATATGAATTTCACCAATATGCTGCTAAATCAACGGGAATTTTGTAGAAGTGGTAATATATATATATATATATATATATCCCACCTGTTGCATTTTGGAAAACAATGGGCGGACTTTGAGAAAATGAAAACTTTATTACGCATATCAAAAACATACAAAATGCAATGATTGGGAAAACACTTTGATTTTAGCATTTTTAGTTTGTTTTAAAATTAATAACATCATTTTTAAATTAAATTTATTGGTAAGAATTGGCCACCTATGTGAGACTTTAATAATTATAAACTGTGGACATTGTGAACATTTCACAGAAACACAATGGAATAAAAAAATGGCGAAATGCATTCGTAGGGAAATACGGAAAAAAGATTTTATCCACCATTTTCAGGATGAATGGCATAGTCATTGCGATAATTTATTTTTCTTTCCCCCTTTTATAATGAAAAAAAAAAAGATATGTTTAAAGGAATCTCAAGGCTTTGGCAGCATATTGGTGGAATTTTAGGTTATTTCGTTCTTTTATTATTGGCTAGTGCTGTGAAAATAACGACCAAATGAATACCCGTATGGTAACGATGATTTAGAATTCTCTACCCGTTAAAAAGTATTCGTTTCGTTAGTCGTTACTGTTCAGAAACTGGGTATTCGCAGTCATCGAGCATACGGCATACATCGTATAGAATAATCTTTCGAAGAATTCGTATTAATAAATAAACTAAAACACTTTGTAAAATCACCATGCTGTTATTGTTGTAGCTCGAAACTTATTTTTTCATTTTATGGTGATTTTACAAAGTTTTTTAGTTTATTTATCAATTTATCGTCAGTGGTTAGGGTGTTTTTCACTAGAATTCGGATTAGTTAGTGCTGCCATCTATCCATAAAAGTTACATTTATTGAAATTTTGAACTTTTATTTTAAAAAGGCAAATAGAATATTAAAACCAGGGCCTTCGCGAAAAGTGAATAATTAGGGATGGGGGGGGGAGGCTCAAGAAAATGTAGTGGGATGATTCATATATTTTTCTCTCTCTCTCTCTCTGTGACGCAGAAAGATAAATTACTGCACATTTACACTGTAGTTTAATTACTATGTTTCTGATTAAATTGTTGTAAAAACTTCATTTTATGCCAAGAAAAGAATAGGATTATAGAAAATTCGAGCGCATAACTAGTGCAGTATTAAACATCATGTTGGCTTCATATGTGCAAGTAAAATGAGCAAGTGTTGAAACACTTGTTTTAATTACAATTGAGTATTTTTTCAAAACTGTGACAGGTCCTCAAAATTAAATTAGATTTTTCAATAGAATTTCATTTGGGTTTTTGGAACATAAATTCATTTAGCGACCTTGGAATCTTTTCGGGGAGGGGGGCTGAGCCGCCCATAACACCCCCTTAGCTACGCCCCTGATTAAAATGCAACGCATAATTGTACACAGGGCTATAATTAAAACTGAGTAATGGCAGGGGGGGGGCGCTCAAGAAAATGTAGGGCGGAGCTCATATTTTCATATGCGTATTTCAATAGCGGGTTTAACGGTGAGGCCAAGGATTCATGATCGCCCCCTCCCCCACACACACATACGCTCCGTACTGCAGAAATATTCTAAAAATTACTTTAAAAATAAACATACCTTAAATCCTTATCCCCCCCCCCTCGTTCAATAACGCGAATCTTCCTGATCCTGTAAAAGGTCTACTCAAATCAAAATTAGGTAACATCTGACACATTTGTGAAAGCAATTTTAATCTCGAGAAATTTGCAAGTGTACTTATTCGGAAACTATGAGATTGAAAAATGTTTTGAAAAATCTATGAAATGAAAAATGTCAAACATTCTATGCAATTCGGCATTTTAAACTAAATTTCCTTACGCGACTGCTAATTTCTCCCTCATGATAACATTTCTGTGTTTGTCAAGTCTTAAAAATTATCGTAAAATGATTAATAACATTTCTAAATCATTTTAAGCATTTATAAGAAAATGAGAAACATTTCAATTTCTTCATATCTGAATGAAATCTGTGTGACTTATATACAGTCGACTCTCGTTAGTTCGAAATCGGATAATTCGAATCTTCGCTTAATTCGAACTAAACATGAAGTCCCGAAATTTTCAATGGCAGAATAACGTTAAAAATTTTCATTAATTCGAACTCACTTTCTTTTGACTTCGTTTAATTCGAACTAACGAGAATTCCGATTTTTCTTTTCTTTCTCACGGATTTCAGATCATTTGAATAACTTTCTTTCTTTGATTTTTCTGAAAATAATTCCGAACGAGTATACAAAGAATCAAAACAAACTTTCTTTAGAGCCCCGCCTGTCCATCAGTGAAAGCTTTAAATTTTCTTCCATTGTGCTTGTTTCTAATCTTTTAATTAGTTTATGTATTTATACATTCTAATTTAATAGTAAGTCATATTCTATGATAATAGACGAAATAAATTTAAAAATCTCTATAGCATTAATTCCTTTGTAATAGAACCGTATTAAGCATGTTTTCATTTCATATTTTCCATAATTCGAACTTCGGATAATTCAAACATTTCTTGTGGTCCCGACGAGTTCGAATTAACGAGAGTCGGCTGTATTTTGATATTCTGATATATATTTTCAATCACATTTTGATTTATCATTTAATTATCATTTGCTTTATCAAAAATATATACACTTATTTCTTTTTCTTGTCTTAATAAAATAAGTAAATGAATTAACAAGCCATATGAAATCCAAATCATTTGAGATTCGAGAATAACTAATGCAAAAAGAATGATAGGTATTTAGAGCTGTTGCAAACCGCATGTATTCGTTAATAAATAATTGAAATAACACGACTGATTACTAATACTACCTCTAATACAAAATACCGAATCGTTCTTTTGAATACTCGTTGCTGCATGAAAAACTGAATGAAACCACTACCTTCATTTCGGGATTCATACGGAGTCGGGTGTCTGCAAGAAGAGAATAGACTTTAGACTCGGAACGGGTATTTCATCATTTAGTTATTTGGGTATTTAAAAGAAAAACGATAGAAGGGTGTTTAGTAAGTTATTTCACCATTCGTTCTTTTGCCGAATATGTAACATTAAGTGTGAATTTGGAGGGAGTTTTTGAAGCAAAAAAAAAAAAAAAAAAAAAAAAGTTTTTTAGTAGAAAGATTGTTTTGAGATCGTTTAGGGATTGTGCTATTTACCTTACACATATGAAGTTTTATATGCATTTTTAAAACTTAAACGAAATAATTACGCTTTTTTTTTAGATTACATATTATGTATTACTATTTCGATTTAAAAAAGAGCCATCGATCTAAGCAATAAAAGAACAACGCGTGTTTATCATTTAAGAGTTTAATTAGACTAATTTAGTGTTATTATCTATTTAATCTATTAAAATTTCCTTATAATTTCACTGTAAAAAGAATGGAAGCTTATAGTAGAATAAAATATTCGTTCTAGCTGTATTTAAGGAATGATGAAGTAATTCTGGAAAGACTTATGCTTGAAGGGTCACCATCCGCGCTATGCGAAAAGGGGGGGGGGTGAAGGGGCGGTCGGCCCGGGCGCGGAGATTTAGGGGGCGCAAAATTTATAATACTAGCGTCATTTTTGGCCCATTACAAGAAAAAATTGGAAGGGGTGGGGGCCAAATTCTAAGTTTGCTTCAGTCGCAATTTTCTCTTCGCACGCCCCTGGTCACCATATAAAAGTATTAGATTATAACTTGATCTTTAATACAAAATGCTATTCGATTTGATATCACTGCTATTGCCATCAGTGCCAATCTTTGATTTCATGCTTTAGATTGAGTCTACGAATATGTTAGAAAACTTTTTGCGATGTTAAGCGGGGGAAAACTTTTTTGAGAACTCGCTTAATGATACTGTTATCGACAGGTTTCGTTATCGCATGTTTTACTGGTTTCACTATGTAGTGGACATTTCTATACAAATATGCAATTAATAGTTTTCTCTTTAATATGTACCTTAATATACTTGTTGAGGCGGACTCGCGAGAAACCATGAATTATACAAACATAAGCAATGTTTGAAGTTAGTTCCACTTTGTTCGGTTGCATATGAACTCCGGTAACGGCTAACGAGTCGTATTTCTAAATAACGATTCAGTATTTCGTATCTTAGAGAATACCCGTTTCTTAGTAACGAATACGTGCGGTTTGTAACAGCTCTATTATTGGCGTTTGCTTTTATAACTTGAGAAAAAAAACACCCAATAAGTTTGGATTTTGGTTTATGGACTTAAAAAAAACACCGTGCATGTTGGGAAAGTTAAGTTAAGTCACGCCAGATTATTAATTTTGAGGTGGTGATGTGAGTAGGATTCATGACGAGTTCCATTTTAATTATTTTTATTACTAGTGTAAACGCCCGTCTGGGACGGTGCGTAGAAATCGTGGTTTTCTCTTAAAATTTAATGTAATTGATGAAAATTTCGTATACTCTTATTCCGTAATCGATCTATTTGGTTTAAAAATCATAAAAATTCAGTAAATTGAAATATAATCTTCAAACACTTTCCATTTGAATCTACACTCTGCTTGTTGAACCATGTAAAATTTTATATTATGCGATGTTGGAATTTAAATTTGCAAAAAGAAAGGAAAAGAAAATGTATTAATGATTCATCAAATCAATTTTTCTTAAGTAATTCAAAATACAAACCTGGGAAAACAAATCTATTGAATCTAAAAAGACTATGTTTATTACATTAACATTAAAACAAATGGTTAAGTTTGACCTCAGATCACACCTAGTTTGTTATTTCTTTCAAAGCAACTTATCTTATCATTAAAGAATCCAAATTATTTATTTATAATTATTAAAGTCTCACATAGGTGGCCAATTATTACCAATAAATTTAATTTAAAAATAATTATAAAATGATGTTATTAATTTTAAATCAAACTAAAAATGCTAAAATCAAACTGTTTTTAAAAAATCCAAGTTTGCAATTTTTTGAAAATCCGAAATAAAAAAAATTAGTGGAGATATAAATAGTTTTTTTTATATTTCTGGAAACATATTTAAACGAAATTTAAAATATTGAATCATTTATAAATTTCAATAGTCTTTTAAATAGGAAGAAAATTGAATTCCAAAAAATGTAATAAATGTCAGTAATAAAAAATAATAACCCATAAATTGGGGGAAAAAATACAAACTTTCTTTATATTAAATCCGTCTTAATATAACAATTTCAACTTTCATCACCTGGGATCGACTAAGAATCTTCTGTTTACTAGCAAGAGGCTTTACTTCCGTGCTATGATATCGATACGTAAAACGTTGAATTTAAGGATGTATTTCGATCCAAAGTGCCTTTTTTCCGATTTATTTTTAGATTCACTTTTTCTCCCAAATGCACCAAACTTTCAAATTCTCTTATTTAGAAACTACACAAGGTGCCGTAAATGTCGATTTTTTCATAAATGTAGAAAATGTTGCAAAAAAATGCTGTCAAAAACGGCGTTTTGGACAAATTTTCCAGAGCGGGAGGTCTGCGAACCAAAAAAAGAGCATCCTGAGAAAATAATTGCTTATAAATCAAATTCTAATTAACTCAGTGAAAAATTACTTCACACGGCATCTTCTACATCACTTGAAAAATCACCCCAGCAAGTTTCATGTTTCTACTTTTAAAAATGAGTCTGAAAATGTATCGGAAAATTTCGAGCTGTTGAAGGCGGAAAATCATTTTTTCGAATACACCCTTAAGGTTCCCTTTTAAAATTTAAATCGCAAAAGTGAACAGATAACATTGAAAAAACAAATTTAATTTAAATAATAGGCTTTTTTAATTTTTATGATTTGTTGTGTGACAAAGTGTAATCAGCTGTAAGTACACAAAATTTGAAATATCTGACTTATGCAGATGTTAGCCTTGCGATGTGATAAATCGCCAGATATTGTTATCATTGGCATCATTCATACTGCATTAATTTCACTTAAAATCTTAAACCTTTAACCCATTTCATTTAAAAATCATATTTTTTTTAACTGAAACAAAGTGGCGCATCTGGTGTTTGTCGAGAATTAAATGCAAATCATACATTAAATTTTTTTTAAAAAAAAGCTTAAATATAACAATTTTGGAAAATATTGATGGTTAATGCCTAAGCAGAAAAATACAATATGATCTCGCATTCTTTTTTTAATTAAAAGAATTCAATAACAAAACGACATAAATTTTTTAAAGATATAAATTTTTCAGTTTACTACGTATTTAACCCCTTAACGTGCAGTGTTGCCGGGTCGACAACACCTAAAGTTCCCCCTGTTTAGAGACACAAAAACTCCGTGAATAATTCAAAAACTACTCTAATGGCTACTTTAAATCTTTCTTATGAGTTCTAGACGGCAGCACCACAGAAATCAAGCTCAACAGTTTTTAAATAATAGGTAAAATGTTTTACTGTAATGCGTGCTTAACAGCATTGCTCTTCTCACTGCGCTTATCAATGCTTTACTTATGGGAGGTTACCACTTCGGCAACAGCTGTATAATTAAAATGGTTAGTGCAATCTTTACAAAACAATACCTGTGTACTTCTCTAATCCTAAATAGATTGTCTAATTTTTCTTTTCTTTAAATTCCAACTTTAAAGAAAAGTGCGCCGGAAAGGGTTAAACGTTATTTATTTTACATACAGACTATTTATTAAACTCCTTTATCCTTTTGAAATAACAAAAAATCATAAAAATATACAGTAATTAAAGGGACAGTTTACTAAACATTTTTATTATTATTTTATAAATTGAATATTTTATGTTCAAAAGAGGAGCTTGTGGCCATTTCAGCTAAAAGTATAGTTTGTAAAAAATAAGTAAATAAATAACTATATATTTAATAAAATTGTTCTAAAAAAATTCGAATTTTTATAAAATTTTTACTATTTTTTTTTAATATTAATATTTTTGCCCATTATTTTTTTTCATACTTTTAAAAATGTAATACACCAGCCTGTGCGTGGACTTTTAAATTATCTAATATTACACCTAATATAATTGTTTTTACTGATATGTGTATTGAAAAATGATAAACACACCTTATTATACTGTTATTTTCTTTTTAAACAATACTTCAAACCCAGCATCATGCGCAGATTTATCACATGTATAAGATAAAATCATCTACGAAACGTTTTTAAAACTCCACCTCTAATACAAAACAAGTTGGAAATTGCACGTGAAGGTATCAAATGAGGTGCGTTCGTACGATAACGAAGTTTTAAAAATATCACTCTCATATGTTAATCTCATAAAATTGTAAGTAGTTAATTACAATTAAAATGCGTATCAAACAATGTTCTCCCTATATCATTATGTAATGGAATACTTTTGTGTGGCCTTGTAAATCAATGACAAATGTTCTTTGCACCACAGGTTATGCAAAATGTATATTATAACATGTACTTTATAGATGCATTTTATGATGTGATTTTTATTATGTTCAAAGAAGTGTAACACCATTAAAATGCATTTGAAACATTTTTCCCTATTGACCGTAACGTAACGGAATAATTTTGATTATCCCTGAAATTGATCTATGCATTGAATTTTCATAAAATTTGAAATGACTCGACAAAATTATGTAATAATTATATATTTTAAATTTCAAACGATTAAAATGAATTTGATGTTTTCCCCCATTGACCGTAATGTAACAGAATAATTTTGATTGTCCCTGTAATTGATCTATGCATCCGATTTTCATAATATTTGAAATGACTCGACAAAATTATGCAATAATTACATATTTTAAATTTCAAACTATTCGGCTGGGTAGTTTTTGCGCTGTTATATGCGGGCAGACAGACAGACGCACAGACAGACGGACAGACTGAACGACAACTATACGTGCTACGTATTTACATAATTACGAACGCACCTAAACAGCGTAGCATTTTTAATTAAATGCAAATGAAGAAAACATGAACATGGATAAGAAAAAAGCCGCAGAAAGTTTCCATTTGAGTTGTGATTTCTCTGGGTGTATTAATAGAAATTGCGTTACAATTGCAATATGTGTAAAAATTTTGTACTAAATGTTATACAAAATATTCAGAATCAAACAGGCTGTCTGTAATTTTAAAAAAATCGAGTTTTTGTTAAATTTTGAGGTAAACTTTTCCCTTAAGGAATTTAATTTGCATTATCATCAAGAACGTATACTTGCTTTTATTTCGATTTAGCATAAATATGTCTTTATAAAATATATTAAAATTAAGATTATATTCTTTGTTAAATTTTATTATTTGATGCAAAAATTTAAGGAAAAACTCTTAACACTTGTTCATAATTTTTTTTAATTCCATATATAAATATCATATCGTTTATAACCAATTTTATTCTTTCCATTATATTTAGCTTATCTTTTTAAAGCGGATACATTGTACTCTGTATTATTTCAGTTATTCCCAAAACAAATTTCTGAAAGTCTTACCATGTGTCCGAATCTTCAGAAATTACTTCTGCGTAACTTTATAACAAACTCAATTACTTTCACTACTAATATGATTAAAAGATTGAATAATATAAACTGAGACAGACTTGAATACAATTAAATAAATATATATATATACAGTTGGCTCTCGTTAATTCGAACTCGTCGGGACTACAAGAAGTGTTCGAATAATCCGAAGTTCGAATAATGGAAAATAAGAAATGAAAACATGTTTAATATGGTATTATTACAAATGAATTAATGTTATAGTGTTTTTTAAATTTATTTCGTCTGTTGTCATTAAAATATGACTTTTTATTAAATTAGATAAATAAATACATAAACTAACTAAAAGATTAGAAACAAGCACAATGAAAGAAAGTTTTAAAGCGTCACTGATGGATAGACGGGGCACTAAGAAAGTGGATATCAAATGCATTAGATTATATGTATACTCGTTCGGAACGATTTTGACAAAAATCAAAGAAAAAAGTTATTCAAATGATAATAAATCCGTGAGAAAGAAAAGAAAAATGAAAATTCGGAATTCTCATTAGTTCGAATTAAACGAAGTCAAGAGAAAATGAGTTCGAATTAATGAAACTTTTTAACGTTGAATTGCAAATTTCGGGACTTCATGTTTAGTTCGAATTAAGCGAATATTCGAATTATCCGATTTCGAATTAACGAGAGTCGACTGTATATATATATATATATATATGTTGCATCCAAAACCCGAAATTGGCCCATTCCGGAATTGGCCAGCAATGTTAAAAAATGACTGGCCAATTCTAGAATTCGCCGGCCAATTCGCGAACTGGCCAGATACAATTGACCAATTCGCGAACTGGCCAGATACAATTGACCAATTCGCGAACTGGCCAGATGCGATTGGCCAGTTCGCGAAATAGATATAGCACTCGGCTTAATCCTTTCTAACATAGTTAGTTGATAGTGTCTATGAATTCAAATAGTCTAGCCATCAGCCTGTCCGTGCTCTAACTCGAGTAAAGGTTACGGTTAACTTGTAATTGTCATCTTATTTGGTTTATCAATTAATTTCGATATTGAAAGGGATTTGTGTACTATTTTTGGTTAATTTAGTTGGGTAAACAAAAATATTTAGTTTCAATATAATCAATGAGAATCTTTTTTCCTGTACATTTTAATGTTACATTATCTTAATTACAAAAAAATTGGTACCTATGCATCATAGTTCGGGTGTTGGCCAAACCCCGAAATACGCTATTCATTTCATGTATTTCGGGTTTTGGCCAGGAAGCTTGGCCAATTCGGATATTGGCCGGCCAGTTCTAGAATTTCGCAGGCTCCGGGTAGCATTTTCAGAAAGAATCACGTTTTGAGCACCTTATCGCCAGAACAACGATTGGCGCGGAGATGAAGTTAGTGCTACGCACCCTTTCTTGTTTGTGACGTCAAACGCCTAGCGAATAGCAACCCTTCCTTCTGCAAAGAGATTGCGTTTATTGTTCATTTGTTTTTCCGTAAATATTATCAAGCAAAGGCTATAATAGGAGGAAATGTTATTCACCGTTGTTTACCATTAAAACATAGTTTAAAACAGAGAGCTTTTTCAGATTAAAATGCTTTAAATTTCACAAAACATCTAAACATAGTTTTTCTCAATTCAAAAATATTATTTCCTTAACCTCTATGTTCGAAAAAATTGAGAGGTTAATTAAAAACAGTAGTAAAGATTCTCTTGTAATAAATATAATTCTATTAATCATATGTTTTATGACACATTTGAACTTAGTTTATTTTGTGTTTGGCGATGCAGCTAGCTGAACGTGCTTGCTTTCGCCAACTCGCCAAGACTGGTGCTCAAAACGTGATTCTTTCTGAAAATGTCTCCGGGTATTGGCCGCAACATATACAGGAAAATGTGACACTAAAAAACATTTAAAAATACAAAAGTAAACGTTTCGCCAAGCTATACGCAAGGCCTCGTCAATGCAAATAAATATTCACTGCATAACAAACGTTGGAATAAATCAAGACAGTTACAGTTAGTTATTATTTTTTTTAGAAAAAGATAATATTCATTCGGAACAGCGCGAGCCTCATTCAGAGTAGGCGATCGTAAACAAGCGTGTAGTTTGGCGAAACGTTTACTCTTGTACTTTTAAATGTTTTTTAGCAGTGGCGCAGCCAAGGGAGTGGTTTTGGGGTTAAAACCCCTCCCAGAGCTAAGAACGATGACTATAATTGCCGCTTATATGAATCAAAACCAAACTTAATATTTAAATATTTTGGCGCATTTCGGAATCCGGCGCTTGCTTGAATCAGATTTCGTTTAATAAAATGATTCAATTAATTAGCGAAAATTCTACTTAAAATTGTAAAAGTGCATATATTATTAGGTTTAGTTTAGTAAAAATTGGTTATTTGAACTAAATCACTTTTCTGACACGTATTATGCAATAAAAATGTTGATTTCCTGCCACACAGATAATCTTTGAGTTTAAGTATTGTACAGTGAATATTCTAATTAGTACTGATTCTATTAACCGGCGATTCAAATAACCGTCAATCACCTTTATCAGAAACTCAACCCCTCCCCCCCCCCTCCCCAGAACCAAATTCTAGCTGCGCTACTGTTTTTTAGTGTTTTATTTTTTTGTATATAAATTTTATCTATTTTTTAAAATTGTATTCAAGTCTGTCTTAATTTATATTATTTAATCTTTTTATAGTTTTTTTTTTTTTAATTCAGACGTTAAATGTATGTGTATTGCAAATACTAATATGATGTCAAACTTATAGTTTAGATCCCCCACACAGATTTTGCATGTGCATATACAAATAAAATATTCAGCTAATCTCCATTCTCATTTTACTATCAACTTCTTTTTAAACTTCTTTATTGATATGTTTTTAGAATCCTTTTTAAGTGCGTTCGTAATTATATAAATACGTAGCAATTATAGGCATCGTTCAGACCGTCCGTCTGCACTGTAAAAAAAAATTCAAGAGGTTACTAAAAATTTTTTAGTAATCTTGTATTCCACAAAATATTTTAGTAACCATTACAAACTTTTCTTTGCAAGCGAAACAAGCATTTCTTTTGTAAACTGAACAAAAGAATTTTTTGTATAACTAACTTAAAAATTTTTAGTATGAGCCACCAAGCAAATTTTAGTAATAGCTCCAAAAATTTTTTTAATAACCACTACGTGGGCTCGAAGGGCAGAAGCTTCCTTCGAGCTACGTCCAGACTTCTGGAGCGGAAGATTTTCGGCAAAACCGCTATAGATGGCAGCACCAAACATTGCTAATGCTCCGTCGGGATATTCATAATCCCTTTAATAACGAGTACTTACACTGCATACATTCGAGGCGTATTTGGCAGTGGCCAGTATCGAACCCGGGACCTTTTAGCCTGGAGTCCGTTACTATAACCAATATGCTATTAAGGCCACACCAAGTGAGTTTTAGTAATTATCTATACTAATAAAATCCGTGCGCCTCTGTCTGTCTGTCTGCTTGAAGCCGATTACAGTTCGCAACGCGGGCGAGTTGGAAGTCGCGAGAGGTGTCTTTCGATTGTAAAAATTCCGGGGAAGTCATTTCGGGCATTTTCGAGACCGTGGGACCAAAATTAAAAAAGTTATAAATTAAAAACACCTTGGGAATCGGAACGGAAAATATCTCAATTCCCAAACGGTGCTCCGAAGCAGAACACTGCGCCACCTTGCGGTGAAGAACCTGAACTTTTCCCCTTTGGCTAAAAGAAGAAACAGCCGAAAATCGCTTTTTCTACCGGTGCTAATTGGGTTTTTTTTTTGGGCGTTTTTTCTTAAATCATTATGCAGACAGTTTTTAAAGTAGAAAAAAACTGATTACATATTCAGAATCTGCGTAAAAATCTGCTTCTGATGAACTAAAAAATACGAAAAAATGTCTTATGGGCGCGTAGTGCCCACCGTGCAAAACCAAATTTTTTTAACGGGAATATGGGCACGAAGCGACCACAGCTCCGATTCACAATCTTTTATTTTCAAGTGCACATGGCCCACACTGCGAAATCACATATTTTTAACGGGACCATGGCTCTTTAATTTAGCTTTTTTTTGTGCTTGAGGATTCGAACACGAAGACTTGCTTATTAAATGAATTTTTTTGCTTATTATATACTGCTTAATACCGAGGTTCGTTTGGAAAAAGTGGCCCAGTTAGCCTGCGTAGCTCGCTAGTAGCTATTAAAAATATAAAATTATTAACTATATTCGTTGCTAACTTTTTTCTAGTAATTCTTACAGATTTTCTTGTAACCGACTAAGATTGCTAAAAATTTTTTAGTAATTACAAGGATCACTAAAGTTTTTTTAGTAAATCGACACTTTTTTTTTACAGTAGGTCTGTTCGCATATAACAAGGCAAAAACTACCCAACCGAATAATTTGAAATTTAAAATATATAATTCTTGCATGATTTTGTTGTATCGTTTTAAATTTCATGAAAATCGGACGGATAGTTTAATTACAGGGACAATCAAAAGCATTCTGTTACATTCCAGCAATAAGACAAAAATAGTTTCAATTGCAATTTACTAATGTTATACTCCTTCGAACATAGCAGAACTGATATGTATCTATGAAGTATATGCTAAAAGATACATTCTGTGCAATCTGTGGTGAAAAGACTGTTTGTTTTTAATTTACAGGACCACACAAAAGTATTCCATTACATAATGGTATAGGAGGAAACAAAGTTTGGGGCCTGTTTTAATACTATTAAACTATTTAACATTTATGAAATTGACATTCGTTGCTGAAGTTGAATACAAGTCACTGCCTGTATAATAAGAAACAGATAGAATTTACGGAGACACACAAAAGATTTCGGCCACTATAATTTATCCGAAATAATGTGTACTAATACATCAAGATCTAAATATTTTTTTTTTTTTACTTTGTTATAGTACTAACTCAGTTCATTTGATACGCTTGACGTGCACTTTTCAACTTGTTTTCATATGATTTCATTGAAAATGTTGTCCACAAGATACAAAAAATGCCCAATTAAAAATAATAATAATAATAATAATTTTTATTTGAGGCATTTTTTCTCGTATTAGTTGAATGTTGATATTAGTTTAAGATTTAAACACTATAACCCTTTCTTGCGCAGTGTTGCCGGGCCGGCAACACCTAATCTTAATTCCAAACTTGCAAACGGCACCACTAATATTTTAATATAATTTTGCTTTTACAATGAAAGCTTAAATTAAGGAATTCGTAATATCTAGACAAGTCCTTTATCAATTCCGGTGTCAATCGACAACTTCTCATTTTACTAATAGAATTTACTTGCTCGGGAAAGGGTTAAACAGGTGATATTTCATTGCAAAAGATTGAATTCGCAAAAGGAGAATAGTTTCGGAAGAAGAATAGTCTTAAGAAAGATTTATTTTTTACCACAAAACTTTTCCTATAAAGTACTGTTTTGAGACGGAAAAATCGTGAAAGGATCCACCTTTTTGCAAGTGATAACGTTATCATTTTAGAAGCATAAAGATTGATATCCTGAAATTCTGTAAATTGATTTATTTTTTGATATCATTATCATTTTTGTAAGTATATATAGGACAGTTGCACCATAATTATTAATTAATTTATTAATTATTATTAATTAATTATTATTAATTAATTATTAATTAACCCAGTTCAAGGTAAAATAAGAGAATCCATCGAAATCATAGCACGAGAAAATAAACCATGTAATGATAATTTATCCTACAATATACCAAAAATATGGCATAACATCATAAAATCTTAAAATTTTTTATTTCCTTGCAATATTTTAATTTTACTCACGTGTAAATGGCAACATTTTTAAAATTTTAATTCATTTAGATTTTAATTTAGTAGAAATATTATCTCTCGATCAAGATGCAAACGTAGTCCTTCCATTTTCCTGAAGACGCCCGCAGAAGACGGCGCGAAACGTTGAAAGTTTTATTTTAATTGTACAAATGTATATTAAAATTCCTGTTTTGTGCACCACTGAGCAATGTGTTATTATTAATTATCATTTTTGATCCACTCAAAATTTTAATTTCTTTTTCTAATTTTTGTATTAAAATAATTTAACCCTTTGCACTCGAAATATTATTCTTACTTGCCACTAGTGTCTCGCCCAAATGATCTGGACACCAGTATTTTAAACTAATTTTCTTCAACTTATCGCCGAATAATCTAAGATAAAAGGCGATGAAATAACTTCTAAGATATGAGAAGTTTTCAAAGGATTCGGCTTCCCGATTTATGTGGGACGCCTGATAGCGCTATTGGAGAGTGAGTGTCATCTCTGGAATACAAATGGTTAAAATAGTCTATGAACTTTTTTCTTAGCCTGTTATCAAATTTTATAAAAATTCAAAAGATATTATTGAAAGCATTAAGTAGCTATAAAATAAATTTTATTCCAAAATATGGATTATCCCAACGTTCGACATTCCTGTTTTTTATAATATGTGGATCTAATGCATTATTAGAGAAACCATGTTCGAAGTTATACTTATGTTTACTAGTGAAAAAAATGAGAAGAATGATGCTGATAACCTGTTTTGTTGATGAAAAGATCTGCTTAACCCCTCCCCGCGAAGCGAAGAAATGCAAGAAGACAAGAGCGCAATGCAAGAATGTAACTATCATTGTTGAATTTATTGTGTAACAAAAATATGTATTTTTAAATAGTGAGCATTTCTTTAAAGTATTATTTCATGTAAATTTATTCCATGTAAGGTGGTCTGGGGTAATAACGCCAGGCGGGGCAACAACGCCAAGTGCTAATATTTTGCATAATTATGAAATAATCTGGTAAATGACACCCATGTGCTCTGCGCAGAAGGGTTTTGAGTCATATAAATCGAAAAAAAAAACAGCTTCAAGTTAATTTGTTTCGTTTTTAGGTCTTATTGTTTTTACAAGCAACTAAAATTAACGCTTGATCTAAAATTTGCGAGATACGTTTTGTGATGTGGAGACTATTTTTTTATCCGGAAATACTTCGTTAATTACATAAATTTGTAGTACATTTCTTGGACTTTCAAAATATTGTTGAAGATTTTAGATATCTTCTCGAGATAATTTGCAATTTAAAATGTACAGCGCAATAACTATAACGGGGTAATAACGCCAGTCCTTGGCATTAATACCCCGGTTGATTCCCTACAGTGGCTGAGGAACATCCTAAGTACTGATTCAAATAAACATAGTTAAAACTGTGCAATGTTTCTAATAATTCTATTTAAGCTGTCCTTTTTAAGCAAAAAGAAGCTCACGGTCTGATATTCTTTTGTCTCATCCTCCCCCCCCCCCCACACACACACACACCACACCTTTATTTTTTTTACACTTTCACAAAAAACTGAACATTTTCAATAGCCTAGAATGCAATTTGTTAATTTCTAAGTTTGTAGAGTTTGTATTTTTAGAATTGGGCAATCTACATGCAATTGTTCCATCTTATTTCATAGTTTTGTTTGCATGGCGTTATTACCCATATAGGTGGGTAATAACGCCAAATAGCATTGCTCAAGAAATCATGCCATTATATTTTATGAATACATATCTGTTAAATTATTTTTATATATATATATATATATATATTATAGATAGTCAATGAGTTGCTGCATCAAATCATATATTTGTTTGAAAAATACAAACTAAAACTGAGCCGTGAAAATTGGTAGAACCTTAACGTGGCGTTATTACCCCAGGGTACCTTATAATAGTAATTTTTTACTCTCTTCATTTAAGTCAGTAAAATATAATGGATAATAAATGTATATCGTTCAAAATGTATTTAAAAAAAATTAGGAAGAAAAGTAATTTTTAGACATAGATAACAATGTAATTAGGACGCGGGGATGTGTGGGAGAGAAGGATAACATATGATATCGTAAGGGAGGAGGGGTCCAAAATGCCTAAAAAGTTGATAACGTTATGTATGTATAGCCCCTTTCCTAAATATATCATTGAGGTCTTATCAAAATCCGTCCGGTAGAACGTTTTTAACAGTCTAATCTATAAAAATTGGGTTCACCTGATTCCGGAACTTTGTACATAACTCTAAAATTAAGTAACACAGAACGAAGCCAATCTTAGAGGGATTCAGTGGTTGAAAATGATGTCATAGTAAAAATGAAATGAGAATTTCTTTGATAAAACTAAATAATTTACTATGATTGCATCTAAAAGTAAATTTCTGTATTTCACCCAGATTAAAATCTCAACAGTGACTACGAATGTTTACATGCAAAACTGGTAAACGTGACATAAAGTTTGGGAATGTGTTTATTAATAATCTATGGAACATTAAAATATTTTCTTGACTAGTGAATATGGATATGAAAGGCATGCATGTAAATTTTGTAACGTTGAAACAGAGGTTGCTTTAAGATTTCTTTTAAAACTGAAATTAAAATTGTGTCATGGTGGCGCAAGTATCGTTAATTTTTTCATAACTGAATACCAAATATCAAAGCCTAAATTGATAACATCATAATTTCATTACCTTAATTGCGTATTATTAATTTACGTATAGGAATAAAGTTTAATTTTTCAATAATTTGAAAAATTGAAGTTATATCTTAGCTATAAATAATATTTGTTTTATGGATTAGGTTAGCCAATATATATTAACTATTGTAATTTATTAAAACGCACACACATACATAAATAGCGCCTGCATTCAACAACCGAGGTACATACAAATATTCTACAGACATACATATAATAAATACAACTGGAATGAAAATTTAGTCAGAATCAGGAACAGAACTCGGGACTACAACATTCGAGGCTGTTGCTCTATCCACTGAGGTACTCCAGTCGGTTCTTGGTTCTGTAACTTTTCACTAATAAATTATATTGAGGAAATTCGTCAGCAATCTATTAGACAGCCTTGATGACAGGACAACAATGAATAGATTTACTGTTCCGTCGATCTAAAATATATATTAAAACACACATACGCACATAACTATCACCTGCATTCAACCATTAAAGGCAGTTACAAATATTCTACAGGCATACGTACAATAAATACATTAAGGGTGTATTTCGATCCAATCTGCTTATTTTCCGATTTATTTTTGAATTTATTTTCGCTCTCAAATGCATCAGACTGGCAAATTGTCTTATTTAGAAAGTACACAAGGTGCCGTGATTGGCGATTCTTTGATAAATGCAGAAAATATTGCAATAAAAAAAAGGCAATCAAAAACGGCAATTTGATTCGATTTTTCAGGAGCGGGAGATCTGTGGACGAAAAAAAGGGTCCTACATAGAAGGTAATTGTTTATAACTCAAATTCTAATGAATTGAGCATAAAAAGACATCACACGGCACCTTATACGTCTCTTCAAAAATCACCTCAGCAAGTTTCATGTTTCTACTTTTAAAAATGTGTCTGAAATTGTATCGGAAAATTTTGAACTGTTAAAGGTGGAAAAGCGTTTTTTCGAATACACTCTTAACCGAACTGGAGTGAAAAATTAGGCAGAGCCATGAACTGAATCCGGGACCACAGCGAACTAGCCACTTGCTCTACCACTGATGATTGATGACTTTCCTCCACTTGATTTATTAACGGGAAATTGCAAACCCAGGTATCGGCCGATATGATTCAGTGGTAGAGCAACAGCCTGTAATGGCTATGGTCCCGGATTCCATTCCTGGCTCTGGCTAATTTTTCACTCCAGTTCGGTTAATGTAATTATTTCATGTATGTCGGAAAAATATTTGTATGTACTTTTATTTTTTGAAATTTCTTTATCAACTCACTTCATCAATTCCTATAAGCATTTTCTTTCGTCGAATTCAACGGTTTTTGACACGTATTCTCATATTCTAATATACCATATTTCAAAGGAATATAATATACTCCTCTATGAGGCTACTACGTGCATTACTCATTTAGTAACTTGCATGGAAATATTACAAAAATTTGGACAAATAGTATTAAAAGGAAATACATTTAAATATTCCCTTTTAATTATATTAAAAATTTCTAAATTTTAAATTTTCGTAATCATTTTATAAAAATAATTTTTAGTGACAATTATTTTTAAAATTTTCTAATAAGAAATGAAAACCTTTTATTGAAACAGTAACCAAAATCTTTTTCAGAGTTGCGAAAAAAAGGGAGTCAGCTGATGAAAACATTAACTTTTTTTGTTTTCTTTAGAAAAGAAAAATACCGTACTTAACAATGAAAAAAAGCAGGCAACAAAATTAAAATGAAGATTCAGAAAAAATCTCTAATATAAATTGAAAACGTGATAGCAATACAGAATACTTCGAGGACAGTAATTAAGTTACTGTAAAGTACATGAAAAATAATTAAAAGTTAATACGTGTTTTTCGCAGAATACTCTATTTTCTTATTTTTCAGAGATTTTGTTTTACTTTAAAATGTTATACTTAATTATATTCGTTTTAGTAAATGGAAGTTAATAAAGTACACAAGCAATTTATTATACCGGGTGTCCGTGTAAAATTTTAACAGTTGCTGGTGAAAGAAGAAAACATGAAATATACGAGTAAAAACTATATTGTGAAAATGCATATTCGACATGAAGTTTATGACAGAATAAAGAGTCGTTAGTTACATAAGCCAACTTTTAAAATCATAAAAGCCAGGAGGTAACCCGGAACTTGGCACATTAATCTAACAAATGCTGTTCTAAATTTATCGGTTACTCAAGTTAAAGCATATGCAATCCCATTTGCCTTTAATGTATAAAGTCAATTGCCAGAGCATTTTGATTCCTTGCCCAAGTTAATTCTGATAAATCGTGCAAACCCTGAAAGTGCAACCCTAGATCACATAGACAGAATAGAAATCAGATTATTCGATGCTATTTTTAGCAAAGTTTGAGCTAAACTACACTGATAAAAAACTATCATTTTTGCCATCTATAAATTCTAGTTCTCTTTGCTAGAGAGTTCTATAGTCTACTACTGGAATTTAAGGGCGTTTATCTATATTCTCATGGTAAAACTTATTTAAGAATCTCTGCAAACCGATGCGAACACAAGAGGTTAGTTTTAGTAACTAGAATTCTTGAACTGGGGCTAATGCCCCTCCCCTTAATTTATGTAAATGGGTTTTTCATGCAGAATTATCAGATTTCGCTCAAATCTTAGATATAGGATCATTCTGATGAGGTGCTTCCATGATTAATATTGGGTGTTAATTGGATAAGTATTAAGAAGAGGAACGGGGGCTATTGCCCCTCCCCTTAATTTATATAAAAGGGTTTTTCATGCAGAATTATCATATTTCGTTCAAATCTTAGCTATGGGATCATTCTGATGAGATGCTTCCATGATTAGTATTGGGTGTTCATTGGATAAGTTTAAAGGGGGGAAAGGGGGCGAAATCCCCCCCTTAATTAAGGTTAATGGGTTTTTCACACAAAATTTACGAATTTGCTAAAAATTTTGGATATAGGTTCATTCTGAAAAGGCGCTTCCCTGATTTGTTTTTGGAATTCATTGGGTAAGTATAAAGAGGCATCTGATGAAGGGAACTACCACTCATAATTTAGGTAAATGTTTTTTCGTGCAGATTTAACCGATTAGTTACATTTTTTGGTTAATAGTGGTAAGAAGCTTTTCTCATTAGTTGTGGTGTTCTTTTGTTAAGTATAAAGGGGGGGGGGGGGAGTACGGCCGATACCTCGCCCTTAAGTTAGATAAATAGAATTTTATGCAAAGTTATCCGATTTGCTTTCGGTTTTGATAGGTTCTTTTCGATAAGTCGAATTTCTGAACAGTTTTGGAGATTTAATGGCTAAGTATAAAGTAACTCACCCTGGTTATGCCACTGCATTAAATATATTAAGCAGTTAAATCTTTAAACACTTCAAACATATTTATCAATGTAAAGGTTCTACACTTAGCTAGGAATATGATAAATCTCTTATTAGATATTCAATAATTTCAAGCGCGATTTCACTGCTGAAAATTAATTGAAAAATCAGTTAAGATTTTATTAGTATTTTTATGGTTGCACGAGATTTTTTATGCTAAATTTTTGTCACCGGCTTTTACAGATCTAATAAATTAGTTTCGTAATTTTTTTGGAAAATGGATATTAGTAGAGAGTAATTCTTAAACTGCGATAACTTTATTTGTTACTATTTTTTTCATAAAACAAAACAAAAACTTTAAGATTTAGTTGTAAATACGTAGTAAAAATTTAATATTCTGTTAAATTTTTTGCTGGAAACAAGAAAGCGAAAAATACCTACCACCATAATCATCTATAAGACTGATCAATATAATTTGCTACATTTGCTACATGTCAATTTGTATTGAGCAATATTCACGCTATGTGTTGTACATTTATACTGCTGCAATAACATAGATATTTTTTATTGAACTTAAAGAAGATGTTCATACAAATTATATGTATATTTAAATCAAAACAATTAAAAATAAACAAGCCCTGAGCTCGAGATAAATATTCCTGTTTCATTATTATTATTTTCATTTGGTTAAATTCACAACCACGCCACACACAAAACAATCCATAGGATTTCAATCAAGAAAACAATCCATAAGATTGCAATCAGAAAAATTAAGGTGGGGGGCAGACGTTGAGATCAAGACATCTCTACAGCATAAGACGACTCAATTTTTTTATCTCCAAATGTCTTTGTCACTTCAAATTCCGGAAAGTAATATTTCTCTTATTTAATCTTAAATTTTCATTCCTTACACATCGTCATTGTAATGCGTATCTTTTTTCGGTGTTCAGGGAGCACTGCGTAGCTGTTTTCATTGCTGAATCAGATAACTGGCAGGAATCATCGTGATACAGGTAACTCTTTTCCAATATTTTCAGAGTTTTTAACTTTTCTTTCTCTTACCTTTGACGGCCCACTAGTGACCGAGAGGTTCTGTCTTTGAAATTGCAGACAGGAGGTATTGGATTCGATACCAATCTCGCCCGTCGACCTAATAGTTCGGAGTTTCCGTAGTTTTATTTAAAATCTGGATTTCCTTGCGTAAATACGGGTTAGGTTTCCCTAGAAAGACCCCCACGAAAAGCACCCCCTCTAAGAGCCTATATCCCTCGTGTTGATAATTGGCCATCATAAACGCAACCACTACCAACCTTTGACATAAAAGTTACAGCTGAAAAAAAAAGAATACGTATCAAGAATATGTCGAATTTTTATGACAACAAATAATTTTATACTATTCAAAAACTGTCAAATTTAGGCCGAATACACTGCATAAGTGTATTAGTTTACATCTGTATTACACTCGTGCATGAGTGTAATTCAGATCATATAATATCATATTTTGCAATAATATCATATCAATAATGTGATATAATAATATATATATATATGATATTATTGTAATAATTAAAATACATAATAATGTACAATTAAAATATTTTCTTTTACATTTTTTGTACAAAATTACCTCAAATATTCAATGTGAATAATTCTTTTGTGTGTGTTATATTACTAAAACTACTGAAGATAGTTCAAAATGTAATGTAAATTACCGTGGAATGAACCTACATATGTAAGCATTTGTTTAAAATACTTCGCGCTAAATAAATCTGCAGTATTTTACTCATACATTTCTCTGTATTTATGGTGCATTAAATCACACAATAAAGTAAACAAACACGCTGGAAACTTTTTTTTTTTTTTAACATCTCATGATTCCACCGTCACATCACATAAATATTGTCCATTGTAGTTTAATCCCTCAGCTAGAGGTCTGCACGGGCCGGAATTTCCAGGCCCGGCCCGGCCCGGCCCGTAGGAAAGTTATTTCGGCCCGGCCCGGCCCGTTGTAAAACTCAAAAGTTCGGCCCGGGCCCGGCCCGGCCCGTTTAATTTTTTATATTTTAGGCCCGACCCGGCCCGTACAAAAATCAGCGAAAACAGGCCCGGCCCGTTTTGGCCCGTAACAATTTCTACGATTTCTTAAAAATTCAGATTTTTATCATATAAATAAGATTTCTTTAAAGAATGCTGCATACATATCTATGGAATGATTTTACAGTATATTTTACAGGAAATACACATTAACAACATTAATGATTACTTAGATTCTTAGGCTTTCAACATTCGAATAAAGATTCATTAAAAAATTAATATGGCTTAGAATAAAAGAAAAAAGAAAGAAAGTTAAAAACATCGTTAATTTTGAAGCTGTTTCATAAAAAAGGATTTATAAATATATTTCTATATTATTTTATTATAAGTTTCAAATCCAAATTTATTCTTAAATTCAAAGAAGTCCTTTCTGTTACATTTCTAAATTCATTTTTTTTTTTCCTCAGAAACGCATAAGATTAGCAGATATCTATTTTCAGAAACTATATAATCGAATGGCATTATCCATTTTTTGATACAAACAATTTAAGAATACTGCAAACAATAAAATACTGTCATAATTAGCGTTTTGAATAGAATTTCCGGAAGCAATAGAAAGGGAAGGGAGAAAAACCTGCAATCATTTGAGAAACTATTATATCTCAACAAGTATTTTATTTACCAACAATGAAAAACGCTATTCGATTCCAAATCCCTTCAATAGTTAGGCTTATCACTTTTATACTTTTACAATTAAAAATTAAACAGAAAATGTGCCAAACTTTCGCATTATTGAGAAATTAATTTAAAAATCATAGAGATATATCCGAAGACTAAGCTAACAAAAGTTCTTTATCGCTGTTAATAATTTTACAAATCATATTTTGCCAATAATTAAGTCTAGTACCGGACCGGCCAGTCTGTATGTAGAAAAATAATGCAAGCGTGATCTCGGACCGGCATGAGTCAGCTAAAAAAATATTAAAATGGGTTACACATAATGTAATTCTCCGATGATGATACACTGTGCATTTTTATATTGATGCTGTCAAACTAATATGGCCACATTTATACTTATTCTCGTTAAAACCATTTTCGTTGGAAATAGCTCATATTTTATCGTTTCAACTGAAATCTTCAGAACGGGCCGGCAGGCCCGAAATTTTTTTTTATCGGCCCGGCCCGGCCCGTCAGGCCCGTTCAATTTTTTTGCCGGCCCGGCCCGGCCCGTTTATGTTGTTTGTCGGCCCGGCCCGGCCCGTTGAAAAAACTATTCTAAATCTGCCGGCCCGGCCCGGCCCGTTAGAAAATTCGAAACGATTCCGCCGGGCCGGGTACGGGCCACGGGCCAGGCCCGGGCCCGTGCAGACCTCTACCCTCAGCCCAATCACGAAATTTTTCTCTTTAAGGCAGCTTTGATTTTTACAGATTTTACTACTTTTATTTCTGTAAAATTGTGATCAATAAGGGTATTTTTTTTTCTTTTTTCACTAAATAACAAACAATATGCAGGTTGAAGCAAAACTTTCTCTAATTTTTTTTTTTTTTTTTTTTTTTTTTTTTTTTTTTTTGTACAAAATTACCTCAAATATGGACTCTCTGATAATGGAAAGTGTAGAATTTTATGCTACCTTGTAATTTTAATTTATTCTTAAATAATTATTTCAATTACAGAAATATGCAAGAAGATATCATAAAAAGGTTTTCATTCTCTCGCAAATGTAATTTTTAAAATAAAACAAAAAAGTTTTAGGTTTTTTTTTTTCTTTACTTTCTATTTAGACGAGAAATATTTCATTAAAGAAAATTGTTAATGCGATATTTTCAATGATATTTTGATGACAAAAGAAACGTAAAAGATATCAGAGAGGAATTATTTAAATAAAAAATCTTCTTATTAGTTTTTCATGCTGCGTTCTGAAAAGCCATTACATTTATCTTAGATTTTTCATTTTTTGTTTGTAATGAAATGAAAGAAAAAGTGAATACGTTTTTGAAAAACAAGAAAAAAATCTTTATTTTAACATATTGTTAATGATGTTTTCATTAAAGTACATTGATGATAACTTTAATAAAAAGCATCAAGTGTAAAGTTTTATTGAATACTTTTTTGCGCTGCATAAGAAATGGGCATAGAATATGTAAAATAAATTGTTACTAATATTTTTTTCTGCTTATTACCAATTTATTTAATGACATTGCGTTATTCAATACTTGAGAAAATAAAACTAATTGTCTCATAAAATTACACTACACTGTAAAAAAAAAAAAATCTGTAATCCTACAGATGTAAAGTTGCCGAAATCTGTACGGTTACTAACATTTTACCTGTACACGATACAAGAAAAAATGTAAATCTACGAAACTAATTTTTGTAAAATTACAGGAATCTGTAATTTTACAAACGAGTCTCCTAAAATTACAGTTAAGTTACTAGAATTTTATCTGTAACCTGGATTGCAGTTACATTAAATCGTCTAGGAATCCCAGTTTCCTAAAAATCTCTTACCCGTAAAGCATGGTGATGTCACTGCAACGTCTTTGTGAAGTCACATTGTGACTTTGTGACCATCGATTGTCGATGTGACGTCACGTGAAGTCGATGTGAAGTCACAGTGACTAAAATGTGAAGTCGTTATGGCCGTTTTAGAGCTCTTTTGTGACGTTTCACAAAGTGGTCACAATGTGACAAATTTGTCAAAAATGTGTCATTTGTGACTAATTTGACATTAACTTTGTGACGAAACTGTGACAAAAGCGACGATATTTAAATTGCCAGAAACATGTTTTTTAAAGTAAATAACATGTTTAGAAGGATATTTTTAGAATTCTAAAGATTTTTAAGAAAGTCACATCTCAGTCACAATGTGACGTCACTGAGTGGTGGCATTTTGGTCACAGATGTGATGTGACCAAAGTGACTCACAGTGACGTCACTGTGACCATGCATGCTATTAGGGTAGTAACCTTACAGATTTTTTGATTTTGAATGCAAATCTGTATCTGTTACATGAATTTTCGCTGTTGCCGTTACATAAAAAATTCTAGAAATCTCAGTTTCCTAGAAAACATTTTTACAATGTAGTTTAAAATTTGTTATTTCAAACTTACACTGCAAATTCGTGAAACACTTTTCCAACACTAAATGAACATATTAATTAACACTTCTAACTAAACTCGTTTTACATTGTCTTGTGAATGTGTTGATTGTACAAAAAATTTTGTTAAATATTACATTATTTTTCCAGAAATGCCGTTATTGATGTTTATTGACATAATTAATCAACTCAATCACACCCGTGTTCACCAACGCCAGTTAACTCGTCAGTCCGTGTTAAATGCTGGGCATGAAAGACCTCTCAGGAAATAGCCTTTCGAAGAAGAAAACCGTTCCGTGAAATAAATTTGAAATAGGTGGCGCCTATGTAAAACGGTTCCTTAGTTCGCGTGTTGTTTACATTTATCCTGTTCATGTTCCCTACTTTCCGGAGGAAAATATAATAGTCAAACTAACTAAAAATTTTATTAACATACGGCTTCTTTAAAATTCTATTAAATTATAAACAGAAGTTTTCTTATACGTCCATTAAAAACATTACAAAAAATTATAAACAGAAGTTTTCTTATACGTCCATTAAAAACATTACAAAAAAATTATAAACAGAAGTTTTCTTATACGTCCATTAAAAACATTACAAAAAAATTATAAACAGAAGTTTTCTTATAATTCCATTAAAAACATTACAAAAAAATTATAAACAGAAGTTTTCTTATACATCCATTAAAAACATTACAAAAAAATTATAAACAGAAATTTTCTTATACGTCCATTAATAACATTTCAAAAATTCCTTGTCATTTCAAATTTCAAGTATTTGGATTGAATTGTTCGATAATTTGAAAATAAAAATAAAGCAACGTGAAACATAATTAAAACATAACGCGCGTGATTTTTATTTATTTTTTAAATTTCATTTGTAATAGTTTATTGTCATATACCATATTTGATTTTATTTGTATATTTTGTTTTTCTGATGATGATTGAGTAAATTCAATAGAAACATGTCAAATTATTAAGCTCTTTTAGTGTATTTTATTAACATTTGGCGTCCTTTTTAGCAATTAAATATTTTAATATATATTTTGGGTGCGTTTTAGAAAAATATATTTTTAAAATAAGACTTCTAGTTGATATGAAATAATTTTTTTCTTAATTCTGATATTCGTGAATATTTAAATGCATATATATTTTTAAATATATATATTGTTTTTATATTTAAAATGCAGTTTTAAATTTATTATGACATTTGAAGAATTTAGGCCTACGCTCAGAGATAAAATTATTTTATGCCATAGCATTATAAAATGCTTTATTTTAATAAACATTGTAACCATCCATTTTCAAATTTGCAAGTAAGATGGATGAATTTAGATTTCATAACATCACACTAAATCCTATTAAATTTTTAGCACGATTAATTAATTAATTGACCTACGCATCTGTTGCCGTTTTGTCATTTAGTTCCAAAGTCATGATTCAGTATTAATACATTGCGTGAGAAGTCCTTCTCTGTATTCTCTGTTCGCTCTATCTGCCGAACAAATTGAGATAGAGACTTGAAATTTTGTATATGTTTAGTATGTAAGAATGGAACTAAGCCTATTGAATATGAGTGACCTTGATTATCCGGAACTATTTTTTTCGGACTGTCGAAGAATTCGTTCTGATGAAAGGTATATACAAATTTTCGAATTTTTTTATTTTAAGGAGTGATCGTAAAAGGCAATGAAATAACACAAACTTTGCATAAAGAACGAAGTCGATCGAATTATTAATTGCCGAGATATATGTAATCCTGTTTTCTGCATTCTTCGATTTTTCATGACCCTGTATTTCATTCAAATTTCAATTCAAAGATATATTTTAATTGGAAATGAGACGCTTAATCCGACGCAATTAATTGTTAGTTAATAATATTATTATTTTTAGAGTTATAAGGATGTTTCTTTTTCGAAATTCAGTACTACTTGAATAGTTTGGCGTGTTGTATAATTTGTCGAAATAGATTCATCAGAAACTCATTAATAGAGCATTACTATTCATAATAAAAATATTTAAATACACGTTTAAATTTTGTTTGGAATTGCAATGCATTTTATAAATAGTTTACAATTTTTTTTTTTTTTTTCATATATTGGGTTGGGGAAAAAGTAATTTCGCTTTTTTTCGTATTTTTTAAACTGAATTTATTTATATAAATTAAACAACTAATCAATAATATATGTGCTGTTTTGTTCGATGACCTTTTGCCATTTTCTGGTAAAACGATAATTCCGTCACTGTAGAATTTCTGAGAGTTATGGGCACAAAACTGAGCAAGGGCATTTTCACAAGCCTCTTTTGAAACAAACTTAATACCATTAAGAAAGTTCCGTAGAGGGCGGAACAAATAGTAATCGGTCGTATCTTGGTCTGGACTATACGGTGGGTGCATCAAAACTTCCCAGCCAAGCTCTCTCTGTTTTTGCCGAGTGACTAAAGATGTGTGTGGTTTAGCGTCGTCGTGATGGAAGACAAAGCCTTTCCTATTGATCAATTTTGACCGGATTTTTTTAATTGCCTGCTTCAATCGCATTAGTTGTTCACAGTAGATAGTTGAATTAATGGTTTGGCCAGGTTCGAGCAGCTCATGATGGACAATTCCTTTCCTATCCAACCAAACACTCGGCATCATCATCTTTGGCGTCAATCCGGGCTTTGCCACCGTTTGTGAAGCTTCGACCACGATTTTTCAGCACATTGTTGTCGTACGTGAAGCACTTTTCATCACCCGTAATCATTTGTTTCAAAAAAGGCTAAATTTTATTCCGTTTCCGCAGCAATTCACAAATGGAAACTCTGTCCATTAAATTTCTCACTGTAGGTTCATGGGGAACACAAGTATCGAGTTTCAATTGGTATCCAGTTTTATGTAAATGGTTCAAAAGTGGTTTATGGTTGATGTTTAGTTTTGTAGCAATGTTGTGGGTAGAAATATGTCAGTCTATCTCGATTTTGTTTCTAAATTTCATCGACTTATTCAAGTAGTGGCCGGCCAGGGAAACGTTCATCTTTAACATCGAAATTTTAGGAACGAAAACGAGCAAACCGTTTCTGACTTTGGCATTTACTTAAGCACTGATCACCTAAACGCCACACAAAAATTCGATGAGCCTGCGCCGCATTTTGCCCTATTTGGAAGTAAAAAACTAAAATGTAATGAAAATGATCTTCTGGAATCTCTATTTTAATAACGCAATAACTTTTCACTGTGTAAACAGATGACGTTAATTTTATATCCAGAATATTCTAGAGACTGTTACCTTTCAAATGCTGTATAATATGGCTTATTTGAGTAAGTATTACTCGAGATATGCGACTTTAAAGTTATCTGTCGGAAAAAAGCGAAATTACTTTTTCCCCAACCCAATATTATGTATGCATATATATGATGGGTAAGTATTAC
Organism: Maratus speculifer; assembly: GCA_964019185.1. Classification (NCBI taxonomy): domain Eukaryota; kingdom Metazoa; phylum Arthropoda; class Arachnida; order Araneae; family Salticidae; genus Maratus; species Maratus speculifer. Next base: position 413,870,484 of record OZ025294.1, read on the forward strand.
GGTGGCCCCCAACGACTAGTTTCTATAGAACAAACTGCCTTTTTTTTTCCTTTTTAAAATTGTGTAATTTTACAAGTACCATGTAAAAAATGTGTTATATGTTTTGTTTTATAGCGTTCTAAGTAATCTAGTGTTCATAATATGTTGCTAATTTGGTGTCAAAGTGTTGTGCAACACAACACTGTTGTAAGCAAATATTTTCATCAACACTATTTACAACACAATTAAAAATATTATTTTTAGAACATATTTCTAGATAGCAACACTTTTGCAACGCATTAAGAACACATTTCTAGATGGTAACACATTTGCAACACATCAAGAATACAATCACAACACAAAAAACTTTTTGTATATGAAGTTTTCTCATTCACAACATATTAAGAATACAATCACAGCACAAAAAAGTTTTGTATATGAAGTTTTCTCATTCACACCACATTAAGAATACAATCACAACACAAAGTCTTTTTGTATATGAAGTTTTCTTATTCACAACGCATTAAGAATACAATGACAACATAAAAACCGTTTTGTATATGAAGTTTCCTTATTCACAATACATTAAGAATACAATGACAACACAAAAAACTCTTTGTATATGAAGTTTTCTCATTCACAACACATTAAGAATACATTCACAACACAAAAAACGTGTTGTATATGAAGTTTTCTCATTCACAACACTTTAATGCATTTGTGAATTTGGTGACAAAAAGTGTTTTAAAATGAGTTTATTTTTTGCGTGTTGAGAATTTGCAGTGTTGTTAAATGGAACAATTGCTGAAGAAAACATTACTTCTATTGTTGCGAATTAAAAACATTAAAAATAAAAATCTAAAACTAACAATACGAATTACTTAACCCTTTATCTACCGAATTACTTATGAAGAAATTGCTTCACCTCAATAATTATCTTCTTCAATATCTGAAGATATATTGGAATTTCCAAATAACAATAATGTGAAATTTAGACATGTTTTATCATTAAAGCTGATTAAATGTATCAGTAGTTATATCCTTTTTTTTTTTTTTTTTTGTAAAATATTTACAATAAATAATCGGATTAAATAACCAAAAATAAATATCGCAACTGTTATAAAAGCAGTATATTTAAATGAATTATGATGCTTTCTGTAAACAGAAAGGTTTTTCTGTTGAAAATGTTTCATAGATTTTTTTTTTTTTTTTTTTTTTTTTTTGAAAAGCTATACCTATGTAAATGATTATAAAAATCACCACTTTTCGTAAATATTGAGCTTCGACTATTTACCCTTTCTAAATTTGATCAAGCTACCTATTTTGTGTGGAAGGAAAACTAAACTTTTCTTAATAGACTCAGCAAATAAATTTTACATTAATTTTTTTTTTCGATAGTACTTTAAAGTACCGTCCGTGCATAAAGGGTTAAACTAAAATTAACTAAAAAAAAATGGCATTTTACTAATTTTGGAAAAATTAAAAAAATTGACCATTTTAAACTGGATATTTAGACCCAAAGAATGCAGACCATGAAACACAAATGCAGACAGGAATTTTGTGAACAAATAACAAAATTTTACTTTAAGATAATTGCTATTATCTAAATAGAGAGCAAGTGTTTTCGAATTTCGAAGATGTCCCAAAACTTCTGGTCTGTTGTTCAAGCAGTTTCAGCAGTTTTTGAGTTACAAAGTTATTGTAGTTTAATAGGTTTATAAATTCGTAGGATGTAAAAAAAATGAATCTTTAAAAGTTGTAAGTTTTAAATTTATAAAATTTTCAATCATTTCTGTTATAAAATTTAGTCATTCTGATTATGTATCTGTATCAACAAACTTTCAACTATCTTTCAACTATATTTCAACTATCTTTTTCAACAAACAAGAAAGAAAATGCATACTAAAACAGTACTTCGTTTTAAAGAATAAATTTTATTTTTTGTCGAAATAACTTGGGTATATTTATATAACAATCATGTTAAATTTAAGAAAAATTTGTTCTTTTAAATTTTTTTTTTCAGTCCGTGTGTAAGAAAACAGCATAAAAAATAACCTATACTATGTATTATTCCTATGTAGCGTTTTGTTTATATATATATGTGTGTGTGTGTGTGTTTATATATAAGACATTCTACTCGACAACAATGCATCCTGCAAATGTCCAATACTTGATGTACTATTTTTAATCAGCACTCAATTGTAACTTATTTAACACTAGAACGACCAAGACCGTCATTTTGACGGTTTTCAAATTTCATGCTTAAAAATTTTATATAATTTATGGCGAGTTCCAAAATTTTATGATACGACTTTTAATGAAACATAAGAATATTTAAATATTCCTATTCAATTTCCTCTCACCCATTTTAATTTCCGTAATCAGTATAACCTATACCTATTTATACCAAGACCCGTCAAATTGACGGCTTTGGCAATTAAGAAACTCATCCCGAAATGGTGCGGACTTCCCCATTTTTCACATGGACTAGCCCTTTTCGCCCATGCGCAGTCCACTCCAGGCTTCATATCGAACGTATCAGTAAGTAGTAAATATAATTAGGACGCGATCATTATCAATTATGCTTCTAATGTGATAACGTTCTTAGTGAAAAGTGCAGTCTGTGTATAGTGTAATCCGTCCAACCTTAGAAAAAAGTATGAATATATTTTTATGGAAAAAAAAAATAACATTTATTTTTTGTAAATTCTAGTCAAAATGAAACTATTTCGAGGAAGAAAAAAATTATTCGGAGAATACAAAGAATTCACTAGTATAAATGAAGACTGTTCGGACACTAATTCAAGTAATAATAATGACTCTGAAAATTCTGGAGATGAAGTTGAAGTACGAGATATTGAAGAAAGTGAAGAAGAAGAATATGAAAGTGAAGATTCAGGAAGTGAAGATGAAATTCCCCAAAAGAGCCACAAACACAGAAAGCGACTGCGAATAAATTCAGATACTGAATCGGACAGCCAAATAGAAAGTGAAAAAAGACAGGAAAAAGAAATTGCTCTCGACGGTACTGAATGGGAAGAAATAGGGAATGGTTGTGTTGGTAGACTCCCTTCACACACTATATAGCTAAGGATACTTCAGTCTTAACTGGTTATGCGAAACGAAACATTATGCTTGGTAATGTTAGCAGTGCATTTAGACTTATAATTGATAATCGAAAGATGAAGCACATAAAAACTTGCACTAAGCTTGAGGCCAGAAATGTTTTACAGAAGGACGATTGGAAAATTACTATTAAAGAATTGTATGCGTTTGCAGCTATTTTATATGCTCGAGGAGCCTATGAAGCGAGAAATTTGAAATTATCCTATTTGTGGTCAGAAAAATGGAGACCGTCTTTCTTTCGCGAAACTATGAGTAGAAATAGATTTTTAGAAATTATGAGATTCATTCGTTTTGACAAAAAAAAAGTGAAAGGAGTGTTCACTTACGAACTGACAAATTTGGATTAGCTTCCGAAATTTGGAAGTCCGTTATTGATAACAGCCAAGCTTGTTACAAACCAGATCTGAATATAAGCGTAGATGAACAATTGTTACCCAAAAAGGCAAGATGCAGATTTCTGCAATATACGCCCAAAAAACCAGACAAATTCGGAATTAAATTTTGGTTAGCTGTAGACGTACGAAGTAAATATCTTATAAATGGCTTTCCCTATTTAGGCAAAGACGAACGTAGACCATCAGGAGTACCTTTGAATGAATTTGTAGTTTTGAATCTTGTAAAAAACTACGTAAATTGTGGGAGGAAAATAACAACGGATCATTTTTTTAGAGGTATGCAGCTCGCAAAGAAGCTACTGGCCAAAAAACAAGTCTTGTTCGAACTATACGAGAAAATGAAAGAGAATTGCCGAAAATAGCTAAAGTTAGAAAATTTAACATGGCTGTTTTCTTCAAAAAACTCTACAAATCAAATGATATTGTTTAATTAGTTTACAAAAGTAAGCCTCGTAAAAATGTACTACTTCTTAGCTCAAAACATAAATCTATAAAAATTGCTTCTAATCGAAAACAAATTCCTGCAACTGTGTCATTTTACAATGAGACTAACTTTGGAGTAGACGTAGTTGACCAAATGGCCCGCAAATATAGCGTAAAAGCTGGGTCACGTAGATGGCCCTTGCAGGTATTTTATAATATTTTGGACTTGGCAGCAATCAATGCGTGGATTTTATATAAAGAGACTCGGGATAGAAATATAACTAGAAAACAATTTTATTTCAATTACCCGAAGAACTCTCCAGTGAATATAGTTGCGGCAGAAAAGAAGCCTCCTCCCAAAAACAAGATCGGAAATCAATGGATTGTGCTCTAGAAAATTCACAAAATATTCCTTATGATCGAAAATCTTGCCAAATTCGATTATGCAACAAAAACAAAGCGATTTATACTTGCAATGTATGCAATAAATATGTTTGTGGTAAGTGTTCATCTAAGATAACATGTACTTGTAAAATATGTGCCTCATAATTATTTTATTCATATGAAATGTGCTATACTATAAATGCAAATAGAAAGTGGTTGTTTTTTATTAATAATTAATGAATTAATACTTTAAATGTTATTTTTGTTAAATTATATATAGATTTTATTTACATTAACTAAGTCAAATATCTTTGTGGAAAGTGTTCATCTAAAATAAGAGACACTTGTAAAATATCTGCTTTATAATTATTTTGTGCATATCAAATGTGCTATACTGTAAATACAAATAGAAATTGTTTTTTTTTAGTTTCTTTATATTTATCAATAATGAATTATTATATTAAATATTGTTTTTGTTAAATTATATTCTTTTATTTACATTAACTAAGTTTAATAAGTTCGTTGCTAGTGTTAATCTAAGATAACATGCAAAATATGTGCTCATAGTTATTTCATGCATAGCAAATGTACTATACATGCAGATAAAAATTGTTTTTTTTTAATTGAATTTTTATTAATAATTAATGAATTATCATATTAAATGATGTTTTTGTTAAATTATACATTTTTATTTACATTAACTAAGTCAAAAGTTACAATGAAAGCCGTGATCAAAATTCCGTCAATTTGACGGATGCGGTAAAACTAGGTATATATGAAACACCGGTAGTTCTAGTGTTAATTTGCAGTCACGCATGACACAATTCGATAGGACATGGAATGAAATTCTTGGAGAATTTTCCCATTCAAATCACACATAGACAACGTAATCAAATACATTTATTTATAATTCAAATGATGTCACAATTCCACCAGACTACGGTTTGAACGAACAAACGTACATTCTTATTTTAAAAGAAATATAATAATGCAAAGGATGCACCGAATCTAACGGGATATAAGAATCCAATGTTCGAAATATAATGTTACTTTACCATTGTTGTTATCATGTATCACTTCTTTTTCAAGAATTAAGGGGGAAAATACATATTAAAACAATCCGTTCTCTTGAAAAAAATTATTTTTTTACATAAATAATACATATTTGTGTCTTTATATTTATAAAAAGGAAAACTACAAAATTTTATAATAGGGAATGTCTATAAATGATGTGACACTTTTTTCCAATATTCTTGACACCTTCTGCCCTTTTGTCACAAAATGTCACACTTCACACACTCCTTGTCACATGTCACGCAATATTACATAAAAATATACTTGCAGTTCAGAAACAAAGTATACTACGTTAAAAATCATATTTCAACTTTTATTTTTATACTTTAACTATGTTTTTAATGACTTTGTATGCATAACAATGAAAAAAATTTCATGTACTTACGTTGTATGAAATAAGGTTAAAATTTACAGCAAATAAATACAATGGTATTAAAATATTAGTATGAAAGACCAGGTAAAAATAGCAATATTTTGGAATTTGAAATGGAATTTAATATATTTGGCTTTAATTCTTATCTTTACTTTATAAACACAAAATTCTTTAATTTCAAAATCGAACCCCCCCTCCCCTCTCCCAGCGTGATATACTTTATGGACGGCCCCTTATCTTGTTTTTTTTTTCTTTAAATAATGACTTACATTACAGAAGTATGCAAAATGATAAGATTTTTTTTAAATCCATTATCCCGTAAATGTAACAGTTGTTTATTCTTCTTATAAAACAAGGGAATGTTTAATCCATCTTTCTTTCTATTTAAAAAGTAAATGCTATTTCATTAAAGAAAATTTTGAAAATGATTCTTTTCTTTCTTTTTTTTCCAGGATAAAAAAAAAGGGAAGAAAAATATTAATTCCATGAATGCATTTAAATAAAAGGCTTTTCATCTGTTGCACATGCTGCGTCAGAAATGCTATTACTTTTAACTTGTGTTTTTCATTCTTTGTTTGTGATGAAAGGAAAAGAGAAAGTAAAAGCATTTTAAAAAAAGAAAAAACATATTATTCCTCTTAAAATGATGTTAAAGATATCTTCATTATGGTACACTGATAAAAACATTTACAAAATGCATCAAGTGGTATCTTAGATGAAGAATCTTTCTTTTCCACTGATAAAAAATGAGAATTAAACATAGCAAGTATAAAACACATTGTTTTAATGAATTATTTCTTGCAGGTTAATTTCAATCTAATTAATGATATTATATGGTTTAATGCTTAAGAAAATAAAACTTATATTTAATGTTATACGATACAATAAGATTTCTAAACTTATAAAACCTAACAGGTTCTAATTTTTTTTTCTATTTAGGCAAACAACAACAACAACAATAATAATAATTATAAAAGTATTAATAATAATAATAATAATGATGATGATGATAATATTTAAAATTCAAAGATAATTATAACAATACCAATCAATAAAGTGAAGCTTCAGCTAGCATTTTTGCCGATCCCACCAAAGCTAGCATAGGGAAGTAAATACGAGCTTCTGATTGGTTGAATAATTTCAAGAGCAATTTTTGTTTATAAATAAATTATTATCAATGTGGATGTACGTATTCGGGCATATATGTGTAAATCATGTTAAAATAATAATAAGACATTACAATTATAAAAAAAAAAGAAAAGAAAGAAAGAAATGTAATATAGAAGAAATGGGTTTGTAAATGTCGCGTAATTAACGTCGTAAAAAAGAAATGTGATTATTCTTTCTAAATAAATTGTTCTGAATGTGGATTTACGTATTAGAGGCATATATGTGAATATCATATTGAAATAATTAAGAAGAAATTCCTATTTAATTATTTTTGTTTTTAAGTAATACAAAAAAATTGTGAAAAATCATCATTATAACTTCTTTAATTCTAAATTCCAGAAAATCGGTTTTTTTATCTATCTTTTAAATATCTAAAATAAGAAGTAAAATAATAAAACTCCATCTTTTAAAATGTTTTCAAACAGAAACTGATGATTACATAAACTCAAACTCAAAAATGAACGAAAAGAAAATGCTCTTTGAATTATTCAACCAATCAGAAGCCCGTATTTTATTCCCTATGCTAGCTTAGGTGAGATCGGCAAAAATGCCTTCAGCTAGGTTTTGATTTGTAGAATTTTTGAAAAATTTTTTATTAATTATATTTATTTATTTTTAATACTTTAAATCAAAGAAAATTACATTTAGAATTGAATTTATCATAAATTCGTTTATGTGTATGAATATTGTAGCTCAAAAATTCTGACATTTTAATCAAGCTAAACATACATCATATTTATTACGTTCGGTGTGAGTAATAAAACCGTGTTAGCAAATATGCTCTTTGAATTAATCTGAAATTAATATGCACATGGATTCTAAAAGTACTATAGTAAATTAATTCGATAAAATATCTCAATTTTATAAGATAAATTACAATTTCATGAAATAAGGATTAAAAGGAATTTCAAGTCAAATTTTTTTTACCTTTTTTTTTATTATTTCGAATTAGCTTTGAAAGTTAAAATTATTGTTATTTATTTATTGTAACAGAAAAAAATTAGAATAATTTAAAACAAAATATCAACACATTGAGCTATTAAATCGTCAGAAGATACAAAGATTCAAAAGGCTTGTTTTAAACGAGATGTGTTTGAATTTTTTTTACCCCTTTTTTCATACGTAACACTGATATGTTAAACCGGTTGTGACGATTTAAATCTTCAATAGAATAAAAGGTGATTTTAAGAGTATGTTTTAGACTCTTTCAAGACATAAAATATCGGGGATTTATGCCTTGAAAGTTTTTCGGAAGAAACTCTTATAAAATTTTAAACCAATATTAAGTTAAGAAATTAACTTTATTATTTTGTAAAACTCAAAGTTCCAGTTTTTTACGAATACTTTAAATGAAAAATGTAAGTGTCAATGCTATTTGTGAATTATTAAATGTCCCTTTAACATTGCCGTTAGTATTCACTTATATTGTAGTTAATTAATTTTTTTTCGATTAATCAGATATAAAATAAATCTTAAAACAATACTCTTTTGAAGAAAAAAGTACCATTTTTAATATATACACATGTATGTAAATACTTGTGTAAGTAAGCATACAGATATGCATAATATGAAATGCAAACTTTCATAGTACACTGTAATTTTCATTTTGTTTTTAAATAAGGACTTCCATTAAAGAAATGCGAAAAAAGATAACATAAAAAAAACTTCCCATACTCAGTAAAATAGTACTTTAAAAATTGAAAAAAAAAATGTAGGAATATTTAGTGGTTCGATACTTTGTATTTATAATGTAGATATTTCATTAAAGAAGATTTTTTTTTTTTTTTTTTTTTTTTTTTTTTTGTAAAAGATTTTTCGTTTTTACTTTGTTGATAAAAAACATACAAAAAAAATCTGATTTTCATAGATATGTATAAATTAAAGTTTTCTTCATTTTCTTTTCATACACGCGTCAGAAATGTTATTAATTAATATGTTTTTTATTCTTTATTTTTTAAGAAACCGAAAAGAGTAAATGCATTTTTAAAAGGAAAAGAAAGAATCTTTCTTTTAAAGTAATAAAGTTAATGATATTTTATATTAATTTCAGTCCTCCCTACCCCTTGGGGACGAGCGACACATATACGTGGCACAACTTAAGAATCCTTGTTTATCGCAACCACTAAAATTTTACAGCAAAAATTGCCATATTTAATCCGAGCATTTTCAGGATTTAAAAAGGCACAAATTTCTGTTTTTAAAATCCGGTGACAAAACATTAAAAATTTCGTAAAAAGCTCCTGTCGCGAAAGGATTAAAAAAAGAAAAAGATACACCATATGCATTTTAATCAACAAATTACCTCAAAAGCAAACAAAATTAGCTATTCAATTAACAATTATGAATAATTTCCATTTATGTTGAAAACAAAATTAAGAGTTCATCATCATAATAAAGTAACTATGCTTAAAAATATCTACCCACATTACTGCAATTTTTATTGGAAATAGTAAAAAGAAATTTAATAGTCCGAATTTAAAATTTCTATAAATCCTAAATAGTATCACCAAATTACTTTGCATTTGGTATCCTAAAGTAAAATAAAGAATAGTTAAGTAAAAGTTAAAGTTAAGTTAAGAATTTCGGAACTAAACATGCAGCTTACACTTCATTTACAAAAATTGTACTTGAATAACATTCAAAGGTAAATTGTAAGCAGTATTGTGATTCTATGCTGTTTCGTAGAAAATAAAATGATGACACTTTTTCATCTATGGATGATTTTTGATTTCTTTTAGTTGCAATTTTTTTAACTTCAGAAAACAATAACTCAGTGATGAATTCAGGGGATGTCAAAGGGGATAAAAAGCCGGGAAAGTGGGACTCCCCCTTGAAAGCACCCCTTCTTCTAATATTCCTATTGTCTTTCTCGGAATACGCAAAATTTCATCCGGAGAAAAACGACTCTGAATTCAATATTTCGCAAACGTGTTTTAACCTTTGTGTTGTCCTTCATACAAATTACATTTTCGTATTTTATTATTATTATTATTGTGACTTTTAAACCCTTTAAATATAATCCACGAGTCGCCACTGGTAGACAATCTGCATTTTTTGTTTAATATATGGTATTCTACACCATGTTCCATTGCAATTTTCGCTCTTATTAATATTTGCTAATAACTCTCTGAGTTTACTTTAGTTTCCTATACACTGTAAAAAAAAATCTGTAAAGGTACTAAACATTTTCTAGGGAACTGGGATTCCAAGAACTTTTCATGTAACGATAACAGGAAAAAACCATGTAACCGATTATAAAACTGGAGTTTTTGTTGTTACCGTTACAGGAAAAGTTCTTGGAATCCCAGTTTCCTAGATAAAGTATAGTACCTTTACAGATTTTTTTTTACAGTGTAAGTGACGTAAAATCTAAATTTTATCCTATCCTGTGATTTTTATTTTAAACTCACATAATGACTTCTTAAATAAATATTATTTCAAATTCGCAAAACGTAATACAAAAAGAGATTTACATTATCCCTTTAATATGATTTTTTCCTTTTTTAAAAGACAAAAGAATTTTTACCTTCTATTTATAAGATAAATATTCCATTAAAGAAAACTTTTCAAATGCTATTTTTAATGATATTTTGTTATTAATTTGATGGCGCATAAAAGATTTCATGACTATGTTTAAAAGACGCTTTTGCATTTGTTTTATGTATAGTGTCAGAAAAGTTATAACTTTTAACTTGTGTTTTTATTCTTTATTTATAATGAAATATTAAGAAGTAAATGCATTTTTAAAATGAAATATATATATATATATATATTATTATTTCTCTAAAAATACTGGAAACGGTATTGCATTAAGGCAGATTGATAACAACTTTGATTAAATGTATCATACGTAATGTTTCTTTGAATAATGTTTTCGCCCTTATAATACAAAAGGTTTATAAGTGACTTATGATAAAACATGTTCTTATAAAATAATATTTTTAGTTTATTCAATTATGTTATATAATTTAATACTTAACGTGAACATGTAATGAAACACAATTTAAAAATTATCCAAATAAAAAAAATATATTACATACGAAGTTTTTAGAAATCAATGTTTGATAGATTATCTTGATTTATCTTAAATCAATTTGAATTTTTTATTATATAAATCTGAATGCCAGTTAAATTCAATCCAAACTTTAGTAGTTTTCTGTTGGCATAAAATTTCTCTCGCAACCAATAATTAAAGTCTACCATGAGAACCAGTATTTCTCTAATTTCTTAAGTACATTAATAGTTTTAGGCAAATGATTATTTATATGTAAAAAAAAAGTACAACTACCAAAGTTAAAAATAACTTACTATATGCAATATTTTAAAAAAATTAATATACGGAACATATTTTTTATAATTTTCCTTTAGCATTTTTTTTAACGTGGGACTCATGTGTATTATATTTCAAACAATCCTTGTATTCTACAGAAATATATAAATATTTAATTCTAAAACATGCTGCACGCATGTAAATGCTTGTTTTATCTCAGTTATAATCTATGGGGCCGTTAATCAGAAAATTCTCTACGTAAAGGTTAACATTCTTTATAAGATGTTTTTGCGGAAGATTTAATATTAATGCTTTCAGAATATCCAAAACATATTCTTTCCACTTCGGGTAAAATGTAATCTCCCATAGTATACAGAGACCTTGGAGGGTCGATGATATAACCAAGCAAACTCCGAAAAATTTATTTAATGCCGATCTGAGCCGAATGTTAAAATTCGGCCTTAACAATTATTTTTAAACAGATTTAAGTTATTTTATGCGAAATTTGATGACAGATAAAGGGCTGGAAGTGCATAGTAATGCAGTTAATAATGCCGTATTTAATAGCAACAGTATTCCAATACCAAAATGTTTAGTAACTATTTTAGCACTGTTGGAATACAGAGTACAATAATTCCACTAACTCTCGTGATATTGCTACATTTGACACAAAGCAACTGAAGTCTGTTAATAAATTCACTAAAATCGCTTCATTATTGTTAAAGTTAGGAACATGAATCCGATATCGTGTTGTAGGGAAAACTTATTTTACTGCAGTTAGATTGCGTGCTTTGATTCCTTTTCAAAAATCGCAAATACCTACAGATAAGTTTTAATCTCTACCCAGGTTGCGTACATACATTTTAATCGAAATTTTGCAAATATAACAAATGCTCTCGGAAACAGAACGACTTTTTGAAGTTATATTACAATATATTATGTATCTACTGTGCTGGAAAAAGGAATTTTCTGGGGTCTTTTTAAGAAACAAGCATTAATAGCACATATTCCTAAAACACTATGTTAATATTCAAAAGTAAATATCGCCAGAAGATGAATTTTATCCTCGAACTCAGATCACGTAAATAACATCTCACGTGCTTGTTCTGATAGTGTCAAATAAGCGCATTTAGATTTGAGCCATAATCGACTTCATTCTGAAAACCGTTTCCACGGGATACAAAATCTCTATTATATCACAGAGTAAAAAGAAAAAATGGAGATGAAGAGTAGTGACTGGATGTGACGCCGAAAATGCAAGAATGAAATCCGTTACTTTCGGCCCAAACACAACCATGTGTTCATGTCCACCTTGCATTCGTGTCATTAATGCAAATCACTGGGCCGTGGTAGCCTAGTGGTCATAGCACCGAACTCCAGTCTTAAAGGTTCCGGATTCGATACTCGACATCACCAAAGACCCACGAGTGTATGCAATGTACACGCTCGTTAAATAAAAGGGTTCTGAAAGGCCTGTGGTCGGTCGTAGCAGTTACCATGGGTTGTCTGATAAACATTTCACTCCCAGAGACATATCAAAATTGAGGAGGTGGTGATGTCTGATGCTGCAATCTATGGGGCTTTACCGAACATCCTCTGCTGCAGAAGTCTAACTTCCAACCCCCTGGGTGCAGTCCAATAGAAGCTCCAGCAGCCTTCTTGCCCTTCAGGCACAACAACAATACAAATCAGTCCTTTGTGAAAGGATACTTTAGAAGCTTAAATAAAAACAGCTCACTTTCATTTTAAAAATTATGTTCCTGTTCCAGATGCTTGCTTTGCTTGGACCAAATGAGGGCATTTAAATTTGAGCAATAATGGACATCATATTACATACGGATTACAACATCTCTATTATTTCTCTTTACCATGTGCTATTAGGGTAAAGTGGAGACAGATGCCGCATATAGAAAAAGATAGGCTGCTTTTTTTCTCAAGCAAATCACATTTTTAATTGGTCAAATTACTTAAAATAAAAATAAATAGCAGTAAACTGTACAAAGTTTAACGAAAATGCAAAAGTGTAAGCTAAAAAAGTAAAATTGAGGCAAAAAAATGAAATTGAATAGAAAAACATTTCAATTTACATAAATGAATAGCATAATTGCTGGAAACAATAGACAGCTTAATTTCAAAAAAGTAGTAGTACAAAAAAGTAGTAGTAAAAGTAGTAGTAGTAGTAGTCACTAGTAACATTGCCATGCGAATATTACAGCAAATATTGCAGTCTGCAGTTTGCCAATTGCCTAATTATCTGGTTGGATCTGAATTGCTTTATTTCGTTGTTGTTCATTCATGTTGTTATCAGTTGTGAAAGCATTCCTAGAATTTCTCTAATTTCTGTTTTATTTAATGACGAAATTCCAGTAGCCTTAAAACTGAACATAATGTTTCGAGACGTCGCGGCTTGTACCCCCAAGCTTTAGAAAATAGTTCGCCAAATTGCATTCTTCTAATTTTTCTGGTGGCACAATTTCTTCTTCAACTGCTTTAGGGCGGAAATGATTCACCATCCAGCTGTTACACGATTGTTAGGACTAAGATGAACGAAGAAACTCTTGTCTAATGGCTGTGCATAATGTGATTTGTAGTTTGAAGAACCAATAATATGCAATAGCCAACTCAGGAGCATAACCGACACATGCGAACTATGATAATTTTTTTTTTTTTTTTGGGGGGGGGGTAAATTTTCTAGGTATAAAGTGCCTAGGTATCAAGACACATATCTTGATCACTCTGCATGTTGGCTAACTTCTGAGACATTCTTAATATGTAAATCAGGCAGCATTCTGTCATGCTACTCGGCTTTTATTTCTTCTTTTCCGTTCTTCCTCTTAAAGATACAGAATGGCGGTAGAAAATTACCTCCTGCTTTGCAACAAGCAAAAACGGAGATAGTTTCCCACTTTCTGGAGATGTGATGTATAATTTTACATTTTTTGGCAACAGCTTTTCTTGCTTCATTGTTGAGCTCAAAATTTCGTTCATATTATGTATCGCATCAGCTTTATTAAACAGATGTGTCATTGCTTTCTCTAAAACTTCAAAAAACATTTTCATGTATTCTCTATTCATACCCTTAGTTTTTGCAATATATTCATTTCCAGATGTACGTTGGATTCCTTTCCATAAAAAAAAAAGAAATCAATCGTGATCTGTTCTTCCTTCCGATCGTTAAATTTTTTAAGGGGTAATTTCATTTTAAAAGCGAGGTCATAATAAAAATTAATATCTGAGGTCGACATGGCAGCTGAAATCGAAACTATTTCGCAAACGATAACTTTATTAAGAAGAAAAAATAAATTTAAGACGCTAAATGTATTCTAGATATTTAAATAAAAGTAATTACTTCTGAAATACGTAGGTGTTTTGGAAGGGAACATTTTATACCTAATATAGGTATAAATACAATAAAGATTTAAAAGAAGTTGATAAACACCGGAAAATTATAGTGAATTTTAAATAATAAAAGGTTTATTGAAGAATTTATTTAATTGTAGCCATTTTTTTATTTAGATTTAAGCATATTGGAATAAATATTTTTAAGTTGGATTAAAAATTTATATCTTTCATATAAAAAATAATAGATTAGTTTTATAAATAGGTTTTTAATTTAATAATTCGGAATAAGCATGGAATGTTATTAAAAGAAATTAGTATAATATAAAGTTAATCTTGGTGAAATTTTTTTTTATTTTATAATGTACATAAATTCTGATTTAAACCACTTTTCAATTCCTGGATATAAGTTTGCAAAGGAGGGAAATCTTGACAGAGGATTGCGTTTCAGGGGTCGTACATAAATTACAGATCATAATATTTATTGCATTGTTTCTGTAAGTGCAAATTTGTGATTTATCCCTCAAGAAATTTATTTGAATCTGCGATTTTTTTTATGTTAGAATGCTGAAATCTTGTACATGATATTATCAGTACATTTTACTAATTGTAAAATTTTTGTACGGGGTCTGTATAAAAATTTAAATTTTGTATATCCTCAAATTTAATCTCCTGAAAATTTTAATCAATTTCATAAAATCCTCTACCTTTTTTTACGAAACTTTGTAATTGATAATATATGACTATGATCTGTATTTAAGTAATAAAAGCTGAAATGAATATTTTTGGGACACCCTGTTTAATGATAATGAAAAGAATAGTAAATCAAATTTGCTTATAATATGCGTTTATTTTCATTAATTTAATGAATTAATTGAAATTCCATAATTAAATTTAATGAACCATTTCATATTCTAGAATAAGTTTTGAATAGGTTATTTTTTTTTTCCTCTTTCATCATTTTTACTTACCCATCATACGTAGTATAGGGTAAATCTTGCAATCGTTTTGAAAATCGAAAAATTTTTTTTGACGGATTTACACGTTTTAGATAGTGGAGATTCCGAAAAACATATTTTTAGAAAAAAATTTTTGCCGTCCGTCTGTCTGTCTGTCTGTCTGTCTGTCTGTAAACGCTCTATCTCCCGAACAAATTGAGATAGAGACTTGAAATTTTGTATGTAGTTAGTATGTAAGAATGGGACGAACCCTATTTAATATCAGCAACCTCGATTATCCGGAACTATTTTTTTCGGACTCTCGAAAAATTCGTTCTGATGAAAGGTATATAAAAATTTTCGAATTTTTTTGTTCTAAGGAATGGACGTAAAAGGCAATAAAATAACACACATTTTGCATATAAAACGAAGTCGATCGGATTATTAGTTGCCGAGATATTTGTAATCTTGTTTTCCACATTCTTCGATTTTTCATGACCCTGTATTTCATTCAAATTTCAATTCAGAAGTATATTTTAATTGGAAATGAGACGCTTAATCCGACGCAATTAATTGTTAGTTAATAGAATTATTATTTTTGGAGTTATAAGGATGTTTCTTTTACGCAGTTCGGTACTATTTGAGTAGTTTGGCGTTTTATATAATTTGTCGAAATTGGTACATCAGCAGTTCTTTAATATAGCATTACTATATATATATTAACAATATTTAAATTTTGTTTATGAATTGCATTGCATTGTATAAATAGTTTTCACATGTTTTATTTTCATATACATATCCATGATGGGTAAGTATTACGGTGGCCCCCAACGACTAGTTAAAGTAATTGGTAAATTATGATCTTTTTTTACAAGAACAGAATCATAAATTTTGAAAAAGTACTATAAAAAACTCAGAGTTTTTTTCCCCGAATAAAAAGCATTTAATTAAACGTAACTTAAAACTTTACTATTTTTTATATTAAAATTATAGATTGCATTTTTATTTAACTGATTTCTTAATAAAATATCCAATAAAATCTCATAGAAAAAGCATTTTCGTATTACGGAAAAAGTCGTGGAAATTAATTTTTCTTATAAAACAAAAACATCACATTTTATATGATTATGCTGTTTTGTCTCTCAAAAAACTGTAATAGTTTTTGTAAATACAGAAAGAATAAAATAAACTCAATAAATTATATTTGAAAAGGCGCAACAATATATATATATATATATTGCTTATCAATGTAATATACCACATTATGCAACATTATTTACGCGATTGCTTGAATTTTGTATTTAGAATTTTTCTGTAGTCTTAAAAAAGTACCGTAAAAATTCATAATGGACATTTGGATGGAATCAATATGGAACACTTTTTCAACTTCCAACATCTGTATATATACAGGGTGTTTCGCTACCAGACCGACAAACTTCTAGGGGTGATAATAGACATAAAGACAAACATTATTAAATATGAAACCATGGAGCGCAAACGTCTTCTGTAGGAGCTAGGGGCCATTAAAGTTTAAGGTCCAAAAATTCAAATGCTGATAAAAATTAGAAAAATGGGTCGATTTGTTAGCGGTTTTCTCTAAAATCATTCTTTATATCACGATTTTTATTTTTTTTAATTTTAAATGTTAAGTTCGAAAATTGTCGGTAGAGGGCGCTTTAGACTTTAGAGTAACGAACAAATACTTTTTGCCGTTCTTTTGTGCATGGGGTTGAAATTATTCTAAAGTTTAGACTTTAACTTAAATTTTAAGCCCAAAATCGGAAACATGGGGATCGGTTAATTAGCGAAAATTTAACTGTGAACCGAGGGGGAGATTTTAAACGCTCATAAACATTGGACAAACTAATCGATTTTGTTGCGGTTTGCGTGTAGGTCATTCCCTTGGTAATTATTTTATTCAAAATGACGCACAGCTGTGGTGTCCTCATTTTTTCATAGAGAGCGCTTCCGACATATCTCCGATATTTTAATGGCATTACTCCTGGGTGTTTTACTACCAGACTATCATACTTCCAGAAAGTGTTAGGGATGGAAAAGCGATTCGGAATCACATAGGAATGTAACGTTGAAAATGTCTTTTTTGCGAGTTATGGTTAAAGGAAGCAGAAAAAAAAACAGAAACACGTTAATATGACATAAAACTGTTTAAAGGTTTTACTAGAAAAGGTGTTCGAAATTACGACCAGAAGTAATTCGACACGCTTGACAGCGGCATCGCATGTAACTCCTCATGCTTTGAAAGATTCCTGGAATCTTTGATAGATTTCCGGAAGCTACAGAAATACGAGCTGCTAAGTCTTTAATTGATGGTACGGGATTCTCATACACCCAACTTTTCATGTGACCCCAGCAGAAGAAGCTCATACTTGATAGGTCCGGTGATCAGGCAGGCCAATAAATCGGGCCACCACAACCTATCCACCGCTGTCCATATGTTACGTTGAGGTATCGGTGAACATCATTGGTAAAATGTGGAAGAGCCCGATCATGCTGGAACCACATAGAGCTTCGCAACGAGAGATAAACTTTCACGCGCATTACCGTTCAGCTCCATCTACCGCAAGAAAATCGCAGCGCCATCTACTGTCACTGTCAAGCTTGCCGGACTTTTCCTGGTCGTAATTTCGAACACTTTTTGCAGTAAAACCTTTAAATAAACTTTGTTCTGTCACTTTAACATGTTGTTGTTTCTCTGTTTGTTTCTGTTGTTTATTTCTCTGCTGTTTTTTAAACGTAATATGCAAAAAAGCAATTTTCAACGTTACGTTCCTGTGTGATTCCGGTCATCTTTGCATCCCTTACACTTCCTGGAAGTATGGTGGTCTGGTAGTGAAACACCCAGGAATAATACCATTGAAATGTCGGACATGTCTCGGAAGCGCCCTCTATCAAAAAATGAAGACATGAAAGCTGTACGTCATTTTGAATAAAATAATTACCAAGTGAATGACCTACACGCAAACCGCAACAAAATCGATTAGTTTGTCCAATGTTTATGAGCGTTTAAAATCTCTCCTTTGGTTCACAGTTAAATTTTCGCTAGTTAACCGATACCCATGTTTCCGATTTTGGGCTTAAAATTTAAGTTAAAGTCTAAACTTTAGAATAATTTCAACCCTATGCACAAAAGAACGGCAAAAAGTATTTGTTCGTTACTCTAAAGTCTAAAGCGCCCTCTACCGACAATTTTTGAACTTAATCTTTAAAATTAAAAAAATTAAAAATCGTGATATAAAGAATGATTTTAGAGAAAACCGCAAACAAATCGACCCTTTTTTCTAATTTTTATGAGCGTTTGAATTTTTGGACCCTAAACTTTAATGGCCCCTAGCTCCTATAGAAGACGTTTGCGCCCCATGGTTTCCTATTTAATAATGTTTGTCTTTATGTCTACTATCACCCCTCAAAGTTTGTCGGTCTGGTATCGAAACACCCTGTATATCTATGCTTTTGAATTTGAATAAAGGAAATCTCTACTACAGCAAATAGTGGAAAATGTCCGCGGTCTGAGGTACCCGCTGGTCAAAGATTTCAAAATTAGATTTGCGAAAAATTTAAACTTCTAATTGCTTATGTACGATGGTTGTTAAATAAATGATTATCATATTTTTTTATTAGCATACTTTACTGCGCATAAATTTAGTTTTATGTTCCATTGTGTAAATAATATTGGGTAATTTCTTGTTCATTTATTTCTAGTAGTACAATCGGCTCTCGTTAATTCGAACTCGTCGGACAACAAGAAATGTTCGAATTATCCAAAGTTCGAATTATGGAAAGTATCGGAGGAAACTTATTTAAAGGGGTACTATTATAAGAGAATTAATATTATGGTATTTTTTAAGTTTATTTCGGCTGATATCATTATAATATACTTAATATAAAATTAAAATATATAAATACATAAATTAGTTGAGGAATTAAAAAAAAAGTAAAATGGAAGAAGGAATGGAGGCGTTACGGATGGACAGACGAGACAGATAAGAAAGCGAATATGAAATGCATAAGATTATATTTATACTAATTCAGAACAATTCTGGCAAAAAATGAAAGTATGGAAGTTATTTCAAGCGTCTGAAATACGTGAGGAAGTAAGGAAAAATGAAAAATCAGAATTCTCGTTAGTTCGAATTAAACGATATCAAGAGAAAATGAGTTCGAATAAACGGAAAATTTAAACGTTATTCAGCCATTGAAAATTTCGTGACTTTATGTTTATTTCGAATTAATCGAAGAATCGATCTATCCGATTTTGAATTTATCCAATTGTATATCAGTGACAGTCATGAAAATTTAGATACTTTCATTATCATCTATCGGAACGATAAAGCCAACACGCAATGAGCAAGTATGCTCTTAATTGCTGGAAATTTTCCTTTCTCCACAAGAAATCGTCAGTGGAAGCGTATTATTAAATTAGAGCGGCGGCTTCTAACTTATGGGTCGCGACCCGTTGGTGGGTCGCAATGAGTGTTTTGGTGGGTACAGGAACAATTGAGGTTTTTTTTACAAAAATATATCTTTAGTTTCATTTTTTTAAGAAATATAACAATTTCAACAATTAAAAATACTTTAAAGGGAAAATCCTTAGTTTCTTCTGCATGTATATACGAGCAGAATATCCAAAAATATCTTGATGAGCTTTGAACTCCTTGATAAGGTTCAATACTACAAACTTTTGAACATGCTTTTTCTACATTGCTGTTTCTGAAAAAACAAAATGCAGAAACAAACTTTGTGTAGAATGTGATTTAAGGTTAAAGTTAAACAGTTTTAACCGTGATATATCCTCATCGGTAAACATCAGTGCCAAAAAACTAATTGTTTATAAAGTTACGTATTGGTAATAATTAAGCGTATTTTTAATTACCTTTGTAGTTTGTGGCCCCACCAGTGGCCGAGAAGTTCTGCCTCCGAAACTGGTAGACGGCAGGTGCTGGGTTTGAACCCAATCACGGCCGTCGGCCTAACCGTTCGGAGTTTTCCGTGGTTTTCTTCGAATCTTGGATTTCCTTGCGTAAGTATTGGTTTGGTTCCCTTAGAAAGACCCCGACGGAAGGCCCCCTTTAGGGCCCATGTCGTCCCCCGTGTAGGTAATTGACCGTCACACAAACAAACAAACTTTGTAGTTTGTGGGTTCTTTTATTATTCCAGCTGCGCACATTTTGACTACCAATTCTTGTTTTTGTCGATAGAGTATTCCTTCATATGGAAATTTGCCTTTTACTTACCCATCATACGTAGTATAGGGTAAGTCTCGCAATCGTTTTGAAAATCGAAAAAATTTTTTTGATGGATTTACACTTTTCAGATACTGGAGATTCCGAAAAGCATATTTTTTTGAAAAAATTTTTTGCCGCCCGTCCGTCTGTCTGTCTGTCTCTAAACGCTCTATCTCCCGAACAAATTGAGATAGAGACTTGAAATTTTGTATGTACTTAGTATGTAAGAATGGGAAGAAGCGTATTTAATATCAGTAACCTCGATTATCCGGAACAATTTTTTCGAATTTTTTCGAAATTTTCGATTTTTTTATTTTAAAGAGTGGATGTAAAAGGCAATAAAACAACACAAATTTTGCATAAAGAACGAAGTCGATCGAATTATTAGTTGCCGAGATATGTGTAATCCGGTTTTTCGCATTCTTTGATTTATCATGACCCTATATTTCAATCAAATTTCAATTCAAAGATATATTTTAATTGGAAATGAGACGCTTCATCCGACGCAGTAAATTGTTAGTTAATATGATTATTATTTTTAGAGTTATAAGGATGTTTCTTTTACGCAATCCGGTATTACTTGAGTATTTTGGCGCTTTATATAATTTGTCGAATTCGGCTCATCAGCAATTCATTAATAAAGTATGTATGTATGTATACATAGTAATAAACTATGTATATTAAAACTATTTAAATTTGCGTTTAAATTTTATTTTGGAATTGCAGTGCATTTTATAAATATTTTACACATGTTTTATTTTCATATTTTATATTATGCATATCCATGATGGGTAAGTATTACGGTGGCCCTTGTTCCATGTAGGCAGACGATACCGTGCTACCTAAATTAAAATGTCAGTGTTGAGAAACTGAAGAGAAGTGAAATGTTTTTTCTGTTTTTATTCTAAAGTTGTTTTTGAGATAAATGCAGACGATAATGCAGCAGTGAGCTGCGAGTGAGGGTTATTCCTTTAATAAAGAGTTTTTTTTAATATAACCAGTGCCTATGAAGAATTGTGTTGTGTGTGCATTAATAATTAACAATGGTCCGCCGAGCCGTAAGGTGAAAATAATTATTTATGAGAGTGAAAAATCATGGAATTTGAACGATGTGCTGATGTGATATTAAGAGTTCTATTATAGATCTGTCAACGTTTAACATGAGAATCTTCGAATAATATCGAGCTCAACAAGTGAAATATTGTGTTGAAGATGATAAATTTAAGAATTATAATGAGTCTTCCTCGGAATTTCGCAGCGATTTGAGTGAGGTAAGAGCAATTTTTTAGTTTATTTTGATTTAATTATGTCTGTTATTGATAATCTAAATAAACACGAGCTTAAGCTTGTAGTTGAGGAATTGGGTTTAACTGCTCCTGAAAGTAGTAAAATTATTGATTTAAGAAATATTATAGAGAATAGTGAATATTACTCAAATGAGCAGTTATTAAAAAGCATCGTTAATTCGGTTGTTGAGGAGTATAAATCACGAACAGAAACTGAGAAAACAAAATTAGAATTAGAAAAAATTAAATTAGCGCAGTTAGAAAAAGAAATAGAATTAGCAAATATTCGTAAAGAACCATCCCAAAATTCGGAATTTGAAAAAATTAAACTAGCTCAGTTAGAGAAAGAATTAGAAATAGCCAAATTGCGTAAAGAATCTCGGGAAAATTTGCCGTCCGTAACAGAAAAATCGGAAACAGAAATAGGGAACAATAACTTGGAAAGTTTTATTAAAAGTATTAAAACTTTAACTATTCCTTTACCAACGAGAGCTGAGTCATTTAATCTTTTTTTTCAATCTCTTGAGAAAGCGTTTCGAACTAAAAATGTACCTGAAGAGTTTAAGGCCAAAATTCTGTTAAATATTCTCGGCGAAAAAGCGAGCAATTTAATGATCTATTTATCAGAGGAAGAGTTGATTAGTTATGATAAATTGAAAAATATAGTGTTAAGGGAATTTCAACCTACGGCACAAGAATGTTTAAACAATTTCAAGAGTGCGCAAAAATTACCGTCGGAAAGTTACGTTCAATTTGCAGCTAGGCTGAGTTCAATTTTTCAGTATTACTGTAATTTGCGTGAGGTAAATGATTTTAAATCATTATGCGATCTGATTGTTTCAGATAAAATTTTCAGTTCTTTAGATCGCGAATTAATGAATCATATCGCAATTAAACAATCAGAGTCATATTTTAAACCACAGCAACTAGGAAGAGAATGCGATATTTTTTTGTCGATTAAAAATAAATCTAAAGGTGAATCAAATGTGTATTCGAGAAACACGATAAATGAAAATAAACGTATAGCGACAAATAAATTTCAAAATCGGCCTCAAAAGAGCACTTCAAATATATTTTTTTCGGAAACAAAAAATGTAAAATGTGTCTTGTGTAAATCTAATGAGTATCACGGTTTACATTCTTGTCCGCAATTCAAAAAACTGTCCATTAAAGATAGAGTAGAAGTTGTGAAATTAAATAAAGCATGTTTCAAATGTTTAAATTATAATTGCTGCGTACAGAAATGTAAGTCTAAAAATTGTGCTAGATGTAACCTACCGCATTCTGAGCTAATACATTTTTCTAGAGAAGAAAAGGAATTAAATAATAAAAATAAAAATGTTGGTCATGTGTTTCAATCGGCTGCAGGAATAAAAAATTCACAACCCGAGGAAATCCTTTCCTACCCTCCGAGTCAGACTGTCGCCTCTAGTTTTGTGAAAAATAAAACAAAATCCGTTTTATTAAGTACGGCGCGTATCCTCATTAAAGATAAGTTCTCGGAATGGCAGGAAGTTAGATGCTTACTAGATGTCGGTTCACAAGCATGTTTGATTACTTCGCAGTGTGCTAATCGATTGCAGCTTAGAATTAATAAAACGAATACTTTAATTTCATGTTTGGATGACACTTCTATGACAATAAAAGGCTGCGTAAATACAAAAATCGCGAATAGAGATAAAAGTTTTGAAAGAGAATTGACTATGCTAGTAGTAAGGAAAATTACAGATTTAATTCCGCAACAAGTGGTTAACATAAATGTTGAAGTACCAGATTTAACTATATTAGCAGATTATAGATTTAATTTCCCTGATAAAATTGATATGTTGTTGGGTGCAGAAATATTTTATGAGTTATTAAGACCGGGACAAATATATTCTCAGAGTTCAAATTTACTTTTGCAAAATACCGTATTTGGGTATGTGGCTAGTGGATGCATAGAGCAGGAAAGTGATGTAAAAGTTCATTGTGGGCTGATTCGGGAGGAAGATTTAAACTAAACATTAAAAAAGTTTTGGGAAGTTGAAAACGTCGAAGTAGAGTTATCAAAAAGTAAGGAATTTGAGATATGTGAGCAGCATTTTGGGCGTACGCATTGGAGAAATGAGGAAGGGAGATACGTGGTGAAAATGCCTTTAAAGGAAAATCCTTCGTGTTTAGGCCAATCTAGGGAGCTTGCTCTTAAAAAACTCAAATCGCTGTGGACTCGCTTATCAAAAGATAAGAAATACTTCAAATTGTATAAAGATTTTTTAAATGAATATGAAATGTTGGGGCATATGAAACAGGTTAAAGAAGTGAAAGAACCTGACGTCGTGTATTATGCTCCACATCATGGCATTTTTAGACCAGAAAAGCCCACCACAAAACTGAGAGTTGTATTTAACTATTCTGCCACAACAACAAATGGCACATCACTTAATTCATTGCAATATAATGGCGGTGTTATTCAGAATGATTTATTCACAATTATGGTTAGTTTTCGAGAGCATATTTATGCACTGACTGCGGATATTCAAATGATGTATCGAATGATCAATATTGATCCTAGTCAGCACGCATTGCAGAGAATTTTGGGGAACGATAATTTCGAAGAAGAGCCTAAAATTTTTGAACTACAGACCGTTACATACGGTACGGTTAGTGCGCCTTATTTAGCAATGAAAACTCTCAACCAGCTATCGATTGATGAAGGAGATAATTATCCGATGGCAGCATCGGTTCTTCGAGAAAATATTTACATGGATGATATTTTGTGCGGTGCACCTACGCTTGAAGAAGCCAAAGAGTTGCAGCGGCAGCTCATAGCAATTATGCATAAAGCAGGTATGAGACTGGTGTACAAGTGATAAAAATCTTTCGCTGACATATAAAGAAGGGTATAATTTTAATAATGAAGTTGAAGCAGAACATTTCCGTAAATTATTTATTGGTGGACTCAATTATAAAACTACAGAAGTGTCACTCAAATCTCATTTTGAACAATGGGATGAAATTGTTGATTGTGTTGTGAGGAGGGAACGCAATAAACGCAGATCACATGGATTTGACTTTGTGACATTTAGACGTGCTCATATGGTTGATGATGCTCAAGTTGTTAGACCTCATAAAGTTGATGGCCGTGAAGTGGAGCCTAAGAGAGCTGTTCCTCGTGATGATTCAGATAAACCTGAAGCACAGATGACTGTTAAAAAACTGTTTAAAGAATCTTCATTTCTTCAGAACAGTGATTATCCTCAACGTACAATAACCATACCAGAAACAAATGATGAGTTCAATAAAGAGCTCAAAATTAATGTTAAAACCGTTAATGAATTTAATGTTGTAAATTATAATATTACCGATAATTGTTTTGTAAATAACTTGATTAATCTTAGTAATTATTTAACGATTGTGTGTATTCTTAGTTGTATTTTCAGATTTGTGATGAATGCAGGTATGCCTCTTTATAAGTGTAATGGACCCTTGAGTACTTCAGAATTTGAATTCGGAGAGAAATATTTAATTAAATTAGTGCAAAATGAAGCCTTCAGTACCGACATACATAGTCTTCAGACTAAAGGATCGGTAAGTCAGAGTAGCAAGTTAAAAGGCCTCAACCCTTACTTAGATGAATTTGGAATTTTAAGGGTTGGTGGCAGGTTAAGTAATAGTAATTTACATTTTTCAAAAAAGCACCCGGCGATTTTACCAAAGAGTAATAAATTTACTGTAATTGTTATAAATTATTATCATAAGAAATATTTGCATGTTGGTGCGTCAACTTTACTATCCTTAGTAAGAAATAAATTTTGGCCAATAAATGGTCGTGCAATGTGTCGAAAGGTGGTTCATCAGTGCATTCCATGTTTTAAAGCTAAACCAGTTATTGCAAATCAATTGATGGGCGATTTGCCCAGGGATAGAGTCCAATTAGACTATTGCTTTAATATTTCGGGTGTTGATCTGTGTGGGCCATTTATGATCAAAATTGGTTATGCACGTAGGACCATCTTACAAAAAATTTATGTCTGTATTTTTGTTTGTTTTGTATTTAAGGCTATACACATAGAAATTGTTTCAGATTTAACTTCCGAATCATTTATTGCGGCACTGAAAAGATTCATAGCACGCAGAGGTAAATGTGCCAAATTGTATTCTGATAATGCAAAAAATTTTATTGGGGCAGATAAAATACTTAGGGTCTTTTATGAATTAGTAAGAAAACCTGATGAGAAATTAGCAGCATATTTGTCTAGTGAAGGCATTGAGTGGAAATTTATTCCCCCCAGATCACCCAATTTCGGGGGTCTTTGGGAGGCCGCAATAAAATCCTTTAAATTTCATTTTAAGAGAATTGTGGGAGGTGCTAATCTCACTTATGAGGAATTTCTTACAGTAGTGATACAAATAGAGGGAATATTAAATTCGAGGCCTTTGAGTCCGTTATCAGATGACGCAGATGATTTTGAAGTCCTAACTCCAGCTCATTTTCTTATAAACAGACCATTAAATGTCATTATTGAGCCTGATTTAACCAATATAAGAGAAAATCGCCTCAAAAAATGGCAAAGAATAACTAAAATTGTACAACTTTTTTGGCGCAAATGGCACCATAATTATTTAAGTGAATTACAACAGAGGGGTAAGTGGAGATTTGAAAAGGATAATGTAAAAATAGGAGATCTAGTGTTGTTAGTAGAGGAAAATATATCCAGCAATAAGTGGCCTTTAGGCAGAATTATTGAAGTATATTATGGTAATGATAAGAAAATTCGCGTAGTTCAGGTAAAAACTCAGAATGGAATTTTTAAAAGATCGATTAGTAAAATATGTATTTTACCTATGCCTGAAACCCATAGTACTTAAAAAAAAGTGTATATATATATGTGTGTGTGTGAGAGTTATATTGTTTTTTTTCTTTCAATTTTATATTTAAGTAACATATATAGTGAACTTTTGTATTTATTTGTGTAATTAGTGTACTTAGTAAAAAAAGAGTTATTATTGAATGTGAAACATGTCAATGGGGGCCGGTATGTTCCATGTAGGCAGACGATACCGTGCTACCTAAATTAAAATGTCAGTGTTGAGAAACTGAAGAGAAGTGAAATGTTTTTTCTGTTTTTATTCTAAAGTTGTTTTTGAGATAAATGCAGACGATAATGCAGCAGTGAGCTGCGAGTGAGGGTTATTCCTTTAATAAAGAGTTTTTTTTAATATAACCAGTGCCTATGAAGAATTGTGTTGTGTGTGCATTAATAATTAACAGCCCTCATCGACTAGTTTATGGATTCGTTCATCTGACGAAACCCTATTAGTCTCTGTCCTCTGTCTGTCAGTCTGTCACAGAGCCCGTACACAAAAACTAAACATGCCAGAGAGTTCAAATTTTGTGTACTTACAGCTGAATACATCTTGTCACACGACAAATCATAGAATTTTGAAAAAGACTTTTATTTTAAATTAAATATTGATTTTTTTTAAATCCCATGTTCATTTTGTTGTTCTTTTTCCTCTTCTAATTGTTGCCACGCAAGTTTAGGATAGATATAAAAGTTATTTCATTTTTACCCTTTACTTTTAAAAGAGATGGAGTACTTCTGTTGCCATAATTACAAAATTGGTATTACAAACTACAAAAAAATTAATGTCTCAAAAATAAATTGAGATACAGCTTTTAAACAAAATGCAATTAAAAGCACATTTATCCCTGTACGATGGTGTAAAAATGGAAAATGTGCGATATTTAGAAGCTTAAAAATTTGCAGTAGCGTAAATTTCAAAATTGAAATTTCATTTCTTCTAATTGTTGCACGCAAGTTCATATAAAATTATTATGTATGTAACATAAATTAATGGATTAAATAGATCACGTAAAAACGTGCTTATTTGTTTTTATTTCATCATATTAAAACATGTTTATCATCTATTTTGATACGTGAAATGAAATATTTTTTATATTTATAAAATTATTATTCATTTTAATTAAGAGTCGCCTTTGGTGATCAGTTTGGTCTCCTTTAAATTTATGCTAAGCTTTGCAATATTTTACTTTTATTCATAATTTTATTTACTTGCGTATCTTCACTAAATCTGCAAATTCTGATACAGAAATCAACAAATCGATGCGATCAAGGCAACATTTAGGGGAAGATTCTGTTAATATTCTGATCTGGTTGGCGTGATTGGCGAAGAAATCCCAAAATAGTGCCGTAAAACCGTTTTTCATTTGTTAATTTAGTGAAAAAATGTGTTTTGAAGAAGATAGTTAAACGAAACCCTCTGTGGGATCTCCGATCACACTTACCCACTTGTTTGTAGCAGATAGCTAGAGGACATACAAATTCCATATTGATATGCACAAAAAGTAATATTAAGCGGGTTGCAATTTCTTTTTACTTAAAGACGGCTTGCGTAACGGTAAAGGTTGGGAACCGCTGCATTAGGGGATTCCTTTCATGTTTTTCTAATATCCCCTTCAATTATAAACAGCTTTCGCGCGAATCTCCTATTGTTTGGGTAATGAGGAGTCTGGGAATTCAAAATGCACGAACATATTCACTTTTCTATTAGCAACGTGTGACTATCACCATTATAACTGCAATGTTTTTAACAGTTTTCATATCTAACAATCTTCTCTGACAATAATCGCAACAGTATTAACCCACCACTGCACCATATACCACATCTAGCATATCTATCTTATAAAGGCCAAACGTATCTGTGCGTAACGCATACGTCATTTTGCGAATGGCAACACTTTCCCATGCAATTTCCATTTTGAAATTTTCGCTATTGCAAATTTTTAAACATGTAAATATCCCACTTTTTAAATTTTTATACCATCGTATAGGGAAAAAAATATTCTTTTAAATGCAATTTGTCTGAAAACTGTATCTTAATTTGTTTTTGAGATATTAATTTTTTTTGTAGTTTTTAACACCACTTTTATAAACGTGGCAACAGAAGAACATCATTTCTATTAAAAGTAAAGGGAAAAAAGACGGAGATTAAAAAGCGAATTTTTTTTTAATTAAAATATCTGCTGCCTTTAAAATATCGTCTGCTATAAAACCAGGTGAATTTTAATTTTCATTCACACTTTCAACATTCAAAATTTCCATTTGCACCTAAATGAAGATAAACAGTTTAGAATCTGTTCCCAGCTAATAGCAGTCGAGACTTCAGATTTTGAATTTAAATTATTTTAAAATGATCAAATTGGAATACCATAAAAAAAGTGAATACAGGTATGAAAGGTGCATATGTAAATTTTACGACGGTAAAAATGGTATAGGGTTTAAATTTCACAAAGAAAAATTCTATGATTGTGTCAAAGTGGAATAAATTCTGCTCTTTTCTTATCCATCATGTGTAGTATAGGGTAAGTATTGCAATCGTTTTGAAAATCGAGAAAAAAATTTGACGGATTTACACGTTTCAGATACTGGAGATTCCGAAAAACATATTTTTAGAAAAAAAAAATTGCGTCTGTCTGTTCAAAAAAATTCCGTCCATCTGTGTGTCTGTCTGTCTGTCTGTAACCGCTCTATCTCCCGAACACATTGAGATAGAGACTTGAAACTTTGTATGTGCTTAGTATGTAAAAATGGGACAAACCCTATTTAATATCAATAACTTCGATTATCCGGAACTATCTTTTTCGGACTCTCTAAAAATTCGTTCTGATGAAAGGTATACAAAAAATTTCGAAATGTTTTATTTTAAGGAGTGGACATGAAAGACAATAAAATAACACAAATTGTGCATAAAAAAACAAAGTCGATCGGATTATTAGTTGCCGAGATATGTGTAACCCTGTTTTTCGCATTCTTCAATTTTACATGACCCTGTATTTCATTCAAATTTCAATTCAAAGATATATTTTAATTGAAAATGAGACGCTTAATCTGGCGCAGTAAATTGTTAGCTAATATTATTATTATTTTTGGAGTTATAAGGATGTTTCATTTACGCAATCCGGTACTACTTGAGTATTTTGGCATTTTATATAGTTTGTCGAAATCGGCTCATCAGCAATTCATTGATAGAGCATTACTATGTATATTAAAACTATTTAAATACGCGTTTATTTATTTATTTATTTTTTTTTTTTTTTGGAATTGCAATGCATATTATAAATAGTTTACATGTGTTTTATGTTCATATTTTATATTATGCATGTCCATGATGGGTAAGTATTACGGTGGTCCCCCAACGACTAGTTTCATTTTGGAATACCAAACAATAAGCCTTAATTGATAACTTTGTCATAATAACACATCTTTATTATATTTAACAGCTTACATTACGATTAAAGTTTAATTTTAATAATTTTTAAGAGCGAGTTTTATGGAAATAGTATTTCGTTAACTTTAGGTTAAATATCATTTGTTTAAGAGTTAGACTTACCAATAAAAGGTGCATTTTTTATTGTTATTAATTTTGTAGGCTTATTATAAATCAATGAAACAGTTTCTTTTTTAAATATTTTCTTTCGTCGAAATTCGACGGGTTCTACCTTGTACCTATAAACGCTATCATTCTCATTATGTGCCAAAAATTTGGCCGATGGGATCTTTATCCCTGACGGAGAATAGTCCAAAGAATGGAATAACACTCATTTTGTCCATGTCACATATGGCTGCATTTGACAAAAAAATTAAACCTCATTTTTCGGAAACACACACACACACAAAAATAAATAAATAAATAACTAGTCGTTGGGGGCCACCGTAATACTTACCCATCATGGATATGTATATGAAAATAAAACATGTGAAAACTATTTATACAATGCATTGCAATTCATAAACAAAAATTTAAATATTGTTAATATACATAGTAATGCTATAGTAAAGAACTGCTGATGTACCAATGTCGACAAATTATATAAAACGCCAAACTATTCAAGTAGTACCGAACTGCATAAAAGAAACATCCTTATAACTCCAAAAATAATAATTCTATTAACTAACAATTAACTGCGTCGAATTAAGCGTATCATTTCCAATTAAAATATACCTCTGAATTGAAATTTGAATGAAATGCAGGATCATGAAAAATCAAAGAATGAGGAAAACAGGATTACAAATATCTCGGCAACTAATAATCCGATCGACTTCGTTTTATATGCAAAATGTGTGTTATTTTATTGCCTTTTACGTCCATTCCTTAGAACAAAAAAATTCGAAAAATTTTATATACCTTTCATCAGAACGAATTTTTCGAGAGTCCGAAAAAAATAGTTCCAGATAATCGAGGTTGCTGATATTAAATAGGCTTCGTCCCATTCTTACATACTAACTACATACAAAATTTCAAGTCTCTATTTCAATTTGTTCGTGAGATAAAGCGTTTACAGACAGACGGACGGTAATTTTTTTTTTTTCTAAAAATATGTTTTTCAAAATCTTCAGTGTCTAAAACATGTAAATCCGCCAAAAAAAATTTTTCGATTTTCAAAACGATTGCAAGACTTACCCTATACTACGTATGATGAGTAAGTAATAAATAAAAAATTGATCAAACTATTAAGGCAATCTCTAGTTCGAATCCTGGCCCGGACTTTTTTCACCTACGTGGAAAATTTACATCACTTATAATTAATTTACCGATTGAAAAATCACGTCATAAATTAGTCTAGTATAATTTCGTATGCAGTGTTTTCTGCAGATTCCATATATTGACCTTCGGTTTATTCTGTTGAGCTTATCCAGAGTATCAGCGCACCAGATTATATGATCGTTGAGGTTATTTGGGTGAAATAGTCCACCTGTGTTCGTGTCCGGGATGGCTCAGTTGGAAGAGCATTGGCGGCTTCAGCCAACACATCCCTGGTTCGAATCCTGGCCCGGAATTTTTTCACCCACATGGAAAATTTACACCATTTTTACACTTATTTTAAGGCAAAATTTACATTTTTTTTTTTTTTTTGGTGAATACTTAAAAATATTAATGTAAAAAACGTTGCAGTATTTTAAAGCTAATTTAGCTGCATTACAATATAAAAAATCAAATTTTAGCTAAAACTTTGATTTTTTTTAGGTGCGTTCGTAATCTTGTAAATACGTAGCACCTATTGTTGTCGCTCAGTCCGTCTGTCTGTCTGTCTGTCTGTCCGCACATAACAAAGCAAAAACTACCCAACCGAATCGTTTGAAATTTAAAATGCATAATTATTACACAACTTTGTCGAGTCATTTCAAATTTTATGAAAATCGGATGGATAGATCAATTACAGGGACAATCAAAAGGATTCCGTTACATTACGGTCAATGGGGAAAAGGTTTCAAATGCATTTTAATCGTTTGAAATTTAAAACGTATAATTTTTACATAATTTTGTCGAGTCATTTCAAATTTTATGAAAATCGGATGGATAGATCAATTACAGGGACAATCAAAAGGATTCTATTACATTACGGTCAATGGGAAAAAAAGTTTCAAATGCATTTTAATGGTGTTACACTCATTTGAACATAATAGAATTGACATAAATCTATGAAATATGTAATTAAAAATACATTTTGCACAATCTGTGATGCAAAGAATATTTATTATTAAATTACAGGGCCACACAAATGTGTTCCACTAAATAATGTTATACGGGGAAACATTGTTTGGGGCGTGTTTTAATTATATTAAATTGCTTCACATTTTATGAATAAGATATACGTTAATGAAGTATAATAAAAATTTCTCCCTGCATATTTAAAGGAACACAAAGATTTCGACCACTATACTGTATACAAAGTAAGCTCTACTATATCAGCAAGATCTGAATATTTTAAAACTTCGTTATCGTTCGAACGCACTTCATTTGCTACGCTTCACGTGCAATTTCCAACTTGTTTTTTCTCATATAGCAACCTTACTCCAAGTTAAAATTAGATAGGGCAATTTTAACTCAATGTTCTTTTACGCTGATAATAGCACCTAGAGAGAAATATAATATTTTTATTTAAAAAAAAAAAAAAAAAAAAATGGCGAAATATTGTGGCACGCACCATGTTGTAGAGCTGTGAGTTTCTACAACAGTTGAAAATTTTGTGTAAGTTGAAAACCTTGATATTTATATGAAAGACTAGATGGTGTTTATTTAAAAAAGCAGTGAGTGCATTCGGAGAAAAACAAGATACTCTTCATAGTGTTAATAATAGTCGGGTTCAACTAGAAAAGTTAACTGCTTACTGTCTACATTTTATTAACAGTACAAGGAAATCCATAAATAAAAATGTCTATTTATCAAGTGATAAACTTTCTAACATGCTTAGTTCTAGACTTGCTTAGTTAAAATATGTTATACAAATAAATTTTGAATTAATTCAGTTAAAATTTTACTAAAATGTGTTTAATACATGCTGTTAGCTATAAAAAGTATAAAGTGCAAAAATTATATGTCTAAAACCTAATACTTTCAAGTATAATCATGCTCTTCATTAGAGTTGAAAGTACGAAACGGGAAATTGGCGTACCGATTTTTTTCGAATCAAGTATCCTTTGAAATGCTCCAAAATAAAGCGTATGCTATATTGGCTGATGGGTGAAAACTTATAGATCAGGAGGCGCCAGCACAGACGGAAACGCATCATGTTCACGGATGAAGATCTAGAATTATGGTTAAATCTCGATTCGCGTATTACAACGCAATCAGGCTGCCAAATCCTACCTTGGTGGGAAACACTTAGAAACGCGATTTTAGCGGTTGACTCATACAGGGTGTTTCAAAAATGACTGGTATATTTGAAAAATCAATAAAAACTAAACGAACAGCGAAAGAAATACACCGTTTGTTGCAATATGCTTGGGACAACAGTAAATTTTCAGGCAGGCAAAGTTACGAAATTAGTTAAAATTTTCCACAACAGATGGCGCTGCAGTCTGAAAAAATCTAAAGTACGATATTTTTCCATATGCGCACATGCGATATATCCACCATGCGCAGCATTAATATAACAGCAATAAAATCGCCTGCAGCGCCATCTGTTGTTGAAAATTGTAACTAATTTCGAAAGTTTATCTGCCTCAAAATTTACTGTTGTCCCAAGCATATTGCAACAAACGTTGTATTTCTATCGCTGCCCGTTTAATTTTTATTGATTTTTCAAGTATACCGGTCATTTTTGAAACACCCTGTAGGTTTACCATTATGTTTTCTTGCTCAAAATCCTACATATTTTCATACTTTTGGGTGCAGGAAAGCATAATGTCAATCATTAAAATCGGATTTTTATGTATTTTCTACCAAGATAGGACTTGACAGATCGATTGCATGGTAACATGCGAATCGAGATCTAACCAATCCTTGGTTTTCCTCCGTGAACTCGATGGGGTGATTGTCTGTGCTGTCGGCTCCCGGTCTATTTATAAATTGGTCCAAATTTTGAGGACAATACAGGATGGGGTATCTTTGCCAGTGCCATTATTTTCGTACATAATCACTAAATATTCTCTCATAGATAAAATATAATAATCTTTAGAGGCTATATACAGAAATAATACCACTTTCATATAGAACCGGGAAATTGATACCTAACTGAGAAACACCCTTAAATAATTTCAACTCCCTTCAAATTGCACAAATATAAAACGTAAACACAATGATATAAATAATTATTCTTAGATTAATTCTCAAAAGGTTTCTATGTAAATAATATTGATGTAATATGATTTCTCATTAGAAAAGCATAGAAGAATATCCTAAAATCATATGTCTACATTAAACAACAATAAAATACATGAAATAGTAAAAAAAAAACGACCTGCGTCATAACATATGAGGTATGAAAAATCATAAAAATTCAAGAGGCTTTCTTTTTCACCTCAAATTGAATGACATAAACCAACAGGAGGTGGGAAAATCAGAAATATTATTCCTTTAGTATAGTGGCGGAAAGAGAATAGGACAAAGCAGGTTGGAAATGGTGAAGCTGTGTGACAGGTCAATTCTACGGCTTGTTGATTTCGTGAAAAAATTTTCTACCAAAGAGAATATGGAAAAGTTGAATCCGTGGGATTCAACTTTTCCGTCAGATTTGCATGATTCAAGGCATATTTTAAGAAAAAAAGAATGTAGCTTATTTTGATGTCATGTAATTTTCTTCCTATATACAGTTTTCTTTCAAATGACGCCGGTAAAATCTTTAAAATACTTTTCATTTTCATATATCATTTCATTCATACGATCGTTAGAAAAACAGAATTGTCTACTTAAAACCTAATACTTTTAAGTGTAATCATGCTCGTCATCAGAGAAGAAAATACAAAACACGAAATCGGAGTACCGATTTCTTTCGAATCAAGTATCCTTCGCAATGTTCCAAAATGAAGCGTAGGATATATTGGCTGGTTGATGAAAACTTTTATTCTAACCTACTAAATTGATCCAAATTTTGAAGACAATGTAGGATGAAATATTTTTGCAAGTACTATTATTTCTCTATATAATCACTAAAGATACCCTCATAGATAAAGTGTAAGGATTTGTAGAGGTTATATGCAGAAATAATGCAAGTTGCAAATTGGACGGGAATTTGAAATCTGACTCAGAAACACCCTTAAGGCATTTCTTAAACAAGTTCAACTATCTTACAATTCTTAAACGTAAATATAATGTTATAAAGAATTATTTTTCGATTAATTCTTAAAAGGTTTCAATGGAAATAATATTGATGAAATGTAATTTCTCATTAGAAAAACATAGAAGAATACCCTAAAATCCTATATCTTATATTTGAAAACAATAAAATTCATGAAATAGTAAAAACGACCAGCGTCATAAAATATGAGGAACGGAAAATCATAAAAATTCAAGAGGCTTTCTTTTTTCACCTCAAATAGAATGACATAAACCAACAGGAGGTGGCAAAATCAGAAATATTATTCCTTTAGAAAAGTGGCGGAAAGAGAATAGAATAAAATAGGTTGGAAATGGTGAAACTGTGTGACAAGTCAATTCCACGGCTTGTTGATTTCGTGAAAAATTTTCTACCATGGAGAATATGGAAAAGTTGAATCCGTGGGTGACTCGTCAGATTTGCGTGATTCAAGGCATATTTTAAGAAAAAAAAGAATGTAGCTTATTTTGATGTCATGTAATTTTCTTACTATATACAGTTTTCTTCCAAATGACGCCGGTAAAATCTTTAAAATACTTTTAATTTTCATGTATCATTTCATTCATACCATCATTAGAAAAAAAAACAGAATTGTGTACTTAAAACCTAATACTTTCAAGTATAATCATGCTCATCATCAGAGTTGAAAATACAAAACACGAAATCGGAGTACCGATTTCTTTCGAATCAAGTATTCTTTGGAATGTTCCAAAATGAAGCTTAGGGTATATTGGCTGGTTGGTGAAAACTTTTATTCGAACTTAGTAAATTGATCCAAATTTTGAAGACAATGTAGGACGAAATATCTTTGCCAGTACTATTATTTCTGTATATAATCACTAAAGATTCTCCCTCATAGATAAAGTGTAAGGATTTTTAGAGGTTATATACAGAAACAATAGAAGTTGCAAATTGGACGGGAATTTGATATCTGACTGAGAAACACCCTTAAGCCATTTCTTAAACAAGTTCAACTATCTTCAACTCTTAAACGTAAATACAATGATATAAAGAATTATTCTTCGATTAATTCTCAAAAGGTTTCAATGGAAATAATATTGATGTAATGTAATTTCTCATTAGAAAAACATAGAATAATACCCTAAAATCCTATACCGATATTTGAAAACAGTAAAATTCATGAAATAGTAAAAACGACCTGGGTCATAAAATATGAGGAATGGAAAATCATAAAAATTCAAGAGGCTTTCTTTTTCACCTCAAATAGAATGACATAAACCAACAGGAGGTGGGAAAATCAGAAATATTATCCTTTAGAACAGTGGCGGAAAGAGAATAGAATAAAATAGGTTGGAAATGGTGAAGCTGTGTGACAGGTCAATTCCACGGCTTGTTGATTTCGTGAAAAATTTTCTACCATGGAGAATATGGAAAAGTTGAATCTGTGGGTGACTCGTCAGATTTACATGATTCAAAGCATATTTTTAAAAAGAATTAAGCTTTTTTTTATGTCATTTATTGTATTCCTATACAGTTTTCTTCCGAATGACGCTGTTAAAATCTTTAAAATACTTTCTATGATTTAATGTATATATATTTTTTAAAGTATTGTCATTTTCGTTAGATTGAAACACTATACATTTTTTAAAACATTTAATTCTGATATATTAATTTTATAACTCAATAGAATATTAATACTGTACAGCCCATAGACAGTGTTACGGAATCCGGCAGTTTTTTTAATTATTATTATTATTATTATTCAGAAAATTCAGGTTTATATTAGAAAGTGTTTAATACTAATTTTTATTTATTTTATTAATGAAATATTTAATATTCTTTTTTCTTCTTTTTGAGCTTTCTTTACTAAATAGGTTGCTCATTATCATCACTAGCTCAACAGCTGCTTTACTTTGTTTTTCATCTTTCATTTTCTTTAGATCAAAATCCTCTTTTCTTCCCACATTTTTTTATTAAATTACTAAACTATCTGTCCATACCTCAAATATTCCGAAGAGAGGGGCCTAATGGTCTTGACTAATCAAATTTTACTTGCTTTCTCTATTTAAGTGTCCTTCTTAAACATGGAAATTTTTCCGCAGTTAGGTTATTTCTCTTTCTACGTTAGTATACACTCTACTTTTGGACTGGGAATAAAGTTGACGTCAACTAGGTATCCCCTGAAACTGTTTATACAGTTTAGCACTGGTTAGCACAAGCATTATAATAACCAAAAAAAACTTTTCTGGGAAGATTTTAGAATTTCTTAAAAGAAGTTTTGTGAAAGAATCAGCGGCCGTGTTAAGATCATACCTCGAAAGAAAGAATCGGGTAAGAAAAAGAGTTAAACAATTATAATTTCATCTAACTAAAAATCCAATAGAAGCCATGACCGCTTACTATTTATACGTAATGATTTGGTTTGGTTTATTTTATGTCGGCAGATTATCTACACATGGGATATAGGTCCGGAAGGGGTGGGATGCCCTCCGTGGGGGTCTTTCTAAAGGAACCTAACACGTATTTACTCAAGGAATTCTAAGATTCGGAGAAAACCACGAAAAATTTCATTTATACGTAACGAGAATCCAATTATGGAATCTCGTACATCAAAAGATTTTCAATAAATACCATTAATTAACATTATCATTTCATTCATATCACTATTATTTTTAGATGATTTTTTTTTTTTAATCTGAACTATGACTACACACTTATATTCAATAAAATACTAGATTTCTTTTTTTAATGCAATTTTAAAATATAAAATTGAAAAATTCCTAGAACATTAGATAATTTTAAATTGGCCTCTAGGGTTATTACTTGTGGAAAAAATAATACATTTTGAATATTTTGAACGCTCCCTCTTTTTATCAAATATTTAACGAATCGTGAAGAAATATAATGTCTCTTGCAAGAAAGTATCATGAAATAAAAAAAGTAGTGCAAGTATATAAAAACTGGAAAGTATACCTAGTTTTCATTTAGTGAAATATATACTGAATTAAAATCAACAGGAAATTTCCAAAATCTGAAATGTTATTCATCTGCAATAGGTGATTTTAAACAATTTTTATATGGTCTTGAAAGAAGAATTAAATTTCTACGAGACAACAAGTCAGAAATTGCACGTCAAATGTAGCAAAAGAGATGCGTTCGAACTGTAACAAAGTTTTAAAAATATTCAGATCTTGGTGTAATACTTATACAGTTACTTCGGATACAATATAGTATCACAAATCTTTTGTGTGTCCCTGTAAATGCTATCTGCTTTCTATTATGCAGGAAGTAAATTGTAGTAAACATCAGCAATGTACATCTATTTCATAAAATGTGAAATAGTTTAATATAATAAAAAAGCACCACAAACGTTTCCCCCTGTACCATTATGTAACGGAATACTTTTGTGTGGTCCTGTAAATTAATTACAAATATTCTTTGCAGCACAGATTGTACAGAATATATATTTTAGTACATAATTCATAGATGCATATTTATTTTATTATGTTCGAAAGAATGTAACACCATTAAAATGCACTTGAAACTATTTTTTGTGTATATGTCGTGTAATGGAATACTTTTGATTGTCACTGTAATTGAACTACTCATCCGATTTTTATGAAATTTGAAATGACTCGACAAAATTTTACAACAATAATGTTTTTAAATTTCAAAGGTTGGTTAGATTTCAGTTGTTATATGAGGACGGGCGGACTGGCAGACTTCACGACGACTGTATGTGCTACGTATTTACATTATTACGAACGTATCGAAAAATGTATGAACCATATAACTTTTTTATCTATAAACACAAACAAACTGACAAAAATTCAGAAATAAGTTGTTATAATTTTAAAATTCACTTGAAATCTTATTTATTATATACCAGTCGAAAATCTCGCATTGCAATCATGAGATTACTTGTGGATGCGTTTCTTAATTAATTATTAATTAAGTATGCAGTTTTTAATTGAACAACATATTTTAACAAAATATGAATATGCTACGCCAAAAATCCTTTTGCATGATACACCATGCATCGTTGCGCGTTTTGTATGTGCGTAAGAAAAATTGTTTATGCATCTGAAATTTGTTTTGAAAAAAAAAATATTTTTACAATTAACTTTTAAAATAAATAGTAATCAGAACTTGATCGTATTATAGAAGATTTAAATATGCGAATATAAATTTACAGCTACTTCAGTCAAGTCATTTTTGAGCTATGTATATGTATATAATAAGAGGTATCTTACTGCCTGATTGTCTGACCGCTGATAACGGCTAAATTATAACACCCAGGTCTCTGAAATTTTTGTCATGTGTGGATGCTAACACAGGAAAGAGCACTTCGCAGCCGGGTTTTTAAATTTAAATTTAGATTTTTTTTAATTAAAACTTATTCGGCAAGAGGATATTTGCAGTTTTCCACGAATCCATGGCAAAGAAGCACCCAGATTAGAGGCCATTTGCAGCTTTCCACCAATCCGCGGCAACGAAGCAGCCAGGTTAGAGGCTATTTGCAGCTAGCCACCAATCCGCGGCAACGATACAGTCAACCAATGACCGCAGGTGGTAAATATGGGATTTAAAGACTGTCTTTCACGGCTGAATGCTAACAACAAATTGCACCCGCATTTCTTAATTTTTCGTGTTTTGAAGATTTTATTTTTCCTGATTGATTTACAATCGATCTTCAAAATCCTTCCATAGCACCATCCGAAAAAAAAAGTAATAAATTAGGTAATTATTCCTTTTATAATTTCTTAGGATTTGTTCAGATGTGCAGCGCACTTCGCGTACGTGCTCAGAAGATTTTGCATGGAGTAGGTCTCATTGAAGAAAGGAAATTTAAAATAATTTAATTATTGCATTATTTTTGCGGTTCAAAATAGCTAAAATCAACGACTATATTTCTTTATCCTTCCAAAACATGGTTTTCATAACAGAAATACATACCTGTCTTCACTCAGATCAAATTTAAAGTATTCTAAAATTTAAAATATTCTCCAAATAAAATGTATTTTTTTTTTTTTTTTTTTTCTATTTTAGTATGAATGGAGATTTTAAATATTCGCAATCTGTTTGAAAGCATGTAGGGTCCTGGACAACGCCGGACGGAATAGCTACTATTTAATAAATTTGTTTCGAAAAAAAATGGAATTATAACACATAAAATTTTAACAGAATTTGATTTAAATATATATATATATATGCAAATCTAAGTTTAAAGCTAATTCCGTCAAATAATTTTTTAGTTATATTTCATAAGTTACCTTCACTGCAATCGATTTTTACACGATTCAAAGGAAGTTACGAGCAACACTAGAAGCTCTAATATTTAAACTGTCATAATTTCTAAACTATGGGACAAAATGACTTTTTGCTTAGAATCCTATATAAATCTTGCAGAAAAATCCAAACCTGGTGACAAAATTAGACATACGCATTAAAAATTTTAGAATATCGTACAAACTCAGTATATAGATGACGTCCTAAACCTTTTGTTTCTTTTAGTATAGGTTGAAAGGAGACATAATTTCCACCCAAGTAACTTGGCCTTTTTTTAAACTTTTTTGTGACAGTTTAAAGATTAAAATGCATATGTTTTTAATCTCTTTTTTTAGAGTTTCGTTCATCTGACGAAACCCTATTCGTCTCTGTCCATCACAGAGTCCGTACACTAAAATTGTATAAGTCAGAGACTTCAGATTTTGTATACTTACATCTAAATACTTCATGTCACGACAAATCACAAAATTTTGAAAAAATCTATATTTTAATTTTTTTTTTTTTTTTTCAATGTCATCCATTCATTTTTGCGATTTAAAAAGAGATGTTTAATTTGAACGTTTTGCGTGTTGACATCACAGCTTGGGAGAAAAGTATGTATCTAGTAAACAGAAAGTTCTTATTTCGATCCCCGATGCGCGAAATGGAAATTTTCATCCTAGATTTAAACAAAAGAAATTTCGTATTTTTGGCCAATTTAAGGTCTTATGATTTCGTTCATCTGACATTCATAACGTTTTTTGAAATTCAACTTTCCTTTTATTTAAAAAGCTGTTTCGATTTATTAAGGATTCAGCATTTTGAACTTAATTTTAAATAGTTTTTTTCGCTTTTAGTAATTTCAAATTTTATTTATATCTTCGCTTATTATTTTTTTTTAAATTTAGAATTTTATTTTGATTTGAATATTTTTAATTTGATTGAAGTAAATAACTTCCTTTTATAATTATTTTTAAATTAAACCTATTGGTGCTGCCGTGTATGAGAAAATTTAATAATTATAAATTAACAATTTGGTTTTAATTAATTAAAGGAAAATGATTTTGAAAGAAATAT
Organism: Maratus speculifer; assembly: GCA_964019185.1. Lineage (NCBI taxonomy): Eukaryota > Metazoa > Arthropoda > Arachnida > Araneae > Salticidae > Maratus > Maratus speculifer. The sequence continues at coordinate 413,912,390 of OZ025294.1, forward strand.
TAAACGAAACCCTTTGTGTGATCTATCATCACACTTACCCACTTTTTTTTCACCAACTATATACATTAGAATGGAGCGAAAACAAATATTTTTTTTTAATCAAAAACGGATAGGTGCCAAAAGTTGCCTTTATACTAGTACATCAACTGCGTGAAATTTTACCGCTGAAAAAAAATGGCGTGAGTGTGCGCTTTTGCTCCAAAAATCGAAATTTTGGGTAAAATTTGACATTTTTGACATGTTTTTAAAAAAATTAAAAAATTCCTACAGAGCTGGTTATTATTTAAAAGGATTATTTAAACCTTTATAGTTATCTGCTTAACATGTTTAAACTATAAAACAATATCTTTATCTGTATAATTGGAGCAACTCTGAGAACTTTTGGTAAAAAATCATCATTAAATCTCTATTGGAGCATACAACTAATTGTTGTTTTGAATTCATTTCCCGTAAGACATGGTGACGTCACGGTGACGTCGTTGTGAAGTCACACTGTGACTTTGTGACCGTCGATGTGACGTCACGTGACGTCGATGCGAAGTCACAGTGACTAAAATGTGAAGTCGTTATGGCCGTTTTAGAGCTTGTTTGTGACGTCACATTGTGACCACTTTGTGACGTCACAATGTGACCAATTTGTGAAAAGTGTGTCATTTGTGACGATTTTGTCATTAACATTGTGACGAAATTGTGACGAAAGTGACAATGCTTTCAAGTCACATTGTGACCAAATTGTGAAATACAGGGTGAGTCCAAAATCATGGAACAAACGTTGAGGGGGCGGTAGGATTCACTATAACAAATAATGATGGCACAGAAATATATGATCGGAAGTGACCCGTCAAGACGCTACACTAGTCACCAAAAAAAGACCCGGATGATAATGTTAAGTCTATGGGGGGGGGGGGGCGTTGTTTTCAAATATCTTGCTCAAATTTCAATATTTTACATGATATTTTTTTCATAGGATAGCTGAGGACGATCCACAACCGGGCTAATTTTTACTTTTTCGATTTTGGCTATATTTTTTTTTTATATTACAATAGTTTCAGTTTTAGAACCGGTTTAAACTGGTTCTGAAAGTTAAAGTATTTTTCTTTTAATCTGTAACCAAAATCAAAAAAGTAAAAACCAGCTCAGTTGCAGGTCGTCCTCAGCTATCCTATGGAAAAAAATATGCAAAAATATTAAAATTTTAGCGAGATATTTGAAAATAGCGCTCCCATACACTTAACATTATAATCCGTGTCTTTTGCAGTGACTAGTGTGGCGTTTTAACGCGTCACTTCCAGTCATACATTTCTATGCCATAATTATTTATTATAGTGAGCTCTACCACCTCCCTTAAAGTTTGTCCCATTATTTTAGACTCACGCTGCAGATCATTTGGGACAAAACTTCGTTAACACTGTGATGATTCTGTGACAATTTAACTTTTCTTAAAGATTTTCTAACAATTTCTAACAATTTCTAACAATCACCAGTTTTGGCCACCCTAATATCTTGTAATTTCGCAAACATTTTAACTGATAATAAGTAAAAATAAAGCATTTTTGTGCAAAATCTGTTTTACCACACACATATTTGTTTGCTGTATAAAAAAGATTTGCATTTTTTTAAATGAAATCATAAAAACATCAAATAAAATATACTTAAGCTGATTTTAACTGAACACTTAAATTTAAAAACAAAAAATATATTTAATTCATAAAAAAGACTTATAGGACATAAAAAGCTTATTTTAACATTTTGCATATTTTCATTTATATATATCATATGTTATACTATACCAATATTTACAGTTATATGACTAGAATCTTGAAATTATTCCATTTTTTCATGAAATAGTATTTTGACAATCTCTAAAATCCATTTTTTTTCAACTGATTTTTAACTGTAATTCCTCGTACTTAGCTGCCTGTCAGCCTAATCATTTGGAGTTAGTTTTCTTCAAACCTTAGATTTCCTTGTGTAAATATGGGCTGGGATCTTAGAAAGATCTTCACAGAGGGCATCCCCCTTCTCTTCGGCCCATATCTCTCATATAGATAATTGGCCATCATAAATAGCACAACCCTATTACTTGAGATTCAAAAATAGTAAAAACTAGTCTCCATTCTGTAAACTTGTGTTGCAAGGTAGAACGAGATACTACAAAACTTAACCATCTTGAAAAGCTGACAATGAATTTTGAAAAGCCATAATTTTACTTCCTATCTTATAACAGTGTTTAATCTAGACCATTTTTAAGACTACAGAATTGTCTTTTTTAAACCTGTTAAAATGAATCCTATTTATAGTGTAAAAATTTTCACATTATTTGTTATTTCTAAATTCATGTGCTTGAAATTTTGCAAAAGTTATGCAACTTCCTCATTTTGTTTTGAAAAAAATACAAGAAACCACTAAATCATGCTGTAATTTTATTGAACTTTTAAATTTATAAGTCATAAAACTTTTCTAAATATATTGCTGAACTTTTCACTATAATTAGTCTTGTAGCCAAAAGTGGAGCATAATGTTGTGCCCTTTTTGGCCACACCATGGCCATAACTGGTACACATAGCAAATTTAAAATACCAGTTTTGGCCACCCCTACTTTAAGCTGTAAAAATAATTAATTTAGATATGAAATTACAACAGAGAGAAAGCCTACTTCATAAAGCTTTATAGCAATTTGTTTCAGAACAAATAAAGTTCGATAAATGCCTAATATTGAAAGATTATGAAAACTTGTTACCTAAGCAAAAACCTTAATATATGTGAGTGCACACTATAGTTTTACACATTTATTTATTTATTTTTTTTTTTTTTTTTTTTTTTGCAAGTCATTTTTTATCAAAAAATAAACAAATGGGATTGGAAATGATAAAAGAGTATTAGATTAAGGAGTAAGAATGCATATAATTTGTTAAAATCAATTTACAGCCTAAATAGAGGGTAAATCATTCCAGTGTGGCCAAAACTTGCTCAGTTGCCAAAACTGGAGCAGCCACCCTATATCTTTTAATTATCTTTTGTTGTAATTTACCAATTGATTGAAAAAGTGTCCAGGTCAGGATTCGAACTAAACAGTCTTTCGCGCAAATTGTCGACTGAACTATCCTGGAAGAATCTGACGCACACAATTCACACAGTGAATACGAACGCATACTTATCATTATTATACATAACCCTATGTAATAATACTTTAATTTTTTTTCAAACTACCCGTATGATAAACGCATACTATTCGTATGAGTATATAATGATATTTCTCCTGGTGAACTGTGCGTGCTAAGTTGCTCTGTTGGAAGAGCATTGGCAGCATACATCGAGGGTCTCTAGTTCGAATCCTAACCTAAACACTTTTTTACTCATTTTGGAAAATTAATATTCGTTTGATTAATTTACCAATTAAAATCATTCTGTTAAATATAATATAGAATTATCTTTTGATAAAACTACGTAAAGTTCATGCGCAATATTCGTAATATACAGATTTTATTTGAAAATTGAGTACAAATGAAGATGAGGCAATTAGTTCTAGTATTACGCTTAGTTATTTTCTTACTATAGTGGCCTGTGCGCATGTATGATTACACCATGGTTTAAATTCATAGTTAAACTAATATATATATATTGTATATGTCATATAGTATAGATGTGCCGGTAAAGGACATACTTAAGGATTTTTTTTTAAGTTTCCTTATTAATAGTTATAATTATTAGATTTCATTTTTTTTGTATTAGATGAATCTATTAATAATATTTAAGTATTCTCAGTCTCACTTCTCAATATTAGACAAAATTTTATTGAAAATAATAGAAAAACATCAAACACTAAAAATTTCAGCAATGTACATCCCTCAAAATGTACATGTAATTGTTTTTATGACTATTTAGAACCAGGATTTAATGAACACATACCAATGAAACAAAATTGTTATTTTCAACACAATTTAACAATTAAGATATCAAAAATTAATAAAATAATGCGATAATTACTCATTTTTTAAAATCAATAATTGTTATTACCACAAAATTAATATCTTAATTATTTTAGATACATGATTTAAAATAATAAATGTCATGGAATTACAGTTATCAAATTTTTGGGATTATGAGAAATTCTCGAAAGGTAATAAAAAAAAACATTTCATATTTATTTACTTAGAAGGTGTCACAAATAAAAATTAAATTAAAGAGTTGACATGTTTCGGTTCATTAATAAGAACCGTATTCATAACATATAAAATCAGTAGAAAATTAAATGACACTGGATATAAATATAATTTAAAAATCAAAACAAAACATTGCGCCCGCTATGATCGTGAATATAGCCATTGCCAACGCGGCATATAAATACTTTTGTTTTGATTTTTAAATTATATTTATATCCAGTGTCATTTAATTTTCTACTGATTTTATATGTTATGAATACGGTTCTTATTAATGAACCGAAACATGTCAACTCTTTAATTTAATTTTTATTTGTGACACCTTCTAAGTAAATAAATATGAAATGTTTTTATACGTGAATGAAAAAAGGTGAAGTGGTTTTGTTTTAGTTTTTGAAAAAACGAAAGGTAATAAAAAAGTTTTACAAAAGTATTTTTGCAATATTAGTGCATAAATTAGTATATTTATCACTATTTTCAACAATTAAACAACCCCAAACTCCTTTATATATTAATTATAACGTTAACTTTTGATTATATGTATATTTTTTAATTTATTAAAATGTGATTTTAACCATGTAATTAAAAAAATGTGATTAAAGTGCATTTTAAAAATAATATTATTAAATATTTTCAAATCGTTGACATGCTGTTCCGTATTTCAACAAAATAAATATTAAATTTATTGAATTTACTAAGGTAAGTGAATTCAAAAAAGTTAAATTAATATGATACTTATTCCTTCTATAACATGTTTTTTACGAAATTAACAGAAATCATTATAAAAAAGCAGGAAAAATAACATTTTCTTACCTCTTTCTTATCGGCATTATCCTCTAATTCCAGTTTCATAATCCAAATAGGGAAGATAATTTCGAAGTCGGAATGTCCGAATGAAGTACAATGACATTGGCGCGCTCAAATTAACGAAACGCCACTGACATTGTATTTTTTCGGACCGACATTTTATATAAAATGTCACCTGATCTCATTTTTGCATAACTTTTTAAAAATTTTCAACTTACGTACTAAATATACACACATAACATCATAACAAAGGTACTAGAGCAGCTGCATAATATTCTAAAGAATAAATACACTTTTGTCAACTATTCTGATCGTTGCCAAACGATATTTTTTAAGCAGGTGATTTTTTGTTATTATTGGTTGTTTGAGCTTCGAAGATTTATAAGTTGAATGCGCATGCGCATTAGTTTTATGAGGGTATCCCTAATTAAAATTTTGAGTTAAAAAATTTTTTTCACGCATTTCTATTTTACTTTTAATTAGTTTCGAAATACAGTGGAACTTTCGTTTAACGAAGCCCATATTTAATGAAATTATCTACTTTTTTAATTTTCTGTTGAACCTTCATTAAGAACGCAATTAACATTTAAATTAATATTCATATTAAAAAAATTCTACTTAGCAAAATTTGTTGCACTTCCGCGCGTGTACAATATTCAAAAGGATAGATTGCTGTTAAGATTGATTAGTGAATATATTTCAGCGGATTGTATGAATTGAAATTATATATTTATTTTATCTTTTAAATAAAAAGGGAAAAATGCGAAAATTTTTCGATATGCTAAGAAAGGGATTCTAATTCCAGGAAAATATTATAGGTCCATTCTCTGAATACTTAAAAAAGATGCGAAAGTTTTTATGAGTGTATCTTTCATTAGAGATCGCACATAAAGTAATATTCCAATTTTTTTTTTTTTTTTAATTTTTCGATTTGAAATACAAGAGAAAACGAGAAATAGAACACTGCGATTCAATTTTTGTTTCCTATCCTTTATTACGTGGTTTTTTAGATATTATACTAATGATTTTTTTTATGTGGCTATATTGCATAACAAAAATTACTATCCAAATTAAAACAGTTTTATAATATTTCCATTTTTATTTGTAGCTTACTATATAAATTTCATGAATTTTCGTGCGTTTCTATTCAACGATATTTTTTTCATAACGAAGCATTTAAGTGTAACGAGAAATTTCCTGGAAGTTTCACTGATAGGTTCATTGCTGGGTGCTTAGTTTTATATGATGGGAGGTTTATCTCACATATGTGATATGACGTACACGTTACACGCAGTGCATGTAACGTGTGACATAACAGCGATTGCACAATATTCTTCTGAAATGCCAGAAAACACGTTTTTTGCCAGTAAATAACATGGTTTGAAGAATTTTTGTAATTTTCTAAAGTTTTCTAAGAAAGTCACACCTGAGTCACAATGTGACGTCACTGAGTGGTGGTAATTTGGTCACAGATGGGATGTGACCACAGTGACTCGCAGCGACGCCATTGTGACCATGCATGCTATGAGGGATCTTTTGAAGAATTTTTGTATATATTTATTAATTTTCTAAGAAGGTCACATTTCAGTCACAATGTGACGTCACTGAGGGGTGGCATTTTGGTCACAGATGTGACGTCACATTTCAGTCACAACGTGACGTCACTGAAGGGTGGCATTTTGGTCACAGGTGTGACGTCACATTTCAGTCACAATGTGACGTCACTGAGCGGTGGCATTTTGGTCACAGATGTGACGTGACCACAGTGACTCACAGTGACGTCACTGTGACCATGCATGCTATGTGGGTTCTTACCTAGCTGATTTCAAAGATACCCTGGATATAACTCGTGGAGGTGGCTGCATTTCATATCCCACCCGACCATCTAGGCCCAGTGTTATTTATGTATTGAATTGTTATTTTTTTCCCGAAGACGGGCATACGTTTTCTATGTATCAAAGTAGCTTGCCTTTTCTTTATAGTCACTGACTTTGGATGTTGCGGCTGTGATATGCTACACGTATATTTTCATGCGTTGTATAACACAAGGGAAGCTGAGTAATGTAATGGGTATGTTGTTAATCGAACCTATTCAGCAGTCTATTATCTTCACTAAAATTTCATGCAATTAATACATTATGATTATAAGTTCTGTTACCACAGCATTTTTTTCAATCAATTACATTTTATATATATAATGATTTTCTTAAAAATTGATTGTATGAATTCATTTTCTAGTATGCCATCATTTACTGTTCCTATTACATTGAATATATGCTGAGATGCTAGCTGTTTAATAATATGACATTCGTCACAGAGGATTGCAAACAAAATTTACGTGTAAAGCAAAAATATTTCTAAAGAAATTTTAGTATTTGTTTTATGTCGTTTCCTGTTTTGTTTCGTAGTCGAGTAATTTCCAATAAGTTTTTAGACCTATTCTTTAGGCGTGTATTACATATGGTATAAAACATCCTGCGGTATAAACTTGGATTATATATTTTGTGAGTGAACCTGTAGACTTTGATTGCCAAATTGTGCTTATATAAAGCGGAAAATTTTATTCGCTTTATGAGCTGTCTTTTGTGTGAGATGTTTTCTAAATTCCCATTTCCCAATTCTTCTGAGAAATAGCTTTCCTTATGAATTAGCTTTGCAATCTCCGATAGAAATTTCTAGTCTGTTCTAAATATCTTTTTCTCAATTTGAGAAAGTAAGTAATCAAATTATTCTCTGTGTTATAAAAAATTGCAATAGGAAGTGAATAGTACGTAGACAAAGATTTTCCTATTGATCCAGTGAATCTATGTATATTAGGAAGTTTTATATTAACTTCTCTAATAATTGACGCAGAGAGAATTCACTGGAGTCGAAGTAACTTATGGTCCATTAGTACACACAATTCTAAGCTTACCCCATTCAAATTGGTTCACAGCGACTTATATAATTCTCCTAATTTTAAATGAGTACTTATTGTCGATTAGAATCTGTACAGTGTACCTGTACATTCCCTCAAAAACAACTATGAATTATAAGTTTATGGACAGGACAGTTCACCATAAAATGTTGTCCACTTATAAATAGAGCATCTAGAAGTTAATGGGAAATTACCTGGTTACAAAAATATTTACAAGGAAGGTCTCCATACGGGCATACTCAGAAAAATCTGAAAAAATTACAGAATGTTCTTCTCATATAGTTACATATGTTTATAAAAAACATTTCGGCGGAACCTCCTTATAACGTCCGTAAAAAAATAATAAAAATTTCGTTTATTTGGCGATTTATCTCCGGTTGGCGAAAAAACGAAATTTTGAAAAGTACGCTTTTACGCTTCGAATACTTTTTAAAGAAAAAACTTTCTATGTTCAATTTATTTAAATAAGTTTAGTTTAAGTAATTTTAGTTTTGCATTTTTACTTTACTTTAAGTGTAATTTTGTCATATACGTTTATATGTACTTATAACAAAATTAAATTAATATATTTTATCATTTAAAACACAATTTAAATTGATTAAAATTGTTCCAAATTGAAAAATACACTGTTAAAAATCTGCTGCATTTTGTTGCAACGCCCTCCCTTGCTTGTATAGAAAACGGTTACTTGGCCGTGAAATTTAGCTTTCTCATTGGTTGTAATAGAGATATTATATACAAGCGGTGGAGTGCGTTGCAACAAAATGCAGCAGATTTTTAACAGTGTATGACACGGTCAATTCACGGTGCTATGGAGCATTCTCATTGGTCAGAAGAGAGATATTCTATAAAAGTAGTGGAGTGACGTTGCAGTAAATTCTGCAGATTTTTAACAGTGAAGTCAATTAAAATCAATTTTCAGATTCGTTAAAATCGTCTGCTTTTGGCGAGGAAGTGCACTGCTCGCCAAATCCCGCGTACCTTTCAGCTTTTCACGCCAATTATTCCAAACTATTTTATTTTTTTACATATCTAATAATGTAATTCCGCCGCTAATTTTCACTGATCCTTTATTACCTACATGAGTAGTTTAATTCGTATTTTTTTTTTCAAAAAATTCTGAGTATGCCCCCAATGGTGACCTTCCTTGTTAGAAAATGGCATAAAACTAATGCAAAAAGAAAAGTTATTTACAACAAAAGTTGCTCTGCACATGCAGAAGAAATTCTCATTGCAATTCTCTCTGACAATCCCTACTACATTAAACAGCTCGCTTCTCAACATATAAAGAATGCAAAAGTAGAATAAATGATGGCTTCCTTTAGTTGAAATACCTAAAATCATTACGTAAAAAAATATAATTGACTGAAAAAATGTTGTGGTAACAGAATTTCCAATCACTATCCAATCCTTACTTCCAATCAACTTCCATCAACTGGATATAAGTTTGATAACGATAATAAAAGGCCGAATAGATCTCTTTAATAATATTCCCGTGCATTACTCTGCTTTTTTTTTTCTTTTTGTATAAGCTGTAAAAATATACATGAAGTTAGAGAACAGATGAAGTAGGAGGATGAACTTATCGAAAGTTGTCTGTTTCTCTCCAGCTGTACAGAATAAAGATATTGTTTTATAGTTTAATTATATTAAGTAATTAATATTAAACGATAAAAAATACATATAATCAATTAAAAAAAGTTTAAAACATGAAAGATAATTTTTAATATAATCCTGAGATTTTTCGAAGGCACGCGTGTTCACTTTCAAACGGGAAACTCGAATAGAAGAAAACATGTGTAAAATAAAACAAAATACTATGCATTAGGGCAAGCCAAAAAACTGCAAAAATTGATTTTCAATTGCAATACCATGGAAAAGTTGCGAATTCGAGAGACTAAAAATTGGATTTAAAAAAAATTAAATGGGTTTATATCATCCGATCGCGCATGCGTTGCAAAATTTGCCGAAATGTTGAAAAATTCAGATTATAACAATTTTTTATTAGACTTTTCACGAATTAAGAGCTGAAATTCTTATGTATTAGAATAACAAAACATAATGTTGAAATATTATTTGAATCCATCAACATCTTCCGCTCGCTTATGTGCTCTAAAGGAATTGTTACACTTAAATATTGACAAGTAAGATGAAGTTTTTAGTGTAAAAATGTGATTCTTGACATCGTTTAGAGCAAATGCGCGACGGAAAGATGTTGATCGATTTAAAAATATCTAATTTAATTCAGCATTATGTTATTATAATACATAAGAATTTCAGCTAATTACATTTGTGAAAAGGTTAATTTAAAAACTTTTGTAATAATGTGAATTTTTAAACATTTCGGCAAGCTTTACAGCTGCTGTTTTTATACTGTTTGTTTTGTTCGATTAAGAATTGCATATTTTAAAAACTATGAAAAAGAAAATTTGATTTTTGAAGGTTTAAAATTGGTGACTCTTATTATAGTAAAAAATGTCATTTTTGAGAAATTTGTCGAACTTCTTTTGTTTGCGCCCCTGCATTTTTCATGCTAATAATATTTAATAATGTATCACTAAATCTACAGCTGTCTGGTATATATTACTCTGAAAACACTAGACTTTTTATGGCCAAAAAACAGACTTCAGAGAAATAGATATCATGCATACGATACACGATTTATGGGTAAATTATTTTCCATATTACCATTTAATTTTCAGAAAATTATTTTTATATTTTTCATATGACATTTAGCTTGCTTTGAAGCAAAATTAAACTCACAAATGTTTCAATTCTGTGAAATTCATCTTTTCATTTTGTGTTATGCTACGACCCTAATAGCATGCATGGTCACATCACATCTGTGACCAAAATGCCACCCCTCAGTGACGTCGCATTGTGCCTGAGATGTGACTTTCTTAAAAATCTTTAGAAATTTATAAATACCCTTCAAAACATGTTATTTACTTTAAAAAACATGTTTCTCGCAATTTAAATATCGTCGCTTTTGTCACAGTTTCGTCACAATGTTAATGTCAAATTAGTCACATATGACACATTTTTCACAAATTTATCACATTGTGACCACTTTGTGAAACGTCACAAAAGAGCTCTAAAACGGCCATAACGACTTCACAGTGACTAAAAGTCACTGTGACTTCACATCGACGTCACGTGACGTCACATCGACAATCGATGGTCACAAAGTCACAATGTGACTTCACAACGACGTTGCAGTGATGTCACCATGCTTTACGGGGAGGTTCTCAAGGCCATGATGAAGAACAGTTCTGAGTGCTGTAGGTCATGATTCTTAACTCTTTGAAGGATGGTAGGATATGTATGTCTCACTTAATTTTAATTACCAAATGCCTCATCGGCAGCAGAATTTTTAAGTGGAATTTTAAATTTATAAAATATGTGAAAATTTTTTTTAAAAATTGTTGGTAAAAATTCGTATCATTCAATCCTTTTAGCAATTGAATTACATTGTGCTGGAAAGGATTAATGCGTTTTAGGTTTTAGTTATCTCTAAAAATTAAATTTATTTTGTGCGCTAATTCTATTGATCCATTATTAACGGTTAATATCATCTTCATTTCAACATCATGGCGAGAAGCTAAACATATTTACGTGATTTTAGCATACCTAATGGATTCATCGTTTAAATGATTTTTATTTTTTATTATTTATCAGTATTAAAAATTAAACTTCTGTAGCAGGTATTTTTCCTAATTATTATTATTATTACTATTTTTATTGTAATTGCTATTATTATTAGAAAAGAGAATTTTTGGAAAAATCCTCCGAGCTCTTAAATTAACCCTATCATGCATAAATTATTTTCTATTCTTATTCATTATTTTCATTATTATTTTTGTGATAAATGAGAATTCATTATAAAATAATTTTATTATTCTGCTGCATGCTAGCTATTATCTGTTCACATGTCAGATCTCCATAAATATATATACATATATATATATATATATATATATATATATACTAAATTACACAATTTTTGTAATAAGACAAATTTTATCTGTCGTCAAATGAAGCCCGTATGAAAGAAAGGGTTTAAAAAGCTTTTAAAAATATGTCGAACTTCTTTTGTTTTTGTAACTATAGTTTCTTTGCCAATAATATGCAATGTATCATCGGAAAGGGATGCGGCTGTCTGATGCTAAGTAAAAACACCCGACTTTTTTTTTACATTAAAAAGTCAGATTCCTATATCTTTTTCGTGATAGACAGCATACAGTCTCTCTATGCAAATCAAGGGTATGTTCCGAAATTTATCTTTCTTCTGCCTAAAATTTCATTTTGTGTTACGAGATACCTCCGGGCAACTTTTGCATTTATTAATATTCTGCGTCTTTGAAATATGTGAAACTATATACGTAAGACAGTATACATAAGGCAGACTCGTGTTTTAAAATAGAAACATGAAGTAAAAAAATAAATATTTGATAAATAAAAGTTTAATCTAGTTTGTTTGGGGTTTTTTAGTTAACTTCCACTTGTTTTAGAAGACTTTCATAGATATTTTTTTATATTTAATTTGCATTGCATTACATTTCATAATTAATTTCATTAAATTAGTTTTCATAACACAAAAATTATTTTTCATATGACAATTAGTATTTTTGCCTAATCTTTAACATTTCACTGCACGATTTTATTCTATTTTTATATAACAGAAAAAATTGTTTTTTAATCTATGTATCAGTCTAATAATGAGAAAAATAATTTAAAAAAATAATATTTCAAATTTTAAGATAAAAATTTTTATTTTATAACGTGTACACTACATATGAAATTAGAGTTTTTAAATTGTGTTGTACTGCACTATTTTGCAATGAAATGGGCTTAAATTAATTAATTGTATTTGCCTAACATTCAGCAACTTTCTGTATCAGCAACTTCTGTATTCAGCAACTTTCTGTACTCAACTGTCTGTTTTCGCTCAGAAAAAGATTCAATTCGTATGTTAAATTTACCAATCAGTTTGATTGTGTTACAATAATTGTATATCTACGTACCCATCCTTATATGAAGTTCCTTTACCTGCGGTTTATTCTGTTGAGCTGTCTAAATGACAGACCAGATGCTATCACAATTTGTAAATTTAACTATATTTAAGCTTATTTATGACCAATAAGGTTATCTGAGCGAGAAATTCCCGCCTGTTGTCGCCCAGTTAGCTTAACAGGGCTCCCAGTTAGCTTAACAGGGCATTGGCATTGTAAGCCAAGTGTCTGAGTTCGATTCTCGGCCTGGTCAATTTTTTTCTCAATTGGAAAAATGTTCAATTCGTATGATAAATTTACCAATCAGTTTGATTGTGTTAAAATAATTGTATAACTTTTTGTACATTAGTATTTTTAAGTACTCACAAGGAAGGTCTCCATACTGGGCATACCCAGAATTTTAGGAAAAAAATACTAATTAAAGTACTTATGTATGTAATAAAGGATCAGTCAAAATTAGCGGCGGAATCACAATAGATATTGTGTAAAAAAATAAAATATTTTCGAATATTTGGCGTGAAAAGACTAAAGAGTCACTCGATTTGGCGAGGAGCCCTTTTCCTCGCCAAAAGCAAACGATTATAATGAAACTCAAAACTGTTGGATATTTAGTTTGCGTGTAAATGGTATTTAATGAATTTAAACATAAACATTGAGAGACTTTAATATATATATCTATATACATATTGTATTACATATATATATATATTACTCGTTGAAGTAGTTATTTAATTAATCGCTGGAAAAAAATGTTTTCATAGCTAAAAATATATTGACAAAAATTATCTTCATAAATTTAAACGTATTAAAAAATAAACGTCATATGTTTCCATAGCAACAAAATCTAATCGACAATTCTGAATTGGACTTTGAGCTTGAAACAAATTTAATGAATTTTGTTTTAAATCTCAAATTTTAATGTTTAAATTTGGATATAAATACATATAAATTTCGATATAACCAAATTATACTTAAAACAAACTAAAACTTACAAAACTAAAGTTATTTAAATTAAACTTATCAAAACAAGTTCAACATGAAACTTTTTTTTTTCTTGAAGTGTATTTGACATAAAGTATTTTTTTGAAATTACATTCCATTGCCAACCGGCGATAAATCGCCAAATAACGAAATTTTCATTATTTTTTTACGGTTACTGAATGGAGGTTCCGACGAAATTTTTTTTATAAACGTATATATCCACACAAGAAGAACATTCTGTAATTTTTCCAGATTTTTCGGGGTATGCTCGTATGGAGACCTTCCTTGACGATAAAATTAATAGAAGTAGCTTTCATCGTAACAGCTTGATCGAAAAAAAAATTTCCCGAAAAACAAAGTCTAATTTTTTGTCATCTGTCATGGAAGAAATAAGTGTTATTCAAATCCTTGTACTATTTATTCTTGATCAGGGGTGGAGATATACACTGGCCATTTCGACAACACATAATGAGAATTATAATTTAAATACAGAAAACCAACGATTATAAATGCACAAATAATGTATGAAAAGGTAGAAAACAGCTGTTTCGAATCTACTATCGAGATTCTTCATCAGTGCAAAACAGCTCGCTGGTTTTTCTAGCTCGCTAAGTTTTGCACTGATGGGGAATCTCGATAGTAGATTCGAAACAGCTGTTTGCTACATTTTCATACATATTATTTGTGCATTTATAATCGTTGGTTTTCTATCTTTAAACATTTTTGCACAAAGGCTTCATTTGCTATTTTAATAGAGAATTATAGCGATTTAAGAGGTATGTATCAGATGTGACACACAATACAGTAAGAGGTTAAAACAACAGTTAAATAAAATCAGTATATGATTTAATTCCATAATGTAGCGTTGTCTGAGTGGTCGAGGGCCACATCACTAACATGGAGAGAATTCGATCTCAAGGAGGTGATCTGTGGCATAGAGGTCTGCACCTGCCAAAATTTTCAGATCCGGAGACGGCGTGACTCATAGAAACAAACATTCGGCTCGACCCGGCCGGACATAAAAATTTGAAAGTTCGGCCCGAGTCCGGCTCGATCCGTACAAAAAAATATTGGCCCGACCCGGCCCGATAAAAAGATAAAAGTTCGACCCAAGACCGACCTGATCCGGATAAAAATTTTAATTTCGGTCTGAGCCCTCCCGAACCAAGTGAATTTCTACAAAACATTGTTTTTTACATCCGTTTGGTTAAAATATTGTCCTGTATGAAGAGTTCTAACCAAAAATATTTATCTTTTTTTTTTTTTTTTTTTTTTCGTTTTTATAATTTTTTTTTCTATCGAAGTTCCGCAGTCCGCGATATTTATTTTTTTAATGAGTTTCTATTTTTTTGCATGCAAATTTTTCAGTTATTTTTAATATTGTTAATCCCTATTCCATGTATTGAAGTATTAAAAATCTGAAAAATGGTATTCAATAAAATCCTCTCAAACGGAACTGCATAGAATAAAAAAATGTGTTTTGAACAAGTTCTCTTCTTAGTAAGTGTAAATGTATTACATATTTTTTCTTGCGAGTAGTTTCTTGCGAGTTAATATATTAATTTTGCATGATCAACACGTTTTTTGTACAAAACAAGATTCTTAGGCAGACTCTTTTTCACTCTTTTTGCAATATTTTAACTTAGCTATAATTAAACATAGAAATCTATAGTTATTTAAAAAGAAAAATAAATTATTGTAAAATGATGGCGATTTAAAAATGTATGCATTTTTTGCAAAAAATTTTTGGACCAGGCTAAACAGACCAGGACACACGGAGATAATGATTTTAATAGGGGCTATGTCAAAAATAGAAATGAAAACTTTGGACAGTGAAAGCGACCAGTGAAACAACTGTACATTGGTCACTGTATAGAAAAAAAAGTTAGGCCCGACACGGTCCGAACGTATAGAATATAGTTTGGCCCAGGCCCGGCCCTAGAAGAGTGGGGACCGGGCCCATCCCGATCCGAGAGTCTTGAATGAAAATAGGCCCAGCCCGACCCGCGGGCCTGGTCGGTTTTCAGGCCTCGGGCCGACCCGTGCAGATTTCTAAGCCGTGTGCTCTTCGACATTTTCAACGTATATGTACTTAAAAAATCCTGCAAACAATATTAACATTTCTTTGCAACAATTTTACGAAGTAAAAAAAAAATTACTCGTTGCAAAACTCATCGATACTAATATCATTTTTTTCTTTAGCAAAATAAAATTATTTTTATATAAAAATGTATCGAAAAAGAATAAGAGGCTTATACGAAAGTTTAATATTTAACTGCGACATTTTGAAACATTTGTTGTTGTTTTTTTGCGAAAAAACAATATTCCACATTAGACATAAAAAGTATTTATGTTAGAAAAAATTCTGAAACTTCCAATCTTGAAAAATCGATTCCACTAATTATGCCAGATTCAAATTTCTTTGATGAAAGACTTCCTTTGAATATCGACATGAAATGCATTAAATCAATGCACTTCATTTTAATTAAAGGAAAATTAATTATGTCAGAATAGCGTAAATGACTTTTTCTAGCTATATTTTAATAAAACCAGATTATATCGAATTTAAGGAATAAATGTGAATGATAGGAATATAAGTAGCAAAAAATATACATATAAAGACATTTTTTGTAAAAAATATCCGTAATTGTTAAATAAAGCGCAAATAAATGTCTTCACAAAATTATTTTATCGTCTGCGCCCTATAGAATATAGGTTCGGATGTCGCCACGTGGCGGCTGAATTTTCAGACTTGGCGACTAATTTTTGGCGTAGACGACTTAAACGTCACCAACCATTAGAGAATTTTGCGTTTTTTCCCCTCGATCATTTGGCGAAAAACGTGTTTTTCTGCAATCCTCTGATAAGAATCCCATGTTTTTTCGTGATCCTCAGACAAAAATCGCGTGTTTTTTAGCCAAAATCCTGTTTTACCTGTAATCAAATCGCCCGTCTGTAACTAAAATTTTGTTTTTTCTACGATCATTTGACAAAAATCGCATTTTTCAGCGATTATTTCAAGAAAGTCACGGCGTTTTTTGTGATCCTTCGATAAAAATAGCTTTTCTTCTGCGATTTTTTGACGAAATCCACATTGTTTCTCTGTTGTTTCTTAATTTTTCTTAGGAAAAAAAGCCCTGTGTTGATTAGACTATTTGGGTTTATGAGCCACTAGCTCTTTAAAAATTTCGGGAATCTGCAGCCATATACGATAAAGTCCAATGTAGCTATAGCGCGATTGATCCAATCCTTCATACACTTTTAGTAATTTTATTGAGGTTTGGCCACCAACTCCGTGCGCGATTTTTTTTTTTTTTTTTTTTTTTTTTTTTTGGGGGGGGGGGGAGAATATTGATTTAAAATGCCTTCTTCGAAGTCCTAATTTTAGCTTTGTGAACAAGAAAAGGTCACATGGGTCCGTAAATGCCAAACTAGCACGGTGTTTGGTTGATGATATTTGTTGCATTTTTGGCCAAAAACACTTGCACAACAACAACTTTACGCGATGGTGCATTATCGTGAAGCAAAATCCACGCGAAATTTAGGTTGATTTTTAAGATATTCGGCATACTAAATTTCATTTGAAACGCAAAATTGAAGCAAAATCTTTGTTAAATTATTTTTTCTATAGTCCAAAATTGCAGAGCACTCAAAAATAATAAGTAAACAAAATGCTGCAGTTAACACACTACGTCACAAATGATTTTCAAATTCCGTTTTAAAACTCAAGTACAGAGGTACCCACTTACAGAAGTAAAAATTGTCCTGATACCTTTCACAGGCAACTTTTAAATGATAAATTCAGGGTTCATACAGAGGAGGGAAGAAAAAATCCAAAGAATCTAAAAAAATTTAAGAAATTGACACTTTTTTTATGTGCCGCGTTGTTATGTGACATGCACATCCCAATTTTTAAAATCCCATTTGGAGAGAAAAATGAAATCAAAACTCTTGGAACAAAACTTATTTTTTCAGCTACAGACAATGGATAGCTCAGTATCTAAAGTGTTCACAGTTAAAGTCAAATGCCTTAGGTTCAACTTCCTACATGGGATTTTTTTTAAAATTAGGTTCATATATTTGAAAAGATCGGACAAAGATTTCTTTATATATTCTTAAAATTAATGTATTTTTCAAAGAGTAATGCCATACATTTCCTAATTTTGAAATTACTCTCTATATTCTAAAGAACAGCCCATATTAATATCAATATGTGGAAAAAATTGGAGTTATTTCGTCACCTGAGAATAATAAGGTTCTATCTGTTTTTTTTTGAAAATATTGACTTATCGATATAAAAAGTTTCCATTTGTATATGAAGGCATTTTTGCATCAAAATGATGTTATATATAATT
This sequence comes from Maratus speculifer, assembly GCA_964019185.1. Taxonomy (NCBI): domain Eukaryota; kingdom Metazoa; phylum Arthropoda; class Arachnida; order Araneae; family Salticidae; genus Maratus; species Maratus speculifer. The sequence continues at coordinate 413,930,622 of OZ025294.1, forward strand.
TACATATGACATTACAATTATATTATCACATTATTTTGATCCAGAAAGTCTTCATAGATACAAATAGAACATTTATAAATAGGCAAGTTATTTTTTTTTCAAAATCACAGATAGAACCTTATTATTCTCAAGTGACGATTTGTGAGTCATGACAGTCATAATAATTTAAAATGCCAAAGATAGCCAAACAAAAGATACTATAAAAAATTACTAACCAATTTGATAATAACAATAGTAATAAAACTGAATTTAATAAAACATTTTCCTAATTAAAAAACCAGCTTATTTGCGGTAAAAAGTTGTAACAATAACAACAGTAAATTGCAAATTGAACGAAAAGTCTGTTATCATAGCCAAAAATTGTTTATCTGCGTATTTTTCATTTAAATATGTTACTGTCTACCAGTTGAAGTTTTCTGAATTGAACTAAAAGGAAATTCAAACCTCCAATATTTCTGTCATGTTTAGTAAAACCCTACCGCGTTAAAAATTACACCGTGTTCTTTATTTGAAGTTCTGGAACACAAAACAGTATTACTTGGCGTTGGTGCAGAAGCTTGTGTATATTTCGTTGCAAAACTGCATTCAACATAGAGTCAAATATATTTTTATTTATATCCTTACCCTTTTTTTAATGTTATTTTTTAAACGGGGATCCGTTTAACTATTTAAAGTTCCAAAAAGTCGTTCAGTACGAAAATCCAACATGCCACTCAAACGTTGTTTTTTTTTTTTTTTTTTTAACTGTAACAAATTCATAAATTCGGGCCTGTCCATAAACGGTGTCACACTTTTTTTTTCAATACTTTTTCCCTCCCCCTCTTTGTCACAAAGTGTGATACTTTACCATAACCCCCCTTTCTCATTTTCACTTGTCATGTTATCTTGCATATACCTATGCTTGCAGTTCAGAAACAAAAACATCCTGTTTTAGATAGGGATGCAATGGTGGGTATACAGGGCTATACGCCGAATACCTTCTATTTTTTTAAAGGAACACCGTATACTTTGTTTCTCAAGAAAGCTGTAGTATATGCACTCTAGAAAGTACCCTCTACCTTGAGAGTATGCCCTCTGCTTAGAGCGTATAATCTCTGTTTATTTACGACTAAACTACTGGTTTTAGAACAAAATTTCAAATTTTATTTTGAAACTTTAACTATGTGTTTTAATTATGTTTGTGAGCATAGCAATAAAAATAATTCGTGTGCTTATTTTTTATGAAATAAGATTACGGTTTACAGTAAAAAACATAATTAACATACGATAGCAATAAAATATTAATATGAAAAAGCAACTGAAAACTCCAGTATTCTGGAATTTCAATTAACATTTGGCTTTAAATTTTATCTTTACTTTATGAATACAAAATACTTCGATTTCAAAATAACTTCAAACTTTAATCTGCTGTTTTTAATGCTTTTATTTTAACCAAAATGTGTGATGTCACAATTCTTGTTACCTCCCCCCCCCCCCACTCCCTTGTCACAAACTGTCACAATTTCACCCTACCCTCTCCAAGCGTCACATCATATATGGAAGGTTTCTTACTAATATTTATTAATAAAAATATACTTTTAGTGTATTTATTTTGTGCTGATAGCATATTGAAATGATGTAGAAGAAACGCACACATTTTCACTTATTAATTACATTACTTTCCAAAACTTTCATTACTTCTATCCGAAGGCCACCCTAGATTAACGACGTTCGTTAATTATTGGAAGCCGATTTTAATTATAAGTGTAATTTGTTTAATAAACATTGTTTTGAAATCCGTTACTAAGTTTCAACTAATAATTACCAATTCCATATATCAGGTGCATTTTTATATTGAAAGATAATGAAATAATAATTATTCCGAAATGTGACGATCATATTCATTATTGAGCTATTGGGTTTCGAAAACATTTTCAAATTATAAGAACAGTGTAATAATTGTAATAATCATCAAAATATTTCAATTACTTATCAAAATTAAAACATTGATGTTTTTCTTACAGAATTATAAATCATTATTGCTATGAATTCAACAATAAATTGAATTTTCAAATAAGATATGTTTTCACCATTTATTGCATTATCGTGTGTTTCTGTGCATTCAATACACGATAATGCAATAAATCAGTGACGGTGGATATCTATTTTCCAAGATCAACTAATTCTTAAACAGATTGTTTTACACCTGAACGCAATACTAAAACCAATTGCACATATATTATTGTTTATATAGAACGAAACAGGTTTTTTTTTTTTAACCGAAACCGAATTTCTTTAATAATTATCTTTTTCTATACATAATTATTAATTAATTATGCGTATTTGTTAAATATGTATAATTATATGTGTGGCCCAATTCAGCTTGCTGCCTTTGACCAACCCCCCTCCCTTTTTTTTAAAAAAATATAAAACAAAATGTAAATCAATACATCAGAAACGCAAAATAATTTTCTAATTATATGATTTTCATCTAACTAAAAAATGTTTTAGATATGCATACCTCGATTTAGCTTCAATAATAATTTTTTAAAGAATCGTCTGTTATATTGCAACTTTCTCAAAGTGTATTTGAAATATCTCTACTGTTTCAAACTAAATTTTTTTTTTTTTTAATTAGCAACTTTTAAAGAGCATGTGAAAAACGTCTTCAAAAATTAGTCGTATATGAATTGCTCGCTTTATAATTTGCACTCAGGTCTTTAATCAACCTTGACTAATAATTATATGTAGGGAAGTTCATAGCAATAAATAAAAAGTGTCTCATTTGAGTCGGTACAGCACAAATCGCAATGTTGAAATTTATGAAGGAAGAAGCGAGATTTTTAGAATAAAGATAGTTTGGGCAAAGTTTCGGTCCCGAAGTCCGGCCCAATTTCCAGCATCATTTTGGCCCATTCGCAATGCCCATTGAGATATTAGCCATCTCAATGTTTTTGGTGAGTTTGAAGACGATCCATGCATAATTGCAACTTTTATTGTGCGGACAAAATGTAATACATACATACATATATATGTATATATTATATAAATATTTTAGATGGGGGTAATTTGGGATTCCAGGGGTCATATAATGAAAAGTTATGAAGAAATTTTTCAAAAGTCGTACCATGGTAACGACTGCAATAGGTAGTATTTTCTTAAGAAATGTACCTAATAAATAAATATTCAGATCACACTATTAAATATTTTTTACTAGACGACAAAATATTTTTTCCCTACAAATTCTGTCTATAAAATTATCTTGCTGCAATGAAAGTTTTCATATAAACAGAGATAAAATTTTGTTCGATCTGCTGGGAGGTTTTTTTCCCCTTTTTTTCGTATTTTATAAAAAAATAAACAAAAAAAATACCATTCGTCAATTAATTTTCTCCATAAAAAAATTAAAAAAAATACATCATTGGATTTAAAAAAAAAAAAAATAAATAAAACGGTGCTTTTTATGAATTGAAGCTTTGATGTTTTTTGTTTACAAAATTATACGCATAAAAAATATTTTTCATCTTGCAATTACCATAAGATAGGTTCTGCTACATGTACAGTAATAGAATTATATGAAACACGAAGCTTTTTTAATTGTTAAAAAACTGATAAACATTAAAAAATGTTTCTTTAATGCCAAATGATCAATTAAATTACTAAAATGATAGAAAAAAAACTTATGCTTTACAAGTAAGAAAAATTTTATATATGATTATGCCACATTTTCAAAATTTATGCATAATGTTCCTGAAATCAAAGGACTTACATTTATTTCTCTTCAAGATTCCAATTAAAATATTTATTAAAATATTACGTATCGTTACACAGATCTTGGAAATAGAACGAAACTGTAATTAGACATCTAAAAATATAATATTCCCCTTTGATCCAATCTAAAACTACAAAATATAAACATTAAAAAGTTCCCCATTTATTTAAAAAGGTACAAATAATAATAATACAGATGTTACTAATTTAAAAATATGCATTTGCTTTCAATTTTCAAGTACTTTCGGTCTGCAAATCCGCAATCATCCTAAAGGAAAAACTTAACTATTTTCTATGAAAAACTAATTATATTTAGTTTTTTAAAAAATAAGTGTGCCAGTTTGTAGATGAAGGTGTAAGGAATGCAATGATCTCAATACATATCAAAATAAAAAATACAAAAATAGAATTGAAAATATTTAGAAATCTTGTTTCAGTCTCCCCTATTATAAATTTGTATTACAAAAGGATACTTAGCTTAAAATAAATATGAATGACTAAACTACGTAATATAAACATTAAAAAATTCACTGTTTACTAACAAGATGACACATAATAATAATATAAATGTTATAAGTAAAAAAAAAAATACACTTTTTATTTAAATTTTCGAGTGCTTTCGGCTTGCAATCCTGCAACCATCATCAGAAGGTGTTTTCATTAATTCCGTTTCATGTATTCAAATACGTTACTTCGTTTGACATGAGAAAATCTGTATTTAATTTCAGTTTCCAAGTACTTTCGGCCTGCAAATCCTCAATCATCCTAAAGAAATAGTTTCATTAATCACCGACCGTACCATTTATTGAAATGCATCCCTTCGTTTGAAATGGAAGAGTCTATAATTCTTAGGTAGAGGAAAAATATTTAACTGTCATTCCACTCATTTTTAATTCATCACTTTCTTTTAACCCTTTCGGGTCTGGTGTACTATTAATAGTACATGTCTTTTAATGGAGTATTTTTTTTGTTCTTAGAAATACTTTTGCTACTATTTCCATGTAGTAATGTTAATATATGGCTATGTGTTTACTATATGACTTCATTTTTGTTTAGGCATTTAGTAAAAAAAAAAAAAAAAAAAAAAAAGGTACTACTCTGTTATCCCGTCGACCAATTTCGCCAAATTATACAAATCGCCAAACTAATTGCCAAATTATACATGTTGACATAATTTTTATTTTAAATAACGAAAAAACAAATAATTAGTAGAATATTAATAAAAATACAAATAAAAAGTCTAAATAAAAATCACTTAATGACATTTTAAACACGCGAATCGTATTTAATGTCATCGAATGTGACATTCACGATCATCCATTATTGGCTTACTGTCATTGAATGTGACATTCACGATCATCCATTATTGGCATTTAATCTTATAATTTGGCGATAATTTTTTGGTCGACGGGATAACCTAGTAGTAACAAAAATTATTATTATTTGTTTAATTATCTTGGCGCCGTTTGCAATTCTTTTATTTTAAACATATATTTCACTCTTTAAATTTAGAATATAAGTTAATTAGATTAATTTATAACACGATTATCCAATAGGTAAATCAATTATATCAGATGTAAATTTTCCATGTGGGTGAAAAAAGCCCGGCCCGGATTCGAACCAGGGATGTTTTGGCTGAAGCCGCCAATGCTCTTCCAACTGAGCTATCCCCAGTGTTCTCGCTGATATTTGACTAACGTTAGTAATTTGGCTAATTAAAAATAAAAAACATTCGCCAAATGAAAAAAGTATTAGCCAAATAGATTCGCCGTGTAACACAAAAGAAAATTATCTTTAACCCTTAAATGTACCCCCTTTTTCAATGTGTTCTAAAATAACCTAAGCTTTTATAACTGTGACAGTGATTGTTATTAATCTAATTTCAACTATCCGCTACAAATATAAAAAAATATGTATATATTAATATGTATATCATAAATACATATTATACATGTATATTATATATATATATATATGAATATGTTTGAAAAACGACAAAGCAACATTTGAGCACTAGCAATTTGGCGAATCGAATCGCTTGTTTACTCGCCAAATGAAGAATTTAGTCGCGATTTGGCGCATTGGCGAGCGACAGCGAGAACACTGGCTATCACGGACACGAACAATGGGGTGGATGAAATAGTCCTCCAGTGTTCGTGTCCGGGATAGCTCAGTTGGAAGAGCATTGGCGGCTTCAGTCAATATATCTCTGGTTCGAATCCGGGCCCGGACTTTTTTCACCAAAATTTACATCTGTTATAAAAGTTAGTTTTCTGAAAGAATCATACGTAATAAAGCGCAAAAAGTATTAGAAAGTTGTAATATAAGTAAAATCCTATTGTAATACAATATTTTCCAAACATCTCGAAAAATTCTTCCTTAGCCTATTATCATATAAATATTAACAGAATAGTACACGAAACAACAACATTCGTTATGTTTCAGAATGTGAAATATTCGTTAAATACCAAATAATTTATTTGGATAGCTAGTGTTAATGTTATTAATGTAAAAGTAATTTTTTCTAAAAATTAAAAAAAATTTAGATCTGAAAGGGTTAAATATGTAGCTAGAAAATAGTAAAACTACTTCTGCAATTTTCTAGCTGCACCTTTCAAGCAAAATGGCGTATATGAAGAAAGTGACATCATCAAAATTAATAAAACGACAGTTGCATATTTTTTCTTTTCACAAGTTTAATCCAAAGCACTCTTATTTCTACTTTCAGCTGATTTAAAAATTACAGACTTTCTTATTTCAAACGAAGTAACGTATTTGAATGAATGGAACGACAATTAATGAAAACACCTTTTGATGATGGCTGAGAGATTGCAAACCGAAAGCACTCGAAAATTTAAACAAATGTGTATTTTTTTTACTTATAGCTTTTATATTATTATTAAGTCTCACTTTGTTAGTAAACAGTGAACTTTATAATGTTCATATTATGTAGTTTAGTCATTTATATTTATTTTAAACTAAGTTTTTTTTTTTTTTTTTTTTTTTTTTGTAATACAAATTTATAATAGGGGAGACTGAAGCAAAATTTCTATTTTTTTTTAATTTATTTTATTTTTAATTTTTTATACAGTTTTTAATAGAAAATGGTTAAGCGTAACCATATAACGTTGGAAAATGTGTCCCATATGCGGGGCATGGTTTCCAGTCTAACAGAAATGTTCAGAGGTAAATTTTTCAACTATAATTTAAATAATAAAACACAGTTAATAAATCTTGCTTGTTAATTAGCAAGAGTTTTCTATTATAAACTACGAATTGCCTCAAAACCTTCCTGGCTGAGATTACATTAAGTTGTTTTCTCGCCTCTTTTATCTGATTCCTTTTTTTCCGTTTTCATTTATTTTAGATAATTTTTTTTTTCACTTTCCATTGATTTTTAACAGGAGAATCAGTTAGTATAGATAGATGACTTCCTATTTTTCTTTCCAGGCCATTTTTTGCCTCTTTAGTGCTGCCTTCACAAAAAGCCTAGCTTCTTCTAAGGTAGGCAATTTATTTATTTTTTTAAGTAGAAAAAATGTCTTCAGTAGAGCCAACTTTTGAAAAATATTGGGGCTCAAAAATTTTAGAATAAAACAACTATAATGTTTTTTTTTTTTTTTTCCTGCAAGTTCATGCATGTGGAGAGAGGGGCGGGGAGGGGAAGGACAAATGACTAAAGACGATATTCGAAGTCAAATTACGGTTTTCCAAAATAAATGTTAAATTTTTATAAATTCCATTAAATTAGATACTTATAAGTTAACCTAAAACTTTTTCAATAAAATGCTTTGAGGATTTGTGTTTCATTCACTTGTTTAAAAGTATTAAATTTGTGATGGTGGAAATTTAGGTTAGTCATCATTAAACTGATATTTTAACCTCTTGGCGAGCGATGGGACACATTTTATCCCACTTAATTTTAAACGAGATTTTCACCAGGAACTTTTAACGTTATTATGTGAAGGATGAAAACTATAGGCATCTTGTATATGTATTAGGGATGGGCATTTTTTATAAATGGGTATTAGGATAAATAACAGTGTTACTACGCTGGAACCTAATATTGCATTAATATGTTACCGAAAAGTCCCTGTTAAATAAATAACGCATGGTTTTAAAAGACAACGACTTCCTTCACTTGCCTTAATCAGTATTTCAATTTTGTGCCTCTAATGTAAGAATAATATTCATTAAAAATGTCCTGAATCGTTTCTTTTGAGACGTTTGCCCCACACTAAATGCCAATTCAGACACTTTTTCCGGTAGGGGATTTCTGTTTATCTGGAAGAGGGACATTATAGAGCTCCGGGGGAGAGGAACGCAAAATCTTCTCGGGGGACATCTCATTGCTTCGCGGTTGTTTTGCACTCCGGAACTCCTGAATTCAATAATGGCCCTATCTTCACCTTTAGTCATAACCAACTCTCTTAGGTGTGTGATGCTATTTTTTTTTTTTCATTTCATCAATCACAATGAATACCAGTGAATACATACATGAATAGTAATAACTTACAGCACTAAATAAACACTTTGTCTGCTTGATACCTGGTGCTAGGTCACCATCATCACACACTTTCTCCTATTCTGATAGCACAACATAGGGCACTAAAGACTGAAATTTTTAGTTGATCAGAAAAATTTCTGAAATTTTATAAGAAAATACTCATACGTGAAATATTTTCTACGTTAATCAATATATTGTATTGCTTTCATCTAATATTTTCATAAAAATAAGTCAAACTTGACTCAAAAAACCCAGTAATGAGTTGTTGTTTTTTCAGAATATATATATATATATATGGTATTTTATTCTGCACTTTTACAGAATTAAAGTTGAAATACTCATTGAAAACGGTATGCATAGGATAATAGCGTCCACGCTCCTTTTGAGAAATTAAAACCAAAAATTAATTGCCTTTTTAAAATTAAAAAAAAAATCAATAAACATTACTCACAGAATATAATGGAATACAAAAATGAGCAACGTTAAAACTCATACTACTCATATAAATTTTTTGCAATTACTCACCATATAGATTTCAAGAGTACGAAAAATACATTATAACAGTGCCATTTGCAGAGCGATTTATGCAGGATCTAACGGATAATAATTTATACCATTTTACATCTAAGTATACAATTTCAGTGCATTAATTTGGAATTATAGTACCCACAAACTTTGTGTAACACATTGATTAATGATTCAAAAATAATTAAATTATGTTCAAAACATCGCAAAACATGTAAATTCATTAAAAAATTTTCATGAATCATTGTTTTTAGTGAAAATATAAAGGAGAAATATGTGCAGAAATGTATATCCAACATATTTTTTTAAAAACTTCTTTAAATGCAATCTTACATTGCAAATGCATTTTAAATTAATAGTTTAATCTTTTAAAAAGAGAAAGAAAAGAAAAAACCCTTTAAATGTTGCATAATTTTCTGTATAGAAATATTAGATTTTGATAATATATTTTCCATTCATGTTACGTAAATGAGAAAATAATTATTTCTAATTTCTTTACCCCAAAAACACAGCAAAATTTGAGTTCAGAATCATTAAATTTATAAAAAGTATTTTTTTGCAACATTTAACTAAAATGCATTTATTTATAAAATTATGCATCAAAAACTTAAATACTACATTTTAAATAGAAAATATATTTTAAAACTAAACAATACTATATTTTGCACATTCATATAAATGCTTGAATCTACATACTTTTTTATTAATTAGCGCATTTAAAATGCTTACATTTGAACTTCAGACTGATTCGAATTCAAAGCAGCGACCGGAAGAAATCAACGACAGCAGAGATATTGAAAAACACCGTAATTCCGAGATAGTCGTTCCTTTATTATCTAATAGGATTATTGAAAAACAAGATTTATTTCTACTAGTTTTTCAATAAATCTCGTTTTTTTTCATACAAAATATCATTTTATCGTTTCGTAAGCTCAAAACAAACACAGTTAATAGCGCATCTTTTCATTTATTTATTTGTTACTTTTCTGGGGTTAATTTAACAGCTGCGTTAATTTGGAAACATTTTGTTACACAAACATTTTTAAGGGGGAAAAAACAGAGCAATAAATATTATCAGAGGATAATTTAGTTTGCGTGAATGACATTGACAGTTTCCGTTCTGGTTTTTGGGAAAGAACAAAGAGTGGTTTTTATTCCCGTTTGTTTAAGAGTAGGGGGGGGGGAAACAAATGATTCCGTCTCTTTTTAAGTATCAGAAAAATTGAATTAAAGAAATTTACGGATTTAATTGTTGATAGAAAGCTGTTTTATCGCTCGGGCACGGGCCATAATCTTTCGTTGATGTAGTTAGATGAGTAAAACGGTGGCAATCTTTGAGTTTTAATATTTAAAAGGGATATTACTATGTACTCATGGTGTTTGGGGAAGGGGGGGGGGGGTATTTTGGCGCTATGATTTTTATTTAATAAAATGTTTATTGCTGTTTTTTTATCATTATTATTTTGTCAATATTGCGTCGTTAGAAAATACGAACTGGAAAACATTACTTTTGTAATTGTATTTTACTGAAAAAAAAAGAAGAAAAATAGCCTGGTGAGGACACATCCATTCGAAAAGGGATGGGAGGGGGGGGGGCGGTCCCGATGGACGCGGAAATTTATAGGGCGCTAATTTTATACTACCAACGTCATTTTTTGACCTGCCACAAGTTTTTTTTTGGGGGGGGGGGATTTTAAATACGTACTTGCACATACGAAATTTGTGGAATGAATGACATTTGATTAAAAATATAAAAGCAATGTTTCGTGCTCTTGTGGGATAAGCTTTGAATATGCGTTGACAGATATTGATTCGGGGATGTCAAAATTCGAACTTCAAATCAAGGTGCTAACGAATGAAGATCATTTTTTTTTTTTTTTTTTTTTTTTTTTTTTTTTTGAACAAATTGCATTTTTAAAACGGTGTTGTTTTTATGGAGGATATTTCTGATCGTTTAGAAAAAAATAATTTCTAAACCGTCAGTTTTGGAGTCATTGTAACAGTTGCAAAAGTGCTTTAAACTTTCTTCTGCATCATATAAATATTAATTTACATTAAAATAATTATTTTTTAAATTGTTAAGAAACTACATATTTTATATAGTGTTCAGTAAGTTTCCTATAACTTTTATTTAGAAAAAGTTTTTATGTGTTTTAACAAGTAAATCAGCAAAAAAAAAAAAAAAAGTTCTACGGGCAAAATTTACTGAGTTATGATACTTATAAATTTTCAACGAGGAAAAAAGCATTTTTAGTGCAAGAAAACGATAATAAAGCGTGAAATGTAAAGTATCACAATTAAGTTTTTGTCTTGCAAAAATAAAAAATTTAACTCTATGTTGATTTTAAAGGCGCAGGTTTATCTGAACTAAAACAGCGTCTATACTTATGTATCAAAATTATTCAAGATACCTTAATTAACGGCCCTATAATTAAAATGTCTGTTGAGAGCATAGTCTCATCGATTAGTTAAACGTTACAAAAATAACAGGTTGTTGAAACCTGTAACCTGTGAATGTGTGGAACGATGTAACCTGTTAACCAAAAATAACTATATTTCCCATTTCTAATATGCATCTGTAAACAGTTAAAAATTACATGATGTTAAAAAAAAAAAAAAAAAAAACCTCGCAAGTAATAAATTTGTGATTGGAAACAGCCAATATACGGCGTAAACTTATGCAGTGAAACCTCTCTAAAACGACCATGTTCCGTTCCAATAAATATTGGTGCCTCCGAGAGATAGTCTTGAATGGAGGTTATGTTTAAATCTAGATTTTAGTTGTTGAAAAAAGAGGTAACAATTAGTGTTGCTAAAATTTACTTTTCACATTATAAAAATTTAAGTATTAAAACAAAATTGAATTAGTTAATTACTGCAAAGTTTAAAAAAAGAATACACTGACGTTTGCATTGATTTTACGGTTTTATCTTTTATAACTTTTTTTCCAAATCCTATAACAATTCAATAAAACAATGCAATTTTTTGTGTGGATTTGAACAAATAATAACGATTTTATTACAGTCAATCAGAGTAACGTTGAGACAAGAGATAAAAAAGATTAAATCTGCTACATCAATTGAGTTGATGGCAAAGTTTTGGTCTCAAATTATAAATAGCAGCACTAGTATGAGTTTGGGAGATCATTGAAAATGATTCTTATAAATATAATAATAATAATATAAATATATTTTTTTAATAAATGAAGCTTGTCTTCATTAATAAATAAAAGAGAAAGAATGTTGTCTACTTGTTTTGTAGATTAGAATTTCTATTTTTCCTACACCCAAGACTTAATTACGGTTGAATAATGCATTATGTAACAAAAAACTATTTTAAAATAATTTTAGATAGTAACTATTTATGTTAAATGCTATTTGAGATAAATTGATATATTATTGACTTCTTTTCATTTGATTCAATAAAACTATGCAAAAAAGAAATATAACTAGATTTGTATATCACTGCAGACAAAAAAAATAAATTCTAGGAATGAAAAAAAAATGGTACAAATATCGAGAGAGAGAAGAGGAGGACGTGGGATGATAACGAAGGATATCTGAAGGGGAGGAGGGTAAAAACTTACCAAAAAAGTTGATAACTTTATATTTACACAGCCCTTGTATTAATAAACTCCGTCATCAGTGTCCTTAGTTTGCTTTGAAAAAATAATATAAAAATTTAAAGGAAGAAAAAAAGGTAATTCCACTATTCTCCTTAAATAAATTTATTCCATATTTGAGTGCAACACCTTTTTAAACAATGGAAAAATATTTAGAAACTTTCGCAAACTTTCTGGTGTTGAATAATGAAATAACTTTTCGAAAGCTGAACCTCTGAATATTAATGAAGAGTGTCAATTCTTAAAATAAATGATACGAAATAAATTATGCAATAAATTGGGCGATGAAAAGTGACTTTAGCGATGAGATTGAAGCGAAATTCAAACTTTCATGCGGTTAAAGGCGATCAAATCACAGACGCAATCAGTTATTAGTATGCATATTTCGATAAATACATGAGATTTATTAAAATAATAGTAATATATCAAGTTGGAAATTGCACGTGAAGCGTAGGAAATGAGGTGCGTTTGTACGATAGCGAAGTTCTAAAAATATTCAGATAATACTGTTATAGTAGACAGTACTTCGGATACAATATAGTAGCCAAAATCTTTTGTGTGTCCCTGTAAATACTATCTGTTTACTTTTATACAGGAAATAACTTGTAGTATTGCTCAACAACGTATATCAATCAAATAAAAGGTTAAATAGTTAATTACAATTAAAACGCGTACCAAACAATGTTCTCCCTATACCATTATGTCATGGAATACTTTTCTGTGGCCTTGTAAATCAATAATAAATGTTCTTTGCACCACAGATTGTGAGAATGTATAGTATAATATGTACTTCATAGATGTTTATACATTTTATTATATTCAAATGAGCGTAATATGATTAAAATGCATTTGAAACTTTTTTCCCCATTGACCATAATGTAACGGAATTCTTTTAATTGTCACTGTAATTTATCTAAGCATCCGATTTTCATAAAATTTAAAATGACTCGACAAAATTATGTAATAATTATATATTTTAAATTTCAAACGAATCGGTTGGATAGTTTTTGCGTTGTTATATGCGAACAGACGGAGGACTGAACGACAACTATAGGTGCTACGTATTGACATAATTAAGAACGCACCTAAAAAGAATCGATTTTTTCCGAATCTGAAGAAAGAAAACATATTTTAAAAAAAGGTAAAATGTGATCGAAAATATTAAATTGTTTATTACATTCAAAACATTTCACCAAAGTTATAACATCATAAAAAATTAAAACAACAGGGCCCGACTAAAGTTTTGTCAGGAAAGGGGAAAACATCATTATAGGGGCTTTTTGTAATTAATGTAGAAGTGGCAAGTACTAAACTTGATACATATTGTAGATATGCATAAATTTTGTCTTCGGTACTTCTCACATCTGTATACAATATATCCCCAAAATATGGTCACAACTTTAACAAATAAGAAAAACCATGCGTTAAGCATATATTATGAAAAACTTTCCAACACCTCCTGAAATCTTTAACAAAACTTTGTTATTTAGGGAAATAGAGTTACTGTATATAGCCAAATATGTATTCCAATACTTTTGAACAGCTCTGTATTTGACCTATCGGTTGATATATATACTATATAACGGGGAAATTTAGTTTAGCAAGAAAATACCTAGCAGATTAAAATTTCTCTTGCAATTTATACATTATAAAAATAAATAAATAAAAAGGACGAAATAACCTAAGTTTATGACCATTTTTCTTAAAAAGTCGCCATTTGTGTGTATAAAACATGTAGATCGGTTTATTAAAAGGTATTTGTAAGTTAATTTTAAATTCTTTTGATGGCTGAGTATTAGCCGAAAGTGCTCCATTTTTAACATCTTTTTAATTGTTTAGTCATCTTTTAAGTGTTGTATCATTTATGTAATTTTATATCATATTATTAAGATGAATTCTAAACTTGTTTATTTTTTAAAAGATATTTTTTTAAATACATACATTTCTTTTTTACTTTTATACGGTTTAAAACTATATGTTTTCAAATATATTTGAGAATGAGATAGGATTTGGTTATTAAAAAGCTACATCAGTCAGGCGAAAATAACCATTCACTCATGTTAATGCAATGAAATTTTTTTAAAGATATCTCTTTGCATTTCAGTATTTTAATATGATTTTTTTACATTGGCTACCTGAAATCGATCTGTACCAAGACAGTTTTTTCTCATTCGATTTTTTTTATATGTTTTATTATTATTATTATTATTATTATTAAGGTGCTTTTACTTTCATAATCGATTTGGGATGTAAAAATATTACCTTTGAAAAGACTTGCAAAGAAAATCGAAAAAGTAAAAAACGGCCTTTGCACAGATCGAAATCTGATATTCAGTGTAATATAAATATATATCCTTTAGAACACTATTGAAATGCAAGCGATTTATCTTTCATAGAATTAACATTAGCGAACGGCCGCTTTTCCTTAACTGAAGCATAATAAAAATTCATATATTTAAAAGCTAATTGACGCTGCTGATTCTTGAGAAAAACCTTGTACTTAAAAAAACTAGTCGTTGGCGGCCACCGTAATACTTACCCACCATGGATATGCATAATATAATATATGAAAATAAAACATGTGAAAACTATTTATAAAATGCAATTCCAAAACAAAATTTAAAAGTATATTTAAATGTTTGTAATATACATAGTAATGCTCTATTAATGAATTGCTGATGAACTCATTTCGACAAATTTATATAAAATGCCAAATTACTCAAGTATTACCGAATTGCGTAAAAGAAATATCCTTATAATTCCAAAAATAATAATCATATTAACTAACAGTTTACTACGTTGGATTAAGCGTCTTATTTCCAATTAAAACATATCTTTGAATTGAAATTTGAATGAAATACAGGGCCTTGAAAAATCGAAGAATGTAGAAAATAGGATTACAAATATCTCGGCAACTAATATTTCAATCGACTTCGTTTTTAACGCAAAATTTGTGTTATTTTATTGCCTTTCAAGTCCTTTCCTCAAAATAAAAAAAATCGAAAATTTTTATATACCTTTCATCAGAACGAATTTTTCGAGAGTCCGAAAAAAATAGTTACAGATAATCGAGTTTACTGATATTAAACAGACTTCGTCCCATTCTTACATAGCAAGCACATACAAAATTTCAAGTCTCTATCTCAATTTGTTCGGGAGATAGAGAGTTTACAGATACCCAGACAGACAGACATACGGATGGACAACAAAAAAAAAAAAAAAAAAAAAAAAAAATCTGAAAATATGTTTTTCGGAACCTTCAGTGTCTGAAACGTGTAAATCCGTCAAAAAAATTTCGATTTTCAAAACGATTGCAAGACTTACCCTTTACTACTTGTGATGGATAAGTAATAAAGAAAAAAGTATCCTTTTTTCTATTTTATTTTAGTTGCAACACTGAACTTTGAACACCACAAAACTATACTTTTAATCTAAAAAAGAAATTACTGCAAATTTGAATGTCGAACTATCGATATTTAATGTGACTCTCTAGATCATTTAAGGCATGAAGTATAGCATCCGAAGAAAGTATAAAACGCTCTTACAAAAGTTACAGAAATTCTTATATTTTTATGCATGCGATGGGTAATCTTGTTCGAGACGGGAGGTATCCGTTACCCCCATACCACTATTCTTTAGAGTCGCTGAAGGAGAAAAACAGAACATGGTTGAATTCCTTAAGACAGTGTAATGTTTGACAGGAGAGGTGTTCTTAAAACTTTTAACTGCAGTTTTCTGAAAACCGTGATTTCATCAAAAGAATTCGCAAGATCTTAATGCTAAATTAAATGGCAATGAAATTTGATGGAAATACAAAGCTGTTTTGAGGAATGTTTAAGTATTTCTTTGTAAGACGGTATAAAGAAACGAAGTCCTCTCGATTCTGAAAGTAGAAATTGAATCCCCCCCCCTTTTTTAATGATTTATTACTTTTATTTCTACGACGAAAAGAAATTAGAAACTCAACTTTCTCAAAATGTTGTTTTTTTAATTTCTTATAAAAACTTCTACATACTATTACCTCTAATCTTGCCAGAATATTTCCCACATATCAATGATCAATCTGAAGAGGACTTTAGCAAGTATTTTCACTGTTTTTACAAAACAGTTTTTTTTATGCTTTTTTTTTTTTTTTTTTTTTTTTTTTTTTTTTTTTTTCTATTTAAAAGTAGTTTCTGTTCCAGATATTTTTTTAAATAACTAAAGAATATCTGTTTATAAAGTTTACTTCAGTAAAATCGCAAGTGAATATTTTTGGATTGTTTTTGAGAAATTAACTTAACATGGTATGTAACAATCTTATTTTACAGTTATTTTACTAAATAAAAGGTCGTTTTTTATTAGAAATTTAAATTCATCATTCTTTTGAACATGAAAGAGTAATTCTTTTACTTTATTTTGTCTAGTTTAAGGATTATGTTTTTTCTTTTATTAAAATTTTATATATGCATAAATGAAGGGGCCGCGGAAAAAAACTTGAAACTTCGAAACTATTTCACACCGTTGTCTAACTATTTGAACTAAATTTCGTATAGTCACTACTTGATATTTTACTTGTAAGATCACTTCGTCGCTAATAAGAGAGTTTGGTTTGGTTTATTTTGTGTCGGCCGATTATTTATTCGAAGGATATAGGCCCAGGAGGGAGAGTGCCCTTCGTGGGGGGTCTTTCTAAGGGGACCTAACCCGTATTTACGCAAGGTTCGAAGAAAACCACGAAAACTCTGAACGGTTAGGCCGACGGCCGCGCATGGGTTCGAACCCAGCACCTGCCGTTTACCAGTTGAGAGGTTAGAACCTCTCGGCCACTGGTGGGGCCCCATAATAAGAGAGACATGCTGCCAATAGGTATTATAAATCGCATTCTTGCCCTTCTATGTCACATGATTCTTGGAATATACAAATGCAGGTGCATGAAAAGAGCAAAATGTGATGCGGCAGCCAGTCTTTTTCGTTAGCTTCGCATCACTTTCATACGATGTGCTGTAATTTTTTCTCGAGTCTTTTATTATCTGAATTGCTTTTGAGAGGCATTAGTAAAAATTTTACTTAAGGGTAATGGCCATTTAGCTTCAGAATTCTCCTCCATAATGTTAAATATGGGGACGTTTGATGCTATAATTAAAATACCTCTTAGAAACACTAATATTTTTAATTTCCTTTTCTGTGTATTCTTCTTAAACTTCGCTTCTTTTTTTTCTTAATTCTAAAACTATTTCTAAAATTTATGTTTAATTTAATACTGGGTGCGTTAAAAGCTGACGAATTGAGAGTAAAATTTTAACAGTTCATATAAAAGTAAATATACAGGGTGTTCCAGAAGTAATGGGACAAACTTTAAGGAGAGGTAGGGGACATCACAAGGATTCAGAATTGCAAAGTGATCCATGGTCGGAAACATTTTCCTGACGCGGTAGTGACAACACAAAACACAAGGAAGAAAGTACACGACCAGGGAAAGAAAAAATGTTTAATATCCTTAGTGCTGCAAAAATACTGAGAGAATGCTGGGAAGTGCTGTGGAACATGTTACACGCATCATGGCAGCTGTTGGGGAAATTCTGGTTATTCTTGGTGTTGTCGAGATCATTAGATCATTCATGCATCGGAGATGCTCTCCGTGCATCACGGCCCGGGATCGTAATTTTGAACACCTGTTTTGATGACGATCGTTGTCTCTGTAATGTTCTTTTTTCTTAGTTTTTTCTGTATTAAGTATAATAAACATGTTTTCTCCTCTTATTCGTGTCCGGTCTTTCTTGTGTTTTGTGTTGTCATTACCGTGCCAGGAAAGCGTTTACGACCATGGGATGCTATGTAAAACTGAATCCTTGTGATATCCCCTACTCCCCCTTTAAAGTTTGCCCTATTACTTCTGGGACACCCTGTATATCTTATAAAAATTTTAAAGACTAAGAAACACAGAAGCATCTATTAAGAAGCGTGTATAAAAAATAGATGTTAAAAATATTAATTTCCAGAAGGGAGGTTTTGAAAACATGAATGCACAAAATGACCTTACATTAGTGAGGGGTACTGGGAAGCTGGGTGACCAGCTCCTTTAACAAATAGATTCGAAAAAAAAAGAAACAGAGTTTGAAACAGGAAAAATGATTTTGTTTAGCACACACATTTACAAACTAAACGAATTATCTGACAATAATAGCAAAAAATTAATTAATAGCGTAACTACAATAGTACCCTTTACTAACTTACAGAAATATTTTGTTTCATATATATTACATCTGCAATTAATAATGTGTCATACTTTCACAGATGGAAGACTCATCATGATCCAATATGTAAACAAGGTTCAAAAAATAAAAATGAGGGTACAGCTGCTATCTGCTATCTAGATTTTTCAGGAAAATAGAGCCTTTTTTTTTAAGAAAAAAAGGGATAAATACAATGAAATTTAAGCTAGTTGGAAATTGAACGTAAAGCGTAGTAAATGAGGTGCGTTCATACGATAACGAAGTTTTTAAAATATTCAGATCTTGCTGTTAAGATAGATAGTACATCGGATACTGTGTAGTAGTCGAAATCTTTTTTGTGTTGCTGTAAACATACAGGAACAGTAAATCTTATTACACCTCAGCAACGTATATCATATTCATAAAATGTGAAATAGTTTAATATAATTAAAACGCGCACCAAACAATGTTTTCCCTATACCATAATACAATGGAATACTTTTGTGTGGCCTTGTAAATCAATAACAAATGTTCTTTGCACCACAGTTTGTACAAAATGTATATTATAATATGTACTTCATAGATTCATATCAATTTTATTACGTTCGAATGAGTGCAGCACCATTAAAATTCATTTGAAGCATTTTTCCCCATTGACCGTAATGAAACGGCATACTTTTGATTGTCAATGTAATCGATCTATGCATCTGATTATCATAAAATTTGAAATGACTCGACAAAATAGTAAAATAATTATACATTTAAATTTCAAACGATTCGGTTGAGTAGTTTTTGCGTTGTTATAAGCGGACGGACAGATAGACGGACAGACAGACAAACGGACAGAACGACTACTATAGGTGCTACGCATTTACATAATTACGAACGCACCTATAATTAATTAATTAAAGTTGAAAGAAAAAGTTAACAGAATTGTATCTAAAAATAACAGGTGATGTCTAGAATGTATAATAATAATTTTATGTAAGCGAGAACTAATTTATTTAAGAATAATAAAATTTAAGTATAAAGTTGCAAACAAACTTTGAAAGCAGATAGATAATAAATTAATAGATAAAAATGTTTAAAAGAATATTAAACAAACAGCATAATTGATTTATAAAGGGAATGAATAAAAAAAAGATAGAAAATGTGGTAATATTGAAAAATACGAATAGATAAGATAAAAAGATTCAGCTATATAAGGCATTAAAATATATAAAAATAAAATTATTGTATTAAAACATTAAAAAAGTTACGAAAAAAATTGCACTCTAAGAAAATATTTTGCATGATATTCATTATATTTTATTATCAAATAAAACTAGTTTATATTTAATCTTTTCATAAAATATAGCTGAATAATAATAATAATAATAATAATAATAATAATAATAATAATAATAATAATAATAATAATAATAATAATAATATAATAATAATAGCTGCAAAAACAAATATATTAAGTAAATTCTCTTAATTCTCATATTTCTCGCACAGAATATGTTATCGCTTTCACTTTTAAATTAGAAATATGTGCCGATAATTTGAATTAGTTCAGCATGATTAAATAAGGCCAAGCTAATGCTGCAACAAGCGTCTGATAATCCCTCCCGGAAAACTTCCGCTCATTTATCGATAAGATGTGCTTAAATATAATGTTGTGCCGTAATTTCGAATTTATTGAGTTGACACGGGATCAAATTTTATCTTTTCTGGTGGATATCACGAAATCGTCTCTAAATTACAAAGCCATCGGCTTTCTCCCGAGATGCTTTCCCGAAAAGAAGTCGGTGATCGAAATGCAATAAATTTCAATCTCACGATTAACTTTTATAAGGTTTTCGGGAGTTAGAAATTTCAGAAATCCTAATTAACGTTTTCTGATGGCATACTTCTTTTAAAACAGGAGGAAAGTCTCTTATTTAAAGTTAATGACTATTTCATGGCGTGGGTTTAAGGAATGTTATAAAGTTTATAAACTTTACAAGAGACGTTGATGTTTATTTTAATTACTCCGTGAAAAATTCATCGATAGATACAATAAATGTGTAAGGGTAAACACACGTTGGGAGCCATTTGTAACGGTTGGGTGCTCGCACTGACTGTTGAATGCAGACATAACTCAGAACATAAGATAAAAACAGTTTATTAAAAACGATAAGGGCTCAAGGGGAGTGGAGCAAGTCCGTAATTTTAACAACTGAGAACACTACTAAAAGATTAAACTCATACTCACAGCTCCGAAACTAGCTCAATCGGGGCACTTCAGGTTACTTCTCAGCTATCTTTCGGCTAAGCTGCTAGATAAAATCTTATTAGACAGCCCGTGGCTGTATATATTTCTTTATTAACTTTGAACTAGGCAACATAATTACTATTAACTTCTTACCACCAGCCAACTTCTCGAGTCGAATTCCAAAACTCCTTGTCAACTCACTGGAGGCTCGCTAATACTTGATATCGCTTGCTCTGGATCAATCAACGCAGCTAGACATACTCTGCTAGACGCCACTAGTCACACCTAGTCGGCCAAGGCCGCCTAGACACACTTCGCTAGACACACTGCTAGACGCCACGAGCTGGCTATGCCGCTAGAGACACACTGCTAGACGCCACTAGCTGGCTAATGCCGCCAGGGACACACTTCACACACACTCAAACTCCAAGCTTTTATATGTTGCAAACTGAGATACTACAAATTTACATATTACTACTAACCGAGACATAACTGTCGAATCCGAAAGAGACACACACGCTCTAGAAAGTTAAAGTAAAAGAGAGGATAGATGTCGCTTTCACGCTTACACATGTTAAATCATTGACGTCACGATCTCAAAAATGCTAGAGTGCCTTTATTACAAAGGTCACTCCCTCACAAATGGATTGGAAATTTTGATTTTGGAATTAAAAAAAAATGCTTTAAAATGTTAATTTAGTTTTAAAGAAAGTTTGTCATTTCTGTTTCAAGTAAAGTTATTATTTTCAAAGATTATGAAGTAAATCAAAATGTGAGAAAATTAGTTGCAATGATTTGAAAAAGTTACGACAAGAAATATGCTCTGAGATCATACTTTGCATGACATTGTATTATCCAATAAAACTCGTTTGTATATAAATTTAGTAAATTTGTTAAAATCTGCTGGAAATAAAATGCAGCGTAAAAATAATAATACTAGTAATAGTAATACAGTGAAACCTGCAAATAAGGGACACTCCGAATAAGGGACACCTCTATTTAAGGGACAAAACTTCTGGTCCCAGTCCCTTTGAATAGGACGTGTAATGTATTTACCTCTGAATAAGGGACACTCTATTTAAGGGACACTTGAAAATGAGATTAAAAGGACTGGCTTTTGAATTTCAGATAATGAAGTAGTCTGAGATAAAAATGAAAGTACAGATTTTTGTGTACTTATTAAACTGACAGACAGTCATGTTGATACAAAGGCATACGGCACAATTGACGAGCATTTATTAACCCACAATTTTGATTTGACTTCAATGCGTTTATCCCCATTGAAAGTAATGCTGAAAATAAAGAGGATGATTCTGAAAGTGGAGAAAAAAAGAAAATTGTGAAATAAAGAACTTTACAGATGTTTTAAGGCTATTATCAAATCCAAAAGGGCAAATTTTATGACAAAAGTTTTAATTTATTTTTATTCAGAAATGCCTGAAACTAACAGGTGTTGTTGTTCAGTGTCAACTATGTAATCGAACTCTTTTTACTGTTTTTTCTGGTTCAAAAAAATAAACTCAACAGATCTTTTTTTAAACGCAATAGATCTTTTAGATAATATTGTCAACCTAAGTGTTTTGAACAGAGTTTATACGCGAAAGAAGAATAAGTACTCAAGAAGGGTTGCAAAATGTCTGTCACGTGATCAAAATCGCTTAACTCAATAGGTAATTTATTCAAAACTTGAAATTAGAGTTCGATTCCAATTCGCTACCATAGTCAGAAGTTCCAATTTTATACCTTTCCGTTAAAAAAAGAATTTGCAAATGTGTCAAAACGTTTTCTGCTTACTGAGCTAAGTAGTTGAGGGATTTGTTGCCTTAAAATATGCAAAGCAATTAAATTGGTTTTTTTTTCCTTTTGTAAATTACTGCTGATAATGAAGAACTAAAATCTATATTTATGGTAAATGAACACTTGAAAAATTTATTGTGAAAAATTGAAATTTGCAAAACAATAATTTTTTATTGTTATTTCAAGTATGATTCTTTTAAATGTTTTTATACTTTTTGCATGTATACAGTTTGCATTAAAAATACAAATCAATAATTCTACAAATCATTTAATGATTTAATAATCAATTAAAAGTTTTAATTAATTCTGTATATCTTTTGTGTCTGATTAATGTAATTTATACGCTTTGAATACATTTAAACTTCAGCTTTAATGTATTGTTATTTTCATATCTTTCAGGACGATTAATTAAAAAATAATAATAAAAACTCCGAATAAGGGACACCTCTATTTAAGGGACAAAAGTTCCGGTCCCAAAGGTGTCCCTTATTTGGAGGTTTCACTGTAATAGTAATAAATAATTATAATAAATAATAATCGTTATAATATTAGTTCCGTTACTCCATTATTCAGCATATATATATATATATATATATATATATATATATATATATATATATATATAACATAAAATAAACTCCTATAATATAATATTTCGATCCACGATTTCATATTTCTCGCACACAATATGTTATCACTTTCACTTTTAAATTAGAAATATGTGCCGATAATTTGAATTAGTTCAGCATGATTAAATAAGGCCAAGCTAATGCTGCAACAAGCGTCTGATAATCCCTCCCGGAAAACTTCCGCTCATTTATCGATAAGATGTGCTTAAATATAATGTTGTGCCGTAATTTCGAATTTATTGAGTTGACACGGGATCAAATTTTATCTTTTCTGGTGGATATCACGAAATCGTCTCTAAATTACAAAGCCATCGGCTTTCTCCCGAGACGCTCTCCTGAAAAGAAGTCGGTGATCGAAATGCAATAAATTTCAATCTCACGATTAACTTTTATAAGGTTTTCGGGAGTTAGAAATTTCGGAAATCCTAATTAACGTTTTCTGATGGCATACTTCTTTCAAACAGGAGGAATGTCTCTTATTTAAAGTTAATGACTATTTCATGGCGTAAGTTTAAGGAATGTTGTAAAGTTTATAAACTTTACAAGAGACGTTGATGTTTATTTTAATTACTCCGTGAAAAATTCATCAATAGATACAATAAATGGATTGGAAATTTTGATTTAGAATTTTAAAAATGCTTTAAAATGTTTATATAGTTTTACAAGCGAATTTAAATCAGAATTTTAAAAGAGAATTATTTCTGTTTTAAAAACATTATTTTGGAAGATTATTTATAAATTAATTAACAATATAAATCTTAATAAACAACATAAAGAATGTAAATAAACATTTTGCGTTGGCTACAAAAAAGCTATGAATCATTTTTAGGTGCGTTAGTAATTATGTAAATACGTAGCACCTATAGTGTTCGTTAAGTCCGTCCGTCTGTCCGTCTGTCTGTTTGTCTGTCTGTCCGTCTGTCTGTCTGTCCGTCTGTCTGTCTGTCCGTCTGTCTGTCTGCATATAACAACGCAAAAACTACCCAACCAAATCTTTTGAAATTTAAAATATATAATTATTACATAATTTTGTCGAGACATTTCAAATTTTACGAGAATCGGATGGATAGATCAGTTACAGGGACGATCAAAAGTATTCCGTTACATTACGGTCAATGGGGGAAAATGTTGCAAATGCATTTTAATTGTTTGAAATTTAAATTACATACTTATTACATCATTTCGTCAAGTCATTTTTTTTTAAAAATAGGATGCATAGATCAAATACAGGGACAATCGAAAGTACTCCGTTACATTACTGTCAATGGAAAAAAAAGTTTCAAATGCATTTTAATAATATTACTCTCATTCGAACATAATAATATTGATATGCATCATAAAGTACATATTATAATATACATTTTGCATAGTCTGTTGTGCAAAGAATTTATTGATTTATTATTGATTTACAAGGTTACACAAGAGTATTCCATTACATTATGAGAATAGAGAGAACATTGTTTGTTGCGCATTTTAATTGTAATTAACTATTTGCAATTTTATGAGATTGATATATGAGAGTGATATTTTTAAAACTTCATTATCGTACGAACGCACCTCATTTGCTACTCTTCACGTACAATTTCCAACTTGTTTATATATGAATGTATACTAGAGTTTATAATAAAATGTATTACTATTTAATTTGTTAAAAATTAAGTAGAAAGTATCCCACATTAAACTAAAAATTTCCGAAAGTGCTAAATCAGTCATTAGTTGTCAAAAAGTGAAAAAATTTGAGGATTTTTTGTTATTTTATATGAATTTTTGTTATTTACGAGTGACTTTTGTAAAGACCTTACTCGCATCGGCTAAAAATATCTTTAAAAAAATTATATAATATTTTTAAAAGGAAAGAACAGAATTAAAGTCACTATAACAATTTAAGAGAAACCTTTATCGGCAAATACACAAGTATAAATATTAGCGACAAACAAAAGATAAAGAAATGAAAACTTATAGCTTATTTAAGAGAACCTATGGTCCATAACTTCACACCTCTTGTGAAGGAATGAAAGAATTACAAATGATGCACAGTTTTTTAGGTGCATTCGTTATCTAACTACTTAGCACCTATTGTCGCCGTTCTGTCCGTCCATCTGTCTGTCTGTCAGCATATAACAACACAAAACTACTCAATAGAATTAATTGAAATTTGAAATGTATAATCGTTGCTCAACTTTGTCGAGTCATTACAAATTTTATGAAAATTAGATGTATAATTCAATTACAGGGACATTCAAAAGTGTCCCGATAAATTACTGCCAATGATAAAAAAATAATTTCAAGTGCATTTCAGTGATGTTATACTTTTTCAAACATAATAAAATGTATATGCATTTATGATGTACGTACTAAAATATACATTCTGCACAAACTGTGGTGCAAAGAGTATGGGTTATACATTTACAAAGCCACACAAAAGTATTTAATTATATAATGGTGCAAAAGGAAACGTTGTTTGGAGCGCGTTTTAATTATATTGAACTATTTGACATGTTATGAAATAAATATATGTTACTGAGGTTTACTACAGAGTACTTCCTGTATGATAAATAGCAGATAGTACTTACAGGGACACACAAAAGATTTTGGATAGATACCGTGCCGGAAGCACTGTATATTATTACACCACGATGTGAATATTTTTAAAACTTCGTAATAGTATGAACGCACCTCATTTGCTACGCTTGGTGTACAATTTCTGACATTGAGTGGTTATAGGTGCTTACAGTGCATTGGTTTATGTGCAAGTGAGTTATCTCTCGTAATCGGGTTGCACGCGATAGGGACATATTATTTTTTTAATCATGCTTGAAAAAAAAAATTATAAACCATTAGCTCTGTTGTAAAAAAAAAAAAAAAAAAAAAAAAAAAAAAAAAACTAGAAGGAATGAAATAAATATGCAGTAATACTTCAGTTAAGTAACTTTTTCCGAGTTTTAATATCTTCTTTGAATAATTTCGTGTTTCATATGTATATCGTTCGACTGCATCCAACAGTAAAAAATTATTCTGTGTATAAGGCGCACCTAGGAGTTTTGCCCTAATTTTTTGGAAAAAAAAGTGCGCTTTATACACGAGTAAATACGCTAATCATTTCCAGACAAATATAAATGATATCTAAATAAAAAGTTTAAGCTAAATAATAATAGTTAATGGCACGGCGCAGACTCAAGGCTTTTCTTCATTTTTGATGCATATATTAATAAATAAAAAGAAAAACTTATTTTTATTATATTTTCAGTCATCTTATCGATGCATCCAGATAAAAATAAAAACAAAAATTATGCTTTTTTTTTTTTTTTTTTTTTTTTTTTGAATTTTTTGAGTACTTCGAATAGAAAAATGCCTAAGCTCAGTGTAATTCTATCACTTGTGTTGTAAAAAATTATTACTTTTTGCATCAATTGTAAGATGTTTTTTTTTTCTTCATGTAATTTTCTCAATAAAAACTATTCAAAGTGTAATTAAAAAAATATATTAATAAAGTTTCCTTACTTAAAAAAGTGGTGTTTTTTATCTTTTCCAGTCACGAAATTAAATTACGATTCAATTTTCTACTCATTTATTTATTTACTATTAATGCATAATAAAAATCCACATGTCGAGGGAAATTCAGTCACAGTTTATGTTAAAAAAAATATTTTCGAAAATATATTTTTTTTTCTTTTGATAAAATATAAAAAAAGAAGAAAAAAATTAGCTTAGAATATTTCTCATGAGAAATAAAAATCTCGCATAAATATTCAATCTCAAAATTAAAAATCTTTTCAATGTTTCTTGTCCTCGTTTAATTAATATAAAGGCTATCCGCAATCATAGATATTGCAAATAATACATGAAAGAAAAAAGCTGGCAGTGCTTATTAGCAAAAAAGTAAAATTGAGTTTTCAAAATAGTTTCTTACGGGATCTCTATTATTCATACAAAAGTTCAAAATTTTAGAATGTATGAGTCATATTAATGAGATGAATTATTTTTTAATAATATTCTAATTTATTTTCAATTAGTTTTGTGTTTATATGAAATTATTTTTAATTGATTTCATTTTTAAATAATTAATGCATAAATGTTTACTATTTGTGATTTTGTTACAAAATAACTGCTATAGAGCTAGTAATATGCAAATATAATAACATAATAACATGCTTGTGTTATGAGCTATAAAGACAAATTAGAAGTAATGTATAACATCAACGTATACATCGGTGTGAGAATGTTGAATATAATGCCTCGCGATTTTTTTTTATGTGGAATATTTTGTTAAGATGGCTTTTCAACATTGAAAATCTGAAAAATTGTGTTAAGTTAGACTAAATTTTCAATTTGCTTTAATCACTGCAATTTTTTAATTTCCGTTCTGTAAAAAAAAAAGTTATTCTTTTAAAAATTGAAAAAATTGAATTAAAATTTATTATTTCCGTATAATTAAACTATCGAACGCATCGTAGTAGAGGTTATCGAAGATTTTTTCTCTTTACCCGTCCACCCCTCTCCGAGCCTCTACCTCATGTATTACATGTAGTTCAATTCAGTTTTCTAAAGCAATTAGTTCAATATAACCTCAAACTGTTTTTGAAAACAAATGCAATAAAGATTTGCAAGCATCTGTTTTAAGTCCATATGTTGTTACTTAAATGTAAAAATGATTTATTGGTTTTCAATTTGTTTTCTTTTGTTTTGAGGTGTGTTTTCCAATAATTTAATGAAACAAATCTCACTTAAACTTATCTCAGAAAAATCAACATAGTAGCTACCTGTTAAATTAAATAACTAACCTCTGTAAGCCGATAGATCTCCCCTCCCTCTCCCACACACACATATATCTTTTCAAAATCTCAGAGATCGCAGCCACAAACTCCTAATCAATAAATATAAATTATAAAAAAAATAATAAAATAAAAAAAAACCGTATAGTTACTAAACTTTTTTCTGGGAAACTAGGATTACTAGAACTTTTTATATAAGGTCATTTCCATGAAAATTTGTCGTGTCTGTCACACAGCTAAAAATCGCTATTCTTATTGGCTTATTTTCGAAAAATTTGATTTGCCCTATTCAACTGATGCGATGTTTTCGATAAAATAAGTCAATTTTTTCCATTCTAAACTATTGGTAGCGAAAAATCGTTGTATGTGACAAACATGACTTGTTTTCATGGAATTAGCCATAACGGCAACAGCAAAAAAGTCATGTAACCTATTCTCTTACATGAATTTTTGCTGTTGTCATTACATGAATAGGTAGAAATATCTGTTACCCAGAAAATGTTTAGTAAATATTACGATGGCCTCCAACGACTAGTTTTACAGTGTAATAAAAACAGAAATTCCTTTTATAAAAGAAAAGTAAAAAACAGGAACAATTTTCTTAATATCTGTCGAAAACTATTCTCTTTGGACCATTAAAGATAAACTAAATAACATTTCTACCCTATTTCCCCATTTTACTGTCAATAACATCACAGCATATATTGATAAAGATAAAGCCGATATACCAGATCTTATGCTCACAAAATCCTTTTCACCCAAGCTTGTGTGCCAATATCACCTTGATCAGTGAAATTGTTCGCAGATATCTCTGAGTTATTCAGCTCCTTACTATCCATAACATCATAAATAAACTTAAAAAAGGTAAAGCACATAGGTTCGATATAATTTCTAAAACAGTTCTAAAAAAATCTTAGTCCAAATTAAATTATTTATATCACTTATCTCATCAGCTCTATTTTCAAATCCAACTACTTTCAACATCTTTGAGAAACTTAAATAATCTATCTTACACTGAAAAAAATTGTAAAGTTATTAAACTTTTTTAGGAAACTGGGATTCCTAGAACTTTTAATGTAACGGTAACAGCAGAAATTCAAGTAACAGAATCAATTACATGAATTTTTGCTGTTACCGTTAGATTGTAGTGGTTAGCCATAACCGTGAACATTTTTAATTTCTGATCTGTTAACTTACTTTTTACAACTCAACTTATCTTACTGGTTACCTGTAACCGTATCTTATTGTATCTGACACATTCGACGATGTTTTCACTCACGCATTCATCCGCCATGCGCTTTTGTAATCTTTAGTAAAATATAATGTTAATGTTTTAAATTTAGAAGAGTGCGTTTATTATTTGAGTTAGTAATCTTTAATTCCTTTTCAGCTTACTAATGAGAATCGACGTTTATCATTTTTATTGTAAAGTGTTGATTCGATCAGCACCTACAAGATCAATAGTTCTAAAAATCTCAGTTTTCTGGAAAAAAATTAGCACCTTTACAATTTTGTTTTACTTTGTATTCCTAAATTGGTACCAATTTTTCTGACCCCACTAATTACCGTCCTGTTTCCCTTCTATCTTCTCTTCATAAAGTTAACGAGCACCTCTTCAACACCCAGTTGCGGAATAACATTGAGGAACACAAATTTTTATGTCAGAACAATTTCACTTTCGCCCTATGCACACTGTAAAAAAAAATCTGTAAAGTTACTGAAATTTTTCTAGTAGATTTGTATTCCAAGAACTTTTCATATTACGGTAACAGTAAAATTTTATGCAACCGAGGGAGGTTACATGAGTTTTTGCTGTTGCCGTTACATGAAAAATTCTTGGAATACAAATCTACTAGAAAAATTTCAGTAACTGTACATTTTTTTATAGTACACCCAACTTAACACCAGCTATTTCTTGTTGTAGGCATTCTTAGTGAAAAGCTCAAGATGAACCAGCCGCTGCCATATTCACTGTTGAACTTAGAGGGTGGCCCGGGGAGGAACACTCCTCTCCGGAGCAATGTGATACTCTCAAACCCCTACTGCCTACGGCTCCGTATACACTGTAAAAAAAATCTGCAAAGGTGCTAAATTTTTTCTAGGAAACTGGGATTCCAAGAACTTTTCCTGTAACGGTAACAGCAAAAATTCAAGTTTCAGAATCAGTTACATAGATTTTTCCTGTTATCGTTACATGAAAAGTTCTTGGAATCCCAGTTTCCTAGAAAATGTTTAGTACCTTCACAGATTTTTTTTTTACAGTGTAGAGGAAGTGCTGCAAAATCTGTTAGTTCTATATTCCACCACTCCCCCTCTCTATGAGGGTACTCGATTCTAAGCGTGCAACTAACATACGTAAGGGGGTATTAAAAAATTCAAGTTGAATGAGCCGAATCTAGTTAGAATCGCACCCAATGTTGAAATCAGGGGGTGGCCTGGAGGGGGCATCTCCTCCTTCCCCCACATCAATGAAATGTCCTCCTAGGAAATTTTGAGATTTTGTGTTTTCAATGGTCAAAAAGTGCCCTTTTCCCAAACAACTCTGTAATGTTCCACCGGAGCCTCACTAATCCCTCTTGAACAAAAGTGTCTGAATTCAAGACTGGCCATAAATTCAGACGTCGCGACTTTACGACGCGTTATAAAGGCATCCGAAAAAGTCTGGCATGCAGGGCTTGTTTTCAAACTAATTCAGCTTGGATTCCTTGCTAGACATGTTTTTTAATATACCTTTGCATGTCCATATTAACATTTTTTTGTTGTTGTTGTAATTTTTAATTCTTAGCCAAATATTTCAGAGGAGTGTTCTCTATCCTATTCTATCTAATCACTTTTTATGATAAACCGGGAGGGGCAGCACATACAATCACCTCATTGAATTCACTGTTGAAATTCTAGAATTAGTTAAAACTCGATTTAAGTATTAAAATGCGATCAATTTTCCAAGTTATATGTTGGAGAAAAACACCTGAAAACCCAACTTTATTAAACGACTTCAAGGAGAAGGTTATGATTTCGACCTGTATGTATTTCTTGTTCACTTATAACTTCCATAAATATGAACCGATTTTGATAATTCTTTTTTTGCTTGAAAGTGTAAGATGCCCACATGGTCCCATTTTAATTTCATCAAATTCTTGCGATTAGATGTTTTTAAAAATAAAAACATTAAAATTCCAATTCTTTTTGAAGCAATCATCCAATTAGAAACGTTCATTTTTCAGGTAATCGTAGGCTTTCATGTCGAGCACACAAGTCAGATGTGTGTGTACAATAAATAAATAAAATTTCAGGCTATCACTCTTACACCGATACGAGATCTTTTTTTAACCGACTTCAAAGAGGAGGTTATGATTTTGACATGTATGTATTTCTTGTTCACTTATAAATTCTTTAAATATGAACCGATTTTGATAATTCTTTTTTTTTTTTTTTAAGTATAAGATACCCATATAGTCGCATTTTAATTTCATGAAACTCTGATGATTAGAATTTTTTATTAAAAAAAATGTGGGTTTGATTAAAAAAAATAAAGATGATTTGTCGCAAATCATCTCCCATTGTTGCAACCATTTTCAAATCATAAGCATATTAAAACTATGTATTCATTTGTGTTAGCGCCAAGTGTCGCCAAGTTGTCGTCTTTTTTTGAAGTCGGTTAGTATTTTTTTAAAAGCATATTTTAAATTGACTAGTAGGTTTACCGATCTGTTTTCCTGCTTCCAGTCCTCCATATTTTCATACTTTTGGGTGCAATAAACTACAATTGTAGCCCTATGAGTAAACTGCTAAAATAGGATTTTCAGGTGTTTCCCACCAAGATAAGGCTCGGCAAACCGATTGTGTTTAATATGCTAATCGAATCTTAATTCTGAAATTTCACCCGTAAACTCTATGAGGTGGTTGTCTGTGCTGCCTCCTTCTGGTCTATGATCATTACATACTTATCTTGCTCTTTATGCTGACTACACCTCTATTTAGGCATCTGCGCATCACCCATACAAATTATACATGTACCTACAGATAACCCTTAAATTTATTCATAAACTGATGTAAGCTGTGATAATATACACTATATGGCCAAAGGTGATCAGCCACTTGCGATTTTAGCAGTTTTGTTAAATATCTAGAAACATATATGAGGAATTATTTTGAATATCCAATTATAAGCAATAAATTTGAGAAAATTTGAGACTGTTTTTATAAAAACCTTAATTTTTTTACGAGCATATATGCTATCCCCATAAAAATGAGCAAGTTTATTACAATAAGCCACGTAATCATAATCTGCAGTTTGGACGCATTTGGTACATTTGTTTTGACAGAGTTATGCAAAAGATCTTCCTTCTTTTTCAATTTGTTGACGGTTTCCCATGGGATTTTGCGATAAATTATTCACGGAAATGTATGACCTGTACTATTTTATTTAAGCACTAGTCTCAGAAATTTTTGTAGGTTCAGATATTTTTCTAGATATTTAACAAAACGTCTAAAATCGCGACTGGTTTATCACCTTTCGCCATATTAGACAGTAAATTAATAGAATTGAGAATTATGACTACTTAATTTAAATACAAGAATATAAACCAAACTAATTTTAAATAATGTATCAAATTACCACTATATGATTTTATACCATGTCCAGTTTGTCTCTAATCATAGACGCAACAAATCGCGATTTTTTTTTTCCATCATGTAACTTTTAAGTATTGTTTACAGATGTGTATACGAGATGCCTGTACTTTTAATCCTTTTTATATTTGATATTGCAGTGTTTTGAACGTATAATCGTAAGGAAAAAAGTAAACTACCCTTACTAACTCCTCAACAAATTATCGTAGAAGAAAGTTATTTGTGCCGAACAATTGGAAATAATATCTACTTTTAAATAACGAACATAAAATTGGCTTAGGGGCCCATCTATATATTAAAACGAATCCAAAATTCGTATTTTTTCCAATGGTAATACCCAGTTTTCACAAGCTATTTCAAATCTTCCGAATCAACCTATGCCTAGGCACCAAATTTCAAGTCATTTGAATGAAAAGTTTTTGAATAACAGTCGACTCTCGTTAATTCGAAATCGGATAATTCGAATCTTGGCTTAATTCGAACTAAACATGAAGTCCCGAAATTTTCAATGGCAGAATAACGTTAAAATTTTTCATTAATTCCAACTCATTTTTTCTTCACTTCGTTTAATTCGAACTAACGGAATTCAGATTTTTCATTTTTCCTTTCTTTCTCACGGATTTCGTGTCATTTGAATACCTTTTTTCTTTGATTTTTGTGAAAATTGTTCCGAACAAGTATACATATAATATAATGCATTTGATATCCACTTTCTTAGAGCCTCGTCTTTCCATCAGTGACTCTTTAAATTTTTCTTCCATTGTGCTTGTTTCTAATCATTTAATTAGTTTATGTATTTATACATTCTAATTTAATATTAAGTAATATTCTAATGATAACAAACGAAATAAGTTTAAAAAACACTATAACATTAATTCATTTGTAATAGTACCATATTAAGCATGTTTTCCATAAATCGAACTTCGGATAATTCGAACATTTCTTGTGGTCCCGACGAGTTCGAATTAACGAGAGTCGACTGTATAAACATTCAATATTGAGCGCTTCTAATGTTAAATTACATTTTCATATTTTTATTAATATCTCCTCTTAATGTGCTAATTTCTTTATTTAGCAATAATACTAAAATACCCAAACATAAATATGTTGAATTTGCACATTTAATATTTTTATGATACAAATCGTGAATTATGGAATCAATATTTAAAAAAATTATGAATTGCAACCTACAATTTTTTTTATGGATTTTGATTTGTTAAGTCCTGTTTTGTGGGAATCCAAAATTTCAAATTTTTCTTTCAAGTAATTTTTAAATTATGATTAAAAAACTGCTAAATGGTGGTGTAAGGGACCGTCTACGATAGTAGTGTGTAAATATTTTTAAACTTCTTATGCTATTCTGTAATCAAACAGTCTTCAATAAGTGGCTTGAGTGGTGCCTAAGGTGCCTTTATCAAGAAGATGGCTCTTTCCGTCAACAATCGAGTACCGAACTTCAATTTCGATACAGCCCCTAAAATAAGTTCGTTTTAAAATAATTAATTTCTCGGAAACTTATCGTACGAACTGCATGAAAATTTGTTTTTAGGATAATTGACCCTCATAGCATGCATGGTCACAGTGACGTCACTGTGAGTCACTGTGGTCACATCACATCTGTGACCAAAAATACCATCACTCAGTGACGTCACATTGTGACTGAGATGTGACTTTCTTAAAAACTTTTAGAAAATTACGAAAATTCTTCAAAACATGTTATTTACTTAAAAAAATACTTTTGTCACAGTTTTGTCACGATGTTAATGTCAAATTAGTCACAAATGACAGATTTTTCACATTTGGGTCACACTGTGACTTCACAAAATGGTCACAATGCGACGCCACAAATGAGCTCTAAAACGGCCATAATGGCTTCACATTTTACTCACTGTGACTTCATATCGACGTCACGTGACGTCACATCGACGATCGATGGTCACAAAGTCACAGTGTAACTTCACAACGACGTCGCAGTGACGTCACTATGCCTTACGGGGAAGAACGTAGAGTTCATTGATGCTGTCAGAATTGGGTGCTGCTATTGGGAAAAATAAAGTTAGGCTTCGTTTTATTACGTAGATGGCCCCTTAAGCAAATTTTACATAATCACTTAAAAGTAGATTTTATTACCAATCGTTTGGTGTTAGTAACTTTCTTCTACGATAATTTTTTGAGTAGTTAGTAGGGGGTATTTACTTTTTTTCCACGACTATACATAGGAATAAGGCAGCAGCACCACATATTTTCTATAACACTGTCTATCTAAAGACACCTAATTTTATTATATCATTTTGTTGTTAATAATATTTTGCGCCATTTTTTTCAATAATTTCGGGATTGCATTTCTCATTCAAAGCTATACTCATCTTTTTTAAATTAAGTTAGATTTTTTTTTTTTTTTAATCTAGAACTTTCTTTTTCAAAGAGATCTTATTCATGTTCAATAAAGTCAATGCAATTGATCAAAAACACATTTTAAAAAAACGCATTTTTTATTGATATCTAGTAGGATTAAGACATAAGTTTTATTGAAAAAATGGCTAGAAAAGTCATTCATACTTCCCGGACATAATTAATTCTCCTTTAATTAAAACTCAAGTGCATTGATTTAATGAATATCAGCGCGATATTCAAAGACACGCATTCATCAGGGAAATTTGAATATGGCATAATTAGTGGAATCGATTTTCCAGAAATATACTCATCAATTTTTTTAACTACTAGTTTCGCTTTTATTATCCGGTAAAAAGTGCAGTCATAATTAAGAATTAAAGTTTCTTAAAAGCTTTTATGTTGTGAAAGAAACAAAATGTATTACGGCAAAGCAAACACTTCATGATAGTATTTTGATCATAAAAGGAAATAGTAAAATACTAATAATTCGAATAAATTTTATGAGTGAATTCTTAGTCACAGGCTTTTACAATATTCCCAAATACTATCAAGATAAAATGGAGAAATATCTTTAAATAATATTGCTGTATTATATGATTATCTATTGAATAAGAAAATAGGCATTCTTAAACGAAATTTTAACTCAAGAAAGTTTAAAGAAAATTAAATATACTTATTGGAGTGATTAAATTTAATAAATACTTTTTAACTTTTGAATTATCTTTATTCAATAAAACCATACGTAACCCATGATTCCCATAATCTATTAAGTGCATACTATTTTACGTTGTGTATATCCTCCTCAGTCCTGATGCCACCTGGGGGAGACACTAAATAATACCCTTTAAATTAATTTAAATGCTTCTAGAATTGTTAAAATTACTTCTAGACCTATTTATTAAATACATGCGTTCTGGAAGAATCTATGTTCCGTCTGATAGATTTTTGGAGATGTTGTATAGTAATTTTAAGCCGGTTTTGTGATGCTTCGTAATATTTGTCTCGGAATCGAGGAGGATATGAGAACCCGTATAAAATTCATTAAATTATTAGCAGAATTTCTCTTATACGTCCATTAAAAACATTTCATATGTATGTATTTTCTAAAACACACCCAAAATATACATTAAAATATTTAATTGCTGAAAAGGAGGTCAAATTTTAATAAAATCCATTAAAAGGTCTTAATAATTTGACATGTTTCGATTGAATTTACTCAATTATCATCAGAAAAACAATGTATACAAATAAACACAAAGATGAAAAATTCCATTTTTCCATTAACATTTGACGTCCTTTTAAGCAATTAAATATTTTAATGTATATTTTGGGTGTGTTTTAGAATATATATATATATATATATGAAACCGTATAAAAATTTGTTACAATCCAGAAATGACATGTTTGTTTTTCTGTCTTTGCCCAGTGTCTCAAATTTTCATGAAAATCAGTCAATCGATACAAAAAATTTAAGTTATTGTTTTAGTACAAAAAGCTACTTTATATACCAAGATCTTATCGTTTTTTACAGATTTCCTTTTTTTTTTTTTTTTTTTCAGTTTATTATCATTACAGTTAACTATCAAACGAAAAGGCCTGTAGTACAATGTTAAATATGGCAAACAGTATAATGTTTATGTTTCTGATATAGTCGATACAACTTTACTTTTTGACAGTAGTCATGTGACTGATATACAGGTATGACATAAATTAGTCAGACAAAAAGACTGCTGTACTACTTGTAGTTATAAAGAGAGTCCACATGACTATAGGATAGTAAAATATTCAATATTTTCGTTTTATGCAAATCATCGGTAGTTAAGTTACAGAAAGTTGATATAAAAATGCCCCATTTAATAATGGAAATGGTTATGGGTAAGAGAATGGAATCGAATAGAGTTACGACGAAAAATATTTTTGAAAGATGTTGAAATAAAAATAATTGATATAACTTTTAGTACAAAATGTGTATTATGTTCTGAACTTCTGAACTGAGCGACATCAGGATTGAGGGGGATATACACAACGTAAAACAGCATGCACTTAATAGATTATGGGAATCATGGGTTACGTATGGTTTTATGGAATAAAGATAATAAAAAAAAATTATTAAATTTAATCACTCCAATAAGTATATTTAAGTTCTGAACTTTAAAATGTTCAGGTTTATTTAAAAGGCGAATAAAATATTCAAATATAGATGTTAATAATTAATTTCATTTAAAAGCATCCTAGTACTTTCAAGCCTTAAATGAGGCTCTTCCTCAGAGCCTAATTTTCTGTTTTCTTAAAAAAAATAAAAAAATCTTTGAGGGAAAGCTTAAGTAAAGGCTTGAAAGTACTAAGATGTTTTTAAATAAAATCAACTATTAACATCTATATTTGATTGTTTTAATCGTCTTTTAAGTAAACCTGAACATTTTAAAGTTCATAATACACAACTTCAAAATAGCATTCCAAATTAACTTGAAAATAGTACTTCAGAAAAACAGTTGGATGATGCAATTAATTGCGTATAATGCTGCTAATTTATTTTCTAAAATAAAAAGTAGGAATACCAGTTTACAACCCTGCCAAGAGAGTGCAGCATTGGACTTTATTTAGCCTTTTAAAGTCAAACATACTGAAAATTAATACGTGGTGCAAAGCTATATCCGTGCTTCAAAGTTACCCTGGATGTCTCAACTGTTTGGCGAAAAATAAAATCTGGGGGGAAAAAATCTTTCTTACCTTTTTTGCCACATGTTTTTTTTCATTAAGCAGATAAAAAAAGTCGACATTATATGGATCAAAATACATTTTTTTTTTTATTAAAATTATCTCAAATATTTGTATACCAACATTCTTCAAAAATATTCTTCATCGCAACTCTATTCGATTTCATTTTCTTACCCATAAATTCGTAAAAAAAAATACTTCTCTCAAATGTCATTTCCTCATAGGCGGTAAATTAGGCTCATTAAGCGTAAATCTTTTAAACTCTAGAACTACTGTGAGTGACCCTTGTAGCAACCT
Source organism: Maratus speculifer (assembly GCA_964019185.1). Taxonomy (NCBI): domain Eukaryota; kingdom Metazoa; phylum Arthropoda; class Arachnida; order Araneae; family Salticidae; genus Maratus; species Maratus speculifer. Next base: position 413,968,698 of record OZ025294.1, read on the forward strand.
AAAGATCAAATATAGGGCAATACAAAAGTATTGAAATAAATATTTCGCTGCGGACAGTAAAATCTTATTTCCCTAAATAACGAAGTTTTGTTCAAGAATTCAGGAAGTGTGGGAAAGTATTTCATCATCTATGCTTAACGCATGATTTTTCTTACTCGTTTTTGCTATCATGAAATTAAATAAAATGAGTGATAACCGACGGCTCATGGGATTAACTGTTAACTAGAAACCAACAATCTCGTGCAGTAGTCAAACATTTTTTTATAATCTCATCATAATCGAAGATTACTGTTTTGACGGAAAATCAGATCTGGGAAGAAAAAAACTTAACTAATGCTTATAAGTTATGTTTTTCTTTAAAAGGTAAATTATATTCTTTAAGGATATTTTTTAAAAAAATAATTCACATTATATTGATCGAAATGCATTATTTAAAACTAGCTTCGCCCTCGTGGAATTCGGTTATATTGCGGTATAAAGCACAACTATAAGAAAACTTCTCATTTCCACGGAAAAATGTAAGAAGCGCGATGTAACGCTGGATATGATTAGTTGTTAAACCAAAACTGAATGGTACACTATATTATATGTTTTCCCTTGTGGAGCAAAAACATGCAGATTTTGGGCACTGGAAACCCGGGAACACGCTACATAGAGCTGACCATGCTGACGTTGAGCCTGTTGCGATAAACGGACTTGAGTACGAATATCATTCTCAGAAGCCCTCAAAGAAGCTTGGCGAGCGGCTTGCTCCTCAAGTCTTTGCTGGCGCTGAGATGGTAGCTCAGCAGTTCTCGAAGCAGCCTGACGCTCTGCTTGTTCGCGCCTTCTTAATTCAGCATGGAGAGACGATTCTTGAGATCGGGCAATTTTCATTGCCCGAGCTTTAGATGAGGTGCTCGACAAATTAGATTTACGTTTGCGAGGCATTGTGAAAATATGAGTAAACTATAAACCTAAACTAAACTAAAATCCCAAACTAAACTATAACAATCTAAACGACGAACAAAGCGACGTAATTACCTATCGAAAAAACAATAACTACTTTAGATATCTACCTAGAAAAAAAGCACTAAACTAACCTAACCTAACTATTATACAACGACTGCACATCGTTACCACGTTTTAAAAACACCCAGCGCCATCTATCGCGTACCTCAAGAACTAAATAACGTAACTAATACTTATACCAATTAGTAATTCGTTGACTTATAGTTATTTCAGGATAAGTAGATGTAAAAAAAACATTTTAGACGATAAAACAAGTAGTACGTCATCCCTCGGGAATTCCTCATTTTCGAGGATTCATTATCGTATCATTTAGCTTCTAAATTTACATGTTCATATTCGTTTGCAATATATAAGTAGATGTAAAAAAACAGTTTAGACGATAAAACAAATTGTACGTCATACCTCGGGAATTCCTCATTTTCGTGGATTCATTATCGTATCATTTAGCTTCTAAACTTACGTGTTTATATTCGTTTGCAATATTTTATCTTGTTTTAAACGACACACAGCGCCATCTCCAATCCATCCATCAAGCAAACTATATTTTTGTTTTCCCTCGGGAATATTAATTTTTTCCGGGATAAAAAGTACCCTATTATTTAATCCGGACTTCTAACTTTACGTCTGCAAAATTTCAAAGCAATCGGTTCAGTAGTTACGGCGTGAAAGCGGAACAAACAAACAAACAAACTCACTTTCCGATTTATAATATTAGTAAGGATAATACTAAAAGTTAAATAAATATAAAACTAGTCGTTGGAGGCCACCGTAATACTTTCCCATCATGGATATGCATAACACAATATATGAAAACATAACATATGTAAACAATTTATAAAATGCATTACAATTCCAAAACAAAATATAAACGTATTTTTAAGTATTTTTAACACAACATCATGCTCTATTAATGAATTTCTGATGTACCAATTTCGATAATTTGTATGAAACGCCAAACTATTCAAGTAGCACTGAATTGCATAAAAGAAACATCCTTATAACTCTAAAAATAATTATCATATTTACTAACGGTTTCTTGCATCGAATTAAGTGTCTCATTTCCAATTAAAAGATATCTTTGAATTGAAATTTGAATGAAATACAGGGTCATGAAAAATCAAACAATGTGGAAAACAGGATTACAAATATCTAGGCTACTAATAATCCGATCGACTTCGTTTTTTATGCAAAATTTGTGTTAATTTATTGCCTTTTATATCCACTCCTTAAAATAAAAAATTTCGAAAATTTTTATGTACCTTTCATCAGAACGAATTTTTCGAGAGTCCGAAAAAAATAGTTCCGGATAAACGAGGTTACTGATATTCAATAGGCTTCGTCCCATTCTTACATACTAAGCGCATACAAAATTTCAAGTCTCTATCTCAATTTGTTCGGGAGATAGAGCGGTTACAGACAGACAGACAGACGCACAGACGGACGGAAGGCAAAAAAAAAAAAAATTCTAAAAATATGCTTTTCGGAATCTCCAGTGTCCGAAACGTGTAAATCCGTCAAAAAAATTTCGATTTTCAAAACGATTGCAAGACTTACCCTATACTACGTATGATGGGTAAGTAATATATGCGGAATGAAACTTTCATCTTGCTTTTAAAACAAAATATATAATGCGAATTTTAAAATTTTCAGGTTTACTTAAAAGGTGATTGACTAAAATAATGAACTATAGATGTTAATAGTTGATTTTATTTAAAAACATCTCATTAGTACTTTCAAGCGTTTACTTAAGCTCTTCCTCATTTTTTTTTTTTTTTTTTTTTTTTCTTAAGAAAACAGAAAATTAGGCTCTGAGGAAGAGCTTGATTAAATGCTTGAAAGTACTAGGGTGTTTTTAAATAAAATTAATTATTAACATCTATATTTGAATATTTTAATCGCCTTTTAAGTAAACATGAAAATTTTAAAATTCATATTACACATTTTGTACTAAAAGTTATATCAATTATTTTTATTTCAACATCTTCCAAAATTATTTTTCACCGCAAACTCTATTCGATTTCATTTTTCTTCCATAACTTCGCAAAAAAAAAAAAAAAAAAAAATAAAAAATACTTTTCTCAAATGTCATTTCTTCAATGGAAAATACTCTTTTATTTCGGCTGAATGGAAACGTAATTCGAAGATACTTTTTTTTTCATTCCCTCTCAGGAGAGTAAAAGCAAGGAAGTGCGAATGCAACCTCTCGTGAGATTAACCTGTCACAAGGCATGAACTACCTTATTCTGCAGTCAAATCTTTCTTTAGAATCACAGAATGCCACAAAGACAACTCCTTCTGCTATCACTTAACTGACAACAACATCAAGACTGGATTTTTTTATTCTTTTTCTTATACATTAAAAAAAACGAGGTGGAACCCGTCGAAATTAGACGAAAGAAAATATTTGAAAAAAATACTGTTTTATTTAACATAATAAATCTACAAAATTAGTTACAGAAAAAAAAAAAAAAAAAAAAATCTTATATTGGTCAGTCTAACTCTCAAGCAAATATTATTTTCAGCTAAAATTAACCAAGTACTATAAAACTCAATTATCTAAATTATTAAACGAAATAAAACCGAAATTCACCGGATTCTATAACAGACGCATTTTAATTTATATATATATATATGTATATTTTTTAATTTTAAGAGAAAACGGAGTGATTCTATTAAGAAAGACAATTAAAAAATTGGTACTAAAAATTATAAAATAGATTAATAAATCAAAAATAAATTGAGATAAAGCTTTGAAACAAATTGCATTTAAAAGTACATTTTTTTTCTCTGTACGACGGTGCAAAAGTTTAAAATGTACGATATTTAGAAGTGTAAAATTTGCAGTACACAAAATCGCAAAACTGAAATTGTATGGAAAAGTGTTTCGCATTTTAATTTCTATTTTTTTTTTTTTTTTTTTTTTTTTTTTTTTTTTCAATTTTAAGAGAAAATGGAGTGTTCCTGTTGCCACAATTACAAAATTTGTACTAAAAACTATAAAACAATTACTAACTCAAAATTAAATTGAGATACAGCTCTCAAACAAATTTCATTTAAAAGTTCATTTTTTTTTTCTATACGATGGTGTAAAATTTTAAAATGTGCGATGCTTATAAGTGTAAAATTTGCAATAGCGTAAATTGCAAAACTAAAATTGAGGGAAAGTGTTGCCATTCTCAAAATGACGTATGCGTTACGCACAGATACGTTTGGCATTTATAATATAGATATTTTTTTTTTCATAAGCGGTAAATAAAGCTCATTAAGCGGAAATCTTTTAAAGCAGCATATTTTTAACCAGCAATGTTGAAAGAAGTTTTACTGCTCTAATATCTTCAGCTAATCGAGTGTGCCAAAATTTTTTTCTTTCTCATTGTGTTATTACTTCATTACAACATCCACTTTGATTTTATCTTAAGTTTCTAATTCATTTTACTAATCAATGTAAAAGCAAGTTAATCTCCACCTTTCAACTCCGTCGAAAGCGGAATTGACTAAGATCGAAAACTCTTTCCGTAGTAGACAATATTATGGTACTCTATGTCTGTATTTACTTTCACGAATTGAATATTTCCAGCTGAGCGAAAAATTGACCAGGCTGGGAATCGAACTCAGATACTTGGCTTACAAGGCCAATGCTTTACCTGTTGAGCTACCTGGGCGATAGCTAGCTAGGATTTTCCCTTCAGATAACCTTATTGGTCATACCATCTGGTCTGTCATTTAAACAGCTCAACAGAATAGACCGCAGGTTGAAAATAATAGTATATATTTACTTTATATCTATCTCTTCTCAGGGATATGAAATTCCTTCTCAGTTAAACAGATTTCCGCCTTAAACAGAGTTCGAGTTCTTAAGGAGAATTTACAGTATATGCAATATGAACTTTAAAAGTGTCACAGGTTTACTTAAAAGGTAACTAAAATAATCGAAGACATGTTGCAAAGAAACATATACATTTTATTCAAAACTTTCAACATTAGAGAATTTTTTAATATTTAATTACTGTTTATCTATACAAATATATATTATTACAAATACAAATATAGCATTTGTATAAATAAATTATACTCATTAAGCAGATAAAAAAATTAATTGACATTATTTGGATCGAAATACATATTTTTCTAAAATACTGAAAATTATCTCAAATATTTTTATCCCAACATCCTTTAAAAATATTCGGTACTACTCTGTTATCCCGTCGACCAATTTCGCCAAATTATACAAATCGCCAAACTAATAACCAAATTATACATATTGATGTAATTTTTATTTTAAATAACGAAAAAACAAATAATTAGTAGAATATTAATGAAAATATTAATAAAAAATCGAAATAAAAATCACTTAATGATATTTTAAACACGTGAATCGTATTTAATGTCATTGAATGTGACATTCACGATCATCCATTATTGGCATTTAATCTTATAGTTTGGCAATCATTTTTTGGTCGACGGGATAACCTAGTAGTACCCAAATATATTATTACAAATACAATCATAGTATTTGTATAAATAAATTATATTCATTAAGCAGATAAAAAATTAATTGACATTATTTGGATCGAAATACATGTTTTTCTAAAATACTGAAAATTATCTCAAATATTTTTATTCCAACATCTTTCAAAAATATTCTTCATCACAACACTATTCGATTTCATTTTCTTACCCATAACTTTGCAAAAAAATACTTCTCTCAAATGTCATTTCTTCAATGGAAAATACTCTTTTATTTCGGCTGAATAGAAACGTAATTCGAAGATACCTTTTTTTTTATTTATTCGCTCTCAGGAGAGTAAAAGCAAAAAAGTGCGAATCAACGTCTTGTGAGATTAACCTGTCACAAGGCATGAACTGTCTTATTCTGTAGTCAAATATTTCTTTAGAATCACGGAATACCACAAAGACAACTCTTTCTGCTATCACTTAACTGACAACAACATCAAAACTGGATTTTTTTTATTCTTTTTCTTATACATTAAAAGAATTTTTTTTTTTTCATAAGCGGTAAATAAAGCTCATTAAGCGGAAATCTTTTAAAGCAGCGTATTTTTAACCAGCAATGTTGAAAGAGATTTTTCTGCTCTAATATCTTCAGCTAATCGGGTGTGCCAATTTTTTTTTCTTTCTCATTGTGTTATTACTTTATTACAACACCCACTTTGATTTTTATCTTAAGTTTCTAATTCATTTTACATAATGTAAAAGCGAGTTAATCTCCACCATAATGTAATAAACTCCGTCGAAAGCGGGATTGATTAAGGCCGAAAACTCTTTCCGTTAGTAGACAATATTCTGGTACTCTATGTCTATATTTACTTTTACGAATTGAATATTTCCAGCTGAGAGAAAAATTCACCAGGCTGGGAATCGAACCCAAATACTTGGCTTACAAGGCCAATGCTTTACCTGTTAAGCTACCTGGGTGATAGCTAGCTAGGATTTTTCCTTCAGATAACCTTATTGGTCATACCATCTGGTCTGTCATTTAGACAGCTCAACAGAATAGATCGCAGGTTGAAAATAATAGTATATATTTACTCTATATCTATCTATTCGCAGAAATTTGAAATTCCTTCTCAGTTAAACAGATTTCCGCCTTAAACAGAGTTCGACTTAAGGAGAATTTATAGTCTATGCAATATGAACTTTAAAAATGTCACAGGTTTACTTAAAAAGTGACTAAAATAATCGAAGACATGTTGCAAAGAAACATATACATTTTATTTGAAACTTTCAAGCCTTCCATTAGAGAATTTTTTAATATTTAATTACTGTTTATCTATACAAATATATCATTACAAATACAAATATAGTATTTGTATAAATAAATTCTACTCATTAAGCAGATAAAAAATTAATTGACATTATTTGGATCGAAATACATATTTTTCTAAAATACTGAAAATTATCTGAAATATTTTTATTCCAATATCCTTCAAAAATATTCTTTATCGTAACTCTATTTGATTTCATTTTCTTACCCATAACTTCGCAAAAAATACTTCTCTCAAATGTCATTTCTTCATAGGCGGTAAATTACGCTCATTAAGCGTAAACCTTTTAAACTCTAGAACTACTGTGAGTGACCATTGTAGCAAGCTAAAGATCAAATATAGGACAATACGAAAGTATTGAAAAAAATATGTCGCTACCGACAGTAAAATTTTATTTCCCTAAATAACGAAGTTTTCTTCAAGATTACAGGAAGTGTGGGAAAGTATTTCATCATCTATGCTTAACGCATGATCTTTCTTACTTGTTTTTTCTATCTTGAGATTAAATAAAATGAGTGACAACCGACAGCTCATGGGATTAACTGTTAACTAGAAACCAACAATCTCGTGTAGCGGTCAAACATTTTTTTTTATAATTTCATCATAATCGAAGATTACTGTTTTGACAGAAAATCTGATCTGGGGAGAAAAAAACTTACCTAAAGCTTATAAGTTATGTTTTTCTTTAAAAGGTAAATTATATTCAATAAGGATATTTTTAAAAAAAATTAATTCACATTACATTGATCGAAATACATTTTTTTCAAAATACTAAAAGTTATTTCAATTATTTTTATTTCAACATCTTTCAAAAATATTCTTCATCGTAAACTCTATTCTATTTCATTTTTCTTTCCATAACTTCGAAAAGAAAAGTACTTCTTTCAAATGTCATTTCTTCAATGGAAAATACTCTTTCGTTTCGGCTGAATGGAAACGTAATTCGAAGATACCTTTTTTTTATTATTATTCTTTCCCAGGAGAGTAAAAGCAAGGAAGTGCGAATGCAACATCTCGTGAGATTAACCTGTCACAATTCATGAACTATCTTATTCTGCAGTCAAATCTTTCTTTAGAACCACGGAATACCACAAAGACTACTCCTTCTGCTATCACTTAACTGACAACAACATCAGATCTGGATTTTTTATTCTTTTTCTTATACATTAAAAAAAATATTTTTTTTTCATAAGCGGTAAATAAAGCTCACTAAGCAGAATTCTTTGAAAGCAGCATATTTTTAACCAGCAATGTTGAAAGAGGTTTTTCTGCTCTAATATCTTCAGCTAATCGGGTGTGCCAAAAAAATTTTTCTTTCTCATTGTGTTATTAATTCATTACAACACCCACTTTGATTTTTATCTTAAATTTCTAACTCATTTTACTAATTAATGTAAAAGCGAGTTAATCTCCACCATAATATAATAAACTCCGTCGAAAGCGGAATTGATTAAGACCGAAAACTCTTTCCGTAGTACCCAATATTCTGGAACTCTATGTCTATGTTTACTCTATATCTATCTATAGATGTAAATTTTTCCATTTTTCAATATTGGGTGAAAAAAGTCCGGGACAGATTCGAACCAGGGATGCATTGGCTGAAGCCGCCAATGCTCTACCAACTGAGCTATCCCGGACACGAACACTGGAGGACTATTTCACCCAATTAACCTCAACGATCCCAATTTTTTCACCCAATATTGAAAAATGGAAAAATTTACATCTATAATTAATTTGACGATTGAATAATCGTGTTTCTAAAATTAATGTAATGTAATTTCGTAAGCAGCGATTTCCTGCAGTTCCATATATTGACCTTCGATTTATTCTGTTGAACTGATCCAGAGTATCAGACCAGATAAAGTGATCGTTGAGGTTAATTGGGGTGAAATAGTTCTCCAGTGTTCGTGTCCGGGATAGCTCAGTTGGTAGAGCATTGGTGGCTACAGCCAATACATCCCTGGTTCGCATCCAGGCCTGGACTTTTTTCACCCAATATTGAAAAATGGAAAAACTTACATCTATAATTAATTTGACGATTGAATAATCGTGTTTCTAAAATTAATCTAATCTATATTTATCTACTCGCGGAAATTTGAAATTCCTTCTCAGTTAAACAGATTTCCGCCTTAAACAGAGTTCGACTTAAGGAGAATTTACAGTATATGCAATATGAACTTTAAAAATGTCACAGGTTTACTTAAAATAATCGAAGACATGTTGCAAAGAAACATATACGTTTTATTTAAAACTTTCAAGCCTTTCATTAGAGAATATTTTAATATTTAATTACTGTTTATCTATACAAATATATATTATTACAAATACAAATATAGTATTTGTATAAATAAATTATATTCATTAAGCAGATAAAAAAAACTAATTGACATTATTTGGATCGAAATACATATTTTTTTCTAAAATACTGAAAATTATCTCAAATATTTTTGTTCCAACATTCTTCAAAAATATTCTTCATCTCAAACGCTATTCGATTTCATTTTCTTCCCATAACATCGAAAAAAAATACTTCTCTCAAATGTCATTTCTTCAATGAAAATATTCTTTTATTTCGGCTGAATGGAAACGTAATTTGAAGATACCTTTTTTTATTATTATTCTTTCCCAGGAGAGTAAAAGTAAGAAAGTGCGAATGCAACGTCTCGTGAGATTAACCTGTCACAAGGCATGAACTATCTTATTCTGCAGTCAAATCTTTCTTTAGAATCACAGAATACCACAAAGACTACTCCTTCTGCTATCACTTAACTGACAACAACATCAAAACTGGATTTTTTTATTCTTTTTCTTATACATTAATTTTTTTTTTTTTTTTCATAAGCGGTAAATAAAGCTCCCTAAGCGAAAATCTTTTAAAGCAGCATATTTTTAACTAGCAATGTTGAAAGAGGTTTTTCTGCTCTGATATCTTCAGCTAATCGGGTGTGCCAATTTTTTTTTTTTTCTTTCTCATTGTGTTATTACTTCATTACAACACCCACTTTGATTTTTATCTTAAGTTTCTAATTCATTTTACTAATCAATGTAAAAGCAAGTTAATCTCCACCATAATATAATAAACTCCGTCGAAAGCGGAATTGATTAAGACCGAAAACTCTTTCCGTAGTCGACAGTATTCTGGTACTCTATGTCTATATTTACTCTATCTATTCGCAGAAATTTGAAATTCTTTCTCAGTTAAACAGATTTCCGTCTTAAACAGAGTTCGACTTAAGGAGAATTTACAGTATATGCAATATGAACTTTAAAAATGTCACAGGTTTATTTAAAATGTGACTAAATTAATCGAAGACATGTTGCAAAGAAACATATACATTTTATTTAAAACTTTCAAGCCCTTTATTTGAGGATTTTTTAATATTTAATGACTGTTTATCTGTACAAATATACAACCCTTCGCAAAAATTTTCCGATAAGTGTTATCAAGTTTATGATTTTTGCATTTCGAAGCATATATTTCGCGATTCGTGAGCATAGGAGCGTTTTTCAATATGCCAAATAAAAGAACACATATTAAAATATAAGCGAAAAGTGAATTCACTATAACAATCATATAATTTATAATTATACTACAAACGAAAAAGTTTTCTCGTGAGAAAAAAAATATCCGATCAAGACGGAAATTGGAAAATAATAATCGATCACTAAGGAAACAAGTTTGAAATTTGCATATTGAAGACAGATAAGAGTGTCTGCGCTTGCGTACAATATATGAATTCTATTTAAACAAAGAAATCTTCCAGCTGCGAGATCAAAAGCAGCTCTGAAGTGCTGCACAATGGCTCATGTGAAACACCTGTCTCACGATTTAAAAATCCGCATGATTAAATTGTTGCAAGAGGCAAATTCCCAAAGATATATGGCTGCTTTATTAAATTGTGCTCAAAGTACGGTATGCGATATTTGGAAAAAATATCAGTTGACTAACAGCGTGGAAAATTTACCTCGAAGTGGACGTCCTCAAATGACAATGTCCAGAGAAGAGAGAAAACTTGAAGAAATAGCTAAAAGAAAGCGGTGAGCAACTTCAAAACTACTCAATGCAGAATGGTCTAAGTATAATGTAAAGGTATGAGACCGCACTGTACGTAATCGTCTAAATGCAGTAGGATTTAAATTATGTAAAGCTAAAGCGAAATCTTACTTGACAAAGAAGCATAGAAAAGAGCACTTGAAATGGTATAAAAACATGTACACTGGTCACTTGATAAATGGAATAAAGTTACTTTTAGCCATGAATCTTGGACATTTCTCGAAACAGGTGATGACTGTGGAACATTTGTTTGGAGGAGAGTTGGTGAAAAGTTCAGTGATAAATGTGTCAATTCGGGAACTAAATATTCACCTGCATTTACAGTTTGGAGTTGTATAACATCGCAAAACGTCAGAAAGCTGTGAATTGTGTTACGTACAGTAAACTCTGAAATTTATATTGACATTTTAGAGGATTTTTTTATTCCCATCATCAGTCAATAGTTCGTGGATCAAAATGACTTCTTACTTCAAGATGACAAAGCAGCTCTATATCGCACCAAATCTGTGAAGAAATTTCAACAAAAGGAAATCTGTGGAATAAATTAAAAAGAAAAATCTATTTTCGAAGGATCACAAATATCATAGAACTACGTAAAGCAACAAGTGAATGCTAATTTGAAATTGCTCACAATGAGTGTAAAAAGCTTATTGAGTCAATTCCATGGAAATTTTCGGTTGTTATCCGAGTAAAAGGTTGATATATTAAATATTGATTACAGTGATCGGTTATTTTTTTCCAAATCAAAGCGTGATTGGATAATTTTTTCTTTGATGTTTAAATTTCAATCACCATTTTTCTGTTTATAAATTGATGTATAATAATTTTTATTTATTCCATATTTTTGCTCATTATGTATAATGCAAATGTATTATCGCTAATAATCGTTTAATTTTTATGCAGTGAAAATAAATAGTCCTTTCTTACAAAAAAAGGTCGTGTTTGTCTAATGATCGGAAACTTTGTGCCAAGGGTTGTATACTATTACAAATACAAATATAGTATTTGTATAAATAAATTATATTCATTAAGCAGATAAAAAAATTAATCGACATTATTTGGATCGAAATACATATTTTTCTAAAATACTGAAAATTATCTCAAATATTTTTATTCCAACATTCTTCAAAAATATTCTTCATCGTAACTCCATTCGATTTCATTTTCTTACCCATAACTTCGCAAAAAATACTTCTCTCAAATGTCATTTCTTCAATGGAAAATACTCTTTTATTTTGGCTGAATGAAAACGTAATTCGAAGATACTTTTTCTTTCATTCCCTCGCAGGAGAGTAAAAGCAAAGAAGTGCGAATCAAAGTCTCGTGAGATTAACCTGTCACAAGGCATGAACTATCTTATTCTGCAGTCAAATCTTTCTTTGGAATCACAGAATGCCACAAAGACTTTTACTCTTTATTTCTGTCATTTAACAGAAAATAACATAATTTTTTTCCCTTTTTCTCACACATTTAAAATATACTTTTTTTCATAGGCGGTAAATTAGGCTCATTAACCGTTTAGGCGCCGAATTAATATCGCAATGTAATAATAATTTTGTTTTTCCTATGTTACAGCTTCAAATGTTTTAATTTATGCATACAAATTTAGATAATACCAAAAAATATATTTCCGCAGTTTTTTTTTTTTTTTTGGGGGGGGAGGGGGTGTTTTAATATTAGTGTTCGCACTTTGGAACATGATTATTTGTTGACAACCTATGTAAATATAACAAATTATTTTTTGCTATATGCTATTGTATATTGTTCTTGACTATTTTCTCGAATTGCAAAAACATTTAGATTCCTAACGGTAAAATATAAGTAATATAGAGAAAACGATAAAAACAAATAATTTACTTTTTATGCAAATTAATGAAATTACATATTCCTTAATACCTGTGGTAAATGCTTAAAATTAAATATTTTCATTTCAAAAAATCAAATCAACCTTATATTTTATAGGAAAACAAGGACGTCGTTATTATGTTGGAAAATATATGTTTTGTATTACAAATAATGCAATGTTCCCATTTGGAAACATTGGCGTTTAAGCGGTTAAGCATAAATCTTTTTGACACTAGAACTACCGTGAACCGTCATTTTTGTTAAAAATATGCCATTCCCACTATTTACTCAGTTTATAATTCTTAACAGTAATCATCGTTATAAATATTCTTTTTGGGTTGTAGATTGGCAACCATCTTTTGATTGAAGTTTATCTATGCCTTTTGGCATCAGTTCCAATTGTTTATTAAATGCGAGTAGCGTGTGGGTGAAGTTTCACCACTATGTAAAACTCATTTTTCTAAGTATGTTTAGTATATTATTTAACCTGGATCGTGCTGTGTAAATTTATTTATTGTTTTAAAATGACTGTTACTTTATAAAAATGTTTCGGTTCAAACAAGAAATTTGATTAAGAAATATGTTTAAATCACACAAAGAAGAAAAATAGTAAATAAAAATCTTAAACTGTTTTAAATCACAGTTCTGGAAAGTAGGGTACAAAATGACTAAAAATATGATTTGTAATACTTGAACGGCCCCTTATCAATCCCTTATTACCTCATGGGCAAATCCGGACTTTGCCCATGAGCCCCAGACCTTAAGGGGCCCCTCAAATCCATACATTAAATTATAAAATTTTTATTTTCTTTTTCCAATTCCAACGCTTTCATATGTTGAAATTATTAAATTCATCTTAAAGCAATATAACATCTGTCTCCTTTTTTACAGTGTATGTTGTCAAATCTTCTTTTAGAATCACAGATTCGCAGAAGATGATTCTTTCGGTGGTCACACAACGGACAATGAATGAAAAATCATCATCACTGTGTCTTGTATTTAAAAATTATATACGTATTTCTCTGAAGCAATAAAGCCTATTCATTTATTGATAGATTGGTTGAAAGATAATTTATATTGTATTGAACAAAGTTACGTGTATTTCTTTTCAAAAATTAAAATTAACCCTTTGGGGACGAGCGTCGCGTATATGTGCCGCAAAAAAGCTAAAGAATCCTTGTTTATCCCCAATAGTTAAATTTTAATGTAAAATTGGTCTTATTGGAATTATTATGCTTAATCTAAGCATTTCCTCGATTTAATATGGCACAAATTTCTTTTTTTAAAAACCGAGGACAAAATATTAAAAATTTTGTAAAAAGCTTCTGTCACGAAGGGGTTAAAATAAATACAGAGCCCCCCCCCCCCTATTGCAATATTTTAGGAAACAACTTTTGAAAACACCCATCTCCATATGATATTCGACTTCATTTTTATCCTATATCTTCGCAAAGTATGGATTTCTGAAAAAATCATTTCTTCAACAGAAATATTCTTTTATTTCGGCTGAGTGGAAGCGTAATCCGAAGAGTACCCAATTTTTTCTCAAAACAGTAAATCAAAGAAGCGGGAATCGGCGGTTCGTGAGATTAACCTGTCGCTTGGAATCAACTCTCTCATTCTGCAGTCAAATCTCTCCTTTAGAATCGCGCCTTAAATTGCCAAGTCAAAATTCTGTATTTGCCAACTCAGTGAAAAGCAAACATAAATAGTTCTCGGCATTTGCCAACTTATGTACCCGTCCGTTCTGTATGTGCGTAACGCGATAACTTATGATAAAAGTATCCAATTCATTTGAAATTTTGGCTATATGTATATTCTTATAAGGCGCTTCCCTGATTAGTTTTTGGAGTTCATTCGATATGTATAACAGGGGGAACGGGGGCTAATTTCCCTCCTCTTTATTTATATAAATGGGTTTTTCAAGCAGAATTATTAGTTTTCGTTCAAAATTTAGATGTAGGATCATTCTAAAGAGGCACTTTCGTGATTAATATTATTCATGCAGATTTTTTATATAATAGATCATTTCCCTGATTAGTTTAAGGAATTTAATGATTAATTATAAAACGGGGAAATGGAGGTAGCTGATTCCAACCCCTTAATTTGTTTTTCGAACGGAATTAACCCTTGAAAATATAAGGCTATAATATACAATTAGCATGCATAGCCTGTGAGCTCAATGCCATCAGTTTAACTGGGCAGTATTCTTTTTATTTTATCATTTTACCTAGTTATCACAAGTAGAAAAGGTAATATAGTTTTTATTTGTAAAAAAGCATAGTAATATTTCAAATTATATTGGTATCTTTCGTCAAATTTATCAGAAATAGAAAGTGTATTATAGTTTTTTTTATTAAAGGTTTGAACTAATTTGCCTGTTCAGTTTTTAAAATTGCAAACTGTTACAGCCTGTGTAAACGTTTGTGGGGGAGGCTCCCCCTGTCCCCCTCCTCTTAGCGAGGCCCCTGAATCACGGATTGCGTCGGGCGATCCGTCTTTCTGCGGTCAATGATAAAGCTACAGTGTCTAGAAGTATATAGTGTGGAATACAACAAGTGAAACCATATCCAAAAAATTACATTTATACCAGAGGATTCTATAATACAGTTTATTGCGCCGAATATATAGAAATCCTGTGTATTTTTGGATATTTATGATGTAATTTAAACTGCGAGGTACTTTTTTTTAAAAGATAAATTTTGCGAAACACAGAAGTAAAAAGATTGATACTGTAATTTTCGAAGAAAATGAATGAAAAGAAATGAAAGAAAATTATTCTAAATTCATTGCATTCATTCAGAAATGTAGTTTTAATTCATTTCACACCACATATTTTTAGAAATTGATGCTAATTTAACCTTTCAAGCAGTAAATTTCGATGGCAGCGCTGTCTAAAAAAATGTCATATTTTGGATACATTCTAAAGCATTACAGATGTATGCGATTCCCACACTATATACTTCTAGTCCATGTTCTAGACACTATAACAAAGCTGTCAAATATTGGTAAAGGAAACACGTCGTATTTTCCTTTTTGCCATATATTTTAGGTTTTTATCCTTCAAATATTACATCGATGAACTCGTTTGGTACTTCCAATTTATTTTAACACTTCGTTAACCGGGCGCGAGTATACTCGTATTTATATAGTCAAACATCAATGGCAAGGGCATTTTTTAACATTTACTTCCAGCTTTATATGCTTTTACGATGAAAATAAGTGCCCTACACAAAATAAATACCGAGATGTTCCTGTTCCAATATCTTAAGAAATATCTTTCTAAAACACCCATCTCCATATGATATTCGACTTCATTTTTGTCCCATATCTTCGCAAACTATGGATTTCAGAAAAAATCATTTCTTCAACAGAAATATTCTTTTATTTCGGCTGAATGGAAGCGTAATCCGAAGAGTACCCAATTTTTTTCTCTCAAAAGTAAATCAAAGAAGCGAGAATCGGCGGTTCGTGAGATTAACCTGTCGCTTGGAATCAACCATCCCATTCTGTAGTCAAACCTTTCCTTTAAGAATGTTCCCAATTGCCCCGCTCAACAAGCGCAAAACGTTTTGACACATTTACAAATTCATTTTTTAACGGAAAGTTATAAAATTGGAATGCCTGACTATGGAAGCAATTTCGAATCGAACTTAATTTTCCATTTTATGATAATTAAACTATCTATCCAGATCTAAGCTATTTCGAACACGTGATCACCCGTTTTTTCTCTTGCTTTTCGACATATTTTTCTGCTATTGTCGGGAAATGTGCTCAAAAACGTCAACTTTGAAGGCTTGTTATGAAAGATCTATTGTGTTGAAAAAAAAAAACAGAACATTGAGTGCAATTAGACAGTTTCTGAATAACAACACGTGCTATTTTCATGCATTACCGAACAAAATTAAATTAAAGCATGTGTCACAAAGTTGCCCTTTTTGATTTAAGAACGCCCTTAAGGGTGTATTCCGTTCCAAACTGCTTATTTTCCGATTTATTTTTAGATTCATTTTTACTCTCAAACGCATCAATCTGACAAATTATCTTGTTCAGAAACTAAATAATGTGCTATGAAGGTCGATTTTTCGATAAAAGCAGAAAATATTGCAAAAAATGCTAATAAAGTTGGCATTTTGAACCAAATTTTCCAAAGCGGGAGATCTGGGAACGAAAAAAAAAAAAGGTCATATTGAGAAAATAATTGTTTATAAATCAAATTCCAATGAATTGAGTGAAAAATGAAATCACAAGAGATGTACATATCTCTTCAAAAATCATTTCAGCAAGTTTCACGTTTCTATTTTTAAAAATGAGTCTGAAAATATATCGGAAAATTTAGAGCTGTTAAAGGTGAAAATTTTTTTTTTCGAATACACCCTTAAGAATCACGGATTGTGTCGTACGATCCCTCTTTCTGCGATCACGTGAATGACAATGCTGTCAAATATAGGGGAAAAAAAGATTTCGTATTTTCTTTTTTGCCATATATTTTAAATTTTTATCCTTCAAATATTACATCAATGAACTCGTTTGGTATTTCTGACTTATTTTGGCACTTCATTAACCGGACGCGGGTATATACGTATTTTATACAGTCAAACATCAATGGAGAGGCCGTTTTTTGAACCTTTACTTCCAGATTTTTGTTCTTTACACATTTTTACAATAAATATATGCATTTATATTACATATTTAAGCATTTGTTGTTAGATTGCAAGAGGTTTTATGTTAATTATACACATTGTAAGATAGTTATGGAACATAAACTTGAAAAACTAGTCAGATGTCGCAATCCCAAAACTGTTCTTTACCTTATGTATGTTATTTACTTCCTAAAAATGCAGCATAGCAGTGCCACCGGTTAAGTGGTTTAAACCAAAATCTTTTCCAACTTATGTCAGCTTATAACTGAATCTGAAGTTTGGTGAAAATCTGTGTTTTAGTTTTTGAGCTAGAGCTATTGCAAAATATTTTTTTAAAAATCTGCATAACAGTACCACATGTTGGATAATGTACATCAAAAACTAATCAGGATCAATTTTTTATCAGGTTCTAACTAAATCTGAAGTTTGATGAAAATCCAAGCATTAATTCTACAAATACATTTATTGCGAAATCGCGAAAAATGCAGCATGGCAGCGCCATCTGTAGCTCAATTTGCAGCAAAAACTAAACAAAACTTATCTATATCAAGGACTAACGGAATCTGAAGTTTTAGAAAATTCCGTGCATTGTTTTTGAGATAGAGCTATTGCGATAATCACGCATAACGCAACATGGCATAATTCGTTACCGTGATAGCACCACTTGTTGAGCGATTTGCACCAAAATGTAATCAATACCATGTTATATCAAGTGCTAATTAAATCTACAGGTTTATGAAAATCCATGCTCTAGTTCTTGATATATGTCTATTGTGGAAATTGTGAATAATGCAGCATAGCAGCGCCACCTGTTGAGCGATTACACCAAAAACTAATCAGATTTAGTTTATATTAATGTCTCACAGAAAGAGACACTGTTTGTGAGACACTGAAATTCCGTGCATTAGTTCTTGAGATAGAGCACTCACAAGACTTTTGTCACAGATAGACAGACTCATCACACAAACAGACATTTTGTAAAAAAAAAAAAAAAAAAAAAAAAAAAAAATTGTTTTCCTGATTCTCCGACGTGTAATTTCGTCGAAAAGTGGATTTCAAAAATTTCCACTAATTCAATACTTTTTTCTTGTAAAGATAGACGAAAGCAATAAATGCATAAACACGGCCAATTTAGTTTTTTGAAAGCACATACATTAAAAAATTATCTACTTATATATATATAATACAAACGGAAATTTCGTGTTTTCCATCTACTCCTCCAATTCTACTGAAAGGATTTTGAAGTAACTTATATCGTTAGATAGGTATTATTTCAAGGAAGGTTTTTGTATATAATACATTGTTCTATGTATATAAGTTATAAAGTTATGACGGAAAGTTATTTTATTTTAGACAAAAGGGTTACCATTTGGCGCGGCATATAAAGCTATCTTTGTTAAAGAATTGAAATGTTTATATTAATTAGAAATAAAGAAAAAAACGCGAAAATTTTTAAAAAAAAAATAAAAAAAATTACTGATTTTATTTAATATACAAATAAGAAAAAAATCAATTAGAAATAATATAAAATAACACTTTTTTATATAAATATGGAGACAATTTTTATACGGCTTAAATATGCGTTGTCAAAGTCAATTCAATCGATATCTGGCAATTTATCACTTTTTTGCCTACATCTTTGGCTATAACAAAAAATTATTTGAAATTAACATTAAATAAAATATAAATGACGCCAGTTTTAAACAAATTTTTTTAAGTATGCCAGAGTCAATTTCAAAAACTAATGGATGCATTTTTAAAAATTAATTATATCATTGAATAGGTTGGCGACGTATTCATAATATAACGATACAACTATTTTTTCTTTTTAACAAATTAAGATTTTTTTTTTTTTTTTTTCGTAAAGATTATTTCATGATGTTTTTCAGCTGCGCAAATGATATATTATGCTGTTGTTGATTAAATAATTATAACTGCTATATTAATTGGGAAAAATACGAACAAAGGGAAAAAAGAGTTAGTAATTTTATTTAAATAAATATACAATTAAAGAAAAATAAGAGAACTTACGATTATTCATATGGATATTTATGGGATATACCTAATTATCGCCGAAATGGCGTTATTTCATCTGACATGGTAACCTGCATATTGTTGTTAATATATTATAAATTGTTTATCTATTTTTTTTTATTTTTTTATTTGATAGCAAACAAGTATAATGTTTATAATATAAAAATATAAGTTTATAAAAATTAAAAAATAAAATTTTTCGGATACCTTGAAAAATTTGAAAGATATTAAAATAGCCATCGTGGATTTCTTCGCCAATCGTGCCAATCAGAAGAGCACATAAAACTCTTCCTTTATTATTTTGTATTTTTAATGAAATGTGTGATAGGCGTGTATTTTAAATGTACCGGGTGTCCCAAAAATGACTGATGGATTTTAAAATTCAATAACTTGCAAACGGTGACAACTATTTAAAAAATTTTTGCAGGAGGGTTATGTATAATGTCAGGAGTTTTTTTACGGTAATTTTTTATTTTAGTTCGCATCTCAAACAATAGATGGCGCTGACGGCGATTGAAGGCCAGGTCAATGCTTCACTCAGCACTGATCACCTGGACTTCAATCGCCGTCAGCGCGTTGTTTGAGATGCGAACTAAAATAAAAAATTACGGTAAAAAAAACTCTTGACATTATACATAACCCTCCTGCAAAAATTTTTTAAATAGCTGTCAGCGTTTGCAAGTTATTGAATTTTAAAATTAATCAGTCATTTTTGGGACACCCGGTATGTAATATAACTATTTTACATGTATGTATTCTAAATGAAATAAGAGAAATATTTATATTTCAAATGAACTGAATACAATAGTAATGACAAATATGTAAACAACATTTGGTAATTTATTGCATACGCGTAGCTAACAAAAAAATATTAGTTTTCGTTACAGTTTTTGTTGCAACCCATACGAAGAATAATGAAACTAGTCGTTGGGGGCCACCGTAATACTTACCCATCATGGATATGTATATGAAAATAAAACATGTGAAAACTATTTATACAATGCATTGCAATCCATAAACAAAATTTAAATATTGTTAATGTACATAGTAATGCTCTATTAAAGAACTGCTGATGTACCCATTTCGACACATTATATAAAACGCCAAACTACTCAAGTAGTACCGAACTGCGTAAAAGAAACATCCTTATAACTCCAAAAATAATAACTCTATTAACTAACAAATAACTGCATCGGATTAAGACTCATTTCCAATTAAAATATACCTCTGAATTGAAATTTGAATGAAATACAGGGTCATGAAAAATCGAAGAATGTGGAAAACAGGATTACAAATATCTCGTCAACTAATAATCCGATCGACTTCGTTCTATATGCAAAATGTGTATTATTTTATTGCCTTTTACGTCCATTCCTTAGAACAAAAAAATTCGAAAATTTTTATATACCTTTCATCAGAACGAATTTTTCGAGAGTCCGAAAAAAATTGTTCCGGATAATCGAGGTTGCTGATATTAAATAGGGTTCGTCCCATTCTTACATACTAACTACGTACAAAATTTCAAGTCTCTATCTCAATTCGTTCGGGAGATAGAGCGTTTACAGACAGACAGACTGACAGACGTCAAAATTTTTTTTTCTAAAAATATGTTTTTCGGAATCTCCACTATCTAAAACGTGTAAATCCGTCAAAAAAAAAATTTCGATTTTCAAAACGATTGCAAGACTTACCCTATACTACGTATGATGGGTAAGTAAAAATATGCTTGAAACCAAAAATGACAGCTATATGGACAGTTTATTCTTGCAGAAATATTGCTAATATTAACTATTATGATACTACTATTCCACAAGTCAAAAAAAAAAAATACTATCACAGTAACACATGCATTTACATCGGTAAACGTCTAGCTGTAGCAACTGAATATAAAATCAACAAAATTTGAAAGCATAGTTTTAGTTTACAACATATGCACTAATTAAGGTGGTAAAATTAAATAATCGATTCTACCGACGATAGGCGTAAGTTGATTGGCATGGTTTGGCGCATAATGTACTTTAAAATAGAGGGTTAAATTGATCTGACGATCCATAATCCAGTTTATAGAAAATTGGCGTAATTTGTAACATAATATTTTGGATATATTTTGATATTTTTCTGCTATACCAGCACCATGCCAAAATGTATATTAAGGGTGTGTTCAAAAAATATTTTTTCATCCTGATGAACTCAAAAATTTTTAAGACTTTTTCAGACTCATTTCTAAAATTAAAAACATGAAACATTTTGAGGTGATTTTTGAAGAGATGTGTAAGATGCCGTGTACTTTCATTTTTCGCTCAATTAATTAAAATTTTATTTATAAGTATAATCCTTTTTTCGTTCCCAGATAACTCGCTTTGGCAAATTCGGTTCAAAACGCCAAATTTGACAGCCTTTTTGTAATACTTCCTGCATTTATAAAAAAAATTGACAAACACGACACATTGCGCAGTTTCTAAGTAAGAAGCAGTAAGCAGTTTAGATTGAAATACACCCTCAATCGCTATTACTTTCAACTCAAACATGCAAATAATTTTTATTTCAAACATTGTAACCTGCTATTTATTGAGAACTCTTTCTCTTTACTTATTATTTAACCGTAAACATACAAAACTGTTAAATTTATCATTTCTGGAATATATATATATTTTTTATTATTATTGAGTTACAACTTACAGTTTTCCCTGATTCAAAAATGACGATGCTTACTGCAGTGCTAAGAGACAGTTCCAATTCCATGCCTGCAGTTTAGATGTGATATTGAAAAAAATATTTTATTGTAAATATTTTTTTGTCCTTTTACTTTCTATACATTCTTTGTTTAATAAAATAGTACTCAAAACTATGTAATTTTGAGATGCTATATTTTAAAAATGATTCCTTTCGCAGTAACGAGAATAAATAGTTTGAATATTTCATTTGGCGTCATTTTTTACGCTTGGCGACAATGGTGGGATATAACTTATACGTACTGAACTTTTTAATTGCAGCATTTAGAAATGTCATTTATAGCAGAGGCGCGGAAAATGCACAATAAAATTATAGGCAAGCTACTGGTATATAGCTTGAAGTGGTAGTGATGTCATATGCACTACATTGGCGCGAAATTTCTTCTGACGCCAGTGTCATATATTCATCAGGGTACTTAATTGGCACCAAAGTTTTGCTTGATATGGTAACCCGGATGTTGTGGTTTAGTTATTAATAAATTGTTTATTTACTTTTTTCTTTTTTAAAATTATATAAATTGTTTTGTTCTACAGTTATTAATTGAGCTTTTTTAAATTCATTGTTATTATTCCCTTTTAAAAATATGTATGTATCTGGTATTAGAAAACAAATTTTTTGCCAAATTGGCGTTCAAAAAGATTGTGCGTATATAATATCTGTGCTTTTTAACATAGAACTTTTATTAAAATAATTTAAAAATTAAGATGAAGAAAATTCTATAATCGGAATAAAAGTCTAATTATTTGAGTTATGTGAGATTGCTTTGGTACAAAATTAACTACAGTTGTTGTAACTATAATCGTAAATCACAACATTCGTGCATTGAAACCTCTTTAAATTTACATTATTCTGACTTAATTACGGCCTTCATTGAGCAAAGATATTTAAAATATCATTCTGTTTCATAAATTTTTAATGATCAATATTATTATGACGTTACATCTGTATAATTCTACTTTGAACATAAAATTTAAATTGGTACTATTTCGTTCTGGTTGTTGATAACCCGAGTCCTGCTCAAAGTATTTTTATGGAATAATTTTTTGGGAGCATCTAGCATGTTTCATATTGTTTTATGTTACTTATTTATCGAATTATGAGAGAAAGTTCAATAATCAGTAGAACTCATTTGTGGAATATTATTCCTTTTTTAAAAAATCTACTACACGTATTTTGAAGGAACTTGCATTATAAGTTAGATAATTTTTCAAGGGTGTTTTTAGTATATTGCATATTGCTCTACAATGCTGAATTATAGAGTTAATCAATTATTTTGAAATAAATTTCTATAATCATGTAAACCTGATTATGAAAGATTAGTCTTTATAAAAACTATTAATAGACGGATTTTGATGAGACTTACATTGTTAGTTAGACAAGTTTTCAATGACAGTTTTTGTAAATTGCATAGAGCTATATCGTTCTATAACAAAACCTGCTGTAAAAAAATCAAAGATTCATCTGGATAGACAGACCAGTGTAGCGGGCGACGCCTGCTAGTATAAGATAAAATTTCACTTATATTTTGGCAAAGGTTATCTAAAAAAACAGATATGGAATAAATGTATCTATAGTACAGTATAATAGTTTGTAACTCCTTTTGTATTCCAAGAAAGAAGTCGTATGATATTTTGAGATTGTATGTTTTTGTCACAAAGAAATCGTTTTAATATGTATTCTTTACAAGAAAAGGAGAAACAAATCAGATTAGTAGTTAAATTTGGCATCCCTTCAGTGGCATAACCAAAATGGGTGCCTAAGTGCTCTAAATAAGCTCTGTTCGCCTTATCTAACCAGAAAATTTTAAGCTGGGAATCAAGGAAAAGAAAACCTTATAATATTACAATAGACTCCCTAAATCCACAACCCTAAAATCCGCTCATAATTTACGTAAACAATGAAATATTCAGTTCAAATATAAGAACAAAATTTGACTTTTTTTAGTTTTATATCAGTTTCATATACATTTTAATTTGTAATTTTTGCTAATATTACTGAATTTATGTTTTTTCATGAAGGAAAAATGAATTTATTTCTGAAAAAATTCAAGATATTGCTGATATCACTAGTAATCACAATCTTCTTACCAAATATATTTATGTGTTAATTAAGCTTTTTTTTTGTTATTAAGTATGACTAAACCTGAAATAAAACTTCCTTATTTTATAATTTTGATGTAAGTTAGTAATGTACCTTTATAAGGCAATTTTCTTGGAAAAATTTAGGAAAAATACATTTCACTTTTATAATGAATATTTAATCATATATAATTGATTACTAACATGACTTTGGCTTTTAATATTTTAATGATTTTAAAAATTATCTAATTTTTTGTTACTTTACTTTATTATTTATTTTAATATTTTATTATATTGTAAGTATTCTTTATAGTTTCGATTGCACTATTAATTACATTCAAATGACTGTTTAAAAAAAATGTAAACAAAGTAATGACCAGAAATCTGCAAAAATTCTAAAATCCGCACAACCTCCGATCCCAAGCTGTGCGGATTTGAGGGTGTCTACTGTACTGGTTTTGGGCTCCCACCATGGTTATGCCACCTCCCTGAACAGGTCCTGTTATTTTTAATAGCTTAATGTAAAATTCACAGTTAACATATAACAGACTCTTCAAATAAAAACTACAACTGCAGTATCCTAGCAGTAAATAGGCTTTTTACCACACATGGACCCACCAATGGCCGAGAGGTTCTGCCCCCGAAACTGGTAAACGGCAGGTGCTGGGTTCAAACCCAATCGCGGCCGTCGGCCTAACCGTTTGGAGTTTTCTGTGGTTTTCTTTGAACCTTGGATTTCCTTGCGTAAATACGGGTTAAGTTCCCTTAGAAAGACCCCCATGGAGGGCAACCCCCCCTTTAGGGCCTATAGCCCAAGTGTAGATAATTGGCCGTCATAGACACACTGAGTCAACGGTGACAAAAAATAAGTTACTTTGTGGATTCAGGGCTCTTCGTCAGAAAAAAATAACTAACTTTATAAGTTTGTGTAAATTAATTATTTTTTTCTGTTTAGCAATGATTAAAAATGATTCTCCACAATCGTATAAATGGAGCTGATATGTACTGTAATTAACCAGCTTTCATTCTAATTTTGTTTACGCAATTTCATCAAACTTAGACTCGATGCGTGTATCTATTTAACTTATTTGTATAACAGTAAATACAGTCTTCGTATAATATATAAGTACAGTTTTTTCACTAATGTCTTTTTAAACTTTCGTGTTTTTTAAGCTTAAAAAAAATCGGTATTTTTTTCTGAACTCTGTTCGCAATCGCGGGATTCTACTGCAACCTAAAAACAGCGGAATAATAACGCTTCGATGATAAAACCGATGTAACGTTAAAACAAGAAAACAGGAATTCTGATTTTTCAAAATTTAATACCGCCTCTGTTGGAAAAAAAAGCGGGAAAAAATTGGCTATCTAATCATTCGTATGCCTTTATTTGTTTGTACCATTAATATGAATACTTAAAATTAAATATAGTTTGTAATAGCACCATGTTTTATCAGAAATCATTCATCTATACTAATATTATAAAGAGGAAAGATTTGATTGTTTGTTTGTTTGTTTGTTTGTTTGAATTGAATAGGCTCCGAAACTACTTGACGAATTTGAAAAATTCTTTCACCGTTGGAAAGCTACACTATTTCCGGTGAACATAGGCTAATTTTTAATTGATTTATTCAAATATTTTTCTTAATAATTCAAAATTTCATTATTTTTCATGCAGAATCAATTAAAATTTTTCCGATAAAAAATAACCATTTTTCTTTCCCGTTGCCAAGAAAATGTAATCTGGAATAATAATAATAATAAATAAATTAATTCAATTAGTAATTATGGAACAAAGCAATTTGTATAATTTTAAAATAGAAAAGAAAACTAATGAAATAGTTTACTGATAAATAAACGGCTATTACTGGATTACCACGTGAGGCATAAAATCACAATTTTGTTGTAATCGTGCCAACGTGATCCGTAGATGATATCTGCATCTAAATACTATTGGCAAATGGCAATATTATTGTTTATATAATTTGTTTACATTATTTGGCAATATTACATTATTTGGCAATACTTGATCTCCCATCGACCAAAAAACTGTCGCCAAAGTATAAGGTTAAATGTCAATAATGGATGATCGTAAATGTCACATTCTTTTGACATTAAATATGTTTTGCATAGTTGTAACGTCGTCAACTAATTTTAATTCGATGTTTTACCTCTATTTCTATCAATATTTTACTAATCTATTAATTCTTTGGTTATTTAAAATAAAAATTATATCCATTTGTATAATTTGGCGAAATTGATCGACGGAATAATCAAATGGTTGTTTACACTCTATCTGGATATTTAGGTTGATAGAATTAGCGTACTTATAGCGTCTCCGCCAAGTCATATGCCAAGCAGTCATTAAATCTGTGTTTTAGCCTTACTATTATATCTTTCTCATCTGCAGTTATTTTACCATCACTAAAAAAAAAGGTACTTCTAGGTTATCCCGTCGACCAATTTCACCAAATTATACAAATCACCAAACTAATAGCCAAATTATACATGTTGACATAATTTTTATTTTAAATAACGAAAAAACAGATATTTGGTAGAATATTAATAAAAATATTAATAAAAAGTCGGATTAAAAATTACTTAATGACATTTTAAACACGTGAATCGCATTTAATGTCATTGAATGTGACATTCACGATCATCCATTATTGGCATTTAATCTTACAATTTGGCGATAATTTTTTGGTCGACGGGATAACCTAGAAGTACCTAAAAAAGAAATATTTTGAATGTGAAGGAAAAATCATTATCATGAAAAAATATTTGCAATTAATTTATCATTCATTCTAATAATAATAATAATAATAATAATAATAAACGGTATTACTAGGCTATCCCGTCGACCAAAAAATTATCGCCAAACTATCAGATTAGATGCTAATAATGGATGATCGTGAATGTCGCATTCAATGACATTAAATACGATTCACGTGTTTAAAATGTCATTAAATGATTTTTATTTCGACTTTTTATTAATATTTTTCTTAAAACTTTACTAATTATTTGTTTTTAGTGCATATTTTAGTGCATTTTTTCATGCTTAATTGAATGGTACTAAGCAAATTATTTTAAATCCATTACTTGGTGAGATACTTCACATTTTCCTAATTTGGCGATGTATTCGGCGCAAAAACCTGAAATTTTGAATCCTTATCTATATGTATATATATAAATCTCTCCTTTAGGAAGTTCATCGGATGGTCTAAAATAATAACATGTTTCACCATATCTCAGAAGAAAATTCAGGTAGAAGCAATTCAAGTGGAATTCAAGATAAAAAAAAGCTACTAAAAATTCTTAATTACTTTAGTACTTTTGTAATTTGTCAGTTATTTAGTCATTTTAGAGGTATTTTGGTTTTTGTAAAATGAACTTTGAACTGATCAATGTAAGATTACATAAATCAGGCAAAAATTGTGGGTATTTGATTCGATATTAAGATTGTTTATTTAAACATATTTCGTTTGATTCAAGATTATTTTAGAGAAACTGACCAGCGTAGCGGGCGAAGGCTGCTAGTTTATAATATTTTGAAATAGCACGAATTTTAATTACGTTTTCTTTACGGTTGTTATGGAAAAATGACAACAAAAGATAAAATAATTGCGAAGGAATGACATCATTTCAATCAACTTTTCATAACACTTGAAGCTATTCAACTCTATTATCATTGTTGTCCCTGTTTTCGTTATAATTTAGTTTTTTGGTATGGCAACAAAATTACTTGTTTGCAAACATTCAAAATTTAACACTCAAATAATTAAGCATTAATTCAACAATGTAGGTTTCGACGGTAAGCTGTAATTTAGAAATATTGTTACGTAACAATGTTTAATTGTTTGAATCATCATCTCGTGCGACAGTAAATTAAATATAGAATAGAATTCGGTTTCAAATTCATTTCCAAAAAAACTTTCAATCTTGTTGGTTCTACTAGCAACTGCTCTTGAAAAAAATGGAAACTACTCATATAATGTCTTTTGATTCTTTTTTTTCAGGTCGTCGACAGGAAAGAGGGAGCATCGACGGATGGATGGTATGCCCAAATGATAATTTTTATTTGGGTATTGCCTCATCGTTGGACGGCGGACGCAAGAATTGGAAGCCCATGGCAGTAGCAGTTGAAGAAGCAGCCGTGGATGAAGTAAGTACGACTTCTCCCCAACCCTCCCTGAGTTGGTGGAAGAAGTCAAAGGTGAGTTGGTGGCAGAAGATTCTGGCCTTCTGCTGCATATGCTATGAGGCCGATTTTTAATACAGTAAAATTTAAAGATTGCAACCATTATCTATAGCTCATATCAAAGGCTGCAATTTTTTTATCAACTGTATTAACTAGAGAAATCGGTCTTATTGCATTTTTAAATTTACAGTTTTTTTCCTGAAGTATTATGAATTTATTTTAAATTCTATATATAGATACATGTTGTCCACTAATCGCTTGAAAAATGTTTTTTTAGAAATGACTTTATAAGTTGACCATCTCAATAATAAATTATTTTGCATTGAGATAGTATGCTAATACTACTATATATACAGCATAACATCATTAATCTGGACATCTCTAATCATGAAACTTCTGTAGCTCAGCCATTTCGGTATATTTATTCGTTTTTATTTTAAATTAAATATCATAGATGGCGCCATTACGCATATGAATTTCAGAAAATGATTAAAAATATTAACAGACTACGAAATTTGCTATTTTTTTTTACATTTTAAAATTGCAAGAACTTTCTGTATTACATTTATAATTAATATAGATGTCTTTTTAACGTTAAGTTGTGAAAATACAAAATCTATTAATTTTACTATTTTTTTTTAATCTAAAGATAAGAAGATGGCGCCGAAACTTTTCGAAATCAGATTTTATTATTATAATAATTTCTTTTGACTTACTTCAATATTTGTAAGTAAAGTACTACATATTTATTTATTTATTTTAACATTCGCGTTATATATCACTATTTTAAATATGCTAATATAATTATAAATTCATTTTTCAATTGTAAATTAATTGTAAGTCTCACTTAAATTTGGCACAGATATCATATACGCATTTTATTGGCGCGATCACACAAAATGGCGATTTTACGCCTCATATGGTAACCCAGTTATTTTAACCGACTCCAATAATGGAGGAGGTTATCAATTCGACGCGTATGTTTTTTTTTTCTTTTTTTTGCTTTGACAATTTATCAAAAAAGAAATAGCAGTTGAAGCAATGAATAATCAGTTATAAATAATAAGCATAATAATAAATATAAAAATATCACAATAAATCGTAAATATTAAAAGTTATAGCAATATTCAAAAACAAAATTTTCGCCAAATTCCCGGAGGTGAAATATTACGCCAATGTGGTGCGTATATGACATATGTGCCTTAAATTTCTCTCTTTAAAGTATATATGCCGTATACACTCGTGTATAAGTCTAATGATTTTAGGTAAGATTTGGGAGTTATTTATTATTTATGGTACTTCTTGGTTATCCGTCGACCAAAAAATTATCGCCAAACTATAAGATTAAATGCCAATAATGGATGATCGTGAATACCACAATCAATGACATTAATGATTAAATACGATACAAGTGTTAAAAACATCATTAAGTGATTTTTATTTCGACTTTGTATTTTTATTGGTTATTCGGCTAATTATTTATTTTTCCGTTATTTAAAATAAAAATTATGTCAGTTATGTATAATTTGACTATCAGTTTGTCGATTTGTATAATTTGGCGAAATCAGGCGACGGGATAACCAAGCAGTACCTTATTTATTTATTATTCTTTTTTTAGCACTTACCAACAAAGTTAAAAAGTGCTAATGCATCCGGTTGAGATGGTATGATAGGTACTCGGTTGAGACAGACGGACCGACACCGTCTGTTCTGGCTCTAACTCCTGTAAATATATTCGGATTTTCATGGAATTGATAACGCTTATTTAGGGTCAACAAAGCATGTTCTGTACTGCATACGAAGTATGTACGATTAATGGTTCATTTACAGTGGCACTCAAAAGATTACATTATGGTATAGGGGGGGGGATCGTTTCGAAAGTATTTTAATGACATTACGCTCTTTCAAATGCATTGAAACCGATATAAATCTCTGATTTTCTCTACGATCAAGTTAAAACAGAACATTCACAGCATTTTTTATTAATTTACAGAGACACACAAAAGAAGTCGGCCACAGTCCTGTCTTTGCGTAGTAATTGCTGGAATTACGTTTTAAAATTCGGCATGCGCTTTTAAATTTAATTAGTTTTTTTGCATATTACGTTTTATGTATAAATTCTATACTCCACATACAGTGCTGCACAAAAGTATTCACATACCAATCTCCTTTTCAGAGGAAATTGCTGAAGGGGAATTTTCTGAAATTATATGTATGTCTTAAATGAATTAATTTTGGATTGCATGTTATTAATAGATACAAATCTCTATGTCATATACAGGGCTGCTAAAATATAAATTTCCAATTTTAGATGGGAACCGCTGAAATCTGGTTGTGAAATTGGTTATTTATTGATTTCTATATGGTGAAATGAGATGTTGTATTTTAATTTCTTAAACGGCGCAGTTTTGTTAATTTATTCTGATTGTATTGGAAAGTTATTAATAATCTATGCTTCACGCATGATTTTTTCTTTCTTGTTTATTATTAACTCGTGTATAAATCCGCCCCCCCCCCCATTTCCGTTGAAAATTAGAGGGTCGACTTATATGCAAGATAATAATAATAATAATAATAATAAATATCTCAGATAATCGAGGGATTTGAAAGTCTTCTAGATAGTCTCATATGGGGATAGGTTCGAGAGAGGGATAAAAACAAACAATGGTTATTTCTCTATAATTCACAAAAAATCTTCAACAAGTCCCTGTAATTATTCTGCAGCCATTTTCTCAGGGGTTAGAATTCTCTGCAACAAAGGGGCATTCCTTCCAAAATTTTAATCCCATTATTTAAAAGAGCTCAACTTGAGAGACTTTCTAGATATCTCTTTTAAAAGTCCTACAATACAAAGAAGTACTGTATTTTAGAAGTCTAAGAAACTGTTTACCCTTGTAAAAAAGGCAGTATAAATTTGTTAAACTTTTTTTTTCTTTGTTAAGTACTATTAAATTGGCGTGAATAGATTTCAAAATAGTTTCATGCGGTTTTAAAACATCGAATATTAAAAAAAAAATCTGATTAGAAACTTGCGAAAATTTTTTTTACAAATTTACTGAAAGTTACTACTTAGTTTACTAATTTACTGAATTTTTTTACTCTCGATTATAAATCATTTTTTAAAGAAATGTAATTCACCTTACACACGAAAATTAAATTTTTTTTCAAAATTTTGCTTAGGAATTAGGGGGAGGTTGGGTAGACTTATACACGAGTATATACGGTATATATATTTTTTGGTTTAGAAAATTGGGTTCAATATTTTTTATAATAAGTCTGTTATTCTTGTAATTTCTATCATTTATAGTAGAGATGCACAACCTGTGGCTCGCGTTGCGTTGATGAATGCCCGCGAATTCCGTCAGTTTACAGCTAGAAAAAAATTGCAATTTTTGCAAGAAAAAATCGTCAGTTTTGTTGATGGTGCTCGAAAAAATTGCAAATTAAATTCATCGGTTGCTGAAAAATCTCTTTTTTCGACTTATCGTTTGAATAAAACGCGAATTTCGTTCATCGGGCACGAAAAGATCGCGAATTTTGTCGATCAAAAAAGAAAAAAATCACAAATTTCATTGTTAATGCTCGGAAAAATCGCAAATTTTGTGATGATGGGCGGGATAATTGAAAATTTTTTTGATCGGCTGCGAAACAAAATCGTGAGTTTCTTCAGCTTATCAAGCGATAAAAAATCGCAAATTTCATCTTGCTGGTAAAAAAATTCAGATTGCGGTAAAATTAGTTAAATATCGCGAATTTCGTTGATCGGGCGGAGAAAATGCGTATTTTGTCAATTAAGGACGGAATTGCCGGTCTTGCACGGGAATATCGCGAATTCTGTCGATTACTCGCGGAAAGTTCCAAATTTCTTCGATCAGGCTCAAATAAAATCGTGAATTTCGTCTATCGATTTCCTGAAATACGTGAAATTCGTCGATCAGGGGTGGAAAAATTGCAAATTTTGTCAATCTGGTGAGGAAAAAATCGCGAATTTCGTCGATCGGCTTCGTAAAAATCACGACTTTTCTTCATCTTGTGCAAAAAGACCGTGAATTTTCTGAATATGCTTCGTAAAAATTGCGAATTTCGTCGATCATGCGATCAATTTCGTCGTTGAGCTTTGTAAAAAATAACGAATTTTGTCTATCGGTTTCATAAAAATTGTGAATTTCGTCGATCGGCTTTGTAAAAATCGCGAATTTCGTCGATCGACTTCTAAAAAAATCACAGATTTTGGCAATTGGATTCACAAGAAAGCACGACGTTGTTGATGAAGCAGGGAACGGTTGTGAAGTTTCTTGATCGGCTGCGTAAAAATCGAAAATTCCGTCGATAATACGAAGAAAAATCGCGAATTTCGTCGATCGGCTTCGTAAAAATCACGACTTTTCTTCATCTTGTGCAAAAAGACCGTGAATTTTCTATATATGCTTCGTAAAAATTGCGAATTTCGTCGATCAGGCGATCAATTTCGTCGTTGAGCTTTGTAAAAAATAACGAATTTTGTCTATCGGTTTCATAAAAATTGTGAATTTCGTCGATCGGCTTTGTAAAAATCGCGAATTTCGTCGATCGATTTCTAAAAAAATCACAGATTTCGGCAATTGGATTCACAAGAAAGCACGACGTTGTTGATGAAGCAGGGAACGGCTGTGAAGTTTCTTGATCGGCTGCGTAAAAATCGAAAATTCCGTCGATAATACGAAGAAAAATCGCGAATTTCGTCGATCATGTAATGAAAAATCGTGAATTTCGTCGATCAGCTTTGTAAAAAACGCGAATTTCGTCTATCGACTTCGTAAAAATCGCGAATTTCATCAGTCGGCTTCGTAAAAATCGTGAATTTCGTTGATCATTAAAAGACAAATCGCAAATTTCGTGATCTTGCAAAGAAAATCGCGAATTTCTTCGATCATGTAATGAAAAATTGCGAATTTCGTCAAGCAGCTTTGAAAAAATCGCGAATTTAGTCGATCGGCTTCGTTAAAATTGCAAAGTTCGTCGATCAGCTTTGTAAAAATCATGGATTTCGTTGATCGGCTTCGTAAAAATCGCAGATTTTGGCAATTTGATTCGTAAAAATCACGACTTCTGTTGATCAGCCGCGGAAAGATCGTTAATTTATTTAATCAGCTGCGTAAAAATAACGAATTTTGTCAATCATGCTAAGAAAAATAGCGAATTTTGTTGATCATCCGCAGAAAAGTCGCGAACTTCGATCATGAGATGTAAAATCGCGAGTTTCATCAATCAGCTTTGTAAGTCTCGAATTTCGTCGATCGACTTCGTAAAAATCGTGAATTTCGTTGACCGTTTTGTTAAAAATCGTAAATTTCGCCGATCGACTTAATAAAAATCGCTCATTATTTCAAACACACATGGAAAAATAATTTTTTTCGGTCGGCTTCGTTAAAATTGCAAATTTTACAATCGGTTTCGCAAAAATCGCGAATTCAGTCGATCAGGCTCGAAAAAATCGCGAATTTCGTCGATCAGGTGCTGTAAAATTCGAAATTTTGTTAATCATGCGAAGAAAAATCGGAAATTCCGTCTATCAGCTTTGTGAAAATCGCGAGTTTCGTTGATCAGCCACAGAAAAATCACGCATTTCGTCCATCTGACTCAGAAAAACCAAAAGTTTTGTCAGTCAGGCATCGCAAAATCCAAAATTTCGTCGATATATAGCGAAATTTTATCGATCGTGTGAGAAAAAATCGCGAATTTCGTCGTTCGGCTTTGTAAAAACCTCGAATTTTATCGATCGGCTTTGTAAAATAATGAATTTTGTTGATCAGGCACTGAAAGATCATGGGTTTTTTCGATCGACTTCGTAAAAATTGCGAATTTTGTCAATCGGTTTCGTGAGAAGCACAAATTTGGTCGATCAGGTGTGGAAAAATTGTAAATTTTCTTGATCGGGCACAGAAAAATCACTCATTTCGTCTGTCTGGTTCAGAAAAACCGAGAATTTCGTCGATCAAGAGTCGCAAAAACCAGAATGTCGTCGATCAAGTTAGGAAAAATCAGGAATTTTACGGATCGCGTGAGGAAAACTCGCGAATTTCGTCGATCAGTTTTGTAAAAACTGCGAGTTTCCTCCATCGGCTTTATAAAAATCGCGAATTTCGTTGATCAGGCGTGGAAAATTCTAGTTGATCGGCTTTTTCTCTCTCCTTCATTTATAGTTCACATTTTTTTTCGGCACCAACCAATTATATTTGTTTTTTAGCACTTTTAATAAGGCAAAATTTACTCTCCTAAATAAAATCAAGGAATATTAATACACCTTGAAAATAATCCTTGCTAATATCTGGTATTCATATATGCAGACGTAAAAACCACTGATATATCCTTACCAGCTGAATTGGATATTTTGACTGAACATAAAGGGGTAACACCCCCCCCCGGTTACTCCCCTCTGAAATCATATTTTTAACCGACTATAGGCCACCAATCACCTCCTCAAAATCGAATTCTCTTCGTGTTGTAGATGTAATATTTGGCCCTCGACCAACCAGACATGTTTGTAAGGGGCCCTTCTCTTGAAAAGGTTGTGCATCTCTAATTTATAGAGTAAATGTAAATGAAAAATCGTAAATTAAAATAAAAATCTTATAGTCATTGTTTTGGTGTTTTACAACAGATTGCGAAACTGCAAAAAAATACGTAATTACTTTTAAATATATATGTATATTAGAACGTAATTAATTTTTTGCAATGTTTTCTCAAATATTTTAAATAATTCAACTCGTTTTAATTTTTGTAGTGCCATACTTATGATAGATATTAGTATTTATATATTTTTTAAGAGCATTCCAGGTTTCAAACCTTCTGTAATCCACAATTTTCTATAATCTAGAATAGCTGCAATCGCGATGACTCTGGAAAATACAATTTAATAAATAAAAGAATTCTAAAGAAGTTGTACTATACATGCATTTTTTATTAGAAAAAAAACGGCTACAGAAGTGTGAATTATTAGGATGTCAAGTGGGTACTTTTCCTTACTAGGATGCCAATATTATTTTTCGCCAAAATTATTAATAAAAAAAATCATGGCCAAGTGAGGAGATCTTTTTTTTCCCTTCGTAAAATGATATATTTTGACGTTTCTTATATATCATTTTTTCTTTTAAGAATTAAAGTTATTTTTAGCATGAAAGTAAAATTTTATTTCGCAGGGGGAAATTTAATGCAATCTTCAGTGTTTAGACAATAATGTAATGAAGTATGGTGCAACTGACTGAAAAAAATACTGAAATATCATT
Source organism: Maratus speculifer (assembly GCA_964019185.1). Classification (NCBI taxonomy): domain Eukaryota; kingdom Metazoa; phylum Arthropoda; class Arachnida; order Araneae; family Salticidae; genus Maratus; species Maratus speculifer. Next base: position 414,004,345 of record OZ025294.1, read on the forward strand.
ATTTTGCAGAAGATAGATTTGAATGCTGATTAGTGGACTTGCATGTAACTTTCTAAAACCAGTTTTTCCACGGTTAATGATTTTTTCGGCCTCATAGCATATTTTTTCTTACTTATATTATCTATATATTATTATCTTGTTACTTAGTTTATATATATGTTTCATGATTTTAGCGGCCTTTTCTGTAAATATTTAAATTTTTTGTAGCAGTTTTGAAACATGCATATTTAACTTGTTTGGCCATTGTACATATATATAAATTACTTTTTCTCAGTATATGTAGTTTTTTAAGTATATATGCATATTAAACTATCTATTCGGCAACTTAATTTCAAATTAATCACAGTTACAAAGGTACAAAAATTACAAACATAAAACAGAAATAAAAAATACCCAAACATACAAATTAAAAACTAAATAAAAAAACAAAAATCCAATTAAAAAACAAACAAAAAACAAAACTGAAAAACTAAAATAAAACAAAAATCCAAACAAAAAACAAACAAAAAGCACAACTGAAAAAACAAAAATAAAACAAAAAACAAACAAAAAGCACAACTGAAAAAACAAAAATAAAACAAAAATCCAAATAAAAAACAAAAATCCAAACGAAAAACAAAATTGAAAAAACTAACATAAAACAATAGGATTCGTAGCTTAAAAATCCGTGTAAATAATTTGCGTTTCTCTGGCAGGCTTCTGATAATAACGCGAAATGTTTCAATTCATTATAAACAAATGCGATGTAGGTGTCTCCGGTACAACCCAATATCCTGTTCACTGGCTCTTCCACTGTCCCTCAACACCTAACAGTTCACCATCGTCAGATTATGGCAATCGTGGCTTCGTCATTAGCATTTTCTTCCGTTTCTTGGCTTCCCTGCCCAACGTCATCGGGCTAGAAAACAGCGGCATTGTTCTTTTATTTACGATCATGATAGCCCATTAACACCGGGCTCTCCAAGGCATCACCACCAGTCTTTCTGCACTTTCTTTATCATCTCAGCCGAGCCCAATGTCATCGGGCATGAAAGTGACAGCATTGATCCTCCATTCTTCTGGCATTCCACATACGTAAAATGTTTTGCAATATTTAATTTTTTCTTCTTTTTTTAGAGGGGGGGGGGGTACATTAAATCGATTTCTCATAGTTCACTTGTATTTATGAAAAATCGATTATCATAATTGTTAAAAAACAATTGAAGCTTTTTTGGGGTTTTTCATTTTAACTGTTAAGGGGTTTCATTAGGGAGAAAATGTAAAGCTATATTTAGCTTCGTGCGCGTGTAAAAAGCAGAGATGGTCAATTTATCAACTTTTCTCACAGACCGAGAGGCGGCAGCACAGACAATTTCCTCATCGAGTTCACAAGTAAAAATCTAGGACTAGTTAAAAGTCGATTCGCATATTAAAACGCAATCGGTCTGACATGCCATATTGGTTGTAAAACACCTAAAATCTCAATTTTAGTGGTTGATTCATTAGTTTACCATATTGTTTTTCTGCCCCTAATCCTCCTTTTTTCATACTTTTGGTTGCAAGGAAGTACAACGGTAAACCTACGAGTCAACAGCTAAAATCATGTTTTTAGGTGTTTTCCACCAAGATAAGGCTTGGCAGAGCGATTGCGTTTTAATATGCGAATTGAGATTTAACTACTTCTAAAATTTCAGCTGTGAACTCAATGCGGTGATTGTTGGTGCTGCTGCCTCGCGGTCTATCAGTAGAAATCAATTTTTAAAGATAGCAACAAAGATCGTTGTCAGTTCTAATTAACTGCTGTTTAAGATAGAGGGATTTTAAAAATACGCAATGCTAATATCATTGTTATGTGTTAATATCTAAATAGTAATGTTACAATTACATTTTCAGTGGGAAAATATGATTAATGTCTTTCTCTAGCATTGAATTTTCCACTTAAAATAAAATTAATAAATAATCTGCATTTCTGATCAAATTATTCAACATACAGATTAAAATTAAGCTAAATTAAGGTAAAATTGCTTTGATAAATATTTTTTGTCATGATTTCTGAATTAATAATTTTACTTGACGTGAAAATGGTGTGACATTAGTCAGACAGTAAGTCAGATTTAACAGTTTATTGATACAATCAGTTGATCATCTCTGCTGTTGGGGGGAGGGGGGCCCCCTCGACGAGGCTCCGCCTTACCGTTGGCGAGGGGGTTTAAGAGTGCCACTTCAATTATATGTACGATAATATTTAAAGCAAAAACATAATAGTGAAAAAGAAAATATTCATTACTTTCTTGTATCCTCGTGTCAAAGGGGCAAAACATATCTTTTAAATGAATAGAATAATGAATTGTTTTAATACTTATTGCTTAATGATACAAAAAAATTAGAAATGAACCTTTAATAGAAAACAGTTGGTCATGAAATAGACTTTTATCAAAAAACTATGATTTAATAAATTTTGCTGACTGACAGATTGTCAATCGGCGCATAACAGTGAAAATATTAGTTGCATTCAAACCATATGGCTCAATAGAAAGGAAGTGGCACTCGAACTAAGAGAGCCTCAAAAACTAAAATTAATTGGGTAAAGTTTTATCTTAAATACTTGAGATGGACAGTATCTAAAATATTAGGATACATAAAAATTTTATCGTTTATAGCGTATTGATTAATAATAGATTAACAGAAGATCTTTCTTAATTTTGGAATGCATCACTTGAAAAGTTTGTCTAAAAGCTGAAAAAATGTTTATATGAATGCATATTAAAATATTAATAAAAATAATTTAAAAAATTTTCTTTCCATATTTGAAACTTTTAGAAAAGTACTTTCTGATAAGTCATATTTTTTAAATTTTTGTCCTCTTCCCTCTGTCATCAATAGTGATTTGCATCCCGAAAATATTCCAGGGAAATATATGTTTAATTAGTAGTGGTTGCTTAGCAACTGTTAATGCTTAGACAATTATTTGATATCAAATAATCATAATTGTTGGCTTTAACAATAAAGCTGTTTTTATTCAATGTACAGAAAAATGTTTTGAAACAGTCACAGCGGTAAAACTTTTAAAAAATATGTTTTTTAATATCTATAAATGCATGAAATTTTAAAAACCGGATTTTTTTCGAATGTAAAGAAAAAATTTGTTTTTTTTTTTTTTTTTTTTTTTTTTTTATAAATATATGAGAAAATGGGAGGATAATTTTGAATGTGTTGCAGGGCTTGGGGGAGTATTTTATCTGTTGCTTTCTGCTCATTATTAAAGCATAGCACGGCAGTGCTATGCTTTATTTATTTCCAGTGTGACTCCGTAATGTTATTTTAATACGGAATTTAACATTGAACGAGTTATTTACTAGACATTTTCCCACATTTTGTACGCGCTGCCACAAACTTTCTTCAAAGGATCTAATTGTTAAAAAAAATAATTTCCTCCAATAAAAAAAATATATACAGAGGTCAATGGACATATTTCCTGTAGCAATTAATCATTTTTACGTGATAAGTGAATAATAATAAGAAGAATTTTTTTTTTTTTTTTTTAAGAATTAAAAATGGTACACTTACGACGTCGTATTAGAAATGAAACGGAGATTTGCTAACATTTGGTACTAAGACGAGAATCGTCAACAGAAAGCAATACGAAGCATGATTTTTATAATAAAAGGACATTTTCAAACATTGATCAAGAATCTTCTAACTGAAGAAATATAGAAAATAAGTAAATTAAACTTTTTTCTACCTATTGTCTCTACAAAATAATAGAAAATAACTTAAAAATATATATGTAACTGGTATTCGAAAGCGAATTTTTTGACACATTGGCATCATAAAATAATCGCACCAAACCGTGTGGGTATATATTCGCGCCGGGATTTCGTACTTATACCACATCTTAAAAAATTTCTTCGTCTGATATGTTCGAATGAAATCAAAATAAATTTAGGTGAATAAAAGTTTTTAAAAGTAATAGTACTTGAGAATAATAATATTTCATCCTTTATATGTAATGAAACTGGTAAATCTGCAGTACTAGGACTTCAAACATAGCAATTTTTTAAGGCTAAACCGCAGAATTATCAATTACTTGGTGTAAGACTTTTTTGGGCATTGCAATAAATTCGCCAATTCTATCAACCTAAATATTCAAATCCAATGTAAACAAATATAAACAATAATGTTTACAAATATTTTTTTTTTTCCCGATTTGGTGATTTTTTTAATTGTGCCTAAATTTGTAATTTTACAAATAATTAACAATTGGATAAAATCAATTTTGAATCAATGGTACTACTTGGTTATCCCGTCGACCAGATACTATCGCCAAACTATAAGATTAAATGCCAATAATGGATGATCATAATGTCACATTCAATGACATTAAATGCGTAAACGTATTTAGAGATGTAATCAAGTGATTTTATTTCCAATTTTTATTAGTATTTTTATTACTATTTTAGTCATTTGTTTGTTCTTTTGTTATTAAAAAATGTCAATGTGTATAATTTGGCTATTAGTGTGGCGACTTATATAATTTGGCAAAATTGGTTGACGGGATGACCAAGTAGTACCGTAGTTGTATTAAATTCATTATTCCGATGATTTTAATATGATAAAACACTACACGATTTAATTTTTTAAATATCGCGAAGAGTTTCTATTGAAAAATAGCTGATTTTTTATACTTTAAGTTAATATTTTTATAAAACTCTTTTTATTCACTATCTCTATAAATTAATAAAATTTAAGCACATTTGGAATATTCATAGTGCGTCACCTTTTGGCATAGATGTCTAATACTTAACATGTTGGCGCAATTTTTTTCTCACGCCAATTTGGCGAAAATTTTGTTTTCAAATACCAATCACATATATATTTTTAAATTATTTTCTAATATTTAAAAAAAAAGGGAAATAGTTAATTATATTATTATTAGTTAATTTACTTATTAATAACTATAGAACAAAACGATCTAATCCTTTAAAAAAACTAATAGAAAATAAACAATTTATTAGTAAATAAACAACGACAGCCAGGTTAGCTTGTGAGGCATATAATCTCCATTTTGTTCCAATCGCGCCAACGTGTTGCATATATGACATCTATCCCCAACTTTTCTACGCTGAACTCTGCCCAGAGCTCCGATAGCGGTTTGAAGATCTGTCGAAGTTAACTTTCAATTTTGGGCAGAATTTCAATTCAAACATTAATTAATTTATCAAGAAACTTTTAAATGAAGAAATACAGACAATAAATAAATATGATGTAATACACAAAATAAAAAAAAAAATAAATACATTTTATTGATACTATGTCTTGAGGTATTGTTGGAGGAATATTATATTGTCTAGAGGTGAAATTCTAAAACTATATACTTCTACGCAATATATCAATACTGATTGTTAAGTATAAATATCAGTTACATGCAGAAGAGATTTTTCTGATTCATAAGAAATTAATTCGCCGAAGAAAAAAGTGACATCTATTTTTTGCGGATTCCATCGTAAAAAGTGAAATTGAGTTTAAGATTTAAAAAGCGCACATTTATGACGTCATATTGGAAATGAAACAGAGATTTTGAAATATTTGGTATCAAGACAGGAAGCATGTTCTAGATGTAAAAAAAAAAAATAATAATAATAATAACAATTTGGAAATGAGGCAAATGATTTGGAAATGGATCAATGAAAATCTATGAAAAACCCAATGGAGAAATGAAAATCTACGCAGATACTGCGGAGATAGATAAATAGAGTTTTTAATTAGGGGTGGTTTTGGAGTCTAGGTATCATGATCGGTATAGATCTGAAAAAATAAATCAGAAATTTCTACGTAGGGGCGAACGTAATAGTATTTCATCAAATGAAATTTTGTTTGAAAATCTAATTTAATTTTGAGGCCCTTTCATAGTTTTGCAGAATTGCTAAATTGTAACTAAAGTAAGTTCAACACTCGCTCATCTTACTCGCATATATGAAGCCAACAAGATATTCAATCTTGAACTAGTTATACACTCAAATTTTTCATCACCATATTCTTTTTAGTATAAAATGGAGTCATTACAGCAATTTAATAAGAAACATGGCACTTACCATGCGAATATGCACTAGTTAATTTTTCTGCGTCAGAGAAAGAGAGAAATATGAGCCTCTCAGACGTTCTCTTGAGCGCACCACCCCCCTCATAGTTCACTTCTAGCTATAGCCCTGGGTAAATTACATCAGTAATTGTGATACGATACCGCATAAAGGAAGTCCTGATGATGATACCCTCAGTTAATTTTGAAATGAGCTCATCTGAATGCAGTAGTTATTAAAAAAAATCAGATATTCAATAAAAACATAATTTGCAGAACAAATTAAAAAAACAAAATTTATTTCCTGCACTATTTAAGCCCAAGAAGGGACAGATATTAAGATATTTGATTTAGTTATTTCTAGATTTAGTATTAAATTTTTGTATCAAATAATTTAAATTATGTGAACATTAAAAAAATAAAAATGAAATTCAAACAATATGATACTTAAAACCCCTAAATCTTAGATTCCGTTCAAACGAAATCAAAATAAATCTTAGACTTTTTTCCAAACTTAACTTGCAAATATTTGTTTTGTATAATGTTTACGGTAGATATAAATAAAAAGAATAGACACATATAAAAAGCAAATGGTCAGAAAAAGTCTAAGATTTATTTCGATTTCGTTTGAACGAAATCTAAGTTTTAGGGGTTTTAAGTATCATATTGTTTGAATTTCATTTTTATTTTTTTAATGTTCACACAATTTAAATTATTTCATACAAAAATTTAATACTAAATCTAGAAATAACTAAATCAAATATCTTAATATCTGTCCCTTCTTGGGCTTAAATAGTGCAGGAAATAAATTTTGTTTTTTTAATTTGTTCTGCAAATTATGTTTTTATTTAAATTATTTATTTGCATATCTCGTTTATTTTTTCTTCTTTTTAATTTGATTCACCGTAATTCCCCTTACTTAAATTCAAAACTACCTTTTTTAAATTTCCAGCAAGCATGAATTTCATCTGCTAGAAGCTACATTCTGATGATTTTCAGGAACTATTACTTCACTTCAGTTTGGAAATTAGATTGTGATTTGTCTTGCTATTGATCAGTTGTGAACAGTATATTTTTAAAAATTTTTAAGTAATACATTTTATCGTTAATTTATTTTCGATTAATATATTTCCGGAAGTTTATTTAGATTAATATGTTAATGTTTTATTAAATATATATAAATAAACTTTTCATGTTCTGGAAAAAGAAAAGGATTTGCTTCGGAAATAATAGTAGGGATCTGGGAGGGGCATGTTAAAAATGTGTGTATAATAATCCTTTAAGATCTGACCTACACAATTGTGTGGAGGATCCTAAGGGAAAAAGAAAAACAATAACCTCTTTTTGTGTCATTTAAGGGGACAAGGGACCTTTAAAATCCTTTTTTTATATTTTTAAAATTGCACTTTAAGTATTTTTGAAGGGTAAATTATATGCATTTTAAGATATATTTGTCACAAAATATGTAAAAAAAATTTTTTGGGGAAAAAATAGGGAAATATCTCTTATATTTTAGATTTAACGAGAACTTTTCAAAATGCTCCATGCGCATTATTTTTTCCCAGAATGCTTTGAATTTTTTTATGGTTATTTATCATAATATATGTCATAAAACTGTGCATGTTTTTTATAATAATTATTTAATTATTTAATTAATAAATTTTTATAAATAAAAATAATTGTAAAAGTTAAAGGTAGTTAATTGTAAAAACAAGTTCAAAAATTCAGAAAAATTTTGAAAAAATATTTTTTTTTTACCTTTATATTGAGATATATAAAATTCAATGCACAGTTTTATTTATATATGTAAATCAAACTTGTATAAATAATTTTGGAGATTTTTATTGATATGGAATGCGCATGGGACATTTTGAAAAGTTCTCGTTAAATCTAAAATATTACAAAAAAGTTCCATATTTTTTTTTCATAATTTTTTTAAAGATTTTTTTGTGATAAATATATGTTATAATGCATATAATTCACCCTCAAATAATATTTAAAGTGCGATTTTAAAAATATAAATAAAAAAAGATTTTAAAGGTCCCTTGTCCCCTTAAAGCTGAGTTTTCACCACACATCTGTGTGGGTCCTTTCTTGTCGTAACCTGACATCAGATATTTTTTAAAATATTGTTCTACAATCAAATAGGATCCTATTAGTCAGGATTAAAAACCAAGTCTTTTAACTTCTATCAAAACTCTTTCAGTCTTAAAGGGTTAGTGTTACTTAAAACATAAAAAATATTTGTTAACGCGAAAAAAAAACATGAAACTTCACGAAATTCAAAGTGTCATAACTAGGCCAACGTTTTATCAAGAAAAAAATTGAATTTTTAATGTGGAACCATTTTAATAATGTCCATTCATTTTATCACAACACAATACGCACACTTGCCCCCCCCCTCCCCCCTCCCAAAAAAATAAAATAAAATTAATAAACACGTTGTTTGAAGGCCTTTTAGTTAAAACGTTCTTTGGTAGCAATTAGTTATACATTACAAAATAGCAAGTTATTGGAATCTATCAGTGCCTCTAACGAATGATGTAACCCAGGCATGTCAAACTCGATTACAATCGTGGGCCAAATTAAGCATTCTATACGAAGCCTTGGGCCACATTACCATAAAAAAAACAAAAAGCAAATTATTATTATTATTTTACTATTGCAGAAAAGTAAATCTTTTCATTAAAAATGTAACCTTGTTTAAAAAAGAAAACAACAGCAACAAACCCTGCAAATGTTAGGTATTTATCGATAAAAAATTAAAATACACACCAGAAATAGATTTTAAATTATTTATTAGCCTCCGATGCTATTTCTTTCAGACAAGCTAAAAAGTGTCGTGTCAAAAATTGTGGCCCACTTTTACTTACCTATCATACGTGGTATAGGGTAAATCTTGCAATCGTTTTGAAAATCGAAAAAAAAAATTGATGGATTTACACGTTTCAGATACTAGAGATTCCGAAAAACATATTTTTAGAAAAAAAATTTTGCCGTCCGTCTGTCTGTCTGTAAACGCTCTATCTCACGAACAAATGGAGATAGAGACTTAAAATTTTATATGCACTTGGTAAGTAAGAATAGGACGAAGTCTATTTAATATCAGTAACCTCGATTACCCGGAACTATTTTTTTCGGACTCTCAAAAAATTCGTTCTGATAAAATGTATATAAAAAGTTTCGATTTTTTTTTCTTTTTTTTTTTTTTTTTTTTTAAAGGAAAGGACGTAAAAGGCAATAAAATAACACAAATTTTGCATCAAGAACGAAGTCGGTTGGATTTACAGTTAGCGAGATATTTGTAATCCTGTTTTCCACATTCTTCGATTTTTCATGACCCTGTATTTTCTTCAAATTTCAATTGGAAGTTGGTTTCAATTGTTTTAATTGGAAATGAGACGCTTAATCTGACGCAGTAAACTGTTAGTTAATATGATTATTGTTTTTGGAGTTATAAGGATGTTTCTTTTACGTAATCCGGTACTACTTGTGTAGTTTGGTATTTTACACAATTTATCGAAATGGGTTCATCAGCAATTCCTTGATGGAGCATTACTATGTATATTAAGAATATTTAAATATACGTTTAAATTTTGTTTTGGAATTGCAATGCATTTTATAAATAGTTTTCACATATTTTATCTTCACATATTATATAATGCATATCCATGATGGGTAAGTATTACGGTGACCCCCCAACGACTAGTTTCGTAATCTGGCCGTTAAAACGAGACATTCATACAATTTTATTGTTAAAATGCATTTCCTTTTTCTCAAAGTCTATAAAAAAGCGTTTAAACTAAAGAAAAAATCCGTATTTGATGAATCTAGTCAATGAAGAAGTAGCACGTAAAATTGTATATCTTTATCATTCCGCAATTCCAATGTCTCAGAGAGAAATTGCTAATCAATTGGGTATTTCACGCCGTTCTGTTTGCTATTATATCGATAAACACAAGAAAAATGAAGTTAGTTCATTGCATTCTAAACGGGGTCGCCCTTATAAAAGACATCTATCGATTTTTTTTTTTTTTTTTTTTTTTTCTTAATCGGAGGCGAAACTGAATTCTGCAATGGCAGAATCTATATTCAACTTGTTATAAAAATAATATCAATTTTATTAATTCAATTTTTTTTATTCTGTAAAAATAAAAATATCAAATATTCCGTACAAAAGACTAGTTTTTTTACTAGTAATCGTCTCTTATTAAATGTAGCGCAGTTTAATATTCAGTTAGAGGTAGGTTTTTTGAATACACACATTCTCTAACTTGGCAAACTTGCAATATCTGCAAATGTGTTCGTGCAAAATATATTTTCCTTATCAAACAAGAACGGAATCAAACATACGGAAAACGCCAAAGGCTTGGCGGGCTACAAAGTAGTTGCAGGCGGGCTAAATGTGGCCCGGAGGCCACGTGTTTGACATGCCTTATGTAACCTATTAACTAAAAATAACTATTTATACTTTTTATTTATTACTTTTTTCAAACAAAGGCAATATTAGGCTGTACCAAGAGTAAAAAAAGGAGGCTACTGTGAAATAAAGATATTTTTTCGAACAACAGTCGAGGGATGAAATTTTTGAACAGGACGAAGACATTCGGGCAAGAAAAATTTGCTTAATTCATCATTTAAAGCTTTTTGACACCACATTTTTTTAAAAGTAATTTCATACTATTTAAAGGCGGAAATGTTGAAACTAAATGTTACGAATATTTTTTTTAAAAAAATTGTGGTGAGAATCCGTTATTTTCAATTTATTGAGCGGAAAACAAACTTCAGTTATGGGGTTGATGAAAGGGTACATCATGACCAGAAGAATGTTTTGAACTATAATGATCGACAATGTCTGCTTCCAGTTTTTTATGTAAATTATTGCAACTGCGAACGTAGCACTTCAATCGTTTGACAGAGTATTAGTAGAATTTTAGAATACGTTGACAATTTTGAATGGGTCACTCAAAAAGCTAGAAAGTACCGAAACAGTAAAAGATTTTTGGAATCAAGTAATGGATCGCTTCAACGCCAGAACTTATTCAGATGTAATAAGTTATATACATATATACATATATATATACTTGGTGTGCAACTAAGTTTTTGGGTTTCACACATGTATGGTGCTAACGACACATGTAGACGACATACATGCCTGAAGTTTTTTTTTAATAGCTTGGTCATCTGTTAACAATAAACTGTCGTAACACCAATACATATCGCAACGCAAAAATATTTTTTCTAAGAACGAAGATGTCAAGTTTTGCGCCAAATAAACAGTGTTTGCGGGAAGTTTTGCTTTTCTCCTTTAACCTTTTCACTACCGCGATCAGATATGCCCGTTCACTAGGCTGCAAGTTTCACTACTGCAGTTGAAGCTTTATTTAAATTAATATAATTCTACAAATATAATCCAGTTTTAAAAAATTAAGCTGTGATTGATACTTTCAAGACTTATAAGCATAGACCTAACAAAGAAGTATACCATGATAGAAAATCCCTCTTTTATTAACATTTTAAATAAATTGCTGAGAAATTTTATCCTTTTGCTTGGCGGTCAGGGGGTTACTATGAAGAAAATTGCAGCTGAAGGACATTGACATAGAAAAAATTCAAAGGAAGGAAATGGGTGCCGCATGATTTTGAATTAGAGATAGATGAAAAAGCGAAGAACCATTATCGAAATTCGCTTTTGCGGCACAGAAGAAAGAGTTTCCTGCGAATTGTTATTGGTGATGAAAAGTGGATACATTTCGAGAATCCCAAATACAAATAATCGTAGCTTTCACCTAGTGATGCATCAGCATCGAACGGCATGGCCAAATCGCTTTGGAAAGTCGACAATGCCCAGCGTTTGGTGAAACCAGAATGGAATCGTGTACTATGAGCTGCTGAGACTAGGCGAAACTGGGAATGGACATCGCTACCAACAATAACTAATTAATTTGATCCATACATTGCTCGAACAACCGCCAGAATGGGTCACGAGACACAAACGAGTGATATTGAAAGATAGAAAACCAACGATTATAAATGCACAAATAAAGTATGAAAAGGGAGCAAACAGCTGTTTCGAATCTACTATCGAGATTCTTCTTCAGTGTAAAAACTCAGCGAGCTAGACAAAGCAAAACTAAGTTATTTCATAACTTTTCATACTTTATTTATGCATTTATAATCGTTGGTTTTCTATCTTTTAACATTTTTGCACAAAAGCTATAATTAAATTGCTATTTTAACAAACGAGTGATATTGCTTCACGACAGCGTTCCATGCAAATCGCAATTCCATCGTTTAGAAAACCACCAAAACGCTGAAATAGGATCTGCTTCTGCACCCGCCATAATTGCTAGATCTGGCTCCTTCCGATTATCATTTCTTCTGATCGATGGCGCATGGCTTAGTTAAGATAAACTTAGCTAAATTCGAAGAGCTGCCAATTTCATTGGGTAAATGGTTTCGGTCTAAAGACGCGTCGTTTTATCGTCGCGATATTCATGTATTGCAGAGAGATGGCAAAAATAAGTAGCTAGGGAGGAACGGTACTTTAAATAAACCATTTTTTGTATTTTCTTGAAATTTTCAATTTTTTATGGATAAAAAAAACCAAAACTTAATTGCGCACCTAGTATATACAGGGTGTCCAGTAAATGACTGACCCATTTTGAATGTAAATAATTAACAAGTTGGAAATTGCACGTGAAGCGTAGCAAATGAGGTGCGTTCGTACGATAACGAAGTTTTAAAAATATCACTCTCATATATCAATCTCATAAAATTGTAAATAATTACAATTAAAATGCGCACCAAACAAGGTTCTCCTTATACCATTATGCAATGGAATACTTTTGTGTGGCCTTGTAAATCAATAACAAATATTCTTTGCACCACAGATTATGCAAAATGTTTACTATAATATGTACTTTATAGATGCATATCAATTTTATTACGCTCGAATAAATGTAACACCTATAAAATACATTTGAAACATTTTTCCCCATTAACCGTAATGTAAAGGAATATTTTTGATTGTCCCTGTAACTGAACTATCCATCCGATTTTGATAAAATTTGAAATAACTCGACAAAATTATGAAATAATTATGTATTTAAAATTTCAAACTTTTTTCCCCGTTGACCGTAATGTAACGGAATCCTTTTGATTCTCCCTGTAATTGATCTATGCATCCGATTTTCATAAAATTTGAAATGACTCGACAAAATTATGTAATAATTATATATTTTAAATTTCAAACGATTCGGTTGGTTAGTTTTTGCGTTATTATATGCGGACAGACGGACGGCGTGAACAACAACAATAGGTGCTACGTATTTACATAATTACGAACTCACCTAGAAAACGGTTTAAGATGAAAATGTGCGATTTGCTGCATTGTTATCAGAAAACTAGTTCATTTTTAGATATGCACTTTCTTAAAATAGTTCGAATTTCGCCCAACAGATGGCGCTGATGGCGGCACCAGGCTGTCGAAATTCAGACATTACTCTATTTTCATACACATGAGCTTTTTTAACTCATTTCGCAGAGTCGAATCTCAGTCGACATATTGAATCGACTCTTCACACACCTACAGAAATAGATTTTGTTGGATGGAAAGAGATTTAAAATAATATTTATGACTGAATAATGTCTATTATACTTAATAAAATAAACAGCAAAAAATACTTTTAATGCGCATTGACTTTTCACACATTTAAAACAAGTAAATTGTATTCAAAAAATGTTTTTGCAACCAATTAACTGATTCTCTTTTTACGTACAATAAATTGAAAATATAGCACAAACACGGTTCTTCTATGTCAAAAAATCTTAATATTTAATCTAAATATTTCTTTCATGAAATAGTATGAAATTGTATTTAAAAAAATTAGTGATGTCAAAAATCTTTAAACGATGGATCATGCGAAATCTTCCTGCATGTACGTCGTGTAGTGAAATCAGAAGTTAAGAGCCCACAATAGTCACAGGAAAAGTACACAAAAAGACCCGGATGACCATGTAAAGTCTATGGGAGCGTTCTTTTCTAATATCTCGTTCAAATTTTAATATTTTGACATGATTTTTTTTTTTTTGCATAAAATAGTTCAGGACGATCCACAACCGGGCTAGTTTTTACTTTTTCGATTTTGGTTTTAGATTTTTTTTTTAAAAATTACTTTAATTTTCAAAACCGGTTTAAACCGGTTCTGAAACTGAAACTATCATAATATAAAAAATATATAACCAAAATCGAAAAAGTAAAAACTAGCCCGGTTGTGGATCGTCCTGAACTATTTTATGCAAAAAAAATCATGTCAAAATATTAAAATTTGAACGAGATATTAGAAAAGAACGCTCTCATAGACTTTACATGGTCATCCGGGTCTTTTTGTGTAATTTTCCTGTGACTATTGTGGGCTCTTAAAACAGTGATACGCAAATAGTGATGGCACGTTTCCTGTCTAAAATAAAAGCGGGACAGTGACTTATAAATCGGCACATAAAAATATATTAAACCTTAGAATATAGGTTCGTCTATATTTCGTCTATAAAAAAATTTCTCTTAAACATAAAAAATTATAGATCATGATGGTGAAAGTAACATACAAAACTACCTGCTAAGATAGAAACCTGTCTAAAACGAACTATTTTTCATTTTTTTTGCAAACCGTATTATTCTCTACGTTATATTCGTACTTTGACATTTAACATACCTGAAAATTTTATTACGTCAGCCACAACGCATTTTAAGATGCCTTTTACACGCAACCATTCCCTCTTCTTCGCCTGACTGCAAACGCTCTACCTGAAACGGAAGGATGCTTAAAAGGGAAAAAAGCGACTTGCCTGTTTTTATACCCTGCGAGTCACCCCTTTTCAAAATTTCATTACAGAAAGATACATATATAAATTTTAAAAAGCTTTTATATTCATTTATTTAAAAAATAATGTTCCTTATTTCAAATCACATGCATTTTCAGAATTTTCTTCCCTTCTTTTCCTCAGGAAGAATAGTTAAGGAAAGGGGGGGGGAGGACGGAAAATATATTTCAGGATCTATGATGATCTTTGTAATGAAATTTTGAAAAGGGGTAACTCGCAGGATATAAAACAGGTACGATGCTTTTTTCCTTTTTAAACACCCTTCCATTTCAGCGTAGATGTTTTTTCACTTGGGGGAGGCGGAAGAGAGAGGTGTACATAAAAGTCATCTTAAAATCTCTCGTGGCGTTCGTAATAAAATTTTTAGATGTTTTAAATGTCAAAATATGAATATAATGTAGGGATGATTTAGGTTTTCGGAAAAATGAACAATGTTTCGTTTTAGTCAGGTTTCCGTGTTAGCAGCTGGTTATGTATGTTACTTCCTCCGTCGAAATCATTTTTTTACGTTTAATACAGGATTTGTTATCAACGGATTCCTTCATTCTCAGGTTTATTATATTTTTATGTGACCATTTATAAGTCACTGCTCCGCTTTTTTTAAGACAGGGAACTCGGCCAACACTATTTCCGAACCACTATTTTAATCACTTAACTGATTTCACTGCACGAAGAGTTTGCTTGATCCATCACTTAAAGCTTTTTCACACCACTAATATTTTTTTAAATACAATTTCACAGTATTTAATGGAAGAAATGTTTAGATTAAATATTATGATTTTTTAACTTAAAAAAGCGGTGCTTATCCCATATTTTCAATTTATCATACGCAAACAGAGATTAGTTAACCGACTACAAAAACATTTATTAAATACAATTTATTTATGGTAAATGTGTGAAAAACCAATGCTTATAAAAAGGAAGTTTTGTTGGTTTTTATTAAGTATAATAGACCTTATTCAATCATAAATATTATTATAAATCTCTTTCAATCCAAAAAAATCTATTTCTGCAGGTGAGTGGTGTGGGGAATCATGTTTTAACGCCAAAAGGGCGATGAATCCTGATCTTAGTTACGCGTGGCAACCCCCTCCTGGGCTCAAGATTTTTTTTTTTTTTTTTTTTTTTTTTTTTTTTTTTTTTTTTTTTATGTTTTCAGAGAGAGAAAAGAATTAATACGCGATGGTGTTATGACAGTCTTGATAGAAGAATAATTCTAAAATATATCGAATTTCATGTAAATAATTGTAACATATGTGTAAATAAGAAGATGTACAGTATTTGTATAATGTGTATAGAAGATGTATAATATTTTCTTCAGATTAAAAAGAAGTAAGAATATGCCCGTTTTGAAATTATTGAATATGAATCGCCTAAATTAATTTTGTGTTCGAAATCCACTGAACCAGCCGACGCGACAATGGTGCAAAGTTAGCCGGGAATAATAGAATGAGAATAAGAGTAGGACGATTGCATATATTAAACGGGTAAGTTTTTTATTGTTAATTCTTTGATTTTATGAATGATTTGGAAGAAACAGTACTATACAAAATGAATACCGGTGAAAATTTGAAAAGAAATATTACTAAACGCGGATCAATTAGATCCACAATAACTAAATTAATTAAAAAAATTGATAATGAAATTTTGAAAGAAAGTGATTTGAAACCGGAAATTGTGGAGGATTGTTTAGCAACATTGCTGGAACATAAGATTTCTCTAGAAAACCTAGACGATTTAATACAATCTGAAATTGAAACTTCTAATTTAGAAACCGAAATTGAAGCTTGCTTAGAATATAAAGAGTCTATTATTACGTGTAAATCGAGAGCAAATAGATTTTTGCATAATTTAAAGAAAACTTCTGATATTACAAATGAACCAAAAGTAATTACGCCCCCCATATCAGATACTCAGTTAAAGTGTAACGCTAAATTGCCGCGAATTTCTTTAAACAAATTCACTGGCGACATTTGCGAATTCCAAGAATTTTGGCCGCAGTTTAAAGTCGCTGTTCACGAAAATGAAGCCCTTCAAGAGAAAGAAAAATTTACTTATTTGAAATCTTTGATTTCGGGATCAGCAGCTGCTGCTATTAACGGGCTTCCATTAACTGGTGAAAATTACGCAACGGCAATAAATATATTAAAGGATCGTTTTGGAAAAAGAGAGATTTTAATATCTGCGCACACAAATAAATTATTAAATTTAGAAGCAGTGCGAAGATCAAACGATATATATTCATTGAGAAAATTGTATGATGAAATAGCGATACAAATAAGAAGTTTAGAATCATTGGATGTGAAATCAGACCAATATGGTTGTTTATTGTTACCTATTATTTATAAATGTATACCTAATGACCTTTTATTGCAATTTCATAGAGAACAGTGCGAGAAAAAAGATGTTTGCGTAAATGATTTATTGTTGTTCCTTAAGCGCGAAATCGAAGCGCGGGAAAAGGTTGTTAATGTTACATCTGTCAGTTTTGAGATTAAATCTCATGAAAATAAATTTAAACAAAATCCTTCTAAACATTTTCTTCAAGCAAAAAATAGAAATCCTTCAGCATTTACATTAAATACAATTACAGAAAACCTTTGTCCTTTTTGTTCTCAGAAACATGAAGCAAATTTGTGTAACTTAAATTTGGAAGAAAGAAAACAATCTTTATCGAAACAAGCGAAATGCTTTCGATGCTACAAACGATTTCATAAGAGTAAATTTTGTAAAAATTCTAATATTCGTTGCACTCTTTGTAATTCAAAGGCTCATCAAAATTCTCTTTGTAATAAAAAAGTAAAAGAAAGATCATCAAAGGAAAATAAAATTGACCTTGTTTCAACTGAAGGGGATGAAATAGGGGGAAAGCAAAATATGCAGTATGAAAAAATAACTGTTTCTTCACTTTGTTGTAAGCCAGATGAATATCTTTATTTTCAAACTTTAAAGGGAACAATGATTGGGAAAGATAAAAATATTAATGTTCGTATCTTGCTAGACAGTACGTCGCAGCGTACGTTTGTCGGAAAGAATTTGTCAAGGCATTTAAATTTAGAGGTGACAGGACAGGAATCATTAAAAATCCATACATTTGCTGGTACGAAACCTATTGTTAATAATCATAATAGAGTTAAAATTTTCTTAAAGGATAAAATTTCTGACAATGTAATATATCTGGAAGCATTAGAAACAGAGAAAATTTGTTCAGATATAATACGCGCCCCAAGTTCAGAGTTAAATGAAAAAATAAAAGAAATGGGTATACAGTTGTCAGATGTTTCAAATGAATTAAGTGACGAGGAGAATAAAATAGATTTGTTGATTGGTAGCGACTACTATTGGTCAATTATGACAGGGAAATATAAACTTATTTCACCAACTCTTGTTTTGAATGAAACTAAACTAGGTTGGACACTTCATGGGAAGTTCTCAGATGAAGTTTATGAAAATAATTTAGTGGGTGCAATGTATATATCTATTTGGGATAATAATGAAGTTGATAAAATGTGAATTCAACTTGAAAAATTTTGGACTATAGAAGGGTTAGGGATTCAGGAAGATAATACAGATAAAGATTTATGCGATAATCAAATATTAGAACAATTTGAAAATTCTATTCAGTTTAAGAACAATAGGTATGAAGTTAAATTACCGATGAAATATGACAATGTTGATCTTCTGAATAATTATGATGTTGCCAAAAAGAGATTTAATAGTCTAATTAAACGATTTGTAAATAATCCTGCATTATTTAAGGAATATAAAGAAATTATTGATGAATATAAGGCTTTAGGAATAGTAGAAATTGTTGAACCGCAAGAAATAAACTCACCGAATGGTAATTTGACCTATTATTTACCCCACCACCCTGTAATTCGAAGGGACAAACAAACAACCAAATTACGCATTGTTTTTGATGCCTCATCTCATGCTCCTTCTGAACCTTCTCTAAATGATGTACTCTTTCCAGGTCCCAATTTGAACTCAGATTTATATGATTTAATTTTGCAATTTCGAAGCAATAAAATTGCCGTAGTGGCAGACATTGAAAAAGCTTTCTTACAGATAAGTCTTGCTGAAAGTGAAAGAGATATGACGCGTTTCCTGTGGATCGAAGAACTCCCTCAAGATAAAAATTCCTCAATTAAGTTTATAATTATGAAAATGTGCCGTGTATTATTTGGCGTCACCTCGAGTCCATTTCTGTTAGGAGCTGTAATTAAACATCATTTGAAGAGGTATGCAACTTTATATCCGGAAACTTGCTCTAAAATTAACTCTTCCATGTACGTGGACGATTTATTGTTAGGAGCACATACGGTTAATGAAGCTTTAAAAATTTCAAAGGAATCTTTAGCTATTTTTCAACAAGCAAATATGTTTTTACGAAAATGGCAAAGTAATTCTACCATTTTAAAGGAACATTTAAAATCTTTAGATATGAATGTTTGCGCTGATACATCAACTGACACAACTCCATTTAAAATTTTAGGGTTAATATGGGACACTGAAGAAGACATTTTTAGATTAGATAATCAAAGTCTGTTAGAATTTGTTCATTGTCAAGGTAAGACCAAAAGAACTATAATTCGAGCAGCTGGAAGAATTTTTGACCCTGTTGGGTTTTTATCACCATTTACGATTTTAATTAAAATGATTTTTCAATCATTATGGGAACATGGTATCGATTGGGATCAGAATTTGCCAGAACATTTAGAGAAAAAATGGGATAACTGGTGTGCACAGATTCCATATCTTAGTAAAATAAAAATTCCAAGATATTATTTTCAGGAAATAGACAAATACGACAATGTAGAAATTCACTGTTTTAGTGATGCAAGTATTAAGGCCTATGGAAGTGTTATATATCTGAGATATAACAACAATAATAGTATAAAGACAAGTTTTGTTACGTCAAAAAGCAGACTAGCTCCCATAAAGAAGTTAACCTTGCCCCGCCTCGAACTGATGGGTGCTCTGATTGGAGCTAGACTTGGAAAGCGGGTAATGTCTGTTCTTAAGATAAGTGAAGACAGAGTACATTATTGGAGCGATTCAAATATCGTGCTTCACTGGATCAAGAGTTCATCTAGTACTTGGAAGCCATTTGTAAGCAACCGAACATCAGAAATACAAAGTTTAACAGATCCAAAGAACTGGCGACATTGTCCCGGTAGCTCAAATCCTGCTGATCGACTCACAAGAGGACTATCCCTTCTCGACCTCGAAAAAGATGACCTGTGGTGGTCAGGGCCTCCATGGTTAGTTAAAGATTCAAAATTATGCCCAAAGAAGACAGAGAAATAGATGAAGATATGAAACAACTAGAAGCTAAAAGAAATGTGATTTTCCAAAATGTTTGTTCATTAGAACATCAGAAGCCACTTATAGAAATTGAGCGTTTCAGTTCCTTCTTGAAGGCAGTTAGAACATTGGCAAGAGTTAGAAGATTTATTTTCAATTTAAGAAATTCAATCAAACGTAAAGATACATTATCTGCTGAAGAATTGAAAGAAGCTGAAGAATTATTCATCAAAGAAGTACAAATGAAGAATTATAAGGAAGAAATTGAGTCATTAGAAAAAGGAAATTCTGTTAAGAAAACATCACGAATTTATTCCCTGTGTCCATATTTGGATGAAAATAAAATTTTACGAATAAAAACCAGACTTAATGAAGGCTCCTTTGATTCGAATGAGACCAACCCAATCATATTGCCGAAGAATGAAAAATTAACAGAATTGCTAATTATGCAAGAACACAGAAATTTGCTGCATAGTGGAGTTTCTTTAACGCTTGCACAAATCCGGAAGAAATTTTGGATTCCACAAGGAAGACAATCTATCAGAAAGAATCTAAGGAAATGTCTAATTTGTAGAAGATACAATGCAAGGGCAGCTGACCAGCTAACAGGGCAACTTCCGAAAGAAAGGATCTCACAATCCCCTGCGTTTACCGTTATAGGATTGGATTTTGCCGGCCCAATAATCATCAAAACAGATAGTAAAGAGACGTCAAAATCCTACATTGTACTGTTCACCTGTGCCGCAACAAGAGCAATACATTTGGAAGCAGCCAGGGATATGACTACAAAGTCCTTTATGATGAGTTTTCGTAGATTTATTTCAAGACGCGGAAACTGTAAAATAATTTTTTCTGATAATGCATTAAGTTTTAAAGCTGCCGACAAAGAACTACAACAATTTGAAAAAATCATTAAAGATCAAGAACTTCAAGACTTCATATCAAACAAAGGCATTATCTGGAAATTTATCATCGAGCATGCCCCATGGTGGGGAGGATTTTACGAGAGACTCGTAAAAAGTGTAAAAGAACCCCTAAAAAAATTTTTGGGAAGAACTCTCATCACATTTGAAGAATTATTGAGAAGGCTACAATTTTGACAGAAATAGAAGCCGTAATAAACAGGAGACCTCTTACGTATACAACGAGTGATTTCGGCGAGCCAGAGCCACTTACACCGGCTCACTTTCTTCAACTCGGAAGGGAAAATATTAGTTTTCCACTACATTTTGCCGAATTAGAGAATAAAATCTCTACCCGAGAGACATTATTAAGAAGAAAAAGATATCAAACAACCTTGTTAAAACAGCTGTGGACTAAATGGAAGGAACAATACTTGCTGAATTTAAGATCGATCCATCAATTTAAAACTCCTGAGAGACACAAAAATCTAAAGATTGGAGATGTTGTTTTAGTGGACGGTAGTGCTAAATCTAAACTGTTGTGGGACTTAGGAGTAGTTAAAAAAGTAATCCTTGGCAGAGATCAGCTCATTCGAGCTTGCATAGTAAAGACTGCGAAAGGCCTGCTGAGAAAACCAGTTCAACTGTTGTATCCTTTTGAATTGAATTGTTGAATGTTAATTGATTTCAGTATTTGAGTTTTAAATTAATTTTTTTTTCTACTATTGTTTGAATATATAAATGTGATTTATTTCTTATTATAAATTCATAGATGAAATATCTTTTTATGTGTGTATTTTGCAATTGTTAATTTATCCATTTTGAAAAAAAAAATGTTTCATTTGTGTATAATTATGCTTTATTTCAAATTGAAAGGATTATTGAAATGTTAATAATAGTATTTAATTTGTTTATATTATGTATATATATTTAGTTTATTTTATTCAGGTAAATATCTGGCCAGATACGTTCATGTAGCTACATGTTATTGAAGTGTCATTTTTTATTTATATTATTCATGATATTATTTTATTGTTTAATGCTTTATATGTCAGTATCTGAAGATTGAAATTTTTTTCTGTTTTATTATTTGAGTTATGATTTAAATTAATGTTTATTGTAAGAATTTAGTTTTATTGTTTTATCATTATGTACTCTCATGAGTCCAGGTGGGGAGTGTGTGGGGAATCATGTTTTAACGCCAAAAGGGCGATGAATCCTGATCTTAGTTACGCGTGGCAACCTCCTCCTGGGCTCAAGGTATTTTTTTTTTGTTTATGTTTTCAGAGAGAGAAAAGAATTAATACGCGATGGTGTTATGACAGTCTTGATAGAAGAATAATTCTAAAATATATCGAATTTCATGTAAATAATTGTAACATATGTGTAAATAAGAAGATGTACAGTATTTGTATAATGTGTATAGAAGATGTATAATATTTTCTTCAGATTAAAAAGAAGTAAGAATATGCCCGTTTTGAAATTATTGAATATGAATCGCCTAAATTAATTTTGTGTTCGAAATCCACTGAACCAGCCGACGCGACAAGTGGAGAGTCAATTCAATATGTCGACTGAGAGTCGAAAAAAAGCTCATGTGTGTGAAAATAGAGTAATGTCTGATTTTCGACAGCCTGACGCCGCCGCCAGCGCCATCTGTTTTCCGAAATTCGAACTATTTTAAGAAAGTGTATGTCTAAAAATTTACTGATTTTCTGATAACAATGCAGCAAACCGCATATTTTTATCTCAAACCGCTTTTTTGTTATTTACATTCAAAATGGGTCAGTCATTTACTGGACACCCTGTATATATATATATATTCGACAAAATGTTTTAAAAAAATCAAAGCCATTTAGACTTACGAAGCATAAACGATTTTTTTTCTATTTAAGTTCTATCCTTACATATATTTCCTATTTCATATTTCCTTTTCCCGAGAGAATTCATGGGGTAGAACAAAAGTTTTTTTTCTTTCTCTACAAGTCGTTAATGATCATCTTCTTACCTCATATAGATTTTTTTTTCTTATTTTGGTAGGATCTTCTTCTGTTCATCTTTTTCTTGCTAACGAACTTTCAGCAGGAGAAAACCCGAAGTTCGTCACGTTCCATCGAACGAGAACTCCATCGCCATTTCCTCCTTAGAAAGAAAATAAAGATGAATGTATGAATCGAAGAATCATCATTTGATAAATATATAAGATCTATTTCATAGAAACGAATATTTGGACATAGTTAAGTTACTGGTCATTTTTCTGGGCGGAACGTTTATTAAATGGGATAGTTTTTATAAAGGAACTTTTGTGATATGTTTTATGTAATATTTTTACAATCTTTTGTTTAATTGAATTTGACTTTTCAACTACACAAGGGGTTCTGTCCACTATCAGCTACGCTTTTAAATCCCCCGTTCAGATACCACAAACTGTAAAACCACGCTAATTTGATCGGCTTTTAAAAGCTTGCGAAACGTTAAACTATTTTTATTTTTAAGTGGCGATCTTCTTATGGACGGGTTTCAATTCATTTCCCTTTGATTAAGGAATTTTAATCTCAAATCAGCTGCTGTTACAAGATCTACTGGCTGATTACTCGTTTTATTAGACAGTCAAACAGTGAAATATGCACAGTCTTTGAGTACTGGTATTTTTTGAACCACGGTATAAGAGAAAAGTTTAATCAAGGTATTTTACATTTATAGTTTAAATCTGATGTAATTTTCACAAATTTTTTCTTTCTCTTTTAATATTCACTTGAAAGTACTTTTGTAATATGAAAAGAAATATTATTTGTGCCGTCTTAGAATTCACAACAATAGTTAAAAAGATCATATCAAAATATGAAATAAATGTCGAGTCTAAATATATTTATTAATTTTAACTGTTTTACAATATTAAATGGTCATTTTATATATGATGTAATTTCTTTTACTTGAGGCTTTTAACATACATTAATGCATTTATTAATTAATATTTTCTTTCTCTTTTATTATTCACATGTGAATATAGTTTTATGACGTAATTTTTAATATTTTCGATTATTTACTCCTAATTATTTAATTCTCATTTGAAAGGTTTTTTTTCTGCTTGTGACAATCGCGTGTAAGTATCTTTTTAATTTGAAAGAAATATGATTCTTTGATCATTTGGCAACAATTTAAAATAATAACCTTTTCTAAAATACGCAAAAAATGTCTCTCAAAATGCTGAAAATTTTAATTTAAAATGGAAATAAATCCTCAAGAACTAAGTCGAATTAAAAAATAATAAATGCAGCTTACACATTGGAAGCTTTCAATGTATAAAATGATCTAAAAATATTTATAAATTTCTATTTTGGTTTTTTGCTCCTATAAAACTTTTTTAATGTAACGATTTTGACCAACTTTAACATTAAATATTTCTTAAAATAATTATCGCATTTAAAAACTGTCTGCATCAGCGTGCGTATCAATTATTTCTCTATAATACCACCAATTTCCACATTTTTGTGTGCAGTAGTTCTCTTAATATTAGTGAAAACATACCCTGGGTCAGAAAAAATTTGTTGTCAGTGTGGTGACAGCGTTAGTTACTTTTTTTTTTTTTTTTTTTTTTTTTTTAGAATAGAGAGATGCATGTCCAAAAATTAACAATAAGTGATCAGATGCTTTCAAAATTACGCTTTCGTCGAATACCTGCCGAAATTCTTCGTGATTTGTTTTTGAACTTCTAGGATGTAAAAAATATGTTTGCTTTCATGTTTATTAGTAAAGATTTAGTCGGGAAAACAATTAGGGAATAATAATGAATTTAATAATACAAGGTAACACATAAATGCTGCGACGTGATGGATATGTCAATTTAATTAATGTTTAATTAACGTATTTGAACTATACTATTGTTTTATTCATGTCCTTGCTTTTATTTTTCTTGTCTCATCCTGTTTCCGCTGATAACAATTATATATTTTGCAAGAAAAGATGGTGTACAAATACCAATCCTGCATTTCGCTTGCCCCCTCCAACAAATTTCGTTGCTTGGGGAGAATCTCGGAGAAAAAAAAGTCCGTGAAATCAAGCACAAATCCCTAGATGCTGCTCTGTAAAGAGCTTGTGCCAAAACCACGCCGAAAATAGTATATCTAGGCCATCTTGATGAATTTCCAGAAATGCCTAGACCCCTGCATCGTCACGAGAGGAAAGCATTATAGGAATGATCTTAATTGTTTCTTGTATAGAGTTGCCTTTTCTTTCGAATGGTGAATAAAATGACTTATTTTGTTATTTCACTTAAAAGTTGCGGTCTTTTATTTGAATCGCTGTTTTGATATGTCACCCTGTAAAATAGTATTTAAGATCATTTATACAACAGAAAATACTAAAAATGGTCTGTTCTTGTGTTAAATGACTGTTTGGGTCCTGCTCAAAATTTGTGAGCATTTGCACTGAGAAAAAAAATATACCTCCTTCAACTAGAATGAATCTCACTTTCTGAATACCTAAACTAGAAGTATAGATGAAGACTCTATGCGAATAGGTTAAACAACTAAGCTGAATAGATGAAATAACACACCATTTCTAGTCTCTCGTTTTCTTGGTGACAAAACGATATTGAATCATTTCAGTAACGAGAAATACTCGCTTAACTTCGGGAATGGTTTCATAAACTAGAATTATAGTTTTTAAATCAAACCTCTTATGTTTGCATTTATTTGTAGAGATTTTTAAATAAATTGTACAACGAGATTATGGGAAAATGCTTCGGAATTCTAGTAGGAGACTCTAGAATTCTAAAGCTGAGTTAGAATTTATAAGGATGACATGAAACTATTTTTTCTACAGCTACAATTTAGATTCTAGATGCCAGAACTATATT
The DNA here is from genome assembly GCA_964019185.1 of Maratus speculifer. Lineage (NCBI taxonomy): Eukaryota > Metazoa > Arthropoda > Arachnida > Araneae > Salticidae > Maratus > Maratus speculifer. The sequence goes on from OZ025294.1 coordinate 414,030,350, forward strand.
TTTCTCTCAGTGTGTGTAAACATAGAGCTAGCACTCATATTCGTGAAGATGTTAAAAGTAACTGTGAAAAATTCAAAAGTTTCTTGTTTATATCATGCAGATTTTTCAACGAAATTTAACACAACTGTGCTAAAACCTGACAAAGAACCGTAGAAAACACGTACTGCAATTAAAATAATTCTCGTAATAATGCTCGTATAAAAATTAAATATGTGTAATATTTTATAAAATTAATATCAGGATCAATACAATCGTAATTCCTAACGCATTTTGAACACTTGTCCAATGCACATTGCCACAGATCTACAGCAGATAAAAATTGTAGAGCGCTTCAATCTTTTTGGAACACTCTGTATATAAAATATTTCGCGTGATCTGACATACTTGCACTTCGCACATCACAGATTTTTTATTTGCTAGTTAAATCAATTCATTTATTTTATTATTTTCATGGTCGTTGTGTTTAGAAATTTATTATAAATAGCTGGTATATTTGTGTAACATTTAAAAAAAAAAATTATTTCAATGAATATTTGGCTGGCATATAACTGTAAGAATTCGTTAAAAATAACACGCTTCTTTTTTTAAGAAATAAAAGTACCGGGTGATCCAGAAGTTTCGGGAGTTTTGAAAAGTTAATAATTAGGAAACTATGTACAATACAAAGTTTCTGTTTTCAGATATATGCTCAGAAACATGTGGGATTTTTGTTTAGAATGAATTTTTTTTAATATATATAGTTACCATTTTTAGCAACAGGTGGCGCCGTTGTATGAGACTAAATGTACCTATACCATGCGTTATATAGACACATGAGTTCATTGCGAAACTTCTTTTCTATGATATTGATGAGATTTCGTTTTAAGGGTGGTTTATGTTCAAACATTTTTTGTAAGGTAAATGGAATTGCATTGTAAGGGAAATTTGATACAAAATTTCATGAGCAACTGCAGTGTTTAGAAATTGTCTAGACTATGGTTAGACACATCTTTGCATATCGCGTTGTTTTCATATCGTACAATACGTCAAGTTAAAACTGCAAAAGAATCGATGGCCATTGCAAATGTGAAATGCTATGGTAAGCAAGGTTTGAGAAAAAGGCTCATTGGAAGATCGTAATAGAAACAAGAGATCCCAATTGTCTGTTACAATCTTAAATTAGGTAGGATTCTATGCCAATACTCTGTAGAAATCACCAGTTCATGGTGAGTGCAGTAAACTTGTGATATCACGATGAACTGAAATTTTTTCTGGAATTTTTCTTCTGGAGCTCTGAGGATACTGTGCACGCTGTTTTGCATCGGCTCACGGCGGTACTTATAATCCATGAGCGTCATGATTAAACTTTGTAACCCTTGGACACTAATTCGTTCTTTTAAATGAGCTGCATCATACTATAAAAAACAATATCAATTTTAGCGCCACCTGCTGTCAAAAAGTGCAACTAACATAATATGTTTTTTTCATCGAAAAAACAAATCCCACAAGTTTCTCAGCATTTCTGTGAAAACCGCATACTTCTATTGTTTATGGTTTTCTAATTATTAGCATTTCAAAAGTCCCGGGACTTCTGGATCACCCGGTAGATTACATTGAATTATAAAAAGTATCTTTCATTTTTTTTTCTAACAATGTACAAAAGTTTTTTGCTAGAAAGATTTAAAAAAAAAAAAAAATTCTGGAAAAGGAATGTATGCATATAACTATAGAGAATTGTAAGTATTGAAATGGACTACATTTTAAAAATAATTATTTAAAGCTTATATTTATCCCTCCAACTTTTTAGAAGCATTTTTGTCTTTATTTTCGATCATGAATCTATCCTATAGTGACTTTATCTTTTTAAAAAGAAGCAGTATAACTAATAGTGTAATTGGCTGGTTTTTGGATTCTTAAAAAAATAAGAAGAAATGAAACCTGCTTTTGATTTACATGTAGATGCCTGCATTTTCTACATACCATCGATCACGAAGAAAATACCGAAACACTAACTTTTTACTGTAAGACAGATTGCTATTTTTACCGGATGCTGTACAATAGTTTTCTCGATGATATATTACATATTATTAGCATAATATCTATACGGATGTAAGTAAAAAGGCTAATGCATTCTAACAATGAAGTATGCATTTTGTTTTACGAGTAAAGATTTCTATTTCAAAGAGTGAAAAAAATTTCGGTAAACTTCATTTTTTTTTCTTTATTTATAAAATAATTAAAAGACTTTTATTAAAAATTAATTCCAAATTGTATATATCTGTATACATACAAAGATCGATACAAATGTGAAAGAATTTATTAATGTGCTTCATAAAAGACCATCAGATATGACAGGTACAAAAATTCGCACCCATGCATATGCAATGTAAAAGACAGTCCCTCAAATTGACAGGAAAAATCCGTCAATTTGATGCCAGTGAAAAAATCGTTTACAGATGAAATCTGTAATTGTTCATTAAAACAGTTTTTCTGTAAAAATTACGAAATTCATTCTTTTTTACAAAAAAAAAAATTCTGTAAAACAGCTTTATTCTGTAAAAAATGCAATTTTTTTCTGTAAAAATTACAGATTTTATTTTTACAATGTGTGTCTGTGTGCGTACGTGCATGCATGCCTGCATTCGTGTGCTTATGAGTTTGTATATAAATATAACTTTGTGTTTTACGTTTATAACTCATAATCTGGCCGGTCGATACTCTAACTGGCCAATCAATTTTAAAAGAAATTGACCAATTCGCGAATTGCCTGTCCCTATCCCGAATTGGCCAATCAATTTTTAAAAACAGGTTGCCAGTTCAAGAAATGACCAGTTGGTAGATTGGCATAATTTAGACCAAGCCCGCAACATATACATTTTGTTTTACTATTAAAATTTTCTTCCTGAACGATCGAACTATTTTTTCTGCAAAATGCACTTTTGTTTCACATAAAACCTAAAAAGTAGCAGTAAAAATAACGTTTTATCTAAGATTAATTATAAAAAATTTATATGTTATAGTAAAAAATAATATTGGTAGTGAAATAAAAAAGTCGATTCGAAAGCTTTCCTTTACTAAATAACATTGAGTTGAAGCTCTTTTTACAGCTTTAGATGTATTTCATAAACATAATTAATATACTTATAATATAAGTATTTTTCCTAATCAAAGAAAACCATGCAGTTTACATTATTGAACAAAACGAGTTGATAACAAACAGCCAAATATTCATATGTGTGTGTTTGCGCAGAATAAATATCTATATTATTTGCTTTTGTGTATTTGCTTTACTAGTTTATAACTAACTTATCCTTAAATCGCTTATTTTGTTAATTTTATTGATCTTTCCTACGTAATTAACTGTAGCTGATATGTTTGAAAATATTTGTTTAGAAAGGCAATATTTTGTATTATCATTTGTGAGACTAAAAATAACTTGGTGAATTCGTATAAAAAACTAGATGGCTGCAACAATCACAAAATTGTCTTTTATCTCATACATGATAATACTTTTAAATTCACTATCACAGCGCCAAAATTAAATGGAAATCTATACCTATTGTGAAGATTTTAAAAGTATGAAATTCGGGTACTATTTCTTGACATAGAGCTAATGCGGGGGAGGGGGAATTCCGCATAGCAGCGCCATCTGTTGGGTAACCGACGTCTAAACGTAAATAGGACCAATTCATATGAAGGATTAACTAAATATGAAGTTTCTGGAAAATCTGTGCATTAATTACAGAGATACAGCTATTGCGAAAATCGGTAAAAATGAAGCTTAGTAGCGCCACTTATTGGGCGATTTACACCAAAATGTAAACAGCATCAATTGATGTCGAAGACTGCCGAAGAGAATTTGTGTATTATTTCCTGAGATAGAGTTGTTGCAAAAATAGTAAATAATGAAGCATAGGAGCGCTACCGGTTGAGTGATTTGCAACAAAACTTATCAGCATCAATTTATATCAAGGACAAAAGGATTATATATAGTTTTTTGATTCCGTGCATGAGTTCTTGAGAACAAAATTTGTGACTCATGTATACAGATACAGAAAGACAGAGTCATAGATTCGAAGACAGATATTTTAAAAATCATGTTTTTTTTTTTTTAATCTCTAGAACTTAAAACATATAAATCCGTCAAAAACTGGAATTCAAACTTTTTACGAATCCAATACTTTCTTCTTGTAAAGATAAAAGAAAGTAAAAATCGAACTTATTTTTTAAGAAATAAAAATAATCCGAAACTTCTTGTAATTATGAAAGCTACCATAAAATCACAAGTCCTAACTATATTTCTCTTTAGCAACATAGAAAAGTTCTATGCCAGAATGATAGAAGATAAAATTTCTCTAAAAATGCACATAAATCTATGCTAATTGCTAAAAGGATTGAAATCAACTACATTCAAAAAATATATTTAGGGCTTTTACTTATACTTCCTCCCTTTTTACAAAAGCATTTGTGTCTCTATTTTCAAACATGAATCTCTTCTGTGGTTACTGTATATTTCAAAAAGTTTTAATTTAAATAAATGTAAAAGTCGACTAAGAATGCCTTGTAACATTTAGTGATTTCTTTTTAAGAAAAAGAAACTTCGAAACATGCTCTCGATTTATATGCCTACGTTTTATACACGTCATCGATCATGAAGAAATATCGAAACACTGACTTTTTACTTTGAAAAATGTTTGATATTTTTACAGAATGGCAGACAGTCAATTGTGTTTTCGATTATACATTACATTAGCATAATATCTATCTATAACTAGGGACGGAAAATGGATTCCTGCTTCCCAAATAAGTAGCATGCATGTTTTGTTTTATTGTTGAAAAGTCTTCTGTTCGGCGATTGAAAGTTTGTGTGAATACGTACCTTTTTTCCAGTGCACTTTACAGAATGAAGTTACACGAGGGAAGGCTGAAAAGTTCCTGGCTTTGACTAGAGAAAAAATAGATAGAGTTAAGAAATTAATTTTTTTTTCAGCATATTATCCCATGAGCCTGATGCTCTTGTTACATCGTCGTTGCTGCTTTTCTAGACCTGACAAACAAATATTCTTTGCTTGGACCCGAAACCAGCTCTCAGCAGCCTCTTTGACATATTCAATGTCCTCAAAATGATTAACTTTAAGGAATTTCTTCAAGTTTGGAGACAGAATATCGTCTGAGAGGTCTGTTGAGTGGGAGGGTTTACTGAACAAATGGAATCCCATAGTCTTCAACTTGGCAGCCTTAAAATTGGGCGTGTGTGGAGGTGCATTTTCATGCAACAGAAAGATCCTTTTGGTCAACTTTCCTCGACGTTTATCCTTGATGAACCCCTTCAAATGGACCAATAAGTTAGCATAAGGTTGCTTAGTTTACTACATCCTTGAGGTAAGTAGTGCACCTACAGAATGCCGTCTTTGTCCCGGAAAATTTGACCATTTCGGCCTATTTCTTTGGCAAAATTTCTTCTACTGCGGAGACCAAGTGTGATGCCATTCTTTTGACGTCTCCTTGTTTTCCGGATCACAGATGTAAAGCCAAGTCTCTTCCTCAGTCACTAACTTAGCCAAAAAAGTTCTACTTTGTTGACTTTTCCTGCATGATTAAAGCCTTCATGACGTCTCATAACTCCAAAGATATGAAATTTTCTTCTGCCATCACAGATTTCATTCGCAACGGAAAAAATTCTAATAATCAGAAACACTGGATATTAATAGAGTTACATAAAAAGATTTTAAACTTTCAAATCGAGTCCAAGTTTGTTTTTCTATTTCAACTATAAGTAATCAAAGGCAGGAAATTATCAGCACCCCCCTCGTATTTTCTTTTTTTGCAGTGGATAAAATTCCCTACAACATTCACTTTTCATATTTGTAAATTTTTCAAATAGGAAGTAAAGTATGGAGTGGGGAAATTCAGGATAAAATGTGCAAAAATCGCTAAAAGATCAGCAAATGACAGCTGTTGCCCTCTTATGCAAAAACGTATGCATACAAAATTTATTACAATTCCATGTACATTAAAATCAATCATACGGAAATAATAAAACTCCGACGATCCAGATTAAACTCCATATTTAGAACGTCATTACCATGACAACCTTTAACCATGTTCTAAGATGGAATATCATGGAATTATTTACAGATAATAGGATTTGATAGATTAAAGAAAACTCTTATTAAATTCTGACTCAATTTTCATAAAATTTGAAATGATTCAACAAAATTCTACAACAATTCTATATATTTATTTTCAAATCATTCGGCTTGGTAGTTTTATCGCTGTTATATGCAGACAGACGGACGGAATAGGCGATGGCTATGGGTATTATGTATTTTAATTACGAATGCCCTATTTAGGATGCTTAGTGCTTCCGTACGACTGAATTGAAGCTATTGATAATCGTAATAAATTTTGTATTCATGCATTTTTTCATTACAGTTCAACAACTACTGTACCAAAATAGGACTATTTATAAGATTAGTTATACAGTAAAACCCCGCTAATTCAGACCCCGTTAATCCGGATCGGTTTGGCCCCTTTTTTTTCAAGTTTGAGAAGCGATTAGCTGATTTTCATAACATTAACTTGTTTCATCGTCGTATTCTGAATTAAAAAAACTTAGCTTAAAAAAAAGCAAAACATGCATTTTTTTTGTCTGTAAATATTCAATAAGTTTAACATAAAGGTGATTTTCTGTAAGTATGTTTTATTTTATTTCATTTTTTTCTGATTCTCCAGATAATCCGGATTGGCTCCGGTCCCAATTAATCCGAATTATCAGGGTTTTCCTGTACTATGAATGAACCTCATTCGCCACGCTTGACGTACAAGTTCCGGATTCTTTCAACTTCTGTGAATATCTTATTTCCTTATTTTTATTAATAGAGTTTATTAATAAATTTATTTTATTATGGATATTTCATTATATGTGGTTATAGATCAACGTTACAAAGTAAATTGCTTCAAACTTAAAAAAAAATTAAACATATTTTTTTTTTCTTTTTAAGCACGAAATCTTTTGAAAAACCTCCTTTTTTTAACATGCTTTAAATTTAGTCACTGAAGTCTAAACTAGAACTATTATTTTTAAAAAGACACTTTTAGAAATTATTTTTAAAAAAATTCCTTTTTTTTTCTTTTAAATCTTTCAACACAGTTTGAATTTAGTTATTCGACATTTTTTTTCTGCTTGCTATTTTTAAAACTCGGAATAGTTTGGTATCATTTATCATTTTATGCTTGATTTAATATCGCTCTTTTTTTTTTCTAACGCTAGCTCACTGTTTTTTACGTTATTTTTTAATGATGTTTTAAAAAGTGTTATTTTTCAGAATCACAACTTTTACAATGCAGTAATGTTCTTTTTACAGAAAAAAATGTATAGTACAAAATATTCTTTGCAGCATTTTTTTCTTTCAATACAGAAAAATCTACATTTAAGAAGCGTATAGCAAAATTAAAATTACTGAAATAAATTAAACGAGTTGGAAATTGCACGTGAAGCGTAGCAAATGACGAGCGTTCGTACGATAACGAAGTTTTAAAAATATCCCTCTCATATATCAATCTCATAAAATTGTAAATAGTTAATTACAATTAAAATGCGCAACAATGTTCTCCCTATACCATTATGTAATGGAATACTTTTGTGTGGCCTTGTAAATCAATAACAAATGATCTTTGCACCACAGATTATGCAAAATGTATATTATAATATGTATCTTATAGATGCATATCAATTTTATTATGTTCGAATGAGTGTAACACCATTAAAATGCATTTGAAACATTTTTCCCCATTTGACCGTCATGTAACGGAATACTTTTGATTGCCCCTGTAATTGATCTATGCATCCGATTTTCATAAAATTTGAAATGACTCGACAAAATTATGTAATAATTATTTATTTTAAATTTTAAACGATTCGGTTGGGTAGTTTTTGCGTTGTTATATGCGGACAGACAGACGAACTGAACGACAACCACAGGTGTTACGTATTTACATAATTACGAACGCACCTAAAGATAGACAGAGAAACTCAAAAACTTTTTAAATGTGTTGTAATTGTTTAATTACATAAGCTACAAATTTACAACGTTAAACTGCACACATTACATCTCCATGACATTTAACCATTTCAAACAAACCCTATTATCAGTGTGAAAATAAACAAGTATAAAGACAAAAATTATTAAGTCGGAAATTGGACGTCAAGCATAGCAAATGCGGTACGTTCCTACTATAACGAAGTTTTAAAAATAGTCAGATCTTGAAGTAATACGATACAGTCTTTCGGATACAGTATAGTATCCGAAATCTATTGTGTGTCCCTGTAAGTACTGATGTAAATTTTTCAATTTTTCAATATTGGGTGAAAAAAGTCCGGGCCAGGATTCGAACCAGGGATGTATTGGCTGAAGCCGCCAATGCTCTACCAACTGAGCTATCCCGGACACGAACACTGGAGGACTATTTCACCCAATTAACCACAACGATCACTTAATCTGGTCTGATACTCTGGATCAGTTCAACAGAATAAATCGAAGGTCAATATATGGAACTGCAGAAAATCGCTGCATACGAAATTACACGTATTCGTGTCCGGGATAGCTCAGTTGGTAGAGCATTGGCGGCTTCAGCCAATACATCCCTGGTTCGAATCCTGGCCCGGACTTTTTTCACTCAAAAATGAAAAATGGAAAAATTTACACCTGTAATCGATTTGCCGATTGAATAATCATGTTTAAAATTAATCCTGTAAGTACTGTCTGCTTTTTATTATGCAAGAAGTAATTTGTATTAACCTCAGCAACATGTGTCAATTTCATAAAATGTGAAATAGTTTAATATTGTTAAAACGCACCCCAAACAATATTTGTAGTATCTGATTGTAGAACGGAGAAAATGGTATGCAAAACTTTGACCTGGTTCAATATTTAAAAAGTTTAAAAAAATTTAGTAAAAAGTGAGTCAACCATCTCTAGTCTCCCCTACACTACGAAGTACGAATAATGATATTGTCTCCCCTCCCCCTGTTTTCGTAACTTATTAAACCTTCACTGCATTATTTGCCACACCTGGCAAATCCCTATAAACACTATAATTCTCATTAAGGGCCATAAATTTGGTCCAATGGGATCGCTGTAACTGATCAAAAACATTAGACTGATTTTTAAACACGATTATTAAATCGGTAAATTAATTATAACAGATGTAAATTTTCCATTTGGCTGAAGCCGCCAATGCTCTTCCAACTGAGCCATCCCGGACACAAACACTGAAGGACTATTTCACCCAATAAACCAATTAAGTTAATTAGGGTGAAATAGTACTTCAGTGTTCGTGTCCGGGATGGCTCAGTTGGAAGGGCATTTGCGGCTTCAGCCAATACAACCCTGGTTCGAATCCTGGCCCGGACTTTTTTCGCCCAAATGGAAAATTTAAACATCTGTTATGATCAAAAACAGTCTGGAATAATACGGAATCTGGAATAATAAAAAAGAATGGAATAATACTTATTTTAACCATGTTAGATGACTGCATTTGTCAAAAAGAATTTGTTCTTCGAAAACAAACAAATAGTCGAAGAGCCGACTGCAAAAAACCCTAAGTCATCGAGCACAAGAAAAATTATGGAAGAGTCGTAATAGATGAATCTATTGATCCCTGTCTGCCGGAAGCGAAGGAGTGCATAAACCAAAAATGAATACCACTAGTGGTTGACTCGTGGACTTAACATTGTGTTTGTAGTACAATCAAAAGTGTGATGCGGGAAAACAGAATGCTAATCCTACACTGTAAAAAAAAATTCAAGAGGTTACTAAAAATTTCTTAGTAAATTTGTATTCCACAGAATTTTTTAGTAACCATTACAAATTTTTTTTTTTTGCAAGTGAAACAAGCATTTCTTTTGTAAACTGAACAAAAGAATTTTTTGTATAACTAACTTAAAAATTTTTAGTATGAGCCACCAAGAAAATTTTAGTAATAGCTCCAAAATTACTTTTAATAACCATTACGCGCAACCGAAGCGGAGGAGCTTCCTTCGAGCTGCATCCAGACCTCTGAAGCGGAAGATTTTCGGCAAAACCGCAATAGATGGCAGCACTAAATATTCTTAACTGCTCCGACAGGATTTTCATAATCCCTTTATTAACGAGAAACTACAGATATTCGGGGGTATTTGGCGGTGGCAAGTTTCGAACCCGAGACTTTTTAGCCTGGAGTCCGTTACTATAACCACTATGCTATCAAGGCCACACCAACTGAGTTTTAGTAAGAGCTATTAAAAATGTAAAACTATTAACTCTATTCGTTGCTAACTTTTTTCTAGTAATTCTTACAGATTTTCTAGTAACCGACTGAGATTACTAAAAATTTTTTAGTAATTACAAGGATCACTAAGGTTTTTTTAGTAGATCGACCTTTTTTTTTTACAGTGTACGAGTCAACCGCTAGTGGTATCAATTTTTGGCTTACGCACCACTTCGCTTCAGGCAGACATGGATCAGTTAGATTCCCCTATGACTACTCTTCCATACAATAAAGGATTTTTTCCTGTGCTCGATGACTTAGATTTTTGTGCGGTCGGCTCTTGGACTAAAACAAAAAAATCAATCGAGTAAAGGCAAAATTTACTTTTTTTATTTTTAAAACTATTAATATTAAGAACATTTCAGAGGGTTAAGAAGATAAAATTAATTAATTTAAGCCAATTTAATAGTAGAATAGAGCAATGCACTATTTAAAAACCCTATTTGTGTAAATAGGGTAAACGCAATAAAATGTCAAATTTCAAATGAAAATTTGAAATTTCATTTTTTTTTTTACTATTTTTCCCCATTATTAGACCATCTGTAGATTTCAAATAAAAAATTTTCTCGAAGAACTAGAAAAATATCGTGTAGTAAAGGGTTAAGTTTTAAAAAGAAAAGAAATGTAGATGAATAAATTTACTTTCATCCTGATTTGATAAAATTTATTAATTGAAAAGTTTCGATGTTTTTCATCCAGAAAAATTTTTGCTTAACAATATATACATACCGAGTGTCCCAAAAATGACTGATGGATTTTAAAATTCAATAACTTGCAAACGGTGACAGCTATTTAAAAAATTTTTGCAGGAGGGTTATGTATAATGTCAGGAGTTTTTTTTTACCGTAATTTTTTTATTTTAGTTCGCATCTCAAACAATAGATGGCGCTGACGGCGATTGAAGGCCAAGTGATCAGTGCTGAGTGAAGCCTCGACCTGGCCTTCAATCGCCGTCAGCGCCACCTATTGTTTGAAATTCGAACTAAAATAAAAATTACGGTAAAAAAAACTCCTGACATTATACATAACTCTCCTGCAAAATTTATTTAAATAGCTGTCACCGTTTGCAAGTTATTGAATTTTAAAATCCATCAGTCATTTTTGGGATACCCGGTAAATATGGGCCTATGGTTAAGAATAAAAATCCTTTATATCTCTAGTTTAAAATATCTCACTGAAAAATAGTATGTATTAAAGCATCAAAATATGTCATTCTTATTTCTAACATTATGCCTTAAATCATATAAATCTGCCGAGCAATCTATTATTTCAACTTTTTCATATTTTCTTCTGAATACAGAATTTTCCACTAAATCAGTAAGCCGTGGAATTGACTTGTCACAAACCATCATCGTGGTAAAGCTGCTTGGCTATCTGTATTTTTTATTCATTGCTACTTTTAAAAAAGAAACATTTTCGATTTTCTACCTTTTGTTTGCTTATGTTTCGAACAAAAAAAATTATCCTGGGAAAAATTAAAAAAATTCCTAACATCCATGTTTGTCGTTTTTATGATTCCAGCTTTTAAATTTTACTAAATTTAATGTATATAAATCGCTTTCTTCGATTGATATATTTTATTGCCATCAAAGCATAACTTGGCTTTTCCAATTCTATTCGGTATTTTTTTTTTTTTTTTCGATTACTATGTGTTAATCATTTTATAACATCATATTTTTTAAAGCCATTGTTTTTCAGAGGATTCAAAATATTAGATTTCGTAAAATTTCGTTATTATCGTCATAATTATATTATCTCATCTAACAAAATCGCTTTCTCTAGTTGATATATTTTACTGCCACACTTTCGAACAAACTTGAAAAGTGTTTATGCTAACTCTCGTATGCTAGCTCTACTCTAACTCTCGTAAATATATTCGGATTGTCATGAAATTTTTGGACGTTTTATTTATTTACTTATTTTTTATTTATTTATTTATTTGCTTTGAGGTAGGCGCTACAGCTATTCGCCGGCATAACCTCCAATGATCACAAGAAACCATACAGAACACTTTATTACAGAATATCCAGTACATACATTATCACAGGGACAACACAGACACCCATGCCGCTAGCTGGACTCGAACCAGGCACCAGCGGTGTGGGAGCTGCTGCCGCTACCATACACGCCACTGGGTCGGCTTTGGACGTCATTGATGTTTACCCTACCACGAACCCTATTAAAAATGAAGTTTCTACTATGATTATTTTATTTACAGGGATAGTCAAAAGTTTTCCATTACATTACGGCCTATGGGGAAAAATCGTTTCAAATGAATTTTAAAGATGTTACACCCTATCAAACGTAATCTAATTTATATGCATCTATGCAGTACGAAGTGCATTAAAATATGCATTTTGTAAAGTATGCAGTAAAAAGAATCGTTATTATTCATTTACAGGGCCACACAGAAGTATTCCATTTCATAATAATAAAACGGGGAATTGTTTGCGACATATTTTAGTTATGGTAAACGATTTCATGTATAATCAAATTGATATAAGTCGCTGAGGCTTAATATGAGTTATTTCATGCAGGATACGAAGTGCATAGCATTTAGAGGAAGACACAAAGAATTGTAAATAGTATATTCTATCCGAAGTACTGCATATAATGGATAATGACTGTTGGATGGATGAAATGCATTTTTAATTATGATATGCGCTTTTAACTTTCTTTAAATGTATGTATATTATGTGGTGTATATAAATGCTAATATTTGCACAATTTAGTATTTTTGTTTGAATAAAATTTTAGCAAAATACTTTCGTGTATTGAAGATACTAGGTAAACTACAGGGCTGAACAAAAGTATTCAAGTATGTTCCCATCTATTAGTATAAATTGCCGAAAGGAAAATTTCAACCAGTTAGGCGTTTTCTTGCTAAACTAAATTTCCCCGTTATATAGTTTATATATCAACCGACAGATAATGCAGGGGTGTTCAAAAGTATTGTAATAGATATTTGGCAATGAACCGTAATACCGTATTTCCCTGGATAACGAAGTTTTGTTAAAGATTTCAGGAAGTGTTGGAAAGTGTTTTATAATCTATGCTTAACGCATGGTTTTTCTTACTTGTTTCAATTCATTTCGATATTTTATGGAAAAAGAAATTATTTTATAATATTATATTTTAAAAATCCATTGTATTCTAAGTAGATTCGAAGCACTGGATTTCATAAGATTTTATTAATGTCATCATAACTATCATCTAACAAAGTAAACATATTCTAAAATTTTATTGCAATTGAAAAATTTTAACATAAATTTATGATGAATTGAAAATATAACTCCATTCATCATAATATTATTCGAAATTACAAAGGGTGGTTATTTTCGAACGAATTATTGAATCTTGATAAAAGAACTCATCCTAGATATTCAGGGTTCGATTTAGAAAAAGAAAGTTGCATAGCAGTAACTGCTATACAAAGTCAGTTTTGAATAGCAGTTAGACACTTTTGTATAGCAAGTAAAAAAATAGCTAATGTAACTTTTAAATCTTAAAAATTTACATCTTTTTTAAAAGCAATATTTAACCAAAAGCATAAATGAAACATCAAACTTCGTCAAACTTCTATGAGCAAACGCCGTGATTAGCGAGTAACAGTGATTCAGTAATCAATCACAGCGTCAGGGCGGGAACAAATCATGTGTTTACTGGGAAAACTGCGCCCAGCAATGGCGTCTCGCTGTACTTCCATTGTAAATAAACACTTCGGGAGAGTGAAAACACAACGTATGTCGTGTAGAAACACCTTTAAATTTTAACTTTAAGTGTACATGACATAACAAAGGATGTGGGAAATATGCATCGCCATGATTGCGATTTAATGCATTTTTTGGATCGCATTTCAGTTAAATTCGAATCGCAAATTGCGATGCGATACCGCTTAAATCGAACCCTGTAGATATTTTACCTAAAAAAATACTACTCTTTGCCGAAATGACTTGTATAATGCGCACCATTAAAGTGCACCACAAACCATTTTTTCCAATAATTTGCAAGGAAATGCAATTAATTTATATGTCGTTATAAATAAACTTTAACCCATTCGGGACGGAAACCTTTTACGAAATTTTTAATGTTTTGTCACCGGTTTTTAAAAACAGAAATTTGTTTTTTATTAAATCGAGAAATTACGCTGATTAAATAAAACAAATTTGTCAGTAAAATTTTACTGGTGGGGATAAACGAGGATTTTTAAGCCTTTTTAGGTGCGTTCGTAATTATGTAAATACGTAGCACTTACTGTTGTCGCTCAGTCCGTCCGTCTGTTCGCATATAACAACGCAAAAACTACCCAGCCGAATCGTTTGAAATTTAAAATACATAATTATTACATAATTTTATCGAGTCATTTCAAATGTTATGAAAATCGGATGCATTGATCAATTACAGGGACAATCAAAAGTATTCCGTTACATTACGGTCAATGGGGAAAAAAGTTTCAAATGCATTTTAATGCTGTTACACTCATTTGAATATAACAGAATTGACATGAGTCTATGAAATATGTACTAAAAATACATTCTGTACAATCTGTGATGCAAAGAATATTTATGAATAAATTACAGGGCCACACAAATGTATTCCACTAAATAATGTTATACGGGGAAACATTGTTTGGGGCGTGTTTTAATTATATTAAACTACTTCACATTTTATGAATAAGATATACGTCAATGAAGTATAATAAAAATTACTCCCTGCATGTTTACAGGAACACAAAGATTTCGACCACTATACTGTATCCAAAGTACGCTCTACTATATGAGCAAGATCCGAATATTTTAAAACTTCGTTATCGTACGAACGCACCTCATTTGCTACGCTTCACGTGCAATTTCCAACTTGTTGTGGCACGTATTCGTGTCGCTCGTCTCCAAGTGGTCAAGAGATTGTTTAATTAACGAACTCACCAAGATATTTGAAAGATTAACCCATTTTAGGCCAAGCACAGAAATTTTATAAAATGTAGCATTATTTTTATTGAAATATGCTTAAATTACATACATTAAGACACAAAAAAAGATTCGTGCATGAAAAATAATATTTTATATAAGAAATAATATTTTATATAATAATATAAAATATTATTTCTTATAATGAATAATATGATTATGAATAATATTTTTATGACTTTTGTTTTATTCTCTTTTCATATACAGAATTTGCAACTTTAATCTATTTTAAAAACATATAATTCATTTCAATTGGAATAATAATATATTTTTAAAAAGTCGAATTTGTCAAAGGCGTTTCAAATTAAAACTCTAGCGTATTTTGAAAATTTTTTAAGAGAAAGTGTTTACTCCAATTGAATTACTAATATTTTATGGATGTCTTCAAAAGCCTTAAAAAATAGAAGAAAAATAAAATTCTTGAAAAAAATGTGTCAGAGTGTTAAAAAAAAATATTTATCGAAATGTTTCGTATACGAACCTTTGGCCGAAAATGGGTTAATACACTGTGCAAAATTCGTTCAAATTTGTTTAGCCTTTTAAACGTTATAGAGAAGTTTCTTATTATATATACTAGAATATCGAACCCGAATTACAAGAGTAAAAAAAACCTTTTTAGGTGCCTTCGTAATTATATAAATACGTAGCGCCTATAGTCGTCTTTCACTCAATCCGTCCATCTGTCTATTTGTCCGTCTCCATACAACAACGTAAAAACTACCCAACCGAATCGCTTGAAATTTAAAATGTATAATATTTGCACAATTTTGTAAAGTCATTTCAAATTTTGTGAAAATCGGATGGATAGTTTAATTACAGGAACAATCAGAATTATTCCGTTAGATGACGGCCAATGGGAAAAAATAATTTCAAATGTATTTTAATGATGTTACACTCTTTCGAAAGAACATAAATTGATTTGCATCTATTAAGTTAATACTAAAATATGCATTCTGTACAAAATGTGGTGCAAAGAATATTTTTTATTCATTTACAGGGCCCCACAAACGTATCCCATTACACAATGGTATAATTCACATTTTATGAAATTGATATGAGTTGCTGAGGTTTATTAAAGGTTACTTCCTGTATAATAGAAAGCAAATAGTATTTACAGGGACGCGCAGAAGATTATAGTATGAACGCACCGCATTTGTTACGTTTGGCGTGCAATTTCAGACTTTTTTTTTTTTAGTGAAAATTTTAATAATTTTTTTAGATAAAGTACATTTTTTCGATTGCCCATTAACTCCAAAACACTCTTTTTATTTGAAAAATATCAATTACGCTATCAAATAAAGTTTTGTAATTTATCAATAGCGATATTTTCGTATTAGCCGCCTGCTAAGAATTATTAGTTAGTAGCTAAGATTTTGCTACTTATGGCAGCATTTCTGATTCTCATCATTTCAGTTTTTTAAGCCCGTAATTCAATTATATGTATGTTAAAATTGTATTTTATTTATTTATTGACTAGCTGTTCTGCCCGGCGATGCCCGGGTTCATCAAAAAATAGCAAGAATTGCGAAAAAACTTTAAAAATCATAATAAAAACCTCGAAAAATTTAAAAAATGCTGCAAGAATTTCGTCTAAACTTCGTTGAAAAGAGATGGGCTAGAAAATTGAAGTTGAATATTTTTACTTATGTGGAAAAATCTTACAAATCGCAAAAAACATTAAAAATCTCATAAAAATATAAAACAAAATTCAAAAATTGTGTTTCAAAATTCGAATAAACTTTGAAGAAAAGAGATCAGAATTTAATAAATTCGGCCAAAAATTGAACCTCTAAAAAATCGAAGCGGGTCGCGAAGAAACGTAAACATCGCTTTAAAAATGGCAAAATTTTCAAAAATCACGGAACTCAAAATTTACTCAACTTGGATAAATGTTTTGAATCTAATTAATTTGATAATGTAAAAAAAATTGAAATACGAAAAAAACTGCTAAAAAATCGCAATAAAAATCTTTAATCGCACAGGAGAAAATTTATCATATTAGCAAAGAAATTAAAAACCGAATTCCTTTTCCGTATCTGAAAAAAATCGCCGTGAACTCAAAAAAGCATACTGCATTAAAAATTGCTGTCGATCAAAATAAGAGAGCAAAACAATTACCGTAAAGGATAAAAGTTTGAAACCAAACTATTATTAGTCTAGAAATTTAAAATCGAATTCCTTTAACAAATGTTAAAAAAAAATAAATAAATAAATAAATAAATAAATAAATAAAAAAAACTGAGAAAGCCCAAAAATTTTATTGAAAAATGTAATGAAAGTCGTAAAGCATTAAAAAATTACTAGGGTAAAAATTCACTGTTATAATATAAAATATTGTAATCAAGAAATTAACCATATTAACCAAAAAGTTTGAAATCGAAATCGATTTCCAGATGTAAAAAAATCGCCACGGAACTTGAAGAATGGCTAAAAATTACATTGAAAATTGCATTAAAAATAGCCAAATATTTGGAAATATTTGGAAGTACTTAAAAAAATAATATTAAGGCAGGGCGGGGGGGGGGGGGGGTTATGATCGAAATCATTCATAAATTACAAAATGTAGGCATGGAACGCCAAAATCATATTAAGAGATAAAACATTGCATTCGAAACATAACTACATTAAACAAAATGCTTGATATCAAAATTGGTTTCTGAATGGCAGAAAATCGAAAAGGAACTTTAAAAAATTGCTAAAAATCGTATCGAAAACTATATTAAAAATCGCTGAATATTTAAAAGTCATGGCTGTAAAAATTTAATATTCAGTCGAAAATATTGTAATCGGAAATCGTTCATGAATAAGGAAAAATTAACACGGAACACCTACATTCCCCCAAACTAACTAAAAATTACATTGAATATCGCATTAGAAATTGGCAAAATTCATAAAAGCGTGGAGAACAAATTGTACTATTTATGCTAAAAGTTAGAAACCGAAATTCTTTTACCGATGTCAACAACTGTCACAGAACTTGAAAAATCACTATAAAACAGATTAAAAATCAGTAAAATTCAAAAATTCGGACAAAATTTGCCATAGTAAGATAAACATTTATATTAAATTCCTGCGGACATAATTTACCATAATGGGACAAAACATTGAAATCTGAACTCTTTCATTAGTTAAAAAATATCGACACAAAACTTGCTAAACATTTTATAAAAATACACAAAAAATCTGAATCATTGATGTCAAAATTTATTACATTAAGCTACAAATTATTTAAAAATTTCTTTTCCAGTTGTGAAAAAATTGCCGTGGACTCGAAAACATCTAAAAATTGTATTCAAAAATTCATTACAAATCGTTTCAAATCTAAAAATAGCGGGGGACAACATTTACATTAATAGAGTAAAATAGTGTAATCTGAATTATTTCTTAAATACGAATGAAAAAATCGGCGCAAAGCGTGAGAAATAATGAAAACATTGCTAAAAATTGCATTAAAAAATCACTAAATTTCAAAATTCGTAAATGAAGTGTAAATGTTTGAAATTAATTTCCTTTCGAAATTTCAAAAAATAACCGTGAGATTCAAAAAACCAATACAAAACCATCGAAAAATGCATTAAAAATCGCTAAATGTAAATACATCCCGTGAATAAAAAAATATTCTAGTCGTGTAAAACGTAGCAACCATTCTTTTTTACATGAATTACAAAAAAAATCGACGCAGAACAAAAAATATATCAAAAATCACATTGAAAATCGACAAAATTAAAAAAAGGTAAATGGTGAAATTTACTATAGTAGGCTAAAACGTTGAAACCAAAATAATTTTTTAATTGTTAAAACACCACTGTGGTGGGGATCGAAAAAAATAGTACTAAATCGCATTAAAAAGTTCATTAAAAACGCATTGAAAATGCACTAAATATCGCTAGTTATTTTTTAAATCGCAGTAATCAGAATTTCATCAAACGGATAAAACATTCTAATCGGAAATCTGAACTATTTGATTATCCGGTTGACCAAGAAACTATCTGGGTCAAACCTTAAGATTAAACTACAATAATGGCGGATCGTAAATTCCATATTCACTTGACATTAAACATGTTTCATATGTTTGTTACGTCATCAAGTGGTTTTTACTTCTTATTTTTATATGTATTTGTAGTAATGTTTTTCTAAATTATCTCTTCTTTCATTATTTAACATAAAAACTACATCTATTTGCATAATTTGGCTTGTTTCACGATTGATATAATTTGGCAAAATTGGTCGACAGGATAATCACGTAGTAAAAGGAAATCCTTTATAGATAAAAAAAATCGACACGGAACACAACAATTCTTGAAAAATCGCGTTAAAAATCTCTATAATTATATTAGATTAAAAATTTGAAATCAATTTTTGCTTCCGAATATCAAAAAACCACCATAAAACTCGAAAAATTTCTAAAAATTGCATTGAAAAGTGCATTAAAAATCACTAATATTAAAAAAACACAGGGGTCAAAATTTACTCTAATAGGGTAAAACGTTGTAAAAATCCAACGACAAAAATCCGACATCAAACGCAAAAAATATCGAAAAATCGCATTAAAATTAGCTGAAATTCATAAATCTTAACAGCTAAAATTTAATACATCAGCCTGAAAGTTTTAAGCAAAATTCCTTTTACTAATGTCGAATAATAGCGGCAAAATTTACATTAAATAATTCACTAAAAATCCAAACATCGCTGCACGAAATCCAAATAAATTATATTGAAAAGAGAACAAAATTCACTAATTTAGGTCGAAAAAATGAAACCGCTTTCCTTTTCGCTAATGTGGAAAAATCGTCTCAAAACCCACTAAAATTCGCATATGAATTAAATTAAAAAAACTGAAAATCGGCCTTCAAGGTGTAAAATTTCATACATAACTTCGTGAAGCGGTCTCTCCAGAGCATCGCCAGTACTTTAAAAATTTTAACATGCGTTATAAACTATCTTAAAGTGTAAAACAGATCTCCTTATTACATTTCCTAATTTTGTTCGCGCCCCTCCTTTCACGCACCCTGAAATGTGTCACACCATTCTTGGTTTACATTTTTTATCATGTATTATAAACCATTTTAAAATTTAAAATATATCACATTGTTATATCAAATTTTAACAAAATCGCGTTCTGTTAGTTCCATTTTTCACCACCAGCTAGCGCACTCTATTCTTCAAAAACTTTATCAAAACGATACTCTGTTAAACAACCTATCAGGTGATATATTACTCGAGGGGGTAGCGGTCTTAAGCAAGAATTTAAGATATTTTATGAAATTGCTATTCGAAAATAGTGGTAACTAAATTTTTGACATTTTAGGTAAATTTCGCAAAAAAATATTACTTATTGCATTCTCAACAGCTCAAGATTTTTATAGAACAACTATGACAAAAATAGATGCTAAACGCAAAAAATCTTGAAAAAGCGTTAAAAATCACATTGAAAATTGCATTAAAAATCGTTAAAATCTAAAAATCGTAACAAACACAAAATTTAGGGCTAAAAGTTTGAAACGGTTTTCTTTTTATCAATCTCAAAAAAAAAAAAAAAAAAAAAAAAAAAAAAAAAAAAAAAAAAACGCAAAATGAGAAAAAACACTAAAAATCGCATTAAAAATTCGTTAAAAATTCAAAAATCGCTGTACAAATTCCGAATAAACTTTGCTGAAAAGAGAAAAAAAATTGCTATATTGGTTTAAAAGAATGAAACCGTATTTCTTTCACTAATGGGATAAAACTGCAAAAAGAACGCTAAAAATCGCCTAAAAAATAACAAAAAATCTAATCAAAAAATTGAAAATCGGGTTTCGAGGTGCAAAACTACATGCATAAAAGTACCTTCCCTCCACATTTTGTAACTCTACGTACAGCAGACTCTTCAGAGCAACGCTGACACACACACAAACTTATCTCTTTATTATTATAGATTTAAAAAAATGGCGATCTATTAGTTCCATTTTCCACCACCAGGTAGAGCACTCTATTCTTCAAAAACTTTATCGAAACCATACTCTGTTAAACAACCTATCAGGTGATATATAACTCGAGGGGGTAGCGGTCTTAAGCAAGAATTTAAGATAATTTATGAAATTGCTATTCGAAAATAGTGGTACCTAAATTTTTCACATTTTAGGTAGATTTCACAAAAAAATACTACTTATTGCATTCTCAACAGCTCAAGTTTTTGATAGAACAACTATGAAAAAAAAAATAGATGCTAAACGCAAAAATCTTTAAAAAAAACGTTAAAAATCGCATTGAAAATCGCATTAAAAATCGTTAAAATCTAAAAATCGTAACAAACACAAAATTTAGGGCATTAGGCTAAAAGTTTAAAACAATTTTCTTTTTATCAATCTCAAAAAATAGCCTCAAAATGAGGAAAAACACTAAAAATCGCATTAAAAATTCATTAAAAATTCAAAAATCGCTGTACAAATTCCGAATAAACTTTGTTGAAAAGAGAAAAAAAATTGCTATATTGGGTTAAAAGAATGAAACCGTATTCCTTTCACTAATGGGATAAAACCGCAAAAATAACGTTAAAAATCGCCTAAAAAAATTATTTAAAAAAATCTAAACAAAAAATCGAAAATCGGGCTTCGAGGTGCAAAACTACATGTAAAAATGTACCTTCCCTCCAAATTTTGTAACTCTACGTGCAGCAGTCTCTTCAGAACAGCGCTGACAGACAAACATCCTTCCCTCTTTATTATTATAGATAGATAAAGGAAGATTTACTTGTGTTACTGAAACCAAGACACTGCTGAACTCTTGTTTAAAGTGCAATCGGATCAATCCTTCGTAATCGGATTAATCGATAAATTTAAAAATATTTCATGCTGGAGAATTATTTTTAAAAACTATAAACAATCAGTAAGTTAAGACTCAATTCGCAAAAAAATTCATTTGATATTTTTTTTCCTTATTTAGAGGTGTAAAAATTTAAATTGTTTGATTACATGTATGTTAAATTTGCGTGTGGGGGGAGGGGGGCTAATACTATTCTGTTATTTATTTATAGAGGAAATTTAAATTTTGTTATCGTAAATTAGAAATAAAAGCTGAACAATTTTTATTGCTTTATGTTCGAAATGTTCATTATTATTATGTAATGGAACCGATACATGATAGAAATAAATTCCAAAAATTCGTGCTTGTAAATTATTTTAATAAATATGAATAACCGTTCAACAAGGATACAAATTTCATTTGAAAATAGATTTTTTTTTTCTATTCGATTTTAAAAAATTTGAAAATTACGATGAGGAGAAAATTAAAAAATTGCAGTCGTGAAAATTTCTCAAACAAATTTTGATTATGAAGTGTTGCCATTCGCAAAATGAAATACATTTCTCCTTTATAATACAGGGTGTCCCAGAATTATTGGGACAAACTTTAAGAGGAAGTAGTGGCATCACAAGGATTCAGATTTCCATAGTAATCAATGGTTGGAAACGTTTTCCTGGCACGGTAGTGATGACATAAAATACAAAAAAGAAAGAACACAAACGGGGAGAAAAAACATGCTTATCTTATACTATAATGCTAGCAAAAATTGTGTGTGTGTGTGTAAATTTTATCTCAAAAACGGCTCTAACGATTTTGACCAAAATTTTATATTTTATTGTTTTGGATTACAAGAAGACCATTGGGTTACGTAACATGTTCGAGAAAATTCGATTAATGGGTCATTTTTTGGGGTCATTGTGGGTCATGCTATTTTTATCTAGAGATTTTCTTACGCAATTTTGACTGAAAACTGCATTCTATGGTTTTCGGGCACGAGAAAAACATTGGGCTAGGTTACATGTTCGAGAAAAAATTTTAATGAGTCATATTGGGACATTAAGGGTCTGGGTCAAGCTATTTATATTTAAAGAACGGCAGAATCAATTTCATCGAAATTTTGTCTGTAACAGTTTTTTGACACGAGAAAGCTAATAGGCTAAGTCACACAATCGAGAGATTTCGATTATTAGAGTCATTTGTGGGTCATGATGGGTCATGGTCAAGCTATATCTAAAGAACAGGTGGATCGATTTTAACGAAATTTTTTATACAACATTTTTTTGGCACGAGAAAACTATTGGGTTAGGTCTCAGTTCGAGAAATTTCGATTACTGGGTCATTTTGGGTCGTAAAAGGTCTGGGTCAAGCTATTTATATTTAAAGTACGACAGTATCAAATTTAATGAAAATAACGGGCTAAGCCACATGTTCGAGAGATTTCGATTATAAGGGTCATTTGTGGGTCATGATGGGTAATGGTAAAGCTATATCTAAAGAACGGGTGAATCGATTTTAACGAAATTTTGTACACAGCATATTTTTGGCACGAGAAAATCATTGGGTTAGGTCACATGTTCGAGAAATTTCGATCAGTGGGTCACTTTTGGATTATTCTAATTTTATCTAGACAATGTGTCGCGCAATTTTGACTAAATTTTATATGCTATCGTTTTCGGACACAAGAAAATCATTGGGTTAGGTCAGATGTTTGAGACAATTCGATTAATGAGTCATTTTGGGTCATAATGGGTCAAGGTCAAACTATTTATACCTAAAAATTGGCTCAATCGATTTTATCTAAATTTTGTATCTAAGGTTTTTCGGCACACGAAAATTAATGAGCTAGGTCACATTTTCGAGAGATTTCGATATAAGGGTCATTTGTGGGTCATGTTAATTTTATCTAGAAAATTGTTCTCACCATTTTGAGTACACTTTCTATTATATCGTTTTCGGGCAAAAGAAAGCCATTGAGCTAGGACACATGCTCGTAACAATTCAATTAGTGGGTCGTTTTAAGTCTTAATGGGTTCGCGTCATTCTAATTATATATAACAATGACTCAATCAATTTTACCTAAATTTTGCAACGAAACGTCTTTTGTCACGAGAAGACTATTGGGCTGAGTTGCATATTAAACAAAATTATATTAGTGGGTCATATCGCTTCATTGCTGAATGCTGTCAAGCTAATTTTACTTAAGAAATGGCTTAAACGATTTTGATTCATTTTATACTCTACTGTTTTTGATTACCTGAAGACCATTGAGCTAAGTCGCATGTTTGATCACTTTTGAATAGTGGATCATTTGGGAAATAAGGATCAGGATCACGAGAATATGGCAAAAGCCAATAAGTTGGCGATATTGGATAAAATACTAGCGAAATTTGGCCGAAAAATCGACTATTAAGATTACGAAACCAAAACACGTATTTGGCACCAAATGAAAGGATGTGTCCAAATTTGGCTATATCTAGCAAAAAATATTGTCTTTCAGAATGTGAAGAAATTTCTTATACATTCTTAATAGTATTCGAGATGCATAGTTAAACTAGTCAGAGTCGAGCTAAAAAATGTGATTTGGATTGATGTCCTTTCGTTGTAAATTTTAAAATAAAGTAAAATTTATGAACATGTGCATACAAACATAGTTTTCTTATTGATTGTTTTTATAAATAATACTTTTATTAATAACATGTTTTACAGTAATAATACAGAATGATACAGGGAAAATACTATATCGAGTTGAACACAAAGTTAATTTTGACCGAGCTGAGCTCGGTCACCCTTGCTAGTTATTCTTATTGCTTCAAAAAGTGCTGGAAAGTGCAGAGGAACTTAAGCTGTTAACAGATTCACGAACTTTACGCGGGACAAATTTTCAGCCGATTTTAACCCCAACTTTTTCCCGTTCAAAGAGAGAAAGAAATTACGTCTTGGGAAAAGTTGGAGAAAAAGGAGGAAAACCAGTATTACTAGTACCAGGCGTTGATATTTAGCCTGGCATATATGAATTCGCCTTCTCGTATCAATCGCTTATCTCTGATTCGTTGAACTGTTCGATGTTGGATGAAAAGTGTCATCTAGCGAAGACTTTTTTGGAACTGTAGAAAAAAGTTGGGGGAGATTGCTGTTTGTCTAGTACACTGGGTGTTGTGTGGATATTTCGTGAAAAGTTGGAGGAAATCAAGTGTTGGCTCGAAAGTGTTTCGAAATGTTGATGAATCTGATAGCAGCTATAGACGCATCGTGGCGGCTGCTGGGGAAGTCCGGCACACATCAGGTATTTTCGAGACCATTAGATTCTCCATGTGCAAGAGATACGTTTCCATGCATCACGGTCACGGCTCGTAATTTCGCACAACTTACTTTGATGATGATTGTTGTCTCTTTAATATTCTTTTTTTCTTAGTTTTTTGCTGTACAAAGGATAACACAGATGTTTTCTATTTTTATTCGTATCCTGTCATTCTTGTGTTTTGTGTCGTCACTACCGTGTCAGAAAAACATTTCCGACCATGGGTTGCTGTGCAAATCTGAATCCTTATGACGTCCCTTACCTCCCTTTAAAGTTTGTCCCAATAATTCAGGAACACTCTGTATAGATATCAAGGAATAAATAACGTTATTATAAAAGGTGAATTTCTAAAGAAAGGAAACCTAAAAAAATTCATGTTACCAATATTATCTTTTTTTCTATTTACTTATTGCACGCCACTCAGCGTATTTTAGCGAGAGTGGTTTGGTACTACAGAGTATACATTTTAGGGGAGGAGGGGGGGTTACCTTATAAAATCCTATTCTTCTTACTCAGTCTGTCTATCTGTCTATCCGTCACAAGAGTCCGCTTTCAGAAACTGTTTAAGTAGCTCACTTTAAGTAGCTCAATAGACTTTTATACAGCAAAGCATTTGAATA
Source organism: Maratus speculifer (assembly GCA_964019185.1). NCBI lineage: Eukaryota > Metazoa > Arthropoda > Arachnida > Araneae > Salticidae > Maratus > Maratus speculifer. Next base: position 414,056,305 of record OZ025294.1, read on the forward strand.
ATATGAGTTTTAACCTTTCTACCCTGAATGGGTCTAATCGACCCATAATTTGTTTTATACGATTCGAACCAGAACTTTTTCATAAAGAAAGTTAAACAACAGATTAGGAGAAATAAGTCACTCAAATACATTAAAATGTTTTAAATAACAATTTTGGTGTGAAATGTTTTTATCAAGATTGAGTAAAATTTGAACAGGGTAGGAAGGTTAAAGACATTTAATTTAGTTAAAATTTAATAAATAAAAAATAGCTTTTCAATAATGAAAACACTAACCTCGGAATAACACGCAGATGGAACTGTTAGTTATTTGTAGTTAGAATTGCAAATATGCCAATTCAATCTGAAATGGGTGCGAAATTAAGAATACTATGTAAAATTTTATAGAAATCGTAAAGTATTGGGCCGTTCGGAAAGTCGTTTCCGTTTGGGAAAATCAATTCGTACCGGAAAAATTTGTCCATTTATATCTAAGTATTAGATATCGGAAACAATGTCTAATATTTAAGAAATAGAATTTTCCGTTACGAATTGATTTTCCCAAACTGAAAGAACTTTCCGAACAACCCAATAGAACGTGATCTACTAATTTCACACTTTTAAATTTTTGTGCATTTTCAATATTGTACCGACCAAAAGTATATGAAGTTATGCATCGAACTGAACCAAATTTTTTGAGTAAGTGTATGGATATGGTTAGTTGTTTCTCCCTGAATTTGAAAAAAATCCACCGGAAGGGGGCGCTGCAATCGCGATTTTTGTGCCATTTTCAATAATTTACCGACCAAACGTATATGAAGTTATGCATCGAATTGAACCAAATTTTTTGCGTAAGTGTATGGCTATGGCTAGTTGGTTCACCCTGAATTTGAAAAAATTTGCCGGAAAGGGGCGCTGCAATAGTGAATTTTATGCCATTTTCAATATTGCACTACCTAAAAGTGTATGAAGTTAGGCCTAGAACTGAACTAAAATTTTTATGTATGATTATGTTTTGGTATGGTAAGTAGTTCCTCCCTGAATTTGAAAAAAAAAATCTGCCTATCATTCTATTGTCTAGCGGCTCGTGCAGAGACGGAAATTCGTTTTTACTCCAATTAATTGATTGAAGCAGAAATTTAAGATGAAAATCAAAGTTGGTATGTATTGAATTAAAATTATTAAAGCATTAAAGTGAGTAACTATTTTTTTTATTATTAAAATGTTCGTATGAGATAGAAGAAAGTTTTGGGATTGGCATATCCAACTAGTTTTTCAAATCGGTTCGGTAGTAGAAAGATTAACAACCCTACAAACAGTTAATACTTCTTTATAAAATTAGTACAGATTAAAAGGAATTTTTAAATAAGCTTTAGAGATGCTTTATTTGATCAAAACTCTATTTATAATTAAATTTATTTCAATATTTTTTTTTTCAAAGAACAATAATATTTTTTACTACACACATAAATACCACTCAAAATTTAAAGTATAATACGAATTTGTTTTATTATTTCAGTAATTTTTCGATAAAAATAAAACATTGAAATAAATTCCTTCACTTTTAACTACAATCTAGTCAAATCAAATATTTATAAACAATCACTCTTACATAATCAGTATCTGCGGAGAAAAATCGCTTTCTCCTACGAGATTTCCCAAATTAATTTAAGAAAGAGGTTAATAAAAAATATGTGCATTCAATATTTTTTTAATAAGGAAATGGGCTTTTTATTCTATTTTTTTGCACTGCAATTTCTGTTCTATTTAATTCGATGAATTTTCTTTGGGAATTTGGAAGTAAAACGTTAAAGGAAAAAGTACAACATCCCACTTATAAAAATCATTCACTTTCAAAGGGACTTCCTTTAATTCATTTAATGATATTATTTCAAGATACAGATTTTATTTTGATTTAAGTTAAAAAAGAATAACGCAGATGGTTTAATGAATTATTTATAACTAGTTCGTTTTGTACAAGAAAGGAATTTTTTACAGATTATTTGCAAAATGTATATTCTGTTTTACGGTACCAATAATCCTTTATCTACCGAAGGTACTTAAAAGTGCCATTAAAATTACTTATTATAAAATTCTTTAAACACATCAATTAGTTGTAATACTGTTTAGAATGAGTTACAGATACATTACTTTATCTTATTCCAAAAGCATTATTGGTTACACAAAACAAAAATATTTTTAAAAGGATGATTTCTTTTGCCTTTGCATCATTTCAGCTCTCTTGGCGCTGAGGGAGGGGATGGGAATTTTTCAATTCGGAAATATTTCTAGTATACTCATATTGTAAGAACATCCTATTTGTATATTTTATAATTCTACAAAATACTAAGAAAACAATTTAAAATAAAAGATTTGAGTGGGGTTATAAATATAGCACAAAATCTCTGTAAATTCAAATTTAATTAATCCTTCTAAATCCTTCAATCCTTCTGAAATCCTTCAAAAAATTTATTAAATGCTTATGTAAATCTTTTAATTTAGTTTAAATAATTTACGTAAAATGCTTTAGAATGTAAAATTTTCATGAATTTATAATTCAGTAGACAGGGCCATCGCTAAAACTTTTTATTGGTGGGGGAGAAGACCTTAAATTGCCAAGTCAAATTTTCATATTTGCCAACTCGTTTTATAATTTTGCCAAGTTACCACACTTAAAAAATGTAATACAGTTCTTATTTGTAAAAAGTTTAATAATATTTCCAATTAGAGTTGTAACTTTTGCAAATTCTATCAAAAATAGAAAATGTACTACAATTTTTATTAAAATTTTAATTAAATTTGCCAAGTGTAACAACATTTGCGAATGTTTGGGGGGGGAGGCTCCCCCCTGTCCCCCCCCCCTTAGCGAGGCCCCTGTCAGTAGATAAATGGGTTAAAGTGATTTACTCAGAATCACTTGATCTTCCAAAGATGTCAGTCTGACATCTTGTTTTATTTAGAAATACCAAATCCATACCGGAAACTAAGAAAGAAGAGTCTTTACTTTATACTATGTTCAGTGAGATAGTTAAATCACTAAACCTAAAGTTTTTCTTTTTTGTTTTTTTTTTTTTTTTTAAGCGTACGTACCCGGAATCTATATTTTGACTTGAGCGAGTTTCTGAAACTCAGTTTCTTTACTTATAGTCAAAGAGTTGGCCGCACAAAACCCTAAGTCATCTAGTACAAGAAAAATTCTTTTATTTTATGGGAGAGTAGTAACAGAGGAATCTAATGATCCATGTCTGCCGGAAGCGAAGTGGTGCATAAACCAAAAATTGATACCACTAGTGGCTCACTCGTAGATTTAACTTTGTGTTTCCCGTACAAACAAAAGTATGAAAACATGAAAAACTGGGTGCAAGAAAACACATCGCTAATCCTACGAGTCAACCGCTAGTGGTATCAATTTTTGGCTTATGCACCACTTCGCTTCCGGCAGACATGGATCATTAGATTCCTCTGTTACTACTCTCCCATAAAATAAAAGAATTTTTCTTGTACTAGATGACTTAGGGTTTTGTGCGGTCAGCTCTTGGACTATTAGGTTATTTTGAGTGGAAATCTACCTGCTGTTTGACACTTTTTTTTTCTTATTTGAAACTGTTGTTTAAATTAGAGCTGAGTTCTACAAATAATTATTCAGCTTTTTTGAATAATCTTATTTTTGAATCGTTTTCATATCGTCACTCTACCGCTGTTATAGAAAACGATTACTTCACTGAATTATGAAGCATTCTCATTGGTCAAAAGCAGTGGTCTCGCTGTCGCTCACCATTGCACCAAATTGCGACTAAGTTCTTCATTTGGCGATATAACAAGCGATTAGAATTGCCAAATTGCTAGTGCACAATTTTTTCTTCTTTTTCATACATATGCATACGCATATATTTTTAATATATTTGTAGCGACTAGTTGAAATTAGATTAATAACAATCGTTGTTGCAGTTATAACAATTCAGGTTATTTTAGAACATATTGGAAAAAAAGAAAGGATGCATTAAAAGATTATTATTATTTATTTATTTATTTGTGCTACACGGTGAATTATTTTGCTAATACTTTTTTCATTTGGCGAATGCTTTTTATTTTTAATTAGCCAAATTACTAACGTTGGTAGCGTTAATCAAATGTCAGCGAGAACACTGGTCAAAAGAGAAATATTCTATAAAAACGGTGGAGTGACGATGCAGCAAAAGTTTCATATTTTTAACAGTGTAGCCTTTAACCTGGCTGTTTCGTTGCCGTGGATTGGTGGAAAGCTACAAATATTATCTTACCCAGTAAGCACTTTAATTTCACTCCTACCCCTCTCTTCCATGTTTGAAGACTGTCCCGATTCGCACTTGCATTTTATTCTCATTGATAGCCACAAAATATATTTACGTTTTATCAGTTTTTGCGAAGGAAACTTGAACATTTAAAAAAAGAAATAATAATAATAATTAAACTAAAATCACAAAGAAAAAAAATATATATTTAAAAAGTGATTTCGCGAAATCGAATAAAATATTTTTAGAACATTTTATTCAATTTATTATTATTATTTTTTTTTTTTTTTTTGAAAAACCTATTTAATTAAATACATCTAAAAACGATAGCATAAAAAATCTTAGAGTTTGAGTTATACTTAATTAAATTACTTCCCTTTCAGAATAAAAAATTATTGAATAAGAATTATTGAACTTTTTTATATTTCCTTAAAAACTAAAATTCTCCTTTGGTATAAAGATCACCATTTTCAATTACTTTACAAATTTATTAGACGAAAGAAATAATCTAATCAACTTTTTACCTGACATAGAGAATGGTTCATTAAATTTAATTACATAATTTTCAATTAGTACATTAACTAAATACGAACACAGATCAGCGTGCACTTTAAGTAAATGTAATCAATTTTATTATACAGGGTGACCCGGAATGCCGTGTGGCAATTTGAAGCGAAGGTAGAATCAGGTGGGGAATTATGACCAAGGAATAATTTCGACCTTCTCCACATCAGAAAAAACTATATAATATGTGGTAAAATTCTGTTCCACAGTTAGATATTAATTTCATAATGTATTTTTGATTTTAGATATTTTTTATCACTATTCTGAGAAATTTTTGAAATTCGGCCTAAGCCCAATCCACACACAAAAAAATTATCGGCCCGGTCCGGCACGTTATAAAAGCTAGAATCGACTCGAGCCCAACTGCATTGTTAATTAAAATTATTCAAAAAGCATACTTACTTATGCTCATATTTTATTTTGGGGTTATGTTCAAAATTCACGAATACAGAAAGGCGATATTAATGACTATTTAGGCAATTATGGGGCTATTATATATTAATGACTATTCAGGGTGGCCATTCTAATCTTGAAAAAAAATTCCCTGTATTTTCCCTGTACTGCAACGCGTTAATTCTATGCTGAGTGCGCAAAAATATATGCGTGTATGTATGCAGGTTAGGCATCTTATACCCAATTAATTGAACATTATATGATATGAGCAAATGAAAAAAACCCTTTAAACTTGTTACACTTATTATTAAATCCCACATTTTACATTATTAATAATAAAAGCAGTGAAGCAATACTCAAACATTCTGCTAAAAAATACTTTGAAATATTTGTAAATGAATCTTAAAATATCTAAAAATTTTGTATCTAATAATTTAAAGAATATAAAATTTTAAAGAATCTTACTTAAAAATTAATTATCTTGAACACATTCACAAAAATTGCAGAAATAAAAAAGAAAAGAAAAGAGGAAAAGCTACTTACTTTATGCATTCAAATTAATATTTATATTAAAATACAGGATACATAAAATATAGGATAACTTTGACACACAACAATGGTTTATTTTTTATTTTAAAAAATATCATAAGATAATATTCTGCTTTCAAAATGAAAGCCGAAAAAGAAATTCTGTTTGGATATAGTATGAAAAAAAAATTCCCTGTGTTTTCCAGAATTTTTTCCAAATTCCCAGGATTTTCCCTGTTTTAGGAAGGGATTTTAAAATTCCCTGTGTTTTCCCGGTTCTCCAGGTGGCGTGGCAACCCTGCTATTATATATTAGGCAATTATGCATTATAATAGCGCCGTGCGAAAGGAGGGCGGACGCCCCAGGTGCAATATTTAGGGGGCGCCAAATTTATACTACCAACCTCATTTTGAGGGGTTTAGCATCAAGTTGGGGGAAGGGAGGGGGGGCACCAAGTTGAAACTTTGTCCTGGGTACAGTTTTCTCTTCGCACGCCCCTGCAACTGTGTACATGAACACTGCTTAAAATCAGGCAATTATATTATTTTTGAAAATCTAGTAAAAAAATCAGTTTAGAAAGAAAGAACTGGGTGACAAAAGTAAATCATAATTTTAAAACTCTAGAAAGAAAAAAAGCAGATTTTTAAAATGAATCTCTGAAACTTATCAAATCAAACTAAATTTCTAAAGATTTCGCTAAACAAATGTACAACATATAAGTATAGTTTTTACGAATAACAAATTGGTGAAATACCAGACTAACTTGTGCTTGGGGGGAAAGAATTCGAGAAATGTACGGGTCATCTGACCAACAGGGTTGGCAAGTTTCTTCCGCAGTGGAAAAAACCGCGGAAAAAACCATGGAAAAAACCGGCCGGAAGAAATAGGTTTCTTCCAAGTGGAAAAAACTGTTTTTCTTTAAGAATTTACCATATATTTTCAATTTTGTAAAATATAATAAATATCTTCTTCCTATAATCTAAGATGAATTAATTTCACTAGACCAAAACAAATTTAATTAAGTATATGTGTTAAATTAATAATTACATCAGTTTTTTTAGTCAAGATCGCACACAACACTTATCTAGAGATCTTCAACCATTGACTAAATGAAAAGAAATTTTATCCAAAATATACAAAATCAGTTAAATGTTATCCATTTTAATTTAACCAACATATTTTTTTATTATTTAAATTTCTGAAACAAGTAGTAAATAGTAGTGATTCTTTACTAATGGTAGAATAAAACCCATTAAAATAAAAGCTTTTAATTTGCATCAATTTTATTAATGTAAATAATGTATAATAACTACTATATTAAATAGAGATCAATCAAAAATACTATTTCATTTTCGGCCAAAAATCTGAGTTTTGCCAAAAACGTGGGCGAAAATTCGGCCAGTTTGAAACACTTGATCAAAAATCTTGTTTCTTCCTTCGGAAATTTTCAATATTACTTTTTGATTTGGACTACATCAGCTCAAATGGATGTATTGCAATGAGCTTCATTGTTTATAATTATCAGTCATGATTTATCAATCATCTCGTAGAAAATTTTTACTTTAAACTGCATTAGATTTCAAATATTCTTTGAAAAAATTCTAAAATAACAAATGATCATTTACAAAAATCATTATAGAAGAAAAATCAAGATGTACATATCTAAAACTAAAATACTTTTTAATGAAATGAAATTCGTAGATTAGAAAATCTTTCTGTGTCATGGATGAATTAATTATGTATTATCTATACTAATATTATAAAGAGGAAAGATTTGATTGTTTGTTTGTTTGTTTGAATTGAATAGGCTCCAAAACTACTTGACGGTTTCGAAAAATTCTTTCACCGTTGGAAAGCTACACTATTTCCGGTGAACATAGGCTAATTTTTAATTGATTTATTCAAATATGTTCATTAATAATTCAAAATTTCATTATTTTTCATACAGAAACAATAAAAATTTTTCCGATAAAAAATAACCATTTTCTTTCCCGTTGCCAAGAAAATCAAAATATGGAACAATAGTTTCTCCTCGGCAATTAATTTTTAGTTGAACAGTATCCACGTGAAAAATTAAAATAAAAAAAATTCAAAGGAAAATAAATATGACGTCATTTATTATATTATCGGAAATTTTGTTTGCACAGATATCATATACACACCGAGGTAACTAATGGACACTAAATTGATGTTATTTTGCCTGACATGGCAACCCGACTATTGTTATTTAATTATTAATAAAATGTTTTTTATTTCCTTTCTCTTCTTTAAAATTATGTAAATTGTTTTATTTATACTTATTATTTAAATACTAATTGTTATTATTTTTTAAATAATAGAAAATAATTTAAATATGTATATGAAACTGGTATTCGAAAACGATGTTTCCGCCAAAATTAGTGCAAAAAATTATCGCGCCGACCTGGGCGCGTACATGAGAACTGCGCTGTTTTGTTTATGTATTAAGGATACTTTTAGATCATAAATCCGATTACAGAAAATTAGCCAGATTATTTAATTAGAAGTTATTAAATTTATATTTTTTTATTATGAAACAGCCGAAGAAAAGAAAATTTACTATTGCTGCCCGACTGGAGAATTAACCTTGATATTATTTGAGGAACTACTTTGATATACCCCCCCCCCCCCCAAATCGTAAATTTGGCGACTTTTTTTTCTCGCCAAGCAAAATACCCATTAAGTTAAATTAAGTTAAATACAAAAAATAAAATTAATTAAAATTAAGTTAAATACATTAATTAAAAATACATTAATTAAAAATAATAAATTAATTAAAAATACATTAATTAAAATTAAGTTAAATACAAAAAAGGAATACCTAAAAAATACAATGAATACATAAAAAATACAAATGAAGGAATGAAGCTGAGTAACAGCAAACCTAAAAGGTCTGTAGGAAAAGTGCGTAGGGAGTGCCAGATTTGGCGCGTAATTTTTGGGGGGGTATATCAAAGTAGCACCTTATTTGATTTTATGCTTGATGTTATTTTTAAAAACTATCGAAATGGCGAATTTTTAATTATTTGTTTACGTTTTTTTGTTTATATTATTGCAAACATTTTTCCACTATTATACACGCATCACCTTGGCGTGATTTTTTTTATGATGCCAATTTAAAGAATACTGCGTTTTCAAATACCGATTACATTTATATTACTTTTATTTATTTTCTATTATTTTAAAAAGGAAATAATAATAATAAACTAAGTCAATAAAAAATTATGGAACAAAACAATTTATATAATTTTAAAAGAGAAAAGAAAAATAATGAAATTGTTTACTCAAAAATAATCAACTATTAGCGGTGTAACGATCTCGATCAGTATAAAGCGAGTTACTACCTGAGAGTAACTGGCTTGGCCTTTTGCTCAACGGTTAAAGCACTCGCTTCCTGATCAGAGGTTCTCAGATCAAATCCAACTGGCGCCAATCTTCCTCATTGGTGACCCTGGACACGCACGCAACTCTCTCTCATCATCAACTTCTAGCGCACAACAATCAACTCACCTCATCATCAACAGATGGCAGCACCAAAACAATCTCTCTCAACGCAAAGCCTGTCCTCGCATCACAATATGCGTATGACAGCATTCATTCACGAGTGCATATCGCTCGTCAGACGTCAGTAATACGTCTTTCTCACTGGGGGCATACTCTGTAACGATCTCGATCAGTATAAAGCGAGTTACTACCTGAGAGTAACTGGCTTGGCCTTTTGCTCAACGGTTAAAGCATTCGCTTCCTGATCAGAGGTTCTCAGATCAAATCCAACTGGCGCCAATCTTCCTCAGCGGATTACCACGTGAGGCATAAAATCGCAATTTGCTGCAATCGCGCCAACGGGATTCGTAGATGACACCTGCAACTAAATATTATTGTTTACACAATTTGTTTATATATTTTGGTAATACTTGATAATCCCATCGACCAAAAAACTATCGCCAAAGTATAAGGCTAAATGTCAATGGATGATCGCAAATGTCACATTCATTTGACTTTAAATTTGTTATACGTAATTGTTACTTCATCAACCAATTTTAATTCGATATTTATTTGTATTTCTATTAACATTTTAGTAATTTATTGATTCTTTGGTTATTTAAAATAAAAATTATGTCCATTTGTATAATTTGGCGAAATTGATCGACGGAATAATCAAGTATTACCCATTATTTGTTTACAATCAATCTGGATATTTAAACTGTTAGAATTAGCGTACTTATCGGGCCCCCGCCAAGTCATACGCCAAGCAGTCGTTAAATCTGTGTTTTAGTCTTACTATTATATCTTTTTCATCTGCAGTTATTTCACTATCACCAAAAAAGCAATATTTTCAATGTTCGGAAAAATTATTATAATGAAAAAATATTTGCAATTTATTTATCATTCATTACAATTTAAAAAAATGTAAGGAAAAAAATGTATACTTTAAAATTGGTTAGGAAAAAAATATACATGAAATCTCGACAGCTGAAAATTTTGTTTTTCATAATTACGTAGCAGTTTTAATTAACGATAAGCCCTATCAACAGAACTTTGTCAAATATTAAACTATTAGACACTATTTCATTATCCCGTCGAACAAAAAACTATTGTCTAGCTATAAGATTAAATGCCAATAATGGATGATCGTAAATTTCACATTTATTTGAGGACAAACATGAAATAAGTCTGGTACATTTGTAACAATATCGTTTCTCACTTCAAATGTTTGACACTAAAAATCATAATGGAATTGATTACAGAAGGTAGAAAGATTTTATTAGATGCAAACTAAAGACTTATTTTTCTACAAAATTTAGTCATCAAGATTATTCTGATTTAAGGGCTACATGTTAGCAACTGTTTTATAAAAGGAAGAGGCAGTGAAACTGGTGTAATTTTAATGTTATTCAAATAATACAGCTTTAAAACACACTTTTTATGCTTCGTTGTTCTAATAAATATATAAGTGAAACACCCCTCTTCGTCTGCCACCCCTACGGAGGGCACCCTTTCCTTAGGGCCTATATCCATACGTGTAGATAAATGACCGTCATAAATATAAACAAACAAAAACTCTTCTTTATCTGTCAATAACTCTTTACATTTTTTACTCTATGCAGGCCTGTCCAACCTTTCAGTAACCAGGGGCGCCTCTTGGCACTAAACGAAGGGCGCCAATATTTACGTGACTTAAAACATGTGGCAATATTATCGCATAGTGTTAGTATACGCGGACGTCTTCACATAATGCAAATGAATCGTACAGCGGTAAACAAAAGATCCCTACAGTTATGGAGTTACGCGTATTAAATTTCAAATTATACATTTTTTTTTTATCAGAAGACTATATCAAAAATATTTGTTGTGTAAGGAGCCAGAAACTTTAATCGCGTCTATAATAACAATAATAATCCTTACTAATATTATAAATCGGAAAGTGAGTTTGTTTGTTTGTTTGTTCCGCTTTCACGCCGTAACTACTGAACCGATTGCTTTGAAATTTTGCAGACGTAAATTAAGAAGTCCGGATTAAATAATAGGGTAATTTTTATTTATTTTATTCAAATATTTTCCTTAATAATTCAAAATTTAATTATTTTTCATACAAAATCAATAGGCATTTTTCAGATAAAATTTAACCATTTTCCTTTCCTGTTGCCAAGAAAATAAAAAATTGGAACAATAATTTTTCAGCGGCAATGAATTTTTAATAGAAAACTTCCACGCGAAAAACTACAATAAAATAATTTAAAAGAAAATAAATATGACGTCATGTTTGAAATAAAAATAAAAGGTGTATTTTTATAATACATTTAACAAGGATATTTGTTTAGTTAATGGGAATTTTTGTGTAAAATATGGTGACATAAATTAAAAGTAAAAAGAATGAAAAAGAATTACATTTTTAATAAAATGGTTCACTCATGAAAATGTGACGTCATAGTTTAAATAAAACAGGTACTTTATAGCAGTCGTTAAAAATACAAGGGGTATGAATATCAGTAGCTAATTGAGCGAGATAAATAATGACGTCATATTTAAAATGAATCAGAAATACTTTTTACTTATACTAATTAAGTTATAAGTTATATACAAATGAATATTTTTAGTCAAAACTCATAATTATCAATGGAAGAAATTTTTTGTGGGGAAAAGGTGGAAAATAAAATCACTGATTAATATATTTTTGGCTCGATTTTTTAACACTTTCGAACAAAGTTGAAAAGTTATTATGCTTTCGGTTTGTCTGTCTGTCTGGTCGCTTTCCAACTTTCGTAAATATACTCCGATTTCCATGAAATTTTTGGACATTATTAACATTTACCTAGCACGAATACCTATTGAAAATGAAGTTTCTACCATGATTAGTTTATTTACAGGGATAGTCAAAAAATTTTCTTATATTACGGCATTATGGGGAAAAATCGTTTTAATAAAATTTAACGATGTTACATCCTGTAGAACATATTCAAATTTATATGCATTTACAAAGTGCACTAAAATATGCATTTTGTAAAGTATGTAGTGAAAAGGGCACTTACTATTCATTTACAGGGTCAGACAGAAGAATTCCATTGCATAGGAATAAAGGGAGGAACAGTTTCCGACATATTTTAATTATGGTAAACGATTTCATGTATAATCAAATTGATATATGTTGCTGAGGCTTAATGTAAGTTATTTCATGCATAATACGAAGTGCACAGCATTTACAGGGACACACAAAAGATTTCAAATATTATATATTCTATCCGAAGTACTGTATATCATGGGTGATGACTGTTGCATGGATGAAATGCATTTTGAATTATGATAGGTGCTTTTAAGTTTCGCTAAATGTATGCATATTAAATGGAGAGTATAAATGGTAATAGTATAAATAGTTAAATTTAGATATACAGGGTTACACAAAAGATCTCGGAAAGATTACTGAATATGAGCGTAATTTACTTAAAGGTGGTTTTTAAATAAAATATCCACTTTTATTTTGAACTGCATTTAGTAAACTGAGAAATGTTTGTAGTATATATATATATAAAATGATAAACAGGGTCCCGCAAAGAGCTAGATACAAGGTTGTCTTGGGATGATAATTTCTGAAAATGTAATTTAGGTAGTAATAAGAAATATTTTTGTTTGAAATAAATTTTAGAAAGATACTTTCGTGTATTAAAGGCACTTGGAAAACTACAGGGCAGAACAAAAGAATTCAAGAATGTTTCTATCTATTAGTATTAATCGCTGAAAGGAAAATTTTGACCAGCAAACAAATTAGCAACTAGGGATTATCAGAAGTTTTTTTACCATAAATTCGCGATAAAAAGTTAATTACACATGCTTTTCATCATCGAAATTTTTTGCTTGATTGATCAATTATTTCTTCTTTAAATGTTATGTGAACGAAGTCACAGGTAACTGCTAGTTTTATATAAAAATAAAGTTTTTGGATTATTAACAGTTTTACATAAATAATAAATACTGTACATATAATTAATTTCAATTATGTATATTTATGTATGTATTAATTACTTTAAAACATACAATTTAATTACTTGATTTTTTTTTAATGTTATCATTTTCGGTGAAAAAGTAGGAAGGTTACCTAAATTTGGTTTTGACCTTAAAAACCTATGTTGATCTATCAATGGGTCGGTGTTAAAAAAAGTCATTAAAATCTTTATTTTTCTTAGTATAATGTATAATGCAACATAGTATAGCAAAAAGTTTTTTAGCAGTAGGATGCTGTAATTAATTTCTCAAATTAAATTGGATAAAAGCAAAAAATGAAGATTTTTTTTCAAGTCCTACACTTCAGGATAGTTTTAAAGCATTTTGACATACTACCCATAGATGTTTTTAGAACACTAATATTTTAAAATCAGCATTGAAATGTTCATGCTATATGAAAAATATAAAAAATTACAAATTTATTTATTTACTGTGTTGCACAGTTTAAAATAATACACATTTATATGAAAGTAATATATTTTTGTATGAAAAATAAACAATTTGTAGGTAGTTTCTTTTTCTTTTTTTTATAAATGGAACAATTAATAAAGAAAACTCATTCCATGATATAAAATCCCAACCTTTATAGTAGTAAAAATCCATCACCTGAAAATGTCTGCTGAACCCGAAGTTTGTAATTAAAAAAATAACTGATCTTTGCAAAAATATTTTTAATAATAATTAAATTTTCCAATTTAGATTTGCTGTAATTATACTTTAATTCTATTACATAGTTAATATACTTTAACTTTCAGCGTTTGTTTTGGTTTCGGTGGTTTCTTCCAGTTTTTTCCATTTCTTCCGGTTTTTTCCAGTTTCTTCCACTATCCTGGAAGAAATAGGTTTCTTCCGGAAGAAACCCAACCCTGCTGACCAATAACGGGCTGACACGGACAAAACATTTAGATTTTATTTCGGGCTGAGACCAGACCTGGAAATTTTAGCTAATACAGCTCTCTAGGAGAATTGAAGTGCAGATCAAAAAAGAAGTCTGGGAGAAAAAGAAGTCACTTAAGATATTTACATGTTATTTTACATTCAATCTTTCTTAAGTACAGTATAGAACTATTTTTAGAAGACAACTTAACTTTTGTTTAACCTTGAATTTTCTTTTATTGCATTTTATAGTAATATTGATATTGTAATTTATCTTTATTTATTTGTATTATAATACAATGCCAGCAAAAAAAATCTTGACACTTAAGCCAGAATCTCAATGTTCGAATGTTTCGTTTTATTTTTTCCAATTTAAATAGAAGAGGCGCGTGAGACTTTCTATCACTCGTTGGTTGCATGGAGGGGGGGGGGGGGGGAGTTCTTGCAGAATAACGTGATGTAGAGTTGTCCCTTTATTTTTTTAAGTTCTGGTAGTGGTTTGAAAAGAGGGATTTTTTAAATTATTTTCTCTACAAAATAACTCTTCGAATGGATATAATCGACGTAAAAAGCTTATAATTTTTTAAGAACCTCGTGATTTGACTTTATTAGAACAAAATGTTTCTGTAAGTCGTAAAGCCTTAGATTTACAAGCATCAGGGCAAACTATATATGCCTTTAAAAAGGCAAGGCTGATTTACTACATGGTAGTACATCAAAACGAAAGATCGGTTCAAAAAGCCACAGAAAGACTTCAGCCAGTTTGAGAATTTTTTAAAACGTGACGTGTTGTAACAACTATAACAACTGCAGAAATAAAAAATAATCATTACTAATGACTTTATCAGTAAGGATTATCTGCCACAAATTTCACATTTTGGAGTAAGTGTCAAGGTTTTTCTTTTCTCTGGCACTTTATAGTGTACTAACAAAATTTTGAATTGCAACTATTGCAACGAGGGGCAGCATGTTAGAATGCACTGTTAGAATGCTTGTGCGCATGCCAAACTAGTGCCGCAATTTTGCAGTCATGTGACCCAGTTTAGTTGTTATTCTTTAGCTGAAATTGCGGCACGTTGTGTTTTAGCGGTTCTTATCCCAAATTATTCTGTTTTATGGCAGGAATATTCCCCACATAATGTCTTACGAACATCAATTAATCAAATAGCGGATTATCACCCCCAAAATCATCTCATACATTTACTGATATACCACCTTTGTAATGTCCTCACTTGGCAGAATGCCAAGCCGAATCCATTCACACTTAAGGGAATAGCATATGAGGCCAAGATTGCTTCTACGTATTCATGTAAATGATATTAAATATTGTTTTCTATTTTTTGTTCCGAATAAAATTTTATTTTAAATTAATTAGATTGTGCACCTTCTATCAGTTCTCGGAATAACTTTTCCAAAATATATATTTTCTCCTACATTTTTGTCAATTTTAATAAAAGCATGTCTTTTTTTTACATTTATATTTATGGCTAAAATGCAGTTTTAACGATTGCTTGGCATCTGACTTGGCGGCTATACGATAAATTCGCCAATTCTAACAACCTAAATATTCAGGGCACATGTATGTCATACACTCACTAGGATTTACTTGGCGTCAAAATGGCGTTATTTTGCCTAATGTGGTAACCCTGATATTGTTGTTTATTTTTTGATAAACTGTTTATTTACCTTAATTTTTCTTTTATTGAAATTACATTAAATGTTTTATGTTCTATAGTTAATAGTTTTTAAAATTTAATATATTTAAAAATTGTTTTATTTATTGTTATTTTTTTAAATAATAGAAAATAATTTAAAGATGTATATTTAACCAGTATTCGAAAATGAGGTTTTCGCCAAATTGACGTTGGAAAAAAAAATTTCCAAACCTTATAAGTATATGACATCTGCGCCATATTCATATCTAATGCATGCAAATAATATAAATAAATAATGTACACAGTAATGTAAAGAAACATATTTAAAAAATTGCTAATCTGGTATGTTTTAAAATCACGCCATGTTGCCATTACTTCTAAAAAGATTAAGTTGCACTATATTGCGAGTGAAAAGTTAAGCTAAATTTAATAATCATACCTTTAAATCGTCTTTTTTATTATACTTGTCTTTTTATAACTTATTTCGTGTAACAAAATTACAATGTAATTTTAAAAACAGATAATTCAATTACAGAAACAAAAAGGTATCCCCCCCTCAAAAAAAAAAAAAAAAAAAACTTGACACATCTAGGGTGGTTTAATAAACAAACTCATCTCGAGATGGTACTAACTTCCCCATTTTTGACATGTACTCGCTCTTTTCGCCCATGCGCAGTTCTGTCCAGGTTCCTCTCAAACGTGGTTCATAAGTATCTGTGTTTTGTGCTCGTTAGATTTTTGTGCAAATACATAAACAAGTAAGAAATTGTACGCCAAACGTAGCAAATAAGATGTGTTTGTACTATAATTAGATAAATATTCAGATCTCTCTTATAAAAAAAAAAATGCAAATTTATTTTGTATTATATTAATTTTATTTTATGAAATAAAGTTTCAGTACATTTTACAAAAAATGCGATTGAAGTTTTTTTTTCAATTTGGCCGTAATGTAACGGAATACTTTTGATGGTCCCTGTCATTGAACTAGACATATGATTTTCATAAAATTTTAAAGGTCTCGACAAAATTCTGCAACAATTATGCTTCTTAAAATTCGAACCATTCAGTTGAGTTATTTTTGAATTGTTATATGCAGACAGACTTACGAACCAGACGAGGACGCTAGGTGCTACGTATTTATATAATCAGGAATGCACCAAACAAGTTGGAAATTGCACGTGAACGTAGCAAATGAGGTGCGTTCATACGATAACGAAGTTTTAAAAATATTCAGATCTTGCTGATATAGTAGAGCGTACTTCGGATACAATATAGTAGTCGAAATCTTTACGTTTCTGTGAATATGCAGGAAGTAATTTTTATTACACCTCAGCAACGTATATCTTATTCATAAAATGTGAAATAGTTGAATATTATTAAAACATGTACCAAACCATGTTTCCCCATATAGCATTATATAGTGGAATACTTTTGTGCGGCCCTGTAATTTAATAATAAAAATTCTTTGCATCACAGATTGTACAGAATGCATATTTTAGTATATATTTCATAGATTCATACCAATTCTATTATGTTCGAATGAGTGTAACATCATTAAAGGGCATTTGAATCTTTTTCCCCATTGACCGTAATGTAACGGAATACTTTTGATTGTCCCTGTAAATGATCTATGCATCCGACTTTCATAACATTGGAAATCACTCGACAAAATCTATACATATAATAAAACAGTAGGACCCGGTGTGTCTGTACATTGAAGATAATTGACAAAAATGGAGTCAGGGCGATAAAAGAAAACCAATGAAACACAAAAAAAAATTTTTTTGTCTGTCTGTCTGTCTGTCTGTCTGTTTGTTCGAGGTTATCTTCGTAACTACTGAATGGATTTTTATGCGGTTTTCACTAATGAAGAATGCACACTCCCGGGCAGTGTATAGGCTTTGTTTCATCAAAATCGGACAACAGACAAAAAAGTAACAAAAAGAAACAAAAGAAACTATTAGGTGCGCTGCTCACGTTTTTTAGTACATAACGTTTTTTAGTACATATAAAATCCAATAGATGTCACTGTGCGATTTTAAAACGCGCTATCGTTATGTTTTCGCCAGTCTACTTAAGTATGAGAAAGTTTCAAGCTGGCTGTCGTTCCATGTGGTTTAGTCGGTAGAACGTCAGTGCGCCATACTGATGGCCCGGGTTCGATTCCCAGCATGGAATTTTTTTTCACTATGTTGGCATTAACGCCTATAAGCAATTAAAAGAATTTGAAATATTGTATTCAAGGCGAATTTTCTCTCTGGGAAAATTTCCTTGCATTAATATGTCAGTGTAATTTTTTTTTCGATTTAATTTTTTTTTTCGAAACTTTGTTTTTCTTAAAAAATTACAGTAAATATTTGATATTTCCCAACGTTTTTTGAATGATCGACTTGCTTTTTTTTTTTTTTAATGTATGTCTGAACCTTATCTAACTACTTCTTCAAGATTTCTTTAGATAAACCGACCAGCGTAGCGGGCGAAGGCCGCTAGTTATGTAATAAATATACGTTTTAAGTTTCAAACGATTAAAATGCATTTGAAACTTTTTTCCCCATTGACCATAATGTCAGGGAATACTTTTGATCGTCCTTGTAATTGATCTATCCATCCGATTTTCATAAAATTTGAAATGACTCTTTGCGTTGTTATATGCGGACAGACAGACTGACGGACTGAGCGACAACAATAGGTGCTACGTATTTATATAATCAGGAACGCACCAAAAAAGGAAATAATGATTAATTATCAATCGTAAACACATACAGTGCACCACTCCAAAGCCAATGGACTGACTTTAACACAATTCAACAGAGAAGTTATTAATGTATTGCATTGCATATAAGTTGGTCAATGGATTGAAGGTTAATAACAGATCTCGTTACACCAATTTAATACAATTCCACAGAGTAGTTATTATTGCATTGCATATAGGTTCTAAGAAATTTAAACATCAACACAATTACTTAAATATAAATACTATCATTATTTGAAAATAAAGAATTGAAAATGTGATAGACCACCCGAAAACACGATTTTAATGTTCGACTGGTGCAGTGTTAAATTCAGACATTTTTCTCCGGGAGGGATTTCTGTGGCTCTGGGGAAAAGGCATTATAAAGTTCCGTGGCGGAAATTGCACTTTTTGAACACAAAAAACACAAAATCCTAAATCTTCCGGGGAGATATCTCATTGCTTCGGAGGGGGGGGGGGAGATGCCCTCGGAATGCCCACCCCCTAAATTAAACATTGGACTCGTAGGGTTTCCATTGTGTTTTCCTTGCTCGCAGTCCTCTACATTTTTATACTTTTCAGCGCCAGTAAACCCAATGATCAACCTATAGTCGAAGAGCTGACCGCACAAAACTCTAAGTCATTGAGCACAAGAAAAATTTCTTTATTTTATGGAAGAATAGTAATAGAGGAATCTAATGATCCATGTCTGCCAGAAGCGAAGTGCATAAGCCAAAAATTGATACCACTAGTCGTTGACTTGTAGGCGTAGCATTATGTTTTCCTGCATCCAGTTTTCCGTGTTTTCATACTTTTGATTGTATGGCAACCACAATGTTAAACCTATGAGTGTAAACTACTAGTGGTATTAATTTTTGGCTTATGCACCTCTTCGCTTCCGGCAGACATCGATTATTAGATTCCCCCAATTACTACTCTTCCATAAAATATTTTTTTTGTGTGTGTTCGATGACTTAGGGTTTTGTGGGGTCGACTCTTGGACTACTACGATTCACCCACTAAAATCGGATCTGTAGGTGGTTTCAACCAAGATATGATTTGGCAGACAAGTTGCATTCGAATATGCGAATCAAATTTTAACTAATTCTGGATTTTCAGCCTCCAACAAGATGAGGCGATTGTCAGTGTTACTGCTTCCTGGTCGCATATTAGCAACCTTTATATGGATACGGACATGGGAAAGAATTCTGTGCTGTGATTGGCTAATCGGTTCTCTCGTCCCTTTAATGGGAATTTAATGGTGTTGTCTTTCGCCCTTTTAACCGGAGATGAAAAGGCGTCTATGTTTGTCATAAAAAAGTTGTTATTCGAATCTGTGTGATAGACCAAAAATTGATATTTTTTCTTTGAAATTTCACATTTGTATAAATAAAAATCTTGTGACTAGAAGTCTATAATACTGGACATCATAAAACCATATTGGTTTTTTGTTCCCTCTCCCCTGCACTATGACGAGTAACCTGTTTGTGACGCACAACACTGCTCCATAACATAAGCCAATCGGAGCACAGGATTTTTTTCCCATGTCCGTATCCATGTAAAGGTTGCTTATATGCTTCCCGATCTATAACTACAATCGGACCCTGATTTAACAAATCCTTGTTTAACGAATTTTATTTATCCCCTGACTAAAATGAAGGCATAAACACCTATTTAACAAATAATAAACCCCGAATTAATGAATTTTTTCAACAGCCAAGGAAGCTGTTTTATTATTTTGGGTCAAAAAAAAAAAAAAAAAAAAAAAAAACATTTGAAAGTTAATTACAGAAAGCTGTTTATGATAAATGTATAGCATCGTTAGACAAAAATTCGGTGGAAAGAACACAAAGTGTTGTTCTATTACATTGTGTGTTCTAAAATAAATTAAATTGTATGTTCTATATTTTGTGAGGGAATCTTGGGACAAATGCGATTGAAAAATGCTTCCAGAAAGTGGGATTTTCAGGCACACAAGTAAGTGGAAAGTGATGAAGATATCGCCCCTTCCAAATATTTTTAGCTTCCGAAAAAGTTACAAGGAAAGACATCGGTTCAATATTGTGGCATGTGATGACCGATTCTCATGCAAAATTCGATTATGAAATTCCCATTAAAACGATTATTATGTTTCTTACAGTTTCCAAACCATATAAAAAGCATAAGAAAAAGAAACATACATACCTCATGAAACAGGGTGCAGATAATTCAATATTTTCTTCTGTCCATAAAGTCGAAAAAGAACTTTTTTCCAATTTATTTTTAAATGCTTTAAGTGATCAAGTAAAAATAACACAAAAACCTTATAGTTTTAAAATTATGTGTGTGTGTGATGTGTGTAATTAACTTTCAAAATCCAGAATTAGTTAAAATTAATGATCAGTTATTTGTTTTTTGAAAAAGTTGCCATAAGTGCAATGAAACATGTAAAACTATAAGGTTTTTGTGTTATTTTTACTTGATCACTTAAAGTATTTAAAAATAAATTGATATTTTAAAGTGGTGTTTTATATTATATGTAACTTTTTTCCAATCATAGAAATTCTCAAACATCTATGACACGGATCTTTAAAATTTAAAATTAATTAGTGCAAACTATTCGCTGCATTTTTAGCTGCTGGATAAAAAGTGCACAGTTTTTAATTATGAATATTTTTGTGTCGTGGCTTATTAGAGCTTTCATACAAGGTAAGTGCAGATATATTTATTTTTCACTTTCGACCCTGATATTATGAATAAACCCGATTTCCGGTCCCGTTATAGTCCATTCAGTTTATGGTCCCAATGAATTCATTAAATCGGGGTCCGACTGTATTTGTATTAGTAATAACATCATGATAAAATTTATCATCATGATTTATCATCATGATAGAACTTTCTTTTCCTAAAACGCTGTCAAGAAAAGAAAGATTTTTAAACATTTTCTAGCAAACTTTATTTACCTTTTATAAGTATATCAGACTTGTTATTTTATAGGATGACATTCAGAATAACAAATACACAAGAAATTTTTCAATATTTACACCACTTTATACATAGATTGAGATACAATTTAGTATATACATGAATAAAACAATATCCAAAACATATACTGTAAGCAAAATATATATTGTATTGGTACATAAATAGTCTAAAATTAGACATTTTCTTCTTTGACCACCATTAGCATTTTACAATCGCAAATATTAGCTCATATTTTGAATGTGTAAATCGAAAACTGTTTTTTATGTTGATATTATATAATTTTTTAATGGTATTTTAGAATTTAAAATGAAACAAGTGAAAATAAGAGACATGTATTTTGAATAAAATAAATTAAAGGTTTATATTTTAAATTAAAAATATGTAATATGATATAAGAACAATATTTGGTGACTTATCACTTGAATGACATAAAGGCACTTTATTTACTAATGAAGAATATATGGATTGAATCTTCGGGTAAACATATAATACTCACTAGCAAAAGCCATGCTTTGTTTGGATTCGCGAAGCATTATGCTATAAGATAAATATTTCAAAGTAATAATATATTTTTAAAATTACTTTTGCATCTTTATCAAGCAAAAATGTAATTTTATGTTTCGGCGCATTTTAATTTTAGAAATGTATTTCAACCAAATAACTAAGAATTTCCTCAGATTGTTTATTTATGATATAAGACTGATATAAATAAAAATATTTTCGAAGTAGAGTTATACAAAATCATTAATTTTATTTGTTTACAATTCTTTTATTGCCACTTCTCAAAAACATAATGTAATTCTTTTAAAATTCATAAATATCGTCTGCTTAAATGATTTCACAAAATAAGAATAAATTGTGTATTTGAATTCCAAACACAGAAAAAAACTTTTACAATTGAATGTTAATAAGAGAATTTTCACAATCGCGTTTGTAATGACCGAAAGATGGCGTTGTAATAGACCTGATAATCGTTTGTTTACGTTTGTTTGTTTACGTTCCATGCTGTAGCACTGTAGCATAGAACCAGTTTAAAGAACTATTTAAAGTGCAGTTTTTTATCTTTTTTATTTAATTATGGGAGATAAATTACAAATATCGACAATTTTAGAATTTGTAGATGCTGGAAAATCTAGTAATTGCTTTAGAGAAGCTGAAGCATGAAAGCATTGTGTTGCTGTCATGCTATTTTGCCATGAGTAAGTCAAATGTATTTTTTTATATTATAGATCTAAACTTTGTGTATAAAATTTTGATTTTAGATAATTTTAATACAAAGAACCCAACGTTGCACGCGTTATAGAACTGTTTATTTATTTATCGGCCTTTTAAACACTGATTTCATGCTCACGGTATCAGTTCTATTTCGTTTTTCAGACTTTGTCCGCAAGAGGGCGTCTATTTCATTTCAAACGCGAATAATTTTTCTAAAAAAAGTATTTTATAAATTTTATAAAAGAAATCATGAAACTATACATAATTAAAAGGAATGAGCATAGTTTGAACATCTGAAAGCAGTTTTTGAGATATTTTATCAAAATAATGAAAATATATTTTATTTATTTATTTATTTAATGATGATTCTAGCTATAATTACTGACCCCATGATTTAAGTTTTTCTTCTGAAAACGTACGTGTTTCACTTTTTATTTGAAAAAATGCGTTCATAATGGAAAAACATGTGAAATAAATTAATTAAAATAATAAATTTTTGAAAAGTATTTCTGTAAAAAAAAAATAATATTCTGCAAATCTACAGATCATAATTTATATTTGTTAGGGATGGGACGAATATTCGGCCACTATTCGGTATTTGGCCTTTTCGGCCCTTTTGCCGAATATTCGGTTGGCCGAATATTGAAGGCTTGTTGACCGAATACCTTTAGCCGAATATTTAGATATCTGGCCGAATATTGGTAAAATCTTGCCGAATAGTGAAAAATATCTTGTCAAATTAGTTTAGGATTTAAAGAGTTTCATTTCTTACAATTTTTTTTTTTTTTTTTTTTTTTTTTCTAATCCAAATTGGCTATTTTATTCATGAAGTCATTCTCATTCTTACTTACAAAATAGACAATCATTCAATTGCTAAAAAATACACAGCCTTTCTGTATTTCTTATAAAAGTGAACAGGGTTGCAAAAAACCCACCTGCCCAAAAAACCCAGGTGGGTTTTATTGGGTAAAACCCACTCTAAAAAACCCAATAAAACCCACATTAAAGTGGGTTTTATTGGGGTTTTTTAATATCTGTGGTCAAAGTGTTTAATATTCAGCAGGTTTTATATTAGTTTTTTAACTTTTGTGTTTAAAAAATTACACTATCCTATCAAAATAGATTGTGAGTGTACTGCTAAATATGACAAAGCCAAAATTGTCAAAATAAAATATTGCGCTTAATTCTTAAAAAACTTTTTAATATTATGAAAAAAAACGGCCAAAATCAATGTATGTAACTAATTATGACATTTTCACATCGATGAAAAATGAAAAAATCTTTTATTTAAAGATTTAACAATGTAAAATTTCATAATGTCGCAACCAGATACAAATTTGACTAATTCCCTTTTGGCCAGTATTGGTTAAAAAAAAAAAAAAAAAGAGGGTGAAAGGAGGGGACTTTTTTCAAAACACTCGAATATATACATATATTGTTCATTTAAATCAGGATTTTTACCCAATATTTTTATTTTCTAATAGATATTGTACCATCCATACTTGTTTATAAAAATAAACATCATTGTTTATTATATAAGTATTATAAATTCATTTCAAAATATTCAAATTAAATAATTATAATCAGTTATATAGATACCGTAAAATACCGTTAATCCCCCCCCCCCCCCAAACGAAATGAAAAATCGTGCAATAGTTAGAGGGGGGCGCTTACACGGGATTTTTTCGTGATCGTTCAACAAAATTGACAGAAATGAATCATCATGAAATGAATCGTTGAATGAATCATAAATTTTGATACTTGAAAAAATTTGGGTTTTTTTTTTTTAAAAACGTAAATTCTGTCGAAAAATCGCAGAAAAAAGGAGAAATTAGTAAAAAAAGCCAAAACAAGCATGAAATCAATTAAAAATCTTGAAAAAATGCATATTTCATCAAAGATTCATTCATTTCAAAATGATTCATCCCACTCCCAATCGCCTTTGAGAATCGGGAGGGAGGGCGCTTTCTCGCTATTTTTTGAAAATTTCAAATTTTTTATAAAGTGGGGAGGGGGCGTTTGATCGAGAAGGGCGGATTAACGGGATTTTACGGTAATTGAAATTCATTTGTAAAATATTTTTAGTAATACCTCTGTATTATGTTTAGAGAATAAACTGCTCTATACAATGAACCATAGATATATTGAAAATATTATCAAACATCCTTTGATTGATAAAAAAAAAACATTTCTTTAAAAAATGTGTTCTTAGTGGAGAATATTGATAAAAAGTAATTATTAAAATAGCTTTCAAATATGTGCTATGTGGTTATTATATTATCCTTACTAATATTATAAATCGGAAAGTGAGTTTGTTTGTTTGTTCCGCTTTCACGCCGTAACTACTGAACCGATTGCTTTGAAATTTTGCAGACGTAAAGTTAGAAGTCCGGATTAAATAATAGGGTACCTTTTATCCCGGAAAAAATTGATATTCCGGCGAGAAAACAAAAATATAGTTTGCTTGATGGATGGATTGGAGATGGCGCTGTGTGTCGTTTAAAACAAGATAAAATATTGCAAACGAATATAAACATGTAAATTTGGAAGCTAAATGATACGATAATGAATCCCCGAAAATGAGGAATTCCCGAGGGATGACGTGCAATTTGTTTTATCGTCTAAACTGTTTTTTTACATCTACTTATATATTGCAAACAAATATGAACATGTAAATTTAGAAGCTAAATGATACGATAATGAATCCTCGAAAATGAGGAATTCCCGAGGGATGATGTACTATTTGTTTTATCGTCTAAAATGTTTTTTTTACATCTACTTATCCTGAAATAACTATAAGTCAACGAATTACTAATTGGTATAAGTATTAGTTACGTTATTTAGTTCTTGAGGTATGCGATAGATGGCGCTGGGTGTTTTTAAAACGTGGTAATGATGTGCAGTAGCTGTATAATAGTTAGGTTAGGTTAGTTTAGTGCTTTTTTCTGGATAGATATCTAAAGTAGTTATTGTTTTTTCGATAGGTAATTACGTCGCTTTGTTCGTTGTTTAGATTGTTATAGTGTAGTTTGGGATTTTAGTTTAGTTTAGGTTTATAGTTTACTCATATTTTCACAATGCCTCACAAACGTAAATCTAATTTGTCGAGCACCTCATCTAAAGCTCGGGCAATTTTCATTGCCCGATCTCAAGAATCGTCTCTCCATGCTGAATTAAGAAGGCGCGAACTGATATCCTTGAAGTCAAGGATATCTATTAAAAGCATTTACACAGCAGAGCAAAGACGCATGCAGAGCGCCTTGGCTGTAAAGTATGCCCTTGTAATTTAAGAAGTGTATTTGAAAGAAAAATCAAAAACAAATTTATAAACAAATAACTAGTTTTATTTAATCAAATAAAAAACATAATGGATTTAAAAATATCAAAATTAAAAAAACATTAACATATGCTCAAATAACTTAACACATAAAATAAAGACCAATAATGTTTATTCAAATTGGATGGACCAGAGCACCAATAAATTATCTATTATAATTTAAATCTTATATTAAATCCACTTAATTAATTCCTTTCAATAAGAGACCAAAACTAATTTAAATTTATCCAAATATTATTTCTATATCAACTTATGTTAAGCTTAATTAAATTTAAAGATTCTACTTTACCCACTTCATCTCCTCCCCTAAAAAGTAACCTTCAGGCTAGCCAAACTAAATTATGAAAAAGATTTCTCTAAAACATTCCACGCTGCCACTAGCAATGTTTTCCAACAACACCATTACTGCCACTAATGGTATTCCCCAACTTTGTCCTGTTGCTGCCACCTAGGACTTTATTTGGGGGGAGAGAAAAGAGAATAATACAAAAATGAATTCCTATACTATAGTAAAAAGATCTTACAAAGAAATCACAGCGAGAACAGTCTTTAGAATTCCTTAAAAGTTGAAAAAGAATTTCGGTGCTACCGACACACAACAACTTCCAGTACATGGCACGGCTATCCAGAAAGCACGGGTCTGAAACTACTCTTGCCGCGGTCGATCCGTAACACCTAAACCGGATTAAATATCCGCTGGTTCCTTTGGATCCAGTCTACAACACTAAAGCATAAAAGGAATCATTTTTGATAAAAAGATAAGCTTGGCTAGATTAATATTCGACCAGACCAATATCTGGGACAATAAAGAAAAACTATACTTTGAAAATAGGAGAAGAAAAAGACAAGGTAAAAGTTATTATTTCTAAAAACATTTAAAAAGGAAAAACCTGTTTAAAAACACGTTGTCGGTAGAGATGCACCGGATGTGGATTTTTGCCGGATACCGAATAACGGATATCCGGCACAAAATTTTACCGAATATCCGGTATCCGGCCGAATAATTTCTCATTTTTAATTTTAATAATATTTCAATTTTATGCTTGTTTAAAGAGAAAAAAAAAATTGTAATTTTATATTATGCAAGTATTAATAGATTTCAATTCACTTATTAAGTCAAAGTTACTTAAAAACATAGTAATAATTAAATATTGAAATGTAATAATATTTTGCCTTTTCAATATTACTTATAAAACTTCTAACTTTACATGCATATTTTTTTCTACCCTTCTTTAGTCTCTATCACCAGATTTAGGTAGTGTCTTGATGTTTTTATAGATGCATTGTATCGATTAACTAACAGAAAAAAAATATTTTTACCTTGTTGACACATAATTAACAAAAATGGGATAGTTATGTACTCTTCTTGACTCTGAGTGAGCATTACAGTTTTCCTATTAAGCTCTTTTTGCATTGTAGAGCAAGTTTCAGAATGAACTTTATTTAAAATATCACTTGCAATTTTAACATGAGCGGGTGACTTATATAACAAGGCGTAGTTCAATTGTTTTGGAAATTTTTACTAAAATATGTTTTATTTAAAAATGCAATTTGTATATTTAATGATTTTTTTTCTTTTGTTTTTACCACATTTTTTTCTATTGTTGACTGCTTAACTTGTGCAATTGATGTTCCAGCAAAAATTGAATGGTTTCTTTATTATCAGCACCATTTTGTTCTTGATTTTCTAAAGAAACACACTTTGAATCTGGAGTATGAATATTCATAAATAAACTCTTTAGTTTGTTGGAAACTTTATTTTTCTACATAGTTTTTAATCCTCAATACTTTAGCACTTATAAGATGGCCCCATTGTACACATTTCAGACTCGGATTTTTGACGTATTAACAGCAACTTCATAAAACTTTTAGATTAGATATTTATACCTTTCTCTTTTGTTGATATTAATAATTCAAATTAATAATAAAGTTATTAACAAAACACTTGAGAAGAACTATAAAAGTCTACTACTTCATTACCAAAAAAAAAAAAAAAAAAAAAAATGAAAGCAAAACAAAGTTGAAATTGTAGTTGATATTCTAGTTTTGGTTTTACAATTACAGTTATGACAGAATTATTGAACACTGCAGTTAAATTTTGAATGGTGAAAATTACAATAAAACTTTTGAGAGGTGTAAAATTACTTCATTACTGAAATTTAAGAACAATTTTTAAGAGAAATAAAAAATGTGAAGTTGAAGTACATATTCTAGTTTTGTTTTTACAATTGCTGTTATAAGCTATGACAAAATATTGTCATACTTTAAATATATCTTCATTTACATATAAACATTATAATTTCATAATTGTGAAAATATACAAGTATTTATTTTTGTTAACATTGCTTTTTAATAAGATAAGGTATGCAAGGAGCAAATTAGTTTTACATTTGTTTTTAAATATAAAAAACAGAATTTAAAAAATGTTTTACTATCCGGCAGCCGGATATTAAAATATTCGGCCGGAACGAATATCCGGTTCGAGTGCCGAATAAGCAGTATATCCGGCAGGAGCCGGATATCCAGTGCATCCCTAGTTGTCGGCGGCAATGGCTGTTTTCGCCTTTAAGGAGATTCTTATGAAACTTGAATTTCCATAGCTAAATCAACGAAAGTTCAACTAATAGATCAACTTTCAAAAACATTCTTTTCATCTTCATTTAGCCCCTAATCTCTAACGTCCAAGCCATCATTACTTGCGAGATTTCACATTTCCCTCATAACAGCTTAAAAACTTCTTGTTCATATTGCACCGGCGATATATTCATTACTTCAAAACATACGGACGAAACATCAGACACTAAAACACAACAAACTAGTTTAAAAACAAGAGCATAAAAAGCCTCATTCCCCGTTCCTTCCTTCTGCTATAAATAGCTACCGGCAATGCCCACTTACGTCATCTTTCACCGACGAGAAACGCCACCTTTGGTTTCTAGAAGTTACCTGTGAGATCGGACCAATGCCGATCAGCCACGCTAGGAAAAGGTCTGGTGCCGTCGGACATGTCACGCCATCTATCACCTTTCTCCGTAACTTGTCAGTTAACAATATCGATGTGACGATGTTTGCCGGTAAGCTTAGTGAATGGAATGAAAAACAAATGCCGGGAAATATGATTGTTACGTAAGTTAATGTTGATGTTTAAGAGAATGAATCAAGGTAAAAATAAAGATATTTATTTCTGTTATATTTATATACTGAAATAAAGATATTGAATGTATTTAAATTAGAAACTTAAACTATTGAAACTGAAACATAAAAGTAAAAGGTATTTATTTCAGGATTTATTTAAGGAATAATTAAATAAAAATAAAGATTATAAAAGGTTAGTTGAATGATGTAAGTTGAATGAAACAGGTTTGAATGGGACAGTTTGAGTGGAGTGATAAGATAAATAAGGAGAGAAAAATAACCATTTTTCTGACACGAACAAGCAGAGCGTCAGGCTCAACGTCAGCATGGTCAGCTCTATGTAGCGTGTTCCCGGGTTTCCAGTGCCCAAAATCTGCATGTTTTTGCTCCACAAGGGAAAACGTATAATATAGTGTACCATTCAGTTTTGGTTTAACAACTAATCGTATCCAGCGTTACATCGCGCTTCTTACATTTTTCCGTGGAAATGAGAAGTTTTCTTATAGTTGTGCTTTATACCGCAATATAACCGAATTCCACGCGGGCGGAAAGCTAGTATCATATAATATCGGAAGTAAAAACATTTTTTACAACTTTTGACATTGATTTGTGTTAAATTGATAAAAATTTATTGTATATTAAATTAATTAGTAAAAATATCAAAAGATTTTTAAATATCATACATACTTTCTAGAAATAAGAGACTTTCCCTGCCATCACCTCTTAAAAAACAAAAAAACCCAATAAAACCCAAAAAAAACCACTTGGGTTGGGTGTTTTATAAAAAACCCGGGTTTTTTGCAACCCTGAAAGTGAGTGATATTTTAGAAAATGCTTCCCAAGTTGGAGATTTAATTGTATGGGAAATGTCTTCATTAGAGAATGATATATTACAATTGAAGATATAAAAACACTTATAAAAAAAACTGCCTTATTCTAAAACACTTGAATATTTATTAATGTCTGCAAATTCCATGCACTTATAAAAAAGGCTCTTATGAAATTTGTAACTTATTTCCATAAAGTAAGAAATGAAAAAATTCATTCACTAAGTGTATTAACAATGATTCATTTTCAAAATTAGATATCAAATATCACTATTCCAAATACTACAACGGTACATTTGAAAACAGAAATGGTGGCAAACTAGATATGCATTAGATGACACAACTAGCTTTATGAGGATCGTTTTATAAATATTTAAACATAAATTCTAAATACTGAACAAAATAATTTTTTTATTCTATAGTTTTCAATTTTGAATAATTATTTGGGTAATTACTGATGTAAATATGTAACATTATTGTGTATATATTTTAAATTTACATATCCCTTCATTCATGTTGTTATCAATTTCTGTTTATCATTCTAATGCTTGTTGAATAAGTGGAATATTGAAGTTGAATATTGTATGCGCCAATTCAAATGTCAAAGATTTTGTTACCATATGAATTCTACTTTAAGCATAACCTTTTGCTTTAACGTAATTTGTAATTTAAAGATTGGCAACTGATTTCAGAGCAGGCTCATTCTTACGAATTCGCTTATCATTAGGACACAAACTCTAAATGATTAAATTTACTTCATTAAAGGTTACTTCAAAAAATATCTCCTCATAAGTTCTGAAAGAGAGAGGTAAGAATATTATTAATTTTGGATGCAAGAAAGGGTAAAAGTATCATTTGATAGTAAAAGTGAAGTACATTCTTCATATTTTAATGAAAATATCTTACCATCCTGACTTACTGAATATCAATTTGATGTACATTAAGATATAAGAATATAATGCAATTTCATAATTTTTTTGTGTTAAAATAAATGTTTCAAATTTAAAAATACATTTAAAAGCTCATTTAAGAGTAATAAATATTAATGAGCTCCTATTTTTTAAATTATATATAATAAAAATTTATTTTCTTTATTGGAAAAAAAAGTTGATATTCAGCCTAAAATTTGGCCATTTTACAAAAAAACTAAACAGTTTTTTTGTAAAGTGTACGTCAAAATGTCATTTGAGTGGCCTAGTAGAGGATTCGCTTCGCTCATCCTAATAAGTCACAAACCAATCTATAATTCTGCTCTAAGTCTATGAGGAGAGAGACCCAAGGAATTTCAAATCATTACAGAGTAGATGAATGCCTAGATTATTTCCCAAAATTTTCTTGTTACATAACACACACATAAAAGGTTTCTCACCAATGCAGATTAACAGATGGCTGTTTAACACACATTTAGAAGGGAATGTTGAGTTTTAGGGTCATTCCATGGTGACCAACGTAACATTTATTGAAGGCAATCATTTTACACATAATTATGTTAAAAGATGTGTATTAAAAGTTATTTTACTATTATAATAATATTGCAATAGGTTCATAAATCATAAAAAAAATACCTCTAATATTAAAATTTTAACTAATTTCTAAATATTTTAATCGAATTTAATAGATGTGACCAATGTAACATAAAGTTGGAAAAAATTTTACATAGGTCACATCTATTAAATTTGATTAAAATATTTAAGAAATTAGATAAAATTTTAATATTAAAGGTACTTTTTATGATTTATTAATCTATTGCAATATTATAATAGTAAAATAACTTTTAATACATGTCTTTTAACATAATTATTTGGAAAATGATTGCCTTCATTTACCGTAAATGTTATGTTGGTCACTTACGTTGGTATGAATTAACATATGGCTGGCTAAATCTCTGTCTTGGGAGAATTTTTAGCTGCATATCTCACATGCAAAAGATTTCTCCACAATTATGAATTAACAGATGCTTATTTAAATAACAATTTTGCGAGAATTTTTTGTTACATATTTCACACAAAAGATTTCTTAGCAGTATGAATAAGCATATGTCTGTTCAAATTTTTCTTTTGGGTGAATTTTGTGTTGCATATCTCACACAAAAAACGCTTCTCCTCATCATGAATTAACATATGACATTTCAAATAAGACTCAAAAGAAAATTTTTTGCTGCACTTGTCACATGCAAAAGATTTCTCGCAAGTATGGATTAACAGATGTCTGTTTAAATTCATCTGTCGGGAGAATTTTTTGTCGCATATCTCGCACACAAAAGGCTTCTCATCAGTATGCGTTAATAGATGGCTATTTAATGTACTTCTTCGAGAAAAATTCTTATTACATATATGACAAATAAAAGGTTTCTCACCCGTATGAATCAACAGATGCCTTTTTAAATCTGCCTTTAAAGAGAAATTCTGGTTGCATATCTCACAGATAAAGGGTTTCTCACAAGTATGAATTATCACCTGATGACGTTTCAAATTAGAATTGCTAGAAAAATTTTTGTTGCATATCTTACACGCAAAAGGTTTCTCACCAATATGTATTAACGTATGACTTTTCATATTACTTTTGTTAGCAAATGCTTTGTTGCATATCTCACAAACAAACCGTTTTTCACCAGTATGACTTAATAGATGGTTGTTTAATGGTCTCCTTTCAGAGAAACTCTTATTGCATATATGACAAATAAAAGGTTTCTCATCCGTATGAATTAACAGATGCCTTTTTAAATCTGCCTTTAAAGAAAATTTTTTGTTGCATATTTCACAAACAAAAGGTTTCTCACCAGTATGTTTTATTACCAGATGACGTTTCAAACTAGACCAGCTAGAAACATTTTTGTTGCATATCTCACATGCAAAAGATTTCTCACCACTTTGAATTAACAGATGACTTTCCAAATTACTTTTGTCTGCAAACATTTTGTTGAATATCTTACAAGCAAAAGGTTTATCAGCTGTATGATCTAAGAGATGTCTGTTTAAAAGGCACTTTTGAGAGAAAAATGTTTTGCATATCTCACAAACAATTTTCCTTGGTGGAAATCAGAAGCTATTTTTTTAAAAAGTTTGTTTAAAGAGATGATTTATTCCATATTTCACCTTTTAAATATTTTGTCTGCTTTAAAATACATCACAGATATCAAAATGATTTTCTTTTTTTCAGTACTTATATGGTTTTATGAGTCTGCAATAAATAAAATTATGTTAACCTATTATATTTTAAATTTAATCAAAAACATATTTAATAACAGATAATCTTATCACAGAAAACTAAAGTCTCTGCAGAAAATTGAATACACTCAGTTCTTAAATTGATGGAGAAAGAAAAATAAATCATAAATAACATTTTTTCATTCAAAAACAAATCAATCATTCAATAAGCATAAACAATATTAAAATGGCAGACAAATCTTTATATATATTACGCTAACATATGTAGAACAAAAAATCGCAATTATTTGCTATTGCTTAATGGCAATGCCCAAACAAAATGCAACTCATCGATTATTGTAAAAGTCTTTTGGCAGGATTTATGCCAAGTAAATTGGGTTTATTTATGTTTTGCTGTTTTCCTGCAATTATAGCACTTCAAAATAGCTTTTTTTTTTTGTTCTTTTACATTCTTTTTACTTATAAAAATAAATAAATAAAAGTCATGAATTTAAAAAGTTTTGGTTTAAAATTAAACTTATGTTTTATAAATGAAACGAGTGAAAGGATTACATTTTAAATAATGGAATTTATGAAAATGAAAAAATGTCATGGACACAATGTTTAGCGATTTATTACCTGTGCCCAGCTAGCATAAATGGTACTACTTGGTTATCTTGTCGACCAATTTCACCAAATTATACAAATTGACATAATTTTCATTTTAAATAATGAAAAAACAAATAATTAGTAAAATATTAATAAAAATACAAATAAAAAGTCGAAATAAAAAACACTTAATGGCATTTTAAACAGGTGTATTGTATTTAATGTCATTGAATGTAACATTCACGATCATCCATTGTTGGGATTTAATCTTATAGTTTGATGATAATGATCACCCACATATTAAATTACTTTTATTGTTAAAGTTAATCAATCAATTAATCAAATGTGTTGATACAAAATTATATTTCACCTGAAGCTGACTTACAGCTATGCATATATAGCAAACTTAAAATCCCATTTGTATTAGTATGTACTTTCAAATTCAATAATTATTGTAATTCACAGACATTCATCTAAGTTTAAAAGGAATTAAAATTCATCGAAAATTATATCATAATTTCAATGAATCATAATAATTTTAATGAAAGTGCCTATTTCTTTAAACATGATATCATTTTCATGTGGATACAACTCACTTTTATAAAATTACAAACTAAGTTTTTACTTACTGTTAATTTATAATTTATTTAAGCAGTATCATATGAAGTTTTTAGAAAGTCAAATAAAATCATCACAGATTTTTTTTTTTTTTTTAAGTGGAAATTTAATTTTTATTCATAAAAAAAAAAAAAAAAAAAAAAAAAAAACTAGATGAAAATAATGCAATTTCTTTGGTGCTTTTAACTGTGGCATTTTGCTTGAAAAAGAAAACAAATAAATATAAAGAACTGGATTTCTATTTAAATTGTAGAAAATGTTAACAGGGCATATAGATATTAATTATTAGAACATTTAGCTGTAAGATGTAGTAGTATACAAACAACAGAAAAAAAAAAAAGCAATATTTTGTTTAGAATCAGTTGATAAAGAACTAAACATAAAATGAAAGTAAGATAAAATTTAAATAATAAGCATAAGATGATGAGAAAAAGGGTTTGCAATGACAAGTCTTGTTTAGTCTATTTTTAGCTCACTTTGGCACTTTAGCAACAGGGTATTATCTATTGAGCTAATTAAGTGTTTTGATTTCACTCTCTATTATTTGTTCTTCTATTTTAACCGTCATTTTAATTAAACTAATTGGTTCAAAATTAATTTGGATTCACTTTTATGAACCCTTTTTATTTAGTATTTATACTGATGCAATTAAGTTTTCTGTTAGTATAATATGATTGTTATGCATCTTTTCTATTTTGGTTGCAGATTTTTTTTAATAATAGTATTTTTATTCTCTAAAACGGTTATGAAAATATCCTTATTGAAAAAATTTGACACCAAAATTTTAAAAAAAACTAAAAACAACCACACCTGAGATCAACCTCAGCTAAAAAAAGGAGAAAACCATTTAAAAATATTCAAATTTAAGCAAGAAAGTGGTAAATAGGGATGCACTGAATATTCGGTATATATTCGGTATTCGGCCTATTTGGCCATGTTGCCAAATATCAAACTATTCAGTATACCGAATATTCGGCTTGGCCAAATAGCAAACTATTCACTTTGGCCAAATATCGAAATATTTTGCCAACCGAATACTTAAAAAAAACTTTTAAAATATATTTTTTTAAATCTCTTAACATTTATACATTTAACTGTCAACTTATAAAGATGTTCAGAATAATTAGAAACAGAATTATATATTTAAATAACAGAGAATGTTTTTACATTATTTATTTGCTGTTTCTTAAATATTATTTAAGAAAATTAACCAAACACGAGGACTTTTACAGGAATTAATTATGTACAAATGAAAGTTCCTGAACATTGTCCAGTAAATAATCTGTTTCTCTCTAAGATTTTAAGAACAACATTTACAATCGCTGAAAAGGATCGCCCACTCCAGACACCAATCTAGGATGTATTTAAAAACTTCCTCCCTTAATAAAAGGAGTAGAACAGTTATTCTTGCTGAGGTGGCACCATATAAAATTTGAATATATTGTATTATCTATTTACTTTTACTTTAGTCTCTTCCTGACACACAAATAATATATGATCCTGTAGAATTTTTATTCCAATTTTTTCACAATTTCTCTTTGATTTTAAAATGTTTGCTTTAGAATTTAAGAAAATTTTATTCATTTGTTTTAATTCACAGAAGAATCCATGGAATTAAAAATTTTATTAATTAAAAATGTTTTATAACTATCCTCTTCTTAAATAACTCAAAGCAGATTTTCTTCAGCATAAAGTTTACTTGAAAAAAGCTCTTAATTATCAAAATGAAAATTTCTGTTTTAAATATCATGTAAAACTGTTTTAAAATTTAACATTTTAATGCCTTTAAACTTTGAAGTGTAAAATTATTCGACAAGCCGAATATTCGGTATTCGGCCTAGCAGTTACTATTCAGCTAGCCGAATATTCGGTATTCGGTTCGCCTGTAGGCCGAATATTCGGTATTTGGCATTCGGCCAAAATCACTATTCGGTGCATCCCTAGTGGTAAACAAACTACTCTTAGGTTTAATATTACAGTAAAACCCCGATAATTCGTATTAATTGGGACCGGAGCCAATCCGGATTATCTGGAGAATCAGAAAAAAATGAAATAAAATAAAACATACTTACAGAAAATCACCTTTATGTTAAACTTATTGAATATTTACAGATAGTAAAAATGTTTATTTTGCTTAATTCTTCCGAAAAGATTTCAGAAAAACTTTTTTTTTAAATTCAGAATACGACGAGGAAACTAGCAACGGAAATTAGCCAATCGCTTCTCAAACTCAAAAAAAAAAAAAAATGAACAAACCGATCCTGATTATCTGGAGATCCGGATTAACAGGGCTCGAATTAACGGGGTTCTACTGTATGTGAGTATTTTCAAGTAAATGACTTATCCCGTAAGCAACTCCATCTATAAGAATATAGAACAGAGAAAACAAGAAAACTGGTTTTATAACAAAAGCAATACTGTTTTATACTGGAAAATAAATATCTTTAAATTTTCTTTAACTTAAAGAAAATAAATGTGCTCATTTGATATCAACTGTGACAGTTTCTGCATTTAGCCATAAAAAAAAAAAAATCTAAACCTATTTACCTCTGCAAAATTTAGATTAAACTTACATAACTTTAATGATTACAAAGAATTAAGGATTTATTAACTGTTCATCTTAAAAGCATGCATTATTCAAAAAAAATTTTTTTTTTCTTGAAAAAAATCCAGAAGCAATTCATTTGTATTTATAAATTAATTATACCACATTTTCAGGCAGTATTTTCATGATATCACCATCACAACATAGACATTTCTTTTTTTTTTATTATATACTAAAACGTAGCATACCATTTTTCATTTAAAAACTTATTAAATTAATTTTTGTATATTTACATTAAAATAATTCTTTACAAAATATTTCATCAATTATCACAAAATGCTTATAATTCAATATCATTTCCACCTGGCACATGTCATAGAATGTAATATCTATACTGTCCCCTGTTAAGTTCTAAAAATAACGCTTTTGCGAGAGAAAAATTCTTTTTTAGAACTGAATTGTGGGACAGTATAGACATTAGCTTCTACAAGATATGCCAGGTGAGAATGATAGTGAATTTACAATATACATATGAACTATATGATTATAAGGTAGAATCCCATTATTCTGAATACCTGCCTATTTCGAACAAAGTTCAGAAAAAATACAGATTTATGTTAAACTTAAATACAAGAAAAATTAAAAAGATATTCATCAAAAAAACATACATTTACTGTTATACAAAGAAGTTAAATAGAGACATGCATAGAACCTAAATTGATGAAAATGTCAGAAACCAAACTGGAATGAAAGATGGTTACTTACAAACAATACATGGCAGCTCCATTTATGTAGTTCTGTAGAATCGTTTTTAATTACAGCCGAACACAAAAAATAATTAATTTATACACACTTAAGAAGTTAAATCAGAGATTTTTTTTCTGACAAAGAGCACTGAATCGACTAAGTAACTTGTTTTGCCATAGTTGACTCAAATTTATATGTGGAAAAAAAGCGTATTAATTGCATATAGTTTTTATTTGAAGAGTGTTATACATTAATAGTTAATTTTAAATTAAGTTATTAGAAATAACAGAACCTGTTCACTACAAGCCAACTCATATAGAACTGACACTAGCGGATGTCTGGGCATTTAATTTATATTTCAGGGTTGCCACTCTAATCTTGAAAAAAAATTCCCTGTGTTTTCCCTGTACTGCAACGCGTTTATTCTATGTTGAGTACACAAAAATATATGGGTGTATGTAGGCTAATTAGACATCTTATAATTTACCATTGCCCAATTAATTGAACAAATATAATACATTATATGATATGAGCAAATGAAGAAAGCCTTTAAAGTTGTTACACTTATTATTGAATCCCACATTTTACATTAATAATAATAAAAGCAGTACAGCGATACTCAAACATTCTGCTAAAAAATACTTTGAAATATTTGTAAATGAATCTTAAAATATTTAAAAATTTTGTATCTAATAATTTAAAGAATATAAAATTTTAAAGAATCTTATCTAAAAATCAATTATCTTGAACATAATATCACAAAAATTGCAAAAATAAAAAAGAAAAGAAGAGGGAAAGCTACTTTATGCATTAAAATTAATATTTATATTAAAATACAGGACATATAAAATATAGGATAAGTTTGACATACAACACTGGTTTATTTTTTATCTTAAAAAATATCATAAAATAATATTCGGCTTTCAAAATGAACGCCGAAAAAAAAAAAAAAATTATGTTTAGATATAGTAGTAAAAAAATTTCCTGTGTTTTCCAGATTTTTAGGATTTTTAAAAAATTCTGTGGTTTTTCCCTGTTTTGGGAGGTGATTTTTAAATTCCCTGTGTTTTCCCGGTTTTCCAGGTTCTCCAGGTGATGTGGCAACCCTGTATTTTAACAAGTCAATATGTTGATTATTATTAATGAAATCAGCCTATACTGAATCGTCACTAAACTGAGCAGTGTTCATCCCCTATTAGTTCAGAATAGTAAGGCTCTACTGTATATATTTTTTGATAATTGACAAAACATTTTGTACAGAGTACAGAATTATTTAAATGTATTTAATCAATACAAAAATTTATATAGGAAGTTCTTAAACAAAAAAATAGTGTGTTATTTTTAAATATATAATGAAAAAAAGATATATCTATGTTGTAACGGTTCTTTATCATGAAAACATGGTATAATTAATATATGATACAGGCAATCAATAAAAATCAGAAATCAATAGAAATCAGGAATCAATAAAAATTAGGTAGTTATTCTGTTGAATAAAAATTATAGAATCTATTTGCACTTTACCACATCCTACGCAAATAGATTTCAAGAGTGTATTTGTGCAGTTTATACCACACAATTTCAATATATTTATGTAGTTTTATTTAGAATTTATTGATTAAAGATTATCCAGCTGTGCTTAATAATTATTTTATTAAATTTAGGTTTTTGACACGACGGTTTAAACTGTCACATGTCATAAACCTGCCAACCATGCTTATTTAAGCATCATTTTTAACAGATATTGAATTTCATATGAATAAATAGATTTTAATCACTGAAATTTGGATGCTGAATTTGGAGAAAGCAATTTGCATGGGTGGTCCATAAGAGTGACATAAATCATTTTTCAAAATAAGGAGAAAGTTTTTACGCTACCTAGTTTTTGCTTGGTCATCTTTTTTGTCATATTACAAATTTTCAAAAGTGGTCGATACTAGCAGAACATGTTTTTTCTTTAGAATTTTGCAATTCACACCTGTAAAAGGAAGTTATCTTACTGGTTGAAAAGTTGAAAAATGATATTTCATGAAGGGAGACAGGAAACAGAGACCCTTTAACCCCTTCGCCACAGGAACCTTTTATGAAATTTCAATGCTTTGTAACCAGTATTTAAAAACAGAAATTTGTGCCTCATTAAATCGACAAAATGCTTCGCTTAAATAAGGCAAATTTTTTAATATAATTTTATTGGTGGGGATAAATAAGGATTCTTAAGCCTTTCCGTGGTACATATATGTGCCGCTCATCCCCAAGGCGCTAATAGAGGTAAAATTAAAATTGAGCCTATGCCCAAAAAATTATAGATAAAATATAAATGGTCTTTATAAGCAGAGGTTTCACTGCACTTATGCATATAAGCAGGAAAACATAGGTACTTATGTAATAAAAAAGGGAAACTTCATTACATAAGAAGGAAATCAAATATGTGTTGCTGCATTACAAATATTCATTAAAATAAGAGTGAACAGTTTGTCAGAGTCATCACCAGTACGAACCTATTGAGTTCATCTGCCCATGTTTAATATGTACTTGGCACTGCTTAATCACACTAAAACAGTGCCTTCAAATTCAATATAGGCTACAAACCAGCTCTTATCTTTTCTAATATTCACAGCTCGCACTGAACA
Source organism: Maratus speculifer (assembly GCA_964019185.1). Taxonomy (NCBI): domain Eukaryota; kingdom Metazoa; phylum Arthropoda; class Arachnida; order Araneae; family Salticidae; genus Maratus; species Maratus speculifer. The sequence goes on from OZ025294.1 coordinate 414,096,589, forward strand.
TTTTATTCATTAAACATTTTACATTTTACAACTAAGCATGTTCATATATATTTTTTTCTTTTTTAGAAAATAAATAACTCAATGAAATGAATAATAAATTTTTAGCTATTTTGTATTAATTTTCTTTGGAGCGTAAGACCTTTATAGGTGTGAGGCCTTGTGCACCCACACCTGTCTTATGCTCCTAGGTTCTGGCTTTAAATACGACCCCCTAAGGACGGTTCTGGCTATATCTTGTGAGAAACTACTTTTTTTATGAACTTCTTTGTTTATAATTATTACTAGTCATGAATGATTCAAGACATAAATGTAAATTATAAAGAAGAAATGCATACATGAATAAATTTTGAAGACTGGATTTCATCAAATTTTTTGGTGATTTAGACAATAATTACCAATTTGTAGACTTAATTTTTTTTGCCCTTAAGTTACAGATCTTAATGATTTATGTTTATTGTGTCAAATACCTAATAAAAATATTATTAATACATTTTTTTTCATCATCTATAGGACAATGAATTTCATTTCTAGAAAAAAAAATATACAAAGAATTTTTCAATATTCATCATGGAACAAACTTACAAATTAAAAAATATATAAAAAATATAATGAGCACAAAAAGTTCTTTTAAAATCTAGTTTTTGTTTAGTACAGTTAATTATTATTATTATTATTATTCTAGAAATTTTTTAAATCTTCAACATGTAGTTTTGAAATGATCAATTAAATTTTGTATTAGTAAAAGGAGAACTGGACAAAACAACAAGAAAGTAAAAAACATATTATTGCAGTCAGAAGAATATTTTTTAAAACAAACTAAAACACATGTTAATTATACATACAACACATTTACAGAAAATTAGGATTACAAAGGAGAACTTCATCAAATTCTTTATTTCATTCACACTAAAAGAAGTAGAATTTTAAGAAACTTACCTATCAACTGTATTCAAAAATGATTATAATTTTCTGCTTAAGTTTTCTATTAGCATTTCTGCCTCTCTTAAAAGCACTTTATAAAAACCATTTCTGAAATATATATATATATATATATATATTATTATATTGTGACTCTTTTTAGTTTTAAAACAAGCAAATTAAATTATTTTCAACAGTAACTTTATAGGAATTTCAACAAACGTATATATATTTCAATGAAACCTAAAGATTTCAACTAATAATTTCAATTAATCCAATATGAAAAAGGAAAGAATTTGGAAGAAAGTTAATATTGAATGATTAAGTAACTGATTGTAAGTCTCTAACTAATTAGAAAATACATTTATGTAAGAATGTTAGAAGCAAATTGTTATTATTCAAAAAGTCAGATATACTTGAATCAATAAAAACAAAAATTTCTTCAGTCCATATTTTACTCAAAAATAAACTTTTATAAAAGTAGAAGTATATAACTAAAGTTGAAAATTCAAGTTTAAATTAATATAATAGAAGTCTAAGGCAAGTTGCACACTAAAGTGATACATAAGATATGTTGCTGGAATTCAAGGAAAAAACTAGTTTATAAAAAAACTTCCTTCATTGTTTCGACCAGTTTTTCTCCTATGTTGCACTTCATGATTACTCTCTTGTCTCAGTGTGGGATGTGCCTAAGACAAAATTCAGATTTTTATGTATAAAATTTATTACATGTATTATATTGACACTTACATTCCCAAGTTACCCTATTACCTCTTAATAACCAGCTAAGAAACCATAAACATTTATGTTTATACAAAATTGAGCTACATTTCTAAAAAAAAAAAAAAAGTTCTCAGTTCCAACATCAACAGACGAATCAATATTTTTACCTTAGCACAAAATAATCAAAATTCCAGTTCATATACATAGAAAATATTATTCCAAAATGCATTTCAGATGTTGTGTTATAAAATTATTTACATTAAGATTTTTCAACTCAATAGACCTGCAAGTCAAGTGTATTATCAACCACTTTAGGAACTAGTTTTAAATCTGATTTCAATAAATTTTCAATGAAGCTAAAGGAAATAGAAAAAAAAATCATAATAAAATTAATACTAAGAAACTAAGCAGATAAATTTCAACTGCCCCATTACCAAGGTTCATGAAACAAGGTTGCCAGTTTTTTACTGCCTAACAAAATATGTTTAACTGTTGACTGTACTTGCATTGCCTTTCAAAATGAATTCATTAACTCAGTTGAAGAGTTAGAGATGATTCATAATATATCATTGCTATTACTAGGAATTATTCATACTCAATCAATAGTAATAAAATTATGAAAGCTAAAACATAATTTACTTTATCAAAGCTTTTAAACAATGAAGCATATTTTTGAAAATAAATTATCTTTTGACTTGTTTTGAAATGACAATAACAATATTATGTTGAGTGAAAAGTTTCCCACCTTAATTTTTTTTTGCAGAAGTGATAAAAAGTTGCCAAAACATTGGCAGATAGATGATTGTATAATTTGATCGGAGATTACTATATCATCAGCTTTGATAAATTCAAGTGTATTTCCCATTTTACAAAAGAAAAAAAAAAAAAAAAAAACAGAAAACTTTTTATTTAATGTAATAATATTACCATACATACTCGTGTATAAGTCGATCCCCTAACTTATGTTGTTAAAAATAAGGAAAAATTCATGATTAAACTATTTTATTATTGCAGTTTCACAGCCACTTGGGATATTTTGGCTAAAATGTTTTGGTGTATAATTAACTATTGTTTCTGTAACTTCAAATAATCATAACCTTCAGAGCAGGCATGTCAAGATCCTTTACTGCTGCAGGCCAAATTAAGCATTATATATAAAGTTGCAAGCCATATAAAAAAATAAATAAATAAAGTAGATAATTTTATGATTGTACAGAATAAAATTTGCATGTTCAAAACACAATCATGTTAACTCTTTGAATCACCATGTTGCAGATCTGCAACATATCCAAGAGTCATTAGTACTAACACAGTAAGTTTTAAAACACGATTTTATTTATTGTTCCTAATTCCTAACACACCAGTTAATATAAATTGATCATTGAAATTCCCAACAGACAATGATATTGGGTTAATTTCTCTTACCAAAGTTTTATTTATCATTTGTGAAGCTTCAAGTGGATATTGCAAAAATTAACTTTGTAAATTTTGTCAAATTAAAAAAGCTGCAGTAGTCCGAAAGTAGATTTTTTAAAGTAATTTTGTATACTTTAAAATTTTGTATTAAAAATGAACAATATTTATGAGAAGTATGTCAATTTCTGTTTTTTGTAGGTGTGAAAAATGTACCTTTTAGTCAATAATTATTTCAGTTTTACATTCCAAATTTTTTAACTATTTTTTTACATGCTTAAAAGGATGCATTCTAACTATATTGTATATTTTTCAAATTGGATTTGTTGAGTGAAACAGAGAACGAAATATGCATGTAAAGCTTGAAAGAAGCTATTATTAATAATTTATTTAACCATATTTTTGGTAAAAAAAGCACCCAACATTACTTTTTGGTATCTAAATCTACAAAATGTAATTGATTTTCTATATTGTATTTATTTAAAAAATTGATTGAACTCTCTGATCTTTTAATCTTTATCTATGTTTTAATCATCAGTTTTTTTTTTAAATAAAAATTTTAACACATATTTTCTTAATCAGAAAATTAATTTTATAAATTGCATCTTGTATCTGAGTGCTACTTCTTTGATTTTATTAAGGATATACATCTTCTGGTTCTAATTACATTACTATTGGTATTGTTTTAAATGACTTCGAAAATACTAATGGTTAAAAATTAAGCAAAGATGTCTTACGAAATTGTACTTCCGAGCATACATAAAATATACCAAAATATTCACTGTATGTAACATGAATATCTAATATGGAATCACACGGAATTTGATTAACTAAAGCAGTGAAAAAAACATTGAATACAATAACAATAATTATGAAAATATACTTTGTAAAAATCACCATAAAAAAACAGGCCGTGTTTGAACTAAAACAAGAACAGCCCCTCAACTACAGCATTGCAAGTAACAATTTTAACATCAATCATTAGATGTGAATTAAATAGATTAAAACAGATTTTCATGATTCTAGAGATCTACTTTGAATTTATTTTTAATTCATTGTAAAAAATTACTCTCTGGTAATTTTAAATGCCGTATTTACTCGTGTATAAAGCACACTTTTTCTCCCAAAATTTAGGGCAGAAATCCTGGATGTGCGTTACACACGGAATATTTTTTACTGCTTTATGTAATCAGATGATATACTTATGAATCAAGAAATGTATTCATAGAAGAATTTAAAACTAGAATATTCCTGAATAGAAGTATTCCTGCATCTTTATTTCACTCCTTGCACTTTTTTATACAAAAGTGGTAGTAGCATTATTTAAACACTACTTAGCAAACTTCATTGCCATTACTGCTTTTTATGTAACAATAACAGTAAAAAATCATGTAATAGATATAGATTTACACTATAAATAAAAAAAAAATTGGCAAGATTAAAAAATTCTTAAGAATTTTTTTTAAGAATCTGGAAAACCCAGTAACAGATAAAATTTTAGTAAGATTAGTATAATTTTACTAAATTCATTTGTAAAGCTACAAATTTCTATAGATTTACAAAAACTATTGTAAATCTCTCTTTTTTTTTCTTTTTTTTTATTGTATAGTGTACAGATAAAATTTTTGAAAGAATACAGATTTCTGCAACTTTTGTAAAATTATAGATTTTTTTTTTTTTTTTTTTTTTTTTTTTACAATGTAGACATTTTCAAGTGTTTTGTTCTTAAGTCACATCACAATATAATTGCACTCACTCGCTACACAAAGTTTAAAAAAAAGAATTCCAACTTCTTTTCTAGCCTGGCGTAACATTTGTTTCGATATACTTTGCTGAAATTCATCTGATCATTCATTCCCTTGCATGTCAAATTTATGGTGCACATTATATTCAAGATATAAAAAATCGCCATTTTTCATTCTAAAATGTGCGATATACACAGGGTTGGCATGATTTAAATCAACTGATTTGAAAAAAAAAAAAAAAAAAAAAAAAAAAAATTAACTTAAATTTTTTTTTAAGTTTTTTAAATGTTGAAAATTAGTTAGCAGAGAAATAAGATGTAAATGTAAATAAGTAGAAGGTGTTTTTCTGGTATTTACAGGATTGCTATCAGAAAGAATGTGGCAGTTACAGGTTAAGTCCAGGTGTCCCCCTCCTAATCAGACTTCGAGTAATCGTAATCGTGTAATCGTAGTCGATTATAATCGATTACAAAAATCGTGTAATCGCACTGTAATCGTAATCATAGATTTTGGTTTTTGAAATAATCGCAACATAATCATAATCAAGAGATTTCATCTCGATTATAATCATAATCTAATCATAATCGAACCCTAATGTAACTGCAATGTAATCGTAATCTTAAATAAATATGCGATTACGTTAGGATTACGTCTTCTTTTTTCCCTTCCTTTCTCTTTCAAACCAAAATATACTTGGTTGGTTTGCTAAACATTGTACCACCGGAAAAGGAAGAGTTCGGTTCATGTTTTCAACTCATTAAATGGCCCTAAAGTAGGAGTGTGAAGGTCAGAGGTCATAAGAGATAGAGATAGCCTTTAATGGGGTAAAGTGAAACAGAATGAATACTGCACACTGTAATAGGATATAGGAATAGTATTTGACTTGAGTTTGTCAGTGATAAGGGAAGTGAGAAAATAAAACAACATGTGGTCAATCCAGAGGTATGGGTCATTGATTGGAAGTAGTGAAGGATAAAAAGTAAAAAAGAAAACAAAGAAAAGAATTTTATTTATGGTTTTACTATTGAACATTATATCCTGCATTCCCACACCCCTTAAGGGTGTATTTCGATTCAAACTGCCTATTTTTCGATTTATTTTTGAACTCATTATTGCTCTCAAATGCACCAAACTTGCAAAATCTCTTATTTGGAAAGTACACAAGGTGCCGTAATTGTCGATTCTTTGATAAGTGCACAAAATATTGCAAAAAAAGCAATCAAAAACGGCATTTCGAACCGATTTTTCCCAAGCGGGAGATTTGAGAACGAAAATAGGGGTCATACTGAGAAGATAATTGTTTATAAATCAAATTCTAATGAATTGAGCGTAAAAAAACATCACTCGGCACCTCATACGTCCCTTCAAGAATCCTCTCAGCAAATTTCATGTTTCTACGTTTAAAAATGTGTCTGAAATTGTATCGGAAAATTTCGAGCTGTTGAAGATGGAAAAGCGTTTTTTCGAATACACCCTTAAATTCTGTCCTACCAGAAGACAATGCGCTTTTTCTTCCTTTAAATGTTCTTGTACAGAGTCATAGCCGGGGGGAGGGTCCAAATGCTCTTCATACCATTAAAATCGAAAAGTTGATTCAGCCTTGACTAATAGCTTCAAATTCTCTGATTAGATATGGCAAAGAAAACTTTATAAAATTAGTGATACCAGTGCATCTGTATTCCCCCCCCCCCCCATCTTCTACGCCGCTGTTCATGTAATTGAAATTTATTTTAAAATTTATGAAATTTGAAAATCATTAATATCAGTATATATTTTTTAGTTTGTATTTCTTCATTTTTTCTCCGAAAGCAATGTAATTATCAAAGGGTTACTTTAGTAATCCCAAAACACCCCTTCGCTAATGTTAATTTTATGGGCAAAAAAATTATGATAACAAATTTACGATCACTTGCATTTCAATATTTTTAAATGTTTTCTCATTGAACAACTAAAGTCGATTTGTATGATAACGGATTTTTTTTACCCCTTTCAATTTCCACTACGGTTTTTATTTATATATTTATTTATTTTAATGAGTATATTTACATTTTCAAAACCGGTTCCTAAAGTAAAAACATCTTAAGGGTGTTCTCAAGCGCAAAATATTTTGACACATTTACAAATTCATTTTTTAACGGAAAGATAAAAAATTGGAAGGCTGACTATGGAAGCGAATTTGAATCGAACTGAATTTTCCATTTTGTGACAATTAAATTACCAACCGAATTATGAGCTATTTTGGTCACGTGATCTCACGATTGTTTCCCTTTCATTGACTGGTTTTTCTGCTTTCGCCGGAAAATGCGTTCGAAATATAAACTTTGTTCTAAAATATCCATTGCGTTTGCCCAAAAAAAAAAAAAAAAAAAAAAAAAAAAAAAAAAAAACATAAATGAATGCAATTAGATAGTTTCTGAATAACAACACCTGCTATTTTCCTGCATTTTAGAACAAAAATAAATTAAAATTTATGTCGCAAAGTTTACCTTTTTGATTTAAAAACACCTATAATAAAAAGAATGCATACAAAATCAAAAAAGTAGAAAACGGTTTTTATATACATCGATCTGACCTAAACAATGCAGAAAAAACGTTTAAAAGACTAAAATGCGAAGAAGATATTTAAAAAAATTTCTTCCAAAAGATTAACATTAGTGAATGGGTGTGTTTGCCTTACTGAAGTAGCTTCTGTATGCTATGCACTGCATATTAAAAGGCACACATATAGAAATTTATAAAAAGAAGAAAATTTAATGTTTTATAATGTGAATGAGAAGGTTCAAAACAAAACATCAGACTACTTTAAAGAGGTATTTTGCCAATATCGAATAATAATATGAAAAAAATGTGATTTAGGCTGAATTTTTCTTAGGAAATCCGTAAAGTTAAATAATCAAAATTCAATAATAATAACCATAAAACATGGGAAATTTGAAATGGTTTTAAATTGTATTAAAAAATGTGAATATTGCATATAGATAGTCAAACAATGAATTCGAAACAAGAGTTGTTCGTAATAGAACTCTGCACAACTCGGGTTAAACCACTTCAGAGTCCTGGAATTTTATTTTTAGTCAATCCGAAACCCGATTCAAATTCAACATACTTCCACTCGAAACTGATTCAGACTGACTTTTTAATTTAATGCAATTATGATATTAGCCTGTAAGAAACTAATAAGAAACTCTAATAAGAAATTACTATAATAAGATTCTTGAATTCAGCGGTTTCCAATCTATGGGTCGCGACCCACTGGTGGGCAGCGGCAGTTGTTTTAGTGGCTCGCGAAACAATCTAAGTTTTTCATAAAAATACTTTATTTCTGTTTAAAAAGATAAGACAATTTCGAAAGGAAATAATGGGAGTATCCTTATTTTCCTTTTAGATTAATATACGAACAGACTATCTAGAAATATTTAAATCAACTTTGAAATCCTTGAAGAAATTCAACACTTTGTGCTAATGAGAACATGTTTTTTCTACTTTGCTGTTTTTGAAAGACAAGTACTGAGACAAACTGTGAGTTAATATATGTTCCCACATTGGTAAACAGCAATTAGAAATCTCATTCATTACAAAGTTATGTTTTCATGATAATTAAACATACTTTTAACCATCTTTATAGTTTGTGTATTGTTTTAATCCATATTCATTTACACACATTGAGATTATCGATTCTGGTTTCTATTGATAATTTATCTTCCGTACGAAATTTTGCGTTTTTCTTAGGATAGGATAGCTGAGCGTATAGAGATCGTACAGAAATTGCTATACTGACATACAACTTTATCTTGGGTGGATCGCGAAAATTTTTTTTTACTGAAAAGTGAGTCACAAAAGTTTTTTCCCTGAAAGGTGGGTCGCGTACAAAAAAAGTTTGGGAACCGCTGCTCTAATTAATTACTCTAATAAGAAATTTATCTTTTTTATAATGGAAGAAATGTACTCGATATTGCGCATATACATAAATATAATATACCTTAATATTTAATAATACAATTTTTTCTCCGGAAAAATATTTTGTTTTGTGAAAAATTGGGTAAATCCTAATAAGAGTCACAAATGGCTGAGACACAAGCCAACAGATTTAACACTTAACTGCTGTAACAAAAATTGTCGCATAACTACTGAGAGCGGTTTGTCAGACCGCTTAATATAAAGATGAATAAAAAGTTAAATTAAATCTCGGAATAATATTTTTGTATTAAACTTTATATATAGGACAATTATAAATAAAATTCAGTTATTCAAAAGTCTCTAGAGATAGTAAAGGCTCCAAACGAAACAAAATTTGACCAGTATTTAAAGTTAAACTAAAAATTACGAGTTAAACTTCAAAACCTGAAAAACAGCGGTCTATGAGACCGCTAACAGTAGTTAAGGGTTAAAGTCAACATGACCTGCAAAAATGTCAACCGTAATCGTAATCTAAATGTAATCGTAATCCAACAAAAAAAATTGTAATCGTAATCTAAACGTAATCGCAATCCAACAAAAATATTAATCGTAATCTAAACGTAATCGTAATCCAACTGGCATAAAAAGAGACGTAATCGTAATCGGCTTTTAGAAATTGAAAATAATCGTAATCATAATCGATTACAGTCCTCTGTAATCGACTCGAAGTCTGCTCCTAATCCTTTAATTTTTTGTTCTTTTGTAATAAACTTTAGACGATGAGACGAAACTCAGAAACACTTTATAAATCATATTTCGTTTGCCAGTCTTGGCAACTAAATGATTTGAATTTTTTTTTGTTTCACAAGTTAATAATTAAATAAATTCATTAATGTTCACCAAAAAATTGGATACTACGTGCAAAGAACAAGTTTTAAAATTTGCCATATTACACTAAGCATTCCGAAACCAAAATAACTAGTTTGTTTACTGTAGTCACAGATCGCAGACGAATGGTGTGGGCATAGTAATACATTGTTGTTGTTTTAATTTAAAACCTAAAATTTTAAAGCATTTACTTTTTATATAATGTTTTACAAATTAATTTTAACTTTGATCTTACTATTAATAATATGCTATAATTTTTCTAATTAAAACATTTTTTTTTTCTTTTGAAAATTATAATTTACACACTGAGTGCCACCTACAGACAGAATCCGAGTCTGTACGGTAATCTGGTAGACATAATATAGTTCCTTTTTTTTTTTTTTTTTTTTTTTTTTTAATTTAATGGCAAATTCTGGAAGGAAAAGAGAACCCATTTCGGAAAATTTTATTGAATTATCTACCTTGCTGGAGTTTTATTAAGCCCCTCTGTTTTAAATCGAAATGAAATTTCACTTAGTGTAGTGAAAAAAATAACGAAGGTTTGGCATTCATTAAAGAAAATTGTACAAATCTTCTTACCACTGTAGCATATTTTCAAGCAAAAAAAGGCCCATTCCGAAAATTACCATTGCTTGAGAAAAAAATTTCAGATATTATGACAGATTATGATTGATGGAAATCCTTTTATGTAATGGGGGGTAAAGAGAGAGTCAGCGAAATTGAAATTGAATTTATTCACCAAATAACAACCGGCGTGGTTTCATCTGCTAGAGTAGAAAGACCATTTTCTTCTTTTGGACTAGTTCATTGAAGTCTTCGTAATAAATCAGAAATGGACAAAGCTTCTTAATTAGTATTTTTGTTTAAACAATTAAACCCCTAATTTATTTCTAATTGCTTAAAAAATATTGAATTAGTTGTGATTTTTATCCCTTAATAAATAGCTTGCATTAAATGAATATTTAATTTGTTTTTTTAATTTTACCATTTTTTATTCATTTACAACATATCTAAGTTTATTTCTTATTTAGTGTGCACAATTCAATTACAAAATAATGGCTTTAGATTAAAGCCTAGATGTTTAAATTTTAGTTCCAATCAGTAACTAGAATATAGCATTTTCTTAACTATATAATTATTTCTTATATTATTTTTATAAATTATAAATATTATTTATTCTTTTTTATTTATTTATTATAAAAAACTGCTCCATGTATTGTAAAAAACATAAAAAACAATAATTAAAAATCAAATTCTAAAAAAATCAAATAAATCCGATTTAAATAAAAAAAATCTGATTTAAATCAAATAAATCCAATTTTTTTTTATTAAAATAAAAGTCATGATTTTTTTTCCAATTCTGAATGGAGTTAATCCATCCACAGGATCATTAGCTATCGCTTGTGGAATTTTACTTTTTCACTTTTTCGTTAAAAGTTAAACTAAAAACTACAGTATAAACTACGATACTTTTTTTATGTTATTTTATTTGTCTCGTCGAGTTTTATCTTTTGAAAAAAAAAAATCACTGTTGTATGTCACCTGATTCACCAGAAATTTCAAAAAGACGTTTGCATTTTCCATTTCTTAAATATATTATACCAAATGCTATCGTGTTTGCTATAATACATGTCACACAATTTGAATTTTGCAAACTATTATAGTTTTTTTTTTCTCCCATTCTTTAATCTTTATTTGTGAGAAATTTTCTAATACCATATTTTTCTGCATATAATCCGCGGCTGTAAATTTTAGCCTTAAAAAAAAATTTCAGCTGATAATTCACACCGGCGTATAATCTGCGGGCTATACGATCATTGCTCATTGTTTTTAACATTCCAAAATAAACTAGTAAATAAAGTTTCTATTTAAATGATAATTGTAAATAAAATAAATATTTATAGGATAACTGCAAGTTAAAATAATAATCGATAGTATCAATAATATTTGACAATAGTTTAATAATTTTTCCCTTGCTCTTTGGCTGTAATCGAATATTCGATTATGGAGATCGATTATATTCAATCCAATAATATTTCACAATTGATTCAACCAATAACATTTGACAATAGTTTAAGAATAACACAGAGTAAGAGACTCTTCCTCTGTGAGTAACAATTTTTTCCTTGTACTTTTGCCATAATCGAACATTCGACTATGGTAATCGATTTTATTCAATCTATTACAACTTCTTCTGCCTTTCCTATTACATCCAGCTTAAATTCAGCTGTGTAACTTACGCATTTTCTATTAGACATGATTCTTTTAGACATGATCTTATATGTATTCCACGCGACAAATAAAAGAATATTCAGCTCACAAATGATTAGATTGCAATTTTTGATCAAGATGAGTTCAGAAACTCTGTATTCTTCATATAGAAGCATGTTGCTAAAAGACTCGACAAATATTCTTTAAAAATCAGAGGCCACTCCTAGTAGAAAAGAGCATGTCATATGTGAACCAATCACAAGCAGCTCCGCGAGCGGTCTTCCAAACAGGCAAACATTTGATAGGTTTACATTTTATAATTGCTAGTAAAAATGGGAAATCAGTTCTACTTGAAAAGAATTTCATCAGATTATCCGCACTGGCAGATAATTTGCACTTGAAAATTTCGAGGTTTTTTTAACAGATAACTAGATGGAACCCGTCAAAACTTGACGGCACCACAGAAGTAAAAGGTATTTTCCAGCTATTAAAGGATTTTTTAATAAATACGGTAACTGGTTAAGATTCTGATAGGAATAGAATTTGTCAAAATTTAATGAGTAGAGGGGGTAAAAGAAAGACTCATAGAGAAAGCGCTGACTTAAATGGGGTAAAAATGAGGATGCAAACAAAAAACTTACCAAACACTAATAAAAAGAAACTAGCAAAAAAAAAAAAAACTAGTCATTGGGGGACCACCGTAATACTTACCCATCATAGACATGCATAATATAAAATATGAAAATAAAACACATGAAACTATTTATAAAATGCATCGCAATTCCAAAATAAAATTTAAACGTGTATTTAAATAGTTTTAATATACATAGTAATGCTCTACCAATGAATTGCTGATGAGCCGATTTCGACAAATTAAATATAAAACAACAAAATACTCAAGTAGTACCGGATTGCATTAAAGAAACATCCTTATAACTCCAAAAATAATAATTATATTAACTAACAATTTACTGCGTCGGATTAAGCTTCTCATTTCCAATTAAAATATATCTTTGAATTGAAATTTGAATGAAATACAGGGTCATGAAAAATCGAAGAATGTGAAAAACAAGGTTACACATATCTTGGCAACTAATAATCTGATCAATTTCGTTGTTTATGCACAATTTGTGTTATTTTATTGCCGTTTATGTCCACTCCTTAAAATAAAACATTAAAAAAATTTTTGTATACCTTTCATCAAAACGAATTTTTCGAGAGTCCAAAAAAAATAGTTCCGTATAATTCAGGTTATTGATATTAAATAGGCTTCGTCCCATTCTTACATACTAAGCACATACAAAGTTTCAAGTCTCTATCTCAATTTGTTCAGGAGATAGAGCGGTTACAGACAGACGGACAGACGGCAATTTTTTTTTTTCTGAAAATATGTTTTTTGGAATCTCCAATATCTGAAACATGTAAATCCACCAAAATTTTTTTTTCAATTTTCAAAACGATTGCAATATTTACCATATACTAGTATGATGGGTAAGTAATAAATAAAAGTAATGAAATTACTGATACTTCAACTTCTAAGGAAGAAGATAACATACAAGACAACATGGCAGCTCTACTGCAGAACAACTAGTAGACTTTATACACTCCTTTGATAATAAAAAGGAAACTAATATTAACTATTTTCTGCTCCAGTTTGGTAATTTAATGAATCAAACAAATTACGGCAATGCCCATAAACTCACAATTCTAAAGGCTAAAATTATGTAACCTGCGAGAGAAAGACTCGTGCAAGATGACTTGGTGTCTCTAGAAACCGATCTAACAAAATTTAAAGAAAAGTTGAAAGAATAGTTTTCCATGAACTGTAATTTTAGTAGTGCTCAAAAATTATTTTTTGATATAAAGCAAAAGTCAGATCAAAGTCTATCTAGTTATCATTGATGAGTTCAATCTTACAGTGAATTTATATACAAAAAAGTTAGCAGGATTTGGTGGAACTAAACAAGTCAAACTTCCTAGATAAGATGAAATTGGCTAGATTTTCAGACTCGATACGCCCAGACATAGGTCTAGAAGTACGAAAAAATACAACAGACAATTTCGCAGAAGCTTGCAAAATAGCACTAATATAAGAAGACGCTTATTCACAAGCAAATATATAACAAATAAATAAAATTGTTTCATCCAAAGAGACAGAAAAAAACCAAATAAATTAAGAGCTGAAAGTACAGATCAAATTCAAATGTTAGTCAAGGAAATAAATAATTTGAAATTAAAAGATAAGACTGATAAAATCAGTAAATTATGCAAGTTTTGTAAAAAACAAACTTGAGATACACAAGAATGTTGGTTTAAGAAAAAAACATACAAATGACAATTCCATTCATAATGGAAACACATTTCAGAATACGAGACGATTTCACAACACACACACAAGACCTTACAGAAACAATTTTATGTGGCAACAAAGATTCCATACTACAGGTTATCAGGGAAATACAGGAGGCAATGATTTATATGGTTACAATTAACTTTTACGGCCCTTCACTTTTATACCCCTTCTCCCCCTATTTATACTCAGCAACCACATACATATTACAGGATTGCCACTCTAATCTTGAAAAAAAAAAAAAAAAAAAAATTCCCTGTCATTTCCCTGTACTGCAATGCATTTATTCCATGTTGAGTGCGAAAAAATATATGTGTGTATGAAGGTTAATTAGAAATGTTATAATTTGCCATTACCAAATTCCCTGTGTTTTCCATATTTTTTAGGATTTTTAAAAAAATTCCCTGGATTTTCCCTGTTTTGGGAGGAGATTTAAAATTCCTTGTGTTTTCCCGGTTTTCCAGGTGGCATGGCAACACTGTATTATTATAATACAGGAGTACATGGGTATGTACAACATGCAAGAGACTGTGAAAGGGAAGGCTATCCAAAAAAAAAAAAAAAAAAAAAAAAAAAAACTTAGGAAGAGGAATATGAAGAAAACGATAACTCGGATGTCAATAACAGGAATACCAAGCCCAAGGGACATTTCAAAAACGGTTCATATAACAATAGAAGAGGGCACGGGAAACAACAGGAACCATTAAACTAGATGCAAGACTCACTAAACAGCTTTTAGTGATTCATGTGAGTTTCAAGCTAACAGGTATTATCAGGACAATCTTCGCTAATGTAAGTAACAAAGAGAAAGAACTTCTACCCATTATAAATTTTGAGATAAAAAACATACAAATAAATAAAGGCTCTGTGTGATAGTGGCAGGAAAACAATAATTCAGTACTTCAAGATGTTGACAATCATGACAAAGACAATAAAATTCAGCACAAAAAAAAAAAAAAAAAGTTAAACATAAAAATGCCAGGGCTGATGCTCAAATCTTGAAATAAAATTTTTCTGTGTTTTCTCTGTACTGCAATGCGTTTATTCTATGTTGAGTGTGCAAAAATATATGCGTGTATGTAGGCTAATTAGACATCTTATAATTTACCATTACCCAATTAATTGAATAAATATAAAAAATTATATAATATGAACAAATGAAAAAACCCTTTAAAGTTGCTACACTTATTATTGAATCCCACATTTTACATTTATAATAATAAAAACAGTAAAGCGATACTCAAACATTCTGCTAAAAAATACTTTGAAATATTTGTAAATGAATGTTAAAATATGTAAAAACTTTGCACCTAATAATTTAAAGAATATAAAATTTTAAAGAATCATACCCAAAAATCAATTATCTTGAATATAATATCACAAAAATTGCAGAAATAAAAAAGAAATGAAAAGTGGAAAAATTATTTACTTTATGCATTCAAATTAATATTTATATTAAAATACAGGACACATAAAATATAGGATAACTTTGATACACAAGAGTGATTTATTTTTTATCGTAAAAAATATCATAAGATAATATTTGGCTTACAAATTAAAGCCGAAAAAAATATTTTGCTTGGATATAGTAGGAAAAAAAATTCACTGTGTTTTCCAGATTTTTTAGGATTTTTAAAAATTTCCCTGGATTTTCCCTGTTTTGGGAGAGGATTTTAAAATTCCCTGTGTTTTCCTGGTTTTCCAGATTCTCCAGGTGGCGTGGCAACCCTGAATACATATGTAAAAATGATGTCGAGGAATATGAAAAATCTCTCAATAATAAGATACATGAATGTCTACCAAGCTAAAGCTAACATGATGGCAGAAATGATTAATCATATACTGATGTCAAAAAACACGACCGAATGAGACTACTTCAAGCTACAATAATAATGCAATTCACAGTGCTTTAGATTTGGGCCTGCATTCATATTCTTTGCAAGGAAACCGAAAACTCTGTTCGTGGCACATATGACAACAGAAGAGGTTGTCACCAAATAATATGTCAGACAAAGTTTAGAATATGTTAAGGAAATTAAATTATAAGCCCTGCAAATCAGGCACGAATGCATGATGAATATGCAAAAGGAAGAGAACCTCCAAAATGTAACTACTTTAAATCTGGGAACAGACAGTCTATTTAAAAGCAATAAATCTGGGAGCCTTTTCCAAGAAATTTGAAGGGCCTTATAAAGTGATAGATAAAGTTTGGAATATCAACTATATAATTGAAAATTTGTCAGGAAAATATAACCATCAATAAGGAGGGACATTGATCTTCTCTATGCACACAAATTAGCTACCTCATGTGTAAACGCAGATATTAATTTAGCGGAGCACGATTTCGAGGCAGAGGATGAAAAGTCAAATAAGCAGTTACTAGAAAAATCACAAGTGTAAATTTTTTTTTTTCAAAATGTTTATTTAAAAAATAAAATAAAACAAAAGCTATGCATAGAAATTCATAACAATCATTACAGTGGTTATAAATACATAAAAAGTTACACAAACTTTAGTAAAAAAAGAAAAAAAAATTAGTGCAAAGTTTTTCTTTTTTCTCCCAAATTGTTTTCAGTACAAGGCTGATTAATAGGATTAAATGGGCGATCATACACCTAAAAAACTAAAAACTTAAAATATATGTACAAACTTAATATATATATATATATATATATATATATAAATATATATATATATATATATATATATATATATATATATATATATATATATATATCAAAATACTGCCTGCAGGGGGAGATAAACAGGTAGGATACAATTCAAAATATTTGACAACTTGCCTTTTAACTATATGACATAAATACTAGGTAAGAAAAGAACAGAGATAGTGAGATGAGTATGACATTTATCTCAGGGATACAATAGGAGATAAAAGTGCATGACACACCCAAAAATATACACAAAATCACAATTGTGCTCCACTAAACTATTACATTTTGTTTATAAATAAGGATAACATTTACCTCACAATTTATCGAAATAATAATAAAGTGACAAAAATACAGTACTTTACATTCCTTATATATAAGGACAACTTTAGCTATAAAGCATAAATAAATTTCCTACAAGGATGTAGGTATGGGTACTCAAAAGCTGATTGCACACTCAATGGGTTAAAATGTTCTTATTAAAACAGCAAGGATGTGTCAGGGCATGACAAAATTAACGTTACATAAAGTAGCAAAAGATTTGTAAAAAAAAGATTTGTAAGCAAAAAGATTTGTAAAAAAAAAAAAAAGGGGGGGATAATGTAAAATAATATAGAATTTACAACGAACAGATGATATTCAAAATCCCAAATATTGCAAGGTAGTAAGTTTAATGGAACACAACAACATATATATATATATATATATATAATACATAAAATCACATACACTTCAACAAGGTTAAGACAAGTTATCAAAAGAGCTCAGGATTTATACAATAAATATAAATAGATAAATAAATAAATAAATAAATAAATAAAGCAATTCTCACCATAGGATTACATCTCGTTAATTCTCACTATAAAATAACTCAGGTTGCTAAGGTGGCACTTGTGGTCAGATGTGGAAATTAAGATGATGATTTCTTGTACGACTAAAAGAGAATTGGGCAAGAAAATTAAACAATGTGATAATTAAAAAGGGTTTGTCGTAATGTAAATGAATTATTAATAAATAATGCATAAATTAATAGATGGGAGATATGTTTATTACTTTAGTGGTCCATTTTATTGGTAACCTTAAAGCAGCAATGGTTACAAAATGTTAAATAAAATAAATAAGTAAATAAAAATAAAAGATAAATAAGCCGCAGATAGATTTTTTTTTTTCTCTCAAGTTATCTCAGCCACAATTAAATAAAATAAGTTCATATTTAAGAATTATAAGTATTTCAATCCCTTGAATGAAGTATTTAAAAGATTGAAGATATATGAATTATTTTCAGCTTATTAGAAATAATGATAATAACTTCAATGTTTATATCATATTTACATACAAAAAAAGTTTAAATGAAGACAAAATAATAATAATGATACTAATAAAATATTTCTGTTAATTAATAAAGAAGATTAACATTAATATTTTAAGAATCAGGCATAATGTGACAGTTGCATTTTTTGATTTTATGTTGAAGTAGATGATATTTAATAAAAAATGTGCAGTTTTTAAACCCTGAAAAAATTTTCCCTTCTTGATATAAAATGACAAAGTTCAAGATTGTGAATGTATTTTCCTGAAAAGTGAAATGCAACAACATACAAAATTCTTTTGTTATAAACTGTAAGTATAACACAGCCTGCTTAGTAATATTTACTTGTTTCCATGAGACATTGTTAATTTACATAGTGATGTTGCCAGAAAAAGCAATCAAAATGACATTTTTACATTTTCCTCATGTATTATCTTATTTAAACAATACTACCCCAAATATTTTCTAATGGAATATTAAAGTGTACTACTAGGAGAAGCTAAATAATATAAAACTTTACCTAGATATTGCTGCTGTTAGCAGCTATCTTATCTGCTAATCTTGGTAAAATTCTATATTTTTCAGCTTGTCCAAGTAGTACATTTTAATATTCTATAAGACTAATGCTTAAATAAAATAATAAGTTGAGAAAACTAACAAAAACATTACTTTGATTGCATTTTGTGGCAATATATAACAATGTAAATTAACAATGCCCCATGGATACAAATAAATTTTACTAAGCAGGCTGTGTTATACTAACAGTTTATAACAAAAGAATTTTGAGATATTGTTGTTTTCCAGAGATACAGCACTTCAAACATACTAGCACTTAACTTTCCATGAAAAATGGTATTCACAATCTTGAACTTTGACATTTTATATTGGGAACAGAAAAAATTTTCAGGGCTCCAGAAATTCACAATATTTGTTAACCATCACTTACTTCAACATAAAAAAAAAAAAAAAAAATCAAACCAATTAAAAAATACAACTATCAAAATATCATTTTTTTGTCTGAATTTCAAAATAAAATCACAAATTACATTAAAGCAAAATGTATGATTAAAGTAGTATACAAAATTTTTGACATTTTAACTAGCACATACAATATTTTACTTATTCAACAACATTAAACAAACAAAAAAACTGATATCATGATTTGAAGAAGGATTTAAATTAAAAAATCTGTACATAATGTTGACATATTATTAAAGCCTGTAAGTAATTATTTAAAAGTTTTTAGACTGTTTTATTGTGAATAGTGATATTTGATATTCCATCTTTAAAAGGAATCTTAACTAATGCATCTAGTGAATGAATTTTGACATTTTTCACTTTATAGAAAATCGAAAATAAGTTATCATAAATTTAATCATATATTTAATCATATCTAAAAAGAGTCTTTGTATATGTGCATTGAATTTTCAGACATTAATGACTATTCAAGTGTTTTAGAATGAAACAAAGTTTTTCTTTTTTCCATAAGAGTTTTTACATCTTGAGTTATAATCTATCATTCTCTAATGAAGATATTTCCTTGCAAATTGAATCTCCAATTTGAACATTATTTTTTTGAAAGGTACCATTTCTATAAAATATACACTGGTACAATTTTATCAGGAAAATAGACATTTTTTCAGTATTTGAATAAGCGTGCATTGCACACAAGTAAAAATGAAACTGACTTCATACTTATGCCAGAAAATAGCCAATTTCTATTACAAAAAATAAATAAATAAATAAATAAAAATTAATCCTGAATTTTTTTGGCAAGTTATCTCAAACTATTTGGCTGCAAGTATTTGGCTGAAGCATTCAGCCAACTGAGTATTAGGCAAATGGGCCGAATAGTGGACAAATATTCATCTCCTTTCTAGTAAAGATATCAGAATTTTGAAAATTAGAAATTATTGTTGAATTCCAGTTCTTATTTAGACATCTTTAATAAAGTACTTTGTAAATATGTGACATAAACAGCTAAAAAATACAGATTTATTGGTGATTTTAGCTATTGTGTGACAAGTTTTTTTTTTTTATTAGCACAATTGTAAATTATTAAATTTTGAGGCTGAAAAAAATTTTAAATTTTTCAAAAGACTTAGATTTTAAAGGAAAAAAATGTGAAAGGTATTTTTTAAACGGACTCATTTTTTTTTTTTTTTTTTTTTTTTTTCTTAAACTGCTAACAGATTATATTATCCTAGTTAACATTTTCATGTGGGACACCAAACACACACACACACACAAAAAAAAAAAAGTATGTACCAGAGTTTAGCTAATTTAAAAGTTTTAATACATTAATTTATAAGTGAATTAAAAATTTGAAAAATTGAAAACAACTCCTTTAAGAGGAAAAAAGATGTAAAAACAATTTTGTTCCCAAACTTAGTGATTTTTTTTAAACAACAAAGCATTGCCATATACATACCTTTAATGCCTGAATTTAAAAAACTATTAAAAGATTGAATATAAACTAAGATGTACTTGAATACATTTTTTAAAAAATAAATAAAATTTATACATAAAAAATAAAACACTAAAAAAACATTTAAAAATACAAGAGTAAACGTTTTGCCAAGCTACACACATCATCAGTACAAATAATTATTCATTGAATAACAAACACTGGAACAAATCAAGGCAGTCACATTTGTGAAAAAATTTGTGTTTTTGTGCAATTCACAGTCAAAATTCCTATTTTTTGCGCAATTCACACACGAATTTTCTGTTCATTACTCAATTCATGGAGGGATTTTTCATTTTTTATGCAATTCACAGACAGAACTACTGTTTTTTACACAATTTACAAATGGAATTACCCCTTTTTATGCGATTCACGGTCAAAATTACTGTTTTTTACACGATTCACGGACGGAATTGCTGTTTTTTGTGCAAGTCACAGACGAATTTTCTGTTTATTACTCAATTCATAGAGGGATTTTTTATTTTTTATGCAATTTACGGACAGAACTACCATTTTTTACACAATACATGAACGGAATTACCCCTTTTTATGCAATTCACAGTCGAAATCACCATTTTTTACACGATTCACAGACGGAATTGCTGTTTTTTTTGCGATTCATGGTCAGAATTACTGTTTTTTACGCAATTCACTAGCAGAATTATCGTTATTTATGCAGTTTACAGTCGGAATTACCATTTTCTAATGTGGTTCACGGTCAGATTCCCCATTTTTTATGTAACTCACGGAAGATTGTCCCTTTTTTACGTGATTCACAGATGAAAATCCTGTTTTTTCGCGATTCACGGACAGAATTGTCATTTTTTTCCGTGATTCATGGTTGGAATTACCAATTTTTTACACGATTCACGGATGGAATAACTGATTTTTAAGCAAGTCACGGACGGAATTACTGCTTTTTATGTGATTTACGGTGGAATTACTGGTTTTTATGTGATACCACGGTCATATTTCCCGTTTTTATGCGATTCATGGATCCAATTCGAAAATCGGCCCTTCTGTTAATTGTGTACTAACAGTAAATAAATCACAAATAAAATTGGCAGAATATTTTTAATTTTTTGTTACTTAAAAAAGTTACAAAAGTAAGAATTGTTTCTTTTGTTAAAAGATCTTGTTAAAAAATCGCGAAAAAATGGCAGATTTTGCTAAAAAATCGTGAATAAACAACAAATTCCGTGAAAAGATGAAAAATTTTGTTGCAAGATCACAAATGGCAAATTTCGTCAACAGATTGTGAAAAATTGCCAAGTTTGTCACGTTTAAACACGATAAAATGTAATTTTCAAAAACAGGGCATGAAAAAGGAAAAACATAGTTCGTAACGAAAATGAAATCACCACCTCTTTTTTCTCACCTCTGTTGTAACCTTTCAAAAAATTTGCAGTGAGTTTTAATTTTTTTTTTCTTTTCTTGCTTCGGATCACCTCTGTGATTTTGTTAGATTTTTTCCAAAATTAAGAAAAATTAAGGCAGTCATTTATGAAAATAAAAAAGTCAGTCGTAACTCTAAAAATCTTGCGTGAAAAATATCGCAAACTTTGACAAATATTTGGAAAAAAAATAATTTTTATAATTAGTGAAAAAAAATTGCCAATTTCATTATAGGATTGCGGGAAAAACGGGAATTTTGGCCAGAGGATCGTGAAAAGATGCACATTTCGTTCACAGGGACCGAAAAATATATAATATGAATTTTGACAAAAAATCTCTAAAAAAGGAACATTTCATCAAGAAATCGCAAAAAACGATAAATTTCGTCAAAAGATTGCAAAAAAAAAACATATGTTATCTTCGACCCTTTGATGAAATTCGTGGTTTTGTCTATTGTTATTTTAGGAAATTTGCATTTCTTCAGCGGCCGTTTGGAAAAAAAAATTGCATTTTTGCGGTCATTTGACAATGTTCACTTTTTGTGTCAGATCATTTAACAAAATTTGCATTTTTTCTACGTGCCTTTGACAAAATTCAAGTTTTTCGATGGTTCCTTTATGAAATTCGAAGTTTTTCCTATCCTTTTTTGCATCGTTTCTGTAAGGGGATTTAGGGAGTGCCAAATTTATATTACAAACGTCATTTTTGGGCTGTCACAAGAATTTTCTCTTTGCATGTCCCTAATTGTGAAGCAGGAAAGTCTGCTTATGGAGCAATAAAAACACAATTTTGAAGCAGGAAAATTAGTTTTTAGAACGTAAAATTCACTTCTGGCATCCAATTTTTTTTACTGTGCCTCTTTGACGAAATTTTCATTTTCCTGCGATCTTGCGACGAAATCTGCCTTTTTTTCGGGCTATTTTGATGAATTTTTGACGAAATTTGCCATTTTTGCACATTTTTTTAACAGAATTTTCGGTTTTATTGTGATTTTTGGACGAAGTATGCCGTTTTGTCACAAATATTTTGACGAAATTTGCCGTTTTATCGAGATTTTTTGGCAAAAGTTGCCATTTTTCATTACCTTTTAGCAATGTTTGCCGTATTTTGCAAATTGTTTGACAAAATTTGTTGTTCTTTTCAAGATTTTTGGACAAAATTTGTCGTTTTTTTTGTTATCTTTTGAGGAAATCTGCCATTTCTTCGTGATTTTGTGACAAAATTAGCCATTTTTTCGCTAATCTTGCCGAAAATTAGTTGTTATTTCGCGATTTTTTGACAAAATTACATGTCTTGTCAGATTTGTAAGAGCTATTTTTTAAGTAATTTACGCGCTAGAGCACGTCTGCATTATTACTGAAGGGCTGCATTTTTTCAAATATGAGGCAAGAAGGGCGCTATTTTTTTTGAATGAGTGACAAGAGGAGCGCTAGCTTTCAGATGAGGGGCAAGAGGGGTGCTATTTTTTAAATTAAAGGGCAGGAGGGGCGGAGCGCCCCTCTGAAACCCTCTGAGGGAAACACTGCATAACTATATTTTACACTCACATCAGGGTTAGAAAAAAACCCAGGTTTTTTTTTTTGAAAAAGCCCAACCCACTGGGCCCACTAGTCTAAACCCTGGTTTTTTCTGAAAAAACCCAGGCTTTATCAAGTTTTTTTTTTTTTTTTAACACTTTAAATTTCTAATTTTCATACACATAATAGCTAAATTCTTCATGTATCAGTGAAACCTGCGTATAATTTTGCATTAAGAATGAATTAACAAAATGTATACAGTACAGAACCATTTATCCGGAATGATTGGGGTCAGATGTATTCCAGATAACTGGTTTTTCCAGTTAAGTGGTTGGGCATTAAAGCAGCATCCATTTAATGAGTTTTGTGAAACATATATAGTTGTAGTATTACTACTAATTTTAAATTGATTATTAGATTACTTGAACCAAGAATCTGACGCAAGTAAGATCAATTGTTAGAGTTTGAAAGAAGATAATTTATGGGAACTCCTTGAACAAAAATTCTGTTTTCTTGGCATAAAAATGAAAACATCTATAATATTATAATATTTATAAATCTATAATATGATTATATGCTTCTATTTCAAATACTAGATGCTGTTATCAAACTATACAATTGTTTCAAGCAATTGTATATCAAACTGATTGTGTATGACACTTTTTCTAAAAAGATTCTAACATGAGTCTATTAGAAATATCATTCCAGATAACTGAGTTTCCGATTAACTGGTTTCTGGATAAATGGTTCCATACTGTATATTAAAAAATCAAATTAATTTAAAAGGTTGATTTGTGTTTGATATGACTAGTTTCTTGCATTAAGGATATATTAAGCCAGCTATAAATGGATTTTTTGAGCTAACAAATAAGGTTCAGAATGTTTGAAAAAAATGTACTTACTACTAAATGCAGTTTGAAGTAATTACAAAAATATATAAATCAATGATAATCAAAATTGTACTTAGCTTTTACAAAAATTTATTACTAGTAATAATTTTATGAATGAAATTATCATTAAAATACTATATTATTGCTAATGATAAATCAGAATTAGTAAGTATTTTTTCTTATAACTAATTAATAGAATAAACCAAATAATTTTACATAGCTCATTCACTTAATTATGATTTCCAGGAACTGTGACATTTTGTTATGAGTTTCAACTGTATAACATAACATAGAATAGATTATACATCTTTTTGGGGGGGGGGAGGAGGGGAAGAATTTTGTTTTTGTGCTAGTGATATATGTATATATATATATTAACTACTTTTTTTTTTTTTTTCATTGGCAGAATTAAGACATTTTCCCCCCTTGTGTTGGGGAGAGAAACTTTACGAGTGATGTATTGTTATTGAGAAATATATCTTATTCTTTACAGCTAATTTATTTATTTATTTATTTATTTTTATTTTTTTTTTTTTGTCATTTTATCAATGCTTAAAATTTTCTTTTAAATCTGGTTCTTTTGAAGTATATTTAAATTGACATTTATCTTTGCAGTGATATCTTAGATCAAATAATGATACAATTGTAAAATCTATGGGTTTTATCATGGGTTTTTTCAAGTGGGCCTGCCCGAAAAAACCTGATGGGTTTTTTCGGGCTGGGCCCACTTGGGCGAACCCTGACTCACATGCTTTGATTTCTGTAAAATATGATTTGATGGGAAGGGTGGAAAATGCCACCATTCATAAGAAAATAACTCTGAGCTATACATTCCTTAATTCAAAATTAAGTTGAAAATACTTGTACTTTATACTGAAAAAAATCTGCCTTGAGTTATTTAAAAAGTACAATTATAAGACTATAAAGTTTCACTTCAACCATTTTTTTATTATTTCTCTTTGACTTTAAAATGTTTGTTTTAATTCGTAGGAGAAACCATGAAATTAAAAAATTTTATTAATTAAAAAAGTCTCATAATTGTGCTTCTTAAACAACTCAAGGCAGGTTTTTTTCAATACTAAATGTTCTTATAAAAAGCTCTTATTTCTTAAAATGTAAGTTTCTTTTATTAAATATTATGTAAAATTGTTTTAAAAAGTAACATTTTAATACCTTTAAACTTTGAATTATAAAAAGCATTTGGAAAGCTGAATATTCACTATTCGGCTAGTTACTATTCCGCTGCCCAAATATTCGGTATTCGGTTCATCTGTCAACTGAATATTTGGCATTTGGTATTTGGCTAAAATCACTATTCAGTGCATCCCTAATTATACTAAAGAGTAAAGATTGCGAAAAGGAGTGCAAAGAAGATTTTGAACTGGCAGAAGAGTATAGAGATAAATATCTTGAGATGAAAACTGGAATAGAAGAAAAAATTCCTTTTTTATAGTCACCAGTGTTTGAAAATAGAAATGAACATTTTGAGAAGAGAAATTTTTAAACTTCTCAATTATTGAACTGAAGAAATTTAATGGTGAAATTAAAGATTATTTATTGTTCTGGTCACAGTTTTAGAAGATACATACAGATAAAAGTATTTCGGATTCAGACAAATTCCAGTACCTAATTCAAGCAGTGGTACCAAATTAAAAAACTGCAAGAGTGGTTGAAAGCTATCCAGTAGGGTGGAGCGAAACAAATTATTTTTTAAAAATCAAAAATGGGTAGATGCCAAAAGTCGCCTTTATACTAGTTCATCAACTGCGTGAAATTTTACCGCTGAAAAAAAATGTCTTGAGTCTGCACTTTTGCTCCAAAGATCGAAATTTTGGGTAAAATTTGATATTTTCTGACATTTTTTCAAAAGAATTAAAAAATTCCTACAGAGCTGGCAATTATTAAAAAATTCTATTTAATCCTTTGTTATTAATTACTTAATATAATTAAACTATAAAACAATATCTTTTATCCGCATAGCTGGGTCAAAGCAGACAACTTTTGATAAGAAAACGGCATTACCAACAAATTGTTGTTTTGAATGGAATTCTTAAGTAGCTGCTTTTAAAACTACCCTGGAGCTGGCTGCATTTCTTGTCCCAACCAACCAACCATCTAGGCCCAGTTTTTTATTTATGTATTGAATTGTTATTTTTTTCCCGAAGACGTGCATAAGTTTTCTGTGTATCAATGTACTTTTACCTCTTCTTTATATTCACTGATTTTGGATGTTGCTGGTTTGACCCACTGCACGTATATATTTATACCTTGTATAACAGAAGAGAAGCTGAGTAATGTATTGGGTATGTTGTTGATTGAACCTATTCAGCAGTCTATTATCTTCATTAAAATTTCATGCAATTAATACATTATGATTGAAAGTTCCGTTACCACAGCATTTTTTCAATCAATTACATTTTATATATAACAATTTTCCTAAAAACTGATTGTACGAATTCAATTTCTAGTATGCCATCATTTACTGTACCTATTACATTGAATATATGCTGAGAAGCTAGTTGTTTAATATTATGACAATTGTCACAGAGGACTGCAAACAAAATTTGCATGTAAAGGAACAATATTTCTAAAGAAGTTTTAGTATTTGTTTTATGTCGTTTCCTGTGTTGCTTCGTAATCGAGTAATTTCCAATAAGTTTTTAGACCTATTCTTTAAATGTGTATTACATTTGGTATAAAACATCCTGCAGATATGGATTATATATTTTGTGAGTGAACCTATAGACTCTGATTGCCAATCTGGGCTTATATAAAGCGGAAAATTTTATTCGCTTTATGTATGAGCTGTCTTTTGTGTGAGATGTTTTCTTAATTCTTATTCCCCAGTTCTTCTGAGAAATAGCTTTCTTTATTAATTTGCTTTGTAATCTCCAGCAGAAATTTCTAGTCTGTTCTCAGTATCTTTTTCTCAATTTGAGAAAATAATTTTTCAAAATTCTTCTCTATGTTATAAAAAATTGTAATAGGAAGTGAATAGTATGTAAACAAAAATTTTCTTACTGATCCAGTGAATCCATGTAGATTAGAAAGTTTTATATCAACTTTTCTAATAATTGACCGAGAGAAAATTCACTGGAGTTAAAGTAGCATATGATCCATTATTAAACACAATTCTAAACTTACCCCATGCAAAATGGTTCACAGGGACAAATAGAATTCTCTTAATTTTAAATGAGTACTTATTGCTCATTAGAGTCTGTACATTCCCTCAAAAATTACTATGCATTATAAGTTGTCCACTTATAAAAAGGGGATCTAAAAGTTAATGGGAAATTATCTGGCTACGAAAACACTTAGAAAATGGCATAAAACTAATGCAAAAAAAGTTATTTACAACAACGGTTGCTCTGCACATGCAGAACAAATTGTCATTGCAATTCTCTCTGACGATCACCATCACATTAAACAGCTCGCTTCTCAACATATAAAAAATGCAAAAGTAGAATAAATGATGGCATACTTATAGTTGAAATACCTGAAATCATCTTTGAAGCAGCTCATTACGTAAAAAAATATAATTGTCTAAAAAAATGTTGTGGTAACTGGATGAAAGCTTGATAAAGATAACAGATGGCTGAACAGATCCCTTTAATAATATTCCTGTGCATTACTCTGCTTGTCATTTTTTTGTATGAGCTGTAAAAATATACATGAAGATAGTCACAGCAGCATGTGGATACAAAGAACAGATAAACTAGGTGGATGCATCGAAAACATGCCAAATTTTAATAAGGAAAATCGCAAATCAATATATAAATAAAACACTGTACTGAGATGATCAAGTAGTTGGGACGGATGTGTTATGAAATATAGGCACTTCCACGATGTATGTCCAAGATAGTTTGAAAACAAGAGCTATATAAAAAACAATAATTCGTTGTATGTCCCAATTGAGTGGTAAGGCCGTTTTCTTATCAAAAGTTGTCTGTTTTGCTCCAGCTATACGGAATAAAGATATTGTTTTATAGTTTAATTATATTAAGTAATTAATAACAAAGGTTTAAATAGAATTTATAAATAATTACCAGCTCTGTAGGAATTTTTATATTTTTTTGAAAAAATGTCAAAAAATGTCAAATTTTACCCAAAATTTCAATCTTTGGGGCAAAAGCGCAGACTCAAGACATTTTTTTTTTTTCAGCAGTAAAATTTCACGCAGCTGATGTACTAGTATAAAGACAACTTTTGGCACCTACCTGTTTTTGATTTTTAAAAAATAATTTTTTTCGCTCCACCCTACTATCCCGTAACGGCTGCTAATTAGCGAATATTGCCAAGCTGGATATTCGGCTTAACCAAATAGTTTGATATTCGGCCTAACCGAATATTCGGTAACATGGCCGAATACCGAATAGATACCGAATATTCGGTACATCCCTAGTTAAAATGCATCATGTTTGTGATTTAATTATTTTTTATTTGATTGATTCCTTTAGTTTTAAAGCTGAGGTATTCTCTGAAAATAAAATTACCGGAATTATCTAGTGCCTAAATTATCTAGTGTGGAGGCACATATTGAGCTTAGAAAAAAACAAATAATTTTACCTGATCTTAAGAGAAAAATACTGGATTGAAAGAGGCAAAAAACTGTCTGAAAAGTTGTAAATAAATGCATTCCTTGCCAGTGCTACAAAATTAAATCCCGTGAATCTGATCCAGTGCCATTACCCTTTAATCGCATAAAGGATTCTAGTGTTTTTGAAGTTGTAGGCATTGATTCAGTAGGTCCTTTATTTGTTAAATATGCAGATAAAACTTGGATAGGACTGTATACTTATGCAATTTACATATCTGTGCACTTAGAGCTTGTCTTCTCATTGTGAACTGTATTTGCAATGTTTCATCACGAGAAGAGGTAGACCTATAATAACGTATCTATATTATAAAGGCCAAACATATCTGTGTGTAACGCATACGTCATTTTGCGAATGACAACACTTTCAAATTTAAAATTAAATTTCAGGATTGCAATTTTGGCTACTGCAAATTTTTTATACCATCGTATAGGGGAAAAAATGTACTTTTAAATGCAATTTATTTGAAAACTGTATCTTTATTTATTTTTGATATATTAATTTTTTTTAGCTTTTAATACTGCTTTTCTAATCGTGGCAACAGGAGTACTCCATTTCTATTAAAAACAAAGGAAAAAAGGGAAAAACTGATTACTGTTTCTTTATGTTGCCATTTCGTCATTAAAAGAGAAAAAAAATAAATACGCATCCCGTGAATTTTTATGATTTCATTTACAAAATTTGATTTACACTTAAAAGAATATCAACTGTTTAATATGTGTTTCAACTAATAGCATCGAGACTTCGAGTTTTGAATCAAAATGATCAAATACCATTTTTTTTAAAAAGGTGAATTCAGATACGAAATGTGCATTTGTAATTTTGATTTGATCAAAATGATATTGGGTTTCGATTCCATGGTCAAAAAATTCTATGATTCAGTCAAAGTTGAATGAATTTAGCTTTTTTTTTCATTTTGGATTATTAGCATAGCCTCCTCAGTTCTGATGTCGCCTGGATGCGACACTAAAAATCACTCTTTAAATTAATTTAATTTTTTCTAGAATTGTTAAAATTACATCTAGACTTTTTTAATAGATGTGTACATGTTAGAAGTATCAATGTATAAAATAATGTACATTTAGAGATGTTCTACAATAATTTTAAGCTGCTTTTTGTAGTGTAACGTAAAATTTGTCTCAGGACTGAGGAGGATAAGAGCTTTAATTAATAACTGTATCATAGAAGCATATTTTTATAATGTTTTATAGATTACATGTGCGATTAAAGTTTAATTTTAATAATTTCTACAACTGAGTTTTATAGAAATAGTTTTCTATTAACTTTAGGTTAAATATCATTTGTTTAAGAGTTAGATTTACCAATTAAAGGTACATTTTTTACTATGACTAATCTTTTAGGATTACTATAAAGAAATGAAACAGTTCCTTCTTAAACATTTTCTTTCGTCAAAATTTGACGGGTTCTACCTTGTTCTGATAATGGTACCATTTCAAAGTGGCCAATAATGACCTGTCATAGATAGACTGGGAAAAATTGAATAGTTTCTCTGACATGAAACAAATTGTTTGGAAGTTCAATCCTCCCTCACTCGCTTGGTGGGAAAGGCTGATCCATATATGATCAAAGGGCTTCTCCAATGAACTCTTGGTAAAACTGTTGTGACTTTGGAAGATTTAGAATCTATTATCAACTCTCGCCCCTTCACATATCAATCTGAAAATCCGGAGGATTTAGTTCCATTAACACCTAATATGTTTTTGTTTTTAGTGCAAAATTCTAATTTCAGTGTCACAGACATTGACGAAGTTGATGCTAAACAGTTTCGCAAAAGATTGAGATACAGAATTAAACTCATGGAACAATTGAAAATACACTTCCGAACTGAATATATTGGCTAACTTCTTCAAAAGACGCCATGAAATAGCCCACTTACCCGAGTTGAAGCTGGTGAACCTGTGCTAATTGGAGAAGATGTACAAAAACGTCTCAATTGGCTGCTTGCAAAGATTGTAGATCTAATTCCTGAAAAAGATGGGAAAATTAGGACTGTTAAATTAAAAACAGAACACGATGTGGTTATAAGACCTATTCAAAGAATTTTTTTATTAGAACTTTCTCCTAATAATATGTATCCTTCTTCATTTCAGCTAGCCAAGATTATTTCGTGGGAATTAATTCTTCAGACTTGTTGACTGAAGCTGAAACAACAAGTTATAGAACTCAATTTGGCTGTGTGTCCAAAATAAAATGCCCCAAAGATTTGGCAAATGAAAAATTTAGTTTTGAGTAGCTAGTCAGTAACTCAAAAGGGGGGAGTATGTTATTGGTAACATAATCACTTAACATAATAAATCAGTCAAAAATAAAGTAAAATAATTTTCTAAATCATTAAAAGAGATTTATTGCTATAATAGTTATTTTCTTTATCATTAAGAAAGATTTATTTATTTTGCAACCATTTCCTAAAACATTAAGTCTGATATATTACTTTTTTGTGCTTATATTTTAATTCTAATGTCAGCGGACTGACTTGACGTCTTTGCATATAATTTGTGACATCATGATATCTTTGTGGAAAATGTTATTGAATAATAATGTTAGTTGTTGATTAAAATTTTGAAAGAATAACAAGTATTTTTCTTTGGATTTATTGTGAGACTTAAAAAAGCATAGTTTATGCTGTGATACTACATATGTAGTTTTTTTAGCCTGCTATACATTAACAGATAGTTTGATTAAGTTATAAGAAATAATAATTAAATGCAGTTAATAATTTCATCAATAAATGTATCACTAATATTATTCAATAATAATACCACTAATATTTAACATAGTTATGCATATTTATTACAAAATTGTTGTATGCTAAGAATAAAAATACTAATTTGCAATTTTTATAATTTCCGTAATTACTAATTATAATTTTATTAGTTAAAGTGCAAAAACCTATGTTAATTAGCAATTAAAGGTTTAGTTTTTTTCACAATCTGAAACTTTTGTTAACTATTCAATATTTGAATGTTGGGGAAAAAAATAAAAAAATAAATAAATAATTTAATTTAAAAAAAAAAAAATCATGATTTTTTTTTTTTTTTTTTTTTTTTTTTTTTTTTTTTTTTCTACACTTTATTAATCAGACATTAGCTTAGTCAATAACAGAAATGCTTAAAGTAAAGAGATGATATTAACAAAACATTTTATTTAATAATGAAAACATATCCAATTTTATACATACAAAAATAAAAACTTATTATTTATGTTATTATTAGGTCTTCCTATTATTTTTTTGTTGATGCTGAACTACAGAATTGACATGCACCTTTTGCATTTAATAACTGTTCCAGTCTACAACTAAAGAAGGTGCCATTTCTAACTGTTTTTTATATCATTTCTCAAAAAACTGTTTTGTTTTGGATAAATCTGAAATTATCATCATCATTGCATGCATGTGAGAATGACATGAATTCAAATAATGTTAACTGAAACAGAATTTTGGTAAGTTATCACTGGTGTTAAATTAATGTAAAAATATTGGAAAATATTACCTTCATAAACTTACTTTAGTCTTGTTGAAAAGAATCTTAGCATTATTTTTTGTATAAGATCAAGGTGCTTACATGTGGATGATATATAATTTACTAAGCCTCCAATAAGCATTTTTAATATCTTCTTGCATAGCCTTAAAAAAACATAATACATGTAAGCACATTTAAATAAAAAGTAAAACAGAATTGACAAATTAAATCAATATAAATGATTTTAGAAATTAATCCTACACATGCATATCTATATTGCTTTTCCTTAATCAATTAAACATATGTAGAATCAGAATTTTAAGGCAATAAATTAAATCAAAGGGCCAAATAAAAACAATACATATTATTAAATATTTTTTTTCTGGTTCTACATATGTTTATTGACTTGAAAAAAATAGCTGAAAGTTGGATGTTAACTATCACATTACATACAAAAGACAATAGAGAATGAGTACAAGTTTTTGAAAAGGCATTTAGAATAGTACACGCATGCAGGGTTCTCATTGATTAGCAATCTACATTATCAATTGGGTGAATAAAAAATAGCCAAATGAAGAAAAAGTTAGCAAATTAAATTATGCATATAACAAGAAAAAATTTATCTATAACCCCTTATGGTACAACTTATTTTCAATATGTTTTAAAAGAACCTAATATTTTGTAATCTTTTATAAAATAGAAATTTGACTGTCTGCTACAGAAAGTGTTAAGTGCACTCCAAATGTTTCCTGAATACGTAAATGTATCTTAGAATGTGTTAACAGTCTTCTATCAATCTACATAAAAATTCAAAACAGCAATTGTCAATGCCTACTAATATCATTAAGTTCTTCATTGTTCTCACTTTCATAGTCATCATACTCTAATAACTCAGATTTTACCGCTTTGATAGTTAAAGAGTTTTGCACCCATTATGCTACTAAGTTCCCGAAAAAATTTATGCATGAGTATTTTAACATTTTTTGTTTATCATGATTTTTTTAAAAGAAATTTGCTGTTTTTTGCCATTTCTTTGATGAAATCTGCTGTTTTTAATTTTTTTTTTTTTTTTTTTTTACGAGATTTGCCGTTTTTTTAATTTTTTAATGAAATTTGTGCTGTTTTGCACGATTTTTTAACGAATTTTGGAGAAATGTGTTGTTTTTTCACTATTTTTGGACAAAATTTTCCGTTTTTTCACCCCCCTTTTTTTTTTTTACGAAATTTGTTGTTTTTTTTATTTTTAACAAAATTTGCTGATTTTCGCGATTTCTTAATGTAATTTGCCGTTTTTCGCGATTTTTTGACGAAATTTGCCATTTTTTTCACGATTTTTGACGAAATCTGCCGTTTTATCGCGATTTTTAACAAAGCCTGTCACTTTTCAAAAGAATCTCTACGAAATTTGCCTTTTTTGCAATTTTTGAATGAAATTTGTGTTGTTTCATGCGATCTTTTAACAAAATCTGTTATCTTTTAGATTTTTTAGATGAAATTTGCCATTTTTTAGCGATAATTTAACAAAATTTGTTGTTTTTCATGATTTTTTAACGAAATGTGCCTTTTTTTGCGATTTCTTAACAAAATTTGCCTTTTTTTCGGGACTTTATGAGAAATTTGCCGTTTTTGCAATTCTTTTGTTGAAATTCGGGCTTTTCCCGTAATATTTCGACGAAATTACGCATACCCCGGGCCGCTTAAGAGCTATTTTTTGCCGATCATGCTTCATTTACGCGTTATAATGCGTCCATGGCGAAAGGTTAAGTACCCGACCGGGAACCTTAGTGGTAAAATATGCACTCCCGGAAAGGATTTCTGGGTTCCCCGGGATCGCTATTTTTCGAGCCCTGCATGACTGGTTAACAGAAATGTCTAAAGGTTGTAATATTTTAATCTAACCTCCAGGGATGACTGATAATTTCACTCCAACTTTTGGCAGGGTAAAAGCCCTCTTTACTTCAACATCTTTATGAGCTTTGGTGGAATCAATAATAAGCAGTCATTTGAAAGCTAAAAAAAAAAAGCCTTTTTGTTTCCTCCAAACTTCATCTATCCACTTAAACAAAGTTTCCATATTCATCTAACTTTTTAATTGACAGAAATAATTATACTAATAAATTATCTAGAAAGTTTGAATCATTAAAATGGTCCCTAACAAAACTAACAAAGAAAGTCTCCATACTGGGCATACTCAGAATTTTATGAAAAAAATATTAATTAAAGTACTTATGGATTTAATAAAGGATCAGTCAAATTTAGCGGCGGAATTACAGTAGAAAGTATGTAAAAAAAATAAAATATTTTCGAATATTTGGCATAAAAAGACGAAAGAGTCGGGTGATTTGGAAAGCAGCTGTTTTCCTCACCAAAAGCAAACGATTATAACGCAACATAAAACTTTTAGATATTTGGGATGCTTGTAAATGGTATTTAATGAATTTAAATATAAACAATGAGAGACTTTGACATATTATATACATATATATACATACTGTATTACATATATTACTTGTTGATGTAGTTATTTAATTAATCACTGGAAAAAATGTCTTCATAGATAAAAAAAAAAAAAATCATAATGAGAAAAATTATCTTCATACATTTAAGCATATTCAAAAATAAAAGCCAGATGTTTCCATAGCAACAAAAACAAAATCTAATCGACAATTTTCAATTAGACTTTGATCTTGAAACAAATTTAGTTAATTTAAATTATGAATTTCGTTTTAAATCTCAAATTTTGATGATTAAATTTGAATATAAATACAGATAAATATAAATATAACAAAATTATACTTAAACTAAAAATTATAAAACTAAATTACATTTATCAAAACAAGTTCAACATAAAACTTTTTTTTTTCTTGAAGTGTATTTGACATAAAGTATCTTTTGAAATTACATTCCATCGCCAACCGGCAATAAATCGTCAAATAATGAAATTTTCATTATTTTTTTACGGATACTGAATGGAGGTTCCGCCGAATTTTTTTTTTTTTATAAACATATATATTCACATGAAAAGAACACTAATTTTTTCAGATTTTTCGGAGTATGCCTGTATGGAGACCTTCCTTGTAAGTCTACCAAACTCTGACTACTAATTCAATTTCCCGGTTTTCACTGAATAAATTCGAATAATCTTTGATTGTAAATGGGAATACCTGAAATTGGGTTTTTGAAAGTGTATAATGAGCTTTTATTTAGTTGAATCAGACATTATTTATTAACTTATTGAAGATTGCAGTTTTGTTACTTTATTCTGACAATGCTGGAAAGTGTTTTGGCACACATGACATATGCATCATTTGAAAAAAAATCTTGTTTTTGAATACCAGTTAGTTACCTATATATTTGAAATTATTTTAAAAAGTAAATAGAAATAAGAATAAACGAAAACTATAGGACAAAATTCATAAAATTTTAAAAAAGGAAAGATAAACAATTCATCAATAAGTAAACAACAGTAGCTTGGTTACCATATCAAACAAAATAATGCCATTTTACAGTCAAATAAGTACTCCAGTGCATAAATGACATCTTTGCCAGTGTTTCAGAATCTTTGCTTAAAGCGTTTTTTTTTTTTTTTTTTTTTTTTTTTTTAATTTGGAAGTCAAAAAACAAAATCAGCAAAGCTCTGTAATCAAATTACAAAGTGAAATGCAGTTTACTCTCCTACGCCAAGGCGACTTTTTTTTGTCACGATAAATGCTTCAATATGGCAACCCTGAATTTTCATTTTCTCCTCTCGCATGTTCAATGTGGAAACCCTAAGGAGTGCTCCGGTTTACGTATCCTACCAATTTCTAAGCCGTTTCCTGATTGGATGCTCCTTTTTGTTAAATGTTTTCTTATTGGACGAAAGAAGAGAACTGAGAGAGGGCGCATTTATTGCTTCCGGTAGCATTGTTTTTTGGAGCTGCGTCTTGCATTCAACGATTCAACGAGTGAGTTTATTTTTTTTGCATTTTCCTCTTTTTATATATAGTTTGATACCGTTCAGTAACTACTATGGAAGTTGTTGATTTCAGAAAGAATGTTGTTGATTGTTTGAATGAGGAAGTAAAGTATTCAAATGGATACTTTACACTGTTTTGAAAGTTGCGGGAAAAAGTATATGATTGACTGGTGAGGGGGGCGGCAGCCCCCCTCACAAGAGCAAAACAGCAGCTCCGGGTAAGTAAAAATTCTCCTTTTTTTTGTCTTTAGATTTATATTTTATGTGCTTTTTGTTTATTTTGATTGCCGCCATCTTGGAAAGTGCGTTTTTCCGTAGTGTCTCTTGGAGCAAGTTGCTCCGGGAGACAAGACGCAAAAACGCGCCAATTTGGCGATTTTTGAAAATCGCGCCAAGAAGGAGAGTAAACTGCATTCACACCCAAATTACATCACAGGCGTGAAGAGAAATTCTCCCTTTCATGCTTACAAGGAAGGTTTCCATACTGGGCATACTCAGATTTTTTTAAAAAAAATGCTTATTAAGCTACTCATGTATGTAATAAAGGATAAGTGAAAATTAGCTGCGGAATTACAGAAGAAAACATGTAAAAAAATAAAATACTTTCGAATATTTGGCGTGAAAAGACAAAAGTGTCACACGATTTGGCGAGCAGCACTTTTCCCCACCAAAAGCAAACGATTTTAATGCAACTGAAATGAAAATTTTGGATTTTTAGAATCTGCGTAAATGGTGTTTGATTAATTTAAACATAAACAATGAGAGAGTTTGATATATTTTATACACATATATATATTTAATTGCATATGTATATATTATTTGTTGGTGTAGTTATTTAATTTACCTCTGGAAAAAATATTTTCATATATAAAAAATTTTTATTCAGTAAAATTATTTTCATACATTTAAGCGTATTCAAGAATAAAATGTAGATGTTTCCATAGCAACAGAATTCAATTGACAATGCTCAACTAGACTATGAACTTGAAACAATTTTAATTTATTTAAATTTGAATTTCGTTTTAAATATCAAATTTTGATGGTTAAATTTGAATTAAATACATATAAATATCAATATAACAAAATTATACTAAAACAAACTTAAACTGACAAAAACAAAGATATTTAATTTATCTAAAGACGTTGAACTTTTTTCCTTTAAAATGCATTTGACATAAAAAAAACCAAAATTTTTTTTTAATTGCTTTTCATTGCCAACCGAAGATAAATCACCAAATAACGAAATTTTCATTATTTTTTTACGGACAGGGAATGGAGGTTCCGCCGAAATTTCTTTTATAAACATATATATCATCATGAGAAGAACATTCTGTAATTTTTTCAGATTTTTTGGAGTATGCCCGTATGGAGACCTTTCTTGTCAGTGAAAGCTACTGCTAGAGTTGCCAAAATTGGGTCTTGGTGCCATACTTGACAAGGTTACCAGAATTAGGGGTTTATTTCCAAACTTCGCAAGATCCCCCCCCCCCCATCAAATTTTGCAAGCCTATAAGTCATCTAAGGCCTACATATATATATATTATAAAACACTGGCTTATATATGTATATATGATATATATGTTGACACAGATGTCATATAGGCACCACATTTGCACGTGTTTTTTCTCCTGCCAGTTTGGCGAAAATTTTGTTTTTTAACATAAGATAAAAATTGCATGCAATAACACTAACAGTACATGATTTTTTATTGCAATATAAAAATAAGATAATATGAAAAAATGAAAAATATTCTGGTATATTAAAAAGGGAAATAAAAATAAATGAATGATAATTTGTTATAAATATTTATTGATATAGTTTACAATAAAAAAATATTTTAAAGAATTTAAAATAAAAGTAAGTAAATATGAATTTGATAAATAAGGAAACAATAAATAAACAGGTATAAATAATAAACTTAATAAGTAAGAACACAATAAATATAATTTTCATAATAAAATGTAAATATTAATAACTATAGCCATATAAAAAGCATGCAGTTGTATCATTTAATCAACACATTTCACTGAAATCTTTAATTTTTCCCATTTTATTTCCTTAACAATTGTTATAAACTTATTAAACAATCTTCTCCTTGGCACAGATGTGCAATGCCAAACTGGTGGGGGGAAAATACATGCAAAGGTGGCGCATATATGAACCTGTGCCTATATGCTATATATATGTATATACATAAAACCGTGCCAAGAAAGAAATTTCTTTAAGATTGCACTCATTTTTTTATGCATAAAAGAAAAAAAAAAAAAAAGGTAAACAAAACAATTGTAAATAAAAACCAAGACAGCAAAATAATAATTATAATAATAACAAATGAACTATAATAAATAAATAAACTATATTATGCATTATTAAAAAAATATTGTAGGTCTTATTATATATAATACACAATAAATTTATGAGAAAGTGTAATTAGTATAATTGGCATTATGCTTGGCGCAGTTATACATACCATAGCCCAGGCAGTATATAATACACTTTGGTTTTTTTTTTTTTTCTATGGAAAATATAACTTCTATATTATTAAATGTTTTCTGCAAAGAAAAAAAAACAACTCATTATAAAAATGAAATTAAATTTATATTACAACAAAAGGTAAAATACACCAAAAGTATAAATTCCTTTCTCTCTTAGAGATTCCAATTAGATCCACTTATTCTTTGTTTGTAAACAAAAAAAGGTAAACAAAACAATAGTAAATAAAAACAAAGCTGCCAAATATTAGTAAGTTATTTACAACAATGGATCTCAATCACTTGTGACAAAAAAGTTTAGTGGAATATTTTGAATGATCCATTGTTGACAAAAGAAAAAAAAAACACAACAATGAATTTATTCAGAAATGCTAAATTAACAACAATCAACATTTGTTGAAAAAAAGGTTAAGATTGGAATCAATAACAAATTTTTCATTCTTCCAAAAATTTTTGAGTTTGTAGGTTGGTCTGCGATTCAGCTCATTTCAAAGTACAAGTAAGTGATAAAAAAGAGAAAAATTTGAAGAATTTTTCATATTTACAGTTTAATTCAAGTGAATTTTGACATCAACAGCTTCAAGGATCATCATGTTGAACTTTTTGTTCACTTTCTGTGCATGGTTCTTTGGCATTTATGCCATCTCCATTGCTGTGCTGTTCTTCATAGTCAAGGACAGAATGAAGATCAGAAGAGAAAAAGAAGAAGAAAGAGAAAAAGAAGAAGGAAGAGGAAAGGAAGAAGGAAGAGAAAAAGAAGAAGAAGACATCTACCACGATGCACTCTCTGAAGCAAGTTTTGTGGAAGACTTTTATGATGCTAACTCAAGCTCTGGTGCCAACAGCTATGAAACTGGATCTGGCTGCGAAACAGATGAACCTAAGATGAAGACACCATACCCAGAAGATCTGATGGACAGGTTTCTGGACTACTGCTTAGATGAGACAGGATTCACCCGGATGGAGAATGTACAGTGGATCTCAGGAGCACTGGCACCAGAAAATCAAGCAGCACGGATTGTCGAAGATGACGTACCGTCAGCAGTAAATGAAGAACAGGCTCCAGAGAATAAACAAGGTTTCAAGCAACGTATGAAGAAATTGTTTTGTTGTTGCTGCACCAGCAATGAAAAGGACTAAAGACTACAAACTATTTATTTAAGTTTTTTTATTTTTACAAAATTGAAACAAACTTTAAGTTAAGATCTTGCAATTTTATGCTAACTAACAATTGTTTGCTATTCTAAATTATTTTTCATTAGTGTATTGTAATGTACTGTATCATATAGTGTTGTTTTTTACTCTATTATATATTGTATTATTTTGCATACCACAGCATTTACCTTTTAGAACTATCACATACTGCTCAAAATTTATATAATTTTGGAAGTTTTTCAAAATTTTAATTTTTTAACATTCAACCTCTAGCATCAATGACACAGT
Organism: Maratus speculifer; assembly: GCA_964019185.1. NCBI lineage: Eukaryota > Metazoa > Arthropoda > Arachnida > Araneae > Salticidae > Maratus > Maratus speculifer. Next base: position 414,136,948 of record OZ025294.1, read on the forward strand.
TATTGCTCTCCGTTCTACACCTTCATCCATTGACCCTATCTAGTTAACACCTTCAGTTAATTCATCTTAACTCTTTCACCCAGCCAACAACATCAGCTGCAACATCCCTCGCCACTCTCCAGGCCAACACCATCGGCCTCACACTCTGTCACCCAGCCAACAACATCGGCTCAAACATCCCTCACCACTCTCCAGGCCAACACCATCGGCCTCACACTCTGTCACCCAGCCAACAACATCAGCTCAAACATCCCTCACCACTCTCCAGGATAACACCATCGGCCTCACGCTGTGTCAACCAGCTAACAACATCGGCTCAAACATCCCTCGCCACTCTCCAGGCCAACACCATCGGCCTCACGCTCTGTCACCTAGCCAACAACATCAGCTCAAACATCCCTCGCCACTCTCCAGGCCAACACCATCGGTTTCACACTCTTTCACCCAGCCAACAACATCGGCTTTAACATCCCTCGCCACCCTCCAGGCCAACACCATCGGCCTCACACTGTCACCCAGCCAACAACATCGGCTCAAACATCCCTCGCCACTCTCCAGGCCAACACCATCTGCCTCACGCTCTGTCACCCAGCCAACAACATCGGCTGAAACATCCCTCGCCACTCTCCAGGCCAACACCATCGGCCTCACGCTCTGTCACCCAGCCAACAACATCGGCTCAAACATCCCTCGCCACTCTCCAGGCCAACACCATCGGTCTCACGCTCTGTCACACAGCCAACAACATCGGCTCAAACATCCCTCGCCACTCTCCAGGCCAACATCATCGGCCTCATGCTCTGTCACCCAGCCAACAACTTCGGCTGAAACATCCCTCGCCACTCTCCAGGCCAACTTCGGCTGAAACATCCCTCGCCACTCTCCAGGCCAACACCATCGGCCTCACGCTCTGTCACCCAGCCAACAACATCGGCTGAAACATCCCTCGTCACTCTCCAGGCCAACACCATCGGCCTCACGCTCTGTCACCCAGCCAACAACATCGGCTCAAACATCCCTCGCCACTCTCCAGGCCAACACCATCGGCCTCACGCTCTGTCACCCAGCCAACAACATCGGCTCAAACATCCCTCGCCACTCTCCAGGCCAACACCATCGGCCTCACGCTCTGTCACCCAGCCAACAACATCGGCTCAAACATCCCTCGCCACTCTCCAGGCCAACACCATCGGCCTCACACTCTGTCACCCAGCCAACAACATCGGCTCAAACATCCCTCACCACTCTCCAGGCCAACAACTTCGGCTGAAACATCCTTCGCCACTCTCCAGGCCAACACCATCGGCCTCACGCTCTGTCACCCAGCCAACAACATCGGCTCAAACATCCCTTGCCACTCTCCAGGCCAACACCATCGGCCTCACGCTCTGTCACCCAGCTAACAACATCGGCTGAAACATCCCTCGCCACTCTCTAGGCCAACACCATCGGCCTCACACTCTGTCACCCAGCCAACAACTTCGGCTGAAACATCCCTCGCCACTCTCCAGGCCAACGCCATCGGCCTCACGCTCTGTCACTCAGCCAACAACATCGGCTCAAACATCCCTCGCCACTCTCCAGGCCAACACCATCGGCCTCACGCTCTGTCACCCAGCCAACAACATCGGCTCAAACATCCATCGCCACTCTCCAGGCCAACACCATCGGCCTCATGCTCTGTCACCCAGCCAACAACATCGGCTCAAACATCCCTCGCCACTCTCCAGGCCAACACCATCGGCCTCACGCTCTGTCACCCAGCCAACAACATCGGCTGAAACATCCCTCGCCACTCTCCAGGCCAACACCATCAGCCTCACACTCTGTTACCCAGCCAACAACATCAGCTCAAACATCCCTCGCCACTCTCCAGGCCAACCCCATCGGCCTCACACTCTGTCACCCAGCCAACAACATCGGCTCAAACATCCCTCACCACTCTCCAGGCCAACACCATCGGCCTCACACTCTGTCACCCAGCCAACAACATCGGCTCAAACATCCCCCGCCACTCTCCAGGCCAATATCATCGGCCTCACACTCTCTCATTCAGCCAACAACAGTTTGCAGTTTTGATATCAACATGATCTAACAAGGAAGGTCTCCATACTCGGCATATTCAGAATTTTTTGAAAAAAAAAAAAAAACTAATTAAGCTATTTATGTATGTAATAAAGGTTCCATCAAATTTAGCGGCAGAATTACAGTAGAAATTGTGTTAAAAAATAAAATACTTTTAAATATTTGGCGTGTAAAGACGAAAACGTCACTCGATTTGGTGAGCAGCACATTTCCTCGAAAAAAGCAAATGATTTTAATGTAACTGAAAATTCTTTAGCAGTAGATTTTAAAATGTGGGTAAATGGTATTTATGAATTTAAATTTAAACAATTAATACATATATTTTCTTTTTGGAGTACATATTTATGTTGCTGCTGTTATTTAATTTTATCACTGTAAAAATAATTTCATATAAAAAAAGTGTTTTCATATATTTAAGCATATTCCAAAATAAAGACCAGATTAAGAATACTGCAGAAATACATTCCAATATTGGAGAAGTATTTGTTTTTATACCAATAAATTTGAATCGACAGTGCCCATTTGGAGTACATTTTCAGACTGAAATAATTTTATTATTTTTTTAATTTATAATATTTCATAGGTAACTTTCAGTATATATATATAATAAAACTACTGTTAAAACAAACTAAAACCCACAAAACTAAAGTTACTTAAATATATATTTTTTTTTAAATATAAGTTCAAAATGAAACATTTTTACCTTAAACAGTATTTGACAAGAAAAAATATTTTTTGAAATTTTATTTCATCGCCATCTGGTGATAAACCATCAAATAAACCAAATGTTTTTTTTTTTTTTTTTCGAACGTTTTAAATGGATTCTGCCGAAATTTTTTTATAAACATATCCACGCAAGAAGAGAATACTCAGTAATTTTTTTAGAATTATCTGAGTTTGCCATTATGGAAACCTTCCTTGTGAGTCAGGTGGCTGTGCAAGGTTTTCAGGGTTTTCCTTGCACGAAAAGACGAGAATTCGGGCCACCTCCCCTTTAAAAAGTCCTCCCTGAAGGCACACCTCCCATGATAAAATGATTGCCAACTAAAAAATGATCCATAAATTTCTTCCTTGGCTAATGCAATTTTTTCAACTATCAACAATTGACTAATAGGGCCCTTTCAAAAAGCAATCCCACTCTGCTTTTTGTCCCTCTGGGATGGCAATGTAATGCCTAGAGAGCAGAAGAATGGTTCAAAAAACAAAAAAAGGGGAGAGACGAAGCCTACCTCCTCGTGGTTCTCCCCGGAAACATCACATGTCTTTGACGAGTGATGGCTAAAAGGCTTCTACACATTGCCATTGTAGATAGAGTATAAGAAACATACTGGACATTGAACAAAAATAATGTTAATTGTTAAAAAAACTTTCAGAAAATTAATGTATAATAAAATTATGTGTTATATTATTTTTATGATATTACTTAAAAGCAGTAGGTTAAATACTAATATTCCAAGCAAATTTTCGCAAAGCTTGCAGCAGACGGGTAGGATTGGGGAGGGGGGCAATTCCCTCCCAGTACTACCATTATTTTAGTTACTCATCGAGTTACCGATTTTCACAGATAGCTGTAAGTTGCATTCTGTTTTCTAAAGAGACTATACTGTGTTTTTTCCGTGACACTTTCATGAAAATTTGCATTTTTACTGCAACCCTTTGGCAAAGTTTGTATTTCTTCCATGTTACTTTGACAAAATTCCAGCATTTTCCGGCAATGCTTTGATGAAGTTCACATTTTTTATGGTTCTTTGTCAAAATTTGCTTTTTTTTTTTTTTTCAATCCTTGATGAAAATCTCACTTTTCCATCAATCTTTGATGAAATTTGCATTTTTTATGCAACCGTTTATTAAAATTCGCATTTTTTAAAAATGTTTTGACAAATTTAACATATTTGTAACCCATTGATGAAATTTGCATTTTTTCTGACTAAATTCGCTTTTACTAGTGAAATTATCATTTTTCTTGATTTTTTGGCTAAATTTAAGTTTTTTTGGGGCCCTTTGATGAAATTTACAAAAATTTGAAATCCTGACCAAAAAAATATTGCTTAAGGGTGATTTGGCTCCAAATTTTATGAAAATTTAAGGCATTTTACTTCAAATAACATTGTATACAATACCCTGTAATCAGAAACAAAAAAATAATAAAAAGTGTATAAATAATGAACAGATTTACAAAATAATTTTGCATGTGCATGGGTGAAACTGTGCATGAGATTTACTGTGCATGCTGTGTAATGGGATTACTGTGCATGGGTGAAAGCAATCAAAATATATTTTGCATATTATGTCATCTAAATGTATAAAAGCAACTTTTGTGGAAGTCTCAAAAACATAGCCTGAAAATTCTGAAAATGTTGTTGTTGAAATAAGCTCAAAATCTGTTGATCCCAAAAGGAAGCAAAAAGATGAGTGGTTGTACCCAAATGTTGCAGTATGTGCAATATTATGTATGCTGTATTGACACAAATCAATGGAATAATAGAAACTTTCCCTCATCTTTTTGGGCTTTCGAGCTTATTCTAGTGACAATAATTTTTAGAAATTTCAAGCTATATTTTTGATGCTTACACAAAAGTTGCTCAAAACATTTAGCAAACACATCGTGTTAATTATATTTTGATTGCTTTTACACATGCAGTGTGAAATAATATTTTGTAAACCTGCTCATTATTCATGCAAACAATTTTTACTATTTTTAATTTTGATTATAGGGTATTGTGTACAATGATGTTTGTCATGTTTTTTGCAAAGAACATTTTTTATATTAATAATGGAAATTACAAGCAAAAAAACTTGGCAAAATTTTGGACTTTTTTTATGAAAACCTTAACTTTTCTATGAGTATACATGCTGTCCTCATAAAAATGAACAGACTTTAATAAAATAAGCCACTTAATTATAATTTACAGTTTGAATACTTTTGCTACACATTAGTTTTGACAGGGTTATCTAGAAAATATTATTTTTTTTTCCCCCAATTTGTTGATGGTCCTTTATGGAATTTCGGAAAAAAAAATCTTTGCCAAAATATATGTCCTGCATTATTTTGTTTACACAGCTGGAGTTTCAGAACAATTCCTCGTGTATTTTTCTAGATATTTAATAAAACGTCAAAAATCGCAAATGGCCGGTCACCTTTGGCCATATAGTGTATGTGCGCGTATATATAAAATTGGCGCATAACAGAAAACTATCGTATTTTCTTTGACAATAATCACTTTAATGATAAGCACTTACAAAATGTATTTTACAAGTACTACTCACTAATAGAGAAGAAATATTTGAATATAAAGGGACAAAGGGAAGTAATGCAAATTTGCATTCAATACATTTCAGTTAATGTCTAATTTAGCAAAAATTGCTAAGTTCTGTCTGTGAGGAAAATCTCGCATTGTCATTTCTTCTCGATCGCCTTTTGAAAATTCCAATTTCTATTGATACGCCCATCTCCAACATTTACTAATAATTATTTTAGTTAGGTACTTACCTTTCCTATATCTCCAAGCTAAGGGATTGTTATAGATAATTTTTTGCTTCATTTTAGAATTTCCAATTGTCACAGCTTTGCTTTAAAGCCTTTATGTTAATAAGAATTTGCATTTTTGTTACTGCTATTTATTTATTTTTTCGAATTACAATTCAGCATTCACCGTAGTAGTTGAAATGGTCGTTAAAATTTTTCATTATTATAAAATAAACTGAGAAACTTCATTGTCTTGAAAAAGAATAAAATAGAACGTAGTTCGTGATTTGAAATTTTTGCTCGTAAACAACAGTTATCGAATATTAAATCGAATAGATTGCTTTCAAGTGTCGATAGCAGTCGATATTTTTCTAATAATTCATTGGAAGAAATACATGTTTTGTTTAAAATAGAATGTCAATTTATAAATTCTTTTTAAAAATGCTTTCATAATTGAAGACCACTTTTTTTAGTATATATAAATTAGGTTCCATTATCAGTTCCATTTCTGTATTCGCCATCTAGAAGGATTTAGCCAAAAACCAACCAACTTCAGCGTAAACAACATTCGTCGTTTTTCAATTTAGACTACATTCTTTTTCTAGACAATGAAGTTTCTGAGTATAATTTACACATTAAAAAAAAGTTAAAAATCGTTAATTTCGAATATAGCGATAGATGCTGAGTTGGAATTCGCGAAAAAACAACATAACGAAATCGCGAATATGCACTAAAATAAAGGCTTTAAAACAAAACTCTGACAGCCTGAAGTCCTAAAATAAAACAAAGAATTTTATTTAACAGATACTTAGCTTAAGAATACAAGAAAAGTAAGTACCTAGGTAATTAAGTGAAATATGAATAAGTGTACAAGGTGGGCGTATCCCTGTATATGTAATAGAAATAGAATTTGTAAAAATGCGATCCGAAAATAAAGGGACTGTACTTATTTAACATTATCAACATTTTGCCTTTTGTATAACCCCCTCTCTCCATGCGATATTATACCTTATCATTCGCCTAACCTATGATACGTTATCAATGTTTAAAAATTATTTTATATTTAGTAGTATACTCATATGATTATTCATTTATTAATCTCATACAGGCACGTAGCCAGGGAGGAGACTAAGAGGGCTGAAACCCCTCCCGAAAGTTAAAAAAGATTTTGCAAAGTTAGTGAAAATAAATGTAATAATGATTTAGCTAATGATAATAAAATTTTATGTATTTTTAAAATCCTCCATTGCATTAAAACTATGCATATTTTCAATAGGAAAAATATAAATTTCTTTAATTAAAGTTATAGCAAATCCTCATTATATCACTCATTCAAATATATTATTCTTTATTCGTATCTACCACATAAAATATCAGTTCTCTCAGAACGCTAAAATATATAAAATAACAATTTTTGAAATGGACATCACATATCCTATGCAGGTACATATCATAAGTTATGTCTTGTTTACTTTTTTAATTACGATTTAAATTATACAAATTAGTGTTGTCAGATCAGAAAAAAATTCAAGATTCAGGCCCCTCTGAAGAGAAATCCTGGCTACAGGCCTGGTCGCATAGTTTATGGATACAGTATAGGACCCTGAATCCGGAATGCTCGGGACCACTGCTTTTCCGGATTTTAGGTCTTCACTCAAAAAATGGATTTACAAACGGCAATAATATGATGGAATTTCAGTAAACATTCTATTTAGCATAAGAGTTATAATTTAAGCTTTTAAAAGCACATAGTTAAAATAAAATACATTTTAGAAAAAGCTAAAGGGCAAAATTAGCACTAGCCACTGGCCACAGGGCCAGTATCTGCCATTTCTGTTCAAACTTGCCCCATGTAGGAGTAACTTTGAGCACGTAAAGTACACCTTTGAACCAATAAACAAATTATGGAAATATTAAGAACTTTTATGAAAAAGTGCATATCTTTCAGAAATACAAAATAATATGAATAAAATTGAACTGCTATATTTTGCTGTAATTACTAATTTTTACTTTCTCCTGTGTTTACAAGGGGAAAAAAATGTATTGGATTCATAAAAATTTTCGAATTCTGTCTTTCGATAGGTTTACACATTTTAGAGGTCTGATATCATTAAAAACATGGATACTACTTGGTTATCCCATCAGTCAGTTTTGCCAAATTATACAAATCGCCAATCTAATAGCCAAATTTTACATATTGGCATAATTTTTGTATTAAATAATGAAAAAACAAATAATTAATAAATATTATTAAAGAATATTAATAAAATACAAATAAAAAATTGAAATAAAATCATTTAATGGCATTTTAAACACGTGTACCGTATTTATTGTAATTAAATGTAGCATTCACAATCATCCATTATTGGCATTTAATCTTATAATTTGGCTATAGTTTTTTTGTTAACGGGATAGCCAAGTAATTCCAAATCATGTTTTTACAAAATAGCTGCCTGTGACTGTTTGTTTGTCCGTATGTGACATAAATTTTGTGGGCGCTCTATCTTAAGAACTAAGGCACAGAATTTAATAATAACTTATATTCAGATAGATTGATATAAATTGGTGCTGATTAGTATTTGGTGTAAATTGCTCAACAGGTGGCACTGCTATCCAAACTTTATCAAGATTTTTGCACTCATTAATCATCAGAACTAATGTGTAGATTTTCATCAAACTTCAGATTCAGTTAAAGAACAAATGATTTCTTAGTCAAAAAGAAAAAAAAAATCTTTTTTAAAAAGTAATTTAAAATATTTGATTGAAAGCTCATTCCTAATTTAGTTGATAATAATAAAATACACTTTTTATTAGATTAATAAAAGCAAATTTGATCTCTATTGATTAAAAGTAATGTTCGCATGCTTAGAGTGTTTATTCTAAAACAGTAATATTGATAAACATTAAATAACTTCATATTTCAGAAGTGACATTAATCACCTTAACTGTTTATTTTAAAACTATAATATTTATAAACAATAAATCGATCCATAATTCAAAAGTGACATTAATGAAATTCATTTAATATCATTGTTTATATAAAGCAATTCATAAGTAGATGATTGCACATGATTGCGAAATCATTTTTGTTGATTACTTCAAGGACAATATTTTACTGTGAGCGAACTGACTTCAGTTTCTCTTATGTTTTTGTAAAGCACACACGGTGCTTATATTTCTCTTCTGTTTTCACATACTTGGATAAAATATGTTAATCCAAGAGCAAACCGCAGCAGGAAACTGAATTCCTGTCTTTTGGTTTTTGTCAATTTACTAAATGTTCTTTAAGTGGTTAATATAACACAAAAAGATATATTAGTGTGAATTTATTTACAATTAAAGACACCAAAGAACTGCTTCGTGAATCTCGGACACTAACAAGTAATATTAAGTAATTTTAAATAAACAGTTTAAAAAATAATATATAATAATTACAATGTTCCCCAAATAAATTGGAATGTCATTAAAAAAATAAGCTAAAATAAAAATTACTTACTATAGACTAACAAAATTATGAAGCATATTTTATTAAAACCAACAGCATCAATTACTATTAAATTTATTATATTAATTGGCTACAATCGTTTTGAAATAACTTATTCAGTGGGAAAACATATATTTGAAATATCACATCGGCTATTTTTCTCATATGTACATCATAATCACGGTGCTGCTTGCCAATCATTTTAAAAAACAGACAGACTTGTAATCAAGAATGTGATGATTTGTGGTTGGTATAAATTTTGGATAATCCTGATATTTAAATAAAGATTCAATCACAATCTGTGTTTAAAGACAAGTCACGCATGCTTTGTGTCCAATGTCTGTTTTGGAGATTGCAGTAGAAACCAGTCTTGTTCTCATCATTTATGTGATCTTCAAACTAGCAATGCTTCACAGGAACGTTCGAAGATCAAAAGAGAGACCATCTCATTCATCTTCTATGCAATCTCCGTATTAGTGATGCATCATGCAGAGTTTCCTCCAGGTTTAAAAAAGGGCAGGGCGCTGCTATTCTGAAAAGGGTACTTTTTACATTTTTCAGGGCACTTTTTCATTTTTAACGGCACTTCTATAGAGTTGAATCTAGAATTTAGCGGTTCAAAAAGTCGTGAAAAAACAGAAATTTCATCAAAATATTGAAAAAAAAGGAAAATTTTGTTAAAAAATCACGAAAAATCGGCATATTTTGCTAAAAAAAATCATGAAAAAATGACAAATCTCGTGAAAATATCGCGAAAAAATGAACTTTTCACGGAACTTTCCATTTTATTTCGATTTTTGCACGAAATTTGCCGTTTTTTCGCAATTTTTTTTTACGAAATCTGCCGTTTTATTGCTATTTTTTAACGAAAGTTGCCGTTTTTTGCAACTCATTTGCCAAAATTTTCCGTTTTATTGCGATTTTTGGAAAAAATGTGTTGTTTTTACACAATCTTTTGAGGAAATCTGCCGTTTTGTCAAATTTTGTGACAAAATTAGCCATTTTTTGCGAATCTCGGAAATTGGTCGTTATTTCGGGGTTTTTAACAAAACTTGCCATTTTTTTAGCGATTTTTTGATGAAATTACCCGTTTCACAGGACGCCTATATGGGGCTATTTTTTGTGTTTTGTCGCCGATTTTTTCAGATCATCACTGGAGCGCTGTGTTTTTCCAAATGTGGGCAAGAAGGGTGCTATTTTTTTAATGAATGACAAGAGGGGCACTAGTTTTTGGATGAGGGGCAAGAGAGATGCTATTTTTTAAACTAAAGGGCAGGAGGGGCGGAGCGCCTCCCTGAAACCCTCTGAGGGAAACTCTGCATCATGCAAGTGTTTGAAGATCAGAGGTGAAATTGGTTTTGCACATCAGTCTCGTTCATCATCATCCTAGTGTTGATGCATTGTAGAGCTACGATTTATTGTTAAACAAAAGACCAGGAAATCGGTATGACGATTTATGATTTAAAACGATGCATCACTCAGTCTTACGAATCACTTCTTCCAAATTTTGATTTTCATTGAAAACTGGTTTCTAGATCAGGTAAAGTAACTTAATAAAAGTTCTGTCTTTTTTTTTCCCTTTTCTTTTGCATCTTAACAAATTAAAAATGTTAAACAAATATTATGGCAGAATCAGCTGCTGTGAATAAATTCACATTACTTCTAGACCAAACAGTACTTTGAATTTCTTTTTGATATCCACAGTTATAATTCATAGCTAATTCTAGCAAAGAATTTCTATGTTTGGATCTATTTTATCAGTTATTTCATTTTGAATTCATTCAATATATAAATACTAAATGACTAAATAAAAGGTTTCTTTTTAAAGTTAATAAAACTTTGCCGGTGCAGCTTTTTTTTTCTCTTCTTACATCTTAACTTACCCCATTATTTTTTCTATTGTTTCCATATGATTATATTTTCATCTAAAGCAATCTCATTATTTTCAATGTTTTATTTGAAAAAACAATCTGTACAAACACTCAGAGCTGTATGATATAGATGCACGCAGTGCACAGAAAGTTTTAGGAAAAAAACAATTTTTTTTTTTTTTTTTTGTAACTTTTTTAGTACCAAAAAATTAAAAATATTTACCAATTTTATGTATCAATTATTTACTGTTAGCACACAACTAAAAGCAGGGCCGATTAAGACATTTGAGGCCAAAAACTAAAAATGCATCAGTCCAAAAATTTGGACACCAAAAATCGTAAATTTTGACAGAAAATTGTCGTAAAAAATTGATTTCGTCAGTTGTTCGCAGAAAAAAAAATCTCCATTTTTGTCAAATTATCATGGAAAAAAACAGGAATTTAGTCAAAACGCCACGAAAAAAATAGTAAAATATCGCAGAAAGGTCACGAAAAAATGCGAATTTCATCAAAAGATAGGGGGGGGGGGAAATGCAGATTTCATCAAATGACCTCAAATAAATCGCAAATTTCATCAAAAAATCACATAAAAGACATGCATTTCAACAAAAATCTGCATAAAAATGCTTATTTCAACAAAAGACCCTGCGAAAAACATAAAATTTGACCAAAGATCGTGCAAAAAATATATAATTCAACAAAAGATTGCTCGAAAAACATGAGTTTCTACAAAAGAGCGCATGAAAAACGCAATGTTTCGTCCAAAGACAATGCATAAAAAGCAAATTTTGTCCAAATGAATGTGCAAAAAAAGCTTATTTCGTCCAAAGGACTACACAAAAAAGCGAATTTTGTCTATTAATCGTAAAAAAAAAAAAAAAAAAAAAAAAAAAAAAAAACGCAAATTTCATCAATAAATCACATAAAAAGCACAAATTTTGTCCATGAATTGTGTAAAAAATTGAAATTTTATCATTTCAAAATAATGTATCTCATAATTTTATTAAATATTAAATTAATTTGCAGAAAGTATTTGACAAAATATTTGCGTGCATAGAAAGTTTTTGATTTTATACAAGTCTACAAACACTTTGCCAGCAGTGAGAATTTTTAGTAGTATTACATAATGCTTCATCCCAAAACATTCAAAATGATGGAATATCTTAAGACGTTTTAACTTTCTTTCCTGAGTCTGACAAATCATGCATTTGTATTGATCAATATATGTCAAAATAAAGAATAAATAAAAAGGTAAAACATGTAGAAACATTGCTTGCTAAAAATTTTTTTAATTTAGTACACTCATGCCATCTACTGCCAATTATTTTAAGTAATTAATATCTGTATTGTTTTGAATACATAATTAGTATCTTATCTATCATGTATTCTCATAATTTAACAATCTAAAAATGTTGAGAAATGTCATAAAATCTAGAATAATTTATTTATTGATTTTTAAAATTGACTCAATATTGCACCAAAATAATTTATAAAATGTTCTTTCACTAAAAAAACAAAAAAAGGAAAAAAAAGTATAAAGTAATCTATGAAGTATCACAGAAATTAACATTCATGGCATATGATGTATGCATTTTGATTTTTTGTGAGTTCCGTGCATCACGCATACATTTTAATTTCTTGTTTACATTTAATTTTTAAATGCAGAAAAAAAACCTGCATGTCTTTCTGAAGTACAAGTTAGGGTTTTATGCCTCATAATTATCAAAGTATTTCATAATTTTCATTTTAGTAAAATTTGATGTTTAAACACATGTAAGTGTCCCATGCATCATGTAAGAATCATCTTCTAGCTCAAGATCTTATGCATGGATTTCCATCAAACTTCACACCACAATGTACAGTCAAAGTTCTATAATCTGCACAAGTTAGGGCCAAAGGTTGTGTGGATTATGGAATATTACAGATTATAGAGCATTATGGATTATGCATCATTTTATTATTCCTAGACAATGTTTTAATTCTATAATTAGTGTAATATGAAAAAATAAATATGAAATCTAAAAATTAATTTAATAGGCTGTATCAAAAAATGCCTTTTTTCAGTTATTTTATTAAAACATTTATGTTCATTTAAATAAAAATAATTACATAGATTCTGCAATACAGTTTGTTTTTTACTGTTAATAAAATAAAAGAGTGATATTTAAAAAATAATAAATGTTTTATTATGATTTTCTTCATTTTTTTTATTATTTGTTTAAAAAAAATCGTTTTTGGATCACTAATTTGTAAATTTTTTTAACTGTTTATTTCATTGTTTACATTTGTAAAGTAATGCAAATTATAGAAAATCGGAGATTGTAGAACTTTGACTATACTAGGCTGTTGCTCTACTACTGAGCCACTCTGGCTGTTACCTGGGTCTGCAATTTCTCACTAATAAACAAAGTTAGAGAAAGTCATCGGCCATTTACTGGACAGCCTTATATGACAGGACACTAATAAATAGATTTTACTATTCCATTAATCTATAATATATATTAAGAGACACATACCCAGTGGCAGAAACATCGCGATATGGCGACATAGTCACAGACAAAAAAAATCTTCTGCAGACATTTTTTGTCAGCTGTATATATATACATAAATCATATGTATACCAAATCATATACGTGTATTTGTATACATATATACCGGGTGTCCCAAAAATGACTGATGGATTTTAAAATTCAATAACTTGCAAATGGTGACAGCTATTTAAAAAATTTTTGCAGGAGGGTTATGTATAATGTCAGGAGTTTTTTTACCGTAACTTTTGATTTTAGTTCGAATTTCAAACAATAGATGGCGCTGACAGCAATTGAAGACCAGGTGATCAGTGCTGAGTGAGGTCAGTTTCGGCGTCAATCTCGGTTTCAATTGCTGTCAGCGCCACCTATTGTTTGAAATTCGAACTAAAATCAAAAGTTACGGTAAAAAAACTCCTGACATTATACATAACCCTCCTGCAAAAAAATTTTAAATAGCTGTCACCGTTTACAAGTTATTGAATTTTAAAATCCATCAGTCATTTTTGGGACACCCGGTATGTTATATACTGGGATGCAAAATGATAGGAACGATCATATAGTTGCCTAAATAAAAAATATAATAATTCTTATACAAACCATATAAATTTATTGTATCATATTAAATACTCAATATAAAGATAAAGAAAACATTGTAAAACAATTTTTATGGATATAATATGTTGCATTTTTACTTGATATGCACTGGAAGCAAAATAATAAGAACGAAAGATTTTTTCTAATCTATACAAAAATTACAAATCAATTGGGTTTCTTTTTTATTTGATAGTTTTAATACAACATTTTAGCATTTAATTTGCATAGTTTTAAACTTGTTGAGGTTTAAAAAAAATCATATCTTCCAATCTGCTTTCAAATTATACAGCAAGATTTAGTCATCTTTCATTATATATTGGGACCTCAAACATTGTTCATGGGATTTAGATCTAGACCACTGGCTGGCCAATCAAGTTTGAGAATCTTTTTTATCTTTAAACCTTTTTTTTTTTTTTTTTTTTGTCTTTTTTGGAGTGAATTCAGGCATTATTTTGTTGAAAATTTCATAAAAGTCTTTTTCACTCAGGTTCAATAAATAACATTCTGACATACAAATAGAGTTTGTCAATTTTGTTTATCCATCTACAAAAGTAATTATAAGCTACCTACCATGAAAAAAGTAGCCCAAACCATTAGGGAGCTTCCACCTAATTGACATGTAAAAAATATGTCTTGTTCATTTTGAAGCCCATGCAAATAGGGATGAATACCATCTGGAACATCAAAGTTAAACTTCTTTTCAGCACTGAAGGTAATTTTATACCAACTCGTTTGCTGCTTCAGGTGTTTTTCTGCAAACAAAAAGCAGATTTTTTACTGCCAGATGTTAGACGTGAACATGTATGTTGATACTGATGCTGACGTCTTTCTCTGGCTTTCAAATTCTTTTGCTTGGAACTTTGCGAATAATCAAACTTTCAGATTATTTTGAAATTTTTTTTTTTATCTCTCTGTAAATTTTATAGCTACATAAATAGTTGGATTCTATAAAAATTCAAAATAACGCTCTTTGGAAGTTTAATTTTATCAACAATTCTTTGAAATCAGATTCTGATTATAAGCTAAATTATTAAGTTATTATAAGCTAAAATTTTCACTCTTTGGAAGTCACAAATCATTTTGATTCACCCTGTAATCCAAATGATTTGTGAACTAAATAAATGTTCTCAGAAACTTTTTTAAATGATATGCAAAAATAGTGTTCACTCTAGAAATAAAAAGGGCATGGTGCTATTCGCTATAAAGGGCACAACTGCAGCAGAAAAGGGCACTTTAGCGAGAGAAAAAAATTGTTATTGCCTTTAGAAGGGAAAAAAGAAAGTGGGAAAATACATAATTTTTAAGTAAGTTAAATCAAATAACATTAATTTTGAATGATTTTATGGTGTAAAAATTAAAAATACAAATAAATTAAACTGTGATTGAATAGTTTGATGTTCTATTTCTTAAAGAAATGAAAAAATTCTATCATTTTTGGACACACAAATTTAGAAATAGTATGGAATAAAATAAATATTTATTAAAAATCTCTGGCTAAAACCAGTGGTGCATTTTGTTACTTTTAAAAAGGGCAGGGTGCATTTTGCAAATTTGAAAAAGGGCAGGGTGCTGCACCCTTCAAAAATGGCCTAGAATGAACACTATGCAAAAATATCTGAAATTCACACTCCGCGGTTTTACAAATATCAACTGTTCCTGTGTAAATTTGGCAAAATACATATTTTAAAAATATATATACAGTTTTTGTGAAAATGATTACTTAAATCTTATTTGGAATGCCACATATTTAATTTTAACACAAAAGTTTATGCATTTGCATAGCAAACGCAAACTGATTTCTTTGTTTTTGTATTGTTCCTATCATTTTGGTCCTGCAACATAGCTCTGTCCCCTGGCTAACCGAAAAGTACCTTTTAATCTGATAGTAGACAATGTTTTGTTGCTTAACTTGTTTGAGTAACTCTGATTATTTTGCCTAATTTTAGATAATGGAACCACCTAAAGTTACTGGCCTTTCTCCAAAAGAAGGAGAACCAGGGACTAAAGTTGTGATTAGAGGTGAAAATCTTGGAACTTCTCAGCGAGATTTGTTAAGTAAGGGTGAATTTTAATATTATAAATCATCATTTTATTATTTATAGCATCTGAAAACTACAGATTTTTATCACATTAGCCAAGGAATAGAGAGTTTTTGTTGTAATGTGTATGGTTTTCTCATCACTTTTTACTTTATTGCATGAATATATTAATCTATATATACTTATATATTTCTTTTCCTGTTAAGAGGCCTTGGTGGTTATATATATCAAAATTTGGCCAGATTAGGACACTCAGAAAATATTTGTTGCCAAGTGATATAAACAGCAGTTAAAGAAACTTTTATGCTTGTTTATTTATGTATCTATATATATATACATAAACATTTCATAATATGCATTAATATTATTACTCCTTTTTATATACAATTTATTTCTGTTTGTTTATAAAATTAGATAAATGGTTCATTTATATTTAATATTATATAAGTTATTGTTGTATTATTATTGTATGAATATTGAAAAAATTGTTTACGTTTATGAAATAGTAAATAGCTTGCCAGAAAATATGGATGAAAAATTTTGGTACTACTTTGTTATCCCGTTGACTAATTTCACCAAATTATACAAATCGCCAAACTCATAGCCAAATTATTCATATTGACATCATTTCCATTTTAAATAATGAAAAAACAAATAATTAGCAGAATATTAATAAAAATACAAATAAAAAGCCAAAATAAAAATCACTTAATGACGTTTTAAATACGTATACGTATTTAATGTCATTGAATGTGACATTCACGATCATTGATTATTGGCATTTAATCTTATAGTTTGATGATGGTTTTTTGGTCGTTGGGATAACCAAGTAGTACCAAAATTTCTTTTTCTCACCAAGGCCAATTTCTCTATTTTGCCAGGGCTCTTATTCTAGAGAAGTACCTTTTTTTTTTTTTCATTTATTATATGCATCATAGAATGCTTTTATACCTTGGAGAGATGTCAAATAATATAAGATATAACATTATACTCTCATGTATATATATATATATATATATATATATTTACATTTAAAAGAATGATAGTTTTTAGCCCTTTCCAAAAATTTGAAAAGTGCTTATGCATTCGGTTTGTCTGGCCGCACTCTAACTCACGTAAATATACTCAGATTGCCATGAAATTTTAGGACATTATTGACGTTTATCCTAGCATGAACCCTATTGAAAATGAAGTTTCTATCATGATTAGTTTATCTACAGGGAGAGTCAAAAGTTTCCCATTACATTACGGCCAATGGGGAAAAATCGTTTCAAAGGAATTTTAAAGATGTTATACCCTGTCAAACATATTAAAATTTATATGCTTTTACGAGGTGCATTAAAATATGCATTCTATAAAATATAAGGTGAAAATCTTAGCTATTATTCATTTACAGGGCCACACAAAAGAATTCCATTAGATAATGGTAAAAAGGGGAATTGTGTGTGACATATTTTAAGTATATTAAACTGTTTCATGTATAATAAAATTGATGTATGTCAATGAGGCTTAGTATAAATTATATGATACTGCCTTCCCTAATTTAAAGTACATAGTATTTACAGAGACACACAAAATATTTCAAATAGTACATTCTTTCGAAAGTACTGTATATGTATCAGATGATGGCTGATGGATGGATGAAATGCATTTTAATTATGATATGCACGTATAAGTTTCACTAAATTTATGCATATTATATGGTGTGTATAAATGCTATAGTTAATATACAGGGCTACCCAAAAGAGCTCGCCAACGTTACTGAATATGAGCATAAATTCTAAAAGGTGATTCTTAAATAAACTATGCATTTTTATGCTGAACTGCATTAAATTTACTAAGAAATGTTTGGAGAATATAGATAAAATGGTATACAGGGCCATGCAAAGAATTGGGTACATGGAGCCTATGAATATACTAGCAAAAGCCATGCTTTGTTTGGATTCGCGAAGTATTATACTATCAGATAAATATTTGAAAATAATAATATATTTTTTCAATTTCTTTTGCATTTTACTTTTGCATTAAGCAAAAATGTAATTTAAAGTTTTGGGGCATTTTAATTTAAAAATGTAGTTCAACCAAATAACTATGAATTTCCTTAGATTCACTGGAAAAAAAATACGACTTCTTTGCTACATCGTCACTCCACCGCTTGTATAGAAAACGGTTACTTCAGGCTAACATGGAACATTCTCAGTGACCAAAAGAGTGATATTCTATAAAAGCGGGGGAGTGGCGATGCAGCAAAATAGTCATATTTTTTACAGTGTTGTTTGTTTATGATATAAGACTGGTATAAATAAAAATATTTTCGAAGTAGAATTATACAAAATATTAATTAATTTTATTTGTTTACAATTCTTTTATTGCCACTCCACAAAAACATATAAATAAAAATATTTTCGAAGTAGAATTATACAAAATATTAATTAATTTTATTTGTTTACAATTCTTTTATTGCCACTTCACAAAAACATATTATAATTCTTTTAAAATTCATAAATATCGCCTGCTTAAATGATTTAACAAATAAAGAATAAATTGTGTATTTGAATTCCTAACACAGAAAAATACTTTTATAATTGAATGTTAATAAGAGAATTTTCACAAATTTTAATTCATTAAAAATATGCTATAATTTTTCTAAAAAAAAGTATTTTATAAATTTTATAAGAGAAATCATGAAACTAAGTTAAAAGGAATGAGCATAGTTTGAACATCTGAAAGCAGTTTTTGAGATATTTTGTCAGAATAATGAAAATATATTTTATTTATTTATTTATTTAATGATGATTCTAGCTATAATCACTGACCCCATGATTTAAGTTTTTCTTCTGAAAACGTACATGTTTCACGTTTTATTTGAAAAAATGCGTTCGTAATGGAAAAGCATGTAAAATAAATTAATTAAAATAATAATTCATTGAAAAGTATTTCTATAAAAAAATAATATTCTGCAAATCTACAGATCATAATTTATATTTGTGTTTAATTTCAAGTCAAAAAACTGCACAGTTTTTTTGTAAAGTGTACGACAAAGTGTCATTTGAGTGGTCTAGTAGAGGATTCGCTTCGCTCATCCTAATGAGAAAGGGATTTCAGTTGTTTTAAGAGTGTTTTAGTTTAAAATAGATTTTAGCTTGACACTGATGTGTAATAAAAGTACCAGGCAAACTACAAGGCTGAACAAAGTATTCAAGTATGTTTCCATCTATTAGTATAAATTGCTAAAAGAGAAATTTCAAGCTACTAGGCATTTTTTTGCTTAACTAAATTTCCCTATTATATAGTATGTATATTAGCTGACTGATCAAATACAGAGCTGTTCAGTAGTACTAGAATCGGATATATTTGGCTTTATATCCTTATTTACCTAAATGACAAAGTTTTGTTAAAGATTTCATGAAGCGTTGGAAAGTGCTTCATAATCTATGTTTAACACATGATTTTTCTTGCTTGTTTATTCTTAATGTGCTTCTTCTTCCCCTATAAATTAAATGTTGTTCTTAATTATTTTTGTGAAGATTCTTCCTTTATTTTTACCTGTGTCTGTAAATCATTTTGTTGTGTAATTTTCCTATATGACACCTTTGTTTTTGCCCTTTAAACACTTGTCTAGGTCTCACTATATGTGGCATTGAATGCCTAACATATGCTGAATGGCATTCTCCCAGCAAAATTGTAGCTCGATGTGGAGCTGTTCGAGTTCCTCAGTATGGTGATGTCATTGTCACAACTAAATCTGGCGGCCGAGGTTCTTGTACTGTTCAGTTTAAAGTCCTTGTCAGATGCATCGGTAAGCTGGTCTTTCATTAAATGGTACAGTAGCCCCTCAATATGTCATGTCTGATTACACTAATTTGGATATATCTCTCTTATCAGGTATCTCTTGTAAAGTAATATGTTTGGTTTTATTTCACTTTTAAGCTGAGTTGTTTGAAGTAACTGGTTTTAATCATGGTTTAAGCCATCTTGATTTCTTTTCCAAAATAAAAGTTTTTAAACAAATCTAATATAATGTTTCCTCTTTTTGTTATTTAAGCATTTTAAATTAATGGATATACATAATTGCATCTCTTAACAGTGTAACTCACCAGTCAACTAGAGCCATATTGAGACTAAGTCATGTTTGTACATACAGTCCTCCCCACTTAATCGGGTAACGGATAATCGAATACCCTGCTTATTCGAATAGAACTCTCCGGAACCAAATTTATCGCCATTTGATCTATGTTATTTTTCCCTGCTTAAACCGAATAAATTTCGCGAACCTCCCCGCTTATTCGAGTACTATCTGGGTGACCTATGTTTGAAAACAGGGGCAAAAAACACGTTTCTCTTGAATTTTTCTTCATCTTTTCTTATTTTCAGCTCATTTACACTGAAGACGAATTTTCAGTTCTCTTTGCAATGATTTCAGTAGGCAGGTATGTAATAGACAGGTCAAATGATCTCCCCTCCTTTTTCTGCGAATGGGTGAAATAAGTTGACCAATGTGGATTATTTTTGAGTTTTGTAAGCTTAGTTGCATTTTTGAAAGGAAAAAGGCATTGCTATGAATTTTAAAGGGAAAGCTTTAAAACGTTCTGATAAACTACAGTTTTTGGAGCATTAAATAAGAAAACAGAAGTCTAGGTAGCAAAAGGTTTTGAGGCTGTTCTTAAATAAAAAAAGGCAACTTTATGACATAAGTTTCAATTTATTTTTGCTCTGCATTGTATGAAACTAGCAGGTATTGTTGTTCAGAAACTATCGAATCGCACTCAGTTTCCCGTTTTTTTATGAACACAATAGATTTTTCAGAAATAATGTCAAAGTGGGCATTTTAAACTAACTTTTTGCAGAAAAGAAGAAAAAACAGCCCAAATTTCAGTGAAATCGCCTTGTCACGTGATCAAAAAAGCTTACAATTCAATAGGTAATGGATCAATCAAAAAGTAGAAGACTGAATTAGATTCCAGATTTCTTCCATAGTGAAGCTTTGCAATTTGACATTTTTCCATTGAAAAATGAATTCATAAATGTGTCAAAACGTTTTTCACTTGTTGAGCAAAGCAGTTGAGAACACCCTTAAAATATCGCAGACGTAAGTTTCCAATATGAAATGCAATGCCAAGAAATCCAAAAAGAACAGAGATGAAATGGAAATTTGGATCTAAAAAGGGATCACACTCCTAATTTTGATTGATAACACTGGTCAATATGCGCTGGAATGATTTTAGCGAAAAAAGCAAAATTTTCGTTAATAAATGGTGCTATGATTATGCAAAAGCGTACGCTAACGCAAAAAAAATTTCCATGTTTTTTGTGCGTAATTTCAATAAATGTGTAAATTCCACGAAAACAAGCCACTTTAAATGACGTTTTTAAGCCTGTGTAAATAACATAAATTACAAGTAGCAAAGTTTTAAGCAAATTCCAATGAACTACATGAAGTATAATGCAAATCATACAGCTATTTGTACTGATATTAAATTATTATGTTCACTTACTTTATATTTGTATTTATTTTGCGTCATTAATTTACGTCATTATATTAACTATTTTATTATGCTATTAATTAATTATGCTGTAGATGGTTATTTTACCTTTTTATTATGCATTAAATTTTACATTTCTATGTTTCCCCGTTTATTCAAATACCCCGCGTAATCGAATATTTTTTCTGAAACCAGCAATATTCGATTAAGCGGGAACAACTGTACATGTAAAATGAAAATTCCATGTGTTAATAAATAAATCTCAAACTTAAAGAGGAAATTTAAAACATGTGAATTTGACACTTTTTGTTTAGCCGTGCACCAGTATTATACAGACATTAATATTACAAATTTAAAATTTTTTCGCCAAAACTAACCTTTATACTATCTTAATTTTCTTATAATAATATTCTGTACTTACTTCAAATTATTAAATTAAAATCTTGTTTCTAAATCTAATCTGTTAATCTGTGTGCAGACGATATAAATTCTTAATTTGCCTTAAAAAACATTATTCCAGTATGCGTAAATTTAAAAAGATGGCTCTAAATTAAAATATTCTTAATTAAAACTTTATTTCTTAATATTCCAAATAAAACTGATTTCTTCTATGTTTTTATCAACCCTTTTTAAGAAAGTCTTATTAAATTTATTCCAAACCCATACTTTTAAAAAATATCATTATTTTATTTTATCTATTTATTTATTTTTCTGCCGTCAACGATAATTTGCATATTAATAAATTCATTTCTTTTCTTTTTCTCTTAAAATTAATCATGTATAAAAATCGTCTGCCTAAGATATTTAAAATTCTGAGTCAATTATAAATTGGTTAAATAACATTTTTTTTTAAATAAATTTATCGTCTGTTTAAAATAATCTCGTAGCTGGACAAGAATTCTGTTTACATAAAATAATGATGGTTAGAGATTACAGAATGTTCCAGAACTTTCTTTTTAGTTTAAAAGGGGGAAGTCTCGAGATGAAAGGAAGATTCTGAAGATTTCTTGGGTTGCTTTTTCGATGAGGACAGCTCGCTGAAATAATGATGGAATTTTTGCAAAAAGGAGCTTTTCCTTCCTCATTATCACGAATTTAATAAATGAATTTACAGCAGCCCATGACTAATTATTGGATCTTCTACATTTATTTATTATTTTTGTTTTTTTTCCCTCGCTTGCCATGACTGCGTGTTTCTGTTTAACCAGTGGAAATAATTCGAGTTCTCCTGAAATCGTCACAACTAATCGAAAAGTCGCACAGGATAGGTAATGCCTGTGCTAGTGCCTGTTTCGGATTTTGAAATGAATCTACTGAAGAAGTAAAATGCTATGTAAATGAATCTAATGAATCTACTGAAACGAAGTGATGACAAAAATATGAATCGCCGAAAATTTTTCCCGCCATGGTTGAAAGTGTTATTAAGCAAGAATTGCCATTATCTTTTGATTCCTCGAGTGAATGTAACAGAAGAGATTTTAATGTTAAACAGCTTTCTGTCCGAGTGGTTTGAAAGATTTCTTCTAAATATCTCGTGAATTCCTGAGGCCTGATATTCCACCTTTTTGCTGTTTATGTGTAACTGATGACTCAAGATAATCATGGTCATAATGACAAGAAGAAAAAAAAAAAAAAAAAAAAAACTTTTAGAGACAACTGAACGCAGATTACTACTTACTTTCATAATTTTCGTTATTCCTGTCTCCCCTAGGATCAGCTTGAAAATTTCTCCTTATCCGTGAGTTATTTTTAGATGTATTTAATTATTATGTGTATCCTTTTTACTGTATTTGTGTAGATAGTTCTTTGTTTGTAAGGTTTATTTATTTGTTTGTTTATTTTTCTGTGAGCCTTATTTATTTATCTTTTTATCTAGTTATGAGTCTTATTATTATTATTACTATTATTATTATTACTTGTTGGAGTGAAAACATGCTTGTTCTTAAAAATTTAATTGAGGAGTATGATGTTCTTAAGATATTTAATGTTACTTATTAAGATTATTATGATATTTTTATGCACGTTTAAAGATAAGTTCGTAATAATAATGAAGTATAAAAGAACTCAGAAGCTCAAGTTATTTTTTAAAAGGTACATTTTCTAATTTATTGATATTGTTTGTTATCAAGAACTATTCTCAGAATACAGTATTTTCATGATAATGTTCCTACAACTAAACATTTGAGCTGAAAATTAAATTAACATTTATGTTTTTTCCTTTATTTGTTAGAATTTCTAGTGACAGTGAGCTTTGGTTCCCGGATTCTTATAATTTATTTAAATTCAGTAAGAATATGGAACTGTGCAAGGCTGTTGCTGGAATTTTGACTGATAAATGTGATAATTTTTTTTTTTTTTTGTAAATTTTGTGGTTTTAAGTAAGGAATTACCTATAATTAAAATTTTTGAATCTGTTTATGATTTATAAAATAATAGAATTAAAAAGTTGATCACAATTTAAGGTATAACTATGATATTTACAATTTCTATTTTTATTAGATAAAATTTCTGGTTAAAGTTAGCAGCTAAATATAGTTATAATTTTCACGATAATTTTGATTCAATTTTTTTTTAAATGGTGGGTAATGGTTTTGTGTGAGGCAATTAAAATGTATACAACACCAGTAGACAAAGCCCTCAAAATTGCGAAAGCGCGAACTCAGGAATTTCACCTTAAAAGTAAAAGACTCTATGATCGACATTTTGTCGAATGCCCATTAAAAATACAAGACTCTGTAATTTATGAAGAATTTAAATACCCTAACACTCGAAAATTAGAACCTACTTTCTCTGGACCATATAAAATTATAAATAAACTTTCTGATGTAACTTATGAAATAGATAAATTTAATTATGAGACAGGACAGAATTCCGTTATTGTGCATGTTTCTAAATTAAGACCCTATTTTTCACCCGAAGATTTTAAACTGTTTCATGAGCAACCCAAAAAACAAACAAAACCTCAGATACAATCACTAGATCAAACTAAAGTCAAGACAATAGATTAAATTTACCATAAACAACCATAAAAAAATACCATAAAAAAACTTGTACCATAACCATTTACCAAATACCATTAAACCATTAAAACCATTTACCATAAAAAAACCCATAATTTTCAACATCAGCAGGTATGTTCTTGGAGGCCTACAAGAATATTACTTGTTTTGGGGAGTTTTTGGGGTTAAATTGGGCACCTTATGCAGGCATAAGGTGAACACTTTGATTGTAAAAGCTTTCAAATTGATGTTGATAAATTAATTTTAAGGGTGTTTAAGTCTAACTATATTTACTCATGTATTTGACCTTAGTATTATTCTATTTATTCAGCAGATATTTATGTTATAACAGTTATAAAATCTAATGATTCTACTCAAACCTATAACATAATATGTGATTTTCAGTGATTGTGAAAACTACTGATAGAAAAAGTTTTTCAAAAAAGCACACTATTCTTATTTCCATTTCTCAATTAAGAATGACACCTTTCATTCCTATTGTATTTTATTATTAAAGTTTATAAACCATGTGTGGATAAAACATTATTCTACATTTGGCATTGAAAACTTATAACCAAATTTGACAATTTTGTAAAAGAGTATCAGAGAGGAATTATTGTAAGGAAATACTGGTTGAGAGTCCATTTTCTAAATAGTTAGATTTAATTTTATTTGGATTTTGGAATTATTATGATTTTTTTTTATTTATGCTTTCGGCTAGCAAAAAATACTTTCTTATGCTATTAGAAGATAAGAAAATTATTTAGTTGCTATGTAATTATTTTTATCCTCAACCAATATTTTTCCTATCAATAATAAACAAACTGTGATATTTTCTTTTGATTATACTCTTGTTTTACTATTATTATTATTATTATTATTTCTATAATGAAATTTAGTATTAATTATACTCTTATTGAAAAATATTAGGATATGGAGTCTTATTATACTATTACTTATTATTGTTGTTATTGTTATTATTTAAATTTTTCTATATTATTTATTATTGATATTGAGAGTGATGCTATTTATTATTAAAAAAATTGATATATTATTGAAAGAAAAATTTGATTGATTGTTAAAAGATGTTGGATCCAACATAACATAAAAAACAAAGCTTAAACTAGATTTGGAGATATTTAATTAAAGAGACTGTATTCACTGGACCTTGAAAAAGACTCTTTTATATATTCTTGAAAGACTTTTTTCATTTAAAGGACTTATTTAAAATGAACTATGCATTAAGTCATTGTAGTTATTTAAACTTCCATGAGAACGAACTTTTATTGTTTTTATTATATTTTTATCTCTTGCTTACTAATATTCATAACTTATTTACTGTTATTATGTGTATTATCTCCTATGCACTTACAAATGGTAAGTGATGTTGTAACATTATTGTATTTCTTTCAGGGAAATGCTCCTACCTAAATTTAATTCAGAATTATTTTCTCTTAACTATTTTATTTTAATCGCTAATATTTTTTATATTGCGTTAATTTTCTTTTCTTCCATCTCTTGGCTTCCTGAGTTTGACAGTTTTATTCCAAAATTTAACTTTTCTAAATTATTATATTTCTGTTGTCTGAACTTGTAGTTTTATTTAACTATCAATTTCATACAAAGTCTTGGGGAGGGGGGATAATATTACAAATTTAAAATTTTTTCGCCAAAACTAACCTTTATACTATCTTAATTTTCTTATAATAATATTCCGTACTTACTTCAAATTATTAAATTAAAATCTTGTTTCTAAATCTAATCTGTTAATCTGTGTGCAGACGATATAAATTCTTAATTTGCCTTAAAAAACATTATTCCAGTATGCATAAATTTAAAAAGATGGCTCTAAATTAAAAATATTCTTAATTAAAACTTTATTTCTTAATATTCCAAATAAAACTGATTTCTTCTATGTTTTTATCAACCCTTTTTAAGAAAGTCTTATTAAATTTATTCCAAACCCATACTTTTAAAAAATATCATTATTTTATTTTATCTATTTATTTATTTTTCCGCCGTCAATGATAATTTGCATATTAATAAATTCATTTCTTTTCTTTTTCTCTTAAAATTAATCATGTATAAAAATCATCTGCCTAAGATATTTAAAATTCTGAGTCAATTATAAATTGGTTAAATAACATTTTTTTTTTAAATAAATTTATCGTCTGTTTAAAATAATCTCGTAGCTGGACAAGAATTCTGTTTACATAAAATAATGATGGTTAGAGATTACAGAATGTTCCAGAACTTTCTTTTTAGTTTAAAAGGGGGAAGTCTCGAGATGAAAGGAAGATTCTGAAGATTTCTTGGGTTGCTTTTTCGATGAGGACAGCTCGCTGAAATAATGATGGAATTTTTGCAAAAAGGAGCTTTTCCTTCCTCATTATCACGAATTTAATAAATGAATTTACAGCAGCCCATGACTAATTATTGGATCTTCTACATTTATTTATTATTTTTGTTTTTTTTCCCTCGCTTGCCATGACTGCGTGTTTCTGTTTAACCAGTGGAAATAATTCGAGTTCTCCTGAAATCGTCACATATATATCTATACATATTTATGTATATTTGTTTCTGTGTGTTTATATATACAGTCAATTCTGTGAAATCTGTCAATCTATAACCTGTAATTCCGCACTATCTGTTGCAATATAAACATGAAAATTGTCATTAACAATCAAACACATAAAGTTAAATTTGATACATTTTTTTCAGTTATCAATTTTCATTGAATAAATATTTAAATTTAAATTGGATATAAATATTAAAATTTCCTTGAATAACAACATTTACATTAGAGCTTATATTTCTTTATTAGTAATAGTAAAAACAACTTACTAAAATTTCAAAATATCAATGTTTCATTATGTAGAGTAGGGGTGCACAACCTGTGGCCCGCGGGCCAAACTGATACCAGTAATTTTATGCAGAGTAATTTTCCTTATAATAATGACAGAAACTTTGCTATGAAAGAAAACAAACGTCACTTTTGAAATATTCTGGTGTCAAACGATTTTCTGGCAAAAAGGTTGTGCATCGCTAATGTAGAGTATTTTATTCGTTGAACATAAGACATAGCTGTTACTAATAATGTACTAATTAAATTTTAAATGATTTCATTTTTCTACATAACTGACTGTAATTATTTAATTTAAATTGTTTTTAAATCAAGTTATGTATATCCAACAATGTTCATCAATAAACATGCATGTATATGTAACAGGAAAAAATATTTAAAAAAAGTTTAAGACAAATAAAAAAGATTATGTAAAATAAATAAACTTTTTTAAGAGAAGGAAGAAAGTTTTTTTTTTTTGGGGGGGGAGGGGGGAGGGGCAACCCAGTTTGTACATAATATTATTTGTAATATATGTAATTCTATATTGTTTTTTCCTTTATAAAAATCTGGAGATCTGACTTTGGCTTCCCATGTTACACAACATATATGAAAACAAATTTTAATTAAAAACTGTTATGGATTTTTTATATTTGATATAATTTTTTTATAAAAGCGTTTGCATATGAAAAATATCAATGATATATTCAAATAAAGTTTTGAAATTTATTAAGTGTGGTACTTTCATACTAGCCAGGGCCAAAGATTTATCTATTTGCACCAGCTTTTCCGATTCTGCTTGTATTTAAACACATGGATCAGTTACATTTCTTTAAATTTGCATTAATTATTCTATTTATCGATGAAGTTTTAGTCGCATCATAGAATATTAATCTGAGACAAATGTCAATCTATGCACAGTAGGCTCCCTCGAATCCCAACACTAAAACCTTTACACCATTGCAGATGTAAACAGTGAAGCTTACAATTAAGATGCAGGTAAAAAAGTCAAGTTTTTTTTTTTCATATAATTACCTACACCTTTTATTATGTAATTCTGGTTAGTATATGACTGAATTCATACTTTCTCAAGAAGGGAATAAATTTATTACTGAAAAATTCAAGAAAACATTGATATCTTCAGCAGTACAATCTTTTTATCAAATAGATTTATGTGTCAATAAATTTTTTTTTATCTGTAAATCTCGCTAAACGTGAAATAAAACTTCATTTTTTTAAGATTTTTATTTAAATTGCTTTACGTTTATGAGGTGTGTTTCACGAAAGCATTAAAAAGCTTATCTCATTATTATGCATATTTAATACAGTAAAGGACCTATTATCCGGAATCGTCGGGACCGAGGGCTTTCCGGATTTTGGAATTTTCCGGATTTCGGGTCCGTCCGAAACCCGACACTCCCTCCCCCCACCTACACCCCAAAATAAAACAAAAACACAGAAAATTTAAAAATAATAACAAAATTATAGCTCTGCTATCTAGAGTATGAATGAAAACTGTGTTGTGTGAGAAGTCTGTGGAAAAAAACACTAAGCTACAACTTTGACTTTTGTACTAATAGTACAAAGTAAGAAATCCGGACATCCAAAGTTCAGAGCTCTTCAAAATCCGGACGTTTTGCTAACTAGCTATATATATATATATATATAAATATTACCGTAAAATACCGTTAATCCGCCCTCCCAAACGTGACGAAAAATCGTAAAATATTTAGAGGGGGGGGGGCGCTTACACGGGATTTTTCCGCGATCGTTTCACAAAATTTGCATTTTTTGCGAGATATCTGCAGGATTTTTTCGCAATATTTGACGAGATTTGCAAGGTTTTATGGCGTTATTTGACGAAATTTACAGGGTTTTATCGCGACATTGACGAATATGCAGAGTTTTTTTTAACGATACTTGAAAAAATTTGCGTTTTTTATGGGAATGAATTATGATGAAATGAATGAATCATGAATCTTTGAATGAATTATGAATTTGGATACTTGAAGCAATACTTGAAAGAATTTGCGTTTTTTTTTTTAAAAAAAAAAACGTAAATTCTGTCGAAAAAACGTGAATTTTGTATAAAAAAAAGCCAAAAAGCAAGAAATCTATTAAAAAATCTCGAAAAAACGTACATATAATCAAAGATTCATGATTCACTCATTTCATAATGATTTACCCCGTTCTTAATCGCCTTCATTTCCGGATTTCGGGTCCTTCCGGATTTCGGAATTCCGGATAATAGGTCCTCTACTGTACATATTTTTGCATAATCACACTATGCATTTTTATGTATTAATTATTTACTTGATGTTTAATGTATAATCTTTTTTTTATTATTTTCTTAATTTTTATTATTTTACTTAATTATTTTAATATTATATTTTATGGTGAACAGTAATTTTAACTTCATTTTTTTTCATTCAAATTACAATTTAAAAATGTAAACAAAAAGTGACCAAAAATTCAAAAAATTCTAAAATCTAAAAAACTTCTGCTCCCAAGCTATGTAGATTTGAGAAAGTTTACTGTATATTGCTTTAAATGCAAGCCTGTTAATCATTTTTAATTGAACTGTATAAAAAATAGTAATAATAATAATAATAAGATTTTTAAAAAATCTCTATCATCATGCTTATTCATTATTATTAGCATTAAGTCATATTTTTTAGCAACATGTTTTCTGGGAAATAATTATACCAAATGATGATTTTTTGTATGTTTAAAAAAAATAATAATAAGCAATCCCTGAAAGAAAATAATAATGAACTTATATTTGAAAGGTCTGACTGATGAATCTGCTGTATGGGTGGATGAATCATGGTTTGGTAAAAATAGGCCTACTTCTCCTTCCCAGTTATATCCAGATGATCCTTTGAGGCTTTCCGATGAATCTAGTGTGTATGTATGCATATTCTTTTATGATAATAATAAGTTTCTTTTCAAAATATGGTTTTTCTTCTCTAATTGAATCTGTCCCTGTTTATAAAATTCTTCAATATTATTTAATACTGATATTTAAATTATCAGTATTCATTTTCAAAAATTAAAATATTTTAATTACAGCATGAATGTATTAATCTTACCTATTATCATGTCTGGGGGGAGATCAATCGAATTATATATCTTAAATAAATCAATTTTCATATCTTCATAGAAAATTCAAACACTAAATGTATAAAAAACATATATTAACTTTCACATTACAAATAATGACATTATTGTGCACATTTATCTTTTCTTCAATATAATATATTAATAAAATTCATACTGCATTTTAAAGTTCAAAGAAAAAGGTCCATTCAAAAAAAAAAGTTCTAACAAATTCAAAATGTAAACAACAGCAAAAAATCGTTTGTGTGAGGCGCAAAGTAAAAACGATTAAATTAAACCATGGAAGCAGCGATAATACGCAACATCTCTAATTGTGAGTATTTTCAACTTGTGACGTACAGGTTGCATCACAATTGTTGAACAGAAAAGTATTTATTTTCCTCATGACTTAAATAATGACTGCATATTAACAAAATTAACATAAAAATAAAATTAATACAGACTATGTATAAATAGAAAAATAAACTGTTTATCTCGTTATTGAATATTTGAAAATTTTGTGCTTCATTTATTTATTTGAAGTTGGAAATTTTATGTTTTTGGTTTTGTATTAAAATATATATACATACATATTTATTTTATTTATTTATTTATTTATTTATTTTATTTATTTATTTTTATTTATTTATTTTTATTTATTTATTTATTTATTGGTCTGAGAAATCTTTATTTATAGAAAGAAATTTTGTTATAACGATCAAGGCTTGACAAATGTGGTCACTACTAGCAATCAAGGTTTTTTTTATTCGGCAACCAGTTTTTATTGTGTACAAAAATGGACCTAAAAATGAGTACTAACAGCAATTCCCTCCTTTCCCCACTCCTACTCTTGTGTGACAATCAGTGAAATTCCTCTTACTTGAAATTCCTGTTACTATAAAAGAAAAAACTAACAAGGAGAGGGCCAACTTTGATAATCACAGATTTTGATTATTTAAATATATATTATTGGGCAGAGACCCCCTTAGCCTCAAGTTCAATGGATTTTATACCATCCTCTTTTATTCTTGAGTTACAGGGGGTCTAATATTATGGCACGACTTAAATACTTACTTTGAGAATGATAGTCATGTCTTCTGTGGCTCATCATATATATTATAAAGCAGAAGTTCTGAAAATTCCACACGAGTGTTTTCAAAAACTACCCGATGAATTTTTTTGCCGATTGTATCATTCGATAGGAAATATTTTTAAGGAGGTTTGTCATTCAAATATACAGGGATAAGTATGATTTTTGGTAATAAATTTTGTATTTTTCAGTTATTTTTGATGAAAGGGTTGCCAGTAGTTATTTTTTGGCGAAAATTATCATTACTAAACAAATTAAAAATGATATATCTGTTAGAAATATTACAAACATCATGCAAATAAAAGCAGAAAATAACTATTGAGAATAAATAATAATAATAATAATAATAATAATAATAATAATAATAATAAAGAAAAACCATTTAATGAGGCATGATATTATAAAAAAATATTTATCTTAAAAATAAAAGAAATATTTGTAACGCTTAAAAAATAACTTAACGTGAAATATTACATTTGATGCAACATTTGGCGACTTAACCTTGCATTAGAATTTTAAAAAAAACTTGAAAATTTGATTAAATGAGTTTTGAATGATATTTATTTTCCTTTCTATTATTTTCTTTCTCTTTTTTATCAAATTTCGATAGTATATAACTTACTCCAGAAAAAGGCAGATTTAATTATAAAAGTAATTGTGAGTTATATATTTATTTCTTTGAGATTTTTTTTTACTTTTGTTGGCAAAAGAATTAAGCCAAAAATGCATATGTCTAACATTAGGTCGCAATAATGTTGTTTATTCCAAAAGAAGATAATTTTTGGAGTATATTTTAGTATTCAATTGTAAATTCAATAAACATAAATTAATATTTTAAAAATTGTAATCAAATATTTAAATTTTAGCTTTAGTGTGAAATTCTGCCACACACATATATATTGTAAAATAATGTCATTCTTTTTCAAAAGTTTTTCACCGCAATTTTGAAAATTGTAATCAACAAACATACTTTTTTTGCGCCATTTTGTCAAATTCTCTTCCAGGGAAAATTAGTTTTAAATTTTACAAACTGAACAAGGAAATCTATGCAATTTAAATGAAATTTATGCAGTTTTGCGTTATTACTATCGATAAATTCAACATTTTGAAATAAAAATTGCCTGCTGAAAAAAAATGGCACAGATGTCATATATGCACCACATTGGCGCGATTGCACCAAAACGTCGATTTTATGTTCATATGGTAGCTCGGCTATTGTATATTTATTAATAAACTATTTACTCTTATTTATTTTTTTTAATGATGTAAATTGTTTTATTTTATAATTATTAACGATACTTACGATTAACGCCACTGCAGTTATCTTTTGGATTCCTTGTTTAGTATAGGTTTGATTTGCTGACCAGAGATCCCAAGATCAATGCCTGGTAGCATTTTTATTTATCTAATTTTTTGTATTATAAACATATACTACTTGTAATTATAATTAGATAATCAAATAGTCAATTTAAAATTTTAATATTATTTATCATTTCTACTTTAACCTGTTAACTTTTTATTTGTGACTAAATAGCTGTATGAAACATCCTAAATCGATCCAAAACTTTAGTTCTTATCAAATGAGTTTTAATATGCATTTCATACTTTCTTAATGGATGCAATAATATTGAACAAGTGTGCCAATTCATGATTTTAAAGAAACGTCATATATGCATTGCTTTAAGAAGGAAAATCAATATTAATTATTCTGCTTTCAGTTTCTTCCTGAGATTTCTTTTTGAATATGTTTTATTTATCATAAACAGATAGCGTCATTTGCAACGAGTTGGAATTAATAGGTTTTGGAAGAAAGATGAATTTTAGAAAAAATCCATTTTAGTGATGAGAAATAATTGTTTAAAAATTAGCAATGCTAAATTAATGTTTAAATGTGCTAAAGTTGTAGTTAAGATACGATATCAAGACTTTTAAATTATGATTATAAATATATTTAAAAAACAAAAAATGAGATTAAAAAAAACGTAGTTCTACCTAGTACCGATCCTGGGACCCCTGGACAGCAAACTAAAGATATACTATTTGAGCCACAACAGCCAAGGCAATCAAGTTCAAAGTAAATATTTAAGTAATGTCATAATATAAGACCCCCTGTAACTCAAGAATAAAAAAGCGTTGTATAAAATCCACTGAACCTAAGGCTAATGGGTCTCAGCCATACAACATATTTTAAAATAATCAAAATCTGTGATTATCATATATTATGTGAATATCTATGGTCCTCTCCTTGTAAATTAAAGAGTCATTTTCCTCACATGCACAGAAACTGTCATTATTTTCTGCTCTAGCCAGTGAACATATCATTTGATAAGAATGTAGGTGAGGGAAAGGGGGAAGTTGTTTAGCAATGTTTGCATTTCAGTGTGTTTTAGTTTTCAGCTTTTCAAAGAATATTGGTATGTTTTCATATGTGAGATAATTTTCAATCATGTGATCACATTATTCACTCAAGGCTATTTTATAACTATATATGCATAGTGTTTGGAAATTTTTTCTGCTTTAAATTAAAATAAAAACCATTCATTGCACTTCAGAATTATTATTATTTTTTTAAAATCTTCAAATTCTTATTATAGATTATTGGATTGAAATAAACCTTTCTCCCAGAAAGCTGCTAGTTCTGTTTGCATAATACCAGTGTGGGAGAATATTGTAATGCATATTACATAATAACTCATGATTATTTGAGCCAGCTTTTGTTTATAAATAAGATTAATAGTTTTATTATCAATGTGTTATCAGCAACTTATTTGGTACAATTTTAAGTTGTTTTAGTTTCTGATTGTGCTTCAAACTGTAATGTAAATTAAATAATAACTTCTGTCTCTTATATAAAATTTCACATTTTGCAAATATATAGCTATTCAAAGTACTCAATGTATACTATACACCTTTCATTTTAGGGTTAAAATTTAGAAACAAAAAATGCATATTACATGAATAAATATATCTATTTTTGATATTATATTTCTATAAATGAAAATTGCTGTTACATTTTCTCATTCAAAATATTATTTTATTTTATTTATTTATTTATTTATTTTTATTTTATTTTATTTTTATTTATTTATTTATTTTTAAGTATTGTATTAATTTTTTTACTGAAATATATCAACAAATTTGATTCCTGTTTCAGAGAAAGGTTTCCTGTGGATGAACTGCAAGAGTTGTACCCTGATGGTAAGTAAAATAAGATAAGTGATTTTTTATATTAAAAATAAATGCTCCTCAAATACATTAAAGCATTTTTAATTTCAATAATTTCTGTAAGTTTGTATCTTACTAGCCTCGGAATTGCTTTTAGTTTTAGAAGCAATAAAAATGAATCTGCTTATTATAAATTGATTTTATCTGAAACTTCATAACTATTTCTCAATGTATATGAGTTATTTTTAAAATATTTGTGAAACTTAAATAAATAAAAATATTGTATTTGCAGTGTTAATGATCTGATAAATAGAGATTTTATCTGAAACTTCATACTTATTTCTCAATATATATGAATTATTTTTTAAATATTTATGAAATTTAAATAAATAAATAAAAATCTTGTATTTGCAGTGTTAATGATCTGATAAATACCAAATTTTTTGGATTCAGTTTCTTACGATTATGAGTATGATGTCATCAATTTTAATCAGATGATTTAAATAGTAATTTTAACCAACTGATTTTTTTAAAAAGAAATCTTTTATTAAAATCATATTCCTCCTAAATGTTTAAAATGGCATAAAGTACTAAAATTTAAGATAAATATAATTTGGAAAGTTTCTATAGGTATTTTGTTTTATGAATAAACAAAACAAAAATAGCTTTCAATGGTTGTTTCTATGCTTAATTTCTTGTTCTTGTAAAAAAGTACAATAAGTTTCTTTCTTTTTTCTTTTTGTCCATTTTTTCAAAGAAACTGTTTTTAGAAGAAATCCATACCTGACTGCCTGCCATTGTATTACTAAAAATATGCTCTTTTAATCTATGAATAGATTTTAAAATGTATTTTGAATACATTCTTTTCTTTTTATGTCTAGGATCAGGAGATATATTGTCTCAAAATTTTGAACCTACATGGTACCTATTAGAAAATCATCATGGTGCAAGGTATTTTTCGGTGTTTTGTATTCTTGTAAAATTGTGCTATTACTTTATCATGTTTATGCTTAGTGTAAAATTTCAATGATTATAAAGTTTTAAAATATAGTTTATTCTTCAGTCAAGTACTTAAATTGAATAAAATTGAATTTTGTCATCAGATGATTTGATTTATTTAATTAGAACACTTTTGTATCAGGTTTATTTTTAATGATATGTACCAAAATAATTTTAAAAATCAAGGTTTCCTCTCTCCCCCCCCCCCTCTCAATAAACTGTATTAATTTTTACAAGGTTTTATGTAATTTACTTTGAATGTTTAGAATATACAACATTAATTTCACCCACTTCTAATTCAACTATTAACATGAAATTTGCACACTTATCAAAATATTATTCTTGTGATCAGTGATCACAAAAGATACAACAAAATTTTTTTGCTCATAATATAGACTAATAAAATGCTTTTTGTTTGAAATTGGATGCATTTTATGTGAGTGGAACACAATGGCTTTTAATTGATTATGTTTATTTTTATTTTAACTATTATTTTAATAAAACAATTGTTCTTATTGTTGTCAAATTATTTCTGAAAAATTGTTCTAATGGGCACAAATGGATGTTCCCATATCTTGATATTGTCAAGGACAAACATTTTTGCAATAAACAACCAATTTTTCATGTAGGGGTTTTCAATTTTCCATGAGAGGTAACAAATTAATAAAATCCATTGTAATTTTTGTCTACTTATGCAAGCCAACATTCAAAGACGCATTGACAGAAAAAATATGTAATTTAACAAATTATAACAATTATTTGGAAAATGAAATTCTAATCAATTTGACATGTTAAATTCAGATTCAGATAACACAAGTTTACCTGATTTAAATTTAGAAAAATTCAGATTTGAGTTTATCCAATGCAAATTGTCAGCTGATGGCTTAATAATAATAAGCTCTATGCAGATGCAGCCGTTCAGTAACTTTAGAGCCTCAAACCTACCCTTCCTGCTTTTTGGTGTTTTTGATTTAATGAGTTTTCTTTTTAAATTTGTCCAGTTTAAATTGTTAATTTTTTTTTTTTTTTTTTTTTTTTCTAACTTTGCTTTCTCTAGAGACTTGGCTATTTGGAACATGGGTCAGGATTTTTTAACTTGACTTCTGCTAGAGTCACAAAGAGCTATCAAAACTAAAGGATTGTGAATGTTAAAAATGATAAAAATATAATAAAATGGTGGCATCACAAGGTTTATTCTTAACCAAAAACAACAACCATTTTCTAAATGGTTAAAAAAAAAAAAAAAAAGGAAGAAACTGGTACAGTTTTTTAAATGACTGATTCAGCTATGTGTAAAGCATTGTACCAGATCAGATTGACTTTTTTTTTTTTTTTGGGGGGGGGGGGGAAAGTTGATTATAATTATTTTCATATTTAAAACTACTTGAAGTTGGAGTTTGGTTGATAAGAATCAGGTTTGGATATCTCTGATTTTTCAAATAATAAAATTTCCAGATTATTTTTTAAAAAAAAGAAAACTTTATTTAATATATATTCATCTTTCGTCATAAATGACAATATTAGATTATTAATTGTTTTTTGAATAAAAATGTGGGATTGTTATTTTTTTATTATTTGGGTTCAAGTGTATGGGGATACTTGTGTTGATCAGGTTTTAAATAAACTTCAAATGGAATTTTTGAGGCTCAGGACTTTAGTAAAAATAAGCTGTTTTCTGTGTCTCATATAATTAGAAATAAAATTATTTATTGATTAGTGTCTTGAAAATCTAATTTAGATTTGATGACTTAAAAACTGGACTTGCATTCTTAAGAAGAAAGGTTACAACACATGATGAGGGACCGCTGGCTTTTATGAAATCGAATGTTAGTTCAATCATGTCCTGCTTGGAGGCTCTTGAAAGTAATTTTCTGTCGACTATCTTTCATTTTGTGTATAATTTCTAAAACAAATTATTTTCATTATTAATAAATAGACTTTTTTTTTTGTTCATGATTTAGCTTTAAAATCAACATTAGAGAAAGACGTTCAAGCTTTAGATGTTGATCTTGCTGTTCCAGCAAAAGAGGCTATTCAAAGTAAATAATACTTATGATTCTTTCTTTAATCTCTGTTATACAGTCAAAGTTCTATAATATGCACAAGTTAGGGCCAAACGTTGTGTGGATTGTAGAGTATTATGGATTGTATGTCATTCTATTATTCCTAGATAGCATTTTAATTCTATAATTGATATAATATGAAAAGATAAACATGAAATACAATAATTTAATATGCCATTCCAAAAAAATACCTTTTTAAAGTTATTTTATTAAAACATTAATATATATTTGCATTTAAATAAAAATAATTATATATGCTCCATAATACAGTTTGTTTTTTTACTGTTAATAAAATAAGAGTTAGTACATTTAAAAAAAGCAAAAGCTTTATTGTGATTTTTTTTTTCATTTTTTATTTTATTTGTTTTAATAAATCCTTTTTGGCTTATGAATTTGTGAATTTTCTTAACTGTTTATTTCATTGTTTACATTTGTAAAGTAACACAAATTATAGAAAATTGCGGATTATGTGTGCGCGGATTATCGAACCTTGACTGTAACGTAAAAAAAAAAAAAAACCTTTAAAAGTGAAAACTTTGTGGGGCAGTCTTTAAAGCAGATTCCTATAATGTAAATTTTTACTTTAAAAATAGGTACTTGTGCACTTTCCAATCAACCTCCTTTTTGTCAGTGTCACTTCATTTTATTTTTAATTAATTTCACAAGAAAAAAAAAAGTTTAGTAAATGTATCCCCTTTAAATGTTAACCAAACTAAGCATGAAAATTTTCCTCAAATCCAATATTTTCCTGTTTTTGTTGCTGTTTTGTTTTTTCAATCATTAAAAATTTTACATTTTTACTTACAATTTTACATTTTTAGGGTAAATCTTGCAATTGTTTTGAAAATCGAAAAAAAATTTTTTGACAGATTTACACGTTTTAGACACTGGAGTTTCCAAAAAACATATTAAAAGGAAAAAAAAAATGCTGTTTGTGTGTCTGTAAACATTCTATCTCCTAAATAAATTTAGATAGAAACTTGAAATTTAGTGTGTACTTAATATGTAATAATAGAAAAAAGCCTATTGAATATCAATAACCTTAATTATCTGGAGCTTTTTTTTTTTTTTTTTTTGACTCTCAAAATATTCTTTCTGATGAAAGGTATATAATTTTTTTTTTTTTTTTTTTTTTTTGTATTTTAAAAAGTAAATGTAAAAGACAATAAAAAAAAAACATAAATTCTGCATAAAGAATGAAGTTGATTGGATAATTAGTTGTGGAGATATTTGTAATCCTATTTTCCACTCTCTTTGATTTTTTATGACCCTGTATTTCATTCAAATTTCAATTCAAGTATATGTTTTAATTGGAAATGAGAGGCTTAATCTGATGCAGAAAACTGTTAATTATTATTTTTATTATTTTTGTAATGTAAGGATGTTTTGTTTTATAAGGATGTATCTTTTACTTTCACTGTTTTAGGATGTCTAACAGTTATGAAAATATCACTAATTTCAGCAGTTTGATCAAACATTGCCTTGAGGCTTTATATTATTCAATTTTTCTACATTCACTGTATGAGTTTTAATACTTATGTTAAACTAATTTTATTATAATCTTAAGTCTAAATGGAAATAAAACTGCATCATATTTATATGCCATATAAATGGATAGTTAATTATATAGAATGTCCATTTTCAACAGTGTCCAATGACTAATTTCTAACCATTAGTCATAGACATATAGTTCCAATTACAAAAAGGTTTTAATTGAAAAAAAATATATATTTTAAAATTTATTTCATTCAATAAAAGTATTTCTTATAGAACTTTGAAATTTTTTATTCTGTCTTTCGGTTTTATAAGTAATATATAGTAAAAATTTCCTATTGAGCAAACAAGTAAGACAAAAAAAAAAAAACTGCCCCATTATTTTTATTAAATGAGTTATTAAACTTGAAACTGCATGACTAATGCTAATTTTCTGCAGTAAACACATATAAGTTTGCTTATGTTTTAAGTAATTGAGTGCAAAGTGTTTAAAGTATTAAAAGGATTTATTTTGAATGTGCATTTCTGCATTGCAACTGAAGGAAGTTACTTCAAGTAAGTTATTAAGATAACTTTAGTTCTTATTAAAGATAATTAATTAAAGATTTGATAGTCTAATAATGTTGTAAAATATGTATCATTTTTTCAAGAATTTGAGACTATTGCTTTTTATAATTTCATTTAACAAAATTTTTGTTATTTATTAACTTATATTTTTTAGTGCAAGCTGTACTCTTCTTTAATATGTAAGAATGAAAATAATTTCAAATTTATATTGCAGTGTCAATTTTACTCTCAATTATTATTTTAAGCAGATGGAATAAAATTCTCATTAACATTTTATATATGTAGTAGATTAGAGATACAGCAGTGTGACAATTATCCGGAAGCTGATTAACCAAGTTGTTCAATTAATCGGATCAATCAAAGATAATACATATTCATGAAGGCCATCGTGTTTTTTCCAAAAATTTTTACATGAAATTCTTTAGATGTAGTAGGGTGAATTTTGTTGGATGTAATGAAAGTTAAACATTAAATAATCATTTTCTAATCCTGTAGTAAAAAATTCAAAGTGACAAAGAGAGTAATGCATAAAATCAAATGTTTCTAGAACTGAAGACGTTTTACTTCTAATGCGTGAGAATGCTACGCATATAATATTTCTCACAGAAATCCATCTTTCTCTTCAGATTCTCTAAAAAGAATATTTTTTTAGGGTTTCGTACAGCTTACAAAACCCTATTTGTTTCTGTCTGTCTGCCTGTCTGTTACAGAGTTCGTACACAAAAACTATATAAGTCAGAGGGTTCAAATTTTGTGTAATTTCTGCTGAATACCTCTTGTCACACAACAAATCATAACATTTTGAAAAAGACTATTATTTTAATTAAAATATTTTTTAAAAAATCATCAGTTCTTTTTTTTTTTTTTTTTTTTTTTGCCGTTTTTTCCTTTATTTTTAAAAGAAATGTTGCCACAATTACAAAATTGGTATTTAAAACTACAAAAAAATTAATATCTCAAGAATGAATTGAAATACAACTTTTAAACAAATTGCATTTAAAAGAATTTTTTTTTTCCTATATGTTGGTGTAAAAACTGAAAACGTGTGATATTTAGAAGTTTAAAAATTTACTGTAGTGTAAATTTCAAAACTGAAATTTCATTTCAAATTTCAAAATGTTGCCAAAATGACGTATGTGTTACGCACAGATACATTTTTCCTTTATAATATAGATAATTTGATATGAACATTTTTAATTTGATTAAAATAAATAACATCTTTTTATAATTATTTTGTTTTTTCTTTTAATTGATGCACGCAAGTTTAAATAGATATAAAAATCTTTATGTATGTAGCACAAATTAGTGGATTAAATAAATCACATGAAAAACATGCTTATTTGTTTTTATTTTATCATATTGAATCCTATTTATGATATATTTTGACACGCGAAGTGAAATATTTATTTTATTTATTAAATTCCTATTAATTTAAATTGCTATTCACCTCTGGTGACCAGTTTGGTCTCCTTTAAATTTATGCTAAGCTTTGCTATATTTTACTTTTATTCCTAATTTCATTTATTTGCAAGGAATGATTCATTTTCTATTGACCATTTTCGTTTGTTAATTTAATGATAGTGCTCTGAAGGAGATATTAAACAAAACCCTCTGTGCAATCTACAATCACACTTACCCACTTCTGTCTTCCTTCCCTCTCTTTGCTCCCTTTTGTTTGTCATATTTTGTAGAAAGTAAATTTTTAATTAAAAAAAAAAAAAAAAGTTTCTAAACACGCAGGGCTCCCAAATGGTCCCCTTTTTAGATAAAGGTCCCCTTTAGTTCCCTTTTTTGTATTTTGGTCCCCCAAGTCCCCTTTTCCGTGTCTGAAAAAAATCATCGCAAAATAAAAAAAACTCTGAAAATCATTAAAAGCTTAAAAATCCATGGTGACAAAATTTATTAAAGTGGGTGTAAAAAAAGCCTTATAATGGGTATAAAAAGCATTATAACTGCAATTCTTTCATGAATCTAAATGTTAAAAAATCACCACAAAATACAGGCAAATTTTAAGAATCTCATTAAAATTCTTAAAAATTAAAAAATTGCAGAACACGAAAGTTACTATATTAAGCTACTGCTTGACCAGTCTTCAATAATGGGTCTTGGCATGCTTCAACCCTCCCCCCCCCCCCTTCCAAAAAAAAAAATGAAATAAAATAAATAAAGCTTTTTGAATGGAAAGAATCACTGAATTGTGGGGAAACAGATGATTAAAACTAAGAAAAATGAATTTAAAGTTCACAACTCTGAATCATATTAAAGAAAATGGTTGGAGTAAAATGCCTTTTCACATATTTTTACTTTTTTCTATCTTTACAAGAAGAAA
Organism: Maratus speculifer; assembly: GCA_964019185.1. Classification (NCBI taxonomy): domain Eukaryota; kingdom Metazoa; phylum Arthropoda; class Arachnida; order Araneae; family Salticidae; genus Maratus; species Maratus speculifer. The sequence continues at coordinate 414,179,148 of OZ025294.1, forward strand.
ATATTGAATTCATGAAATAATATCGACATTTTCGATTGATTTATACATTTTAGAAGGTCCCGAACACGATTTAAGGGGTTTTTAGAAAATGTCTGTATGTGGCAAAAATTCTGTGGGTGCTGTATCTCAAGAACTAATGCACAAAACTTTAGATTTACTTAGACCTTTGATATAAACTACAGCTGATTAGTTTTTAGTATATATCGCTCAACAAGTGACACTGTTGTGCTGCATTATCATAATTTCATTAATAGCTCTATCTCAAGAACTAATGCATGGATTTTCATCAAACTTCAGATTCAGTTATTACCTGATTAAAATTGATGCTGATTAGTTTTTGGTGTTTTCAAGATGATGCTTTTATGCCGAATTTCTTAATATTTTGCAATAGCTCTACCTCAGAAACTAATGCATATATTCTCATCAAACTTCAGATTCAGTTAGAAGTTGACATAAATTGTTGCTAACTAGATTTTGGTGTAAATTATCTAATTGGTGGTACTGCTAACCTGCATTTTTCAGTAATTACTAGCATGTTTGATATAGAAGAAAGTTTTGGGATTATTGCATCTGGCTAGTTAATTATTGGAAAGCAGTTTCTTTTTAAATAAGAAGATATATTCTTGCAGAAAACGTTCAGTTGAATTAAGAATTAGAAATATTTTTTCCATTCTCATTATTTATTTTTCATACCATTTTGAAATTGTTTAATGATGTTAATTTATAAATAAAAATAATACTGCATTATATATTTAAACATCCAAATCTTCATAACATGTTTCTTTAGGTTCAAGGTATTCTCTTCATTGAAGAGAAATCTAAAATTTTTATGTACTATTATGCAGGGTGAATGCAACAATTGGGCTTAAAAAAAAAAGTTTTCCATTTTTATTTTCTCTCAGCGAAAACACTGAAAGTGAGACATCTTTCTTCTATCTTTAAAAGAAGAAAGTATTAGATTCATGAAAATGTTTCAATTCTGGTTTTCAATGAACTGTTTTAGTTATCGGAGATCATGAAAAATAAGTTTTTACAAAATGTCTGTCTGTGTCTCTGTGTGTGACACAAATTTTGTGAGCACTCTATCTCAATAACTAGTGCATAGCATTTAATAAAAATTTATAAAGTTATCCTTGATATAAATTGGTGTTGATTAGTTTATGGTGTAAATCGGTTGAGAGGTAATGCTGCTATGCAGCTTTCTTCAGGATTTCTGCAATCGCTTAATCTCAAGAAAATAATGCACAGATTTTCATCTAACTTCAGATTTGGTTAGTCCTTGGCATGAATTGACATTTTTTATATTTATTATAAATCGCTCAACAAGTGACATTGTTATGCTGTATTTTTTATGATTTCCGCAATAGCTCTATCTTCAAATTAATGCATGGAATTCTATCAAACTTTAGATTTAGTTAGTCCTTGAGGTATATATAGGTATTTTTTACATTTAGATGTAAATCGCTAAACAGGTAACATTGCTATGATGCGTTTTTAGGATTTTTGCAGTAGATCTGATTTAATGCATGTATTTTCATCAAACTTAAGATTCAGTTAGACGTTGACACAAGTTGTTACTGATTAGGTTTTGATGTTAATCTTTCAATAGGTGGTGCTCTTAAGCTGCATTTTGTGGGATTTACACAATTTTTGCGATAGTCATATCTCAAGAATTAATGTACAGAATTTCATATGTTTAGAATTTTCATGATGGATATAGATTGCCGTTTAATTTTGGGACTGTGATAGAGAATTTTGAAGCATTAATCTGTATGAGGTAGAAGAGCAGAAAGTTCCGGGATTGTCACATATGACTATTTTGACAAGGAATGTTTTTGGAGGTACAAAAATTTACATATACTGCATTTATAGATTTTAAATTTGTGCATATATGCCTACTTTTCAACACTAATTCTAAACTTGTAATTTTTGTAAAAATTGATTTAGATTTTATTTTATCCAAAAATTGTTTTTTAAAAAGAAAAGGAAAAATACTTTTGTATGACATGTTATTTAAATCTAAGCATTTCTCCACTAATTATCATTATTTTACATCTGATTTGCTATTATTGGCTACTATATACAATGAACTTATTGGCCCTTTTTATTTAAGAGTGGTAGTAATTAGCACTATATCCGAATATTAAATTTCAGCAAAGAAAAGAAACAAAACAAGTCATCGATTTTGAAATCTCAGATGTTATATAACACACACACACACACACACACACACACAAAAAAAAATATATATATATATATATATAAGAAGTGTGTGTATGGGGGCAGCAGGATTGGATTTCTATGTTTCTTTTTTACTTTTCTGTTCTCTAACTTAAGTATTTTAAGCAATTTTTCTAACTCAATCCCTAATTAAACTGTAACAATATTCAAGGATTGACCGAAGGAGGTGTCTCATCAAGCCCAACATCCTGCGGGGTATATTTTGACCCCAGACAATTAGGGGCATTTGCTCATGTGCATGTATGTGTGAGAAGGGGAATCCTAAGCACCCACTTACCACCCTCCTAACTCAATTTTTCACCTTTAGCAGATGTTTTAATGTTTAATTTCATTCATTACTAGTCCATGAATTTTCTCAAAAACTAGAAAAGAAAAGAAAAAAAAAATCTGCTTAACATATTTCAACAATTAGCATCTTCTCATGCCTTTCTGTTGACTGAGAGGCACTATTGAAAAAAAAAAATCACAAAAATTTTAATCTACAATATGTCATGTAATATCTTAAATGAAAGGCCATAGGCCTAATAATGTTATTCTTCACTGTCTCTCTACCTCTATTCTCACTGCCCTATTCATCCCCACCTATGTAAGGATTTAATAATTATAAACAATTATTAATTTTTAACAAAGTTAATTATTAACAATTTTGGTTTATTAATTAAAGATTAGAATGTTTTGAAAAAAATATTAAACAAAACCCTCTTGAGTGATCTGTGATTACATTTACCGACTTACTTGCTTTTATTCACTGATCACTATTTTTTACTTCCAAAGAGAATTATCAAGGTGAATGTAGAAATATTGAATGCTTTCTGTACTTTTGCAGTAGGATATTTAAATGTGTTTAAATAAAATTGTGTACATTGTTTAATGAAATCTTATAAAGAAACAATCTAACATAATTTCTGGTGTAATTTTAAATATTTACTTGCTGTTTTAGGAAAATTTGTGATATATTTTTACACACATCTTTTTTTAGTCTCTGGTTTTAATAAAAATGGTCCCCCAAAGTCCACTTTTTAAGCAAAAATGGTCCCCCAAAGTCCACTTTTTAAGTAAAAATGGTCTCCCAAAGTCCCCTTTTTAAATAAAAATGGTCCCCTTTCCCCCTTTTTAAGGACTAAAATGTGTTGGGAGCCCTGAACACGCCATTTGTAATATGCTAAAATATGCACTACTACAACTGCCATTCTTAAGCCTGAAAAAAGAGTGAAGGGAAATTATCTAATAAACATTGTCATAGCCATTTTTTTAAAGTTGTCCATTATCTGGATTTTTCATGAACCAGATCAACCTTGGTCCTGACTAGTCCGGATAATTGGCACTCTACTGTATCAATTTCTATTCAGTTTTTGACCAAAACTATAATCTAATTATTATAGTTTTGGTCAAAACTAATTAACTAACATTTAACTAACAATATAATCTAACTATTTATGACATTTATATATGAATGCATAGTGTTTATGTATGCAACGTGCTAGATTAGGGTAACGGATGTGCTTTTGTGACTGATTCCATTTGTAGTTCGTTACTGATATAATATTTTTTTTTTCCCTTTTCCACTGTTTATTACTTGGTATTTCTTTAATTAATTTTGGTTTTATGTCTGTTGGTAGCCCCAAATTCATATTATTTTGCTTTTTCATGGCTAATACGAAGATGAAACCACATATTTCATTTGTAGTTCCTAAGTATTTGGGGCTTGACAATACTGTTTTGGTTCTACAAATTTCTATTACATTCATTTTATTTATTTATTTAAATTTTTCTCATGTTTCGGTATGGTTTATTGATAAAATCAATTAGTGAATATTGTTTACTTTTAATGGTATTATATATATATATAAATATAGTATGTCTGACAACAAAATGTTTGACTTTATCAGAGTTTTAAATAATAATAAAAGTAAATCATTTGATATTTCCTGATGATTGCACTATCAGATGATAGCTTTTCTTGTTTAGTATATAGGGAATATAAAACATTGGTCAATATAATACAATTATATTTAGAAATAGGTATGTGGTTGAGTTATAACTTTAAAATTAATGTTCAAACTGTACTTTAAGATTACTTTCAAAATTGAAATTACTTTTTATTGCAATTTTCGATTGATTTTTTGGTCAATTTTTATTTTAGAAATAGTTGTTACAGAGATTGTGTTATAAATTATCAAATTATGCTTTAAAATTAAATTATTCAAAATATACTTTATTGCAATTTATGATTCTATGCTAAAGCATATTAACAATTTTATTATTTATTTTTAGAAGCAAAAGAAGAGGCTTTTGATTTGTTTGAAGAAATGCTTTCAAGAAAAGAAAAAGCTGATTCTACAAGAAATGCTTTAAGTGTATTACAAAGGTTTCGCTTCCTTTTCAATTTGCCAGCTAATATTGAAAAAAATATTCGAAAAGTAAGAAAAGCATTGTTGTGTCTGAATAATCATCTCTATTTTATCTGAATAATATGTGTTGTTCAGAAAATTATATTTGTTATTTATACTTTAGGGAGATTATGAAATTGTCATTAATGATTACGCAAGAGCCAGATCTTTGTTTCATGATACAGAAGTAGCTGTCTTTAAGAAAGGTAATTATAAGCATATTAATAAGAGTATATAAAATTCAATGTCAGTAACACTTAATAGACATGGAGACCAGACTTTCATAAATTTATTTTCAAAAAATAATGCCAGAAACAATTAGAGATTGCTCATCTTATCTCAAACTTGTGTGATTTTTTTTTTTTTTCTACGGGGCTTCAAACTAGGGATGCACCGAATAGTGATTTTGGTCGAATACCGAATGCCGAATAGTAATTGTTGGGCCGAATACCGAATATTCGGCTAGCCGAATAGTAACTGTTTGGCTTTCCAAATACTTTTTATATTTCAAAGTTTAAAGTTATGAAAACGTTACTTTTTAAAACAATTTTACATAATATTTAATAAGAGAAACTTACATTTTGATAAACAAGAGCTTTTTATAAAAACATTTGGTGTTGAAACAATTCTGCCTTTATTTATTTAAGAAACACAATTATGAGACTTTTTTAATTAATAAAATTTTAAATTTCAAGATTTCTTCTACGAATTGAAATAAACATTTTAAAATCAAAGAGGAATAATGAAAAATGGTTGAAGAAAAACTGTACAGTCTCATAATTGTTCTTTTTAAATAACTCAAGGCAGATTTTTTTCAATATAAAATATGTATACTTTCAACTTAATTATGAATAAAGGAATGTCTAGCGCATAGTTCTTTTCTTATGAATGGTGGCATTTTCAATCCTTCCCATCATATCATATTTAACAGAAATCAAAGCATGTGAGTTAAAAATATAGTTATGATATCTTATTTATTGTTAATGCTAGAAACGAAAACACAAGTTTGATCTAGAGTGAGATAAAATACCATGTACTTATGACTCAATAAGTTGATTATGATTTCATGAACAAAAATTGTCTGTCCTGATACCTATTACTAATCTCAAAAGTTTTTCTTTCTTGTTTAAGGATTTTCATTTGGGAAAAGCAAAAAACAGATTATTTACTAAATAAAATTTAGGAACCTGCATTTGCATCATTTATTCCTAAGTAGAATCCTAATAAATCACCATTTTAAGCCTTCTCATTGTCAATTTTTTTAAGTTATACTTTATAAATAGAAAATAAATAATGTAAAAACATTCTATTTTATTTAAATATGATTTTCTTTCTAATTATATTAAATATATTTATAAATTGACAGTTAAAAGTAGAAATTGTGAAAAGTTTTTAAAAATGTGTTTTAAAAGGCTATATTAAGTATTGGATTCGGCCGAATACTTTGGTATTCGGCCAAACCGAATATTCGGCAGGCTGAATAGTTTGATATTCGACTCAACCGAATAGTTTGATATTCAGCCTGACCGAATATTCGGTAACATGGCCAAATAGGCCGAATACCGAATAGATACCGAATATTCGATGCATCCCTACTTCAAACCAAAACTAAACCAAAAACTTAAAGTAATAATAATAATTTCTGATAGAAATATTAAAAAAGGAAACTAAATCTCTTTTTTTAATTGAACTAAGATTGTTTCTTTACACTGAAACAAAATTGTGAAAACACTTTTATTTTTTAAAATTAAAATTATATAAAAATAAAATTCAAGTCATTGGCATAATTTACTTTTGATCATTAGCTTCATCTAGCATGTTAAAAGCTAAATAAGAAATTATCTTTTCATCACAAAATTAATTATAATTGAATTGAAAGTTGATCTTATAAAATTGAATTATGGATAACAAAGGCAATGTACAACATGTACACTCTTTTCTTTGAATGGAATCTGAATGTAAAATAACCCAGACCATAAAATTTTAATTTTTAAAGAAATAGCGAAATCAAAATATTTCTTTTCTATTAATTAGTTTATCAAGAAGTTGAGCAAAGAATTGAACATTTTCGTGAAATGTTACTTGAAAAACTGAAAGAACAGCCGTCTACTGTAGAAGAGCAGAAAAGATTAGTCAAGTAATATTTGTGCTTTCATTATATCTATTATTTATTTATTTATTTTTCTTGTCTTTTCCCTTTTTTAATTTTTTTTCTTTTGCATATTTAGATTTTTAGTAAATTTAGAGACTCCCAATGATCCTGCATGGCAGTGTGTTGTTCACAATAAAACTTGGCTGATAAATTTATTGAACCAGACCAAAGACAAGCATATAAATTTGGGTATAATTTTATGTTCTTAATGAAAAAAGCTTTTTAATTTTTTATTAGTCTTAAACTTGTGTATGTGTGTTTACTTAATATATTGGGTTTAGGAAAAAGTAATTTTATTTTTTCAAATAGATGACTTAAAAGTGACATAGCTTGAGTAATACTTCTTTAATTAAGCCATACTATACAACATTTGAAAGGTAGCAAGCAGTCCATAAAACATTCTAGATATAAAAATAGCATCATCTGTTTATTCAGTCAAAAATTATTGCGCTTGGAAATTAAGACTCCAAAATATGGGTTTTGTCACATTTTGCTTTTTTACTCCCCAAAAAGGAAAAATAAAGTGCAGATCTTGAAAATTAATATGGTGTTTATGGTGATGAGTGCGTAAATGGACACTAATATCAGAAATGGTTTATTCGGAAGTTTTGATGTTGCACACTCTGACCAATTAGTCATTGAAAAAGTCACTGAAATTCTTTAAAAAATCGAGGTAGTTCAACAAATTTTATCTTGCAATGTTACTACAGAAATAAATATCAACCAAAAAACAATTTTTAATCATTTACATAAGACTGGATTTCAAAAAATGCTTGATACTTTGGTTCCATATGAAGGAACAGTGAAAAATTTAATGGACCAAGTTTCCATTTATGAATAACTGCTAAAACAAGCAAAATTGTGCCATTTTTTAAACAAATAATTATGAGCGATAAAAAGTGTATCACTTTTGACAATAATGTGCAGAAAAGATAGGGGTCGATGCCTGAGGAAGCCTCTCAAATGGTGACAAAGCCCAGATTGACGCCAAGGAAGGTAGTGTTAATGTTTGGTATGATTGGAAAGGAATTATTCATCATGAGATACTCAAACTTCACCAAACCATTAATTCAATTCCCTACTGTCAACAACTAATGTAATTGAAGCAGGCAATTAAAGCAAAACGTTAGAATTTATCAAAAGAAAAGGCATTGTCTTCCATTATGACAATGCTAAACCACACACATCTTTAGCGATTTGGCAAAAAATGAGATTTGACTGATAAGTTTTGATGTATAGCTTGTACTTTGTCTCATCTGAATACTTTTTGTTTCAGTATGTGCAGAACTTTCTTAATTGTGTAAAGCTGGTTTAAAAAGACACTTGTGAAAATCTCTTGGTTCAGTTTTTCGCTCAGAAATCACAGAAGTTCAGCTGTAATAAAATTATGGTTTTACGAGAAAAATAATGAAAAAAAAAAAAAAAATCATTGATCAAAATGGTACACACATCATTGATTAGTGTCTGATATTTATATGAATAAATTTGCTTTGAAGAATATCATAAAAAACAAAATTACTTTTTCCTCAATCCAATGTATACATTATATGGCTATTAATGTCTACACCTGCATTACATATTTTTGTATAACTGTCTTGTTATTATTATTATTATTTTCATAAATGTTGTAAAGTGTAAATTTATTTCAACTTACTAAATCTGTTGCTGCTTTACCTCAATTTAAAATAGTGTTAGTGAAAAAAAAAATGTTTGTTTAGTAAATAATGTAAGCTTTCATGCACAATGCATAGTTATTTTAAAAGAGGATGAAATAACAGTTTTTGAATGCTTAAAATTGGAATATTATGTGCTTTTGACTTTTGTATTTGTTAAGGGATTCAGTTGTTTTTGTATTTTCCAAATTACTTTAAAAGTTTTGGATGTTTTCATTTTGTCTTGCTGTCTGATTTCTCTTCTTCGGCTTTCATAAAAATATAACTATATTTATAAATTTTTAAACTGTGTAAAAAAGTTAGTGTCATTATAAATATATTTCTTCATATCATGCTGAAAATTAGACAATGTCTTAAAATAATTTTTGCCTCTCTTACATGAATTTAGTCAGATTGTACTGCTTTTTTTAACAGTTTGCTTTATTTTATTTATCATGAAAATCCTTTAGTTAAATAAGGCTTCTGTTACTTTTTTTACTGGTCATGAAAGGGATTAATGATTAGTGTGATGAAAAAAAGATTTATGAAAGACACAAAAAAAAGCAAATCATAATTATAGATTTATCAGTTCTTTAAGTTTTTAAGTTTATGTTTTTAATATTTTAAAAATGCATTTAATTTCTCACAAAATAATGCATTGTCTTTAATCAATAGATTTTTCTTTTTTAATGTTTGAAAAATTTATTCATTCGAAAGTTCAATTGAATAGTTTTATAATAGGACTTTAAAATCTTATATCATAAAGTATGCTTAGTTTAAATTAGTTAATTAATTACTTTATAAATCCTCAAACAATTAATTTTCCAGTCCAATAACAACTTGACCAGTCTTAAAAACAAATCTATTCAGTTCTCAATTTTGAAAAACAATGTTAAATCATCTGCATTTTATAGAAATGGAATGTTGTGTACTGTATTTTTCCTTTTTGGGTGGTAGCATATCATTTATATTGCTTAATTTTGATAAAAATTTATTCTAGAATTCTTTAATAAAATTTTACTTTCATAGTGTATATGAAAAAAAAAGCAGTAAAATACTAACCTCCCCCCCCCCCACCTTTCCAAATAGAAGCCCACCTCCATGTATGAAATTTTTTCCTTTTTTAAAAAAATGCCTTTTGGTACTTTATGGTACATTTATTTATTTCCAAATGAAATTATTCAGACGTTATATTCTGTTTTCAATATTACAGCAAAGGATAAATTGGATTAAAGTAATACAAAATTTGATTTACTCTGCATTAAGACATTAATTTACCTATTTTTGAAAATTCCGTCTTTTCACAGCTTCACAAAGAGAAAATCAAGAAAATATTAACATAAGTCATGATATGCCACAAATTGTGAAATTCATTGTTGACATTACAGACCAGTTTACAGAACATTTTCCGAATTTGTGGAAGCTTGGACAAGCATATCTAGGAGGACAACTGCATATCAGAGAAGTACTGAAAGCTATTATTTTATTTTTGATGTCTAATATTCTTTGAGAATGACTATCTCATCTTTTTTATTCAAAAAACAATCATTAGATGTAATGTATTTTAATCATATAATTAATATTGATGGTATTTTAACTATACACATACACATGTCAATTAAATGCTAGCAAATCTCAAAAATTAAATTTTAATGATGTAATCTATAATTTTGCCAATACAGTAGTGTCAAATCAAAAAATGCATATCTTTTTTTTTATGTATATAATGCATTCACATGTATTACTGCTAGAATGTGCAATAGTATTTTTATCCTGTTTTAACTTTTCAAAAAAATATTGATATTTTTATATTTATTCATATCTCTCTTATCAGTTGTGTTTTAATTGCATTTAATACTTGATGCATATGTATCTTTTCAGGGATGCCACTTTTTCGATGGCGGATTTCTACTTTTTTTAATCTTTAAAAATCAGCGATTTTCGTTGAGCGATCACAAAATAAAATAACAATTTTCGTCAAATGATCACTGAATAAAATAGCTATTTTCGACGAACGATTGTGGTATAAAACAGCGATTTTCGTCAAACGATCGCGACATAAAATGACAACTTTCGTCAAACGATCGCGATGTAAAATGGCGATTTTTGTCAAACGATTGCGATGTAAAATGGCTTCTTTTGCCAAATGATCGCGATGTAAAATGGCTTCTTTCGTCAAACGATCGCAATATAAAACGATAATTTTCGTCAAATGATCGCTGTATAAAATGGCGATTTTTCTCAAACGATCACAAAGTAAAACAGCGAATTTTGTCTAACGATTGAGGTGTAAAGGACGACATTTGTCAAACGATCGCAATGTAAAATGGCAATTTTTGTCAAATGATTATGATGTAAAACGGCGATTTTCGTCAAACGATCGCGATGTAAAACGGCGATTCTTGTCAAACGATTGGGGGGGGGGGGAATGCAAATTTTTGGTATTTACTCATGGAAAAATCATAGAATCTATAGCCTAGTTATCTAAGTTAATTTAAAATATTGCAATACATAAAACTCCTCACTAAATCTGTTGCTGGGTTACCTTAATTGATGTAAAGTATTATGAACTAAAGAAAATATCAGTACTCTTATAAGTTTTCATGAACAATGAATTAACAGCATATTTTAAACTTTTTGACAAATTCACATTTAGAAAGACATTTGTCAAAGGTTTATAAGAGAAGAAAAAAAATAAAAAAAAAAAAAAAAGATGATTTCTTTCTTTTTTAAAAAATGGTTTGTTATAAATTTAATTCTTTATTTAGTTTGTTATAAACAATAAAATTTAGAAAATTCCTGCATAAATGTTGTGAAAAATGTCATAAATTTTACTTTATGCATAATTTCCTCTTTTTTGATAATTTCTGAGTGGCATCCCTGATCTTTTGCGAAGCACTATAGAAAAGCACATTTTTTTTCCTCTTGCAAATTATTTTTTTATCCAAAAGAGGTTTATCAAAACTAGTTTTGTAATTAAAACGTGAGTATAGTGTATTGGATAGTTGCTTATTTCATTTGTGCTGTGCTTTTGCATTTAGTTATAACGATGTAATTATTGTGATTAAAGAACATTCTTTGTGTGAGTATCAATTTGTTTATGTGCAAATCTCTTTTATCTTAAAAAAGATGAGAATTACTAACAACAAATTTTGAAAATGTTTTATAATCTACATATGAGAAGTGATTTTTCTTCCTTGTTTCTTCTTTCTTTTGAATTCTGTATTCCTTCTTTTCCATTCTCTCTTGTTTTCTTAAAAAGTAATAGTTTCTCTTTATATCATTTTAAAATTTGTTACAGTAGTTGCTTTATTATTTTATATGAACTATGTTTTTGATAATATTAAAAATGATTTATTTGATGATATAAAAAATAATTTTTATCAAAGAATTTTACAATTTCAGGCTTCAGATACTGATAAGCAGAGTTTACCGAAGAACATTCAGTTTAAAGTATGTGCTTTTAAGTTTGGATTTTTACTAAATGTTTATTTAATAATTTTTTTCTGATTAACATTTTAATTTTTAATGTCAGTTACTGAATTAAATTTAACAGCATGAGTGACTAGTATATTGTTTGTAGGTTTATAATCAAAATATAATTATTGATTTGAAGAATTAATTTAGGTACTATGGAAAATATACAAATATTTTGGGAAAACAATAATAGTATTCTGCTGCAATTAAAATGTTGCTGAGTGCATGTCAAAAAACTCTCATTTTTTATTAAAACATATCAATACAAGAATTGACAAAAAATAATTTGATAGATAAAATTTTAATCTGTTTTGCTTAAGATTGGAATAAAAAAGCATTTAAAAAAATATCATAATAAAATGCTATAACATGTATTACAATTTTTTTTAGTAGAAAAAATATTCATTTTTGCTAAAATATAGAAAATAAAGTTATTTTCTATATTATATGTGGTAAAACCTGCAAAAGCAGAATTGCAAAGAACTGAAGTAATTTTCTATTTTAGCAAGTTTCTGCTTTGTAAATTTATTATATAAAATCACCTGATTTCAGTAACTTATAAGCAGAAAACTTTTTCATATAAAGAAAACTTAAAATCGCATGCAAATTATATATAATAAAGAATATGATATAGCCATGTAATTTTATGCAAAAAATATATATATTTCTAAATGAAGCATGTTTGAAAACTAATAAGGAAAAATATTGTAAAAGTTTTTTAGTTACTACATTTGTTTATTTTTTTTTAAATTAAGGGCATCTCAAAAAATAATGAACAAATAAATATTTAAAGAAACAATTTTTCTCTTGATTACTTGATCCATTTTAAATGATCTAGCATTTAAGACACACTATTAATACATCTGGCATCTCTCAAAGTGTTAGTTGCACATAAAAAGTTTAGAATGATACATAGTAACAAAAACATTTATTTCATTTGCAACATGATAAAAAAGAAAATTTAGTTAGATTTCCTTAGTTATGTTTTAAATTACTGTATTTATTTATGTAATATTCACTGCTATGTGGATTATTTTTATGATTTTTTTTTTCTATTTAGTCTAAAATACTTTACATCTGTTTCATATTTTATTATTTTAATAGTATATGTATTGAGCCCATATAATTTTATTATAATGATTGTTTTGAAAAGTTCTTTTGAGGAAAAAAAAAAAGCTTCTTAAATTCATACAGAAAAACAAATCAGTTATACATTGAAATCACTGCATATCATAGGAAAAAAATAATTTGCTAATTCATGCTATATAATTGCATTAATGTGTGTAAAGCAATATATATATATATATATTTATTATAAAAGAAAAATTAATTTTATTGATATGATTATTAAATTTTTATTTTCTGCATGTTAGAGAAATTGTTGTGTCTACTCAGATTTGACAACCTTCTATCTAACCTTCTTTATTTTCTTTCCTTCTTTTTTTTTTTTTTTTTTTTCATCTAGTAAAGTTTTATTTCTATTTATAGAATACACAACTAAAAAAAAAAGTTGTGAATTTTATTAGAAACTTGAGTTGTGAGATCATTAATTCTTCTTGTTTATAAGTTTAATAACTATATTGGGATATCTTGAATTTTTCTTTTTCACAGAATATGGTTGTTGAAGTAACAAAGAAGTTATGTTCTTTAATTCGCATGGCCATTTTACCTGAAACTTTGCACAGTCTTTCAGTTCCACAGTTGCAATCACTTGGTACATGGCCTAAGAATGAAAGTATTACTCCATGGCTTCCTTATTGCTTAAGAAGTATTAGGTATTATTTACATTTAAATGTTTGCCTTTTCAATTTGTAGTTATTGATTGTGATTTTGAAATTTATTTTCTATTTAAAAATATATAAAATTCGACAACAAACAAAAGAAATAAAAAATGATGTATTTCAGTATTACTTGATTATCCAGTTGACCAAAAAACTATCCGTAAATTATATTAAATGCCAATAAAGGCTGATCGTAAATGTCTCATTCACTCAAAATTAAACTCATTTCAGGTGTTTGTTACATCATCAAGGGATTTTTAATTTGTTTTATATGTATTTTTATTGTTTTACTAATTTATTTGGTCTTATATTATTTAAAATAAAAATTATGTCAATTGGTATACTTTGGTGAGTAGTTTGGCGATTTTTTTATTTGGCAAAATCGGTCAATAAAATAATCAAGTAGTACCTAAATGTTTCTAAATAAAAAATTGTATTTAATTAAAAAAATCATATCTTTATACCTTCAATTAACTGTATATGACGACCTCAGAAGCCAAGGGGTACAAGTGACAAAATGTCGATTTGGAGTAAATTGAGTTTAAAGATAACTGATGTTAAATTGAAACATCAATAACAATTGACTAAATTGAAATAGGAAACATCTGCTTGTTGCATTCTAATCTTTGAACTCTCATTTCAATAACTGTTAAAAAAAATAGAGTACAATTTTCTTTAAATATGTAATTAATCAATATTGTTTGTTTTTCGAAGAAAGTGGTTTATCTCTATAACTCCCCAAATAATAAGAAAAACTATATTTCTTTACCTGAAATGAAAAAAGCATATTTCCAGATACCCTGTTCACTCAATTTTTTCATTTTTGTCACTTATACCCCTTGGCTTCTGGGGTCCTCATATAATATTTTTTTTATGAAATTTATAATCAGTTTGTCTTTTAAAAAGAAACTAAATAAAACAAAAGATTTTAAATTAATCTTGAATAAATATACTTTTAGTTATAATCTCAAATGCTTTCTCAGTATGTTAATCCTTGTTTGATCCCCTCATCGTCGAGCAAAAGGGCAAAATTGTAAAGTATTTTTCTCTGCAATTTATTTTAAATGTTAATAAAAGAGGGATTTTATAGCATGGTCTAATTTTTTTGTAACATGTATGCTTATAAGCCTTGAAAGTATCAATCATAACTTAAATTCTTAAAACTGGATTATCTTTGTAGAACTATATTTGTGGAATTCTTCTTAAAGTTCTTTCAGAATCATCATTAACTCAAAGACGTGTAATGGAGTCTGACACCGTTTAAACTTTTAAAAAACTTATATTAACTTAAATTATTTACAAAGGAAATATTTACAAAAATCTATTTACAGTTTAAACAATCATAAACTCTAGTTAATTAATTACATCTTATGTGGGAAGTCGTCTTAATCTTACATTCTTCTTACAACAACCAAACAAAAACATTCCATCAAATATTATCTTCGATTCAGTTCTCAAGTGTCTTGGCTTTTATCTGCTGCATAGGAATTAATAGCTGCTTAAATCGTCTGCTTTGCTGGAGAGCCTTTTTTCACAGAGTAATGAAAAGAAAAAGCTACAAGGCTAGTCTGCTGTAGGAGAAAGATCACTCCTACATATTAATTTAAATAAATTTTCAACTGCAGTGAAACCTGCAGCCTAGTGAACAGATATATCCAGTCGTGGCAGTGGCAAGGTGAAATGAAAGATTTTCAAGCTGGTAGAATTCAGTTCACTTAAGCAAAATGTATGATTACTGTTTATGGCTGTTATAAAATAACAGTTTCAATGTGTCTCATTATTTCATGCATAAAATGAATTGTTTTGAGTTATTGATTGCAACACTGTTTCAATGAAAATATCCTAGAAATTTTATAAATTAAAAATACAATATTTTATACTTTTGATTATAAGAAGTGTGATTTTTAACCAAACTATTTAAATAACTGTAAGAACAAAATTTATGTACTCTTATGCTATTAAAAAATGCTTGGATAAGTTCAGGGATGTAAGACCTGCGCCAATTGCGCCAGACTGCGCCAAAACCGCTTTTCTGCGCCAAACTGCTACAAAACAGCTATTTTTTTCAATTTTGCGCCAAACCTGCGCCAAAAGGCACTTAGTGCCAAAATGAAGTTTAGCGCGATTTCGTCGATCCAGGAAACAAGAAGAAATAACTTTTTTTAGGTTGTTAATTTCGTCAAAAAACAAAGAAACATTGATAAAGATCTCGAAAAAAGCGCAAATTTCGCCGAAAAATTTCGAAAAACATGCGAATTCGGTCACTAAAAAAACGCGATGTTTTGCGGAGTTTTATCGTGGATCCGCAAACGACCGCAAGTTGTTTTTTCCTCGAGTCAACCTACGTTCGTTTTCATTGCAGCCGATCGCAGAGTTCGGAGCGGGACGTCATGTCATATGACGTACAGCTAGGGCTCCTTTAACTGGAACCTTATTGTAGGAGCCTTAGTACAGCGCGCGCGTTGGGGTGACGAACGAGAGCTGCCGTAATATGTTTATTCCCAACCAATGGGAGTTGGCCTCTTATGTGTTGTGCATATTTTCTGTAAATTAAGTATCTTCCTGTTCTGTGTCTTTCCCGCGTCGGCGGTGAATCAGGGCCGTAGCTAAGGGGCGGCTCAGCCCCTTAGCTACAGCCCCTTAGCTACTCCCCCCCTAGAAAAGTTTCCAAGGTCACTCAATGAATTTCTGTTCCGAAACTTCAAATGAAATTATGTTCAAAAATTTAATTTAGTTTTGAGACCCTTTTATAGCTTTGCAGAATTACTAAATCGTATCTAAAAAAAAATAAGTGTTTCGACACTCCCTCATCCTATTTGTACATATGAAGCTAACATGATGTTTCATTTTGCACTAGTTATATACTGAAAATTTTCATCATCCTATACTTTTCTTAGCATTAAACGAAGTTATTACGACAGTTTAATAAGAAACATAGTACCTAAGATGTGAATATGCACTTATTTATCTTTTTGGTCAGAGAGAGAGAGAAAAAAAATATACGCCCCCCCCCCCCCCCGATATTCACTTCTAGCTACGGCCCTGCGGTGAATTATTTCTCTCCTCGGCGAATTCTGCTGATAGACGGCAAAACCGAAAGCAGAATGAAAGCGCGTACGAAGATCCGCTACATGTTTGTCAAACAATTACAAAAAAAAAAAAAAAAAAAATACAATTTTGTCAAAAATTGCTATTTTGTTAAAAAATGAACAAAACGCAGACAAAACAGTATTGAATTCAGGCACTTTTCTCCGGGAGGGACTTCTGTAGCTCCGGGGGGGGCATAATAGAGGAGGAAATTGCACTTTCTGACCATTGAAAACCCAAAATTTCCGGGTAGGAGGTTTCCTTGTTCCGGGGGGATGTCCCCCCCCCCTCGGGCCACCACCTGAATTCAACACAAAAGGAAAAAACATTAAATCTCGAAAAAATGCTCGAATTTCGGCAAAAAAACACATGAATTTTGTCTAAGCATTTCAAAAAACATACGCGAATTTTGTCAAAGGTTCGCTGATTTCGTCGCTCAAATTTCACCAATAGATCGTGAAAACACTCGAATTTCATTAATAGATCATGA
The DNA here is from genome assembly GCA_964019185.1 of Maratus speculifer. Taxonomy (NCBI): domain Eukaryota; kingdom Metazoa; phylum Arthropoda; class Arachnida; order Araneae; family Salticidae; genus Maratus; species Maratus speculifer. The sequence goes on from OZ025294.1 coordinate 414,196,418, forward strand.
AAATTTTGTCTATAAATCACGAAAAGCATGCACATTTTATCTAAAAATCACGAAAAACGCTCGAATTTCATCGCAGTGGTGATTCTTGTCCGAAATTTCCGAAAATTTAAAATTGGGTTGATTGCCGAAATGAGCACACATTTCGTCAATATTTCGTGGAAAAATGAAGATTTCATCAACGCTTTTGTCAACGAACTTTGTCAAAAGATCGCTGAAAAACGCGAATTTCCTGTGCGAATCGCGGAAAAAACGGCAATTTCGCCAAACATCGCAGATAAAGCGCTGATTTCGTCTAAAGACCGCGGGAAAACGTCGATTTCGTCTGAAGATCGGGGAGGAGGGGGTAACTTGCGGTATTCACTGTGCACGGAAAAATCGCTAAATTCCTGTGCGGATCGCGGAAAAAACGGCAATTTCACCAAACATCGCAGATAAAACGCTAATTTCGTTTGAAGATCGCGGGAAAACGCCGATTTTGTTAAAAGATCGCGGAAAAAAAAGTCGTTTTCGATAAAAGATCGCTTAAAGATATTTTGTCAAAAGATCATTGAAAAAAAAAAAAACGTCGATTTTATCAAAAGATCACGAAAAAGCGCCGATTTCGTCAAAAGATCGCGGGGATAAAACGCCGTTTTTGAGAAAAAAAAGCGTAAAAATGCAAATTTCGACTAAAGATCGTCGAAAAAAACGCCGATTTCATTACAAAAAAAGGGGGAAAACGCCGTTTTCGTCAAAAGATTGCAATAAATCGCCGATTTTGCTAAAATATTGCAGATAAATCGCTGATTTCATCTGAAAATCGCGGAAAAAGGCCGATTTCGTTTGAAGATCGGGGGTAGGGGGTAACTCTCGGAATCCCCCCCCCCCCGCCCGATTTCCGAAAATGCGATGTGAATATCCAAAAAAAAAAAAAACTTTCACCCAGAATCGCCCCTGTTTCATCAATGGACCCCGAGAAAAACGTGAGTTTTGCTAAAGAATCGTTATATCAACAAAAAAAAGAGTGAACAAAACATTAATTTCTGGAAAAGAACGTGAAAAAAAACGCAAATTTCTTTGAAGGATCCCGAAAAGCAAGCGTATTTCAAGAGATCACAAAAAAAGCGATAATTTTTGTCAAAAAATCGCGATAAACACGCAAATTTTAATCGAAAGATTGCGAAGACTACTTGAATTTCGTCAATATATAGCATAAAACACTCAAATTTCATTAATAGATCGTGAAAAACACGCAAATTTTATCAAAAAATCACGAAAAGCACTCGAATTTCATGAAAAGATCGCGAGAAAAACGTGAGTTTTGCTAAAGAATTGTTAATATTATAATAAAAGAATAAAACACAGTCAAAAGATAGGGAAAAAACGTTCATTTCTGTAAAAGATGGCAATTCAAAAAAAAAAAAAAAATTGCAAATTTTTGTAAAGGATTCTGAAAAATAAGCGTATTTCGTCCAAAAATCACAAGAAACCTGTGAATTTTGACAAAGGATATCAAAGTTTGTCATAAAAAGAACAAAATACGGACAAAAGATCGTGGAAAAAAAACATTAATTTTTTTAAAGATCATGTGGGGAAAAAAAAAAAAAACGAAAATTTTACCAAAAGGATTGTAAATTTCATCAAAAGATCGTAAAAAAAGAACCCCGCAAATCTATTTAAAAAACGAACAAACAGGGTCAAAATATTGTGAAAAAGCATGAATTATGTTAAAAGATCGCGAAAAACTGCAAATTTCATCAAAAGGTCTGAAATGTGTGGAGAAATTTAATCTGAGTATTTATTCTTTCAAATGTAAAAATATTTTTCAAGATAGCAATTATTGTAATTGTTAAGAGTTTATTAAGCATTAGAATATTTCAATCTGCTCCTAAAGTAGCTTTTATTGCTACAAAATTATATTTTTGCTGCTACAAAATCAGATATTTACTGCTACAAAATTGGATTTTTGCTGCTACAAAAATAGATTTTACTGCTCCAAAATTCGATTTTTGCTGCTCCAAAGCTGCTACAAAATGGCTTAAGTTCACTTTCATCCCTGAGTTATTACAGGCATTGGATAAATTATTTCTGTTTGTATGTAGTGATATTTAAATATCTTCCATGTGTAAATGTTTGTATCATATAAATTGTGTAAATATGGAATAAATTGTGTTATATGAAATATTTAATAAATTATTAGAAAGTACATGTGATTTTTTCCCCCTCTTGACAAGGTCATTTTTTTAATTTTGCTGTAGCTTCTGTAAAAAGATTGTAGGGAATGTTGTATGTGTTTTATAATTTAGTCTTTTGCCTATTTATTATTTGATTACTGTTTATATTCAGACATTAGAATGGCCTTTGTCTTGTTGTAATAGAATGGTTATTTATAATTTTGATCTTTTGCTTATTAAATATTATTCAAATTATGAACTTAGTAATAAAAATGTAATTCATTCAATATTCATTAAAATTCTAACTATATTTATTTTACCCCAGAAATTGTTATTCTGCATTGCTGAAGTTGGAACTTCCAGAAGATATGCTCAATGCTGTTCAGCAACTTATTTTTGATCTTAAAGTGCATTCCATGAAGACACTGTTTTTTCATGCATCCCAAGGTTTTTATTTCTTTTAAATATGCTCCCTATTAGAAAATTTCTTAATACATAGAAATAGCTTGAATGACATTTGTTGATTTTCCTGTTCCTCAAAAAATTTTTGAAACAGTAAATTTGTTAGCTATACCCAACCATTGGCAGAAAAATACAAAAGCCACAATTCTCATTCTTTTTAAAATGCCCTTATAAAACATTGACAGAAAAACAGTTCTGTTTTCCAGTAACTCTAAGAAAAAATAAACAGAAAGAAAAGATAAGAAATATCCAATGTTTTTTTTTTATGTCACTAACATTGATTTTGCCAAGGATTTAAAATCAGATAGAATACAGTGTTTGAAATCTTTGGTGGTTCATTGATATGAAACCAAAAAAAATTCAATTGGACCAGAAATTAGAAACTTTTAGTGGTCTACAATACCAATAACTTTTTTTCTCTCTCTCTTTAGAAAGCAAACATAAGTTTTCTTTATCCTAAAAAAGCTGCAACTGATGCGGTTTGCAAATTCTGGATTGCAAATTATGATTTTATATTACCTTATTTTTAACAAATTGTTATTTTAAATTTTATTATGCTGAAAATTTTAGATGACTGCAAAGTAAGTTTGGTTTATATTCTGGAAGGTGGAAAGTCACTCGAAGGGTTAAAAGAACTTAATAGAATTTTATGTAGCAGACTGGTAAATTATCATACTTACTGGTCCATGAGACCAGTAATTTTTTTAATTAATTCTAATGCTGGAATATTTCTTTTTATAACTCATCAGTAAACAATTCAGTCTCTTTAAACTGATTTTTAGATTACAATAATCCTTTACCATTTGGAAGGGTTAAGTTCATGGAAACCTCCACAAATGAGAAAATCCCGAATGTTGAGATTATCTTCCCATGCGATTATCTTCCCATTTTAAGATTTTGTTTTAATGGAAATAAAGCAATTGAAAAGTAAAAATACATTTATTAAGCAGATGCTGTAAATAAATTTGAATAATTTAAAAATATCAGGTTAAGTTTATTTGTTAGATGATGTCTGAAAAAAATTATTGACATAAGATTGTTTAGAACAGATCTTTTGTTTATGAATTTCCATTTAAGAAAAAATTGCTGTCTTGAATTTTCTTTAAAATTTAAGACTCCTTAGTAGTCCAAACCGCATTTTCTTTCTAAACAAGTTGATATTGAAGTTTTAAAACTTTTCATACAATTTTTGTAGAAAATTTTTCAGTTGCATTAAAAACTTTGCATTTTAACAAATAGAGATTTGTTGAGATAACAAATAGAGATTTTTAGCATAAATCATAATTTAGGTTTCTCAGAAATACTGATCTATATTTTCTCTCAACACAAGAGTTGAAGTTCTTGGAACTTGGGCTATATAGTATGATGAAATTGTCCAGTGTCGAATTGTTTAATGAATTGGTAAAAAAACAAGGGAGTTTACTTTATGAAAAACAAATCCTTGTCAAATGAAATTCCCGACTAACCAAGTTAAGTATTCACAAATGTTAAAATGTTCTACATATTTTGTTTCGTTGATAATCAAAACTCGCAAATTTTAAATCTACGAATGTTAAGGGATTACTGTATTGTAAAATATTTTAAGAAACTTAAAATACATTCTTGTTTTGCAAATACCATTTGGCAAGTTTTTCCCCCTTTTTGTTCATTTGGTACTAAATATCCACTTTGAGCCCAACCACAAAGATTGCAATAAAAATTAAACACAAACCTATTTCAGGCCTGTGCCTGTCTCAATTCTAGTGTAATTCTCACCGCAGAAATGTTATAAAATATTGTTCTTCGTATTATAAAAATGCTTTTATTCTGAAATATATATTTTTATTTTTAAGTTATGAAATGTTCATCTATATATATGTTCCTAGAAATTATATGAAAAAAAAAAAAAATACATCTTCTAAAAAGTAAAACTGTGTAAATTCCATTCTTCTACTACCAAAATTTACCAAATTATAATGTTTTGAATTTTCCATTACTGCAAATGTTTTTTGATTTTCAGAGCCAGAAAATGCTGAATATTCATTCATAAAGCAGAAAATAAATAATTTTTTCAACTAGTTAATAAATCTAAATCTTATATATAATTTCAAAAAATCCAATTTGGCCAAAAGTTTATTTTTTTATTGTTGTAGATTATACCTTCAATAGAGAACAAATAAGTTCCATAAATAGGTTTCTTTCTCATTTTCTCAACTTTTCATATTCAGGATTTGCTACTTATCCATTTTCCAATTTTTTTAAAATAAATTAATAATAATAGTATGGGAAAAAAATATCAATAGTATATATGTATACTTATGTAATTTCTGTGGTACATCTTGATTATTATTGCAGTAATTAGTTAAAGTATATTTGTTTTTGAGGTTTTTATTCTTATAACCTGTGGTCATAGCTAGTAGTTGTTATTGTATGTAAAAAACAAATCTGGGGTAAATGAGTGTTTAATTTACTTTTCTTTTTTTCCTTTTGCCCTACAAATTTGTATTAATCTTAGATTATTTTTCTGAGTATTATGCTTGATGTTTCCACAAAAAATTCTAAGCCTTGTAATTCTAATGTTTTCTGTTAATGTCCTTTTTATTTGGTTCAATGAAAAAAAAATAGGATTTACTTACCAACCTTTTTCTTTTATTATTCTGGAAAAGTATGTTGTAGAAAAAAATAAAGAAGAAACTACGAAAGATTGAAACATAATTAGTTTTCTGATACTTTTAAAACAGTGATTCTCAAACTGTGGGTCACAACTTACAACTCAATAGTGATTCGTGGATGATGTTTTGGTCTCAGAGTGATCAAACAGATTTTTATAAATGTATAATTAATTTATATACTGTAATAATGTAATAAAAAAGTATTACTACATTAAAAATTTATATTACTGTATAAAGATATCTACTAATAACTTTGTCGAAAGACACTTTTATTAAATTCTATGTATAGAGTAGAATGTGCTCAATACATGGTACAGAAGAAAATTTCAGTACCAATACAGTCTTCATCATTTTTGCAAAACAGTCTCTGTATTAATGTATTAATTATCTGGTATAATAATGTAATTAAAAAATGTATTACAGTATTAAGCATTTATATTATTGTGAAAAGATATAACAATTTTGTCAAACAACTGTTTTATTAAACTTAATGTAAAAAATAGATTGTGCCAAAAATTAAAGAAAATTTCAACATTGACACAGTTTCCATCATTTTTGCAAAACAATGCCACAAATCTGTCACAATCTGTTACAAATCTACCACAGTCTCTGTATTAATGTATTAATTATCTGGTATAATAATGTAATTAAAAAATGCATTACAGTATTAAACATTTATATTATTGTGAAAAGATATAACAATTTTGTCAAACAACTGTTTTATTAAACTTAATGTAAAAAATAGATTGTGCCAAAAATTAAAGAAAATTTCAACATTGACACAGTTTCCATCATTTTTGCAAAACAATGCCACAAATCGCTTGACTTTTAAGCTGTGTTTATTCTATTACATTCATTTATTTATTAGTATTATTATTGTTATTTTACAGTAAGAAATCTTTTTACTTAGTATTATCTATTACTGTCTATTGTTATCATGTATATGCATTCAATCAAAGCTCATATTTTACTTGGAATAGATTATAGAAAAGGTATATATAGGTACATAGTAGGCACGTCATGAAGAAAATTTGAACTTAAAGTGGACCATGTGGCAATTAAGTTTCAGAACTGATGTTGTAAAACCTATGCATAACTGATGAATTAAAATTTTCCAAACTGTGTTATCATAAAAATTGTAGTAAAAAATTTTGAGAATATCAAAATTTTTTTCCAACTTCTGAAATTTTTACTATACTGAAATTATTCAAATATTTAAAAGTGTTTTGCTTTTATAATGCTGTCAAAAATTCGATTTTCTGCAGAGTCATAAGACTATTTGTCTGCCTTTTTTTATATTTATGACTAGCTAAAATAAAAATTGCTAATACAATACCATATTTGTTTATTATTCTCTGTCTTTCATACATACAGATATGAACAGAGAGTACCAATTCTTTATTATTTAACAATCTCTTAATAAAAGAGATTATACAATAAATTTGTATATACATATATATATATATTTTAGTGTATAATCGCAATGTAACTTTCTAACAAATGCTCTGCTTTTCATAATCTTATTTTTATTTTACAAACTCTCACTTTCATAAATATTGGTCTATTTTCATCAAATTTGATTATATTATTGTATGCAGCATTACTTTTTTTTTAATACTTTTTCTATTTTTACAAAAAAAAAAAAAAAAGTATTGGATTCGTGAAAGGGAAAAAAAGTATTTGACGAATTTACATGTTTTAGTGGCCAAAAAACCCAAAAAACATATTTTTACAAAATATCTGTCTTTTTGTATGGGATAAAAATTTTGTGTGCACTCTAGCTCAAGAACTAATGTGCAAATTTCAAAAAACTTTAGATTCTGTTAGATCGACACAAACTAGATCTGATTAGTTTTTGGTATATATTGCTCAACAGTTGGTGCTGTTATTTTGATTTATTCACAATTTCCACAATAGATACATAACAACAACTAGTGAATGGATTCTCATAAAACTTTAATTAGTGCTTGATATAACGGGGTGTTGATTATGTTTTGGTGCAAACCGCTCAACAGGTGGCACTGCCATGATGCATCATTCATGATTATCGCAATAGCTCTACTTCAAGAACTAATGCATAAAATTTTCTAAAACTTCAGATTCAGTTAGTCCCTGATATAGATTAATGTTGTTTAGTTTTTGGTGTAAATCGCCTTACAGATGGTGCTGCTATGCTGCATTTCTTAGGATTCTGCAATAAATGTATCTCAAGAACTAATGCATAGATTTTCATCAAACTTCACATTCAGTTAGTACTTGATAAAAAAAAATAATAATAATAATCCTCATTAGTTTTTGATGCACATTATGCAACATGTGGCACTGTTATGCAGTTTTTAAGATTATGCAGTAGTTCTATCTCAAAAACTAATACTTGGATTTCCATCACAGTTCAGATTCAATTACAAATTGACATAAGTTATTGCTGACTAGATTTTGGTTTAAACCACCTAACCAGTGGCACACTTCTGCTGCATTTTTCAGGAAGTATCAACATGCATAAGATAGAAGAAAGTTTTAGGATTGCCGTATGTGACTAGTTTTAGTCAATTTTTTTATGTGGTCTACATTATTTTATTATGTCATAATGTTTGGTAATACATTTTAACTGTAATTCCTGGAGCACTATTTCTTCCTAATCAGAATGGCTAATTCATTGACAATCATTGCTTTTATTTTGTCTTTTTTTCTGATTACATGCCCACACAAATTATATATATATGTAATCTTGTGAGAATTAAAATAATTTATGTTCTAATCAATGTAAGAATTTCCATGTCATTAATATGAGTTATTCAGCTTTTTAAAAAAATTTCAATCTTTTGTAAATGCTGAGTAAAAGCTATGATGTACTCATGTAATAAATGTTAAATGAGGAATAAAATAAGGATATAAAGAATTGTAATGTATCAATGACTATTGCATTTGAATATGGCCAGTATTTGTATAAATAGGACTTAAAGTTAATGTAGATAACAATAAAAGATTGTCACAAAAGCAGTCTGTAGCACCAAACGACTTTCACTAAGATGTGCCAGCAAGTGTTCATTAAGTAGGTGTCAGAATAATAAGATAAGAATTAATCTATTTAAAATTTTTCATTTTTTAAAAAATAATTTTATTTCATCATTGTCTTGTTTAGAGATGGGAATGCTCGGAAAAAAAACGGAAAAATTGGGAAAAAAACCGGTTTTTTTCCAAAGGCTTATTTTTCAATTTTTCCGAACTGGAAAAATTGAAATTTCATTTATGAAATAATATAGTGAAAATTTTGTAATAGCTACATTCTCATACTTTTTATTTTATTTATTTTTATGTTGAGTGTTTCACATGAAAATTTTAATGTGGGTAATCTGATCTCTGAGCAGAAATCTGTTTGAGAAGACTTGAAAGGATCCTTCACATTTTTTTCTTGTTTGAAACACAAGACCCTTTGCAAAATTTCTCTTGAAAATAGACATTTCAGAAAAAGTTTAATCAACAAATTGAATCTTTCGCAAGTGCAGTGATTGAAGAAAAAAAAAATCTCATGCCATACAGCAGCTGAATCTTATTAAGTTGCATATATGTATGTAAATAACTTTATTAAAAATGTCTAAATAGGAACCTAAATATAGTAATAATTTCTTATTAAAAAATTCTGAATATATTTTGTACAAGTATATACAAAAAGTTCACAATTTCACAAAAACTTGATTACATGAAAAAAATCTAGATATGTATGCAACTTCCCTTTTTAAAAATTAATTCATGTGTAAAATTATTGCAATAATATGCCGATTAATGGAAATGATAAAATTAAAAATTCAACATAAAATTTTGAAGTATGCATTTATTACTTTAATCTATCTTTTCAAGAAGTAAGTATTGAATTCATGAAAAATTTGACTTCCAGTTTTTGGTGTATTTAAACGTTTTAGAAGGTCCTGAACATGTTTTGACCGTTTTTTGAAAATATCTGTCACTCTGTGAGTCTGTATGTGACAAATTTTATGGGCACTCTATCTCAAGAACTGATGCACATAATTTCACAAAACTTTAGATTCAGCTACACCTTGATATAAATTTGAGATGTTTAGTTATTAGTGTATATTGCCAAACCGATGGCGCTGCTATGCTGCATTATTCATAATTTCCACAATATATATCATAATTTCCAAATCTCAAACTAATGTATGTATTTTTATAAAATTTCATATTAAGTTAATCTTTGACATAACTTCGTGCTCATTACTTTTTGGTGTAAATTGTTCAACAGATGACGCTGCTATGCTGCATTATTCATGATTATCGCAATAGCTTTACCTCAAGGACGGTTTAAAAAAAAAATCAAACTACAGCTTCAGACAGTTTCTGATATACATTAATGTTGTTTAGTTTTTGGTGTAAATTGCCCTACAGATGGCACTACTATACTGCATTTTTCAAGATTTTGTTATAGCTGATTAATTGAATGTTTTTTCATGGTGTTGAATCTAAAATTGACCTCCATTTTACCTCCATAAGGTACAGTAATGTTGCAAAAACATGGGCAGTTTGCATTAGAAAAGTACAAATGCGATGAAAAAAAACCCCATATTTTATTACAAGTAACTATGTTCCAAATTATACTTTCCCTCTTGATTAGACTTTGAATTTTTGTAGTTTTCTAAACCACAGTAGAAGTTTAACTCTGTATGTAACTGCTTTTGTTAATTCCTCAAATAGTGAGCATTTTCTATTTGTAGTGGTCTGTTTTCATAACTTTTGAGTTCCACTCTTAGAAATATAAAATTACCATGTGGAAACATTATTGAATATGGTTTCTTACTCAAGAATAGAATATTAGATTTCAGGGTAAAAAGAAAAAAAATACATTTAATTAAACTTAAATATATGTATATATATATATATACATATATTTCTGGTTTTAGTGAGTAAAAATCTAACAGTCAATAAATCCTACGCTATTTTTTAGTTGTAGACCTGAGTAAGCCAAGTAAAACTTAGTTTTGTTTGAATTTAGATTATAAAACTAAATCAAAACTTTTTTTAGTTGAGATTGGAAAGCTATACCAAAACTAAACATATTTTATAAAGGAAATAAAATTATAATTCTAAGAAAAAAGAGTAATAATGTAAAAATATGCATTTTTTAAACAAACAATGGAATTTTTGATTACTGATATTCATAATTATGACAAAACTGCAATAATTTCTTTAAACTAGTATCATTTACTTAAAAACTGTACTTATGTAAATGGAATGCATAATTTATTTCATTCCAAACTGCAGACATATTGGTTCAGGTTTTTACATTAGGTCAATTGGTAGTTAAACATGTAACTGAAAAATGATTTCAACAGAGATATGATATAACAAACAATAGCGTTTAATAAAAATTCTTAGGTTGTGGGAAAAAAAACTAAACTTTTAAAAGCAAATTTGCTACTTTCTTTTTATTTTGTAATATAAAGTGAAAATAATTTTCATTTAATACATATAAATGGGAAAAAATGTTTATTATTTAATATTCTCTAAGAAAATGTAATTTATTTGGGAGAAACAGGCATGAAAAATCAATTTTTCCAATTTTTCCGTTTTTTTTCGAAAAAAAACGGTAAAAAACCAGTTTTTTTCCACCACTTATATTTTTCCGGAAAATTTACATCTCTAGTCTTGTTTATATCTTATTTGGTGTACCATGTATTTGTATTGTATTATATTGTATTGTTTTTAAAAAATACTTCCTTCTTTGATTTTTTCTTTATTTTTTTATTTGTTTTGCACTGGGTGTAATAATTTTTTATCTGCTACTGTTAACTAAGTTGAAATCAGCAAAACTTAATTATTTCATTTATTTATTTACTTCCTGACAGATATTCAGCATTTGGATCAGCGTGAGACGTGGGCTGTTGAAATTGATGATCAGAATGGAGGAACAACTCAATTAGTAAGATAGCATTAATTTTTTTTTCTAACTGCTGTGTTTAAAATTACAATTTTGATGCTTTTAAAGCAGAAACTCTCTAAACTATGTGTTGTTTAAGTTATGAAAGTTAAACAAATATATAAAATATGCATTCACCCCCTCTACCCCCTCACACACACTCAAAAAAAAAATAAATAAATAAATAAATAAATAAATAAAATAGCCATGCAATATTTTGTTAAAATTTGTAAAATCATTTTTGGTCTAGGTAAAAAAAAAAAAAAAAAAAAAACTTACGATACATTAAACTTCAAATTTTACCCACATTAAAGTTGATTTTATTGGTTTTTTTGCAATAAGCGATATTATTATTTAATATTCAGCAGCTTTTATATTAATATTTTTTTAATCTTTGAGTTTTAAGAGTTATGATATCGTATCAGTACAGATTGCGGGTGTGCTGCCAAAATTGTCAAAATAAAATAATGTGCTTAATTCTTTTAAAAACTTATTAATATTATTTTTTAAAAAAGGCCAAAATACAATTTGACTAATTTATTTTTAGTCAGAGTTTGAAGGGGAAAAAAAAAAAAAAAAAAAAAAAAAAAAAAAAAAAAAAAAAGGTGATGGGGAACTTTTATTAAAAAACCCAATTAAATATTTTGTTTGTTTCCTTTAAATATCTCCTATTACATATTGTACCATCTATGTTTATTGACAAAAATAAACATTGTTAAATATTATATAGGTGTTATAACTTCATTTCAAAATATTCAAATTAAATAATTACAATTGGTTATGTAGGTAATTGAAATCATTTGTAAAATATTTTTAGTAACAGCTCTGTATTATGTTTAAAGAAAAAACTGCATTAAACAGTGAGTCATAGATATCTTGGAAATATTACCAAGTATCCTTAGGTTGATAGAAGGTTAAAAATTTGTTTAAAAAATATGTTCTTAATGGAGACTACTGATAAAAAGTTAAAAAGTTATTTTTTAAAATAACTTTTAAGCATGTGATATGTAGTTATTGTATAATATCATACGATGTCAGAAGTAAAAACATTTTTACAGTGTTTTACACTAATTTATTTGAAATTAGTTATTTTATTTATTATTTATGTTATTTATTTGTATTATTTCAATGAAAATTACTTGTATATTAAGATAATTAATAAAAATGTAAGATTTTTTTAATTTAATACATACTTTCTAGAAATAAAGGATTTTCCCTATTCTCACCTCTAAAAAAAACAAAAAAAAAATCCACTTGTGTTGGGTTTTTTAAGGGGACGGTGGACGTTAATTCTTTTTTTAATTTTTATCATAGCAATATGAAATTTTGTGCACATATACATTTCACCAAAAGCATATAGAACACCTTAAAAAAAATTCCAGTCTTATTAAAAATTTTAATTTTTTAAAAAAAAAATTTAATTTTTAAACAGAATTTTAAAATGCTCCTTGTGTTTTAAATTTTTGAGATTTTCCTGCTTTTGCATTTTTATCACTTAAAACTCTAACAATACCAGGATACATCCTTATCAATTTCCTAAATATTGGTCAAAAATTTCAAAAGAGCAAAAAGCATTTCAAAAAATCTAAAAATGCTAAAAAATTAGTTTTTAGAAAAACAGATTTAAAGTTTATTAATACACTAACCTTTATTATTTATTTCTTAATCCTTCATAAGTGATATTTTAATAAGAAAAAACTGTTTCGGTACTATTATACCCCAGAAATAGACCTTTTTGTGAAGATTTTGCTCAAATAAAGGTCCACTGTCCCTCTAACTTTGTCTGAGGTGTGTCCATAATATTTTTTTTTTCATATTCTTTTTTTCAATGAGAAGCTATTGCCAGAAAACAACATTTTCCAAAAGCATGTTTCCAATTGCACCTGAAAATCTGATAATCTTGCATTACTGACAAAATTATCAAAAAACATGAGAAATTTTTTGAAATCACAATTCTTAATATTAGAAAAACTTTTAAAGGTTATATATCTAAATTATTCTTCCTAATTGTAAATAGAGATTCTATTTGATTTTGATTCAAAAAGGAAGAGAGCCTACCACATTATCATTGTTCCAGCCTTTTTATACCATAATATTTAATCTTGCTATTTCAATTTTTAATAATACATTTTAACTATAATTCCTGGAGCATTATTTCTTTCTGGTCAAAAATGGCTAATTCATTGACAATTTTTGCTGCGTCATTGCTTTTATTTGGTCTTTTTCTCCTCACACATTTACACAAATTATATATCTGTGTAATCTTTAGAGAATTTCAACATAATTTATTTTCTAATCAATGTAAAATTATCCATGTTATTAATATGGGTTATTTACCCTTTAAAATAAATTCAGTCTTTTGCAAAGCTGTGATGTACTGTGTACTCATAAAATCAAGTTTCCTTTTAAAAAGTCATTTTTTTGCTATTAGAATAATACTAAGCTATATGAATTATATCAAATTCTCTGAATGTCATGTAATGTAATATTAGTTTAGATGCAACAGTCAACTAATAACTTAGGAAGTAAAAAGAGTCACAAACCTGCTTATACTTCACAAGCCCCCCCCCCCCCCCCAAAAAAAAAAAAAGTATCTTTAGACTACCTGACAAAACCTACTAATATAATACCCAAAGGATAGCTTTTTACTTACTAACTATGCAGTATATTGATGCATAAATTGCATATATTTAGAGAATTAAAATTAATATTTTATTTATTTTTTCATTTTGAAATCGCTCCCAAAAAATATAGGCAAAATATAAAGACTTAGACATAACAAAATCCAATGAGAGAGATGATTTTGGAACAGATATGCCTGTAGTCTGCTGCAAGACTTTTCTTCTTCTTTCTTTCTTTTTTTTTTTTTTTTTTTTTTTTTTTTTTAATGAAGAATAGAAGCATTAAATAATTTTTTGCTACATGCCTTTATGCAGCTTTTAAATAAGTACTCATAAAAAGCAATACAGAAATGTAACAAATAAGATACATTAAAATCTAAAAGTAAGCTTCAACCAACTTTTTTACACAAAAAAAGTAATGAATGTAAAAAGAAAAATAGAACTAAATATTGCCTTTTACAGAGAGTTCAGAAGGATAAAACTTTCTGATGGAATAAAATTTTTAGTTTATTTTTCTCTTTTGCTTGATTATTTTAAGTTACTGAAAAAGAATAATTTTTTTTATTTTATTTTTAAATCACAGAAGAATAAAAAACTTTGTTAGTTAAATTTGAAAATCCATTGTGGGGCGATTGCCTTCCCTAACCTCCTTCTTCAGCTGCCATGTTTGAAGATTTCTTTTAACTCGTGTAGTATAAAAAAGTTATTAAATCTTTTAGATTTTTAAATCACAAGATTTTAAGCAATACAACCTTTTGCATATAAACATTTGAATAAACAATTTTATTGTACTTGATACAATACTTGGTCAATAAAATTAAAAACAAATATTATTGACATATTTTGATTCCGTCCAATAATAACCATAATCATAATAAAATAATAAAAATACAAATTGTTTCACAGTCAATACAAACAGCTTGCAACAATAAGATGTAAATTAAAAACCATCCATTCTATTGTAAAAATAATAAATTAAAAATAGACCATGATCAAAATTAATTATCAACTTGCTTCATCCTATTCAAGCTTTCACGAGGAATTTATTTATAAACTCTAACCATAACTTAGGAGCATTAAAAGAAAAATCAAAATTAATTAAATAAATTTTTGCATCTCATTGTTACATGCCATTTGTATTGACTGTGAAACAATTTTTATTTTATTATTTTATTGCGATTATGGTTCTTATTAAATGGAATCGAAACATGTAAATAATATTTGTTTTTAATTTTTCGTTACACCTGTATCAAGCAAAATAAAATTGTTTATTCAAATACTCATATAGCATTTACAAATTCAATTGTATATGACTTTTTTGTATTACATTTCAGCCCTTGTTATTTGAAAACAGAGTTGTTGAAACACTGCAGTTAGTGCGAGAAACAGTGTTGCAGTGTGGTCCAAAAGAAACAGATGTAAGTAAATTAAAATTATGCACATATAATTGTATGATTTGTATTTATACAATTCCATCTTCATTAGTTTTTTCCTCTCTCCCATTAGATATTTCTCCAATTAAATGTACAAGCTGCTGTAAAACAATCGGCTCAAAGTCTTTTACAAGCTTTTGCTGTAGCCTTGGAAAAAATGGCTCAGTCAGCATTAAGTAGTGAGAGGTGATTTATTTTTTATTTGATTTATTGATTGAATTGATTATTATTTATCAAAAAATCTGTGTGCTTTGTTTATTCCAACTGAAAAATTTGAAATTAAAATTTAAAAACTAATTTATTTTACAAGTTCCCTCTCTTTGTTGCCTGTATAAAATTTTTGTCTTTAAGAATAAATCAAAATATTTATTATACTTTCTGGTGTATAAGAAATATTTATATATAGTTTTTCAAATCAATAAAACACGAAAAAAATTAAGAGGGTTATCTTAAACATTGGATATTAAATCAAAACTGAATGAACATAATTAATAGCTGTAGCAATGCTTATGAGATAAGTTACTTACAGGTATCTTTCCTTTTCTGATATGATCCATAAATCATTTCCAGCATATCTTTCATAATAATTAAAGATTATTATTGTCATGTTCTACGATTATTATATAAAAAATCAATTTATTGGTTTAAAAAAAAATAGTTGACTTAAAAGGAAATTTATAAAAAGAAAAAAAAAAAAAAAAAAAGAGGAATATTTTAATAAAATTTTGTAATTTTCCTTGCTATTAGATTTAAAAAATTGTTGAAAATCATCTATGTTTACAGAATTGTTGCAAAATATCCCAATGCTCAACAGAAAAATAAATGGAAGGAAGTATCTCACTTCCAGAAAATCATTGTAATAATTCTTTTAATGTTTTTTTTTTTTTTTTTTTTTTTTTTTTTTATATGAGATCTTTTTCTCCAACATTTTATCAGAAAGAAAAAGGTGTTGTTTCTTTCAAAAGTGAATTATGATATCAACTTATTAATCTAATATATATATGGGTGATTCTCAAAATAGGGGACAATTTCAAAAGTGAAATCTTAAAAAAATTACTGTTAACAAAATTTCTGAAAAAAATAGGTGTTGTTAATATAGTATAAGGTATACTTTACATGTAGTCAGCAGAGCTAAATATTTAAAAATTAACTTAAAAAAAATAATTAGTATTTTTTGAGCCATGCTAATGACAAAACAAATTGCATGGAATAAATATATTAAGAAATTTTTATTTTCTTCCTGTTTAAATATTTTTTTTCTATATTTATTAGCCTTCCTTTTCAGCAAATGGTTTCCATTTTTACATATATACATATAAGGAGAAAAAAAAACATTACCAAAGAGCAAACTTTGTTTACATGAGCAACATTTTGATACTAACAATGTAAGAAGCTGTCTTAGTGGTTTTCTGACAGATTTAATGCATATTTTAGGGATAATAAATGTAATACCTAAATTTATATGTAAAATTAAACTTTATAAAAGACAGAATATAAGCAATACATTTATGCACATAGGAGTCTTTAGCATGGACAGAAAAACCATGCTAATGACACTGATATTTGACCATGCCAATGACAAATTTTAATTTAAATAAGATTATGAGCCATATTATAATCACAATGCAATAGTCCTTTCTGGGGCTTTTTAAAACACAAAAGTCCTATGCAAATAAGAAAATAAAAATTTTAATTATAAAATAAACATGAAAATTATTATCCATTCTAATGACATACAATTGATGTACGCCCCTAATATTCAACTTCTATTCTTAAAATACAATACATGCTTCTATTTTCAGGCTGGGATAAAATGGCTACTTGTTGCCATGGAGAAACTTTATATTTTCAAACTATTGTCATATGTGAAAATGAAATTTTGATTAATAACCAGCTGTTATAGTATGACCTTGTTTTGAAAATAGAATATGGAGGACAAACTTTAATTCTTTTTTTATATACTATAATTTTATTTTTAAAAAGAAATTTATTGGATAAATCCTCTCCTTGATTAATTTAAAGAAAGAATAACATTTGTTTTATTTTATAAACATGATATTAACTCTTGAAAAAGCTAGTATATACAAGACACAGCTGCTGTGGACATCCATGCTAATGACATTTTGAACATTTATTCTGTTATTTTAAGGTGTTTTTAACTAAAAAGTGAGTAATTCTTGAGTGCAAATAATGAATAATATTAAGACAAACATATCTAAATATAAAAACATGACAAAAAACCTCTTTTTTTTTTTTTTTTTTTTTTGTATGTTGAAAGACATAAATTGTCCCCTATTTTGAGAATCGCCCATATATATATATATATTTAAAAAAAAAAAAAAAAACTAGACAGTCTAAAATTTACCATTTAAATGATTAAAAAAAAAAAAAAAAAGAAAAATAACGTTGACTTATATACCAGAAAATGAAGTAATTTCATTCAAAAAAATTCTAATTTTGATTTTTAATTCTGAATTTATGATCCATTATCTATAATTTGCCAGTTTCAAAGATTCCATATAAGTTTTTATGTACATTTCTAATTATACACACTGTGTATTACCCTTGTACTTTAGAGTGAATTAAACATTAAAAATAGAATTACCTAGAACTATTATTATTATTATTTTCATTGCCATTTAGTATCCTATCTTTAATAAATTAATCTTTGTTGTCCTAAAAATGCTTTCTAAAATGATCAAATCAATCCTTATATATATTATAAATGTGAAAGTGTGTCCGAAAAATTGGAATGAACTTGGCTTCAAAACGGATGAATTAATGTCTTTGAATTTTTGTATATAGATAAGTTATTGGCCTGAAATGAACATAGGCTAATTTTTATTTATTTTATTCAAATATTTTCTTTAATAATTCAAAATTTCACTATTTTTCATACAGATTAAATTGAAAAAATTTCCATAATATTTAATCATCTTTCTTTATTCATTGCCAAAAATTAAAAAAAAAGGAATAATTATTTCTCTTGTGTAATTAATTTTCGATTAAAAGATTTTCACGTAATAAAACAAAATGAAATAAATAAATGGCCCTATTCTGTTTTTCGGTTCGAGGCTAAAAACCGCAATTTTACCAACTGTGACGTCAGAGGAATACTGTTTTTCTTCTTATATCAAGCAGACGATTATATAAAATTTCTTTTACACTTGGAAGACTTCACAAGAATGTAACTTCACATTTTTCAAGAATATAAATATTTTAGTAGTTTTTCCAGATATTAATCCGCATTAAAAATTAACCTTTTTCTTTCTTTCGGTTCGAGGCTATAAAATTCAACTTTTTACCAATTGTAATGTCACAGGAATACTTTCCATTAAGAATTTTAAAAGTATGAATGTAACGTCATATTTGAAACACAGTATAAGTTTTCAAGTTTTTTATTTTTAATAACACAATGTAATTTATTGTTCATTTACTGCAGTGATGCACAACCTTTTTACCAGAAAATCGTTTGCCACCAGAATATTTGAAAAGTGTAATCTCTTTTCTTTAATAGCAAATATTCTGTCATTACTATAAGGAAAATTATTCTGCATAAAAATAGTGGTGGCCCGCGGGCCAGAGGTTGTGCACCCCTGATTTACAGAGATGCATAAAAGATTTTGGACCTGTGTCCAGATCTCAGATATTGTATCCAAAGCATGGTCCATTAGAAAAAATTGCTGAAGAGCTTTTTCAATTATCGTATGTGTTTTATGGAAAACTAATGCATCCTAAAGTTCAGCTACATTTAATATAATAAGAGATATTTGTAGAATTTAAATAAAACATGTATTGGACTATATAATAAACTGGATATATGGTGACCTGTGCAATAGCGATTCCCGGAAGTATGAATTCAATAATTTTAATCGGTTTTTTGCTTGCATAATTTAAGCTAAATATGCGGTCGTATAAATATCTGCACGTAATACACAGGACTGTACAAAAGAATTGAAGTACGTTTCTGTCTATTATTAGAAATTGCTAAAGGTAAATTTTTATCTTCGTTATACTTTTTCTAACTAAGCAAAATTTTAACATTGTATTTAGAATATTTAAAAACACATAGATCATATACAAAGCTGCAGAAAAGAATGGGCCGGCGAAGTTATGTGTTATGGAAATGTTGGATATTTTTTTATTACCTAGGTTTAACACATGATTTTTCTTTCTTTGATATGGAATTCTGAAATGCACTACAACATGATTTCTGTACAGTTGGGGTGGGTTACAGTTGTTCTACTGTATAAGTGGTTACGATTTCATTTTCGCCTTTGTTCATATTATCTAACCCTTTTATTTGACTGGGTTCTTTAAGTTTCCTATAAAGAAAAACTACTGCATAGCCTCCTATAAGATATGTGTTAGTTATATATGTTTTAAATTATTGTTAATGAAACGTTTTGTTTAATTAAAGCATTTATCTTTTTTTTAATGCTACGTGAACGACATCACGGGTAACAGTTAGTTTAAAATAAAAAAAATTAATTCTGTATTCAGAAGTTTTAAAAATTTGTGTATTGTATTTTATTGCTTACCAATAGTAATTTACTACAACTGTCAAAAAGGTACCAAATTATTTACACAGTATCATGCTTTATAATTGTAAGCTTTTTGTCAATACTATAAAATTATTTGCTTAAAGCAGATCTTCATTATATTAAATTTCTATTTTCACAGGCTTTACTAGTCCTCAAAAGTTACTTTTTTTTTTAATGTATTTTGTGCATTCTTTATAAAGTTTTTGACTTTTAAAATACTTTCAGAGTTGTTAAGTTGCTTTCACCAAGAGGCAATATCAACAACCAGTCCTTATTTTTGGATGATGAAGCAGATACTCCAAGTGATGTAATTATAATTTATTTGATATTTTCTTATTTTATAATTACCTGTCTATCTTTATTCATTAAAATAAAATCATTAGTATTTCCTAATCTAAATATACATTTGTACCTTGAGTAAAATCTGAATAAGTCATCACTTAAGTGGCAAAGTAATTTTGACAAGCAATCCTGTCAAGTGGTCAAGTAATATGAGTGAGATACTCGGAATTAATTGTATAGTTTTCAGTTAAATTTTGTTCATTCATTTGAAAAACATAGGCTATTTGGTGCTATTTCATAATGCTTGCTTTTCATGGGAAATCAAGGAATTTTATTTTACGCTCATTGAAAATAAAATAGTGCATTTCAATAATGGATTCATCTTAAGTTATGAGTGTTGAAATTTATCGATGGGGGGAAAGTCTTAAATTACTATAATTTGTTAGAAATTTTGATGTATATGCCAGGCAGTTTAATTTATATATTTTGATGGAATTTTATGCATCTGTTAGAAAAATATAAATCATTTTAACTTTTCAGTTTTAGATTTTTGTCATTAATTTAATTTGCTTCTTTTTCTTTTTTTAAATTGTTTGAACTGTTACCTAGCAACTGTATTTCATAATGTATAAAAGAAAGAATGCTTATTAAATCCATTCATTAACTGTAACATTCCCGTTTATGAAATATTAATTAATTAATTTTTGTGGTTAAATCTTCGTCAAACCTAGAGATTAGTATCCAGTATGTATAATGCTAGGAGCAATATGATTCAAAGTGTGCTACAAAAACCATACTATTGCACTAAATAACCTTTGCTAAAATATGATGGTTAGTAGTTGACCTGATTACAGAAGATTTCATAATAGATCATGCACACATAGCATGCACATGTAAGTGGACAATTTGGTGCACACACCCTAAATGAATAGTTAAGAAATTTTTATCAAGTTCTGTACAGGAAAGCTGAAATGCATATCAAGAAAAAATAGATGAAATGTTTCCATGATGGAAAACATTGTTGCTATCACTATTGCTTTCTCCCCATTTGGTGTAGAATGAAGTAACTAAATTGAATTGAGAAAGTCCAGTTTTCCATTGCATAGTGTACATTAAAGTATCATAAAGCTAATCACCGCAGGAAGATATTTAAACTAAAACCATAACATTTTAATTAGAAAATGCTTTTTATGAGGATTTTTTTTTTTTTTTTTATGAATAAAATTATTCCATTCAATAATAACTTTGTAAAAATAATAATCACTAAAACATTTTTTTTTTTTTTTTTTTTTTTAACAGAAGATTTCATAATAGATCATGCACACATAGCATGCACATGTAAGTGGACAATTTGGTGCACACACCCTAAATGAATAGTTAAGAAATTTTTATCAAGTTCTGTACAGGAAAGCTGAAATGCATATCAAGAAAAAATAGATGAAATGTTTCCATGATGGAAAACATTGTTGCTATCACTATTGCTTTCTCCCCATTTGGTGTAGAATGAAGTAACTAAATTGAATTGAGAAAGTCCAGTTTTCCATTGCATAGTGTACATTAAAGTATCATAAAGCTAATCACCGCAGGAAGATATTTAAACTAAAACCATAACATTTTAATTAGAAAATGCTTTTTATGAGGATTTTTTTTTTTTTTTTATGAATAAAATTATTCCATTCAATAATAACTTTGTAAAAATAATAATCACTAAAACATTTTTTTTTTTTTTTTTTTTTTTTTAACAGAAGATTTCATAATAGATCATGCACACATAGCATGCACATGTAAGTGGACAATTTGGTGCACACACCCTAAATGAATAGTTAAGAAATTTTTATCAAGTTCTGTACAGGAAAGCTGAAATGCATATCAAGAAAAAATAGATGAAATGTTTCCATGATGGAAAACATTGTTGCTATCACTATTGCTTTCTCCCCATTTGGTGTAGAATGAAGTAACTAAATTGAATTGAGAAAGTCCAGTTTTCCATTGCATAGTGTACATTAAAGTATCATAAAGCTAATCACCGCAGGAAGATATTTAAACTAAAACCATAACATTTTAATTAGAAAATGCTTTTTATGAGGATTTTTTTTTTTTTTTTATGAATAAAATTATTCCATTCAATAATAACTTTGTAAAAATAATAATCACTAAAACATTTTTTTTTTTTTTTTTTTTTTTTTTAACAGAAGATTTCATAATAGATCATGCACACATAGCATGCACATGTAAGTGGACAATTTGGTGCACACACCCTAAATGAATAGTTAAGAAATTTTTATCAAGTTCTGTACAGGAAAGCTGAAATGCATATCAAGAAAAAATAGATGAAATGTTTCCATGATGGAAAACATTGTTGCTATCACTATTGCTTTCTCCCCATTTGGTGTAGAATGAAGTAACTAAATTGAATTGAGAAAGTCCAGTTTTCCATTGCATAGTGTACATTAAAGTATCATAAAGCTAATCACCGCAGGAAGATATTTAAACTAAAACCATAACATTTTAATTAGAAAATGCTTTTTATGAGGATTTTTTTTTTTTTTTTATGAATAAAATTATTCCATTCAATAATAACTTTGTAAAAATAATAATCACTAAAACATTTTTTTTTTTTTTTTTTTTTTTTTTAACAGAAGATTTCATAATAGATCATGCACACATAGCATGCACATGTAAGTGGACAATTTGGTGCACACACCCTAAATGAATAGTTAAGAAATTTTTATCAAGTTCTGTACAGGAAAGCTGAAATGCATATCAAGAAAAAATAGATGAAATGTTTCCATGATGGAAAACATTGTTGCTATCACTATTGCTTTCTCCCCATTTGGTGTAGAATGAAGTAACTAAATTGAATTGAGAAAGTCCAGTTTTCCATTGCATAGTGTACATTAAAGTATCATAAAGCTAATCACCGCAGGAAGATATTTAAACTAAAACCATAACATTTTAATTAGAAAATGCTTTTTATGAGGATTTTTTTTTTTTTTTTATGAATAAAATTATTCCATTCAATAATAACTTTGTAAAAATAATAATCACTAAAACATTTTTTTTTTTTTTTTTTTTTTTTAACAGAAGATTTCATAATAGATCATGCACACATAGCATGCACATGTAAGTGGACAATTTGGTGCACACACCCTAAATGAATAGTTAAGAAATTTTTATCAAGTTCTGTACAGGAAAGCTGAAATGCATATCAAGAAAAAATAGATGAAATGTTTCCATGATGGAAAACATTGTTGCTATCACTATTGCTTTCTCCCCATTTGGTGTAGAATGAAGTAACTAAATTGAATTGAGAAAGTCCAGTTTTCCATTGCATAGTGTACATTAAAGTATCATAAAGCTAATCACCGCAGGAAGATATTTAAACTAAAACCATAACATTTTAATTAGAAAATGCTTTTTATGAGGATTTTTTTTTTTTTTTTATGAATAAAATTATTCCATTCAATAATAACTTTGTAAAAATAATAATCACTAAAACATTTTTTTTTTTTTTTTTTTTTTTTAACAGAAGATTTCATAATAGATCATGCACACATAGCATGCACATGTAAGTGGACAATTTGGTGCACACACCCTAAATGAATAGTTAAGAAATTTTTATCAAGTTCTGTACAGGAAAGCTGAAATGCATATCAAGAAAAAATAGATGAAATGTTTCCATGATGGAAAACATTGTTGCTATCACTATTGCTTTCTCCCCATTTGGTGTAGAATGAAGTAACTAAATTGAATTGAGAAAGTCCAGTTTTCCATTGCATAGTGTACATTAAAGTATCATAAAGCTAATCACCGCAGGAAGATATTTAAACTAAAACCATAACATTTTAATTAGAAAATGCTTTTTATGAGGATTTTTTTTTTTTTTTTATGAATAAAATTATTCCATTCAATAATAACTTTGTAAAAATAATAATCACTAAAACATTTTTTTTTTTTTTTTTTTTTTTAACAGAAGATTTCATAATAGATCATGCACACATAGCATGCACATGTAAGTGGACAATTTGGTGCACACACCCTAAATGAATAGTTAAGAAATTTTTATCAAGTTCTGTACAGGAAAGCTGAAATGCATATCAAGAAAAAATAGATGAAATGTTTCCATGATGGAAAACATTGTTGCTATCACTATTGCTTTCTCCCCATTTGGTGTAGAATGAAGTAACTAAATTGAATTGAGAAAGTCCAGTTTTCCATTGCATAGTGTACATTAAAGTATCATAAAGCTAATCACCGCAGGAAGATATTTAAACTAAAACCATAACATTTTAATTAGAAAATGCTTTTTATGAGGATTTTTTTTTTTTTTATGAATAAAATTATTCCATTCAATAATAACTTTGTAAAAATAATAATCACTAAAACATTTTTTTTTTTTTTTTTTTTTTTTAACAGAAGATTTCATAATAGATCATGCACACATAGCATGCACATGTAAGTGGACAATTTGGTGCACACACCCTAAATGAATAGTTAAGAAATTTTTATCAAGTTCTGTACAGGAAAGCTGAAATGCATATCAAGAAAAAATAGATGAAATGTTTCCATGATGGAAAACATTGTTGCTATCACTATTGCTTTCTCCCCATTTGGTGTAGAATGAAGTAACTAAATTGAATTGAGAAAGTCCAGTTTTCCATTGCATAGTGTACATTAAAGTATCATAAAGCTAATCACCGCAGGAAGATATTTAAACTAAAACCATAACATTTTAATTAGAAAATGCTTTTTATGAGGATTTTTTTTTTTTTTTTATGAATAAAATTATTCCATTCAATAATAACTTTGTAAAAATAATAATCACTAAAACATTTTTTTTTTTTTTTTTTTTTTTAACAGAAGATTTCATAATAGATCATGCACACATAGCATGCACATGTAAGTGGACAATTTGGTGCACACACCCTAAATGAATAGTTAAGAAATTTTTATCAAGTTCTGTACAGGAAAGCTGAAATGCATATCAAGAAAAAATAGATGAAATGTTTCCATGATGGAAAACATTGTTGCTATCACTATTGCTTTCTCCCCATTTGGTGTAGAATGAAGTAACTAAATTGAATTGAGAAAGTCCAGTTTTCCATTGCATAGTGTACATTAAAGTATCATAAAGCTAATCACCGCAGGAAGATATTTAAACTAAAACCATAACATTTTAATTAGAAAATGCTTTTTATGAGGATTTTTTTTTTTTTTTTATGAATAAAATTATTCCATTCAATAATAACTTTGTAAAAATAATAATCACTAAAACATTTTTTTTTTTTTTTTTTTTTTTTAACAGAAGATTTCATAATAGATCATGCACACATAGCATGCACATGTAAGTGGACAATTTGGTGCACACACCCTAAATGAATAGTTAAGAAATTTTTATCAAGTTCTGTACAGGAAAGCTGAAATGCATATCAAGAAAAAATAGATGAAATGTTTCCATGATGGAAAACATTGTTGCTATCACTATTGCTTTCTCCCCATTTGGTGTAGAATGAAGTAACTAAATTGAATTGAGAAAGTCCAGTTTTCCATTGCATAGTGTACATTAAAGTATCATAAAGCTAATCACCGCAGGAAGATATTTAAACTAAAACCATAACATTTTAATTAGAAAATGCTTTTTATGAGGATTTTTTTTTTTTTTTTATGAATAAAATTATTCCATTCAATAATAACTTTGTAAAAATAATAATCACTAAAACATTTTTTTTTTTTTTTTTTTTTTTTAACAGAAGATTTCATAATAGATCATGCACACATAGCATGCACATGTAAGTGGACAATTTGGTGCACACACCCTAAATGAATAGTTAAGAAATTTTTATCAAGTTCTGTACAGGAAAGCTGAAATGCATATCAAGAAAAAATAGATGAAATGTTTCCATGATGGAAAACATTGTTGCTATCACTATTGCTTTCTCCCCATTTGGTGTAGAATGAAGTAACTAAATTGAATTGAGAAAGTCCAGTTTTCCATTGCATAGTGTACATTAAAGTATCATAAAGCTAATCACCGCAGGAAGATATTTAAACTAAAACCATAACATTTTAATTAGAAAATGCTTTTTATGAGGATTTTTTTTTTTTTTTTATGAATAAAATTATTCCATTCAATAATAACTTTGTAAAAATAATAATCACTAAAACATTTTTTTTTTTTTTTTTTTTTTTTAACAGAAGATTTCATAATAGATCATGCACACATAGCATGCACATGTAAGTGGACAATTTGGTGCACACACCCTAAATGAATAGTTAAGAAATTTTTATCAAGTTCTGTACAGGAAAGCTGAAATGCATATCAAGAAAAAATAGATGAAATGTTTCCATGATGGAAAACATTGTTGCTATCACTATTGCTTTCTCCCCATTTGGTGTAGAATGAAGTAACTAAATTGAATTGAGAAAGTCCAGTTTTCCATTGCATAGTGTACATTAAAGTATCATAAAGCTAATCACCGCAGGAAGATATTTAAACTAAAACCATAACATTTTAATTAGAAAATGCTTTTTATGAGGATTTTTTTTTTTTTTTTATGAATAAAATTATTCCATTCAATAATAACTTTGTAAAAATAATAATCACTAAAACATTTTTTTTTTTTTTTTTTTTTTTTTAACAGAAGATTTCATAATAGATCATGCACACATAGCATGCACATGTAAGTGGACAATTTGGTGCACACACCCTAAATGAATAGTTAAGAAATTTTTATCAAGTTCTGTACAGGAAAGCTGAAATGCATATCAAGAAAAAATAGATGAAATGTTTCCATGATGGAAAACATTGTTGCTATCACTATTGCTTTCTCCCCATTTGGTGTAGAATGAAGTAACTAAATTGAATTGAGAAAGTCCAGTTTTCCATTGCATAGTGTACATTAAAGTATCATAAAGCTAATCACCGCAGGAAGATATTTAAACTAAAACCATAACATTTTAATTAGAAAATGCTTTTTATGAGGATTTTTTTTTTTTTTTATGAATAAAATTATTCCATTCAATAATAACTTTGTAAAAATAATAATCACTAAAACATTTTTTTTTTTTTTTTTTTTTTTTAACAGAAGATTTCATAATAGATCATGCACACATAGCATGCACATGTAAGTGGACAATTTGGTGCACACACCCTAAATGAATAGTTAAGAAATTTTTATCAAGTTCTGTACAGGAAAGCTGAAATGCATATCAAGAAAAAATAGATGAAATGTTTCCATGATGGAAAACATTGTTGCTATCACTATTGCTTTCTCCCCATTTGGTGTAGAATGAAGTAACTAAATTGAATTGAGAAAGTCCAGTTTTCCATTGCATAGTGTACATTAAAGTATCATAAAGCTAATCACCGCAGGAAGATATTTAAACTAAAACCATAACATTTTAATTAGAAAATGCTTTTTATGAGGATTTTTTTTTTTTTTTTATGAATAAAATTATTCCATTCAATAATAACTTTGTAAAAATAATAATCACTAAAACATTTTTTTTTTTTTTTTTTTTTTTAACAGAAGATTTCATAATAGATCATGCACACATAGCATGCACATGTAAGTGGACAATTTGGTGCACACACCCTAAATGAATAGTTAAGAAATTTTTATCAAGTTCTGTACAGGAAAGCTGAAATGCATATCAAGAAAAAATAGATGAAATGTTTCCATGATGGAAAACATTGTTGCTATCACTATTGCTTTCTCCCCATTTGGTGTAGAATGAAGTAACTAAATTGAATTGAGAAAGTCCAGTTTTCCATTGCATAGTGTACATTAAAGTATCATAAAGCTAATCACCGCAGGAAGATATTTAAACTAAAACCATAACATTTTAATTAGAAAATGCTTTTTATGAGGATTTTTTTTTTTTTTTTATGAATAAAATTATTCCATTCAATAATAACTTTGTAAAAATAATAATCACTAAAACATTTTTTTTTTTTTTTTTTTTTTTTTAACAGAAGATTTCATAATAGATCATGCACACATAGCATGCACATGTAAGTGGACAATTTGGTGCACACACCCTAAATGAATAGTTAAGAAATTTTTATCAAGTTCTGTACAGGAAAGCTGAAATGCATATCAAGAAAAAATAGATGAAATGTTTCCATGATGGAAAACATTGTTGCTATCACTATTGCTTTCTCCCCATTTGGTGTAGAATGAAGTAACTAAATTGAATTGAGAAAGTCCAGTTTTCCATTGCATAGTGTACATTAAAGTATCATAAAGCTAATCACCGCAGGAAGATATTTAAACTAAAACCATAACATTTTAATTAGAAAATGCTTTTTATGAGGATTTTTTTTTTTTTTTTATGAATAAAATTATTCCATTCAATAATAACTTTGTAAAAATAATAATCACTAAAACATTTTTTTTTTTTTTTTTTTTTTTTAACAGAAGATTTCATAATAGATCATGCACACATAGCATGCACATGTAAGTGGACAATTTGGTGCACACACCCTAAATGAATAGTTAAGAAATTTTTATCAAGTTCTGTACAGGAAAGCTGAAATGCATATCAAGAAAAAATAGATGAAATGTTTCCATGATGGAAAACATTGTTGCTATCACTATTGCTTTCTCCCCATTTGGTGTAGAATGAAGTAACTAAATTGAATTGAGAAAGTCCAGTTTTCCATTGCATAGTGTACATTAAAGTATCATAAAGCTAATCACCGCAGGAAGATATTTAAACTAAAACCATAACATTTTAATTAGAAAATGCTTTTTATGAGGATTTTTTTTTTTTTTTTTATGAATAAAATTATTCCATTCAATAATAACTTTGTAAAAATAATAATCACTAAAACATTTTTTTTTTTTTTTTTTTTTTTTAACAGAAGATTTTATAATAGATCATGCACACATAGCATGCACATGTAAGTGGACAATTTGGTGCACACACCCTAAATGAATAGTTAAGAAATTTTTATCAAGTTCTGTACAGGAAAGCTGAAATGCATATCAAGAAAAAATAGATGAAATGTTTCCATGATGGAAAACATTGTTGCTATCACTATTGCTTTCTCCCCATTTGGTGTAGAATGAAGTAACTAAATTGAATTGAGAAAGTCCAGTTTTCCATTGCATAGTGTACATTAAAGTATCATAAAGCTAATCACCGCAGGAAGATATTTAAACTAAAACCATAACATTTTAATTAGAAAATGCTTTTTATGAGGATTTTTTTTTTTTTTTTATGAATAAAATTATTCCATTCAATAATAACTTTGTAAAAATAATAATCACTAAAACATTTTTTTTTTTTTTTTTTTTTTTTAACAGAAGATTTCATAATAGATCATGCACACATAGCATGCACATGTAAGTGGACAATTTGGTGCACACACCCTAAATGAATAGTTAAGAAATTTTTATCAAGTTCTGTACAGGAAAGCTGAAATGCATATCAAGAAAAAATAGATGAAATGTTTCCATGATGGAAAACATTGTTGCTATCACTATTGCTTTCTCCCCATTTGGTGTAGAATGAAGTAACTAAATTGAATTGAGAAAGTCCAGTTTTCCATTGCATAGTGTACATTAAAGTATCATAAAGCTAATCACCGCAGGAAGATATTTAAACTAAAACCATAACATTTTAATTAGAAAATGCTTTTTATGAGGATTTTTTTTTTTTTTTTATGAATAAAATTATTCCATTCAATAATAACTTTGTAAAAATAATAATCACTAAAACATTTTTTTTTTTTTTTTTTTTTTTTAACAGAAGATTTCATAATAGATCATGCACACATAGCATGCACATGTAAGTGGACAATTTGGTGCACACACCCTAAATGAATAGTTAAGAAATTTTTATCAAGTTCTGTACAGGAAAGCTGAAATGCATATCAAGAAAAAATAGATGAAATGTTTCCATGATGGAAAACATTGTTGCTATCACTATTGCTTTCTCCCCATTTGGTGTAGAATGAAGTAACTAAATTGAATTGAGAAAGTCCAGTTTTCCATTGCATAGTGTACATTAAAGTATCATAAAGCTAATCACCGCAGGAAGATATTTAAACTAAAACCATAACATTTTAATTAGAAAATGCTTTTTATGAGGATTTTTTTTTTTTTTTTTATGAATAAAATTATTCCATTCAATAATAACTTTGTAAAAATAATAATCACTAAAACATTTTTTTTTTTTTTTTTTTTTTTTAACAAATGTTATAATAAAAAGGTCGATTTTTTAATTTGATGTAAATTTTGTAATTGTGATTTATGTTTTCAAAAGTGTTCTCGCGTATTGTAATAAAGTATACATTAAAGTTATACATTACTACTTATAGGATACAAGAATTTTGAGGTAGTACTATCATTGAAAAATGAAACACAAATTAAATTTGAACGACTTGGGAAGAAATGTAATTTTTTATTCCACAAAATTGGGAAAAAAAGATAAATTGTGGAATATAATTACGGGGAATTGTTTTTATTATAACTGTTAAAATATAGATTTCCTGAATCTTTTAGGAAATCTTGCATGTTTAAAAATGTACACATAATTCAACATTATTAAATTGCAGATTGCAGGATGTCAAATACCCTGTAAAGTGAGATCAAAATTTAAATACCTTAAGAAATTGATGTTTAGGCCCCTAATCTATAGATTTAATAGCATAAAAAGTTTTTAAAATTCTAATATTGCTTCCTCTGATAATTCTGTTTTCTTTATGTTTCTTCTGGTGTAAATATAGTTTTTTGCTTTCGATTTACCTAAAAATTAATTATAAAATTAGAATTTGTTTATTAAATATATAAAGAAAGATATAAAAAAATTGATTTAAAAGAAAAAAATGTTAATCTGATTCAAGATTGAATTCATGTTATTAAAATCCTGTTACCATTTGGAGGGGGAAAAAATTGAATTTAAAAAGCTTAACAAATAAATTACATTGACATTTTTCATGCTTTTCTTTGTCAATATAATAATTTATTTTTTGATTTTTAAATGGTATCAAAAAATTTACTTATAAATCTAGGTACGTGTGATATTGATAAAATATATGACTAAAACATTGATGAAAAAAAAAATGAAGACACAAATCAATTCACAAATTAAACTTTTAATCCTTAAAGTTATTATTATTATTATTATTATTATTATTATTATTATTATTATTTTAATAGCTTTGAAAAAATGAGCACTTTGTATTTTACTGTATCATACATTTGTTCATTTCATATTATAAACATAGTCATAAACTATTGTTTGTATTGACTGTAATATATATTCTGAATATTTATTTGTAAAAATATTGCTAAAATTGGATTCACAGGGTTGCCACGCCACCTGGAAAACCGGGAAAACACAGGGAATTTTAAAATCCCCTCCCAAAACAGGGAATTTTTTCCTACTATATCCAAACATAATTTTTTTTTTCGGCTTTCATTTTGAAAGCCAAATATCATCTTATATTTTTTAAGATAAAAAATAAACCAGTGTTGTGCATCAAAGTTATCCTATATTTTATGTGTCCTGTATTAGAAGCTTTTCCTCTTTTCTTCTTTATTTCTGCAATTTTTGTGATATTATGTTCAAGATAATTGATTCTTTGGTAAGATTCTTTAAAATTTTATATTCTTTAAATTATTAAATACAAAGCTTTTAGATATTTTAACATTCATTTACAAATATTTCAAAGCATTTTTTAGCAGAATGTTTGAGTATTGCTTTACTGTTTTTATCATTATTAATGTAAAATGTGGGATTCAATAATAAGTGTGACAACTTTAAAGGGTTTTTTTCATTTGTATATAATTTTCATATAAGTTTTTATATAATGTATTATATTTGTTCAATTAATTGGGTAATGGTTAATTATAAGATGTCTAATTAACCTACATACATGCATATATTTTTGCGCACTCAACATAGAATAATTGCGTTGCAGTACAGGGAAAACACAGGGAATTTTTTTTTTCAAGATTAGAGTGGCAACCCTGATTCATAAATGTTGGCTTTGAATTCATTTGCATTATAAAACAATAAACAAAGATTCTGAATTATGAATGCCAGTTCTGAATATTATTATGATCCAAATTGTTAAAATTTCATTTATTTTTTTAAAAAAAGGGGGGGGAGGGAAATTTTGAAATTTTTAAGTGTGTTTTGAACGTTTATTTTTTGTTCAGGCACAAAATGTAGCAATAGTTATATCAGTAATAAGTATTTCAAATAATAGTTATGTATTGTGTGTTGCTATTTACTTTAATTGGCACTTTTCTGCATAAAAAGCTTTTTGTTTACAGTATACTTCCAATTAGCTAATGCTCATTTATAACAATTAACTGTGTCAATTGACATCCCTCTCATATTCACAAAAGATTTCAAACACACAAAAGATTTCAAATGGTATATTCTTTCCTAAGTGCTGTATCGGATGATGGCTGATGGATGGAAGAAATGCATTTTAATTATGATATGCACATTTAAGTTTCACCAAATCTGTACACATTGTATAATGTGTATAAATGCTATAGTTGATATACAGGTCTACCCAAAAGAGTTTGCCAACGTTACTGAATATGAGCGTAAATTACTTAAAGGTGGTTCTTAAACAAGTTATGCATTTTTGAACTGCATTCAATTTACTAAGAAATGTTTGCAGAATATACATAAAAGGATATACAGGGCCACGCAAAGAATTGGGTACATAGACGCCTATGATTGGTAATTAGAATGTGATTTCACTTGTTTTAAGAGTGTTTTAGTTTCAAATAAATTTTTACTTAATCCTGACGTGTATTAAAGGTACAGGGTAAGCTACATGACTGAACAAAAGTATTCAAGTACATTTCAATCTATTAGTATAAATTGCTGAAAAAGAAATTTCAAGCTACTAGGCATTTTCTTACTAAACTAAATTTTCCCATTATATAGTATGTATATCGATTGACAAATCAAATAGAAGGCTGTTCAAAAGTATTGAAATGCATATTTGGCTATATGCCCTTATTTCCCTAAATAACAAAGTTTTGTTAAAGATTTCATGAAGTGTTGGAAAGTGCTTCATAATCTATGCTTAACGCATGATTTTTCTTACTTGTTGTTAGCTACACTGGAAAAAGAAAAGGTTGAACATTACTCCACACTGAATTTAGTTTTATGAAATGCCAAATGAAGTTTAAATATGTATTACCTTTTATTCTCAGTCACAAATTCATTTCCTTAATAGTTAAGGATAAGATTAAAAAATATATATAATTATACAATACCATATTATACAATATATATAATTATATAATAGCAATATTTGATATTATTTAGGCTTTGTATCTTTTTGAACTTTTATGGTATACCCATTTATATTTTTCTAAGATATACAGTTATAGCAAACCCTACTTTTTATAGTTTTTTTTACAAAGTCTTATTTTTATTTCAGCAATGATTTTCTTTTAATAAACAGTTAACTCTGTTATGATGAGAGCACTTTACTTAATTTTTAATCTCTAATCACCGGTTTTTGAAAACAGAAAATTTTCTGTACTTGAACCATCAAAATGCTTCAATTAAATAAGGTTAATTTTACAACAAAAATTAACTGGTGGGATTAATGAAGGATTCTGAAAATTTTAAATAGCACATATACCAGTGGCTGTTTCCCAAGAGCTTAGTAATACATATGTCTGTTGTACCAAACCTTTTGACCGCAAATAATACTTGCACTTGACCGTTTATTTTATTGTAGTACTTCTTTTGTGATATCAGTTATTAATTTTATTTCATGATAGTAGCTGTTTATTTATGGTAATTTTAATTACAATTTACTGTTTATATAATTAGAAAAAGTGCCTGACTATATCCTCTTGATTATCTTACCATTTTGACTTTTCAACATACCCTTAATCCTATGAGTCTCATAATCAGAAGTCTACATACTTAAAATACAATAAAGTGTTATTCAGGCCAAATTTGTGTCTTTTATTAAACAGTATTATTTGTATTTATTTGAATTGCAATCATTAATATTACTCTAATAATAATTTTTAAAAAAATGTTTTCATGTGTTGATTTCTAAGTATACAATTTTATTATTTGTACTTCTTTTTTATCCTGTGGTAAATTGAGTAATTGCTTAATAGTCTAACCTCTAGTACAGCCATAATAAGATAAAATTCCATATAAATAGTTTACTTTTGGTTTGTTGTTGTTGTTTTTCTGGTTTAAGTGACTGACTACTGGTGAACCATCCTCTTGGTTACTTTCACTGTTAAAGAGAAATAATTATTGTTGCATTATTATTATTTGGAAAATGGTTGTTTTCAGTCATAAATGAACCTTTGGTGTCCACATTTTATTATTATTATTATTATCTTTTACCTTTTTTAATATCAGAGAATCCTTTAACTTTTCTTCTTTTAATGTCCATGATCCTTTAGATTTTTTTCTCTTATTGTGACTCTCTAGCAGAAGCCAGGTTCAAAGATCCCAACCCACGAGCCTAATAGCCGAGTCTCTAGTAGAAGCCAGGTTAGGAAAAGATAAATAATTATAGTGATAATAAAATCAAATATTGAATCGAGAAAGATTTTAAAGGAAAATTGCTTAAATTACTGTCTGTAATCAGGTCTACTATTAATCCAGGCAATCTTGAAGAGATTTGCGACTCTACCCTATATATTTTTTATACTGGCAAAGTAAAAAAAAAAACATAGCCTTATTTACTTTTTAATTTAATAAAACTGAGAATAATTTTACTTTGTTACTCGTAAAGTTTCAATAATCAATGTACTTTCACTTTTCTTTATTTTTGTACAGGATGCCAAGTGTTTAATTATTCTTAGTAACTGTAATTATACTATAAAGTGCATCATCCCACGTCTTCAGGACAGTTTCATTAAGTATGGGTATCCAGATATGCAGCTTGCTATAAAAGTAAGTATTGAAAGATTCTTTTCATTCAGTCTTAACTTCAGCAAAATCAAAGATTAAAATTTAAGTTTTTATCAGGAAAATCACTTTGCCTTATAAAGTGTACTTTTTAAGGGGATTCCAACACGTGTATTTTGTTTTTTAAATTTCTCATATTGATAACCTTTTATCTCAGGAACTGCTCCAAAGAATCAGCTGAAATTTTCAAAGTTTACTTTTTTACATACAAAAATATAACAATTGCCTGAATGACCCTTTATTTCATAATTTAATCAAGATACACCATTGACATTTTTAACACATATATTTCTCTCATATGTACACAGTTTAACCTAAGCTTTTTGTAATTTGAAGTTTTGCCTTTTTCTTCCCCCCCCCCCCCCCCTCAATCTGAGAACAGCATTTTTCTGAACTTATTCCCTGATTTGGCTGCAACAATTCATAATAAATTATACCACTGTAGTCTCACCATATACAAAGCATTTATTGGGGGACGGGGGATACAGGCTTCCTCTCGAGGTCACTTTGGGATTCACCTAAATTATTTCATGATATTTTCATAGTAGAATTATTGTGTAGTATCCATTTATCATCTCCAATAATGATCCGTTTGGGAAAAAAAAAAAAAAAAAAAAAAAAAAAGAGCTTTTTTTTTCTTATTTTGTTTCATCAAAGAATCATAAGTTGAAATTTGAGCAAGTGTATTCTGCGGTGTTAAAAGCCTACACTATTGAGGGAAAAAGACCCTATGATAATGTTAAGTCTATGAGGATGTTCTTTTCAATATCTCGCTCAAATTTTAATATTTTTACATGATTTTTTTGCATAGGATGGCTGAGGGCGATCTATAAATGGGCTAGTTTTTACTTTTTCGATTTTGGTTATGATAGTTTTTTGTTATGATAGTTTTTATGCTGTGATAGTTTCAATTTCAGAACCAGATCAAACTGGTTTTGAAAGTTTAAGTAATTTTTTTTTTTTTTTTTAATCTAAAACTAAAATTCCTTTCAAAATATCCAATAAGTCCTTTCAAAATGTCCAATAAGTCCTTTCAAAATGCAGCTAAATTGTGAAAAAGAAAAAATCCATTTGTATGAATATTTTACTTAATGTAATGAATATTTGATTAACCTGTATACTCATGTACAAGTTAAATCACATTTCTGGTAATACCTTGAAAAATTACTTGTAATTGAAGAAAAAATAAATTAATACGTTTTCATTAAATTAATAAACATTTTTTTTCTATATTTCTAATCAGACTTCAAAAAAAAAAAAAAAAAAAAATTTCAATGCTTTAAAATTCTATGTAAAACCAAAGAAATTTAAACTACAGTACAACCTCGATTATCTGAGCTAATTGGGATCACCAATACTTCGGATATCGGAAATCTTGGTTAATAGAAATTTTGTACAAAAACTCACCATACTCACAAATTTAACATCTCTTAGAATAATAAACTAAAGAACATTTTTTTAATGATAACAATAAATGTATATAAAGTCATGTTTCACAGCAAGTCTTTTATTTTACATTAAAAAGTCCAAATTTTCTATCAGTGGCTGTCCGATCATGCCAATTTTTGAACAACAGAAGGCCTATGGGCGAAACATTGTTTCTTTTGACGTCTTGACGCATTTGCAAAAAAAAAAAAAAAAAAAAAAAAAACCAGTAAAACAAGTCTGATTCAATAGTTTCTAAACTACAACAGCTGCTCCAAGCAAAAATAAATTAAAACTTATATCATAAAGTAGTCCTTTTAGATTTATTATCATTTTTCAATAGTTCACCAATCAAATCTAATCTAATTTTAAGAAATCTAACTAAAAATCAAATTTGACTTTGATGTTTTTTTTTTTTTTTTTTTTTTTCTTACTTCAATAATGTGGGGTTTTTTTTGCATTCACCTTTTGTGGTTGGACGCTGGTTGATTGCTTGCTTGCTTCAATTTTTACAGATGGCGCTATACAGTAATGTATTCATTACAGTATGTTTTGTTTTTGACTTTTGTGAACTTTTAAATTTGTCTCCCTGATGAAAGCCCCAGGGAGGGCAAAACTTGTCAGTTGTGATTTTAATTAATGTTTTTAAGTGTTTTTAATTGTTATGTACATAAATAGGTCTTTCAGTAAAGAATTTTTAATAGTTAGTGTACTGTTAGGCAACATTGATTAATTTTCAAAATTTAAATAATTAACTTTAATTCTCAAATTTTAATATTTAATTCTAAAATAATTTAATATTTAATTTTTAATTTATATATCAAAAATATCTAAACTTTATGTAAAAAATAATTTTATTACATTTTTCTAAAAAGATCGTTAATATAAATTTAAATAAATTAAATATCTTAATTCCAATATTTACTTAATTAACCCTTGACAAGCACACTGGGTACAAAATACCCACCCTTGTTATAATTTTATGTATGTATTTAAGAGAGGGCTTTCACCTTCGGTGATATTTTGTTGAGAACTTGAGGAAGTGTGTTCAGTAGCCGTTAGTGAGATTCAGTTGTTACGACGCAATGAGCGTGGAACATTGTGGGTACTTTAAACCCAGTTTGCCAGTTAAGTGTAGTCAGTCAAATGTTCAAGAGTTTTTTCACAGATCATACGAGTGGTGTTTTTTTATCGGCCCGGCCCATCCAATTTTTTTGCCGGCCCAGCCCGGCCCGTTTATTTTGTTTGTCGGCCCAGCCCAGCCCATTGAAAAAACTATTTTAATTCTGCCGGCCCGGCCCGTTAGAAAATCCGAAACGATTCTGCCGGGTATGGGCCACGGGCCGGGCCCGTGCAGACCTCTAGGAAGCCGTAACAAATAGGTTGCAATTATTCATATTTTCCGGGCTTCAATATCACATAATAATTTATAACGATTCTTTCAAAACATTAAAAAGAATTTTTTACTTTACTCTTATACATCAATTATCCACATTTGGATTTTCAGTATTTTGTGCCAATATATGTTTTTTATTCTTGTCTACTCCATTATGATTGTTTTTGTAATTCTGTGCCGAATAGGTCAATGATAGAATATTAAGATTTCAATAAAAATGTATGTTTCTTTTAAAACTCATCCTGTTTCCTTAGTTGTGAATTAATAACACTCACAATGTAACAAGTTTCTTAATTTTAAGGAAAGTGTTATTTAAATGTTCAAGTTATACCAGGATGAGAAATCGATCTAATTTACTTTCTGGTTCAGTTGAGTAATTCGTATTGTAATATTTTCTCCACCATGATGCCCAGCCTTTGCTCTTTAGTAAATGTACTTCACAGCGCTTACTGTACTAACCACTAGTAAGATCAGTGGGTTTTAAAATGGTAACTTAATTATCCATCTCTTTTAACCCATAACACCCCCTTTTAAATGTAATAATTTTATATTTCTTTCTTTTTAATTTTTTTTTTTTTAAACATTGTTACATATAATTAATGATGGAGAATTTCAAAAGATTTGCTTTGGATTAATGAAAACACAAATCTTCTAACTCAATCACACAGCAAATTTGAATATGTGGACCTGATAGCAGTAGAACTTATCAGCAAACATGAAAAATATTTTCATATTTTAGTGAATAACAGGCAATGTTCTATTCGTCCACACTTATCCTTAGTTAGATATTTTAATGATTGTATATTAAATTAACGCAAAATTGTCTGTTTAGTTTCTTATTTTCTACAAAATTAATGATGTTACATGATTCTTAATTTTAGAGTAGTACAGGAAAATTCAATGAAGTCAGTATGAAACTTTTTACTTCATACATAGAACGCAAGTGTGATCCAGTAGTTGGTGCTATTGAACCAAGGATGTATGCAAGTTCTTTCAGTTGGGAGTCTGATTACAAACCTACTGGTATTTTATTTCTTCAAATCTTTAACTGTTACTTTATTGTATTATTTTGTATAATCTGAAAGCCTGGGTAGATTTCAAATTCTGAATGATTTTTTTTTTCTTAAAGTTTCAAATCATATTATAATAGTTTTAAATAACAAATGATGCTTTTAATGAATTTTTAAATAATAATGAAAAGAATTTTAATCATTAACTCTTTTACTTTAAAAAGCTAATAATATTTTCATCCTTTTTTTTTTTTTTTTTTTTTTCAGTGAATTAATTTATAAAAGTTCTTGTAAGTTTTTTTTAATACAGTGAAACCTCGATCTATCATTCCCGCATCCATTGTTTGCCCCGCATTGTTTTATTTCTATGGTCCCTGCACAAATTATACTTAAATAATGTTAATGAGGCACGCAAGCATCATTTTTTAAAAAGTTGTTTTCCTGCATTCATCGTTGTACAAATTTCCTCCTCACCAAAATGCAATTGAATGTCATGCCAATCCCTATGTCATACAAACTGGAATTACTTTTTTTATCCTAAAATAACTCATATGTGCTGTTTGTGTTGATGATGACGACAATAATACAGATTAAGAGTGGTTGTATATAGCAGAGGATGTGATTATATTTCCATTGATTAAAATGTTGAGACATGTGGTGTCCTAAACATAGCTTAAATGTGTGATAATACAAAAAATAAAAATAACTAGTAAATCTGCAGATCAGGAGCCTCGACGTCAGTTTTGCACATCATTTTTTTTTTTAAACACACTTTGGGCAAAATTCAACTTTCTGGAAACTGTAATTTAAAATTTTCAAATTACGTAATTATTTATAAGAATAAAATAAAAATAAGAAGTTTTCAGCCATCAAATAAGTTAAATTAAAATTTTAGTTACGTTAGGAAATTCTGAAATTTTCATGATCTATTATTTTTGTTTTTTTATTATAACATAGTAGATCTCTTCAGGGGGGCTGCGCTCCCCTGAACCCCCGTTGTCTCATTAAATTTAAATTTTCAACTTTCTATTAAATGTGCTAATGGTTATCGTATATCTTGCATTTCTTTATACATTTTGATTTATAAGGATAAGTAACAGTTTGGACAAGCATTTTTCATTAACCTCATACTTCTACATGCCTGCCAACTACAAACACCTAAATCTGATGTTTAAGGAACTTTTTAAAGTGTAAAAATTGGTAATCTAGAGTTTTACAATTTTTCTTTTTTTCCGAAAACAAAAGTTTGATTGCATTTTGCAGCAGATATCGCAGAACAGACAGACAGAAGAACAGACTGACAAACGGAATAAACAATAAATTTCGAACAATTTCATGAACCATAAATTTCGAGTCGCCAAAGTAAGCCTTCACTGAAGTTTCGGCAATGACGTCATTATTCATGAGTTATTGATATCCATGTTTCTTGTATTTTTAATTACTATAAAATACCTGTTTTATTTCAATTATGACGTCATATTTTACCAAGTGAATTGTTTGTTAAAAATATAATTCTTTTTTATTTCTTTTACTTCTGATTATGTCTCCATTTTTGTCAGAAAAATTCTTTTTAACGAAACAAATATCCATGTTTAATATTTAACAAAAAGTACTATATCTATTTTTATTTTAATTCTGATGTCATATTTATTTATTTTTTCTTAGTTTAATTTCTCGAATGGAAATTGCTCAATATAAACTTATTGCCGTTGAAAAATAATTATTCCAGATTTTAATTTTTTTGGCAACGATAAAAGAAATTGGTTAAATTGTATCTAAAAAGTCTATTGATTGTGTATGAAAAAGAATGAAATTTTGAATTATTAAGGAAAATATTTGAATAAAATTAATAAAACATAACCTGTGTTCTTTTTTGGGCTATGTTATATTTATACGCAAAGATACAAAGACATTAATTAATTCATCAGTTTTGATGTTGACTTCTGTTACGATGAATAGTTCAGTTCTGAAAAAAAGGCGTGATCGTATTGACTAATTAAAGTTATATAATGAATCATAAGAATAGTTCAAGATAAATACTATTTCCTGTAGCATTGCTGATTGTTGTGGCTACGTCGTGCAAAGCAATAACGGCCAGGTGAGGAGTAATTCTTTACCAATAGAGTAAAAATAAAACATTACCTCTGTGCTGTGAGAAAATGACAGAGAACAACAGAGCTTGACTTAACAAACACTTTATTGGAATTTTTTAGGACTGGCAGGATCCTATGGCTTTTCTGACGATCTCTTTCAGAGCAGACTTCTGTGTAGAACCCGAAAAATGACTAAGTTCTGTATCTGAATACTATCGTGGAGGTAATGGCAGTAGGAATCTACATAGGCATTATGGACATCCGGAGTATGGCGATTTGTTTGCTGAATTATTTAATGTAAGACTGGGTGAGACTGTTAAAGGAAGAGGCGTTGTTTGGAAGGCTATATCGGGCACTACTCGAGAGGCCATTATCGGCACTGCACGAGAGGCCACAGCCCCCAACGCGGAACTCGGAGCACGCAAAGAAGCTACTTATCGGTCCGACTGATCACTGCATACTGAAGAGAGAAACGGGAGAGAGATTTGAAGCGCGCGGGAAAACGGGTTACCATAAGGTAGTGTCGAATTCACGCCAATAGTGCGCCAAGGGAAAGAAAAGTGCGCACGAATGCACGATAGCCAGAAAAACAAGCGCTATTAAAGAAATGGAGACATAGACCAAGTTAATATTTAAAAGAATGGGTACGGTTGATTAAGGAATTTGGATATGTCACACGACATATTCTCCCGCAGCAATACGAAGAAAACTGAAAAGTAGGCCTAAACAAGAAAAATTAGCATTAAAAATTAATTTTGAAAAGAATTTAGTCAACAGCTGCATAAGCTAAGGAAATGTCCGAAAAAAAAACTTTAAAAAAACTTACCGAAAACGAGGTAAACAACTATTATAAAATGACTTAGAAGCCTAAAACAAGTTACCAGAGATCATCAGATGTAGCCAGGAATACATGGGAAACAGACGATACCCTACAGATGGGTAGCTTTAAAAAAATACAAATTAGTACATGTATATATGTTAAATGTTTAAGAATTAATTACAGATGTCTACAAAGACCTATTACTGAAATAATATTATTAAAAGAGTAAACAAAAGAGGAAAAAGGAGTGTGTGTGGTACCACAAATAGAAAAGATTATAACAATATACATATAGTACTAATCACATAAAATTGTTCCCAAAATTTCATAAACACTTAACATTCCAGTCAAAAAAATTACACACATAAAACACTAAAATAAATTGCAATTGTTAAAAATTGTCACTAAACAGTGATCATTACTGTGTTAACATCAAAGGTTAACATGAGCTCAAAATAAATTGTACGTACAAAAAATATTTGGTTAACCATGGCAAAAAATGATTGAATGCATTATATTTCCTGTAAACATGTTTACATAATAAAATTCAACTATTTATTTCAAAAAAAAATTTTTTTTTAGAGATTTTGCCAATATATTACTATTGTATCATGAAAGTGATTGCCAAATAAGTACATTATTTTCAAATACACAAGTATATGAGTTTTCTAAGTATTTTCAAAACATAAAATTTAAGAGAAACTCAAATAGTTATGAAAAAAAATGTTTAGAATGATTTTGAAAAAAAAATTCACTTTCTCTTTTTGTGTTTATAAAAAGTAAAAAATTTTGATAGACAAATCATGGCACTAAAATTTTCAAAATATCAGTTACTCGTATTCTAAACCATCTTTTATACCAATATGCATCATTACTATGATAACAAAAATATGACAAAGTCATGAAAAGAATGGTTGAATACAGTTTGATGCCAGATATCTATACATATTTTTTTGCATAAATGGGAAAAAAAAAATGAAACAAGACTAAAACATGTTTCATAAAGTTATACAAATCAATTTATGACTATTAAATATGACACTGAGTCATCACTAGAATTTTGCTAGAATCCCCTATTTAAAAAAATGATACCAAAACTTAAAAGTTATCGTTGCAGTCAAGAATTTTTAAATGCGACATAAAGTCACCCCTAAAATTTATAAAAAAGAATTGAAAAGAGATACAATATAACACAGACCTACTGTCAAGAATTTTGTTTGTTTTGCATATATAATTCAAGAAATAAAAAAAACTGAATGATTTAAAGAAATTTTACCAAGTACAAAGTAACAACTGAGAGTTAAGTCATTAGTCAAAATAGTAAAAATATAGTATGGTAATAGAGCACAATTCAAAAGTAGTACAAACAAAGAAGCAGCAAAAAAAAAAATTTTTTTTTTAACTATTATAAGTGGAATAAAAGAATAGAATCCTAGTATCTTCACATTTTACAGTGCACTAACACAAGAACTTGAAACATGATACAGACCAGCTGCATCAATATTCTATTTTGTTCCCGTTGAAACAGTAAACAAAGTTACTATAAATTTTCAAAAACACTAATTTGAAAGAATTACTAGGTAAGTAAAGAAAAAAAAAATCAGCGAACTGACTTCAACAACATCAAATGTCATTTGTCGCCTGACAAGAGTACTCCTGAAAACTCAAGTCAAATCTAAATGACAAAAATGATGTATCAAACACCATGAAATGGAATGAAATTAACTGAAAAAGGTAAGTAAAGTATTTTGGTTTAATGAAGGTACAATAAAAGAAAAAAAAATTGGAAACCTATTGAAATTGTGAAAGATGTGCATGAAGAAATCACACCAACTGAGTACACATAAAAAATGAATGGCACAAAAAAAAAAAGGCACAATGTGAAGGCCAAGTCCCTAAAAACCTATCACAGTGCGGGCTGATACCATTCAAAAGAAAATAAAAAAAACTGTTATTGTGAAGAAAAAGGAATACACAGGGTGTGGTATGTTATCCCAATGCATTCGGGCGAATCACAATGACAAAATTAAGACCTATATACATATTTACAACACATGAAAATAAAAGTTAATATGATTGAAAGATCATGCAATCCTAATGAATGTTTACAAACAATTATGAAAACATAAGAAAAAAATTGAATATGAGAAAAAAGCTGCATATACTTTATTTGCAAATATTTGAAACAATTGCATTTAGCAATTAAAAGAATGACTATGCAATATTAACCAAAAAACTA
This sequence comes from Maratus speculifer, assembly GCA_964019185.1. Classification (NCBI taxonomy): domain Eukaryota; kingdom Metazoa; phylum Arthropoda; class Arachnida; order Araneae; family Salticidae; genus Maratus; species Maratus speculifer. The sequence goes on from OZ025294.1 coordinate 414,240,407, forward strand.
AACAAGACTGACCAAAATTATGTAAAATGTAAAAAAAACTGACTTTTTTTTTTTTAATAAAAAAACTTGAAATTAAATGAAATTGCAAAAAGAAAAAAACTGACTGTGCAAAAATTACACATTGAAATTTGCAGTATTGTAAGCACATTTGCTTAAAAAAATAAAAGTTTCATTCAGCTAATATAACAACATGAAAAAAAATTGGGCATTTCAAATTTTAGGAATATTTAAATTGTTTAACTGAAAGTACATATAGAATGAAACAAATAATGGAATAAAAACACCTATTATTTAGCATAACACTCATTACTTAGCACCGGAAAACCAAGCATGAATGATAAATCTTTTCATATGATTCCTCCTGGCCAGGGAACAATCAAATGAAGAGAATATCTATTGATTGTTACATAATTAAATAAAATTTTGAAATACCAAACAAAAATACACTTAAACACATATAATGCATTAAAGAAAAGTTTAAATGTCACCTATTGAATTTTATGAAAAAAAGTTAAATAAAAGGTAACTAAATGTGATAAAAATTCACACTAAGAAAAATTAAATTATTTTAAAATGCTTTGCAATATCCCACAGAAATGCATGAAATATATAAATGTGACACAAGTTAGGTCACCACTAGAACTGAAAGTACACACTAACATTGCATTCTGCATACATAAGGCAAAACTATAATAACTATTTTGTAAATTGAAAAGAAATTTCAAAGTTTAAGACACACTATTATGACAACAATATCACAAAAAAAAACTGGTTACAGATGTTGTGTTATATCTGAAGAGCTGAAAAAAACTATATATAGGAATAAAATAAATATTATAAAGGAAAATTTTAACACTTGAGGCTGCATTGATTTTTGGTAACAAGGATTCTAAAATTTTTGCTCATTCATTATACTATGGTGTATGAGTTCACCAGATGAAGGTAAAAAATTAGTTTAAAAAAATGATTTTCATTAAATTTTATACATGAGTTTACTATATTTGGCATACACATAGAAGAGAAAAAAACAATGTGAATAGAATATAACCACTGAGATGAGACGATAGTTCATACTTATTTCTATTGCAGTGAGAAAAAGAGCAAAACTCTTGTACATAAACACTCAGTACAAATTTTGTACAAAACGGTAACAAAGTAGATTAGCACCTGTGATATAGAGAAAAAGTTGATAGTGCTTCATTTAAAATAACATATTTCATATTTATTTGTTTGTATTTTTTAAACTATTGTTGAAAAGAGGTTCTTCTTTATAAAAGAAGAATAATGTCAAAAGATCATTGGCATTAATGAAGTGGTTGTACAGACAACACACAATTCTTGACTAGCAAGATTTCAAAAAGTTGAAATATTTTTACACCTATCCCTATTTCAGTGTAAAAAATATAAAATCACATTGCATGTACCCCAATCATGCAAGAGGTGAATAACAAATTTATCCATAAAAAAATGGACCACTGGTTACTATTGAAAAAAATTTAATGCACAATATTAAACTTTGACATTTCTTTAAATGCTCTTCAAAGCATTCCTCAATTCATTGATTTTTTTTTTGAGAGAGAAAAAAATTGAAGCACATAATTTAAAATACTGTCAAATTTGACCAAATATTAATATCTTAAAAAATTTAATACACATGATTCTATTTTGTTTTCCTATATCATAGAAAAATTTCCATGACATGTAAATACCTTTTACTGATTGCATAAGATAAAAAATATACACATGTGCTTAAAAACATCGATACGATTTCATTTTGAAATCTATTAGCATCTGCCGTAAAATAATGGTATTTTTGATGATTATGAAAGAAATCTATTGAAAGGCATTATATTTAATAATGCAGGTGGTTATTTTCAGAAAAATGACATAATAAAGAAAAAAAAATGGAACTTTGGCAAAAAAATTGCAACACGTGTACTCTGAAAATTTTCATCTCACAATATTCACAAATATTATATTTTCATAAAAATAAAAAAACGTATTACAACATTATTAAATTATATATAATCAATACTGGCAGTTTTCTTGCATAAATACATATGAAAAAAAAAACATGTTTGAATCACGTGGTTTGCGTACAGAAATTCATCAAAATTTAATCTGAATACATCTGTAAGCATTAAATAGAAAAAAATTTAAAACTTTGTGAAAGTTGCATGAGTATGCAAAAATGAATCTTTAAAAGTGTTTATTTTATACACATACAGTTTTTCTTTTTTTTTACTCCAGAAATATAAATGACCGCACTAAAATGTGCGCTGGTCACGTAGCTCCATTTGTTACGATGAATAGTTCGGTTCTGAAAAAAAGGCGTGATCGTATTGACTAATTAAAGTTATATAATGAATCATAAGAATAGTTCAAGATAAACACTATTGTCCTGTAGCATTGCTGATTGTTGTGGCTACGTCGTGCAAAGCAATAACGGCCAGGTGAGGAGTAATTCTTTACCAATAGAGTAAAAATAAAACATTACCTCTGTGCTGTGAGAAAATGACAGAGAACAACAGAGCTTGACTTAACAAACACTTTATTGGAATTTTTTAGGACTGGCAGGATCCTATGGCTTTTCTGACGATCTCTTTCAGAGCAGACTTCTGTGTAGAACCCGAAAAATGACTAAGTTCTGTATCTGAATACTATCGTGGAGGTAATGGCAGTAGGAATCTACATAGGCATTATGGACATCCGGAGTATGGCGATTTGTTTGCTGAATTATTTAATGTAAGACTGGGTGAGACTGTTAAAGGAAGAAGCGTTGTTTGGAAGGCTATATCGGGCACTACTCGAGAGGCCATTATCGGCACTGCACGAGAGGCCACAGCCCCCAACGCGGAACTCGGAGCACGCAAAGAAGCTACTTATCGGTCCGACTGATCACTGCATACTGAAGAGAGAAACGGGAGAGAGATTCGAAGCGCGTGGGAAAACGGGTTACCATAAGGTAGGGTCGAATTCACGCCAATAGTGCGCCAAGGGAAAGAAAAGTGCGCGCGAACGCACGATAGCCAGAAAAACAAGCGCTATTAAAGAAATGGAGACATAGACCAAGTTAATATTTAAAAGAATAGGTACGGTTGATTAAGGAATTTGGATATGTCACACGACAACTTCATTTAAATTTTCGTACACGCTTTCAAATTATGGATAAGAATTAGGATGAATGATTGCTTAGCAACCAATATGAGAAAATAAAGAAAATGAAATAAATATATTTGAAATAAGTAAATCTCTAAAACAAATTAGTGTATGTTATTGGAACACATTTATAAAAAATTCCAAAATTTACAGTAATAATTTAAAAAATCTGACAAATGTGTTGACAAAATTTCAAAACAAAACGAATAAATTAACCGGTAAATTTCAGTATCCATTTATCATTGAATTCCATTTATCAAATGTGACATTTTCTCTCAAGAAAAAAATAATAAATTGAAAATCATTGGATTTGCCATAGAAAAGTATTATTACGGAAAATAAAATATTCTATATTTTCCGGATGAATGTATCAAATCTAACAAAAAACTATACAGCTTAATCCCAGTGCCTCACTAACATACCCACTTAATTTCAAGTCAATCGAATGCTTTTTACGACAGTTATCGCTCAACAGACAGATTGACAGACAGACAGAAGCAAAAAAATTTAGTGTCTCCAAAGTAAGCCTTCAACGACGTTTTGGCAGTGAAGAAGAAACAGAGGAAATGTTAATGCTGATTAAGCTCAGTCACCAGTGCCAGTCTGTCTGATGCAATTACGGTGTTTGAAACTGTATGAATTTTATATATGGACATGAAATTACAGAAAATGACCAGTTAAATGTGGTACATCTTGAAAATTCATTTTTTTTTTAATTTAAAACGAACATTTTTAAAAATAAATATAAATTTTCTATAACTTCAATTTATTTGTTTTACAGTTTAAGTAAGCAACAATTAATGTACTATATAGATTGCATGCTTTAGTAATGCATAAACAATGTGTGTTTTGTATTTTGAAGTTAATTCGCATTCATCATTTTTTTCCCCAGACCCCTTGAAAAATGATAGATCGAGGTTCTACTGTAGTAAAGATTTTTTTTTTTTTTTTTGTTAATCACAAAACATATACATTATTTATAGTTTTTACAATGTTAATACAGTTGTAATATTGTACATTTATGTATTTTTTTACTTATAATATATGTATTAAACTGTTATAAAACTAAAAGCTTCACATGTTTATGTATTAGATTGTATTAACTTGAAATATTGCTAATGTGTTATTTAAAGCTGGCCATAACAGTAAACAGTGTAAAAAATTTTATTATGCACAAACCATCTTACAATAATGCCAAACTTCTTTCATGGATACTCATATGATTTAAAAAGTTTGTTATGAGAGTGCACACTTTTGAGATTTATTAAGAGGTTATTTCTTTTATATATCAATAAACATGATTTTTTTGTTTGTTTAGTGCAATATATATTGTGTAAAAAGTTAAATCAATATACTTATTGGCCTTACTAGATGCTTATTCATTTGTATAAATGATATTTTCAGTATTTGTAAAAAATAAGTTTGTTCTTTCATGATAAGTATCCCATGTATGACTTTTTATTTTTTAGAACACTATTTTTAAATAGTAATTTTTGCCTGTTTTAACTGTAGAAATTCTGTGTTTAAATAAAGTAAAGGTAAATGTTCATAAATAGCCAAAAGTTAAAGATCACACACAACCTGCAACCTTTTAAAACTTGGCCTACACATTAAGGGCACTTATTTGGTGGTGAAGAAAATCTTATTTTATCCTATGGGAAAATACTTATTCTTTTTGTTCCTTCAAATTTGAAAATTTCAACAATATATTATTTTTTAATAAGTAGACAGGATGGTTCTTTATCCCTCTATAGACTTAAAATATTTTAAAGATAATTATAAGTACAGTAGAACCCCGCTAATTCGGACCCCGTTAATCCGGATCTCCGGATAATCTGGATCGGTTTGGTCGATTTTTTTTTTCAAGTTAAATAAGTGATCGGCAAATTTCCAAAACATAAATTTATTTCAACCTCATATTCTGAATAAAAAAGTATTTTCTGAAATCTTTTCGGAAGAATACCTCAAGCTTTCTTATTTAAACACTTTAATGTTATGTATGAAGATTTCAATTGTTCGAAAGATTATTTTATTAATATTTTACTCAACTCAAAATTAATTACTCACATCTGGTTTTAAACAGTTTATTCTCATGAGTAAACTCAACTCAGGTTCTTTCGAACATTAATAATTTCACAAAACACAACTCCAATAAAAACCGTAACATTTTTTCACATAACTCATTAAAAAACATTCTAATCAAACTCAAAAACAAAAAGAATATCGTTTCACACAGCTTAGGTAAAAGCTGAAGAAATAAAACAGATAACATATTTATCACAAATTATCGTTTGCACAGAAAACTTTTTACATTTTGAAATAATTAGGTATATTTTGGTTGCTAGGTGACAAAGCCAGTAGAAAATTAAATAGCATTTTATCAAACATACCGCCCCTCTTGAAACCTCCGAGGGGGGTTTCAAACTAAAACATTGCAATTACAACCATTGTAAAAAATATAAAGAACAATACAATTAAATACAATATAAATGAGTCACAGTTAAGTTAAATTTAAGCAAATATTTAAAAAATTTTACATAATACATAATAAATAAAGAAATTTTACAATAATGTACACTTTCTTATAAAAACTGAATTACTTTTCAAGAGGTAATACATCAATTTTGGATACTGCTCTTTTATATATTCCATTTGGGGTTTTTATTTTTACAACTCTTATTCTATTATCATTACCAAAAAATACTTCTACAATTCTCCCTAATAACCATTTAGACACTGGAAGATCATCTTCCTTTATTACAACCATATCTCCTATTTTGAGGTTGTTTTTTGATATCATCCACTTATGCCTTTGCTGCAATGTACTTAAATAACTATTTTTCCACTTTTTCCAGATGGTCTGAACCATTTTAGTGGTCTTTTGCCATAAGTTTAGTCTATTATCTTCAATATTACTCAGGTCAGATTCAGCAATGGCAATAAGTGGGCGACCAATAAGAAAATGTCCCGGGGTCAAGACCTCCAAGTCATCAATATCTGTACTCAAGGGAGTAAGCGGGCGCGAATTTAAGATACCTTCAATTTGGACAATTATAGTTAACATTTCTTCATAAGTTAATTTAGAGTTGCCCACAACACGTTTAAAGTGATACTTGAAGGACTTGACTCCCGATTCCCATAAACCTCCAAAATTTGGAGCTCTAGGGGGAATAAATTCCCAAGCAATACCTTCAGATATCAAGTAATTAGTAAGGTTCTGGTCTGGTTTGTTTACCAATTCATGCAACCTTTTAAGCTCTACATTAGTCTTCACAAAATTGCCTGCATTATCACTGAAAATTTTTCGAGGTTTGCCTCGTCTGGCAAAAAACCTCTTTAATGTGGCAATAAAAGCCTCAGACGTTAAATCAGTAACTAATTCCAAATGCACTGCCTTTGTTACCGTACAAATAAAAATACAAACATAAACTTTATGATAAATACCTTTACGTTGACCTCTATATCTAATCAAAAATGGACCACAGAAATCAGTTCCTGTGCAATTAAAAACAAAGTCTACATTTATTCTTTCTTTTGGGAGCTCGCCCATAATTTGCTCTAACAATTTAGGTTTGGCCCTAAAGCATGTAATACATTTATGTACAATTTTTCTGCAAATAGCCCTACTGTTTAAAGGCCAAAATTCTCTTCGAACACAATAAAGTAAATTTTGTGGTCCTATATGTAGATATTTTTTGTGATAAAACTCAATAATTAATTCTGTTAATTTATGTTTAGAGGGCAGTACAATTGGATGTTTTTGGGCATAATTTACCGTGCTATTTTGGAGACGACCTCCAACTCTGATTAAATTATTTTTATCCAAAAGAAAGGATTTAATGAAAGTAATCTACTATTTTTTGGTAACTCCTTACCCTTAGATAACAATGTGAATTCAGAACTGAACTCTTTTTCTTGAACAGATTTTATGATAAACTGCTCAGCTTTCTTCAATTCATCAGATGTTAACTTACCTAAATACCTTTCTTTTGGCTTTTTGACATTCTGAATGAACCTGAAAACATAGCTAAGAATTCTTATTAATTTAGCATAATTATTACTCAATTGCAAAAAATAATCAATAAAAGATGAACAGTCTGATATTAAAAGTGTAGTCTTTGAAGCTGTATGTTTAAGTTCACTTATGTATAGATCATTATCATTTTGCTCAAGTTCGACAGTTTTTAAAGAAGGTTCAGTTTGTTGTGTTAGGAATAGTGGACCCTTCCACCATAAGCTACTCTGGAGAAGTTTGTCTGGATCTACACCTCGTGACATAAGATCAGCAGGATTATCAGAAGAAGCCACATGCCCCCAATGACTGATATCAGAAAGATTCTGAATCGTAGCCACACATGATGACACAAAGGTTTTTAAGTCACACGGCTGTTTTCGAATCCAACATAATACAATAGTACTATCTGAATAATAATAAACAGATTCTTTAGGAACTTTTAAGGTTTTGGCAACCTTATTCATCAATTTGGCTAATAAAACTGCACCACAGAGCTCCAAGCGAGGAATAGTGATTGTTTTGATTGGTGCAACTCGACTTTTACTGCAAAGCAACTGAGAAATTTGCTCTCCTGAAAAATTTGAAGACACAGCATACAATGCCACACCATAGGCTTTCTCCGAAGCATCTGAAAAGCCACAAATTTTAATTTGCACTGGATTATTTGTAAAAATGTATCTAACAGCACTTATATTATTGATGGCTCTTAATGATTCTAAAAACTGCAACCAATCATCAAGCTCAGCTGTAGGGAGATTTTCATCCCAATCAATTTGCAGTCTCCACAGTCTTTGTAGGAAAATTTTTGCTTTCGTCACAACTGGTCCAAGTAGACCCAAGGGGTCGAAAATGCGAGCAATATTTGACAGCACACTTCTTTTAGTTACCTTGGTTTGCTCACTGAATGATACACTAAAAGTAAAAGTATCATCATTGGCATTCCAGCAAAGTCCTAGTGCCTTAGTTTCACTCATATTTTCAAAAGTGTAATTCTCATTTTTAAAGGCTGGCTCCATTAATTCTGGATGGTTACTAAACCATTTATGTAAGTTCATGCCGCACGTATTTAATAGTTGTATAAGCTCAATTTGCAGTCTCTTAGCCGATTTTAGGTCAGCTGCTCTAGTCAGGACATCGTCCATGTAAAAGTCTGCTTGTACCACACCAGAAGCATACGGAAATTGAGATTCACCATCTATACCAAGCTGTTTAAGGCAGCGCATGGCTAAATAAGGGGCACTAGTTGTGCCATATGTGACTGTACATAGTCTGTAATATTTCATCTCACCATTTACAGAATCTTTCCAAACTATGCGCTGTAAATCACGTTGACTTTTATCGATAAGTATCATGCGATACATCATTTTTACATCTGCTGTAAATGCATAGCGGTGTGTACGAAATCTAAGTATTATGCTAAACAAATCATCTTGAATGACACCTCCATTCAGCTGTATGGAATTTAGGGATTCTCCTGATGAAGTTGCATGTGAACCATTAAAGACAACTTTCAATTTTGTAGAACTTTTATCTGGGCGATAAACAGCATGATGTGGTAGATAATTCGCATGTATTGACTCATCTGTTTTCTCTACTTCCTCCATATGGCCTAACTCTCTATACTCTGCCATAAATGCGCAATATAACTCTAAAAGATTTGGATTTTTGACTAGCCTATTCCAAAGTGAATTTAATCTATTTTCCGCAAATTGTTTTGATTCTCCCAAAGAACTAGGATCTTTTTTCAACGGCATTTGTACTATGAATTTGCCCGTTATATCTCTCTGATGTGTGTTTATAAAGTGGGTGTCGCATGCTAATTCTTCTGTATTTCTCAATGGTGTACTTTCTTCTACTCTTTCAATTTCCCAAAATTTTTTCATTTCGAAATTTAAATCTGTTTCAGTAATTAACCCACAATGTATTTGTTCCTGATCGTTACAGTCGTAAACACTCCCACTTACTATGCAACCGAACACCGTATTTTGCAGTATTAATTTAGAATTTGGTAACTTCATACGACCCACCTTTATCAATTCTAGAAATACTTCAGCTCCTAGCAAAAGATCTATTTTCCCTGGTCTATTAAATTCAGGATCAGCAAGAATAATAGACTCTGGAATTCCTAGCTCTGAAATATTAATATATTTCGAGGGCATAATTTGCGAAATCTTTGGTATGATAAGGAAATCTAACTCTCGGCTATAATCTCCCGAATTATTACTGATCAAGGCAGTAGTTTTATTTTTTACCGCTACAGAGGATCCACTTAAACACGATACCGAAATATTACTTTCTTCTTTTCGAATTCCTAATCTTTCAACTAACTGCAATGTTAAAAAATTGCTCATTGAACCATTGTCCAGTAAAGCACGCACCGGAACTTTATTTCCGAATTTATCTCTCATATAAACAATAGCAGTGGAAAGAAGAACTGTTTTAACATTATTCGATCTCACATTTGAAGTACCAGTGAAATTTTGAACTTCGTTATTTAACTCAAATGGTATGGCGTCAGCATTTAACGTTGATTTACTTTCATTCGTCGACAATGCATTTGGCACTTCCTTATCACTATAATTTTTTGTGTTTCCCACCGCATTGGAATTTCCCTCACGCCTATCAAAACAAAGAAGTATATTGTGGCGTTTATGGCATTTTGAACACGAGAATGTTGAGTTACATTTTTTGACGCAGTGGAATTCTGAAAGACAGTTAAAGCACATATTGTTTTTTTGCACAAAATCTACTCTTTCCTGTACATTAAATTTTTGAAATTTGGGACATTTAAAAACACTGATTTTCCTGGTTACATACAACACATTTGCGCATATTTTTCTCATTTAAACTCGCAACCATGGATGTTACCTTTGAAAAGCTATGCTTTGTTTGGCTTTCGTTTTGAAAATTTCGCTTTGTATTTACTTGTTTGGACGCACTTAGTGTACACGCGTGGTCTCTCAAGAATTCTAGCAATTCAGTTAAACTCGGTAAATTATCCCGCTTAAGATGTCTTTCCCACCACATTTTTGTATTTACATCTAATTTTTGAGCCAAAATATAAGCAAGCATAGTAGTAGAAAACCCCTCAACTTTTTGTTCTAAAATCTCTAACGACCTAATACATTCATTTGTTATATCTATTAGATTTAATAATGCTGCTGGGGACTCATTCTGAATAACAGGAATATTTAAAAAACGTTTTAAATGCGCGTAAACTTGTTCTCGCGAATTTGAAAACCGTTCTTCCAAAAGCGACCATGCAACTTCGTAATTAGAATCCACGATTGAAATAGATTGAATTATACGAAAGGCATCTCCTCTCAATGAAGACTTCAAATATTGTAATTTCATTGCCCCTGACAAATTAGAATTTTCATGAACAGTAGCCTTAAATATATCTTTGAAAGAAAGCCACTCATGCAAATTACCCGTAAATACAGGAAGAGTTAACTTTGGCAATTTAATGTTATTATCAGCCTTTGTGGCGTTTTCTAAATTAACAGTTTGCACTTTCATTTTTGATAACTTTTTTGTAAGTTCAAATTCCATTATTTCTAAAATTTCATTAATTTCTTCGTTTTCCTTAATAAAATCCTCAATTTCATCTTCTTTACTTATCTTATAAATAGACTCAAATAACTCAGAAATGTTTTTCTCTAATTTCTTCCGTTTCTCCTTTATGAGAATTAATTCATTTAATTCTAGCTCAGAATTCGATAATTTTTCTTTTAATTTGGTCAAGTTTGTTTTGAAAATTTTCTTTTTTGTTTTTAATTCTTTCATACTCATTTTTAATGAATAAAAATTAAATGGGTGCACTTACCCCTCTTGGCTCTTTAAAAGATGAGTTCTAACATCGAAGAAATAGCAAAACAGCACAAAATATTCACCAGTTATCCTTCAATCATTGACGTAGAATAACAACTCGCTGATTTTTCTCCGTATAAGACGGACCATATGAAGATTTCAATTGTTCGAAAGATTATTTTATTAATATTTTACTCAACTCAAAATTAATTACTCACATCTGGTTTTAAACAGTTTATTTTCATGAGTAAACTCAACTCAGGTTCTTTCGAACATTAATAATTTCACAAAACACAACTCCAATAAAAACCGTAACATTTTTTCACATAACTCATTAAAAAACATTCTAATCAAACTCAAAAACAAAAAGAATATCGTTTCACACAGCTTAGGTAAAAGCTGAAGAAATAAAACAGATAACATATTTATCACAAATTATCATTTGCACAGAAAACTTTTTACATTTTGAAATAATTAGGTATATTTTGGTTGCTAGGTGACAAAGCCAGTAGAAAATTAATTTTCTACTAATTAAATTAAAAATTAAATGTATGAAAATTAATTTTCATACATTTTATCAAACAATGTATGAAAGGAACAACTACGCATAATTTAAGTTTTAGAAATTCCAATTTTCACAGTTTTCTATTTACTCCATTTTGAAATGTCATGTAAGCTCACTGCTTAATAAAGCTTTACTCAGAGCATTATAAGTAATCAAAGTAAAATAGTCATTATAGACACATTGACTGATAAGGATCGCTTTCCGATCTTTGTCAGCCAGTCCATTGGTATCTTGGGACTGTTTCCTTGTCTACTTATGCTCAAGGGAATGTGTGACCATGCGGCCCGCAAAACTGGCACAGCAGAATAAGATAAATTTTATAATTACAAAGTAAACATTTTTACTATCTATAAATATTGAATATGTTCCGTATAAAGGTGATTTTCTGTGAGTATGTTTTATTTTATTTCATTTGTTCATATTCTCCGGATATCCGGATTTTCGACAATCCGGATTGGGCCTGGTCCCAATTAATCCGAATTATCGGGGTTCTACTGTATTTTAAATTTTTTGTTTCAAAAATGCCAAAAAATAAAAAAAGGTTTTCCTTAACCATTTGTAATTTATGAGTGGAATAAGATATTAAAATTTCGAGCATACAAAGGAATAAAAAACCTTTATATCTACCTGTTGAAAAAAAAAAATACTTTTGAAAATTTCCAAATTTGTATGAATAATAAGAAGAAATAATTTTCCCATAGGATAACATAGGATTTAACTCCCCTACCCCCCCCCCCCACTAGATAAGTTCTCTTAAGAAAAGTCTACACTTACAGAATTGTAGAAATCCTCCCCTTGACATAATCTGTCATCATTTCCCCCTCCCCTTCAATCAAATATAATCCTAATAATTATTGTGAAACCACATCATCTGTTTGTTTACCAAAAATATATTGATCCTAAAAAGATATGGCATACATATCTTTGTTATACTCATGCTAAAGGGACTAAATGTTGATGTTGTTTTTATATGTGTGAGGGAAAAATTTCATAAAATTTTAAAAGGTTCTTTTCAAATTTTCCATAAATTTTAGCTTGTTTTTGTAACAAATGTTTATTTTCCATTTAGCACTTTTCAAAAATTTCTAAAAGTGTATAAAAGGATTCTGTATCATCTATTTTGTTGATGATTATTGTATCAATGGATTTTTATATTAAAATTAATTTATATGTTCATTTATAGTCTGATGAAGTTTTCTGAAGATCCAATAATTAAAAATGTCCTATAAAGGCTTTTTGCAGCATCCATTTCTATTTAATAAATTCAGAGTTACAGTCCTTAAATTGTTTTTTCACAGTTTGTGGTTTTTCAATGCATCAGAATGCTAAAACAACATCATATATTTTTTAGTTGAATAACTTTTTTTAACGTTTAATCCTTATAAAGCATCTATATATATTACGTTATCGTTTGTAGCACTGAAATCGTGATTATTTGTTAATTGTTAAGTGACAACACCTAAATGAAATGCATCGTATTGGTTGTTGTGCAAAAATCCTTTGGCACAACAGGAATAAAGAGGCAGGATTTAGGCAGTGGTAAATTTGGTTTATTTATGTTTTGTTCTTTTGTTGTAATTATGGAGCTTCAAAATTTCATCATTATTTTTTTCTGTTCATTTTACTTCAAAAAAAGAAGTAAAAATCATGAATTTTACATGTTTCAATTTCAAATTAAAGTATGTATTATAAATGAAATGTTTGAAAGGATTATATTACTATATTTTAAATGAAACCCGAAAAAAATGCGACGGGTGCAATAGTTGGGGATTTATCATCTGTGCTAGGCTAGCATAAAAATACAGAATTCTTAGTCTTTTGGCACAGATGTCATATATGCACTACATTGGTGTGATTTTTTTTCTGATGCCAATTCGACAAAAACTTCTTTTTCAAATACCAATTACATGTATATTGTTTAAACTATTTTTTATTATTTTAAAAAGTAAAATATTACTAAATTTAAAAAAAAAAATAGTTTATAGAACAAAACAGTTTATATCATTAAAAAAATAAAAATTAATAAAGAGTTTATTAATTAGTAAACAACTGTAGCTGGGGTTACCATGTGAGGTATATAATTGCCATTTTGTTTCAATTGCACTAATGTGGCGCATATATATTTGTGCCTATTTCTCTTGTGGAATCTTCTAATTTGGAAAAAAAAATGAGCAGTTAAAATGAATTATGAATGAAAGCAATATTATTTAATGCTTACTATACATTTAAGAGAGACCAAACTGGTCGCCAAGGGCATCTTGTAAAATAAAATTAAATGTTGGATTTTCAGTAATATAAATCTCTCTCTAATACATGGGAAAGATTTCCAATCTTAACAAGATTTTATCCATGCCAATGTTTCTATCATACAGAACAACCATAAAAAAAAAAATAAATAAACAAATAAATGTGTAAAAAAAGTTAATTCCCCCTCTCTCCCCTCCTCATTCAGACCTAAGTCAATATCCTTTTCAGACAGATTTACATTAGACTTGAAATCCTGACCCATGCAGGTTTGTATTCCAACTAAAATCTTTTGCAATATTTTATTTATATATTTATTTCGAAAGAGTAAAATATAATTAGCAATGTATATTTAAAAAAAAGTTTGTTAATTTTCTTGATTTATTTTTAATAGGTGTCAGTCTCTACATTAAACAAACCATCATGGATATGATTTCTATACATGCAGAGGTAGAATTTTCTTTTGCTTAGATTTTAATATTTTAACATTAATATGTGCCTATTATTGCCTTTTTGAATTTATAGTTTTCAGTAGTTATGTAAGATAAATTATATTTTGATTGTAATCTTTCATATAATTAAAACAAATTAAGATTAAAATCAAGAAAACAAAAGTTTAATATATTTTGATTTATATTTATACAATATTTGTTATCAGGGAGAAGGGGGCTTTTTTCTATTATCTGTCAGACTGTCACTGACAAATAATCAGAATTATTGCACATATATTTATACACTTGTATAAACTTTATGAATCTTTACTCTAAAAGGTTTAAAACATTTTTAAATTCATATATTTAACCTCTTCAGTTCCGAAGCTAAAATAATAATAATACAAATACTTATTCATTGTTTTTTCTGAGCAAAATGACATTGTAAATGGATCCTGTAGATGCTTAGTAATTTAAGTTCAAAAATATGGATCTAAAAAATCAAATCCACTTAAAATATCAATTTTAAGAGGGTTTGATTATCCTAAATTAACGTGATAACAAAGTTAAGAACTTTAAACAAGTAAATAATCTACAAATCCTCAAAAAATTTCAGTTAAATACATATGAAAATTTATCAGTTTCTTGGTCACACTGTCTTTTGGATATTTTTAGGCATTTTGCAAACTCAAATGACATTTATTTAATGAGGGATTCAGCTTAGATAAAAAATTACATTCAAGAAGCATTTTTGAATGTTAGTTATTAAACAAAGGATAAGTATAAGCATGTTATGCTGGCCTAAAAATCTAGTATTATTTGTTTTCAACTTTTTTAAACATTTAATGTACATTTCTGTGCCAAAACACAGTCTTCTTACTTTATTTATTAATGATTTTAAGTTTTATTTTAGAGAAACCCAATTTAAAAAGGGAAAATGTTTATATTATTTCAATGCAAACATTTTAATGGATATTTTGAATTTGTTAGGCAACATTCAAGTAATTTTCATATTTAAATAATAATTGATTTTAACTATTGAAATTTTAATATTTAATTTTAAACTATTTAATCTTTAATTTATCCAATAAAAAATTGCTAAATTTTATTTACAAAAAATCTTATTTCATTACTCTAAAAAGATTGTTAAATATGATTTTAGATAAAGGAAAAATCTTAATTCTAATATTTGTTCAATTATTTAACACTTTTAAACAAGGGCGGCACCAGAGGGGGGGGCCGGGGGGGCATATGCCCCCCCGTCAGGCATACCTGGCCCCCCCATCGGGGTCAAAATTCGATGTCATCGGGGAAAATATTTTGACTTTTAAATTTCGTTTTTTTTTTCCTCCGAATTAAACTCAGATTGACTAAACTAATTCTTTTGGGTACAAGGCGGTTTCTGACTGAATTTTGATTCTTGCAGATTGAGTTCAGACAAACCCGATCTTTCTTAAAAAAAAAAAAAAAAAAAAAAAAAAAAAGCGATTTTTTTAAAAATAAAAATTTATATAGATGACTACATACGATGATAGGATGATACATGAATGAATCTGAACATGTATATTTTTTAACAAAAAAGATAAAATTTAAGTTTAGTCGGGGCTGTCTTGGATGACAAGTAGAATGCTGCATCGGGTCGAGCAAACTGAACCTGACACGACTCGGATCGGGTTGAGTCTAATCTTTTGTCTTTGTGAGTCAGATTCTAGTTGTGAGCTAGATTCTGGACTAACTTTAGTTGTTTCAGGTTCGGGTTGAATGTTGACACGTATGGTCCTTGATTCAAGATCGATCTCTCAAAAGAATTTGAAAAATTTATTTTAAGTTGAAAATTATACTGTATATTGAATGTTAATGAGTCTATGTATGCTGATTTTTTAAAAGTTAAAACTGATACTGGAGATATAGTTGTACATATATTTTTACAAAATTGCATTACAGTAAAGGATATATTTTTTCATTAGTTACGGTTAGGGTCTTGTTGAGGTTGAAATATTTCGGGTTCAGATCGAAATATGGAGATGTCGGGCTCAGATCGCGTTTCGGGCAGAGTCCTGCATCACTTTGGGAAATTAAACCCAACTCGACTGCAATTTGAGGCGGATCTGGCTAAAATTAATATTTTTTCGGAGAGGTTTGGGGATTGACTTCTATTTTTCGAGTCGGGTTAGTTTTAATTATTTTAGCGTATGGACTCGATTCTACCTCATTTTTCAAAAGTATCACCGAAATATATTTAAAAATGCAAAATTATATTATTTGAATGCCAATGAGTGCATATATAGATACATTAATTTTTCTACATAAAAAATATATAACCGATATTGGAGGTATTATTGTAGACTATTTTTCCATTATTGCTTTATAAAATGGGATTTTCTTTTTCAATTTTCTCTTGCATTTCGGGTTAGGATTAGGTTCGAATTGAATACTTTTAGGTCGAAGTTTGTCGAGTTCGGGTTATATACTTTTTAAAACTGGTTCAGGTTGAATGGATATAGGGATAACTAGTTCAGATCGGGTGCAACCCAATCCGCAGAGGACTCTATGCTCACAAAATAATCCGTGAATTGAACTATTTTTTCCATTGATTATATTCCGTTAAAACCGAAAAATTTGCTTTAAATTTTGCTATTTCTACACACCCCCCCCCACCCCCCCCACCCCCCGCAAAAATACAGATAAAACACCAATTACCTGAAATATTCACACATAAAGCAACATATTCGTTAAATTACATGGGTGTTCTGTCAGCTATGCTTCTTAGTACTTTTTTCGCATTAGAAACGGAATTTATAAATCCGTTTTATCTAAATATAGGTAAAAAACAGAAATCCGAGATCAAAATTTTCGAAAAATGTCCAGTCAGAAGGCAGAAATTGCTTAAAATAATCAAATCTTCCAATCACAGGGATATTTCGGCATTGTTGCGACAGACTCAGAGCAAGAAATTTCGGCCCACGCAGACTTTCTACCCGTGGTTAGATCTCCTGTATAACTCGTGGTTCGGATTGGTGATATATTTTTAATTGGGGGTCGCTTTTCGCTGATATTAAAATAACGCACTTTTAGATTTCTTACTATTTTGCAAGTTTTCACTTCATTTATATTTATATTTTATTTTTAATTTGGTTATTTTGTATTTAAGTTTTTGTTTCAGATTTAAATTTTGCATCTTATCAAAATTTTAAACATCGAACATTCTGCATTCGAATACTTACATTTTCTCAAAAGTGACAAAAATAGAAAAAAATGAAAAAAATAAAACGCAGAATTTATAAAGTAATATAAGGTACATATTTCAAAAATTGTAGTTTAACTAATTAATTTCACTCCGGTAAATACATTCAATTCAAACAAAGAAAACTAATATTTAGCATAGAAACGTGTTCAGATGGAAAGAAAAAGGATATGAAAAAATTTCAATTTTATACAAGTTTTGTTCTCACTTATATTTCAATCTACGATGTTTAAACCACAGAGAAGAGCAGCTGCGATTCACTTAAAGGAAATACATGCCTGTCTGTTTTGACTAGTTTTCAAATTCGGATGTGCAAGTTAATATTAAACAAACTTTTCGACAACTGGAATAAAATGTTATGTTGTTTAGCTTTATCAGACGCATTCTTGCTGATTGGTTGTAAAGGTAACGTTTATATATCTCAATGTTGCAATGGGAATTATCAGAAAAAAAAAAAAAAAGTGTGATAGACCGGAAGGATATTGCAGAGTTGCATAGATGCAGTACTCTATTTTCATCAATTGTCCATTGACCACAGATATAAGGAGTTAATTTTTTTTCCTGATCTAGTATTTGTATTTTAATATATAGAAATAAGATTTTTTAAATTATTATTCATCTGTTTAATGCATTTTTTTACAAAATTCATATAATTAATCAGACAGTAAAACAATACTGGAATGAAATTTTAAAGAAAAAATTTTACTATGAAAAAATGGAATTTATGATTTTGCAAATTTTGCATTATAATTATCAGTTCTACTAGTTATGAATATTTTATGAGTTCCTTTTTTTACGAAGTTATCAACTTTAATTTGTCTCTGCTGTATATAAAAACTTTTCTACCAAAAATTGAACCGACTTCAAAAGCTACTGCAAAGTGAAAAATAATTTTTTTACAGAATAGTATTAAGAAGTTAAATTAAGAGCGTAGTATTTATCATGCGTTTTATTATACTTATGTAGATTAATTTGATTTTTTGAAGTCGGTGCCAGCCAAGTTACATGTAATTTTCCAATAGACACGCATCCAAGTATCTACGAGTTATTTTACGGTTTAATATTTAGTTAAAAATTTAACTTTATTCTTTTACGATTTGCATTAGATAATTAATTTTAATTTTGAACTTGGCTTGGCTGGCACCGACTTCAAGAAATCAAATTAATCTACATAAATATAATAATATGCATGATAAATACTACGCTCTTAATTTAACTTCTTAATACTATTCTGTAAAAAAATTATTTTTCACTTTGCAGTAGCTTTTGAAGTCGGTTCAATTTTTGGTAGAAAAGTTTATTTTTCTCTTTTTAGTTAAAGGTTAACAATTTGTTGAAGTAAGTTAATAAAAATTATAATACGGGAAAAATCACTGTAAACCATACAATTATGTCAGGAGTGGGGTTCGAACTCACGATCTCTTTCAAGAACCAGAAATCAAACCTGCTGTCTTACACCGCTCAGCCACCTGACTGCACTCCATTCGGCGAGTTTAGTCATCGTCCATGTTACTTTTAGTTTGCCAGAAATCACTAATTTTATTAGTTTTTACTTAATTACTAAAAAAGTGTTGAACCAATTTCAATGAAATGGAAGAAGTACCAATGGAAGATTAGCCTCTTTCATTTAACACAAAAAACAAATTAATCGGTTGGATAGTTTCGGAGTAATCGGTGAACATACATAGAAAAAAAAATACATTCGCGCCGAATTGATAACATCCTCTCCTTTTTTGAAGTCACTTAAAAAATATATATAACACGGAAATTTTTTTGTATACTATACACATATGTCAGGAGTGAGGTTCGAACCGACACTCTCTTTCAAAACCAGAGATTAAATCTGGTGCCTTAAACCACTCTGCTCTCCGGACTCTTCAGGGAACTTATTCGATGTCATGTTACTTTTCGCAAGTCTATTCTCTTTTTGAGCACTCTTTCACTGATAAAGTATTGAGCTAATAAAAAATCTCTGATACTCTGTGGTAAAGGTTAAATACAAAATATTCCTAATAGCATAATTAGTATTTAACTTGTTAAATATATATTTAAAAATTATAATACGGAAAAGATTACACGTACGTTAGGAGTGGGGTTCGAACCCACGCTGCCTTTCGAAAACTAGATCTTAAATCAAGCGCCTTAGATCTCTTGGCAATCCTGGCATCGGTTAATTTATTCGACATCCATATTATTACTGATTTGCGAGAAATCACTAATTTTACTAGTTTTTTGCCTAATTACTAAAAAAGTACTGAACCAATTTCTATGAAACGGAAGTGGTACCGATTCGAGAGCAAGCTCTCTGATTTAACACCAAAATCAAGTTAATTGGTTGGATAGTTTCGGAGTAATCGGTGAACATACATAAAAAAAAAAAAAATACATACGCGTTGAATTGATAATCTCCTCTCCTTTTTGGAAGTCGGTTAAAAAGTTTCAAGACTTTTATAAGAGTAAGTACATATGATTCCTTATTTATTTTCGTTTGTATGTGATTTGATATTTTTACCCGAGTGTTTTAATTTTAAAACTGCTTTATTCGCAGAATTCGTACTTTTGTTGATAATAATAATTTAACTAATTTTTATGGAAGTTTTTCACTTATATTTTTGCATTCAGCAATACATACAGTAGAGCTTCTATTATCCGGACTGGTCAAGACCAAAATCGATCCGGTTACTGAAAAATACAAAAAAAAAGTTGCCAAATAAAAAAAAAATTACCAAAAAAAAAAGTTGTCCAACTCTAAAAAACGCATATGGCAATGTTTTTAGGTAACTTCCCTTCACATTTTTTTTTCAGGTTTAAGATTCGCAGCAGTAATAATGCATATTTTAGCACATTGAAAACGGCGTATTTAGAAGGGTTTTTTTTTTTTTTTATAAAATTTAAAATTTTATTTTCTACAGAATTGGTACAAAGTTATATATAGAAGCACATTTAAGATTTCCGATATAACTATGTCTAAAAAATTAACGCACAATTTAATCCAATTTCAAAGTTTTTTTAGACTTTCAAATAAATTAATGCTGATAAAATTTGTTATGCATCACTCAACAGTGGTTTTGTTATGCTTTGTTTTTAATAATTACCGTGACATGCATCAAAAGCTTTTTTTTCCCAAAAGTCAAAATGATCATATTTACAAATCAAATCGAAATGAAATAAGTCCCACGTAAAAGATTACCTTTCTAAATAATTGTCTGCTTTATGATGCATTTATTTGATTGTTAAAAATCTAAAGTTTACAGGCGTGCCGATAGACCGTTTTATCAAATTTCATCATATTCAGTTAGTATGGATGACATTTTTGGTGTATATCGCCCTACAGATGTTTTTTATGCTGTTTTTTTTTTTTCTCGAAATTTTTTTTATCTCGACACCTATTCAATATAGAATTACCCAAAACATTTTATGCTTAAAAAAAAAGCAGCAATATTGTGTCTGTTTTGGCTTTGAATACTCAAAAATTTGAATACAGCAAAACCTGTGACATAAAACCTGCTTATAACGCTAAAAAGTACTTTCAGTTTCAAAACCGTTTCCGAAAATGAAGGTATCTTTAAAAAAAATGCTTAAAAATATTCTAATTAAATCGAGAAATTCCAAAATAATCTGTGTTTAACATGACAGAGCGAGTGTTTTCAAATGAGTGAAGCGTCCCCTTACACGCAAAATATGTTGATTCAAAATGAATATAATATGTAAGAAAAGAATATAATACATCAACACCTTCTACGAGGCAAATTAATTATAACTATCCAGGGTTGGAAAAAAACCAGGTTTTTTTAAAAAAAACCGGTTTTTTTGGTTTAAACCAGGTTTTTTTGGTTTAAACCGGGTTTTTTTAAAACATCCTTTTTTATCACATATACATGCATATTTATTGATAAAAATAGACTTTGTTGAATTATAAGTAGTATAAAATCATTTGAAAATAATTTAAATAATTATAATTAATTATGTAGAAAATTAAAAACAATCATATTTTAATTTAAATAGATATTAGTAAAGTTATATGCTCAAACAATATGCTACTCTACACAGTGAAACACTGATGCTTTGAAAATGTTTATGCATAATCTTTTTATTACTTATAAATAAACATTTGATGTAGTATGATGAATATAATTCTTTTCTACAATTAAAAAAAATAAATTTGAGATTGTTCTTGGGGGTTTTGTGTTTTGAGAGACAATTTGAAATCAACATTTATGGTCATTGGATTTAGCAGATAACCGAGGGGAAAAATAATTTGTTATTATTAAAATACTATAAGTAGCCCCCAATTTTTGAATACTCATTCAACTTCATATTTTGATTTTAATTCTTAAAGATAATCTCTCCAATAGAAAAAAAAAAAATTCTTTTATACTTTCACCAAAATCTTAAAGATTATCCAGTTATGTAGCTCCATATTCAAAAGCATTATGCATGTTATGATAGATTGCTTTAAATAATCTGCATTTTTAATGAAAATATTTTATACTAAATATGGAATATTTTTAATCCATTTTATCTTTGATCAGTTCACATATTCTAAGATTTTTCTTTAGAGCAATGGAATATGTTCATCAATGCATACTGAATTTCATCCTATACATAAAAAATAACCTAGAATCACTATATTTAATACTTTTTGCTGAAATAGAGTGTTAAACGTAGAAAATATTTATATCCAATAATTTGTAAGTCTTAAACTGCGAAGAAAAATGAGAAAATATCATTAGATTCTTTTGAAAAAAACCAATTGGTTTTTTTGAGAAAAAAACCAATTGGTTTAAACCGTGGTTTAAACCATGGTTAAAACCAATTGGTTTAAACCGTGCCAACCCTGTAACTATCTCTCTCTCTTTCTCTCTCTCTCTTTTTTTTTTTTTTTTTTTTTTTTTTTTTGTTCCTATGCGATTCCACTTTAGAAGATTTTACTGTGTGGCATTTTTCTGATTTTTAAATCCCTAATACATGAAATAAGGAACGATAACTGAATGGTAATTGAAACATTTACATGCAAATAGATATTCATTCAAAATAAATAAATATTGCCGCCTAGAACATTTCTTAAAAATAAATAAATAAAAATAAAAAAAGACTCTTTTTTATCAGAAATCCTCGTGCTAAACACTTTATAACCATATCGAAGTAAAAATTCATGTTTTGTAGAAATAGAGTCGGGCAAACCGATATTTTTATCTTTTTTTTTTTCTTTTGTCAGGCTATATTTTATATGTATGTATTTGTATTTCCTAGACCGTATAATCAGGCTGACTTTTTTAATTTTATGTCAATCGGACTATTAATCTATTTAGTACAAACCGGATCGGACCTGAGCCTAAAATTTTTGCCCACGCATTTTTTAGGTCCACGGACCAGTACGTGGGAGCCCCTAATATATATTATGAACTTGGCCCCCCTGTCGGGGATACAGTGCCCCCCGTCTGGCAATTTCTGGCACCGCCCTTGCTTTTAAACATAATTTATAAAAATAAAATTTTAAATTAATATACTCTAGCAATCTTTTGAATTACTTTTTAGAATATTTTAACATTGTGGCAGCAGCTGCTCTCAGCCAGTGAACAACTTTGCTGCACTTACGATTTGGCCAATGAGCGCATAGCATTTTTATTGCTCTGTTTTAGGTGATGCTTGCAATAGAGTCCTCTCTCTCTCTGATCCTGGACGCCAATTCACCAAGAAGGGTGGACAGTGCTCCATAAAATTCTATTTTTTATCTTAGCCCTTAAACTAAACAGGTTCTTCGGTTAAATTATTTACAATTACATTAAAATCAATAGTTTAAACTTTACAAGGAATCAATTTATTCTCTCACAATAATTGTGGAATATATAAAATATCAAGTTCGTGGAAATCATTTTTCCCTGCAAATATTCGATGTTGAAAAGTTCTCTCGTGTGAACGTGTTTCTTAGATTCTACTAGTGGAGTGCTTGATGCTAAAGGATGGAGTATGGACGCTTCAAAAGGATATAATGTGATATGTTTATCGAAATAGTGAATTTCAAATCTTGTTAAGGTAATTAAATATTTGCTGCTTTCTCATAAGATATCATTGAAGTTATCATATGGAAGTGACGCTCATCTTTCTATAAATATATCCACATAAGTGAATCACATGCTTTTCTATGTTTTTGTCTAAAAACTGATAAAACTGATTTTTTTTGGAAGGCCAGGTCAATGCTTCACTCAGCACTGATCACCTGGCCTTCAATCGCTGTCAGCGCCACTTATTGTTTGAAATTCGAACTAAAATAAAAAATTACAGTAAAAAAACTCCTGACATTATACATAACGCTCCTGCAAAAATTTTTTAAATAGCTGTCACCGTTTGCAAGTTATTGAATTTTAAAATCCATCAGTCATTTTTGGGACACCCGGTATATATATATTAACAGAAATACAGAAATATAAAAGCTAGTACCTTGCACTGATTCAAAATTCATATACTGTAAAATATGGCATATAACATGCACTTTTAATACCAAAATTATGATCAGAATTATGGATGCATGTCATATGCTAAACATAAAAATGATAGATTTAAAAGTAAAGAAAAGATGAATATAAAAAAATTATTTTTATATGCATCTTAAGTACTGTTTATTTAAAAGAAATGAAATTACCTTATGAACTTATAAATTTTGATTATGAGGTAACATGAAAAGTTTATCGTATTTGCTAGGATGTGTAGGTAATTTTCAGGCAATGTTTTTATTTTTCAAAAATTCTTATCATTATTTTAAGAAAAAATTAATTAATTAATAGCCATTTCAAAAAACATAATCTTAATTTTCTATAATTCCATTAATAAATCAATTAAATCTAATATTTTCAGTCTAAACATCGTAGCTTTCCTATATTACAAAATAGTAATTGCAATCTATCAGGTAATAATATTTTTCTAAATTATTTTTAATATAGATTATTCGCTCTCCAAATCATATTAATTACTCTTTTTTTTAAATATAAATTATTTTAATGTAATCGCTCATTTTTTAAAGTTAACAGTTCGCAATTTATACGATTTAAAAATTAATCTTGGTTTCTGTATTTTTAAATGATGATGGCTGACTTTTCAAATTCACGCATCGCCATTTTTTTTTCCAGTGTCTCTTACGAGCTTTACATGACTCATCAGGGCTCGAAATGTTCTACAGCCTTCCAGAATATTCTATTTTGTACAAATTGCCTGCCAAAACTCGGCATTCGTCCCTCCGGATGGAGTATCATTTTACAGATCTTTCTTGTAGCCAAGAGAAGCTGTGCTCTGATTGGCTGTGAGGGCGCGTCTCGAGGAGAAGGCAGGAGCAAACTCTGATTTATGTGACACTTTTTGACTGGAAAGCACGGGGTTAAGACGAGCGTGCCATGCGCTAGGCCTTCGGGTCTGGCGTGGGCAGATTTTTTGAGCATGGATCTAGAGCATAGGTTCCCAACCTTTTATGGACCACCGCCCCCCTTAGAAGAAATACAATTTTCCAACGCCCCCCTCTTCCATAATAGTTAATTATACCAATTAAAATATTGTTGCATATTATCTAAACCTTTTTTGTCTTTTTATAAACTTTCTGAGTGGATTGCTCATATCTTTCCATTTCCATAAAATAACTTTCATATTTGTATTAGAGACAAAAATATTTTAAACAGAACTGTATTTCAAGATGTATATAAAATAAAGGGGCATGGAATGTACTTTAGAAACAAACAATGAAAGAACATTTTGATTAAGATTATTTTTATAAACAATTTAATAAAAATGCAGGAAATCCCTCAATACGCTTGGAATGTTAAGAAGCACAAAGTAAAAATTAGAATTAAAATGACTATCAAACGTAATGAAAATTATTTCAGTAAAAATTTAAAAAATAAACGCAAAATAAAATTAAATAAGCTTTATAAAAAGGTGCATTTAATACGTTAAAGAAGTCGCATATCTAAAAGATGTTATTACATATAAAAGCACAGTTTTAAACACTGAAAACTTCAAATATTATACCCGAGAGTTTTCGATCAGAACTTCATCATCGTCGGGGCAGCTTTGTTTACGTACTGAAACGTCTTTTCGTGCTCTAATGTAACTCGAATGTAAACAAACTTCACCTAGAATTATCAAGTTTTGATTAAAAATACCCGGCGTACAATATTTGAAGTTTTAAATCTTTAAAATTGTGCCTGTATATATTTTTTAGATTTGTGACATCTTCAACGTATTAAATGTTTCACAAATAATAATGTGATTTAACAGAAAATAAATAAGGAATTTATAAAAATAATGACATAAACATAAAATAGATAAGAAATAAAAAATATTAATGAAATGGTTGAGGCTGTTGGAATTTTGACAATTGGTTAATTTTGGGTTCTAATTTTGCTAACAGTTGTCGTAAATCGCCACGTTCAGTGACGTGCAGTCTATTTCTTTTCTTAGCCAATAAATTAGATACTACACTGAACACTCGCTCGCCAAATAAGATGACGAAAAAAATTATACTTTTGTCCATAACTCAGGGTAGAGAGCTGGTATAAACTTCTCAAGCCAGGCCTCTCGGTCTTGACTTCCAAATTTTACTTTTAGTTCTTCATTAGTTGTGAGGTCTATGAGTTCTTCTTCTAAATTTGATGATTCTGTTTTATATGTATTTGCCGAAGGTTGTAAAACCCATCTCGGTTATATTCATGTTTAAAATCTCAATAAATCTTCTCAATAAAATAATCGCTAATGTAATCGCTCAATAAAATCAGTATGAAGAGCATTCAAATATCGGCAACAGTAAATCTTCCTGATTTGCAGAGACCGCTGCTAATGTAAAAAAATCGCTGTATTAACCTCTATCTGAATTTCACTTGAACATAAGAAGTTTTATCACAAAAGAAGCTATGGCATTTTTTGTTTTAAGTAAATTTAATTCCTCATCTTGCAATTATAAATTGATTTCATTGAATATTTTAAACAGGTCTGTCAAATAAGCAATGTCATTTTTTAATATTATCAGGTTTTCGCGCAATTTTTCATCTCTATTTTCAAGAAAGTTCAGTATTGAGTCAAATAGATTTTTAAAAAAATGATTCAGACAGATACCTTTAATGAGCCAACGAACATCTGTGTGCAAGAGCAAGCGATTGTAATCTTCATCATTTTCACTATTGAGTTGACCAAATAATCGATGCAATGGCGAGCGATAGCGAGAATCCTGTTGGTGACTCTGTACAGCTTATTATACATTTGTATTTGTGATTATTGTTCATTTTCTTAGATTAAAATGCCCCACCAGTGGCCGAGAGGTTCTGACCTGAAACTGGTAGACGGTATGTGCTGGGTTCGAACCCAATCGCGACCGTCGGCCTAACCGTTCTGAGTTTTCGTGGTTTTCTTCGAACCTTGCGTAAATACGGGTTAGGTTTACTTAGAAAGACCCCCACAAAGGGCACTCACTCCTGGTTCTGTATCCCTAGTGTAGATAATCGGGATCCATTCTTCTTTTTACCTAATTGTTACTGAGAGGAATTTTTTTAATGATATATGACGGTGTTTTGTGATGAAGAACAGTTATTATTACCTCTTTGAATGCCGGCAAGATTAATTCCTCGTCAATTGTGTATGTTTTTTTTTGCTTTTGCAATTAACAATGCAATCTTATATGAAGCTCGTAGTCCGTCATCTTCTTGTAAAGAGGACAACTCAAAAAATATTGATACAGTTCGTTGTTTTAAATATCTCTTTTCCAGGCCTTGGAAATAAGATAAATCCTTGCCCTTTTTATCAGCATGCATTTTATTCAAATGCTCTTCATGGCTTCATTTGAAAAAAACATTTTGGCAAATTAAACACACAGGTAATGATTAGTTTGTTGGAGAATGTGTAAAACCATATTTCAAATATTCAATACTACACTATATTGCCATTGATTATTGAACACTTGCGATTTTAGACATTTTGTTAAATATCTAGAAAAATACATGAGAAATCATCTCGAAATTCTTAGTGTATAAATATAATAGTATAAGTCATGCATCTCCGTGAAGATTTTTTCCCGAAACTCCATAGGGGACCGTCAACAAATTAAAAAAGAATGAATATCTTTTGAATAACCCTGTCAAAACTAATGTAGCAAAAGCGCTCAAACTCTAGATTATGATTGAATGCCTTATTGTAATATACCTTGTTCATTTTTAAGCAAATAGCATGCATACTCGAAGAGTAATTAAGGTTTTTATAAAAATGGTCCCAAATTTTTCCAAGTTTTGCCCTTATAATTTTCAGATTTCTTAATATAAAATATTTTTTTCAGAAAATGTGACAAACAACATTGCACACAGTACCCTGTAATCAGAATTAAAAAATAAATAAAAATTGTATGAAAAATGAGCAGGTTTACTAAATAATTTTTTACTGTGCATGCGTCAAAGATATCAAAATTTCATTTGCATATTATGTTAGCTAAATATATAGAGCAACTTTTGTAAAAGTCTCAAAATCATAGCTTGAAAATTCTGAAAGTAATCGTCTATAGAAAAAGGACAAAATCCGTTGTTTCCAAAATGAAGCAAAAAAATGAGGGATTTTGTCCAAATGTAGTAGTACATCCCGTATTGTGTATTCTATATTGACACTAATCAATGAATATATGGATACAACCCCTCTTGTTTTTGCTTCATTTTGAGAATTACGGATTTTCAGCTTATTCAATTGACGACTATTTTCAGAATTTTCAAGTTATGATTTTGTGACTTGCACAACAGTTGCTCTATACATTTAGCTAACATAATATGCAAATGAAATTTTGATATCGTTGACGCATGCGCAGTAAAAAATTATTTAGTAAACCAACTCATTTTGTATACAATTTTCATTATCTTTTAATTCTGATTACAGGGTACTGTGTGCAGTGTTTTTTGTCATATTTTCTGAAAAAAATATTATTTTATATTAAGAACTCTGAAAATTATAAGGAAAAAAATTGGAAAAATTTGGGACCATTTTTATAAAAACCTTAATTACTCTGCAAGTATGCATGCTATTTGCATAAAAACGAACAAGGTGTATTACAATAAGGCATTCAATCATAATAGAGAGTTTGAACGCTTTTGCTACATTAGTTTTGACAGGGTTATTCAAAAGATATACATTATTTTTTATTTTGTTGACGGTCCCCTATGGAGTTTCGGTAAAAAATCTTCACGGAGATGTATGACTTATACTATTATATGTATACACTAAGAGTTTTGAGATGATTCCTCATGTATTTTTCTAGATATTTAACAAAATGTCTAAAATCGCAAGTGTCCAATAATCAATGGCAATATAGTGTATGCTGCTGGCATTTCTTCTTTGATTCAGACATTTTGAAATACGAAATTTGCACAGTTTAAGTTTAAATAGTTGCAATTTGCAACATATTTATAAATAAGTATAAAAAAAAATAAAGGCTATTATGTCTTTTATAGCTTTCACCCAGAATAACCGAATTTCTTGAGTAGGTTCAAACTGTAGTTTCATTTCGAAATCTCTATCCAGGCAAAGTCGACATATTCTTACTTTTTTCGAAATATCGGTTTTTAAAAGATAATTCTACTTATTAAACTCTTAACGAATCAACTGTAGAAAATTCTGCATTAGTGATATTGATAAGATTCTGATATATGCGTTTGTATTGTTTCTAAATCACAATGTTAAATTACATTTTTATTTAATTAAACGCGACAAAATCAAATTGTTCGTCACTGCGAGATTAAAGAAATAGCTTGCAGAGCATAAGCTTTCGCGATCCTAATAGCATCCAAATGACTACAAGAGGGGGGACAAAGCATATCATTGTTTCAAATGGAAAATTCTCCTACAAACTGTGACAGATGAAAGCAGATCACAGTTCTAGGCTCGTTTTCATAGATTTTCATGTAAAGCTATATTTAAGATTTTTATCTTGTGCCCGGGCAACTAGTTTCATTATATTGATTTCTTAAAATAGGTAGGTACGTCATGACCGCCCCCCTTGACTGTCTCAACGCCCCCCATTTTCCTCTAGATCCGTCACCGCCCCCCTGGAAGGCTCCAGCGCCCACTGGGGGGCGGTACCGCCCCCGTTGGGAACCTATGATCTAGAGTGAAGCTCATTTTTTTGCTTCTCTTTATGGGAAAATTTATCGGAATTGATTTTAGTAACCTTTCTCATGACAGCATAATACTCCTGAAATTTCAGAGTATCATCACCGACATCGCAGTTTTAAGCATACTCTCACGTCAGCGTATCTGTAATTTCCGTGTGTCATCTCCGGCCTCGCTGTTCTGAGCTTTTTCATTTGATTATGACCAATGTTGATCCAACTTTCCTTTGAGAGCCTGATTGATCCAGCTATCTAAGAAGTTAAGGCATGTTTCCTTTGAGGCTTGAAGTTTACTGTATTCCAAGATTGTCACCGTAAGTTCAGCATTTTACCAGCTTCGATGCTAGTGGTTTTCGGTCATCAAAAATCGTAGCCGTAAGTTCAGTGTTTGAGAATCTCCGAGCATCAACATCCAAGGATTCCAACACATCACCTGTAAAAAAGCATAGAGTTGTCTTGTTTTTTAAGTAAATCAGTGGCCACTGGTTCTAATAGTCAATAAATAGTGAAAAATAATAAAAGAGTATTTGCTAATTATATTAGCCTTTTTTTGTCTACGAGCATCACGGGTGAGTTTATTTTTTATTTTTAGGATCTCTCGGCTTTACAACGCAACTTTCTCACTATACTTACGCGTGCTGCTGGTTGTGTTTGGGGGATTTGCACTGCGGCAGTATGATTTATGGGCTAACTTGTTGGTTTTAATAAGTTTCGCTGCACATATATTGCTGGGTTTGCGGTTCCACAAATACAGCATAGCAGTATTCATTTTCTGTTATACCTTCCAGTGCATGATTGAATTCTGTTTTATCATCACCATCATTGTCACTCTGATCTATAAGTAACTAAACATTTTCTATTTCATCTAGATTGTCATTCACTGTTTAAATTACTTTTGAATAAGATCAGGTTTAATTTCATTCCATGCTCTGATTATAATCTCACATACTATTTCTAGATTGACATAATGCATTTAGCTTCTTTTTTAAATGTTTTATAACTGTCTTATATCCACATATTGTTTATGACTTCAGTGTACCTTTGTTTGAAAGCCTATAAAAATCCTTATCAAAATGAATGACTTTAAAAGTACATTTCAGGCTCCTTTATAAAAGAAAGACTGGATGTACCTAAAAATAGAAAAATACAGCCTCAAAATCGTAGGTATGTGCTATATGCTGGATTTTATGGTAGCTGAAATTTGAAACATATTAAAGTTTATATAAAAATTAACATAAAAATATCATATTCAATTCTACTTCCTCATTTGCAGCAGTAAGTGGTTCTAGAGAAAATCATTAATATGATTTTCATCATTATCATTCAAATCATTAATATGATTTTCGTGGAAGTTTAATTCTTTCTTATATTATAATTTCAGGTTTTTGCTATATCTCCACCTCTTGTGAACAAAGTACTAACAAAAGTTGTTGAAGCTGTGGCAAAAGAATTAGCCAGATTATATGAATGCTTTGACACCTATGAAGGAAATGCTAATATACAGGTAACTTAACTTGACATTATCTCCATTCAGCCAGCTTTTAAAACTAAGAAAAAAAAAGTGAAAGGTCATTGCAGCTCTCCCTGCCTTTTGAAACTTCAACAATTCCTAAGCTGCTTCATGAACAAAAATAGGCTCAATTTTACTTGACTGCATGTGGAAAAGGATTATAATGCATTGGTAACTTTAGCTTAAAAGTGCCAACTGGCAAAGGGAAAGGCAGGTTAAAGTGTAGATACTAAAAATTTTTTTAACTGCTAACATATGGCGAAAATTGTCTGTATCACAAATTCAGCAGTGAGAAACCTTCATAAAGCTTGGTACGATTGACATTGTGATAAGTAAAACATATTTCTGGTACTTTTTCATTAACCAGGTGCCAGTGCATTTTATACTACATGTATGTATTTATAGTACGGACGCCCAATTATTACAAAAATATCATATTTTTTGTTGGATTTTGTAAAATGATAGAACTTTGCTAATTAAAGACAATATGGTATTAAATTGTATATGGCCAAATCTAATTATTGATGGTTTCTTACATTTTTAAGCCTAAAATGTAGGCAAGACAAAAATGGCCATTTCCCAAAACTAGTTGTGGTCAAAATAGATCACTATCTACTTTGTCTCAGCTTAAATTAAAAGTTATGCCATGTGCAATCTATAATACATTTCTTTCCATTACACTTATATCACATCTTTCTTTTTGTGAAGAAGGGAAAATTCTTAGAAAAATTACTTTTATCTTTTTGTATATGTTTTTTATGTCCTACTACTTGGCACACACTTTTAGACAATCATTCTAAAATACCTAATATTGGGGGCTCTTTACCTTCAGTAGCATACATCCTCGAACGTGTATGATTTTATGCAGGGTTCATACGCTTCAAGGACTTTCAAGCACCTTTTATGAGAATTTTCATAAAGTAATATTTTTATGAAATAATTATTTGAAATCCACACAACAATTTAATAATAAAAAAAATATTTAAAAGAAATAATTTTGAAATTTTCAACTAAAATTGATATTTTATGGTGTGTGCCATATAAAAATAATTAATACTATCTTTGACAATAAAGTTCGGTGAATGAATTCACAACGACCGATCTGGCAACACTGGGAAAACAAAACGCTGCACCTGCATAGAGGCAAGTGTTGACCATCTTCCCCCACCGTTGTTCAGTTGAGTGTCGTTTATGTTCTGTGTAAGACATGCTTTATTAAATGCTTGTTCAGTGTGTTGATTCTTAACTGAAAACAGGAAAATGAACGAACAAAAGATCAGTTTAAAGTTTGGTTTTAAGTTTTGCAAGACACCGAAAGAAATTCATGAGAGGTGGTGCAAATTGAACATCCACCATACTCGCCAGATCTCAATCCTTCAGACTTATTCCTATTTTCACGACTCAAACTCTCTTTGAAAGAGATTTGACCCTATTGCTGATATCCAACGAAATGTGACGAAGCTTTAAAACTCCATCCCAAAAGAAAACTTCTTGCGAATTTTTCAGGATATGTATAGCAGATGTCAGTGGTGCATAGTTATGGGAGATGACTATTTCGAAGGATGGTACGGTAACTTTCATTAGTATTTCATGTACATTAATGTTACAGGACTATTCACCGAACTTTATTGTCAGAGGTAGTATTTTAAATACAGAGACTCCATCAAATCCACAACCCTAAAATCTGCACATAATTTATAGATGTAAACAATGAAACATTCAGTTCAGATATAGGGACAGAATTTGACTTTTTTAGTTTTATATCAATTCCATACATATTTTAATTTGTAATTTTTATTAATATTATTAATTTTATGTGTTTTCATGATGGAAGATTAAATTTATTTCTGAAAAAATTTAAGATATTGCTGATATCACTGGTAATCACAATCTTCTTTCCAAATATATTTAAGTATTAATCAAGCATTTTTGGTTATTTGGCTAAACCTGAAATAATATTTACTTACTTTATGATTTTGATTTTAATTAGTAATGTATCTTTATGAGATAATTTTTACTAAATAATTTAGGAAAAATACATTTAATCTTTATAATGAATATTTAATCATACGTTATTGATTATAAACTTGTCCTTCGCTTTTAGTTTTTTAATTATTTTAAAAATTGTCTACATTTTTATTATTTTAGTTTATTGCTTATTTTAATATTTTATTATAATGTAAGCATGAATTACAATTTTGATTGTATTATTAATTACACTCAAATTACTGTTTAAAAAATGTAAACAAAGCAATGACCAGTAATTCGCAAAATTCTAAAATCTGCAAAACTTCTGGTCCCAAGCTGTGTGGATTTGAGGGTATCTACTGTATTGTATTGATATATTTTATAACTAAATGAGCTTAAATTAATTAATTTTATCTGCTTAACACTCTTCATCTTTTTTATATTACAATAGACTCCCTCAAACCCACACACCTTGGGACCAGAGGTTTTGCAGATTGTAGAATTTTGCGGATTTTTGGCCATTGTTTTGTTTACATTTTTTTTCTCAATTTTGTAGGGGTTTTTTTTTTTAAAAATCTTTCTGAGCAATTCTAATTTTCTGCCTTCAGCTCCTATATTTCCTTCTGAATAAGAAGAAAAAAAGTGATTTTTTTTTTATCAAAAAGTTTTTTTGTGTTCTTAGTAGGTTTCAATTAATATTCTAATAAAACTGTGTTATTTTCATGTAGTAAATGAAATATTTTTTATCTATAGCACTTTTTCTGGTTTATTTTTTTCTTTACCGATAGATAGTACTGTATTATATAAATAAAATTCTTGGTACCGTAAAATGGGTTGAATAGGAATGAAGCTTCCCAGTCATACAAATAAATTCATTATAAATATATGTGATAATATTTTTAGTTGACAATTTTTTTCTAAGAAGGTAATATCATTAAGATTTGGGAAATTCAGTTTTGCTTTGTTAGCACCACTACTGGGGTATATAAAAAAACTGCAAGTGGATCCTCAAAAACCTCATATTTTCAACGTCTTCAAAACTTTGTATGTAACTGCAATATTTTTCGTATTCTAAACTTAAGGATGGAGATTTTTAATTAATGATAGACCTGTAAACAATATGCTACATTAAATTTTGTTTATTTCTAAACTACATAATGAAAAAGTGAAAAATTGCTTGTAACATCAGAAGTTTAAGATTTATGGGGTGAATCGGAACACGTTTACTCTCATGGTTTATTTTTCTATACAGTACCGTATTTTCCTGCATATAATCCGCAGATTATCTGCTAAAAAACCTCAAAAATTTCAAGTGTGGATTATCTGCCAGTGCAGATAATCTGATGAAAATTTTTTTCAAGCAGTACTGATTTCCCATTTCTACCGGCAATTAAAATGTAAACATATCAAATGATTGTCTGTTTGGGAAACCACTGGCGGGTCTGCTGGTGATTGGTTCACATATGACGTGTACGTTCTAGTGGGAGTGGCCTCCGATTTTTAACGAATATTCGTCTAGTCTTTTAGCAACATGCTTCTATGAAGAATACAGAGTTTCTCAGCTCATCTTGATCAAAAACTGCAATCTAATCATTTGTTAGCTGAATCTTCTTGTATTTGTCACGTGGAAAAAGAAAATGCGTAAGTTGCACAGCTGCATGATGAATTTAGCTGGATGTAATAGAAAAGGCAAAAAAAGTTTCAATAGATCGAATATGATCGATTGCCATAATCGAATGTTCGATTATGGCAAAGAAAAGTATTATTTACGAAATAAGAGTTTCTTATGTATTATTATATACTGTAAATTATTATTATTAAATGATATTTTTACCTACTAGTATTAAAAAATTCTCAAACATTATTGGTTCTAGATCGAATGTAATCGATCACCATAATCGAATTTCTGTTATGGCAGAAGAACAAGCAAAAATTATTAAACTATTGTCAAATATTATTGATACCATCGATTATTATTTTAACTTGCAGTTATCCTATAATTTTTTATTTTATTTACAATTATCATTTAAATAGGTCAACTAAATCAATAGAAACTTTATTTATTAGTATTTTGGAATGTTGAAAACAATGAGCACCGTATAATCCGCGGATTATATGCCGCTGCGGATTATCTGCTGAAATTTTTTTTAAAGGCTAAAATTTACGGCCGCGGATTATACGCAGGAAAATATGGTAATAGTTTCAGGTAAAATCTGAAAACATATGTATGAATATGTACTGTAACAATATTTAGTTTGTTGCAATTACCTGAAGAGTTTAAAGGTGCCTAGAAATTACTTACAAGGAAGATGGGCATACTCAGATTTTTTTGAAAAAAGTACTAATTAAGCTACTTATGTATGTAATAAAGGATCAATGAAAATTAGCAGCGGAATTGCAGAGGAAAACATGTAAGAAAATAAAATACTTTCGAATATTTGGCGTGAAAAGACGAAAGTGTCACACGATTTGGTGAGCAGCGCTTTTCCCCGCCAAAGGCAAACGATTTTAATGCAACTGAAAACTTTTGGAGTTTTAGAATCCGTGTAAATGGTGTTTGATGAATTTAAACATAAACAATGAGAGAGTTTAATATATTTTATACATATATATATATTAAAGTGTATATGTATATATTACTTGTTGCTATAGTTATTTAATTTATCTCTGGAAAAAATATTTTCGTGCATAAAAAAATTCTTATTCAGTAAAATTATTTTTATACATTTAAGCGTATTCAAAAATAAAAGGTTTCCATAGTAACAAAATTGAATTGAATGCTCAACTGAACTTTGAACTTGAAACAATTTTAATTAATTTAAATTTGAATTTCGTTTCAAATCTCAAATTTTGATGGTTAAATTTGAATTAAATACATATAAATATCAGTATAATGAAATTGTATTTAAAACAAACTAAAACTGACAAAAACAAAGATATTTAATTTATCTAAACACGTTGAACATGAAACTTTTTTTCTTTAAATAGCATTTGAAATAAAAAACAAACAAACATTTTTTGAAATTGCTTTTCATCGCCAACCGATGATAAATCGCCAAATAACAAAATTTTCATTATTTTTTTACAGGCAAGGAAAGGAGGTTCCGCCGAAATTTTTTTTATAAACGTATGTATTCTCATGAGAAGAA
The DNA here is from genome assembly GCA_964019185.1 of Maratus speculifer. Classification (NCBI taxonomy): domain Eukaryota; kingdom Metazoa; phylum Arthropoda; class Arachnida; order Araneae; family Salticidae; genus Maratus; species Maratus speculifer. Next base: position 414,276,624 of record OZ025294.1, read on the forward strand.
CATTCTGTAATTTTTTCAGATTTTTTGGAGTATGCCCGTATGGAGACCTTCCTTGTTAGTTAAGCAAAAAAAGTCAACCCCCAATCCAACAGACATGGAACACACAATAGAAAAACTTAAAAATGAAAAATTACACAGAATTATTCTCTGATAACCACAACATTACACAAATATCTTAAAATGAAAAACCAATTAAAAAAGAGAGGGATGCAAACAGTACTAAGGGCTAGGGATGAGGCCGTACTAGAGATTGTATTAATACATGCAGCGATTGGAGTTACTCAATAGTTTCACTTACTCAATGCTTCTAATAAAGGATAACTTAGAAAAGGGCTGAATTTGTATTAAATTCCATCTTCTGCAATTTGAATACAATTTCTTAGAATAAATTTTAATTTTTCTTGAGTTCAAAGGTGTTTTGTAATTTTTGAAAAGTCATACTCTTACTTGTATATAAAAAAAGGCTTGGTTTGATAGTAACTACATGTTCTTATTCCTCCCTTATCATTATTGCCTGTTTTTATTAACCCTACTAAAATTTGAATTGGAATAAATAAAGATTTTAACATTTGTTCTGATTCACCCCTATCTGCAAGGTGAATTGGAACACCATTAAAAAATAAAAAATATACACATAAACAGTAAAAAATGTTATGTTTTTGCTTAAAAAGTAAAGACCAAAACAAAACCGAAGATTCCAGTAAAAAAATAAAATAAATTAAAAATCAGTAGGTGCTTTTTTTTAAACGTTAAAGTTGAAAAGTGTTCCGATTCACCCCATTTTACAGTAGTTTGTTTTATTTTTTAAATAATTTTATTTTATTAACAAAAATATGTTTTCTAGGCTACCTTAAATGTCAGATCACTGGAAGATGCTGTGTCTGGTTATGCTAGACAATACAACAGTGGTGCCAGGTAATATGCTATAGCAGTTGTTAGTTATAAAATAAGTCAATAAAAAATTAAGACTTTCTCAAACATTTCATCAAATGTCAGGGAAAAAAGGGGCCATGAAAAAATTTTACAGAAATTTCTCGGTAGCGATATTTTCTTGTGTTAAACGATTTTTGTTTCATGTTGAAAGGGGAAAAAAAGCATTAAATTGCATATTGTACTGTCCAGATAGCTTTATCATTTCATCTTAACCAATTTCACGTTTTCATGTAAAACGTATTTCACACTGCAGTTCGAAAGTAAACATGCTATGTTTAGTTTGAAAAATTCTCACTAGATAACAGGACTTTTATTGACATGTGGAAGAAAACTTTGTTTATCAATTGTTTATTATGAAGTTGTGTTTTATCCTTATGATGCAGATTTGTGTTAATTTTATATTAGTTTTCTTTTTCCCTATTTGTCCTCTATACAGTAACATTAATATTTAGTAAGTAAATACATCAAGCAATTATATCAGTTTTTCCTGGTGGGCTTTTATTTATCTCATTGTTTCTAGTCGTTGGCTAGTGGATTTTATATGTATCAGAAACATGTTTTTGTTTTTTTCATTTTCACTTCTATTGGTGACTTTGTTTGCTGTAGGATTATGAATTAACCTACAAAATAAAAAAACAAATAAAATTGGTAGCCTAACAATTAATGGTGAATCTATAGAGAGGTGCATGTGCAAGATATTTGTATTTGTAAAATGTTGAAATAATCTGACAGCAGTACTTACAAAAGAACTTATTTGTAAACAAGTATATTTTAGCGCTCTTAATAAAAGTGAAATTTTTATTATAAAATTCTTGTAATTATGTGATATTATAATGACATCACTATTCTTCAAGGAATTAGCATAAATTATTATTTTATGTTCCTCTATATGTTGCTTACCAGAGTTTGTCTGGGAGGATATTTAATTCTAAACTTTTTTTTAAACTAACAAAGAAAAAAAGTTTTAAAGTAACTTTTTGCTGAAGCAACTTCTTATAAAGTACTATAAATATCTGTGTTATTTGTTATATGCAGTTTGTTATTAACAAAAATATTTATATTTAAACTCACTATGAGCATTGTTTGAAATAACATAAATGTTTAACATAGAACGTTTTCAAGCACTGAACATGCTATTGTGCAAAATTTCTCTACTATTTTTTTTTTTTTTTTTTTTTTTTTTTTTTTTTTTTTTTTAGAATAAATTTCTTAATGGAATCCATTAACTTACAATTTAAGTAAAAAGAAAAAAAAAAAAGTTGGAATATTTTGTGCTGAGAAAGAAATCAAATAAATTATACTCTTCTTATCCAAAATTCATATCATTTTATTGTTTCTTTTTAAATTTGATATAAAGTTATGTGTAGAAAATTTCTGAAGCTATACAGTGATTGTTAAGATTTGAAAAATAAAAAACTGAACATTTTAAAAATTTGAAAAAAAAGAAAAAAAAAACTGAGCACTTTTTTAAAAGAAGTTTTTTAGTTAAATCTTCCAGCAAAAATTTATTTTAATCAAAAACAAAATCCAATCAAAGCTTTACATTTTTGTTATTAATTGCATTATTTGTGGATTACATAATTAATATTATTAATTCTTATATATTTCAATATTTTTTGCAATTGTATTTATGCTGCTATTTAATTTGTCTGTCAAGATGCATTAAACTTAACAGTTCAAGCAAGAATCTGTTTGATTTTAGTATCTATTTTGTTGACACTTGTGTTGAGATAGAATGGGAGAAAAATTTATGCATCTCTTAAGAAAATACCGTTTAACATTTTTTGTACCATATTATATACTAGCAAAAGCCATGCTTTGTTTGGATTCGCCAAGCATTATTTTATAAAACAGATACTTGAAAGTAAAAATATTTTTTAATATTATTTTTGCATCTTTATTAAACAAAAACGTTATTTTATGTTTTGGCGCATTTTAATTTTTTATTTATGATGTAAGACTGGCATAATAAAATATCTTCAAAGCAAAATTTTACAAAATATTTTTAAATTTTCAACTAAAAGCTCTTTAAAGATGTTTTTACAATTTCCAGTAACCACTGGTGTTTTTTAAAGTTGTTTGAAATATGCATGTTTCCAATCTTTGTAATTAAAATCAAATAATCTTTGATAGCTATTTTAGAATAATATATTTGAAGAGAGCTTGAAGAAAGTTACTTCGTCAAAATCCTATTTTCTGAAAAAACATTTGAAATCTGCTCTCATTAATACTATGAATTTTTAAGTGTGAAACTTTTTTTTTCAAATTTCTTCGTTTTTATACATGTTAGCGTATCAGAATTTTTGATATGGTAGAATATTTTGTAAGGAAAATTTCTATTGAATGCTTAATTTTGAAGGATTTTCACTCTCGACAACGTTGCATACGTTTTTAAGCCAACTGGTGTCTATATATCCTCAATATCTACTACTGCTTCATCTAATGTTTAACCTTCGGATTTATGAATTGTAACAGCAAAAGCTAACTGCAGAAGAAATTCTTTCCTTGAGCAATTTATGCTTCCATTTTTCCAGAATTTAATTATTGGGGGAATTGGTACGCACCAATTCTTATAAGTTAAATTATTATAGTATTCAAATTTGCCCATGATTATTCCCGATATCTGGTCTGGTGGTTTATGATTTTCTTTATTACGTGCAACAAAGTCTAAAGTCTTGTTCAATAAACCTTTTTCGGTCCACAAATAAGAACGTACTTTAGATCCAAATGATAAAGTAAGAAATGGTTAAAGTCAATTTGTCGTTTCTGAATTGGCCAACTTTGCTTTAGTATATTTATAAAGAGCTTGAATCGAGGCAACAACTTCACGCTTCAATTTTTTTAATTTTTTATTTATATAACAAATTTCACAATTAATTTTATTTGTTTACAATTCTTTTGTTGCCACTTTACAAAAAAAAAATATCCACAATGCAATTTTTTTTTAAATGTTTAAGTGTCATCTGTGCAAACGATTTTGCTGAATAATGAAAACATATTTTATTTATTAAATTAATCATGATTCTATCTATAATTATTTACTCCATGATTTATATTTTTTTCTGAAAATATACGCGTTTCATTTTTTATTTATTTGCTGAAATGCGTCCGTATTGGAAAAGCATGTAAAATAAATTAATTAAAATAATAAATTTTTTAATGTCTTACTGTAAAAAAAATTATATTGTGCAAATCTACAGATCATAATTTATTTTTGTGTTTAATTTCAAATCAAAATACTGAATAGTTTTTTTGTAAGGCGTACGACAAAATGTAATTTGAGTGGACTAGTAGAGATTCGCTTCGCTCATCCTAATATTTTTTTTTTTTTTTTTTTTTTTTTAAGTGTCATTAATTTTATTCCACATTTTTTTCCTTCTTTCTTTTAGCAAATATTTTATGGTCTGCAGAGGAAAGTTGAAACCATTCCCGAATCCTAAAGATGCAGAGTAAGTAGCCTTGCATATGAATTATTTTCATCAAAATATTGAAATTTTAGATCAAAGCCTTAATGTTCTTTCTCAATTTTAGGTTAGTCAATGAACTCCTGAGGACATTTAAAAGCCACAATAATTTGTTATTAAAATGTTTCAAGGAAGAGGGCATTGTTACTGTGTAATATGGACTAGAATATATTATTTTTTTTGTAAAACAGAAATCCTGAAATGGGAACTGTACATATAAAGTCTAATAAACTGTTATTTATGAAAATGGTTTTATACTTCCTTTTCAAAAATTTTTCACATGGATTAACAGGGTTGCCACGCCACCTAGAGAACCGGGAAAACACAGGGAATTTTAAAATCCCCTCCCAAAACAGGAAAATCCAGGGAATTTTTTTAAAATCCTAAAAAATCGGGAAAACACAGGGAATTTTTTTTCCTACTATATCCAAACATAATTTTTTTTTTTTTAGCTTTCATTTTGAAAGCCAAATATTATCTTATATTGTTTAAGATAAAAAATAAACCAGTATTGTGTATCAAAGTTGTTCTATATTTTATGTATCCTGTATTTTAACATAAATATTAATTTAAATGCATAAAGTATGTAGCTTTTCCTCATTTCTTTTCTTTTTTATTTCTGCAATTTTTGTGATATTATGTTGAAGGTAATTGATTTATAGGTAAGATTCTTTAAATTATTAGATACAAAGTTTTAGATATTTTAACATTCATTTACAAATATTTCAAAGTATTTTCAAGGTTGCCACGCCACCTGGAGAACCTGGAAAATACAGGGAATTTTAAAATCCCCTCCCAAAACAGGGAAAATCCAGTGAATTTTTTAAAAATCCTAAAAAAATCTGGAAAACACAGGGAATTTTTTTTGCTACTATATCCAAATAAAGTCGCCAATTTGGGTAAACCGAGTTTTAATCCACTTCTTGACGGTGTCGCACTTATTTTTGTTCACTCAACATAGAATAAGCGTTTGCAATACAGGGAAAACACAGGGAATTTTTTTTCAAGATTAGAGTGGCAACCCTGATTAAGTCCTAAAGTAACATTGTTTAAATTGGATTTAATCAATTTTCTACTGTGCTCTTCATCTGAGGAAATTTATTAATATTCTAAAATTAATAATATCTAATTTATAGAAGTATATAAGCCTTATTTCTAAATTCTCTTAATATTTAACTTTTACCCTGTTTTTATAATATCTTAACATATTTGATTCCATAAATTTCCTTTAAATCAACATTAAAAAAAAAAAAAAAAAAAAAAATTCTAAAAGACATTAATCTGTCAAAACAATTCTTTTCCTAAAATCCCATTACTTAAAACTTATTATTTTATCTATTGCATAATATCATTGTATTTACATTCTAAAAAATCATTCAATTGCCCATTATTCCCTTCAAAAGGATGCTAGAAGCTAAATTGAATTTTTTAATTTTCTGAGCCATTGCTAGAATTCTTTCTTTTTTTCCATGGGGTAAGATTTTGCATTGGTTAAACTTATATTTCTAAATAATTCATTGGCAACTTAGAATTTGGTTTCTAAAATCCTATATTCTAGCGCAGGATATGACATGACCTTATTACATTAGCTTCGGAGTTATTTTTTCTTGTGTTAGTTAAACTCCTGTTAGCTGGTGTAGAAGTTTTTATCTGATGAAGTTTTTTGGTGATAATAACATCTTTTGCTTATAAAAGCTGCATCTTATGCCAATGTGAAGTTTAAACCAGCATGAGTGGAATTGTTTTACAGTGATGTGGAATATGAATAGATGTGATTTAAAATGTTCATTGCTTCTGTTTGATTTAAATGGGAACAATGCCAAAAGAAATTTATTTGTTGCTAAAAATAAAAAAATAAATAAAAACTTGCTAAATCTTTTATATTACAAAACTAAAAATGTGAGGTTGTGCATTATACAGAATTTCGTGTTGTATAAAACATATTTCACATAAGCATTAAACATTTCATATAAGCATATCCAAATATGTCTGAAATATATGAACATATAGTAAACTTTATACAGTGAAACCTCCAAATAAGGGACACCTATGGGACCGGAACTTTTGTCCCTTAAATAGAGGTGTCCCTTATTCGAAGTTTTTTATGTTATTTTTAATTAATCTCTCTGAAGGATATAGAAACAGCAAAGCATTAAACATGATGCGCCATAAATGACCCAAAGTGTATAAATTATGTTAATCAGACAAAAGGAAGAAAAGAGAATTAATCAATTAAAATTTTCCATTAATTACTAAATTATTAAATGATTTGTAGAATTATTGATTTGTATTTTTATGCAAACTGTGTACATGCAGCAAAAAGTATAAAAACATTTGAAAGAATTTTACTTGAAGTAGCAATCAAAAGTGATCGTTTTGCAAATTTCAATTTTTCAGTATAAAACTTTCATATGTTCATTTACCATACTTATAAATTTTAGTTCTTCATTACCAGCCGTATTCACCAAACAAGAAAAAAGTATTCAACTCTTTTGCATATTTTAAGGCAACAAATCTCTCAACTGCTCTACTTAGCAAGTGGGAAACGTTTTGGCGCATTTACAAATTCATTTTTTAATTGAAAGGTATAAAATTGGAATGCTTGACTATGGAAGCAATTTCCAATTGAGCTGTATTTTAAATTTTTTGGAAAATAAATTACCTGTAAAAACCTGTATAAGTGATTTTGATCACGTGACAAATATCTTTTTAACCCTTTTTTGAGTACTTATTTTTCTTTCCGATGGAAATTCGGTTCAAGAAGCCCACATTGATATTTTCTAAAAAATCTATTCCATTAAAAAAAAAAAAAAAAAAAAAAAAAGGTTGATTATATTTTTTCTGAACCACACTTGCTAGTTTCAGACATTTCTGGATAAAAATTAATTAAAACAATATGTCTTAAAAGTTGCCTTTATTGGATTTGAGAACAGCTTAAAAGCATATGTAAACTTCTTTATTTTACAATTTTCTTTTATTCTCCATTTTCAGAATCATCCTCACAATTTTCATCATTACTTTCAATGCGGATAAAAACACTAATGTTGAATCAGAATTGTGGGTAAATAAATGGCAGTTAATAGTGTCATATGCCTCTATATAAACATGACTGTCTGTCTGTTTGATAACTTCATAAAAATCTGTATTTTCATTTTCATCACAGACTATTTTATTATCTGAAATTCAAAAACCAGTCCTTTTAATCTCATTTTGAAGTGTCCCTTAAATCGAGTGTCCCTTATTCAGAGGATAATACATTACACATCCTATTCCAAGGGACCGGGACCGGAGTCCCTTAAATAGAGGTGTCCCTTATTTGGAGGTTTCACTGTATTACATTCCTTGTTACCAGGAATTGTGAAAATTATATATATCAGAGTTCCTATGGTTTAGGAAAAGCCTGAAAAAAAAAAAAAAAAGCCTGGGAATTCAAAATTTTAGGCAAATGTCAGGGAAATTTTTAAATATTTGATGCAGCCAGGAATATTTAAATAAAAGGAAGGAATTAAAAGGAATAAAATCATCAAAAAGAAATTAGAATCATGATTAATTGTAAATGTAATTTTTTTTTAATTAATTATTCATCCAATGTAAAATTTTGTATAAATTTGTGCAAATTCTATAAGAATAGCATTCTATGAAAAATAAGTAAAAATTGCAAAGTCATAATGCATATAAATTTTTGAGCATTTATCTAGATTAAACTTGTCCATTGTAGAGGGTTTTGCAGCAATATATAATCCAAAATTTTGTAGAGAGAAAAGTCAGGGAAATTTTTGAAATAAGGTCAGAGAATTTACCAGAATTGTGTAGGAACTCTATATATATATTACTTATATATATAATACATTACTTATTCGATACATTGTTAAATTTTCTAAATATGCCTGGACTAAATCATTTATTATATTACTCATTTTCAAAAATTTGTTTATAATGATAGCAGTTATTTCATTTTAAAAGTTCTGCATAATGGATTTAAAGTTGAATTAGTGTATCAAATTTAATCTTCTAGAGAATAATATTTCTCTTCTATGTTAAAATCCAGGAGCTTCTTTACTGAAAAATTAATTTACATCTAAGAAATTGTGTGCTATAGGGAGAATCACATTGTAAAGATCTTTTGTTTCATGTATAAATTTCTTAGACTGTTTTATAGTACTTTAAAAATCATTTTGAAAAAAAGATTAAATTGTTTTTAATGGGTTATGAGGAGAAAAATTCAACTGACTCTGAGTCTGTTCAGTTGTCCGTGTTAGTATAATAAAGAAGTTGTGCATTATCTCTTGTCTATCCTTGCTTTCTCATTGAAATATTTTTGCAGAATTGCTAAAAAACAGTATCTATGTCTTTCTATTATAGCTGTACACTGGTATTTTAAAAGAATAAAATTTTTTGGAGATTTCTGCGAGTGGTTGAATATAAATATCAAATTTTCTATTTTAAAAACTTTTGGGGAATTAAAAATCACAAAATGCTTTAATAGGATGATATTTAGAATTAATATTTGTTTCTATAAAAGAAGATATTTTTATAATGATAAAAATTATTCTTTAAACAATTTAAAAATATTATGAAAAATTTTCTGCTACATACTTTAGGTATTTGGGCAAGCTCAGACTCTGAACTCAAATTGTTGTGTTTGGACCATTGACGTCTAATAACTAGACTAAGAAATGGCAACTTTTCTTGAATCCAACATTACCTCCCCACCAGCACGTGATTTTGGGAGGAATGTGCGTCAAACTGGTTATTCTCTTTGCCGATCCCACCAGCCACCAAGACCTTTTTCGACTGTGTTACGTTTTTTTATTGCGAGAATGAAAGCAGAAAATTGCCAAGAAGGGATCATCGCCAAAAAAAACACCCTTTTGGCAAGGAAAACTCTCACCAAATCTGGGCCATTCTAGCTTCAAGTATTTCAGAAGAGAACAAAGAGATCCGTTATCTAGTTGTTATTTCTGATCTATGGTTTGGACTCAAAAGAAATCTCATCTTCAGCATATATACTCAGAGAGGCAGGACAACAGTCACAATCCTATCTGAAATCAGTATTTATCATGGGTAGAATTTAATCTGTTTTCATGATTTCATAAAGCAGGAGTTCAGAAAATGTCTTTACTCTCAACATTTTCCCTATTCCATATGAAAATTTCCCTAAAATTGTACAATGTATTATAAGCTTACATAAATTATCTTCACCATAATTCTTTTTTCCTATTTTCTCAGTTTATGCTTCAATATATATGGTATATTATTCTGAGATATATTTTGTACAGATCATCATACAGATCTCTTTATTTGTAGTTTTTTTTTTTTTTTTTTTTGACAATTATGTTATTCATTGTTGAAGTTGAAATCAAATGTATATTTTTCTGCAAAATTTTCCCAGATGGCTAAAATTTCTCCCGATCCTAGATCGCTGGATTAGCCATCAAGTCATCTCTGCTCAGGTCTATACTTCTGAAAATAAATACAGTAGAATCTTGATTATTCAATCTTTGTTTGACCAGAATGCTCTGTAAACCAATGTCAGTTTTCTGACTCTTTTTCTTTTACTTTCACAATTCTCGTTGCAATTTTTTTTCTGAACTTTTGGATGTTATTGAACTTTCTGATTGTATGCAAGTGCAACAAACATCAATTCTCCCACCTTTTGTCATTTTTTCAAAAACAAAAATTTTCACAGGTGCAGAAATTCAAAAGGAAAGAGGAGAATTGTATGTCATATTTTCACTATGCAAGTTTTTTTTTGTTTAAAAAATAATTTATTTATATGAATAATTTGAATTTAAACTATATGAATAATTTGAATTTAAACTTTATTTAGTAGTTTAAATAGTCATAATAGCGATTTGATGATGATATTGCATATTAACCTAGACCTACATCAGATAATTGAAATATCTGGATACATTCTCGATTATCCAAAGTAGGTTCGGTCCAAATTTTGAAATATAATCAAGGTTTTACTGTACTTTATATGATCCTCTAACTTGACAGATGATCCTAAAGATGTTTTTTATGCTTCTGAGTTAAGCTGTTACCAGAAATAAACGGTACAGGAAATGCATTATTTAATTATTAACAAGATTCTGTTAGCTGCCTCTTCAGATTATATTTATCAAATATATTCATTTAAATTTACATTAGTAACCAGCCAAGTTATTGATAGAGGATTATGCTCTACTGCCAAATTAGGTATTTTACTTATTTTTGAAATTAAATGTGGCCAAGGAAGTCAGTTTTAGATATGTTCTCAAATCTAAATTGCCTACTTTGACACTTTATTTATTTATTTATTTATTTATTTTTTCAAACACATTAAAAATGGCATGTGCTCTTATTCAAAAATTTACTAATCAAACTTCTTTTTTTCTTTTAGCATTTTAAACTAAATTTCCAGACACAAAACCAAGAAAAAAAAGAAAAGACAACTTGTAACTCAAGATAGAATTCTTTTTTGAAAAAAAAATTGTTTATTTACAAATTACTTCAAAAATCGTGTCTGCAAGTGTCATGCTTTTTCATTACAATATGAGTCAGTTAGCTTCATGTTGTTTAGTATTAAAAGTATTTTTTTGACAAAACCACTTTGAATAATTTCATGCATACGATTTTTCATACAAAATATTGCTAATAAGCAACATTTTGCTAAATTAATAGAAATAATTACAAGTTACCAAAAAATTGACTTTTATTTCGCATTTATTTACATACAAACATTTTTTTTTTTTAATATATAAATCATTTTCTTATAATTTCTACATCAGAAAATGTTTAAAAATTCAAAAAAGTAAGCTTGGAGACATGAATATATATATATACTGCAATTACACATGCACAGAAACACTTTGTTTTATTAATATAGAAAGCTGCTTTGATGTGTACATAACCATTTAATTTAAGATTTTAAGATGTTTATCTTATTCTACTCTCATGAGTACTTTACATACTGGAAAATAACCCCCCCCCCCCCATTATATTTTGCAAGCTGTACACATTCTGGGAAATTTATAAATTCCAAATATGTTTCCTCATCCTCTCACTTTTATCTATAACGCAAAAGTTTTATTTATAAGCATTAAATTATAAGCATAAAATTAAAATCATAAGCATCCCTTAAAATTCCCTGTCTGCTTAGGGGGACTTACTTTCAGTACTTTATAGTATAGAGCTATTCCTATGAATGAGATAATTTTAATTCATACCAAAATCAATCAAAAACTATTTTTAATTTAACAATTTATGGAACATTACAATCGATTTTGTATAAATAATATGCAAAATTTAATAGTTTTCAAAATACCTGCTACAGGTAAAAGAAAGAAGTGCTTTCATTATGATATTTATGATTCCATATTTATAAAGAATATTCTAAAATTCACCATTGTCTGAAACAAAATTTTTGATTTGTTCCAAGAATTTTAAATAAAATGAAAGACAAATAACCATCCATATTCTGAAGTGTGTTATTATGTGTATATTATGTGTTAGTGTCATAAATATAAAGTAATTGTGCAAAATTGAAGGAAATAAATTGATCCAACTGAAGCAGAGATGGTAAATAAAAACTACAAAATTATTTTTTAATGTTTCTTTTCATTAAACATGTTAACAACAACAATAATTTATTTCGGAGGAAAGTTTTTGTATGTATAGATTAATTATTTTGCAAATACCATTCCTTTTGATCTATTTCTGAATGCTGTTCTACATTTAGAGTCCATGTGAACTTTTATCTTTGTCCAGTCATCATCTGTGATATCAAAACAATGCATCAAATGACCTAATTAATAGAGGAAAAAAACAGTGTTATTAAACACAAACAGGATGCCACTGAATTTATTGGCCAAACTGTAAGCGATAGAAAAGTACAGATAAATAAGCAATTTTGAGCAACATGAGGTCAGAAATACAGAGAAAATGAAAACAAGTGCTTTATTGACATAACAATAAGTGTTCACATGTGCCACTACCAACATTGATACATATCTGGCAGCATCTAACATGTGTGATTAGTGTATCTTTTCAATGGTGCCAGATGGCACATTGATGAGACATTAGTTGACTTTGATGAGGACCTCGTTGCTAGACTTTGTCACCTGGAATCTTCCAAAAAAAAGTACACCAATTACTTGCTAGATGCCTCCAATGACACATTTGAGCACTTGCAGTAACTGTAATATGAATAAAATGTTCATTTCCTCTGCATTTCTTGTTTTCAACTAAACTTTTAATTTCTGACTCTACGTTGTTGTACCAAAATTGCTTCTCTGTGTATACTTTATCTTCCCTTACAGTTTAGTCCATTAATTCAGCGACACCCTGTATAAAAATGATCTAGATTTAATAGGTTTTTGTATAAAATTATTTACAGGGCCATTTGAATATTTCTGAAAATTTTGTAAAACTACAGGAGAAAAAAAAACTTTAATGCTAAATTCATTGACTATGAATATTTTTTCTTTAATCTATAAAGTGCCGATAGTAAATATATCCAAGTGCTGTATATCCAGTTAAAATCTGAACTTTTTGTGTTTATCAATGAGCATTTGTTTGCATTTTAAAGTGAAATTTGAATTATTTCCAGCCTAACTTTTAAATTTTACACCCTCTTTCTTTAATACAGATAAATTTTTGGATAAAGTACTGAGTCAATAAAATAAATCTTGATACTCAAGCTATACTCTCAATGCTCAGATGTTTTATTTTATTTTTTCCTGTTTTAAACAGAAGATGCATTCAAGAGTTTCTGTTATGCATTGGTCATGTGAAGTGGTGGCTCTTTCAGCTTAAAATGACTTTTTTTTTAGATTTGATAGTGGTTTGAAAAGAGTGCTTTATTATTATTGTTTTCAGTACAAAAAAGAAACTCTTCTGGTGCACATAAGGCAACGTAAAAAGTTTTCAATTGTTGAACAACCTCATGTTTTGACTTTATTAGAAAAAAATGGTCCTGTTAGTCATATAGCCTAGGACAAACTATATTTATGTCTTAAAAAAGGCAAGACCAATTTACCTTGTGGTAGTACACCAAAACAAAACATCTGTTCAAGTAGACCAAGAGACACTTCAGCCAGGTTCGATAACTTACTTAAATGTGAAATACTTAAAACCAACTATAACAATTGTAGAAGTAAAAAAGAAACATTCAGAAAGACTTGGAGCTACCAGCCCGAACAGTAGCTAAAAGAATTCGGCTTAATGATATCAAGAAAAAAATTAAAATCGGACAGCAGAAGATAGGAAAGAAGTAAAATTTTCTGATGAAAATGCTTTAAACTAATCAAAGGAACTCAGATGACAATGAGGTGACTTAAAAGTTCCTCACAACATGACACTAAGTTCACTGTAAATTGTTAAAACTGTAAAGCACCAAGATAGGACATGGTTTGGGGGTACTTTTAGAGGTGAAACAAGATAATATAATATAAAAAGATACCCTTTTTTTAAATGCCTATTGTAATAATTCTGGCCATAGAAGATCCATTCTCTTAAAGATGTGTATAAAGTACAATAATACTTATCCATGAAAGAGAGAAAAAATAAACCAAATTTTTTGTATGTATAATTATATATATTATTATTACTATTATAATTATATATATATTTAGATTTTAAAATAAGGATATTTAACCCTACTCCTACAGCTTACCTGTGGGTTGCCATCTTATTTCAAATTTTAAGAACAAAAAGTTTTTAGTGAAATTTAAAAATTTCTTAAGTGTCTTATTAGAACAAATATACAGCTGCCAACATTTTAGCATTTTTATGTCTATTAAATAAATTAATTTTAAATGAAAAAACTTATTTCATAGAATATTTCTTATTTCTTGGTGACAATTATTAACCTTTACATGGGGGCTGCAGACAGCATCTATCCTAAAATGTAAATAAACCTGAACAAATGCTGTCCGAGCTCTCATGTAAAGGTTAAACAAAATTTCTAGTTAAAAATGTTTATTTAATTTTTTTGAAAGTGTAAAATTTGCTAGCTTTGCCAAATCATTTCTTTGTCATTTTATGATTTAAAATTCAAGGAATATAGAAAAAAAAAACTTTGTACAGATAATTTTTATCCAAATCAACTCAAATATGAAGTGAATTGGCTATTTTTGTGCCGTAAAAAGCTATAACTTTTTGAGAACACCACAGTACTACTTTATGCTAACTAACTACATATGGCATATGTATACATGATGGTCTCATAATTGTACATTATTGAATGTGGGCCTTTACGCATAATTTAAAATAATATAAATTTGTTGAATGATTACTTTTAAAGTCACATACATATTTGCTTAAAATTTAAACATCTGTACGTAAAAGAGAAATCAGCCACTGATGTATAAATATTTTCAGTTGTTTCTGAAGTTGAGAGGCCCACAGTATTTAAAAATTTGTAAAATTAGAAAAAAAAAATGTATCTTCTCTTATCATTGTATAAGAAACATTAATTATTAAATACATACAATTTAGTAATTAAAATGAAATTTAACAGCATTTAATTACAAATAAATACTATAACTAATATACATAAATTCTTCAGTAATAAAATAAAAATATCAAATGACTGTTGCTAGAAAAACTGGAAAGTCTTGTTATATTAAACTCTTGATCTAACTGGTTATGCTATTGGATATAAAAATAATTCTGCAAGAATGGTTACATAATGATTTTTCTGTCATTATAATAAGAAGGTTGTAATGAAAAATAATCATTTCATCAAGTGTTTTCTGTATTAAAAAGTTTTATGTTATCAGGTAGATTGTAAATCCATCCTTATGTGAAAACCTCAAGTAAGTAGTATTGTATTGTCTTTCCTTGTACGTTTGGTTGATCTGACTTTGATTTTAACAAATAAATCTTTATTCTTGTTCATGCAGTTATAGATTTAAATTTGTTAAATTACTGCTGTTTTATTATAAATATACACTAAAATGAAAGGGAAAAAAAATTAATTACCTATTCTGGATTTCTAAATAAATTATTTTCTTAAGTTTTGAAAATATTACATTTTCTTCAGAAATTTTTTAGATTATTGAATGTAAAAAAAAAAAAAAAAAAAAAAAATCTACATGAATGATTATGTAATAGATTTTTCTGCCATTCAACAAGAAAGCTGTTATAACGTATAATCATTACATCAAGCGTCTACTGTACTAAAAAGTTTTTTACCAGGAAAATAGTAAATCCTCATCCTTATGTGAAAACCTCAGGTTTGCAGAACACATTATACACAATTTCAAGAATATTAGTAAATCAGAGAGCAAGCAGAAAAAAATTAACGACGAAACTCCATCCTTATATGAATTGATCATGTTAAACAAAAATGTGTAATATTATTCTTCTCTCAGATTAGTAACTGTCAATGAAAACTATAGATTTCAAATAAGAATCTTGATAAAATAAAGAAAAGTTGTTAAATACTGTCTCAAAAGTTTAAGCACAAGCATAGAATGTCCATTTTCAAAGAATTATAAAAAACTAGAATGAATAACATTTTTTATTAGCAGATTTCACAACATTTCTTAAATAAATGATATCAAACAGCCCCAAAAATTTTATGTGAAATGTGTTTTTAGCCTGTTTAGTGCCCATTTAGTTAATTTAGTGGTTTTTAGCCCAGTTCATTCTTGCCTGTTTGTGATGTAATTTGAGAGATGGTTTGTGTACCATTTTCTTTAGTATGATATAATGACATTCTCTAATACATCTATGTAAAGTGTCTTTGGACACCTGTACATTGAAACTATTTTTAATTTGCCGTATGGACATATTTTGCCTAAATACCAATCTCCGTATTCTCTAATCATTCTGAACACTTGTCATATGTGATTGCCCACATCTTGGTTTCCCTTTAAACTTACCATTTTATATAGAGTACTTTGATCGATTTAAAACTTTTACAATTTCAGAAGCAGTTTTATTTTGAAATTTCAATTTAAAAACTTTCAAAATCTCACATTCTGTGAATTCTTTACCTTTCAGGCATTTTTAAAAGGAGAGGAAATAATTTCTCCGTCTTTTATACTTTTATAAAAGTGCAACAGGATGCCAAACAACTAAATTACACACGACCAATTGCGTGTTTCTAAAAAAAATTTGCAGGAAAAGTGCTTTAAAAAATAAATCTCTATAAATAAAAGGAATTCCGAGGATAATTAATTAATTGAGGCACAGATAGCTCGTCTGCTAAGAAAATCGTCTGCTAAGAAAATCTTTTTTCATTTTGAACTTCTATAAATAAAAGGACAGATAGGCTCTCAAACAGTGAATCGTCGAATATAATTGAAGAACAAATGGAAGAACAAATGGAAGAACAAATGGAAGAACAAATGGAAGAACAAATGGAAGAACAAATGGAAGAACAGATGGAAGAACAGAAAGAAGAACAGATGGAAGAACAAATGGAAGACCTCTTCATTAACAATAAAAAAAGATATGCAAACGAAACCCCAGAACACCGAGAAGAAAGACTGGCGAAGAAAAGAGAGCAGAATAGAAAAAGAAGAGAAAATGAGACAGATTGAGAAATTGGTGGTGTCAGTGGGCGGTGGTGAGACAGTATGTATTATTCTATATAATGTTCTATATCCTTAATTATTTGGTAAGTAGTGGACAGACTGGAAAGCCAACCACATTAAAAAATGGGTGGGGCCTAATAGAGATCGCCTTCACGTGGTGGGTCCCGTCTTCGACTGAATGATCTCTCATTAATTATAATTTAAGAGTTTTCACTCCGATAACGGGCTATACCTAGTATTAAATAAAAATAAGTATATTTTTTTATTTTAATCACCGAAAATGGC
Source organism: Maratus speculifer (assembly GCA_964019185.1). Lineage (NCBI taxonomy): Eukaryota > Metazoa > Arthropoda > Arachnida > Araneae > Salticidae > Maratus > Maratus speculifer. The sequence continues at coordinate 414,293,836 of OZ025294.1, forward strand.
TTATTTTATTTTGACTAAATGATGAGTATTTATTATAAATTGGCATAAAATATTTTCTCTTTCAATTATTTTAAACCAGATTTGCAGAGTGCTTAAACTTTTGAGACAGACTATAGTATTATAAGCAACAAAAAGAAGAGAAAACAAATCTTACATCGTATTCCATAAATCAGAAGAGGATCTAACTGCTTTTTCTTGTGTTTACCTAATCCAGATATGTTGGAAGAGGCCTGGGTCTCCTTATCAAATAAATGATCTAAGAGAGTCAAAGCCATTTTAATGGGTGTTGTACATCTCTTATTTATCAGTTGCAGATCCCTAAGGGGAAGAAATAAAAAAAAATCAGTTTATGGGTCATTCATCAATTACTTCATGCTAACTTTGCAATTTCTTCATCAAAAAGTGACAAAAAATGAATATTTCAGGGACTAATTCTAATTTTAAATTTATGAAAGTTTATATGATAGCTTTGGATTCATTCAAATAACTGATATTAATTTCATTGTGTTGCATTCAATATTATAGCAGGAAGAGTTACAAAACAAACAATCAATCACTTTTTAATATAATAAAAATTTAATTAGTAATACACATTTTTTAATGAATTTTACTATCCTGCTTGCAAGTATTGCCTGCCTAATTCTTTTCAGATTTTAACTGTTTGTCAAACAACATGTTAACCCACCACCTCCATATGCAGAGCTGCCAACTACTACGCCTATTTAAATAAAAAAAACGTGTTTTGAATCAGAAAAATTATTTAGTAAAATACATCAGAAATTTATTTCATGGTATGTAGTTCTACATATTTCTTCATTTGTTAAGTGAAATTTCTAATTCGAAAGTATTTATTTGGCTGTAAAAAGGCGTAGAAGTTGGCAGCCATGCATATGTCACAATTTGTAGGCATTATCCTCTCTCTTGAAGTGTGATATAATTAATGGATAATCCTTAAATAGAAGTATTTTTAAGATTAAAATTGCTGATAAAGTAGTAATTGATAGAGGAATATTAATAAATTATTTTCTTTATGTTTCTAATTTCTATTTACAAATGAAAAATATTTAAAACTTAAAGCTTAATTCATTTTTATTGGACAGCTGAAATGAAACAAAGCTTTTAACTACACAAAATTTAAAACTAATTCAAAGAGAATTAAAACAAATTACAAAATACTGACTGAAAAAAAATCTTATTTTGGAAGTTATGAAAAGACCCATTATAAAATGCGTTCACAATAACAATAATATGTGATAGTAATGTAAATATAGTAAGATGACTTTCTAAAAAGTTATCTTTCCTAAAATAGTAAAATAAAGGAAATTCAAATGGTGATTATCAGAGTTTCTACATTTCATATGAAACAGGAAGGCCTCCATTTAATTATTCATTTGAAATATGATTTTTTCTTATGCTTTATTTCAATAGAATTAACAGATGCATACTACATGCTTGTTAAATAACTTACAGTGAAACTCGTTTAAGATACGAATCAAGGGACCGAGAGCATTTCGTATCTTAAGCGGGATCGTATCTTATCCGGATTTCATAGATTCTCGAGTGATAATGCATATAAAAACAGTGCACATTGTTATTAACGCATTTTAGCCATTTATAAGTCTTATTGTACCTATTTCTAACAAACTTTAAATATTCTAGAAAATTTGAGTTTAAGATACTGAACAAAAGGATAATTTCATTTTCTCCAAAATTTTATTCAATATCTGTTTGTACAGTAAAAAAATAAAATGCTTTTATGTACTACTTTCTGCCAAATTATAAATAAAAGACAATAAAATGAAAATTTTGTTAATCTTTAGAAAAAAAGTAACTAAAATACATTACATTTAAAGGGGAAGAATATCAAATTTTCATAATAAATTTTTGACAAACAAGCTAAATGTATGCAAGCAATAATAATTACATAGTAAAAAGCTTGATGTAGTTTAGTTTTAGTTTGTTGAGAAAAAAGAAGAAATTCATAAAAAGGGCAACCCTGAGGATGATACACAGTGATAAAAATAATGTAGTAAAAAGCAACTAGATAAAAGTTAAAAAAAAAAGCATAAAAAATATAGGCCGATTTCATCATCAGCTTTTTCATCCAATCAGGGAAAGGCGTGATAGTAAAAGAAATAAAAGTGGTACTTGTTTTTGTGTTTTGTTGAAAAAGAGGGAGCCAATCAGAATTCAGCCTGCAAAAGCAGCGAAAAAGAACATATTTGTGAAAGAAAAAGAAATATTTAAATAGCATTTTATGAAAAATAAATAAGATTTTACATATTCTATTCTAAAGACACGTGATGGACGGATTAATTAAGCACCAATTCGTATATTAAGCGGGTTTTTTGACATCAAGGGACCAATTTTCTTCGTATATTAAACGGGATCGTACTTTATGCGTACGTATATTAAGCGGGTAATTTTACACAAGTTTTATAGGCAGTTTTCAAGGGACCGAAGAAAATTCGTATATTAAGCGGGCGTATCTTAAACGAGTTTCACTGTATGTATTCTTTATACATCAGAGTGTTAGTAATAATGAATTTTGCTGTAACTTATGATTTTCAGCGAAATGTTCCAAAAGTATCTATACAATTAATTATTCTCATATAAATCTTTTCTATTTAAACTAATAAAATTGGTATACAATAAAGCCATCCAAGTTGTGTAAAAGAATTGAAAAAATATATACATGCTCTGATATATATTTCCCCTCTCCCCCCATTCTACGAATTAAGGACCTCCTACATGAAGCCTTGAAACAGCTATAAACTTATTCTCTAACTTCAATTTAGATCTATTTTAATGGTGTATCTTGTTTTTTGCTTGTTGTATACGTTTAGGGAAAAAATATTTAACAACTCTCGGGCAAAGATTTTGACTGCTGCGTTGAGTATACCTACAAAAAAAAATTGTGCATATAATTATATGTATATTTTATAATCCTTTTTTATTGGCATGTTCTATTGTATATTAGTTCTACTAGTTTAAATAGAAAAGTTTATTTAAATATTTATGTGACAATAATTATTAATTAGTTGCATAGATATTTTTTAAACATTTCACCGAAAATTATAAGCTACAATAAAATCATTTACATTCATTATTTTTCAGCATGAAAAAAAAAATAAATAAATAAATAAATTAAAAAAAAAAAAAAATCAGATTTTTTTTTTTTTTTTTTTTTTTTTTAGTTTAGATTTTTTTTAAATTTAAATATGATTATTTTTATTTTTTCTCAATGTTCAAATATTGAATAGTTACCAAGAGTTTTAGGCTACCAAAACAATTAAACCTCTAAATGCTAATTAACCTAAGTTTTTACACTTTAATTAATAGAATTATAATTATTGGGAGTAATTAGAGAAATTATAAAAGTTGTAAATTAGTAGTTTCATTAGTAGCATACAATAATGTTATAATAACTATGCAAAACTATATTAATACTAATATTTACATTTTTTTTTTTTATAATTAATAACTTCATATAATATCAAAGTGTTAACACTACTTAAAGTTAATTATTATTAAACTATTAACTCTGAAATTAGGAGCTTAATATATACTAGCCGCCCTTGGCGACCAGTTTGGTGTCCCTTAAAAGCATACTAAGCATTAAATCATATTGCTTTTATTCATAATTTATTTTAACTGCTCAATTTTTTTCCAAATTAGAAGATTCTGCTAAAGAATTATACGCACCACATTGGCACAATTCCAACAAAAAGACAAATATGTGCCTCATATGATGACCCGGCAATTGATATTTATTCTTTAATAAACTGCCTATTTACTTTTATTTTCTTTTTTTAAATGATACAAATTATTTTGCTCTATAATTATTAATTAAACTTTTTTTTAATAATAGAAAAGAGTTAAAAAATATTTATGTAACTGGTATTGAAAACTAAGTTTTCACCAAATTGGCATCAGAAAAAAAATTGCACCAATGTGGTGCATATATGACATATGTGTCAATAAATCAAGCTTTCGGTATTTTTATGCTAACTTGGCACATATATTGTACCCGTGGGGCAAAATATTATACCTGTGGCATTTTTTTTTCTGTTTCATTAATTTCATTTTAAATATATTTAATAATATAATCCTTTCACTCATTTCGTTTATAATAACATAACTTTAATTTGAAATTGAAATGTTTAAAATTCATGATTTTTATTTATTTTCTAAGTCAATAGAATAAAAAAACAAAACAAAAATAACGATATTTTGAAGCTCTATAATTGCAGCGAAAGAATAAAACATAAATAAACTCAATTTACAATGGCCTAGATATGTTTCATTTGGGCATTACCATTAAACAATTCACAAATAACCGCGATTTTTGTGCCACATACGTTAGCATAATATATATATACAGTAGACTCCCTCAAATCTGCACAGCTTGGGACCAGAGGTTTTGCGGATTTCTGGTCATTGCTTTGTTTACATTTTTTTTTAAGTAATTTGAATGTAATTAATAATGAAATCAAAGGTATAATGAATATGCTAAAATATTAAAATAAGTAATAAACTAAAATAATAAAAAATTAGATAGTTTTTAAAATGATAAAAATACTAAAAGCAAAGGTCAAATTAATAAATCAATAATATACAACTAAATATTCATTATAGAGATGGAATGTGTTTTTCCTAAATTATTCAATGAAACTTGCCTCATAAAGGTACATTACTAATTCACATCAAGATCATAAAATAATGAAGCTTTATTTCAGGTTTTTAGCCAGACTTGATAAGTATAAGAGCTTGATTAATACATAAATATATTTGATAAGATTATGATTACCAATGATATCAGCAATATCTTTATTTTTTCAGAAATAAATTATTCTTTCTTCATGAAAAATCATGAATTCAATAACATTAACAAAAATTACAAATTAAAAAATATATGGAACTGATATAAAACTAAAAAAGTCAAATTTTGCACCTACATCTGAACTGAATCATTGTTTACATCTGTAAAATATGTGTGGATTTTAGAGAGTTGCGGATTTTAGGAGTGCGGATTTGAGGGAGTCTAGTGTATATAGTTTTTTATGCTTTAATTACTAAATTTATAATTAATAATTTAGTATTCATTCTAGAAAAAAATAGAGAGAATGCTAGTTCCAAAAAACGATACTATTTCACACAAAAGGGTTTCAAGCGTTTAGTAATTCTATAAAAGAGAAAAAGTATATAGTATCTTAGTATGATAAATATTATTCTTCTATAGCTCCAGCATTTACTATAAATATATTATTGCAAAAATAGAATGAGAAAAGAACATTAAATGAATGAGAATGAAAATATGCCTATTTTATTCTTTTATTTGCAGAAATTTATTACACTGTGCTTATTTTATATAAAAGAATGGATAATTTGATTACTAAAAGGAAATTATGACATTGCAAATTATAACTGGACTTAAATACCATTTTTATATGAAATCCTTTCTAAGTTATATTAGATAAATCTAGAGTTTTTACAAATTCACAGTACTTCAAATTTATATAGCAATCAGGAATTGGAAATAATTATTTAAAGCTTTTTTTGTGTGCTTATTAATAAGTCAAATACCTATAGAAACTTTCCAAATTAAGTTCATCTTAGATTTTAGTACTTTTTATGTCATTTTAAACATTTAGAAAATTTTGATTTTAATCATGATTTAAATCAGTTGATTAAAATCGTTGACATCCTATTATTTACCTCAACTACATTTTTGACTAATTTCAAATCATTGAAAGATTTTTTTTTTTTTTAATATGACTAACATTTTTATATAAAAAGAGTGTATAAATCATTTAAAAATCACACAGTGTACATGTGTTAATTCTATCAAAATAAAAATAAAATAAAAAAATAAATCATATTTCAAGTGCATAATTCAAATGAAGGCCTTTTTATTTCTTATGAGCTATAGAAACCTTGATAACCACCATTTGAATTGCCTTTATTTTACTGTTCCAGGAAAAATAACATTTCAGCATTAATATTGCATACATTATTATTATTATTGTAAAAATGTTTTATAATGTGTCTTTTCATGAGTGTCAAAATAAGGAGAGTTAAAGGGAATTTTTAATCTGTATTTTCTAATTCTCTTTATGTTAGTTTTGAATTTTGTGCAGTTAAAAGTTTTTTATTTCCTTTCAGTTGTACAATACTATACTTTGATTCAGTAAGCAATACACAAAAACGAATTAAGCCTTAAGTTTAAAATATTTTTTATTTGGAAATGGAAGTTTATAGTCTGGAGACTGCTGACATTAAAAGCTCCCTCATTGCAAAATTGAAAGCATTTTATGAAAATTGACAGTAAAAAGTCAGACAAACAAAATGAGCAAAGTTTGACAAGCCAGAAGTAAGTTTAATTATTATTACCAACACTATTAACGACAGATGTGAAATAAAGTAGTTACCAATAAAACTTCAAAGCAAAATAAATGTATAATATTATCTTTATCAGTCTCTTTAAAATAGGTATAGCAGACTTCTCCAGAAGAATAAAGTATATTGTATCAATTTTCTAAAGAGCACAAAATTTCAAACAAAGAGTCAGAGTGGTTAATATTCACAATGATGACAAAACATTACAATTTTTTAATAATAATAAATTTAATTAAAATACTTTTGGCTTGTCAAATCTAGTCATATGTAGCTCATTTTGTTCAAATGACTTTTTACTATTGATTTACATAAAAAATTTTCAATGCTGCCATGACAGGACTTTTCATGTCCCCAGCTACCAGATGATTACAAACACAAAGAAAACAATTTTTCACGAAAGAGTATTTTAAGGTCCAATGCAAAAAAATTATTCAAAAATTTTAAAGACTAATAAGCATAAAAAATTATTGATTTTTATTTATTATTATTATTATTCTCAATTAATACAAGCCAGGAGATACATTACTTGCAGTGAAATCTTAAAACAAAATACATATTCAATCAATACATTATAGAAGATTAAAGAAACATCCATAAAAATAAAAGTAAAGGGATTTTTGTGGTTGCAAAATCATTATTGCATTTTATAAATGCATAAATAAATTTATAGTCTGGGTTTTATCTTACAAAAACTACAACATAAAGCATTTATAATTTATATATATATATATATATAAATTTCACAATAACAAACTGGAAGACAATAGAGGCACATTACTTACAATGAAAAACTTTTTAAAAATGACTATTCAACACAATAAATGATAAATTGTAAACAAACATCCATGAAAAAAGTAATTTTTGTAGTTGTTAAGATATTATTATTATTATTATATTCTAGAACTTAATAAGTAATTTTATGGCATAAAAATGATCACCTGGGTTTTATCTTGCACCTAACTCTCATTTCAGGATTGTTTTCAAATCCCAACCAAGAACCATTAGGAAAATCATCTGTTAAAAGGAAAATAAAGTTTGTCATTGATAATATAATTATTCCACTAAGACAATTATATTAAAAAAAAAGTATCCAAAAAATCCTAATGCAACTTTTGCATTCAATTTTCCTTGGGGTTGTTCATGCATTGCAAAACATGTAGAACAACTATCGTGTAATACCAGAGGTTTTTCTATTTCATATGAAAACAATGAAATACCTATAAAAATTATATCAATTGAAGACTGCTGAGCAACAAATCTCCTTTTATTAAATACATTTTATATTACAATGTATGTTTTTGACTTTGAAAAAAAAAAAACTATGATGACTGTCAATCTGATGACTATAATCTGTGAATCTGTAAACAAGATAACTGTGCTGATCAGAAAACGAACATATCTATGCATCATTTATCCAAATTAAAAGAAGAAACAAAGAGTATGAAACACTTTACAACTATTCTTAATCCATTCATACTCATACATAGACAGAAAATGGCAACACAGACAATCAGCTAATCGAGTTCATGGCTAAATTTCGAGAATGGGTTAAAATTTGATTCACACACTTAAACACAATAGATTTCCCAAGTCATATCTTGGTGAAAAACAACTGAAAACACAATTTTAGTGGTTTACTATTGTGTTTTCCTGCTCCCAGTCTTCTATGTTTTCATATCTTTGGCTGCAGAAAAACACAATGCAGTCAAACACCTACGAGTCAACTGCTAAAATCAGGTTTTCAGGTGTTTTCCACAAAGATATAGACCAACTGTGTTTTAATATACAAATCAAGTTTTAACTAAATCTGGAATTTTAGTCATGGACACAATGCCATTATTGTATGTGCTGCTGCCTCTCAGTCTAATAGGAATGTTTACAGATTATTTTCAGTCTGTAGAACTTATGTGGACTACATACTATGCAGACATTTAGTTAACTTAAAAATGCATATTACATCTGGAAATATAATTCTAGCTTTAATTGCTGATACTGTAACTGAAACATTTTGTCTGTCCTTTTAAATGAGCAAAAATATTTATGCATGCCATATTCTACAGAAAACATTTTCTAATGTACCTCAATAATGTATGCATATAAGTTTCATTATGTTTGAACAGTGCAGAATTATTGAAATATGCTGCAAACAATATTTCAAAGCAGACCATTATAAAACCAAATTCTTTTGAATGACCCTGTAAATGAGTGATAAATTTGTACACCACATTCTACAGAAAACATAATTTAGAGCATTTCATAAATACATATCACCTTTGCTGTATTTAAAATAAGTATAACATCTTTAAAACACATGGCGAATGATTTTTCCATCATTAACTATAATGTGACATGATTCTTTTGAGTGTTCCTGTACAAATACTACACAGTATATTTTCTATATCGACAGTGCTGTAATTGGAAAAAAATATTTGTGGGAACTCAACTTTTCATAGATTATTATGCTACCGGATTTTTGCTAACCCAAAAGCCAATTTGAAACATTTAACCATAAAAGCCGACTTAAAAAAAAAAAAAAAAAAATTAACAGTTATAATTATTATATTGAAGTTGTTTTGATTTCATTCAGTAAGATTAAGGCAACTGACGTCAGTTCAGAACCTCCGCCCTGTGAATACTAGGCATCAGCACCGATTTTTTTCAGCGCGTGTACGGTCTCTTAAGTTTTGGTATCAATATTTTTTTTAAAGATTTTTCGATTCATTTTTCTGAGATTAAAGAAGTCTAAGAAATCTTTAAAAAAAAAATACTGGAGTCAGAACTTAGGTCACCGCGCACACTTTAAAAAAAATCCATTTTCAGTATCCGTCATTTTAGTATCAGCACTCAGGTCTAGTATTCAAGGGGCAATGGCAGCACGACGGCTTCAAAGCATGTAATTAGTCGAAGTATTTTCTTGATAAGTGAAAACGCATCTCCTTAAAACTTAGCAAAAATTAACGTTTTCCTTGAAGAAAAAATAAATTGCGCTCGTACGTGATTTTTTTTTTCCAGTAACAAACTAAATATTTCTGGGAACGGCTCCCACGCGTTCCCGCCCAATTACAGCACTGTATATCGAACAAGGCATAGCAAACTTAAATAATGTACTTCAATTATTTGGAAATCTGAGCATATTTTTGAGAGTTAGAGCACAGACAAACCAAATCTTTAACACTTTTAAACTATGTTGGAAAGTGTTAAAACAAGAGCATACATTTATTGAGTTAGACTAGGCTAATAAAAACTGTTTCAAAATTATACAATATAAGTCAAAATATTACAATCAATCATTAAAAAAAATTATCTATTGCCATTTACCAATTTTTCATTTTATAAATTATTTTCAAGAATGCAATTTTTCATCAACGTAAAGCATAAAAATATTTTGTAATATAATGTAAAGTTAACATAAATGAAGAGCTCACTTAAAATAAATTAAACTAAGGGAAAAGTTACTATAATTGATGATTTATTGCTGCTTTGTTATTATTGTTACGAATTTTGTAAATAGTTAGTGTTTGTACTGTAAAATAATGTAAATAATCTTATTAAGCTCCATTCCTTTACTAATATTAGTTTTTGTTACATTGTCCCTGTTATCAAGCAAACTTGTCCATTATTTTCAGTGTATGTCTACGGCAGATTGGCGAAATAATAAAGATATCGCCAAGTTGGCGTCACTTTTGGTGACTAATTTTGGTCGCCAAATTTGGCGATATATCGCCAAGCTGGCGACAAACTTGGCGATGGTAACCCTTCCCTCTCAATGGTAACCCCCCTTTAGATATGCTGATACATTGTTTGTTCTTCCGTGGATTTTTCGAGATGGTTCTAGAAATTTCCCGCACATGCTGCGAGCCTATATAAGAAGAGAAGCGATGCGAGCTGTTGTTATTATTTACCAGTCAGTCATTGAGTGAACAAGGCGTAAGCAAGTTTGCTTGAGTTTCATCTATGTTGTTTTGAATGTTATTATAGACGTATAAAGAGTCTTTGGGGTCTAAAGCTGTAATTGTACGATAGATTTGAACAATTATTTTTGAATATCTAGAAATATTTGTGAGTTTCGAAGACTCTGTTGTTCTGAAGTTCTGTAAATAAATTGTTTTCTATTTTTCTATAAGCAAGAGTTTGAAGTTGTCTAACCATAAGATCAAAAGAACCCTATATACGCTGCAACATTATTAAGTTACATTTTTCTATGCACACTAATCCTATTTAATTCATGAAAATATATCAAGACTATTTTTTATGCATATTTATTTCAAACAATTAAAAATATATACCATTGTTCCTGCTTTATTCTGCTTAAAAATTTTTGAGACATACATAATCAATTCTGTTTTGAAAACATGCATTTTAATTTTGAACTAAGACCCCCCCCCCCCCCCCAAACTTTAATACATCTAGCTGAAGTAAAATATTACAGTCTTTGCTGAAATATAATTAACAAAGCACAATTTATTATGCTTTATTGCATTGTCTTTACTAAATAATATAAGAATTGAAAATAAATTACTAAAAATAAAAAACTCAAATATTCAAATTTTTAGCAAATTCAAATTTAGTTCAGAAATGAGCACAGTCAATGAAGAAAGGAAAAAAAAAGAAAAAAAAACCCATATATTTTAGTTATCAAATTACTACATTTAAAAAAAAAAAAAATGGAAATAACAACTAGATTGTAACAGTGTTTTAAAAAAATGCTTAGGAATTTGTCTTCATACTGAAATTGCACAAAATATTGAAATTTTTTACAAAAATACCTAGTTTTGGCATCATAATTGGATTTTTAAGTAAATTTTAATCTCGGGTAACAAAACAGGAAGTTATTCAGTCAATATTAGTTGACAGCTGAAAGTACTTCTTGATATACAAGTGTTGAGCAGAACAAATATCTTTTGTTCATCAAACTATATAATGAAAACTTATGGTCTTGATTTCCTTTTTAAATTTAAAATTCCCTGCCAGTGAAAGATTGCATACCCTTGCTTTCTCAACAAGCTGCTGCTGAAGCTTTAGAAATTTCCACTCAACTTTTGCAAAAAGAATTTCACTTTCAATAACAATTTTCAGTAAATTTAGGGGAGAGGGGGGTAGCATCAAGTCATGTTTTGAGTTTCTAGGAATTTTTAATCAACATTTTGCCTCAATGCAAGGATTGAAATTCTCTGAACTTAGGTTATATAATATAATGCAGCTGTCTAATAGTTTATGGAATTGGTAAAACAAGCTAATTTATTTTTTTTAGTGAACAATATATATGACTTGAGAGAGGTGTTACAAAAAATTAAAAACATTGACATGTTTCGGTTCTAATCTGATAAGAGCCATAATCATAACAAAACTAAAAATACAAATCGTCTCACATCAATACAAATGACATGCGACAATGAGATACAAAAACAACGCACAAAAACAAAATATCTTTGTTCTTGTCATTTGCATTGATGTAATTCTGGCTCTTATTAGATTAAAGCCAAAACACATCAATGTTATTTGATTTTAATTTTTTGTAACACCTTTCTCAAGAATATAAATTTTTCATTAAAATGTTTATATAAAGAAGTGAAGTTCTTAAAATCTTATGATTTAAAAATCAAATGGGTTTAAAAACTTTTTATCAAAGTTAGTTTATTTTGTAAAAAAAAAAAAAAATTCTTTATAAAATAAAATTTGAAAATAACCGAGTTAAATGTTGAAAAGTTCCTCATTTTTCATTTTGTAAATAATCAAATTTTGCGAATGTTAAAGAATTACTGTATATATATTTTATTCATTAAAGATAAAAGTTATAATAGAAGCTACTATAGAAAATGTTCATATTTTTAATAAAATGATATGTTAATTCTGTTTCATTTTAGATTTTGTGTTGAAATGTGTGTACCTTATAGGTTGCTGAAAATTATTTTTGAAGTTCAGTTTTGTGGGCTTTCATTATATTTCACATAAAATTTTTGTGGCTAGTGCAGGATTCTGATTACCCTTTGGTTAGTAACAAAACAGCAGGTGCAATGATGTAAGCAATTATGAATATTTTAAGTGATTAGATACATTGTAATTAAACATTTTTGCAAAATCTAAAATGATAAAATAATACTTACCTTTTGTGTTTAGAGTTATTGGTGTTATTCTTGAATAAAATGGAATAATTTGATTCTGCTTCGAAATACCCTCTACAGCAATCAAAAATAAGCTTTTTTAATCATCATAGTAGGAAACATAAATAAGGTATCTGAAAAAGGATGCCATTCTTACCTGTAAATCTGAAATAAATCAGATTGATAATTATTTGAAAAACAGAAAATTACAAACCAATTCAAAGGACAAATTAATAATTTGTTTGTAAATTATTTGATAAATGGACAATAAATTAAAATTGAAGGACTAAGATTTAAGCCAGAATTCACGCTCAAAATTCTAAAATCTCATCCAAGAAATTTCACCAATTTTGGAAAACTTGCTTAAAGTTTTCTGAATTGTCATTTGAATTTTTAGCATGAACAATGGGATCATTGACCAATTTCGTTAAATTATATAAATTTTTAAACTACTTCCAAAATTATACAAATTGATTATCATAATTATTTATTTTAAATAACAAAAAAATAAATAAATAAGTGAAACATTAATAAATATAAAGAGAAAGAATCAAATTAAAAATCATGAATTTGACATTTACAATCAGCAATTATTGGCATTTAATCTTATAACTAAGCAATAGTTTTTTAGCAGAGGAAATAATTAAGTAGTACCATAAAATCAAATATTGAATTAAAAAGACTCAATGATGTAACAAATATAATGTGTTTAATGTTAAATGAATGTGACATTTTTAATCATCCACTACTATGGCAGTTAATTTTACAGTTTGGCGACAGTTTTTTGATTGACAAGATAACCAAGTAGTATCAAATTTTTTCAAAAGTAAAATTTTAGTTAATTAAACTGAACACAATATTATTATTATTAATTTTTTTTTCATGTTTCTTCCATTCAGTTTAATTAGTCTTTATATGAATGATAGAAAATCACTTTATTATTACCCTGCGCCCACAAATAATAATTAAAAAACATATAATTTCTGAAAAAAAAAAATCTAAATATTTTTCATTTTGGTAAAAAATAAATAAAATAAATTATCATCAAATCTTTGAAATGAAAATCACATTTTTACAAGGTTCTTTTCTCATAACAAAAATGTGATTTCGTTTTTATTTATATATGTTTCTTTTTGCCATACATTTCTCTTATACAAATTAACTTATAATAAAAAATGCCATTCTGGTCATTCTATAACATTAAGCAGTCATATATGTTTTAGAAGTACTAAATAACAGCAATCAAATATACCATTCTTAGAAAAATTGATATTGTAGTTATTCACTTACTTATCTGCATTCACATTGTTGCAGAATGGGCTAGATTCAACAAATGATGAAAGCACATCTATTTTTCCTTCTAATTTCTCACTGTTTTCTGAAAGGATTTCAAGACTTTTCTCTATTTTAGAAATTTTCTCACTAATGACAGTGTTCATTGCTTCAAGAAGTTTCTAAAGAAAGAGAAGGGGATGAAAATTAAACTCAATAAAAATTTTCGTGTCTACATTTGCCTTGAAGCATGCATTTTTTATCTTTGTCTCATTTATCCTATTAATTTAATTTAGCATCTGTAAAATTCAGCAATCTTAATTTTTTTAGAAAAAGTAAACATTTATCTCTTAGTTGAAATCAAACAGTGATGCCAAGATGTGAATCAACATATGATTAAAGGAAAAATTTAAAAGAGGGATGCTAGATGGATTATAAAAAATTGTGATGCAGGGGTAGAAGTGACCAATTCATAAAATATAGGACATTTTTTGTGAAAAAAAAAGCAAATAGGACATTTAGAAAATAATGCTATTGGATTTAAAATACTTTTTTAGCGCATAATCTATGTTAGTTTATAAAGTTTCACTAATTAACATACAATATTAAAAAAATAGGTATGAAATTAATTTTTCTGTTGTCGTTCTTAAGTCTGCTTGGTGCAACAGAAATTTTCCAAACAATGTTAGATTTCAAGGAAAACTGATGTTTGAGAAAGGTTCACATGTGGGCCATTCTCTGCTGTAAACCATCTGCACTCCAATTTTTTTTTTTACTTGTATGTGTTTTTTATTTATGCTTTATTGAAGTATATAAGTTAAACCTTAAGAAATGACATAAAATGTTTGTTTAAGCTAATTTTTTTAATATGCTATCAAGTCTTGAAAGTCAGCATTATAATTTTTAAATTTTCTCATCATAATCAGTATATTTACATGTTTTTATTTAATTGATAAAATATGCTTGTATTTGAATTCTTTTTTTATTAAATATATTTACATAATGTTCTTATTTAAGAATAAAACAAAAAAATAAAATATCACAATAAAAATTTACAAAAAATGATGATTTATTAGAACAAAATGATGTGTCCCGTGCATAACACAAAAACATGATCTTTTTTATTTTTCTCATTTATTTTTTTACCAAAATCAAAACTGTTTTAAATTTACTTTGTTTTTGATAGTACTAATTTATACTATGAAGAAATTTTCTGAAAGTTTAAAATTAAGAGTATTATGAGCGAGCGTCTTTTCATGTCCCGTGCATAACACTTATTTTCCTAAAAATCTGGAAAGTCAAAAACTCCACGCGCATTTACAACTGTAGGTGGCTGAATTAATTTAATCACTTTGCTGATATTGTAGAAGACTTTACCTTCCCTTTTTTGCCATTTCTAAAACTTTCCAGCCTTTTCCATAGCAGAAACTTTAATATTGTTACCAATAACTAATGTCACTTCTCCAGCATATAAACATTCATCATACTTCACTACAACCCAGTTTCCTATAGAGAAACATTTACTGTATTATTTGGTGTGATATCAAGATTTTGTTTTATTGGTGTTATTGCATTAGCGAAAAATTCTAAACCAGAAGAAGGTAAACACGTTATACCATGATGACAGCATTTCATACCAAACATTTTGCCTTGCCACCAATTCCATCCACTACGCCTTTTCCGTGCGAAATTGCGAAATATTTCCAGTGGAAAGTTTTTTTAAATTTAGTGCTGAGTTCTTGTAGTAGTAAGGTCATGAATCGATTTTTAAACTCAGATGAAGGGCCATCTGTCCATAATATCTCTTCAAAATAATGATTTTCTCTTGCATTTGGCTGAATTTTCTCATAAATTTTTTCAATAAAAGCTCTCACAGTATTTTTCTCCTTCTCAGACGTATCAGAACATATTAAGTAAGTATCACATTTTCCATGTGAAAAAATTGCAGTTGTAAATAGAGTTATGCTTTTTCGTGACCAAAGTGCACTCTGGACTTCATCCTAGTATGAGCAACTATAGTTCATAGCAAAATCCATCTATAAGATCCTTGATTCAGGAGAATTTTTATCTCTTTGAAAATCTTGAAATTGGATTCTTTTAGTGTTTATGTGAGAACTGATTGCTGAAAATTTGTCCTGCATACAGTCTAAAACTTCCCCAATGCATGTCTCTTTTACTTGGCAATTTATTTTTGTGTCTTCATTTTTTCCCCATTTTTTCCAATAAACATGACTAGAAAGATCTTCCAATGCATTTTAAATTTTGTCCTTTGCAGCAAACGTTACAAATTCCCTGCCAACATTTAGAGTTCATTGAATCATCACACAGGGTTTCTTCCCAAAAAATTTTGAATCATATGGAATTTTTAATGCTTTTAGCATGAGAAAGAAGTTTTCACATACCATGCATTTGCATTGATCTTCAGGAGTCTGACGCATAAGAAAAACATTTTCTGGTCGTAATTTGCAAAATGTTGAAAAGCTGATTGCGCAGTTTCGATTTTCATCTTTAAAAATGGAATATGCTTCTTTCAGATATGTAGCGGTTAATAATAGTCTATATTATAATTATAGTAAATATTATGAATCATGTGATGGCTACATAATTAAAAATATTAGTAACAATAATAAAATAAAATGAAATGGATAACATTTACCCTTCAAAATGCTATCTGAATTATGTCAAGTAATATATAGTAATTTTTTTTCCATTAGGAAGGTAATTAACATATTAATTTCTTAAGTCTTTCTGATGAAATAAAGTAAGATTCAGACATGTCCCGTGCATAACATGAGCCATGTCCCGTGCATAACACAAATTAAATAAATTTTAAATTTTACTAAATAATGATTTTGAAAAAAAAATGGCGTAATAGGTTTCAGTCACTAATCAGCTGTTAAGAAAAAAATAAAATGGCAATATACAAGTTCTAACTTCACAGAGTTTATGACATATATAAGTCGAGGTAGAATTTTTCTTTTTTTCTGAGTCCCGTGCATAACAAGCATATTAAATAAGTTTTTGAGTATTTAAATTGTAATTATTGTTTTGTTTTCTACCTAAAATTTGAAAATAAGCTCTTCTGTTGAATTCAAATGCAAAAAGAAATTAATACATATCTTATTTCACTATTTTTATGTACTTCAAAGATCTGCAAATGTCCCGTGCATAACAGGAGAATGGCCCATGTGATAGATACCCTTACCTAATGAATTGTTAATAATGTGTACACATAAAGGTTTCAACACTAAGCCAATTTTTTTTATAGATTGTACTTCTCTATCCAAAATTTTAAAAGTTGATTTATTTACATTAGGACCATTTGATTCTAAGATGAGTAAATAATTCAGCTCCAAATTAAAGGCTTTATTAACATTCATTAAGCTGTTCTTTGGCAAAATTAGCACTAGCCACCAACCACAGGGCCAGTAAATGAGAAAAGTAGCTAGTGAAAAGCTGACTATCAGCGACCACTTTTTCATATGGAGAGAATAAAAATTTTTAGCATTTCATCAAGGATTCTACTTTTTTTTGTTCCAACATATTTATAGTAACAGGATATTCAGTTTTAGATTAATACTTATAAAATTTTTACTATTTAGTATTTTTAAATAAAAAAGTGGCCACTAGTTTAAAGAAAGTGGCCACTTAAAAAACTAGTCCTGCCAATCACTGGCCACTAATGAAATTTCCCAATTTTGCCCTTATACAGTTGCAGTTATATGACCAAAAGCTCACTTCCAATATATTTTTCAGTAATACCACCAATTTCCTCACTTCAATGCCTAGCAAAAATGTCCAAGTTCCAGTCATTTAATGTCTAGAGTGTATAATGAGAGTGTAAAAAGGGAATTTTTGCTTGAAATCATCACTAATTTGCTTTAAAATATATAAACCAAGGCTATGAGATATGGCATATAGATACTTTCTTTGAATTTAACTGTGTACCTTGTAGTAAAGGGAAATGTGCAAACATTTCGCAAAATAAATTTTGTATTCCATCTGATGACTGAAATAAATAATTAGGCCCATGAGAATTATTCACAGAATCTTTGAAATGAAGTGGATCTTCTCATCCTCATTTAAAATCCAAGTACTCAATCCTCTTTTTTTTTTCCAAACTCAAGCTTTTTCTGTCAATAGAATCCACAAAGCGTGATTGAAACTAGCTGTGTTGTGTAGTGTCTGAATTATCTTTGTGCTTCATTGTTTTGGCAAGCTGCATTAATTGTGAATAACTACTGTTACTGATGAAAATCGGACATGGTAATCATCTTTACTTTTCATACACCATTTGACAATTTTTTTCCGAAAAGGAAAATTTCATGAATCTATACACATTGCGTCATTACATTAATAAATGCAATAAATATGCCTTTTTTACATTAAAATAAATACAAACATGTACTGCAACTGAATACACGATAAGAGAAACCAAAATAATCACAATGAAACACAGAACCATGTTGAATGTTATAAATAACAAGTGAATAATGTTATGATTAATGTCATAACTAATAAATGGACACCAAAGCCAAGAAAATTAAGCAGTTTCCACAGACAACGAAGTTTAGTCTCCCTGGATACAAAGGCATGTTTAAAAATCCAGTGATCTCTCATAGATCACTGGATTCACCCTCCCTCTCGTTTGTAATTAACTGAAAGCATGAGCATTGTGTGCACGATTGAGCTATTGCTCTTGAATGTAAGTACAGAAAAAAAAAGAGAAACAACTGTAAATGTGAGCAGGTGATGATATTAATACCAAATACATGAAAAAATAAATAAATATAGGACATATTCAAATGTTATTTTTTAAATATAGGACAACTCTGACCCCTGGATGCGTAATTTTTCCATAAAGGTACACAAAAATTTAGTGTTGACCCTAAGCTGTTTTTCAAGGCACAGCATCCTCAACCCTTTTTTTTATTTCTTTTATGCACCTGGCAGCTCTTTTAAACTCATATGATGTGCCCAGCAGGCCTTTTTAATATTTCTTATGCATCCCATGGAATGCAATTGATCTCGGAAAAATCATGTTAAATTTGCTTGTGACCTTCTAGATAATGTTCACTTTAAAGTTATAGAAGCAATGCAAAATGAGCCTTATGGAATAACTGCAACCTTCATGCAAGACTGGTGGAATAATATCCATAATAATCATGATATATTTAACAAATGTTAATTTCAACATATGCTAGTAAAAAATATTAAATTAGTAGCAAATAAATGGTAAGACATCTTAGCCAAATACTCGGAAAAACACTCTTCTGTGATATTCGACTTTTTACTCTGCAAAATGTTATACAGATCAAAATTAAATTATTTGTTATGGGTCAAAAAATACATCTTACTTTACAAGATTCCATTTGGTTTCTCGATTGGATAAAATCCCTCGGTTTCTTCATGATGTTATTCGTTTCACAATGATCGGCTTGGTTTTCACAATTTTTTTCTGTGAATAATGGAGAGACATATAGATTAGAAACTATGAAAACTATTTAAAACTAAAAATTTAATTATAAATACTTAATTAAAAAAAAAAAAAAAGAAGAAGCGAGTTACGTTCTGCTTTAAGATATACTACAGCTGGAAAGTCCGTCATGTTTTATAAATGACTATATTCAAAAACAGAGACTTCAAACAAAGACAAAAAGAAAAAGACTCGTTTGTTTATTTACTAATAAAAGAGTAGTGCTGCCAGATTACTTTCTGTAATACTTTCACACCATGGGTTCTTGAAAAATACCTCGAAAAATCCGCGATTCCAGCACTTGAATACGCCCTCTGGTGAAATCGTCAAGAACTATTTCTGAGTCGGCAAACATTTTGCAAGTCCATTAAACGACATTGAAAATGCGTATATCTTTCAATACTAAAAACGCCTTTCTTTGTGTGTGTAATTTAGATTTACAATTGTTAATGTTTGCTGTAGTGTTTCCCAATTTAATACTTGCTTATATAATCATCAAGAACAAATATCAAACTCCAAAGGATTATTAATATGCGCCTTCGTGAAGTGTTGAAAATCGGCACGAAAATATCAAAACACATGCTTGTTTGCTGCAAGCATTTTCATCGGAATGTATTTTTTTCTCCCCCGAGGTAAGATAGCTGAATATCTTTTAAATGTTGCTTTGTTAGTTTAAGTTTAGTATTAAAAATTAATAATATGCATTTGTTTACGTTTTTTTTTTTTTTTTTTTAAATGTGGAAATCAGCTTGACAGGATTTTATACATGATCTGAGAAAAACGTATTGCAAATAAAAAATATTTTTCGCGAGTGCGATTTTAAATGCAGTTGAAGTTTTAAATTGGGATAATTGATAGAGGTTTCTTGCTTGCCTAAGTAAATTTCAAAACAGTACACGTAAGCAATGATTGATTAAAAAAGTATATAGAGATAGGTGCAGGAATGCTACAGTTGAATAATTCATATGCTATATGTATGTCATATTAACATTAGTAATTGTAAATTAGTATTAAAAACATAAATTATAATCGGCAATTGTTTTTTTTCCAGCTTTTAAATCTAATTAATTCTATCTTAAATCTTTTTGTTATAAATTTAAAACTTAATCCCAAATTAATGAAAATGAAACATTTTCTTATATAAATAATAAATCTGAAACTTCATACTATTGCAATTACATATGATGCTTGTAATTTATGTACCTTTTCTCTTAAACTGCCAAAAGAATTTAAATTTTTTATCTGCTTCAATCAAACCTATTTAGAGATAATTACTATATGTATCAGTTTAATCTTCTAATCTACTGTAGCTAATATAAGTATTCTTAAAAGAAAACAAATTGAAAGAAATAATGATTTTTGCTATTTTATATTATTTATCTGACTTCTATTTGAGATTTTAAAGAAATTACATTAAAAAAGTTAGTGTTGCACCATAGAAATTTTAGAATCTCCTAAAGTTTTATTTTATAGATATTTAATTCTCCCCCCCCCCTAATATATATATATATATATATATATATATATATATATATATATCAAGCTTTTAAATTTATTTAATATGTATATCATATATGACTGCTTTTTCTGTTTATATATGTTGGAAATTATTTTTTATAAATTTCTAATTTAACGATTTATATTAAAATTATTTTTAAGCTATGACTGCTTTTAAAATTGACATAAGATCTACAAATAGTAAACAAAAATGCATTGTTAAAAACTTTTCACACATTTTATAAAGTATAATATAATGTATGTTTACTCAAATCTAAATTTCTATGAAGATTTTTGTTTGCTCACTTATTTTTGCTTTTTCTGATGTTTAAACAATTTTATAATAAGATATCGATTGCCAATTTATTTATATGCATATTATAAAGTGATTATTGGGATGGCCCAAATGACTATGTCAAAAGGATGCATTAGTTATCTGAAATGACAAGGACATGTAAACATATTTAAAAATTTCTTATCCAAAGTTCCAGAAAGGGCTACAAAGGAAGCTTAATATGTTAAGTGTCATGTCAGTCACTAGAGGCTGACGGTGTAAAATATGATATAAAACTAAAAAAAAAACCCATTGCTTTAAGAAATTACTAAATATTTATTTAAAATTTTACATATTAGAGGATTATATCATTAAGTAAACAAAACTTTCAGTGTCAGTCACTTGCGACTGACGTGACATCAACATGTTAAAAGTACATGTTAGTTTTCTTTTTTTCTTCTCCATTATTTACTCATTTTTTTTTTCTTTCTTTGTTTTTCAGGATTTAGAGAGAACCACAAATTTGCGAATGTTTTGGGATGACTGTTCTACAGCCTTCGTCAGCAGTACAAAAGCCTGCTTAGAGGAGAATCATGCACTACGTGGATAAGAACTGTAAATAACAGCATGCGCCTGGAGAATTTCTAGAGCGGGTAGAGCCTGACACAGAGTGTCCGGTCGCTCACTCCGGGAATTCCCCCTGGTTTTGTCATATTTACAGTTTTTTAAAACTACATATAAACAAGTAAGTGCAAGAAAGAAAACAGGTACGTTCTCTGTTAATTCACATCAAACTCATCTTAATAATAACTAAAAAATTTTGATCAGTACATAAATATACTTGGTTAAAAGATCTTGATTACAAGTTATAACAGCAATACCTTAATTTTTTGAAAAAATAAAGTTATACTCCTTGAAGGTGCTTGAATTTTAATACAGAAAGATAGCATGAACCCTGTATATATATATATATATATATCTACAATACAGTTAAAGAGATTTATTATATAAGTTTATATTAACCACTTAACTGTCAACAGTAATGGGAAAACAGTGCTTTTACCTACTATCTCAGGGCAGACAGTGAAGAGGTTAAACTATAAAAAGAAAAGGTACCTTTTCGTTACCTGAGCACCAGTGTTTTATATACACATATATAGAGTAGATGTGCCAGTAATGGACCCCCTTAAGGAATTTCATTAAATATTTTTTTTTTTTTTTAATTAATACAGTAGACTCCCTCAAATCCGCACAGCTTGGGACCAGAGGTTGTGTGGATTTTAGAATTTTATGGATTTCTGGTCATTGCTTTTACATTTTTTAAACAGTAATTTGAGTGTAATTAATAGTGCAATCAGAACTATAATGAATAGTTACAGTATAATAAAATATTAAAATAACTAATGAACTAAAATAATTAAAAATTAAAATGATTAAAGCACTAATAGCAAAGGTCAGGTCAATAATCAATAGTGTATGATTAAATATTCATTATAAAGATTAAATGTATTTTTCCAAAATTATTCAACAAAACTTGCCTCATAAAAGTACATTACTAATTCACATTAAAATCATAATTTAAGGATTTTTTTTTTTTCAAGTTTAGCCCACCTAATAACCAAAAAATCTTCATTAATGCATAAATATATTTAATAAGCAGATTGTGATTACCAGTGATATTAGAAATATCTTGAATTTTTTCCAAAAAAATTTATTCTTGCAAAATGAAAAAAAACATGAGTAGAGTATTATTAAGAAAATTACAAATCAAAAGATATATGGAATTGATACAAAACTAAAAAAATCAAATTTTGCCCCAATATCCAAACTGAAATTTTCATTATTTACATCCATAAAATATGTGCGGATTTAAGGGAGTCTACTGTAGTTAGTTATTATATTCCAGTTTTTTTTTTTTTTTTTTTTTTTTTTTTTTTTTTTTTTTTTCATATTATAACATTCTTTTAAAAATATTTAACTAATTCCATAGTTAAATTTCCCAATAGAAATAAAAATTTAATTTTAAATAATAGAAATATGTCAAAACACTCAAAAGCCCAGTAATGGATAGCCCTCCTAAAATCTTAAATACAATTTTGTAAATGACCATTGGTATACGAAATTCAAAGTTTTATATTACTATCCAAACAAAAACATTAAATTTTTACAAGAAAATGAAGATAATTCAGCTCTTAGCATGTTCATTATGATTCTCAATGTAAAACAATGAAACTTTAGATTATAAAGCATGCAAGGGAGAGTTAATAATAAAAGTAAATAAGTTTTTATTATTTTTTTCTTTTCCTTTTTTTTTTGTAAATTGAAATCTGTGAGGCAGTCCATTACTGGAAGGCGGTCCAATACTGGCACATCTACCCTATATAGTATACAAATGCACATACATATACTATATGGTTATTAACAGCCTGACATTTTGTCGAACATTTAAAAAAAAAATTCTTGTCTCATTCTTTTGGAACTTTCAAGATTATAAAGAATATGTTCAACATCATGTATATCAATGTTGATTTGATAAAATCTCTAATACATAAAATATAGACTAATGATAAGTGAAACCTTTAGAATACAAATTAGAAATTCATGAAAAAAAAATAAATTAGCCTAGGTCGCTTCTTTAAAAATTAATATTTAAAATGTAAAAAATAAGAGCTAAGATAGATAATTTTGGTCATAACTCCTTTTGCAAAACAATTTTTAGCCTATCAATGTTAAAAAAAAAAAAAAAAAAAAAAAAAAAGTATGTAAAAATTCAATTAGGCAGGCCATAATTAGGCTGAAAATTTAACTTTTTTTTTTTTTTTTTTTTTGAGTCACCAGTGTTGATCTCTAGCATTATTTGGAAAACATTTTTAATGTAAAATCTATATGCTATTATTTTATGTCCAAACGAGATACACTATCTTAAATCAACTTTTAATAAAGTACAGTTTATGGATGATTCATTCAAATATCAGAATGAGTTGGATAAATTGAAGAATCTGTTTTGATATTGCATTGGTTAAATGTACTTTTCATGCGTCAATTTTGAAATTTACAAATTTTCAAAAATTGTCTTTAAAAAGTAAGGTTGCATTGTGCTGAAATGCAATGACCCTTAAATGCGATAATGTTACTTTACATAAAATCTTAATGCAAGAATAATAAATAAATATTATATAAAGAGATATCCAATCTTAAATAAAACCTGAAATATATTTCTGCATTTAAAACCTTTTCTTTAACCGAAATTTTTAATCAAATAAAAAATTACAAGTTAAATTGTGAAATATTTTTAAAAAGCATCCCTAACATCAGTTAAGGATTAAGTAATTGAAAAATGATTGCAACTAACCTTTAACTGCTGTTAGTGTTGCTTTTTAAAAATATTTCACGATTTTACTTGTAATTTCCAGCATAACTATTGATACAGTTAAATTTTGCTTTATTTTGTGTCTTAATACAATAGTTTGAAATGTTTGAAAAAGCGAAATTTTATGAGAAATAGTATTGTGCAAATTGTTTAGTTACATATAAACATGCTGAAGATGCACCTTTATATATAGATGTATACACACACACTGCCACCTTTTTTTTTTAATTCCTTTCATGTACACATCAGTGGTTCTTTCTTATACAAAACAACTCAGTACTTGGCCAAAGTAATACTTGGCACACCTAAAATACGACGATAAAAATCTATGCATTTTAATTTAGTGCTTTTTAATAAAAAACTTTTTTAAAACAATAGATAATGTTTACTGCAGTGTTTCCTTGTTGAATACTTGATTATCTGATCATACAAGTATCATTTTTCCAAATCCTAAGGATTACACAGTAGACTCCTTCAAATCTACACAGCTTGGGACTAGAAGTTTTAGGGATTTCTGGTCATTGCTTTTTTTATATATATATTTTAAACCGTAATTTGAATGTAATTAATAATGCAATTGAAAATATAATGAATGCTTACAATATAATAAAATATTAAAATAAGTAATAAACTAAAATAATAAAAATTTAGATAGTCTTTAAAATGATTAAAATATTAAAAGCTGAAGCCAAGTTAATAATCACTACTGTATGATTAAAAGAAACATTCATTATAAACATAAAATGTATTTTTCCTAAATTATTCTATGAAACTTGCCTTATAAAGGTGAATTATTAATAATAATTATTAATTAATAATCATCAAAATTATAAAATAAGGAAGTTTGATTTCAGGTTTAGCCAGACTTATTAACCAAACAGCTTGATTAATATACATAAATATATTTAGTAAGAAGATTATGATTACCAGTGATATCAGCAATATTTTGATTTTTTTTTTTTTCAGGAATAAATTTATTCTTTCTTCATGAAAAGACATGAATTCAGTAATATTAACAAAAATTACAAATTAAAATATATATGGAATTGATTTAAAACTAAAAATGTCAAATTCTGTTCTTATATCTGAACTGAATTTTTCATTATTTACAACCGTAAATTATGTGTGAATTTTAGGGAGTCTACTGTATATGCTTTCATGAAGATTGGATTAGAGTGTTGATAATCGGTAAGAAAGTGCATGGACGTTTGTGGCAAACACATCAGCCTAAGATTTTTTTCCATGAGGTCAGAAAACTGAATATTTTTTATATGTTGTTTGTAAAACATTAAAAATTAATAATATGCGACTTGTTTATTTTATGTAGAAATCAGACATGATAGGATTTTGATATTTTGAAACCTGTTATGTAAGAAACAGCTATCACAAATTAAATTTATTTTTTATGAATTTAACTTTTAATTCACTTAAAGTTTTAAATGGGATAGGTGATTGTGGTTTATTGCTTGCCTTGGTACTTAAGTATCAATGCCACCGCAGCTACAGATTTGGCAGTTTTTAACTACCATCAATCTACACCTAAATTTTTTGCGATAAATCATAAAATCAAACACTTTATTTAAAATCAAAACACTTTATTTAAAAACAAAGTAGTCAATCGGATTTCGGTGGAAAATGGGCTGATATCAAGTTTAACATACATTCACAACAGTCTATTTTTTTTTCACATGATGCTGTCGTCAATTGAACTCTGATAAATAATGATGTCTGGCTGACTCCCCCCTCCCCAGGTCTAGTGTTTTTGTTTCTCCACTTAGCACTGCCCCACATGCTCTCAACTACTTGTGTATGAACTCCCGTATCATCGCTCCTGAAAAAATAAAATTGCAACTTGTTCTGTTTTTGGCAAATCCCAAAGACGTATGTTCATAGCACTAAAAAATGACGTCAAAAATCAGCAAACAACAAGGCAACAAGAAATCAAATAGATAACTGTGGTGCGTGTGTGAACAAGATTGCTTTATTGGCGCATTAGCGCAACTTCTGCTGTTGTGACGTTAATACACAAGTACCCTTACCTTTTTAAAATTTAAACTTTTATTCGAGTATTTCAAAACAGTGCATTTAGCTGTCACAGCAGTACAGTATGATTGATTAAAAAAATAGAAAGACATGTGCTAGAATGCTAATGCTATAATTAAAAAGTTCATGTGCTATATATTTGAGATACTAACATTAATAAGTAATTGTATGAGAAACATAAATTATACTTCAACAATCCTTTTTTTTTTCAAGATTTTACATTTGATAAGTTTTTTCTCAAATCATTTTGTTAAAAATATTAAAATTTCAAATTAAAAAAAATTAATGAAAACTACACATTTATATCTAAATATGAAATCAAACTTTATAATTGTAATTACACATGACTTTATAACTATGCAAATATCTTTATGTACCTGTTTTTTTTTTCTTGCACTTACTTGTTTTTATAAGTAGTTTTAAAAAATTGTAAATATGACAAAACCAGGGGGAATTCCCGGAGTGAGCGACCGGACACTCTGTGTCAGGCTCTACCCGCTCTAGAAATTCTCCAGGCGCATGCCTTTATTTACAATTCTTATCCACGTAGTGCATGATTCTCCTCTAAGCAGGCTTTCAAGGCTTTGGTACTGCTGACGAAGGCCGTAGAACAATCATCCCAAAACATTTGCAATGCAGGCTCTGTGAAATTTGTGGTTCTCTCTAAATCCTGAAAAACAAAGAAAGAAAAAAAGATGAGTAAATAATGGAGAAGAAAAAAAGAACACTAACATGTACTTTTAAACTTTCTTTGTACCTTTTCCTGAAAGATCTCCTTTAAAATTTTATTTTCTACACCAATATCAAAATTCTCAAAATTTCACAAACTAAAAATTAAATGGTAATTGATATCTTATAAAATTGTTTAAATATCAGAAAAAGTAAAGGTATATTGACAAACAAAAAGTTTGATGGAAATTTAGATCTGAGTAATTACATGCTATAAAATATATGGAAAGATTTTGACAATGCATCTTTATTTACTTGTGGATTTTTCGATCTTATGCCAATTTATGATATTGTAAGTAGTCATATTTAAAAGAAAAAACTTTATGCAAGTTGTTTGATTAGAAATGTATAAAAAATAAACATCCAACATACATAAACAGAAAAAAACAGCGATATATATGATGGCTAAATGAATTTAGCAATTTGATGCATTTTTTTTTCTTTTGAAGGGGGGAGGGGGAAATAAACTTAAATATTTATAAAATAGAATTTCAGAAGATACTTAAATTACTACAGTACATCAATAGCTTTTTTAATGCTATGTTTATAAAAAACTCAAATAGAAGCAAGCATAAAATAACAAGAAACCCTACCTCTTTTCATTTTTTTTAAAGAATACTCATACTAGCCACAGTAATTCACAGCAGTTAAATCAGACATAATAATCTGAGAGTACGTTTAATTGAAGCAAGCGTATAAAAAAATTCAAATTCTTCAAATCCTTTTGGCAGTTTAGGAAAAAAGCTACACTTAACATGTACAATAAAAAATACAACATACATGAAAATTTTAATCTAAATCTAAAAAAATATTGTAAATTCTGATATACGAGAATTAACATTACTACCGTTACTACTAAGTATCACGCTAAATTTAACTTGAGTAAACAGATAGAGAGAGAAATAGACAAAAATAAAGACACACAATATAATTGCAAAATTTATAATAATAATTGGCTACTTACGGTAACAGAGAAACATGACAGCAATTTTATATGACAAACAATAACTCCTGCCTTTTTGTTGTTGTTGTTGTTTGTTTTTTTAAGTGTGTTCCGAAATTGATTCACAGCAACACAGCCATTGGTACTCGTTTGGAGACAAAAACAGCCAAAATATCGAGCCGTTTTTTTCAGTAATTTTAATGTCTCTAAACATAATAATTACGTTTTAAATTAAAATTCTTTCTGTTTGACCTTATTTCGAGAGTTCGCGTAACATTAGCGTAAGAAATTATTTTTATAAAATCCATATAGTTGTCGGAAAAACATATACAAATACTGCAAGTCCTCGTTTGATTGCCGACACAGAACATCAGCGCCAGTTTTCCCCTATAGTCCGTTTGAATCGCGGATACCTTTCCTAACGAATGGCAGTGGTCACGTGATTTTCACTTTGCCATTTTTTCAAAAAAGAACACTATTTTATATTAAGAACTCTGCAAATTATAAGCAAAAAACTTAGGACTGTTTTTATAAAAACCTTAATTTCTCTACGAGTATACAATGCTATCTTTGTAAAAATTAACACAGTACATTACAATAAGCCAATTAATCATAATGTGCAGTTTGAACGCTTTTGCTACATTAGTTTTGACAGGGTTATCCAAAAGATCTTCGTTCTTTTTCAATTTGTTGACGGTCCCCTGTTCGATTTCGGGAAAAACTCTTCGCGAAAATATGTGACGCGTACTATTTTGTTTACACACCTGGAATTTCAGCACATTCCGATTCATATTTCTTTCATTACTTAAAAATAATTACTTAATTACCAATTATGCTTAAATTTTGGACACCAGTGTATATTACACAAGTATCAGTCAATATAATAGTTTGCGTATACAAGATATTGAAGGGCAGGTCCAACACTAAATTACAACATCAAATAAAAAATAAGTTGATTTTTTTTTTTTTTTTTTTTTTTTTGAAATCATTATTTTTTTTTTTTTTTGGGGGGGGGGGGGGTTGAGGGGAAAGGGAGCTATAACACTATTTGTAGACTATTAAAATCTGGATTAGAAGTTTTGCCAAATAATTTTGCAAGAAGCGTATGGTTTTAATTTTAACTATACAAAGTCTGATACAAACCTTACTCCACGGATGAGCTTAAATTTAGGGAAACGAAATTCTGTGTAGTTTCTATTCATTTCCCTAATCTGTTCTTTAGTTGGAGTTCCTAAGACTTTAATAATTTCCACTAATTGATCTACACCACTATCACCTGGAAATATTGGTTGACCTAAGAGAAGTTCTGCTAAAACACAACCAGCAGACCAAACATCTGAAAAAATAAGATAATATTATGGCTATGGAGCTTATGTTGAAAAATATCCTATTTTTCTTTTCATTTATAAAAAAAACACAATTAAAAGTATATCATGGATTGGTCCACATTTTAAAACTCAAAAGAATGAATATTGACAAGATTTACAAAATCATCTACAGCATCTAATTACATAAATAGATCATGCTTATTATAAATACAAATTTAATTCTTAAATTAAAATGAAAAGTGGGCTTATATCATATAAGCACCTTAAAGTTGTGTATATGAAGTTATTCAAAGCATCTTTCCAAAATGAATATTTTTTTAAGCTTTAAAAATTCAAACTAAAAGGAAGTTTGTTTTAGGAGCAGAATATTTTGTATTATTTATACAACACTTTTGGGTAATTTCTATGTTATCTTTTTTGAGATGTTTTTCTAAAGCAAAGATCAATTTAGAAGAAGGATTGTTTTCTTTCGAAAAAAATAAAAAAAAGGAGGATGGAATTTTATTTAGGGATTGACCGAATACCGAATAGTTGATTCGGTATTCAGTGATTTGGCATGTAAACCGAATATTTGGTTCGGCCGAATACTTTTAAGTATTCGTCCGAATCTTTAATATAATTTATGAAAAATAATAGGTAAAGTATTACTCTAAAAATACATGATGGCTAATGCTCATTTAATGTTATTTATTTTAATAGCATGCTTCAATTATAATATAAGTGATAATTTATAAAATGATACGTTATTTGTAATTGAAATTTAATCTGGGCAAATTATGATGTAATAATAAAAGTTGTTCGTCAATATCTAATTCAGATGTTTCTTTTCTGTTCATAAATCTGTTCTGCTTCGGAAAATTACACTTCACTTTAAACACTTCATTTAATTTACACACTTCATTTTAATTCACTTTAAACACTGCTGGCAGGTGCGCTAATTTACAAACCCTCTAGCTTTGGACAACCTTGGCGAAGGGAAAAAGTAGCCAAATAATTTGGCGAGAAGAGATGAATGCGAGCATGCGCGTTCAGCAATTGCTGTCCAAAGCTAGACGAGGCTAGAGGATTTGTAAAATTAAATTGCGCATGCGTAGGTTTCTATGTCCATGTCCAAAGTTTGAGGTTTTGTAAATGTGAGTTACCAAGAAGTTATTAAATTGATTAGATTGAAATTAGGAAGTATTATCGACAACTGGCAAATAACTGGCGGTTTTATAATCCAAGAGTTTTCTAGATGGTATGTAATGATGTTATTATTATTTTTTTTTAAATAAATATATATTTTATTAATGTTTCGTGATAATTGATGGAATTTAGGCTTAATCTAAGTAGAAGCATGTGTAGTTTTACAAATTGTCGCTTTGAGATATAATTCATTTTATGAGGTTTTTGTTGATGTTACAAATTATTGTTTTAGTGAACATGTATTCGCGACTCAAACGAAATAGTGAAATGTGGCGCTGTTCTGAGTCAACAATCAAACAACGTTGTACAGTAGTTTTATACATTTTTCTGACTCCAGTATAAATCTTTTCTCAATAATTTCTTACGCTAATATTACGCAAATTTGTTTACGCCAAATTAAATTTATCGTTAATGTATGTTTACTCGAATCTAAATTTCTATCAAGATTTTTGTTTATCCACATGTTTTTGCTTTTTCTGATCTTTAAACAATATTTAAACCAAACAAATAGAAATTTAGCATATGATATATGTAGTATTCATGTTCATAAACTTTTGATATGGATATTTATCGCTGTACTATTCTGGATACCCGTTTGTCTTTCTGAAATTATTTAAAACCATTAAGTGTAAAAAAAATTGTTTATAAATTAAAAATCTGTACTTTTTGCTACTAATTTCCAAAATTTGATAAATTTCTGAGGGTTTTTTTTTTTTTTTTTTAACCATCCATGACCTGTTTGTTAAAGAATCGCCCTTTATTTATTATTTTTCAGGATTTTGAGAGAACCAAAAGCTGCACAGAGCCTGCATCGCAAATGTTTGAGGAGATTCATTCTCTTTGTTACCAGTACTTCTCCTACAGCCTTTGTTCATGATTCGAAGGTTATAGAAAAAAAAAGCTAGGACATATTGTCGAACCAATCCAATCCGTTTAACAGCACCAGCCACTTCTAGATCCCGCACTCTGGCAACTTCCAGCTCCAGAAAGGCATATAATCCATCAACACTCATCTCTAGAGTAAAAAAAATCTTGTTTAAATCTTGAGACTACAAGAAAATTTTTTTGTGCAATTCTTATAAAAGCAGTTTAGATGGCAATTTGACAATTACACACTATCTAAATATAAAAAATAACTTTAAATTGTAAATAGAGGCAAGCGCCTGGAGAATTTCTAGAGCGGGTAGCGCCTGACGTAATGTCTGGCCGCTCACTCGGGGAATTATCCCTGGTTTTGCTATATTTACCAATTTTACAACTATACATAAACAGGTACAAGAAAGAAAACAGCTGTACAAACTTAAATACAAGATTGTTTATTCAATTTAAGATAACATTAATTGAATTATTCAGTTATATAAAAGTATTATATAAAAAGTATGAAATTGAAAATACATTATAATGTTTGAATATTTCAAAAGGTATAGCATTGCTTTTCTATTTCTGCCTTTTTTTTTTTTTTTTTTTTTTTTTGCCTTTAAATATCTTTAAACTAGCTCTTAGGTCACCGTATGGATGTCCTTGTTGACCATTCCACAGTAAGCTTTTTTGAGGATGATGCAAACTTAAGTTGTACTGTACTTTTAAGTAGATCAGGTCCAACTAAATATTGTTTCATATGTCTGTTTACATTTTAAACTTTGTGGTAAGTACTCAATTTTATAGTTAAATATAGAAAATAACCTATGAATGTATGGCACACATCTTATTTAAACTTTTACTCCTTAATTTTCTAATTTGAGTACATTGCTTTAACTATTTCTGCATTTAATATTACTGTAGTTATGTATTTACAATTTCTAAAATGATGAAATTTAATCCCAGAATGTGAATTAATTTTGAAATGCAGTTAATTACATTCAAGTTAATTATATCAAGGTTGAATTTTAACATTCTATTTTGTTTTGGTAAAAAATCCTTTTTCATTAGTGTTGGATTATCTAATCTCAGGCATTGTTATTTATCTGAATTTCTGGTGTTTTTCAAGATGGCCACCTACTTGTTGTCTGTCTTTGAATCTGTGTTTTACATATATTTTAAGAAGATTATCTTTTGACATTTTAAGGATAGTCTATTATTTTATAATTAAGTAATTTTAAAATGTTTCTATGTTTTCAAGTATTTGAATATTTCTGTTTTAAAACTGTAGGCATTAGTGTGCTAAATGAAAATGTTGCTTCAAAGCTGTTAAATAGTTTAAATTTAAAAGTACATTATATTCTATAAAAATATATAAGTATTCAAAGGTATTTTAATAATTGTTTTGATATTTATTCCTCTGTACCTCAAGAATCTTACTATAGTTATTTTAAATAGATTTTCATAGCTGAAGTTTTAACAAATAAAGGATGCCATATTTGTTTTCTTAGTGTAAACAAAAATTTAGAAATGGAAATTATATCTTGTATGTATTGTATTAAAAAACCCTTATGATCAAGATAAATATTTTTATTTCTCATTAATATTATTTGTGTGTTCTATTCAGTTATACATATTTTTGGATTAAGAATTGTTTTTATTTAAGCATTATTAGATTTAACTATAGTTATTTTAAATATATTTCCACAGCTGCAGTTAACAACTAAAGGAAGCCATATTTGTTTTTCATGATGTAAACAAAAATTTTGAACTGGTAATTTAAATATGTTGTGTTTATTGTATTGAAAAGTTCTTATAATTAACCTGAGTATTTTTTAATTATTTCTCATGAATTTTATTTGTGTATTCTGTTCAGTTAAATAATTTTGGCTGAAGAATTGTTTTTATTTATGCTATTAGGCCTAACTGTATATCCAAAAAGATAACATTCTTCATCATTTTTTTTTTTTTTTAAACACACATGTTATTTCTCATTTTTAATTTATTTTAAGTAACACAAATCTTCATTCACTGTTTGTTTTCCTAAAGTATTGAAAATGCATAAATGGTCTCCTCTTACTGTTTATCCTACTATAAATAATATATATAGCCCTTTTTTATACTAAAAATAAGTTTTTTGATGTAAATTATATATTGTAGGTCAATTGAAAAAAAGACAAATGTATGTTTTTGTTTGTGTATAAGATCTGAATAATGCTTGCCTATATATATCTTAAATTTAAAATAAATTACTCGATTAAATATTTTGATTCTTTATTTTAGTTTTCCCCATATCAAATATAGAAAATTATGTTTGATTGTATAACAGACAACTTATTTAGAAAATTATTTTTAATTTATATTTTAAATAATTAAAGAATATATGCACAATCCTTCTCCCTCCTCTCCTTCCTATAAATTGCTCTTATAGCTTTTAAATCTATGGTGAATTGCACGAAACAACAAGACTTTAAACTCATACTAGGACAATTTGTAAGAAAAGTATTGGGATACTTTATTTATTGTAAACTAGTTAATTTGCCGGGTTCATCAGAAAGCAGCAAGAATCACAAATTGAAAGAACATTGAAAATCACAATAAAAACTAAAAAAAATTAAAAATTGCTGCACAAATTTCTCCTAAACTTCATTAAAAAGAGAATGGCTAGAAAACTAAAACTGGATTCTTTTTATTGATGTGGAAAAATCTTACAAAATTAACAAAACATATTAAAAAACACATAAAAATATAAAACAAATTCCAAAATTATGTTTTGGAACCTGAATAAACTTTGATGAAAAGAAAGCAGAATTTACAACATTTGGTCAGAAATTCTTCATTTTTGATGCAGACTAGATGCTTGAGATTTGCAAATTATTTGATTGTGCACGAATCATAATCGTTCTTCATATGATAATGGCATTGTGATTTTTTTTTTCTGCTTGTCATCATGAATTTTGCTTATGCTGAGGATTTCCCTTCGTAAGTAAACATATTTTACATGTTATTCCGATTGAAAACATTCGATTAATGTTTCTTCTTTTCCCATAAAAACAACAGAACTTTAAGGTAACTGTATCAATGTTTTAATTTGTGTTGATTTTAAGGTTCTCGTCAGTCATGGGGATTTGTTAAGAGAAATGAATTGATTATAGATAAATGTACAGGGATGTAGTGGAGGGTATACTGGGGTATATGCCGTATACCTTCTGGATTTTTTTTAGGACATTCATAGGAACACCATATAACCTTCTGTTTCTCATGAAACCCATAGGATGTACTCTCTAGCGTATACTCTGTGCCTTGAGCATATACCCTCTACGTTAGGGATGCACAACCTGTGGCCCGTGGGCCAAAAGTGGCCCGCGATGGGTTAACGTGTGGCCCGCGAGTTTCGACAATTTACAACTGGAAAAAATTGCAATTTTTGTGCATATGTCGCAGGAAAAAATAGTAAATTTCGTCAATTAACAGCGGGAAAATATAATATTTCGTCTTTTAAGAATCGCAAATTTCGTTGATCGGCACAGAAGAATCGCGGATTTTATTAATCAAGTGCGGAAAAAAGGGAATTTAGAAATGAGGCTCGGAAACATCGCGAATTTTGCACATGAGGCTCGGAAAAAAATAGCAAAATTCCCCGATCGGGCGCGGAAAAACCGCAAGTTTTGTCGATCAGGCACAGAAAAATCGCAAATTTTGTCGGTCAGACGCAAAGAATCGCACATTTCGTTGGCCAGGGAAGACAAAATCTCCAGTTTTGCAATGATGCTTGAAAAAATTGCAAATTAAATTAGCCTGTTTTCTAGGCTTATCGCGTGAAAAAATGTAAATTTCGTTGATCGTGTACGAAATAATCGCAAATTTTGTTGATGAGGGACAAAAAAATCGCAAATTTAGCGATGCCGAGCGGAAAAAGTGAAAATTTCGTTAATCGACTGTGAAACAATCGGGATTTTTACTAGTTTATCAAAAGAAAAAAATCGAGAGTTTCATCTTACAGCAAAAAAATTTAAATTTCGCCAGAGTTAGTACAAAAATCGCGAATTTCGTTGATCAGACATGGAAAAATTGCGAGTTTTACTGATTGGATTCCGAAAAATTAAAAATTTCCTTGGTCAGAGGCAGGAAAATTGCGAATTTTGTGGATCACACGCAGAAAAATCGGTAATTACACCGATCAAAATATGGTTTTATGGGGTTCTGTTTTATCAGGTTTTATTACATAAGATGTTGTTTGTACCCAACATGTTCAGGTTAAAAAATTTGGGCAACCCCCCCCCCCTCCCCATTCAAAAGGTTAGCTACGCCTATGCAAGTCATTGTCATATTCTGATGCTTCTTTCTGTACCTTGTTTCTCGATAAACCTTTCATTTCACTAAGTTTCATCGATAAACCTTCTCTCAGCGAGAACGAAAATTCATCCTTATCGAAAAAGGTGTTCATGGGAAACCACAAGTTGCTTGAAATGCAGCATTTATTAATGTAAAAATTCATCGCAAAGTTTCAAGTCCTTCGATAAACCTGTCATCGGGGTAGATTTTCATCACGAAGCCGCGACTTTCTCGAAATGCCTGAGTTTATAGAAAAGAAATTTGCTAGAATGAGAGGCATATGCAAAAGCTCTTTTAACCAATCTTTCATATTATGAATCTTTCTCCTTTTGGAGTTGAATTTTAAGGGAGGGGAGGGGGGGGTTGATGAGGCAGTGAATTTTTTAAATTGTAGCTATTTCGACAATAAATATTGTTTAGGATATGGAGTTTTTTTTTTTTTGGCAGATATCAAATAGATGGGGCACGGCCCCATCTATTTGATAATTTTTAAACAATAATTGTAAAAACTACTATTGTTTGGAAAGCAATAATAGAGTGACAATGTTGTTTTATAGTAAACTGTTTGATAACTTTTAAACAATAATTGTAAAAACTACTATTGTTTGGAAAACAATAATAGAGTGACAATGTTGTTTTATAGTAAACTGTTTGATGATTTCCAAACTATAATAGTATTAGTAACTAGTCGGATGTGGCAATCCCAAAACTTTCTTTTTCTAATTTATTTTAAGATTCACTTTTGCTCTCAAACTCACCATGAACCAAACTGGGAAATTCTCTTATTTAGAAACTATGTTAGGTGCCATGACTGCGATTTTTTGATAAATGCAGAAAATGTTACAAAAAATGCAGTCAAAGTTCGTCTTTTGAACCGAATTTTCCAAAGTGGAAGATCTGGGAACGGCAAAAAGGGTCATGCAGAGAAAGTATTTGTCGATAAATCAAATTCTAATGAATTCAGAGAAAAATGAAGTCATACAGTGTCGTATAACATATCTTCAAAAATTATCTCAGCAAGTTTCATGTTTTTACTTTTAAAAATGAATCTGAAAATGTATAGGAAAATTTTGAGCTGCTGAGAGAGAAAAACATTTTTTCGAATACACCCTTAATGCATCAAAATTTGCTACCTCAGTGGCAGTGGCAATTTATGATCATTGTGAAGATTTTAAAGACATGAAATTCCTTGCATTAATTCTTAAAATAAGGCTATTGCGGATATGTGAAAAATGCAACATAAAAGCGCCACTTGTTGGGTGATTTATACCAAAACATAAACAGCAACAATATTTATCAAGCTATACCTGAATCTGAAATTTGGTGAAGTTCGCTGATTAGTTCTTGAAATAGAGCTATTGCAGGAATTGAGAAAAATTCAAGATAGCAGGGCCACATATTGGGAGACTGACAACAAAACATGAACAAAACTAGTTCATTTAATGGATTTACTGAATCTAAAGTTTGATGAAAATTCGTACACCTAAGAACCTGAGATAGAGCTATTGCACAAATCGTGAAAAATGCAACATAGCAGTGCCATCTGATGAGCAATTTACACCAAAATGCAAACAACATCGATTCATGTTGAGGACTAACTAAATCTGAAGTTTAATGGAAATCCGTGTATTAATTATGAATATATAACTGTTGTGTAAATCCTAAAAAATGCACCATAGCAGCGCACCTGTCGAGCGATTTGTACCAAAAACTAATCAGTATCAATCTATATCAAAAACTACCTGATTATAATTTTTAATTAAATTCCGTGCGATAGCTCTTGAGATAGAGCTATTGCAAAAATCATGAAAAATGCAGCATACCAGCGCCATCTGTTGAGCGATTTACACAGAAACGAATACAATATCAATCCATGTGAAGTACTGACTGAATCTGAAGTTTGGTTGATATTCGTGCCTTAGTTCTTCAGATATAGCTGTTACGTTAATCGTAAAAAAAGCAGCATAGAAGCGCCATCTGTTGACTGATTTGCAACAAAAACTAATCAGTATCAATTTGTATTAAGGACTACCTGAATATAAATTTTTATTACATTCCGTGCATTAGTTCTTGAGATAGAGCATCCACAAAATTTATATCACATATAGACAGAGTCCCAGATTCACATATACACAGACAGACATTTTATAAAAACTTGTTCTTACTAAAAACTAGGGATCTCTGATCCCTAAAACGGGTAAATCTGTCAAAAATCGGAATTCGAAAATTTTCACAAATCCAATATTTTCTTCCGTAAAGATAGAAGAAAGTAAAAATAGTTTTGTTAGTACTGATAATACTCAAAGGAAAGCTCACTTGTTAATACATTCCCGAAAACGTATAATCTATCAAAGAAACTAATTGGATAAAACTTTCTTCTGTCTTTAGCTGCTATCAGATTCACAAACTTTTCAGCCGATTTTAACCCCAACTTTTTCCAATTCAAAGAGAGAAAAAGGTTATAATTATTTGCGAAAAAGTTGGAGGAATAGTAGGAAAACCAGTACTACTAGTACCAGCCATTAAGGGTGTAACGGCTGGTCGGAACAGTCGGAAAAACGCTTTTCCATCTTCAACAGCTCGAAATTTTCTGATTCAATTTCAGACACATTTTTAAAAGTAGAAACATGAAACTTGCTGAGGGGATATTTGAAGAGACGTATAAGGTGTCGTGGGATGTCATTTCACGCTCAATTCATTAGAATTTGATTTATAAACAATTATCTTCTCAATTTGACACTTTTTTTTCGTTCACAGATCTCCCGTTTGGGGAAAATCTGTTCAAAATGCTGTTTTCGATTGCTTTTTTGCAATATTTTTCGTATTTATCAAAGAATCGACAATCACAGCACCTTGTATACTTTTTAAATAAGACAATTTGCAAGTTTGATGCATATGAGAGCAAAAATGAATTTAAAAATAAATCTGAAAATAAGCAGTTTGAATCGAAATACACCTTTTAATATTTATCGCCTATTCCTGTCAATCGCTTATCTTTGATTTGTTGAAATGCTCGATGTTCGATGAAAAGTCTCGGTTAGTGGAGGCTTTTTTTGAACTGCAGAAAAAAGTTGGGGGACATTGCTGTTTGCTATCACACTGGGTGTTGTGAGGATATTTTGCGAAAAGTTGGAAGAAATCAAGTGTTGGCTCAAAAATCTTTCGAAATGTTAGTGTTATCGGCTTTATACATCAAGTTTTCGATTCAAAACAGTGCCTGGGAGAGAGGGAGAAAAAATTTCTTAATGAAGTGATACAGCCAGAATTCGGCTCTGGGGGGAGGGGGGGTGGATAGAGTTGCTTATAAACAACAGAGTCACCATTTTTTTAATAAATAAATAAATTAGTTAATGAGTTATAGCAATTTTGATCGCATGACAACCATTTTTCCTTCTTTTTGTCGCTACCACATCGTAAATTCGTTTCAAATCATTCACTGTGAGAATCGTCTTCTGAAAGATCTTATCAAAGAATGAAGAACATTTCTCACTTACATAGCTTTTTAATCCTGAATCTAGGAAAAAAAAAGTTAGCGGAAAAAATGACATAAACTAAAATAGCGAAAAAAAAGTGACACAGGAAAAATGTTACCGGAAAAAAGGGACAAGGAAAAAAAAGAGTGACAAGGAATTGATTTTGGGGATTTATTACTGATTTGGGGGATTTATTGGTTAAGTATGAAAGGGGGTCGGGGGGAGGCTCTTAATTTAGGTAAATGGGTTTTTCATGCTAAATTAACTGTTTTGATTCAATTTTTGGATATACGTTCATACTGAAAAGATGCTTGTTTGATTAGTTTTGGGAACGGATGATTACCCCACCCCCCTCCATCCTAAATAAGATGAATGGGTTTTAAGTAGAATTTTCTAACGTGTGTCAAATTTTGGATATAGATTCTTTCTGATAAGGCTTATATATAGTATTGTGGTGTCGTGTCCTCAGTTTCTCTTTATTCAGTTGGTTTATTTGTTAAGTTCATCAATAACACATTTTTTGTTCCTCAAGTTCTTTATTAAAACTGTAGATCAATTAATAAAAAAATAAATAAAAAGACATTACAACTACGTAGGAGCATAACATAGGATATAGGACATAGGAACTACATAGGACATTAAAATTTTCGGTACTACTAGGTTATCCGGTCGACCAAAAAAATATCGCCAAACTGTAAGATTAAATGCCAATAATGGGTGATCGTGAATGTCACATTCAATGACATTAAATACGGTTAACGTGTTTTAAATGTCATTGATTTTTATTTTTTTTTTTTTTTTTATTTGAATTTTTATTAATATTCTTCTAATTATTTGTTTTTTCGTTATTTAAAATAAAAATTATGTCATTTTGTATAATTTGGTTATTAGTTTGGTGATTTGTATAATTTGACGAAATTGGTCGATGGGATAACAGAGTAGTATCAAATTTTTTAACATACATTTTTTTAAATATTTTATATTATATCTTGTGATGTGTAATATTAGACATTAATTAGTAAAAATCCAGTTTTAAATAATAAATATTCAGCGGAAATTAAAATGACAATTACAAATGATTTAGCATATTACTTTTTTCACAAATAAAAAATAAAATAAAATAAATAAACCAGTTTTAAATGCAAAATGAATTGTTATCAATAATTATAAGGAAAAAGGTAAAATGTGTTACGTTTTCTGGCATAATTGTTTTCAATCATTAAATTAAAAAAAAAGAAAATTTCTTTTTATTTGTTATTTGCGTTCAGTTGCATTCAACTCACTTTTTTATTTTACTTGGGCATTTTTGCAGCAAACCTTTACCGAGAAATCCTTAATCGTCAAATTTCTTAAGATGCTAGCCGCCCGCGATATGTACCGGACATCCCCCTCTGTCAAATGGGGAAAGCAAGCTTCTTTCAATAACCACCCGTTCCCCCATCTATACTTAGCAAAAGAATCTCATAACAAATTAAGGATACGCCTTAACATAATGAACGTACATCCAAAATTTGTAGCAAATCAGATAATTCTGCGTAAAAAGCCATTTATTTAATTTAAGGGGGGTTATCCTCTATTTCTTCCTCTATACTTAGCCATTAGGCCTTTGAAACTATTCAAGGATTTACTTTATCAGAAAGAACCTATTTAAAATTTGAAA
This sequence comes from Maratus speculifer, assembly GCA_964019185.1. Taxonomy (NCBI): domain Eukaryota; kingdom Metazoa; phylum Arthropoda; class Arachnida; order Araneae; family Salticidae; genus Maratus; species Maratus speculifer. Next base: position 414,334,779 of record OZ025294.1, read on the forward strand.
TACATCCGATATTTCTAAATAAAAACCGACTTATCTAATTTGAGGGGGGAAATAATTGCTTGCCCCCTCTTCTTTTTAATAAGTAAAAGAACCCCCATAACTAATCAGAAATATGTCTTATCATAATGAATCTATGTCTAAAATTCGAGGTAAATCGGATAATTCTGCGTAAAAAGGCATTTAACGTAAGATGTATTATTCCCCGTCTCTCCCTTTATATTTAGCCATTAAACCCCTAAAACTATTCAAAAATTTACGTTATCAGAAAGAACCTATATTTAAAATTTGAAATATATCGGATAATTCTGGATAAAAACCGATTATTCTAATTTGAGGGCTAAAAATCTAAAATTCCAAACAAATCGGATAACTCTGCACAAAAAACTATTAATTTAATTTAAGAGAGGTTTCCCCCGTCCCCCTTTTTCTTAACCATTAAATTCCTAAAACTCTTCAGGCATTAAATACTATATATAACCCTTATCAGAAAGAACCTATACCAAAAAAATGACACACATTGTATAATTCTGCATAAAACCCCTTATATCTAATTAAGGGTGGTAATCTTATGTTCAAAAATTGAACCAAAACAGTTAATTCAGCATGAAAAACACATTTACCTAAATTAAGAGCCTTCCCCTGATTCCCCCTATATACTTAACCAATGAATCCCTAAAATCAATTCCTTGTCACTTTTTTCTGCTTTTGTAGTTTGTCATTTTTTCTGATAACTTTTTTAATTTTTTTTTTCCAGTCACTTTTTTTTCCGTTTACCCACTTGCCTATTTTGTGCGTTTTTTAAGGGTGGTTTCAACTGCTCCGCTCAACAAACGCAAAACGTTGTGACACATTTACAAACTCATTTTTTAAAACGGAAATATATAAAATTAGAATGCTTGAGAATGGAAGCGATTTTGAATCGAACTTATTTTTCCATTTTATGATAGTTACATTATCTATCCAGTTCTAAGCTATTTCAATCACATGATCACCCGTTTTTCTCCTGCTTTTAGGCCGGTTTTTCTGCTTTCGTCGGGAAATGTGTTCAAAAGCATCAACTTTGAAGGCTTGTTATGAAAGATGTATTGTGTTTTTACAAAAACAGAAAATTAAGTGCATTTAGACAGTTTCTGAATAACACTTGCTATTTTAACGCATTTCTGAATAAAAATAAATTAAAGCATGTGTCACAAAGTTGCCCTTTTTGATTTAAATACACCCTTAAATATGAATTAATAAAACAAGTTGGAAATTGCACGTGAAGTGTAGCAAATGAAGTGCGTTCGTACGATAACGAAGTTTTAAAAATATTCAGATCTTGCTGTTATAGTAGACAGTACTTCGGATATAATTAGTGTCTTTTTTTTTTGTGTGTGTGTGTGTGCTCTTGTAAATATACATGGACATACAACTTGTATTACACCTCAGCAACGTATACCATATTCATAAAATGTGAAATAGTTGAATATAATTAAAACACGTCCCAAATAATATATCCTCGTATACCATTATGTAGGGGAATATTTTTGAGTGGCCCTGTAAATTATTAATAAATATTTTTTGTAGTATAGATTGTAAAGACGGACGAAAAAACGGACTGACAGGGTTGCAAAAAACCCGGGTTTTTTATAAAAAAACCCAACCCAGGTGGGTTTTTTTGGGCTTTATTGGGTTTTTTGGGGCTTTATTGGGTTTTTTCGGGTTTTATGTTTTTTTAAGAGGTGATGGCAGGGGAAGTCTCTTATTTCTAGAAAGATGTATTATATTTCAAAATCTTTTGATGTTTTTATTAATTAATTTAATATGCAATAAGTTTTCATCAAAATAACATAAATAAATCAATGTAAAAAGTTGTAAAAAAATGTTTTTACTTCTGATATTATATGATATAATATAATAACCACATAGCACATATTTGAAAGCTGTTTTAATAAATTACTTTTTATCAATATTCCCCACTAAGAACATATTTTTTAAACAAATGTTTTATTCTTTATCAACCAAAGCAGGGCTCGAAAAATCTATTGCCCGACATGCCCGGGGCATGTAAAATTATCGATCGGGCATGTATTATTTTTATCAACATGCCCGAACCGGCATGTATTTTTGAAAGTACCACATTTAAATTTAAATAGGTTGGCATAAGCTAAATCATGAAGAAGAATGATCAAACTTCGTAAATTAATGGACGCCTTACGAAAAGTAGACATTTTATTTACAATACAATCGGTCAGTGCCGGAATACGACTGAGCTTTCGTCAAAACAAGTGAAAATAGAAGAGGAGCATAGCCTTTGCTGCGCACATCCGTTGCGCGTACACACCTTTTCTCCGATGGAACGGCAGAGAAAGACTCTCCGCTAGCCGCTACCGCATTGGCTGCCAGGATAGAACGTCACTCACGTAACTAAGTGCCGTGATCGCCGATGTACCAGTGATTCTTTAATAACGGTTTTCAAAAGTTATGGAGCAACATATTTACCCGCGCAGCAATGGCGGCTCGCATAATGTATGCTATTGACGATTTGAGAAGGTTAAAAACAAAACATAACACGTAAATAAACTTTAAGTACTTTAACTAATTATGAATAATCACAACATCGGTAACAATTATTATGAATGACATCGCAACTTTTTCTTTCACATCGACATTCCCCCCCCCCCCCTTCATTTTTCGCTATCGGCATTGCAATATTTTTTCTTCTTGCAAAGACATTTTTTTGCAAAGAAATCTTTAATCATACGAGTTTGATATTTCCTTCAATAAAAAATATTTGGTATGTATTTTTATGATTTTATGGACTATGATATATAAAAAATACCAGCTTTAAAGTTACAATCATAAAACTTAGAAGTACAAATAAGTTGGGCATGTAAATTTTTTATTCGGGCATCTATTTTTCCCTACCACATGCCCGACTGGGCATGTAATTTTTTTCAAATTTTTCTAGCCCTGAACCAAAGGATGCTTGATAATATTTTCAAGATATCTATGGTTCATTGTATAGAACAGTTTATTCTCTGAAAATAATACAGAGCTATTACTAAAAATATTTTACAAATGAAATTCAATTATCTACATAACTGATTATAATTATTTAATTTGAATATTTTGAAATGAATTTATAATACTTATATAATAAACAATGATGTTCATTTTTATAAACAAGTATGGATGGTACAATATGTATTAGGAAATAAAATATAGGGTAAAAATCCTGATTTAAATAAACAATATATATATATATGAGTGTTTTGAAAAAAGTCCCCTCCTTTCCTTTTTTTTTTTCTTTTAACCAATACTGGCCAAAAGGGAATTGGTCAAATTTTTATCTGGTTGGGACATTATGAAATTTTACATTGTTAAATCTTTAAATAAAAGATCTTGTCATTTTTCATCTATGCGAAAATGTTATAATTAGTTACAGACATTGATTTTGGCCGTTTTTTTTTTTTTTTTTTTTCATAATATTAAAAAGTTTTTAAAGAATTAAACACAATATTTTTTTTTGACAACTTTGGCTTTGTCATATTTAGCAGTACACTCACAATCTATTTTGATAGGATAGTGTAACTTTTTAAACACAAAAGTTAAAAACCTAATATAAAACCTACTGAATGTTAAACACTTTGAACACAGATATTAAAAAACACAATAAAACCCGCTTTAACGTGAGTTTTATTGGGTTTTTTAGAGTGGGTTTTACCCAATAAAACCCGCCCGGGTTTTTTGGGCAGGTGGGTTTTTTGCAACCCTGGGACTGACAGACTGAACAACGAATATAAGTGCTACTTATTTATATAATTATGGATTCACTTAAAATTATTCAGATCTTGATATAATAGTACACAATATTTCGGATACAGTATAGTAGCCAAAATCTTTTGTGTGTCCCTGTAAATACTATCTGTTTTCTTTTATACAGAAAATAACTTGTAACATTCTTCAGTAACATATATCAATCTCATAAAATTTTAAATAGTTAATTACAATTAAAATGTGCACCAAACAATGTTCTCCTTATACCATTTTGTAATAGAATACTTTTGTCTGACCTTGTAAATCAATAACAAATGTTCTTTGCACCACAGATTATGCAAAATGTATATTATAAAATATATGTACTTCATAGATGCATATCAATTTTATTATGTTTGAATGAGTGTAACATCATTAAAATGCATTCGAAACTTTTTCCCCATTGACCGTAATGTAATGGAATACTTTTGATTGTACCTGTAATTAATCTATCCATCCGATTTTCATAAAATTTGAAATGACTTGACAAAATTATGTAATAATTATATTTATTAAATTTCAAACGATTAAAAGGCATCTGAAACTTTTTTTCCCCATTGACTGTAGTGTAACGGAATACTTTTGATTGTCCCTGTAATTGATCTATGCATCCAATTTCCATAAAATTTGAAGTAACTCGACAAAATTATGTAATAATTATAATTTTTAAATTTCAAATGATTCGGTTGGGTAGTTTTTACGTTGTTATATGCGGACGGACAAATAGACTGAACGACAACTACAGGTGCTATGTATTTACATAATTACGAACGCACCTAAAAATTGTTTGAAAGTAGTCCCTGTGGATTTGAGAATAAACTTAACAAAAGGATAATATACGAAAACTTTAACGTTTAAGTTAATATCTTTCCAGAAACATAAATACAAATGAATTATAAACTTTCCAAACATACCTGGATTTAATAAATGCTTCAAGGAATTCAAAGATTTAAAAAAATGAACTTATATATCCATCTTTTTCATAATTTTCTTCTCGGAAGAGGATATAATATCAGTCATAGCGGAATGCTCAATAAAAGAAACTAATACCTTAGCACGTAACTAACAACAAAATGTTTGTGGAATGTTTTGTCTAACCTTCAAAGCATACGAGCATGCATTTTTGTGTTTTATTTGGTATTCAAGAGAGTCCAATCCCGTTTCCAAAAAAAGAGCAAGAAATAGATGTAACTAATTAAGACACCCCCCCCCCCCCCCCGCCCAATGTTGCAATATTGAAAAACCCGAGACAGTGACAGGAAATGACAGTGGCGCAGCCAAGGGGATGGTTTTGGGGTTAAAACGCCTCCCAGAGCTAAGAAAGATCGCTATATTTGCCACTTATATGAATTAAAACCAAACGTAATATTTAAATGATTTGGCACATTTTGGAATCCGCCGCTTTACGGAATCATATTTCATTTAATAAAGTGATTCAATTAAATGCCGAAAATTCTACTTAAAATTGTGAAAGTGCATATTGCATGGATTAGTTAAGTAAAAATTGGTTAGTTGAACTAAATCACTTTTCTGAGACGCATTATGCTAAAAAAATTGATTTTCTTCCACACAAATGCTCTTTGAGTTTGAGTATTATACAGTGAATATTCTAATAAATACTGATTCTATTAACCGGAGATTCAAATAACCAGCAATCATATTTATCAGAAACTCAACCCCCCCCCCCCCCCTAGAGCTAAATTCTGGCTGCGCCACTGGAAATGACCATTCCTTTTAGCCTTCGGCTGATTTCCAATAGTATAAATGAATGCCGGCCTCTTTCAAAATGAGTGACCGATTTTCGTTAAAAGCTGATACTGTTACCATGTGCTGTTGGGGGCGATCGATGAATAAGAAAAAAATGTAAAAAAAGCGGGAAAAGAGACTAAATCTGATAAATATAGACTTAAGACAAATGTAAAAAATAGCCTGTTTACCGTCCCACTCTGAGGCACGTGTAATCTCTCGAAAAAATAAAATTTTTAAGTTCTAACATTACACAAGAGTTTAAAATTCTAGGGGGAGTACTGGGATGTCTGGGTACAATCGTGCCCCCCCCCCCCCCCACACACACACACTAGTTACGCCTATGATGAGAGACTAATATATTATATACATCTATATACATATTGTATTACATATATATATATATTATTCGTTGAAGTAGTTATTTAATTAATCGCTGGAAAAAATGTTTTCCTAGCTAAAAAAAAATCATAGAGAAAAATTATCTTCATACATTTAAGCATATTCAAAATTAACCGTCATATTTTCCATAGCAACAAAATCTAATCGACAATTCTGTATTGGACATTGAGCTTGAAACAAATTTAATTAAATTTAAATTATGAATTTTGTTTTAAATCTCAAATATTGATGATTAAATTTGATTATAAATACATATAAATTTTGATATAACAAAATTATACTTAAAACAAACTAAAACTTACAAAACTAAAGTTATATAAACTTATCAAAACAAGTTCAACATGAAACTTTTTTTTTCTTGAAGTATATTTGACATAAAGAATTATTTAAAAATTATATTCCATTGCCAACCGGCGATAAATCGCCAAATAACGAAATTTTAATTTTTTTTTACGGTTACTGAATAGAGATTCTGCCGAAATTTTTTTTATAAACGTATATATCCACACGAGAAGAACATTCTGTAATTTTTTCAGATTTTGCGGGGTATGCCTGTATGGAGACCTTCCTTGTCAGTTGTTCAATGTAATGAAAACCACATAAAAATATTGAAATGCAAATAAGAGATCTTTATGAATTTGTTCCACAGAATTAGCATTAGTGAGCAGGTCTTTTCGCTTCATTGCAGTAACCCCATAAACTTAAAACTGAAGCAAATAATTGGGACAGCAGAATTATCGAGCAAGCCCTACCATTACCATGACTTTTTTGCCAGAATAATAACTAAGAATCGCAACAACTGCTTTTAGCTTCTCTGTGTTACAATCGAATGTAAAACATCTTGATTGTAGATTCTAGGAAATAATTGGTGACTACATCAATTTTTCTTGATTGTTGAATTCTTGAGAATCGCCCATCACTAACCTGTACAATTTGATTACCCGGTCGACCAAGAAACTATCGCCAAATGGGTGATCGTAAATCTCATCATTCACTTGACATTAAGTATGTTTGTTATGTCATCAAGTTATTTATTTACTTCTTTGTTTTATTTGGCTTTCTAATTTATTAGTCGCATTGAATATCACATTAGAAATTGGTAAAATTCAAAAAGCGTAGGGAACAAATTGTACAGTTTAAGCTAAATATTAGAAACCAAAATTCTTTTACCAATGTCAAAAAACTGCCACGGAACTTGAAAAATTACTAAAAAACAGATTTAAAAAATCCAGAAGACAAAATTTACTATAGTAGGATAAAAGTTAGTATCAAATCCATGTGGACAAAATTTATCATAATGGAACAAATTATTACAATCTGAACTCCTTCATTAATAAAAAAAAATATTGATACAAAACACTGTAATAACAATCTTTGAAAAAGGAAAAAAAAATCGAAAAATGCTAAAAATCACATTAAAACAAGCTAAAATCTACAAATTGTTGATAGCAAAATTTACTATATTAAGCTACAAGTTATATAGGAAATTTCTTTTCAGAAAGTGAAAAAAATTGGCTTGGACTCGTAAAAAGGCTAAAAATTTTATTCAAAAATGCATTAAAATCGTTTTAAATTTAAAAATAGCAGGAGACAAAATGGACATTAATACACTAAAATAATGTTACCTAAATTCTTTCTTAAATAACAAAATATTTATGCAAAGAATCTCAAAAATTCGCTAAATATCACCAAAATTAAAAATAAGATGGGAACAAAATCTACAACATTAAGCTAAACGGTTAAAACTGAATTTCTCATAAAAATGAAGACATATAAATAATGTCTGCCATATATTCATGAAATGTTTTCTGTATTTAATTATAAAATTGAATACTTACCACAAAGTTTAATTTGTAAACAGACATCTGAAAAAATATTTGGTTGGATCTCTTAAAGATTTGACTTAAATTTGCATCATCCTCAAAATAGCTTTCTGTGGAATGGTCAACAAAGACATCTATGTGATTTCCTAAGAGCTAGCAGATAGACATTTAAAGGCTAGAAAAGCAATTGTGTTTCAAGCCATTTGAATGCTTACTGCTGGCTGAACATCAGAGTCAAAAGCAACTTATGAAAAGTTCGTAGTTTTGATCTGAAAAATAATGAAAACAAATCATGCATAATTGCATACTAAAAAAATTGAGGACTTACAATTTAGAAAAGCAAGTCATACATATATACAAATTGGGCAATTCATAAAATCACAATCTAAGGATATATTGCACCTATCTTTTTATTTAAATGCACCTGCAGGTGTTCAATAAAAATTTGTTTTAGAGGATAGGGAGGGAATCAGAGAAGATTATAGATAGACTCGTAGATATTTTAATATTTTCGAACTGCATAACAACTAAAGATAAAAGATCTAACGAATTGTAATTAGACCGAATACAGTCTTTTTTATACTTTTTTAAGTTACAAAATTAAATAAAAATGTTTTAGTATTAGTATACTTAAAAATTTCAACAGTCTAATGTATATTTAGTAAAATGTATATTTAGTAATATTTGATTACAGAAAATTAAGAATTAGAATAACACTTCGCATGTTAGGCTTATATCAACTCTCAACAAGTATCGTAAAAATAAAATAAGTTTCAAAGTAGTACATTATTTTTATCAGTATAAATTATCACCAGTATCAGTAATAATTATTATCAGTAGAAATTAAAAAAAGTTGCATCCAATAATAATATGTTTAACATAAATAAAATACATACCATTCCTAGATATTTATCAGGGAAAACTTTTCATATTTGTGATTCAAAACTCTTGATCCAAGATTCAATTCATCGATTCATTCTCATTCCATCCCAGCGCGCATGCGCTTATTCATCTCTTCTCGCCAAATTATTTGGCTACTTTTTCCCTTCGCCAAAGTTGTCCAAAGCTAGAGGGTTTGTAAATTAGCGGCAGGTGCAGATAAGTATTTCTTAACTAACTTGGATAATGTTGGATTCTTTGATTTTCACGTTTTTCTACATAAGTGACGTCATCACCCCTAATGAAGCGGGAGATTTGGCGTTTTACTTGGCGATTTTCTGGCAACCTCGTATATTTTTGTTGACATATTATACATGTAAACAACAAATTATTATCACAAGTTATATGAAACATCACGTACTATAATATTATTTCAGAATAATAATTAAATCAACGTGAAAAATTATGATTATCAATAATCTATACATATAATAAAACAGTAGGACCCGGTGTGTCTGTACATTGAAGATAATTGACAAAAATGGAGTCAGGGCGATAAAAGAAAACCAATGAAACACAAAAAAAAATTTTTTGAATTTTTTGTCTGTCTGTCTGTCTGTCTGTTTGTTCGAGGTTATCTTCGTAACTACTGAATGGATTTTTATGCGGTTTTCACTAATGAAGAATGCACACTCCCGGGCAGTGTATAGGCTTTGTTTCATCAAAATCGGACAACAGACAAAAAAGTAACAAAAAGAAACAAAAGAAACTATTAGGTGCGCTGCTCACGTTTTTTAGTACATAACGTTTTTTAGTACATATAAAATCCAATAGATGTCACTGTGCGATTTTAACCCTCCAAGCGCCTTGCAAATGGGTAAAATTGTAATGTTTTTTTCTCGTCATTTTGTTTTAAATGCAAATAAAATATGATTCTTTCAATATTACATAAAAAATCTTATTTAGGAATATAAATGTAATCCTTGAGTGTCTTAATCATTCTTCAAAGCTTTGAAAATTCATTAAATTTATAGAATTATAATATCTTAAACATTGCTTATATTGCAGTGAAACCTGGAGCTTAGTGTACGGAATTTTACGGGACAAACGCTTAGAGGGTTAAAACGCGCTATCGTTATGTTTTCGCCAGTCTACTTAAGTATGAGAAAGTTTCAAGCTGGCTGTCGTTCCATGTGGTTTAGTCGGTAGAACGTCAGTGCGCCATACTGATGGCCCGGGTTCGATTCCCAGCATGGAATTTTTTTTCACTATGTTGGCATTAACGCCTATAAGCAATTAAAAGAATTTGAAATATTGTATTCAAGGCGAATTTTCTCTCTGGGAAAATTTCCTTGCATTAATATGTCAGTGTAATTTTTTTTTCGATTTAATTTTTTTTTTCGAAACTTTGTTTTTCTTAAAAAATTACAGTAAATATTTGATATTTCCCAACGTTTTTTGAATGATCGACTTGCTTTTTTTTTTTTTTAATGTATGTCTGAACCTTATCTAACTACTTCTTCAAGATTTCTTTAGATAAACCGACCAGCGTAGCGGGCGAAGGCCGCTAGTTTAAAAATATATAGTAGATAAAAAGTTTCATAAGCAAGTGTAATAAAAAAATTGTTTTATTACTCAACTTATTACTATTTACTTTGGAGTAAAGAAAATTTATAATTACAAAAAATATAACGATTGATTGACATATCGCGAGCGGAAAATTGCATATTTATTTAATGTTTCACTCAAGGCCCCCTTATCATAATATCATTCATCGCCATTTTTTCGACAGAAAACAAGCGGCAATAGTATTGCATAAAATTAGTATGCATGCACATCTTAACGATATAAAAATGAATTTTAAGGTAGTAGACAAAAGGCCCCTACGGTACTGAAGTTGCATGCATTAAATTTCAAATTATACATTTTATACGTAAAGTCTATCTCAAAAAAGTTTGTAGGGTAAGGTACCAAAAACTTTAAACATGCCTACAATCAAGGCCCCCTTATCAGGGCCTGATTAATGCACGGGCCTCCGGGGCCTTGGCCCTGGGCCCACCAATTTCAGGGGCCCACAAGTTATATGGCTGATTTTTTTTCTCTTAATCAAATACTTTTCAAATAATATTGTTTTATAAAATGTGAAATGTAAAATTTAAATATTCTGAATGACTCAATAAAATTTTTAGAATCTTTTAACATAGGCCCTTTTCACCCAAACAACTTTGTCAACTCGTCAAATGATCCTTCTTTTTCTGTGAAAGTGTCACCGAAAATGGATAGGTAGGGGGGCCCAATTTTTTAACAGGCCCTGGGCCCAACTTCAGCTTGATCGGGCTCTGCCCCTTATCATAATATCAAAATCAAAGGAGGCCTTGATATTATATACTTTGATATTATGATAAGTTAGCCTTGGTTTCACTTTTAACGCTTATTGTATATTTATCTATTTATATATAAATATTATTTATATAAAATTGTATTTTAATATACTAGGCTGTAATTCGAACTAAAACGCTCCTTTTTTAAAAGATAAAATTGTATTGTAATATATTAGGCTGTAATGCCGAACCAGAACGCTTTATTATTATTATTATTATTTTAACAAAAGCATGAAGGATTCATTGTAGATGTTATCACAACTTATTTGTGAATTTTACTTCCTTTTTAATTTCTGCTTTTCTAATGAATTTGTTTTTTTCCTCAATATTATATTTAAAATTTCTGTTACTTCTTTATATTTCTGAATTAGAATTTATTAAATTAGAAAGTAAACCAAATGCTAGAGTAAGATCAATGATATTGAGAAATTCAACATATCCGTACTTTAATATTCATAAGTTAATAAAATGCCAGCATTTTAGAATTCCCTCTATAGCATTTATCACTATTCTAAAGAATTCAGCATTCTTTTAATATTAGCCTGAACAAATTGAATCTGTGCTGTAGATATGTTTCTTAAAATAAATTTGATGGTACAGTTCAGGGCTGTCCAACCTTTCAGTAAGCAGGGGCGCATCTCAACTCTTGGTACTCAATGAAGAGCGCCATTTTTTCAAATGACAGAAAACAAGCGGCAATAGTATTGCATAAAATTAGTATGCATGCACATCTTAACGATATAAAAATGAATTTTAAGGTAGTAGACAAAAGGCCCCTACGGTACTGAAGTTGCATGCATTAAATTTCAAATTATACATTTTATACGTAAAGTCTATCTCAAAAAAGTTTGTAGGGTAAGGTACCAAAAACTTTAAACATGCCTACAATAATAACAATAATAAAAAATAAAAATAAATAAACATGGAGGTAAAATATATTAATAGGTTTCTTTTAGGATGCTAAAATACATTTTGACTCATTTTGAAGGCGTGAATTTAGTTTTACAAAAAATACGAAAAGAAAAACAAGGCTAATAGTGACCAGTTCATATAGCTGGTTCCAGAGAGATAGTCTGGAAGTGTTTTCACAGATGGGAAACCTTTTGCATTGTTTTATTAATTTTTCTAAGCAAATTGAACAGAAAAAGCCTAAAGTTTCAAAAATCAAGAAGGAAAAGTTAAGCTCCTTTATCCCTCGTATAAAACAGCCAGGCCAATGTGACAACAACAAGCTTTAACAAGTTGGAAATTGCACGTGAACGTAGCGAATGAGGTGCGTTCGCACGATAACGAAGTTTTAAAAATATTCAGATCTTGCTGATATAGTAGAGCGTACTCCGGATACAGTATAGTAGTCGAAATCTTTACGTTTCTGTAAATATGCAGGAAGTAATTTTTATTACACCTCAGCAACGTATATCTTATTCATAAAATGTGAAATAGTTGAATATAATTAAAACACGTACCAAACCATGTTTCCCCGTATAGCATTATATAATGGAATACTTTTGTGCCGCCCTGTAATTTAATAATAAAAATTCTTTGCATCACAGATTGTACAGACTGCATATTTTAGTATATATTTCATAGATTCATGCCAATTCTATTATGTTCGAATAAGTGTAACATCATTAAAATGCATTTGAAACTTTTCTCCCATTGACCGAAATGTAACGGAATCCTTTTGATTGTCCCTGTAATTGATCTATGCATCCGATTTTCATAACATTTGAAATGAGTCGACAAAATTACGCAATAATTATATGTTTTAAATTTCAAACGATTAAAATGCATTTAAAACTTTTTTCCCTATTGACCGTAATGTAACGGAATCCTTTTGAATGTCCCTGTAATTGATCTTTCCATCCGATTTTCATAAAATTTGAAATGACTCGACAAAATTATGTTATAATTATGTATTTTAAATTTCAAACGATTCGGTTGGGTAGTTTTTGTGTTGTTATATGCGGACAGACGGACGGACAGACAGACGGACAGACAGACGGACAGACAGACGGACGGACTGAGCGACAACAATAGGTGCTACGTATTTACATAATTACGAACGCACCTAAAAATTGAAATTTTATACATATAAAACGCTTCTTCAAAGGGGAGAGCGTTGGGAATTGAAAAGGGTTTATTTTTCTGTTACTTCTTAAATATTAAGAACAGCTACACTGCTCAAAACAATTAAAGGATATTTGAAGTTTAATATAAAATAGATATAAACGAAATTTTTTTTTTGCCGAAAATTGAAGAAGAGAATCACAAATGCAAATTTTTCTGGTTTTCAAACTGTCCCAGGCAGCACATCCATATGGGCCCGTAAGGGCAAAAGTGGGTCAGGGATATAGATCTATAAGGGCTATCCATATGGGCCCGCATAGAATGTCCACTTTTTTTTCTATATGGGCCCATATGGGCTATTTATATATATCTATATGGATGTCTATGTCGATATATAAAGATATCTATAAGGATCTATGTGGATGCCTATGTAGATCTATAATGATATCTATATGGGCCCGCATAGAATGTCCACTTTTTTTTCCATATGGGCCCATAAGGGTTATCTTTATTTATCTATATAGATGTCTATGACTATCTATAAAGATATATCTATATAGATCTATGTGGATGCACATGTAGATCTATAATGACATCTATATGGGCCCGCATAGAATGTCCACTTTTTTTCCATATGGGCCCATATGGGCTATTTTTAAGTATCTACATGGGTGCATATGTCGATCTATAAAGGTACCTATATGGGTCTATTTGGATGCACATGTAGATCTATAATGATATCTATATGGACCCGCATAGAATGTCCACTTTTTGTCCCATATAGGCCCATTTAAGCTGTTTACATAGATCATTAAGGATTTATAATGTGATCTTTATAAATTTCGAGGTCTCTGATTTAAGAAGACACTTTACTTATTTGAAAACATCTGTTCCGTAATGTTAAACCTAAGTTTTTGAATTTCTCATTTAAATTTGAATATTTTTTAATGTTTTCTTTCTGCATTGTATAACTGAACTCAATGTTAAACCTAGTTCTTGAATTTCTCATTAAAATTTGAATATTTTAAAATGTTTTCTTTCTGCATTGTATAGCTGAACTCAATCTCTAAAGGGACCATTTTGTATTTTTTCAATTTGTTTGTAATTTTTTAAAGGTACTTTCATCTTCGAAACCGGTTCCGAAAGTGTAAATACCTTTACTAAAAAAAAAATTGGTACCAAAATCCAAGAAGTAAAACTAGTGATATGATATCGACGTCAGTTTCCTATGCAGAAAAAGTCATTTTGAAAATATTTAAATTTAAACGAGAAATTCAAAAATAACCTATCCATAACATTACAAAGCCCATGTTTTCAAGTAAATGAAGGGGATTCGTCACTCATTTGAAAACATGTGTTTCATAATGTTAACTTTATGGACGCTATTTTTGAATTTCACTTAAATTTAAATATTTTTTTTCTACATATAGGATAGCTGAACTTGTTTTCTAATTGAACAATTTTGTATTTTTTTTTTTTGTTACAGATCTTCAGGTATTTTCATTTTCAAAACTGTTTTTGAAAATGAAGGTATTATCAAAGTATTATGGAATTATTCAAATTTTCTTTATCTACTTTATGTAGCTCAATAAATTTAATAAATGGAAATCATGTATGCACAGTACAGCCTGAGAATTTTGTCTACTGGATCATACAGTGTACATGCCATACACACTTCAGACAAATTTAAAATGTTACTTTTTTACTAAAATAAATTAATAAATCAACCAAGGTAGGTCACCAATGGCCCATTATCTTTATTTCTCTTACCTGTTTTGTGAAAACCAAAAAAGAGACGTTCAACATCCTAGTGATCTTGAAAGCTTCACAAATGCTGTAATGAAAGAGACTGACAACCAGGGATGTAGTGGAGGGTGTATGTCACATACCCTCTGGATTTTTTTAAGGAACACCGTATACCCTCTCTTTCTCAAGAAAGTCATAGTAAATACACTCTAGGGTTTACCCTCTGCCTTGAGCATATACCCTCTGCTTAAAGTATATGCCCCCCCTTTTTTTAACGACTACACCACTGCTGACTACTTGGGGCAAGTGATCATGGCTATCATCCTCCATGCACAAAATTTCTCTTCTGGGGGGGTCAAAAGCATCCCCAGATCTTGTGATTTTATGGTTAATGGAAGTACATTGTTACATATGAAATGTCTCATAATTTTAAACAATATATGTTTGCAATAAATTCATTTATATTTTTTCACAAATATGATTGTTTCTAAACAGTACATAATTTTTCAATCATCAAATTAAAAATAAAAAAATACTATCAAATTTAATTTGTTTAAAACCCATATTCCAATTTACTTTTTATTTAAGTTAAAATAATTTAAGCATAATGAAAAACATTTAATGCATATAATTCAATTCCCAGAAGATTAATTTACATGTACTTACAACAATATAAACTATTCAGCACCTCTGACTGATATTCCATCAATAAGGACTTTAATAAAATAAGTAATATCTTTGGCATGCAGTTAATATAAAAATATTGCTTTTCCATACTATACTTACTTTGCTAACCAATGACAGGATTCTCACTGATGATTTATTATTATTATTATTCAATTTATTATTATTATTATTATAATTTACTTTGAAGATTAATTTGTTGAAATAGTGTCAGAGAGAAAATAATTACCAATGGCAGTCATGTAAATTTGAAATGAAAATGAAACAGACTAAATAAAATAGCAACACAATTCACTTGGTTTATGGTATGTCACTCCATTTATTGAAAATACAATTTATATATTCATATATATGTATTTCTATAGACTATATAAGAACAGTTATCTTGTAGCATAATTCTATTTTTCATACAGTTTTAGATGGGTGCTGCACCCTCTCTGTAGTTTCATTTAGCCTCTATAAAAGGAGAAAAATTCCTATAAGAATCTAAAATCCTATGAGCAAGCACTCTGCTGTTCTTTACTTCTAGGAGAAAATCAATAGATATAGTTATTCGAATTTTTACAAACAATATGCATCATTGCAGAAGAAAGTTCATGAAGTATAAACAAACATTCTTTTCCCTCTTCAATTGCATAACTTTACATTCAAGATCATCAATGCAGGATTCTTCAGCTTCGTATAAATTTGAATCAAGATTCCATGTCGGGTACAAATGAATTGCTCCAAGCATCTGGTTAATGTCACCACCTATTTTTAAAATATAAGGATTAAATTTTTAAGATTTAAAATTGTTTGTGCAGAAATAATTTTATCTAAAAATTAAGAAATATAATAATAATAACAATAATAAAAAACATTTTACACAGTAGAAACAGTCAATTATAACAGTAACACTATCCATTTAATTCAGTTTTGCAAGGCAAAAGCTTGATTTGAAAAATTGATGCATTAAAAACCAATAAATTCACCAGGAAGATTTTTTTTTCTCCTTTTTCAAATGTAAAATTGTGTTGGAGTGAGTATATATATCAGGGTTGGTATAAAAACCGTTTTTTTTTAAAAAAAAAACCCAAAAAAACGGGTTTTTTTGGTTTAAACCAAGTTTTTTTGGTTTAAACCGGGTTTTTTTCAAATCATTATTTAAATAGCATTTGCAACAAAAATAACTTGAGTCTTAGAAAGTCATGAGGATTTTTTGTAATTAATAGTTAATTAATGTTAAACATTCACATTAGTATTTATTTTTTTGATAATTAAATAACTAAAGCATAAAAATTTATAATTAAATTATCTTATGTTTAGGTTTCTATAGGAAAATATTCAGTGTGTAAAAAAAAAAAAAAAAAAAAAAAAAAAAAAAAAAAAAAAACTATTAATTTATTAGTATACTTATATAAACCTTTTAGATAATAATTTAAGAAATAATTATATGCAGGTTGATAATGAAGAACATAGTAAAGAACAAACAAACATATTTTACTAAATTAACAGAAATAAGCTGAAATAGAAAACATTTCCTTGTGCATAATTTAGAAATTATTTTCAGTATTAACATCAACAAATGATTATTAATCTCTTACAACATATACAGTCAAATCTGCCTAAGCCGGAAATCTGTCTAAGGCGGAAACATTTCAAAGTCCCACATTTATAAGCATAGAGATTTCCGAGAAATCTGTCTAAGACGGAAAGAATCTGTGTAACGCGGAACCGGACATTCACTTTAGGTCCCAGGTAGCAAATTTACTGTTTAAGACGGAAGAAAATTTTCCTGCGAAATATAAATGGAAAGAAATCTCATCTTTTAATATTGAATTGTATAGTCTAGCAATGTTAAATTCAGATACTTTTCTCTGGAGGGGAGGGAAATTATAGAGTTCTGTGGAAGGGTGGGAATTGTACCTTCCGACCATTGAAATGCAAAATTTAAAATTTTTCGGGGGGGGGGGGGGGGGGGGGATTTTATTGCTCCGGGGAGAATGTCTCCTCCGGGGCCACTCTCTGAATTCAACACCGTAGTCGCATTCCTAGAGGTTATGAAAAAGCGTCACCGACTGCTGACAGAACTTTGGGGATGATTTTATTATTATATATGACTGGGAACTGTTGAACAACGGGTGTACTAGTGTGTAGGTGTACTATCAATTTGTAGTATAAATTATTATTACTATGAATATATAAAAATATGTAAAGATTTCATGTCTAATTAATTTTTAAAAAATTTAAAGGTACGTAATATCCTGTGAACGGTATGCCTATAAAGTTTTTCTGTCTAAGCTGGAAATATGTCTAAGGCGGAATTTTATTTCAGTCCTGAGCGATTCCGCCTTAGACAGATTTCACTGTATTTACTTAAAAAATATCAATATGCCTTTAATTAATGCTAAAAAATACATGTGTATTGACTTACTTGATACATCAACGAATGTAATGCTTACACAAATTCAGACATAGGCTTAGAAAAATTATTATTATTATTATTATTTTTTTTTTTAAATACAAACTTTATTTTTTCTGTTTCTTTGTTCATCAAAAGGTGAAGATTTAGCATAACATTTTATTATCTGTGCAAGCACCGAGTTACATGGATATTTTTGTTTTGTAAAATTTAATGTACCCTTTTTTCTTGTTCACATAGTTCACTTTGACTGTATTGTGGTTCAAGCAAGTATACATAAAAGGGCATGGGTGTTAGGGCTATTTTATACCTGGACTAAAATACTGAGACTTCTTTATTTATATTTTTTTTCTCTTAATATTTTTGAAGACCTGTCCAATTATAAAGTGCATTAGTAATGGAACTTATTACTTTAGATATTATCCAGGGCAACTGCAATAGAATTTAACAATTTAAACATATCTTCAACATTTCTTTTAAAATTAAAATTAGAGAGATACGAGCTTTTGAATATTTTTATCAATAACATTCCTATTTTCTACACAAATTTTAAGTAAAGTGGGGCAATTTTTAAGGTAAACATCTAAAGCATCTGAAAATGAATCACACCTAATATTATAAGGAAGAGCTAATTTGACAGCATTTACATTACATGCAATTTTTACATTTCGCTCTTAAACATGTTTTTGATGTATTTCTTATTCCCTCAAATGAAAACCAGATTATATTTTCCTTTCTCCTAGTTTTAGACATTCTTTTATTTCAATATATATAAGTAGCTTTCTTAAAATAAAATACAATACAAAGTAACTAGAAACAGAAAAAAATAATGTAAAAACTGCAAATCCAATCTAAGAAAAACCAAAGCTTACTAAAACCAATAGCTATGGAACAGAGAAAATTCATAGCTAATCATTCATTAGCATACAGAACAAGAGTAACCAATGGAAAGAATGACTTATGATTATGTCATTATTGATGCTTTGATATATGATGCAATCCTTAGTAAATCATAATCAAGCTATCTAAGCAGTAAAATTGCATTTTTGGCTGGCATATGCCATTTTTGCATTTTTAAAAAAATAAAAGGTTTAAAAAAGAATTAAAACTAACTACCTTTTTTTATCCTCCACAGTTCACTCTAGAAAAATATTTTGCCATGTCAATTTATAGCTAGTAAGAAAAATTAGATTGATTAAAGATGTTTGTCACTTTAAAAATTTAATTTGTCTTTAGCTTTGCTTGTAGCTACTTCATAACTTTGATTTTGCACATTTTAATAATGTGTAAAATAAATGAAAACATTAGGGAAGAGGGAAAAAAAAAAAAAAAATTAAAAAAAACCAGCATGGTTTTTTTTAAAAAAACCACTTGGTTTAAACCAAACAACCCTGATATATATATTATTTATATATATAGTATATATATATATACAGGGTGATTCAGCTCGTCGGTGACAAACTTTAAGGATCGATAGAGCACACCTAGACGAACATTTTTGAATAGGGAATGTAGGGTCCCTGACGCGATGGTAAGGCGCTAGGCGCTTTCGAAAATTTGGGTGCCGAAATTCGAAACGTCATAAAAACTAGGGAAATGGTTAGATTTTCTTGCTTGTTGCGTCGAAATGATTCTGTTTGTTTAGACTTTCTTCAGTACCAATTTGATAAGCGTATCTCTTAAAACATGGATAGGGGGCGCTGCAGACTTTGGAGAGCTAGACAACAACTTTAAGCCCGTTATTTTGATAATTTAACACATGCTCGCCAAAGTTTATACTCTAACTTAAAGTTTGAACCCAAAAGTAGAGCGCTGCAAAAAGCGTAAGAGCCGGAATAAAATGTCAAAGTACAGGGTGGTCGAAACTCGAAGGCTCCTAAGAGATAAACAAACAGATTTCTTGACTTATGGCATGCATTTTCATGATTCTGTTTGCTGGGGCTCTCTGAAACTCAGTTGAACGGTACAAAAAGAAACATCGATAGGGGGCGCTTTGGGCAAAAAACATAATTCGTTGACATTTCGGACGCTAACTGGAAACGGGGCGCTACGATCAGTTAGTAATAATGAAAACACATTTTCTACCTCTGCTCAACACTTCTGAATAAATTTAGACCAAAAACATCAATGATACTGGAAATTTATTTACAAAAAATAACACTACAGAAGATGCACGAAATTTCGACCTTGGGCCATGATGCAGGCTTCGCACCTCCGTCGCATTGAGGAGTGTGTGTTTCCAACAATGCCAGGAGTATCTCTGATCTGCCCTGCAGCTGCCACAATGCGCGCCACAAGTTCTTCAGCACTGCTGACAGGTGTATGGTATACCTCGGCCTTCAGGTAACCCCAAAGGAAGAAATCCAAGCAGGTGAGGTCTGGTGATCGGGCAGGCCAGTGAACTGGACCCCCACGCCCGATCCACCGCTGGCCATACCTTGCGTTTAGATGGAGACGCACGTCGTTCGTGTAATGGGCCGGAGCTCCATCTTGCTGGAACCACATCTGGCGACGCGAACCTTCGGGTACGTGCGCCTCCTCCAGAAGCTGCGGCAGCACTTGATCCAGGAAAATCAGGTAATTTCCACCTGTCAGCCGTTCAGGTAACAAATAAGGGCCAATGAGGCAATCCCCCAGAATGCCGGCCCACACATTTACTGAGAAACGCTCCTGGGCTGCTCGGCTTCTGGTTTCATGTGGATTTTCATCACACCACACATGACTGTTGTGGGCGTTCCACATTCCCTCCCGGCTGAAGGTGGACTCGTCCGTAAACAAAATGCTGTTTACAAAACGGGGATCCCTGGATCTCATCGCCAAGTACCATCTTGAGAATTCCACTCGAGGGCCAAAATCCTGCTCTCTGAGCAACTGCACCCGCTGGATGTGGTAGGGGTGCATTCCGGGAACGTAAGATGCGCCACGCAGTTGCTTGCGAAATGCCAACATGTCTGGCGATATCTCTCGTGCTAAGACCTGGGTTGTCCTCAACCAGGTTAAGCACAGCCTCTTTGTTGTCGGGGGTGCTCACTGATCGCTCCCGTTCAGGCCTGCCTCCGTCGAAAGATCCCGTTGTGGACAACCTCTGGTGTACTCGAGCGAAGAAGGCATGGCAGGGGATTTGCCTGTTGGGGTAACGCTCGGCGTACAACCGCTGAGCGGCTCGTCCATTACAACCAGCAGCGCCATACGCCAAATGCATGTCAGCCAATTCAGAGTTTGTGTACCGTTCCATCCTACTACCGATCTGCAGACAAGTAACCCGAAGCTTAAGTAGGTACCGCACGTTCAAAAGACGTGTCTGCGCATACAACTACGTCATCTCGTGTTGTCGTCTACGCATTACGTATCTTTTGCATATCGATATGGTACGATATCTTTTGCATAAATCAGCAAAAAGCACCTTATGTAAATTTTATTGCGCGCATTGTGCATGATTGAAACCAGCTATGTTTGTTAAAAAAAACAAACAAACTGCAGTTTTAATAGCTTCTTATGATAAGTAAATTACTCTCTTGTTTTGTTTCTAACTGATCGTAGCGCCCCGTTTCCAGTTAGCGTCCGAAATGTCAACGAATTATGTTTTTTGCCCAAAGCGCCCCCTATCGATGTTTCTTTTTGTACCGTTCAACTGAGTTTCAGAGAGCCCCAACAAACAGAATCATGAAAATGCATGCCATAAGTCAAGAAATCTGTTTGTTTATCTCTTAGGAGCCTTCGAGTTTCGACCACCCTGTACTTTGACATTTTATTCCGGCTCTTACGCTTTTTGCAGGGCTCTACTTTTGGGTTCAAACTTTAAGTTAGAGTATAAACTTTGGCGAGCATGTGTTAAATTATCAAAATAACGGGCTTACAGTTGTTGTCTAGCTCTCCAAAGTCTGCAGCGCCCCCTATCCATGTTTTAAGAGATACGCTTATCAAATTGGTACTGAAGAAAGTCTAAACAAACAGAATCATTTCCACGCAACAAGCAAGAAAATCTAACCATTTCCCTAGTTTTTATGACGTTTCGAATTTCGGCACCCAAATTTTCGAAAGCGCCTAGCGCCTTACCATCGCGTCAGGGACCCTACATTCCCTATTCAAAAATGTTCGTCTAGGTGTGCTCTATCGATCCTTAAAGTTTGTCACCGACGAGCTGAATCACCCTGTATACATATTTATTTAACTAAGCTTCAATTTGTATTTTTTAAGAGGTTAAAAATCTTTTAAAAAGTGTAATCAAAATGGGAAAAATAAAAAGATACCCAGTAAAAGAGATCTATATGCAAAGAAAAAAATACGTAAATATATGAAAAAGTATGTACCCAGAAACATAATTTTAATTTACAAGTTAATAGTATTCTTATTTGACTACCATGGGATTTTATAACAAAAATATAATGTACCTAGATAGTTAAAAGTAATAGTTTTGGACTGTAATTCATCTTTTTTATTTATTATTTCCACTTTCATTTCACAGTTTATTTTAAAAATTAAGACGACAATGAATGATTTTTTTTTTTTTTTCATTTATAGATCAATTGCTATGAGGCATTGCACATTTAATGAATATATAAATAAACAAGCTGATCTGCTTGACGTTGTCCAGTGTCAGTTCCTTAAATAAAACTTAAAACTTTGTATAATTTAATATTTAAAAAAAAATCTTTAAACCTAGCTTCAGGGACCTTCTGCTGAGTCTAGTGCATTCGTAATAAACCTTTTTTCTGAACTAACCTGTGACATGGGTCCCCACTATGTAATGCAGCATGTACTGAAAATGTTCTGCATTTACCAGAGACTATCAAAAACAAAGTTGAATGAACCAAACCTCGTAGTAATCCATAGAATAAGAAAAACTAATGCCTCATTAAAGTTTTAAAAAAGTTGGTCACCAAAGTCTAAGATAAACTTTTATAATACAGAAAGCAGCTGAATTGTAATCTAAATTGAATGAGCCAAATCTGTTTTAACATTATTGGATCCTTAGAAATGTGAGAAAGAATGTATCCTCCAGTGATGGAAAGTCCCCCCCCCCCCCTGTAAATTTAATGAATTACTATTAACATAATGTTTAATAAATGGATGAAATTTCTAATCTAAAGTTATGTGATTTTTAATTTTCAGCTGCAGTGAGTAAACATAACTTTTCGAAAACACTGGCAGTATTCAAAATGTACACAAAAAAGGTGGCAGCTGAAGTATAAAGAAGGATCAGACATAGGGGACAAAGGTGTATTAACAGGAATGTAGCTGGCTATAAGAAAAATTTTTAGTAACTTAAAAGCAGTTAAAGAATGCTAGAACTGTCAAAGAAAATTTCAATACAATTAGAGCATTGTTAAAGAAATTGCAATAAAGACCTAAAGAAGGAAATTAAAATTCAAACTTAGCAGTAGCTGAAATCTGGAAAATTGTTTTGTTATTCATATAATACCTGGGGGACCTAAGAAATTACTAGGTATGCACCGAATAGTGCTTTTGGCTGAATACCAAACATTCGGTCAACACATGAACCAGATATTGAATATTCGGCTACCCAAATAGTAATTGTCGGACCGAATACTGAATATTTGGCCAGCCGAATACCGAATATTTGGCTTTCCAAATACTTTTTATATTTCAAAGTTTAAAGGTATTAAAACTTAAAACATTACTTTTTAAACAATTTTACATAATATTTAATAAAAGAAATTTATATTTTGATAAACTAGAGCTTTTTATAGAGCATTTAGAGTTGAAAAAAAACCTGCTGTGAGTTTTTTAAGAAGCACAATTATGAGACTTTGTTAATTAATAAAATTTTAAATTTCATGGTTAATTCTATGAATTAAAAAAAATATTTTGAAATCAAAGTGAAATAATGAAAAAATGGTCAATGAAAAAATTTAGTCTCATAATTGTCCTTTTTAAATAACTCAAGGCAATTTTTTTTCAATATAAAGTACAAATACTTTAAACTGAATTCTGATTAAAGGAGTGTCTAGCTCACAGATTTCTTTTCTTATGAATGGTGGCATTTTCCACCCTTCCTTTCATATCATATTTTAAAGAAACCAAAGAGAGTGAGATGAAATATTACGTACTTATCAGACTTGTATAAAATCAAAAACTTTCTGTGCACGTAATATTGGTTCAAAAACTTTCTGCAAGTTAATATAATGTCTAATAAAATACGCATTATATTATTTTAGTATGGATGAAATTTGCTTTTATTATGCAATTCATGGAAGTAATTCACTTTTGTTACGCGATTCATAAATGTAGTTCACGTTTTTTATGCGATTCATGCATGTAATTTGCATTTTTTACAGGATTTATGGATGTAATTCTTTTTTATGCGATTTATAGACATAATTCACTTTTTTATGTGATCGGTCGACGAAATTGACATTTCTTATGCGATTTATGGACATAATTCTCTATTTTTAAGCGATTCATGGATATAATGGGCTCTTTGAGCTTTATGTTGACAATATTCGTGTTTTTTGAGCTATCTTCTGATGAAATTTGCATTTTTTTCAGCGATCTATCGATGAAATTCACAATTTTTATGCAATCTGTCGACATAATTCGCATCTTTTGTGATTTATGAACGTAATTCGTGTTTTTTATGCAAATTGTAAACGTAATTTGTGTTTTTTACATGAATTGTCAACATATTTCGTGTTTTTTACACGATTTATGAAATAATTTGTGTTTCTTGTGCGATTCATTGATGTAATTTGTGGTTTTTTTAGATTCATGGTCGTAATTTGTGGTTTTTACGAGATTCATGGACATAATTTGCAGTTTTTATGAGAACCACGCACAAAATTCGCGATTTTTACAATAATCACGCACGAAATTCATGTTTTCAATTCAGAGGTATATTTTAATTGAAAATGAGGCGCTTAATCCGATGCAGCAAACTGTTAGTTAATATGATTATTATTTTTGGAGTTATAAAGATGTTTCTTTTACGTAGTTTGGTACTTCTTGAGTAGTTTGGCGTTTTATATAATTTGTTGAAATTGATGCATCAGCAATTCATTAATAGAGTATTACTAAGTGTATTAACAACATTTAAATTTAGTTTTGGAATTGAAATACATTGTATAAATAGTTTTCACATATTTTATTTTCATATGCATATAAATGATGGGTAAGTATTACGGTGGCCTCCAACGACTAGTTTTCATGATATTTTGACAAAATTGGAGATTTTTTTTGTGAACGATTGATGAAATAGATTTTTTATGACAACCGACTGTCAATATTCGCAATTTTTAGTATCTGAAATTTTGGACCAGGGTTGGGTTTTTGACATGACAAAGGTTTAAACCGGTTAAAACTGTCAAAAACCCATAGAGTTGCAATCTGCTGCAGTGTGTTAGAATTTGTTTAGGAAACAAATTTTAAAACTAGCAACAGTTGTCATACATTATGTTGAAATTTAATTATATTATGGGTAATTAGCAGGTCTTAAAATACTTTTAATTAATAAAAATTAAGGTAAAAATGTCAGATTTCAAATCTCAGAAATTTATCTCAAAATGGACATGTAGAAATATTTGCAGAAAAATTATGTTTAAATATCTTGTTTATTTATTATTATTATTATTTTAATACTTAAAAAATTTTAAAGTTATTTAGTGTGCATTTTGACATAGCTAATATTTATAACGAACAAGTTAAGTGTCACAAATACAGGATTTCTAAAAGTGTTGAACTTTATACACGTGTTTAATATATATATATTTTTAATGCTATACACATTATATACATAATATCCAGCAGGCTAATTTGAATTTAAATATAATGCATATTATTTATTATATTTATGATTATTGCACATCATTATAAACCATTTTTATCTCTATCCCCCCCCCCCTCAACACACACACATTAATAGTACTAAGAATATAAATAATGTTTACTTTCAAAGGAAGATAAGACAAGAAGTAATTATTCAACAACTGAATGCTTAAGATATTTAATAAAATTTTATAGTATTCAGTGAAAAAAAAAAAAAAAAAGTATTTGCATAAACTATAATTTTTCAGCATAGTACATAAATAGGCTGAATATTGTAAACAGATATTCAGATTTTTTTTATTATCTTTATTTTAGTTAAAAATCAAAAAAATGACTGACGATTTAAAATTTACCGATTTTTCTGAAAAACTAACAATTGTAAAAGTCAAAACAGAAAAAAATTACACTGATCTATGAAATACTTTTATAACAAAAAATATTATTTTTTGTTATAAATTTGTTATAAATTTTTATTGTTATTATCTAATTAAATACATAATTTTAACAAATAAAACATTGAATAAATATTTCCAATTAATTTGATTACATAATGAAAATCAATCCAAATGAAAACTATTAAATTAGAAATTTAGTACAATAATCCAATTCATTTGCTCGCATAGCATAAGGTAGCAAATAACCAGTTTTGAACCCTTTTCTGTTCCTAATCAATTACGGAGTTTTGAATGAATTAGTCCGAAATTGGAAAACACTCATTCTATTGCAGCAGCACTGGCAGGACATGATAAAAGTTGTTCGGCTACTGATACTAAATCAGAAGTTGGACCAGACTTGAAAAATTTGCATTTGTTTAAGTCTTCTAAGATTTTGTTTACTATTCAAAATATGGTTCTTCAAAAATTTAAATTTATTTTTTCTAGAACATATTTAGAAACATTTTCTTTATTAAAAGCAAATAAATTATACTTATTAAATATAAATGTATGAAGATCATATATATATATATATATGTAAATAAATATTTTTATTTAAATATAATTGTAGATTTTTGATATGACGGTTTAAACCATCAAAAACTGTCGCATGTTAAAAACTTGCCAACCATGTTTTGAACTGATTAATTTTTAATGTTTTTGGCATAAAATGTCTTAAATTTTTGGAAAATTCGAAAATCGGCTCTGCTTTTAATTGTGTGGTAACGGTAAATAATTCGTACATAAAATTAGGAGAATATTTTAAATTTTCTGGTACTTAAAAAAAGTTACAAAAATAAAAATTGTTCCTTTCATAAAATTTTTTGTGCACAGCTTGAGTCTATATTATACAACTGTGGATGCAACTATGATTTCTAAATGTAGTTGAACTTCGATTTAACAAATCTCAATTTATTAAATCTCTCAATTTAACGAATTTTTCTTATTCTTCTTTCAATTTAACAAAGTTATAATTTCGATTTATTAAATAACATTCAATTTAAAAAAATTAAAATTTGAAATTTTTTAATATGCATAAAAAAAATTTTCAATGACCCTCGATTGTCAATTTTCTAAACTTTTGCTTTATAAAGCAGAATTACCTATATGCCAAGTAGGGATGCACCGAATAGTGATTTTGGCCGAATACCGAATATTCGGCCGACAGGTGAACCGAATACCGAATACCGAATAGTTAACTATTCGGCCGAATACCGAATATTCGGCTTTCCAAATACTTTTTATATTTCAAAGTTTAAAGGTATAAAATGTTACTTTTTAAAAAATTTTTACATAATATTTAATAAAAGAAACTTACATTTTGATAAACAAGGGTGCTTTATAAGAAAATTTAGTATTGAAAAAAAATCTGCCTTTAGTTATTTAAGAAGCACAATTATGAGACTTTTTGAATTAATAAAATTTTTAATTTCATGGTTTCTTCTACAAATTGAGACAAACATTTTAAAATCAAAGAGAAATAATGAAAACATGGATGAAGTAAAACTTTACAGTCTCTTAATTTTCATTTTTCAATAACTCAAGGCAGATTTTTTTCAATATAAAGTACAAATACTTTCAACTTAATTCTGAATAAAGGAATATCTAGCTCATAGTTCTTTTCATATGAATGATGGCATTTCCACCCTTCCCATCATATCATATTTTAAAGAAATCAAAGCATGCAAGTTGAAAATACAGTACGGTATCTTATTTATTGTTAATGCAACAAACGAAAACATAAGTTTGATCTAAAGTGAGATGAAATACAATGTATTTATGAGTCAATAAGTTGATTATGGTTTCATGAACAAAAATTGCCTTGATAGCTAGATATTCTCAAAAGTTTTTCTTTCTTGTTGAAGGTCTTTTATTTGGGAAAAGCAAGAAACAGAATATTTACTAAACAAAATTTAGGAACTTGCATTTGCACATCATTTATTCTTAAGGAGAATCCTAATAAATCACCATTTTAATCCTTCTCATGGTAATTTTCTTAAGTTATACTTTATAAACAACAAATAAATAATGTAAAAACATTCTATTTTATTTAAATATGACTTTCTTTTTAATTATATTAAATATATTTATAAATTGACAGTTAAAAGCTGAAATTGTGAAACTTTTTAAAAATGTGTTTTAAAAGGTTTCATTGAATATATAAGATTTGGCCGAATAGTTTGATATTCGGCCTAATCGAATATTCGGTAACATGGCCGAATACCGAATAGATACCGAATATTCGGTGCATCCCTAATGCCAAGATACATGCTACAGAGAGATTTCATTTTAAATACATGTAAAATAAAGTTTTTTTTTTTTTTTTTTTTGGGGGGGGGGGGGGTGAGAGGAATTAGCCAGATTTTATGGTAATAGCATTTAATTCATAAAACTTCAAATAAAAAAAAATGTACTTACATAAATTAAATGTAGCTGAACATCCTTTTAAGAATAAACTGAGAATTACGATGGCTATGAGGCTAAGTGTCAAACTTGATAGTAAATCCTATGGAAATCAAAATGCATGTATAATAATATACAAAATTTGAATATTTAAATTTCATTTTTAATACATAATGTTCTGAATTTCTTTTGTGCAATAAACTAAAATTTTAAAGCATTTTAAAAAAATGTAGTTGAAAATGTTAGCAGTATTATTAAAGGAATTCTTATTTATTATCAGTTATAGAAGATCAGAAATCAACATTATGTTTAACTTTTTAGATTATTGCACAAGTAGAAATAATCTTCCATAAGAACTTTTGAGATACCAAATTTATAAACACTTCAAAATTCTCAAAAAACAAAATAAGTCAGTTGACCTTTTATCCAGACTCTTCGGAACCTTTTATCCGAACACATAGGAGCCAACTTTGGTCCCAAAGCAGGGCCACAAGGGCAGTTGTTTGACGGGTGAACACGTGATGTGCCAGGCAAAAAAGCGAGTTCAATAAACTAGGGAGTCTACGTCATAGTGCCGGAAGCTGACACAATTTGAGCATTTTAATACAAATTCAGAGCACTTTAGACTTCTTACCACTTTAAAACAAAATTCGAGATTTTCCTTTGCATGATCGACGAAATTTGCAATTCTTCTTAGCATGATCGCAAAATTCACGATTTTTCCTCGCTTGATCAGCAAAACTTATGATTTTTCTGCACTTGATCGACGGAATTCACGATTTTTACGAAGCCAATCGACAAAATTTGCGTTTTTTTTTTTTTTTTTTTTTTTTTTTTTTTTTTTTTTTTTTTTTGCACCTGACCAAAAAAATTCACAATTTTTACGAAGCTGATTGACGAAATTTGTGATTTTTCAACGACTAATTGACGAAATTTGCAATTTTTACAAGACCTATTGATGAAATTTACGGTTTTTCTTCACATAAATGACAAAATTTAGGATTTCCCTTCGCATGATAGTTGAAATCTTTTATTCCCATTCAAAAGATTCAAAATTTTTACAAATCCGATCGTCGATATTTGTGATTTTTACAAAGCTTATCGACGAAGTTCGCAATTTTTACTCGCATAATCAATAAAATTCACATTTTTTCACATCTGATTGACAAAATTTGCGATTTTCCCACATTTGATCAATAAAATTTACATTTTTTACAAAGCTGATAGACGAAATTTGCTTATTTTACATAGCTGATCCAGGAAATTTTCGATTTTTACAAAGCTAATCGACGAAATTTGCGACTTTTCCGTTTCAGATCGGCGAAATTCTTGATTTTTTCACAATTACTAATCGAAAAAATTCACAATTTTTACGAAGCGGATCGCCAATTTTTTCAATTTTTCTGCACCCGATCGACGAAATTTTGAATTTTTTTATAGCCTGATTGATACATTTAGGGATTTTTCTATGTCTAATCAACAAAACTCGCAATATTTTCGTCACGAACTAACGAAATTTGCAATTTTTTGGAATCCAATCAACAGAATTCACGCCTTTTCCACCTTTAAGTGACGAAAGATGCAATTTTTCGCGCCCGATCAACAAAATTCACGATATTTGTACTAAATATGAAGAAATCTGTATTTTTTATGCAACAAGATGAAACTCACGATTTTTTCTATGGATAAATTGGCGAAATTCACGATGCTTTCGCAGCCGATCAAGGGAATATTAAAATTTTCAGGGCGACATCGTCAAGTTTGTGATTTTTCCGGGCCTTTATCAACGAAATTTGTGATTATTTTGTCCCAGATCGACAAATTTTGACATTTTTTGTGTCCGATCAACGAAAATTGCATTTTTTCTCATGATAAATCGAGAAAACATGCCTTTTTTTGCAACCAATGAATTTAATTCGCAATTTTTTCGAGCATCATAAACTGAAGATTTTTATCTTGCACGATCAACGAATTGTGAGATTTTCCGTGCCCGGTCGACAAAACTTGCGAATTTTCCGTTCCCGATCGGGGAAATTAATTTTTTTCCAAGCCTCATGGGCAAAATTCTTGATTTTTCCATATCTGATAAGCGAAACCTGTGATTTTTCAGAGCCATATCAACAAAGCTCGCTTTTTACGTCCATGAAAGTTTTGCGTTTTAATTTGTGCCGATCAATGAAATTTGCGATTCTTAAGTGAAAAAATTTTATGTTTTCCCGCGATAAAGTAACGAAATTTATGATTTTTTTCCTGCAACATATGCACAAAAATTGCAATTTTTTCCAGTTGTAAATTGACGAAATTCACGGGCCATACGTTAACCCATCGCACGCTACAGGTTGCACATTCCTAGTTTAACACATAAATTGCAAAAAAAATGGGTATGAGACAAAAAATTTAATTTATTACACATGAAAATAACAGTTTGCTCTATCATCGCAGGAATAAATATCAAATCAAATAAAAGTATCTTAAAGAATATTTTTAAAAAAATCAAAGAATAGTGCAATACAAACTACATTGAAGTGAAGATAGAAGTATAAATTACAGTAAATGAAATTATTCAAGTTTTATCATAATTTCATTTTATTTCTGCTTTTTTGCTGCTATCTTTGAGCAAAATTTGAGTTATTTTACTCTACTTTGCAAAAATGCATGATTTTTGAAATTTGCGTTTTTCCTCGCAATCCTTTGCCAAAATTCCCATTTTTCCCACTATCCTTTGACAGATTTTTTTTTTTTTTTCTGATACCTTAAAAAGAAATTAAAGTTTTTTTCATGACTATTTTTTGGCGAAATTTGCGTCTTTACCATGATTTTTTTTAGACTTGCCAAAATCTGCAAATTCCTCGTGCTTTTTCGACAGAATATGCATTTTTTTCAGTCATTCTTTGAATGAATCAGCTTTTCCCCCCGCTATTATTTGCAAAATTCATAATTTTCTGTGATCTTTTGCGAAAATCCGCGTTTATCTCTCAATTCTTTAACAGAATTTGCGTTTCCCCCCCCCCTATCTTAGAATAAATTCATATTTTTTTTTTTTTTTTTGTGATTCTTTGACAGAATATGTGCTTTTCAAACTACTTTCTGATGAAATTTTGCATGATCTTTTGATGATGTTCATGTTTTTTCCACAATCCTTTAACAAAATTGATCTTTTTTTGCGAACCTTTGACAAAACTGGTGTTTTTCCACGATCCTTTAACAAAATTGGTGTTTTTCGTGATCTTTTGATGAAATTGGCAATTTTTCCCCGCTATTTTTTGATACTGTTCTCGTTTATTACGTGATCTGTTGACAAAATTGAGTTTTTTTGTGATCTTATTTCCGATTTTTGGATTGATGACATTTTTTCTTAAATTTCAAAATAAACCACTCCTGCAAAAAGCGGCAAAATAAAAAAAATAAAAAACCAGAAAATCACGAATTTGCGGAAAAGTCTCATGCCTGCATTTTTCAGAGTCTGCCAAGATACTGCAAGGTCAGCAGAAATTTTAATGGGTCTGCGCGGCAAACCCGCAGACCCAGAAGTCGGCGCCACTGTCCGGACATACATACAATTTCCTAAAATTTTATTAAAAGTTAGAATGACTAGAAAGAATTTAACGGTAAAATTAATGTCAGTCACATGACAACCAAAATAAAAACAAGTGGGTAAGTGTGAATGCAGATTGCACAGAGGGTTTTGTTTAATATTGCTTTTAAAAGACTTTATCCTTAATTTATCAAACAAAAATTGTTAATAGAAAATTAATAATTGCTTGCATAAATAGGCACCTGATCTGGTAAGTTAAGTGTGCATAATACGAATAATTCTTTATGGACCTGTCTAATGAGATGTTGCACATTGTGTATGATGCTTAAACTTTCTAAAAGTGCACATGGGACAAAGTGTGTGTGGAGGGAGAGGCATCGATTTGCAGAATAAGTTTTAATGGAGTTTTCTGACAATATATTACTTGGGGGTGCATTCAAATTGGGAGAAGGTATTCCCCTCTCACCCCCCCCCCCCCAAAAAAAAAAAATTGAGATTTTTTTTTGTTTTCAATTATCAAAAAGTGCTATCCCCCCCCCCCCCCCCCACACACACACACACACCCTGAAGATACACAGAAATCTCTCCCAGAGAAAAGTGTTTGAATTAAACACTGGAAACAATTATTTACATACTGTAAATGTCATTTACTTAACAACAAAAAATATTACAAACAATATAAATAATCATAATCATGCCAGTATATTTTATGCTTTTTAAAAATTAAGCAAAAAGTTTATCAAAATGATATCATAATGAGTGAGAAAGCTTTTAGAAAAGCAAATTAACAAGACATTTAAATATCATTACAATAAATGATATGCATGCAATGTTTTTTAAACCAAATATTAGTTTTCCATATATAAAATTTACAAAAGACGCTCTGGAATATTTTTTACTAATTCATAATGACATTTTATGAAAAAAGTTCTGGGATGTCTCAGAAAAATAAACATATAATAAGAACTGCACTTAGTAAATCCTTCTTTTTCAATATTATTTTAATGATTAAAGTATTTTTATCAGTCATAAATTATTTTTTCAATTAAACTTTTTAAAACATTAAACTACGTGTTAAACAAGGTGTCAAACAAAAATTTAACGTTTCATTACACTATTTAAAAAAATAATTAACTGACAAATGTCAACAAAAATTACTTTCTACCGCAACTTTTGTTTTTTATAGAATACTAGAATAACGTATTATCAAGTTTTTTAAGACAATATTGCATCTAATTATTAAATGTTTTCTTAGATATTACATCTTTAAAACGGTTACTTTTACCATTTTTCTAACATAATCGGAACTCTAACAATTTTAGGCTAACAGCTTACTTATGCATCTGATTAGATGCAGTTAAAATTAAAAAATCTCTACATACAAACACAAATTTGATGTAGAACGAGAAAAAACAATACAGTATACACAAAAGCATGCATATATTATATAGCTTACCTTGCTTTTCGGAAATGAAGAAGTAATAAAAATCCCGCCGATCGCCGCCATTAATTCCGAGAATGACAACAAACCAACGCCATCGCTCGTTTGGTTGGTTGGGGTTGATGTTTCACAAGTACAAGCGTCTCTCCAATTCGAATTTCCTCTCGAAGCGAAATCAAATTCCTTAGCGCAAATCTGTTTTGGCGCGTGTTCCGAGGAACTTTGTTGAAAGATAGAGGCAAGAAGATTTTAAAATTTTTATACTTACTACTGTCTTATCTATTGTAGAGGATTTTTTTTTTTTTTTTTTTTTTTTTTTATCGTTATTGAATTAGTTAATAAAGAATATTTATAAACATATAAAAATCAATTGCTTTGCATTTTTTTAAAAATTCTCAATTACATAATTAAATTAGATTTTACTAAAAAGTAAGGACATAAAATCAAATTAAAATTAGTTTAAAAAAATTAATATTTTTTTACATATTTTTAAAAATAATTTTTAATAATTAAAATATATTTTATAAATTCATGTCAGCTTTTTTTTTAAATAATTAAATAAAAATTTATTAAAATTCAAATTTTCCTACTCTTACATTAAAAATATTTTCCTAAAAATCGGAATAAAATATAGGATCGCTAAACTGTTGTCACCAAAGTCAGACAGACGTTTTTGAAGATCTACATAGGTGGCCCATATCGGTCCACACAAATCTACCAAGTGTTACTGAATGCTAATTCAACATTTATACGAATAATTTAATAGATTAATAAAATAATGTGTCCTTAAATTAAATGTCCTTAAATGTGTCCTTAAATTATACAATAAGTATGCTTCAAAATGCATACTACAAAATTAATTTATATAGATATTTTATTAGCATTGTATATTAATAATAATAATTAATTATGGTATACATAATTACATATTATGTAGACTAAGGATAAATTTTATTTAAATTAACTTTAAAAACGCTATGGTAACATAAAAAAGCTGTCCCTGGATTCTGATAGATTTTCTATCAAGATCTATATAGGTGGCCCATATCGATCTACAGAAATCTACATACATTTTCTGAATGCTGTACGGATATTACACTTCAACATTTTCACAATTAATTTACTAGTTGAATAAATAGTACACATGTATTATTAAAATAAACGCATAGTATATATGCCACGAAATGCATACTACAAAATTAATTTATATCGATATTTTATTATCATTATATAATAATAATAATAATAATAATAATAATAATAATAAATTGTACAATAAAAAATTCCGTATTATTTAAATTGTGATTAAATCTTATTTAAAATAACTTAAAAAACGCTGTAGTAACACTAAAAAGTTGTTTCCAGATTCTGATAGATTTCTATCAAGTTCTATATAGATAACCCATATCGATTTATACAAATCTACACAGATTTTCTGAATGCTGTACATATATAACAATTTCAACATTTTCTTACTTTTTACGGTTAATTTAATCCAATGGTAAGCTGATATACTTCTAACATTAATATAAATGCAGAATAAATGCGCTTCGAACTATATGCTACAAAATTAATTTATATGG
Organism: Maratus speculifer; assembly: GCA_964019185.1. Lineage (NCBI taxonomy): Eukaryota > Metazoa > Arthropoda > Arachnida > Araneae > Salticidae > Maratus > Maratus speculifer. Next base: position 414,369,887 of record OZ025294.1, read on the forward strand.
ATGTATCTGGGTTTCTAATGGGCAAATGGGCCCAGCTAAAGCCCATCTGTCCATATTGGACCCATATGGAGCCCATATGGGCCCATAGTTCTGTGCTGCCTGGGGTGGAGTATGCAAATTTTGAGTTCGACGTCAAAAACGTCGCTTCAGCGGCAGCGAATGAAATTTGACTTTCAACTGGAATAAAGAGAATGAAGACAAGGATGATCGGCATTCAGCGGTTCTTTGTTTCGATGAGTACGATGTCTCAGCGAAGTCATTTGACAGATTCAGAAGCTTGGAGAATTGTTGGTAGGTTAGAAGGGGGCCAAACTCAAGCCCAAGTAGCGCAAGTCATTGGAGTGTCACAAAGTGTCATTTCCAGGATCTGGGAATGTTTTTTGGAGAGTGGATGTGCAGGCCGAAGACCAGGGCAAGGTCGTAGACGGACAACAACGCCCAATGAAGATCGGTATTTAGCGTTAACAGCTCGGAGACACCGAAACATGAACGCTACTCTTCTCCAACAACACCTTCGCTCGGCTACAGGCACCACGATTTCAACTCAGATTGCCCGAAACCGGCTCCATGCTGTAGGTCTGTATGCTCGCCGACCGATGGTATGTGTTAGATTAACATCAAGGCATCGTGGCGACCGCAGGGAGTGGGCAACCGAGCATGTCAACTGGAGGAGAAATGAATGGAGCAATATTCTGTTTTCTGACGAGTCCCGTTTTTCTGTGCATCCAGATAATAGGCGTATTTTCATCTGGAGGGACCGTGACAGTAGGAATAATCCTACGTTCGTGCACGAAAGTGTCAGATTTGGCGGTGGAGGAGTGTTGGTGCATGGTGGCATCTCCATTGACGGGCGCACTGACCTCTACATCATTCGAGATGGAGCTCTGACTGGTCGCCGATATAGGGATGAGATCCTCAGACCTATTGTAGTCCCTTACGCTGCAGCAATCGGAGATAACTTTATTTTAATGGATTTTAACTGCAGGCCACATCGTGAAAACCTGGTGGAGGATTTCCTTTTCGAGGAAGGAATCGTTCGAATGGAATGGCCAGCGTGTTCTCCAGACATGAATCCAATCGAGCAGGTTTGGGACGCTGTAGGAAGACGAGTTTCTGGCTACCAACAACCCCCACAATCTCTCCAAGAAGTGGAAAGAGCTCTTCTGGAAGAGTGGGGCAGAATACCCCAACTCGTCATAAATAGCCTCATTGAATCCATGCCTCAAAGGTGTTCAACGTTGCTGGCCGTCCGTGGAATCCATACCCCCTACTGAAAATGATTTTCTTTGAAGAAAACACCTTTTCTTATTCTTTTTTTCTCATATGCATAAATTGTGTTTTTTTCCTATCAATCAGCTAAAAAGTTTCCCAGATACAAAATCCACCTAAAACTGCAATATCCTTTAATTGTTTTGAGCAGTGTATATCAAATTACATTACCAAATTTAATTTTTATTACCATTTTTTTTTTAACGCTTTACAAAGAATAACTACAAATCGTGAAAATATGCATGATTAAATTTTCAAAGTATGTTTCCGGTTTTTAATATGTTTTTGCAGGTTTTGAAAACATCTTTCATAGAAATGAGAATGATTTTAAAGAAAATTTTTTTTATAGTGGAATTTTATTTCTAACAAAATACAATAACAAAAAAATCTTCAGAGGGCGCCATGGCGCCCGCGGACGCCGTGTTGGACAGCTCTGATTCATAGTCCAACACGGACTATGAAACTGAACTTTAAATATATGCTTAAGTAACATAGCATGACATGTGACAAGAGGGTGGGGCGGAGGAGGTATAATGAAGTGCGAAACTTTGTGACAAAGATTAAAAATATTGAAAAAATGCGAGACATTTATGGATGATTCTTTTGCAGATATGAAGATGAATTTTTTTGTGTTTAATACAGGATTAGATAAAGGAAAGTTTTGTCTCTCTTTTTTTATGTTGATATGTTTATAAAATAATCTTACATGAGGTATTTTGACATCCCCCCCCCCCCTCCTTGGCTGGCACCCATTTTTCTTTGTATTTACATATCAGGATGGCTACAAAAATTATGAAAAAAAGTTCAATGATTTTTCCGTGATTATCTATATGATTTTCCTAATTTTTATAATTAAAGAACATGTACGAAATTTTTTGTTTATCATTTGCTGTTTTCTCGTATAAATGCGTCAATCACGCGTAAATGCAAAAATTTAGTCAAAAGTTCGCGAAAAAAGTGCAAATCTTGTCTAAAACACGAAAAACGAATAAAATGCGTTAAAAAAACGCGAAAATGCGCAAATTTGTCAAAAGATCGCAAGAAACGTGCGAATTTCGTCAAATGATGGTGAAAAATGTTCAAATTTTGTCGGGAAATTGCAAAAAACACGAGAAACGTGCAGATTGTCAAAAAATCGTGAAAAACTTGCATATTTGTCAAAAATTGTACATCTTGTCAAGAAATCGCGAAAAACATTAAAATTTCATCAAAAGGTTGCTAAAATTTGACGAATTTCGCCATAAGATCACGAATGAACTAACTTTTAAAAACTTCGGTTTATCGGACAATTTAGCTTTCATGCAGACTGATATCGTTTGGCAGCATTACGGCTTATGTCTCTTTATCACATCTTATTATTTGTTTAAATATAGCTTGTTCGGCAACGAATGAAAGTTGTTGGTAAGATGAAAACAAATATTTTCGCAGAGAAAACTTTCCCTGATTTTTCCAGATTAACTTTCCTGATTTCCAGAATCTGTTGCCACCCTGTATATCTATCAAAGCATCACTTAGTCTTAATTTATCTTTTGTTCAACTTTCTTTCGTTCTTTTGTTTTAACTTATTTTTTTAGCTGTATATTTTAAATTATTCTAATGCTGTTATAAATTACTCAATATCAATAAAAAATACATTTGCATTTTAGCGAGAGGCAATAGGCTATTTTAAAAGAAATGAAAGTTTCAGATTTTAAGATTGTAGGGTGTACGTACGCAAACAGTGTTTATATCAGAAATAAAATCCATTGAAATATTTGAAACTCATCTTAAACGAGGCGTAATATTATATCTAATAGTTTACTAATCATGAAATTCTTTTTATATAATATGAAAAATTTATTAATAAACATTTGTTTGTAGTGAAACTCCAATTTATTGACTTTAAATGTTCTTTTTGCTAATTTCATCTACTTTGGATAGAAATATATTAGGGTCATACTCATTTTCCAAGAAAAAAATCCCCTTATGTATTTTCCGGGATGTACAATTTTTTCATATCAACGACATTTTGATATTACATATAATAAAGCACACGAACAGAACAATTGCCCCCAATTTCCCAGAATAGACTGTCATTTTGGCAGATTTTCCCAAGTTTGGGAATTTTCCCCAGATGGGAAAACCCACATGGGTTTTTGTTGAAAGTGGGTTTTTGCTAAAAATCATTTCTGAATCTGCAAATCCTTCTTACAGTATAATATAAATGCACCTTTTAAGTCCAAAACGTAGTTTTTTTTTTTTTTTTTACAAAATCACATAAAAGTCATATGTGTGGTGTGGTAATTAGGTGGTAGTTTATTTCAGAATATTTATTTTTTTAATTTATTTTATAAAATGGTATTTCAAATAGTTTACACAATGTAATTCAAAATAATTATAATTGATTTTTTTTTTATAGTTTACCGATCAAAATCACATTCACTTTAATTTTTATGGTAATATTTATAATTCTTTATTAATTTTTCACACGGCTCTGAGCTTAGTCTGTTCTTTTATTTAGACTATATGAATCCAAATGTAGAGAAAATCCTCTCGATGGAAGCAGAGCTAGATGGAACACAATGTATACATTGGAAAAAACTACAAAAATTAGAATCTAACTTTTTTTCTTTTTCTGTACTTTTTCTTTAAGAATTTCCCACCATTTTGAAGTTGAGAATTGTGACATAATACTTTCTGAGAAAAGTGATTTAGGAAAATAGTCTGTCAATTTTAAATGCCAATGTCGCAGGTAACCACTGTGAATAATATTGCATTATCCAAGCATCAGTTCCTTCCTTTTCCATTAAATTAAGCCTTTCCCCGCTAAACTTTGCATCCATTATGTTAGCTAAAAAATGCTCAGTCCCGGTGATCTGTTTGTAGCATTTCAGCATAATTTCCTTGTGTTGTTTCAATTCTTCCGATTCCATCAAATTTCTGCAAATAAGTCTACAGTACTAATAAGAGTAGTAATTTAATACTACTCTTAACAGAACATGGCAGTGTAGTTGTATCTTTTTGCAGCTCATCAAGAGCTGAAGATATAATTGCTAGCTGCTTTTTTAAATTCAAACATTTTGTCCCTCACATACCATTATTTTTTATTATTAATTTTTGTAAGTCTTAAATTATTGCTTGATTTGTTTCAAACTTTAATATAGCTTAGCTTATAACATAGGATAAAAATTTATAAAAAAGAATGCTGTGTCAAATACTGTTATTTTCTGTAGTAATTTCTGAAAAAATTCTTAATTTTTTGTCTCAAAACTCCACTCCCTTGACTTATCTACAGATAGTTGTTTAACAGTTTTGTTCAAATATATTTCTGTTAAGAATATAGCGCACTACCTGGTAGTGTGTGTGCAGTATGCCTGCTAGACAGTGCTGTATGCAGCTGGAACCCAGTTCGAGATACGTTTTGCATATAAATTCTAGATTCATTTGAAAGGAAGGATCGTTCTGTACATGCACAGCAACCTCTATATGGTGTTGTAGACAGAGGAGATGCGGTTTGAGATGTGCATCTAAAACAGAGAGGTGTTTAAAAGGAGGGTCCAAGTAGTGCATGCTTTCTACCAGTTATGCGGTGCCATAGGCAGTGTGGATCCAATTCGAAGTTTGTTCACTTCGAGGTTTACTTATAAAAGAACCAGTCCCACTAGCAGGCAAAGCCAGCTCTTTTAACTATCATAGTTACTAATTATTATAGTTATTGAAAAAATATATTTAACTATTCATTGTGATAATAAAAATGTTTTTAAAAAGTGATAAGAACTCACTTTTATCACTTAAAGTAGTATTAAAAATAATTAACATGAATGATTAATAGTATGAAAATTATTTTATATCAGTAAGTAGACATATTCTGATATTAGTTTTGAGTTTTCTATTGATGTGTTAATACAAATTATCAGAATAGAATAAATTTATTAACTGATATTATAAAAAATATTAATTAGTAATAAATAGATCAGATGTAATTAAAAAATTTAACTTAATACATATATTTTTAAATGAGTACACAAAATCATTAAATACACAAATATACAGAAGAATAACTAAAACCCACAAAAACCCAGGAAAGCCTACAAATACCTAGAAAAACCCACAAAAACCCAGGTGGGTTGGATTTTTGTACTAAAACCCGGGTTTTTGCCAACCCTAAGCTAATTTTTTTTTAATCTTCTTTAATCATTCATTAAATATAAATTCAGAATTGTATTTTACGATATCTTTCTCAGATTGGAAAAATTGTGTCAACTAAAAAAAAACTTGTAGCAATTTGTCACAGGTCTTGTATCCTTGCTAGTTACAAGTAGAGATGAGCATTATTTAACGTATTAGGATAAAAAACACTGTTACTATGCTAGAACCTAATACTGCGTTAACATGTTACCGAAAAGTTCCTGTTAATTAAATAACATATGGTTTTAAATGGTGGCGTGTTCATTCATTTGCCTTATTCAAAAACTAAATTTCGCATCTCTAAAATAGAACAATATTCACTAAAAATGTCCTGAAACGTTTCTTTTGCGACGAGCGCACCAAATTGGCCCAATCTTCACTTTCTGTTAGTCGTGTGGTGCTTAAAAATTGTTTTGCATTTCATCAATCCCTAACGCATGAACAGGCCCGTAGCTAGACCATATTGCCAGGTAGGGCAAAAGTTTTTCCAGGGGTGGCAGATTATTTTTCCACTTTTTGTTAATCTTTTATGCGTAGTTCTTCAAACACATGTACTGCGATTTCATGGATTTTTTTCACTTAAAATATGAGGAATTTCTAAAGCCAGAGTGAATTTTTTAAAGTCTCTTCAGAAGCACGGGAAAAAAATGTTAAATACTAGTTTAACGCAAATAAATTGCTATTTTTTTTATATTAAATAATTTAAATATATACATGTACTATGTTCGTTTATATTAATAATACTTTTAAGTACAATTCGCTAAATGCACAATTTTGTTCACAATTTTTTTCACAACATTTGTAGAATGTTTCGCATGCACTAACATTGTCCAAATGCATAACAATGAAAAAGTTAACCGCCCTTTTTCACTCTGTAACCAAAGACTAAATAGCTGCTAAAAATCAAAATCGTTTAACCTTTGAAGCAGAATCGGCGCAACGCTGCAATGCAACGCACGTCACAGACTCTTGGGAATGTCTGCGGACTATTTTTTAACGGTTAAAAATGTAGCAAAAAAAAAAAGAAAAATCGGTCCTAAATCCAAAAATTAGGATATAACATGTATCGCGAATTTCAACAAATAGTCTTCGAAAAGAAATCAATTTCGTCATAGATCGCGAAAAACACGCGAATCTCGTGCAAAGATCACGAAAAAACGACAAGTTTCTCCAAAACATTGCATAAAAAGGCAAATCTCTTCAAAAAAAATCACGAAAAAACGTCAAATTTCTTCAAAAAATTGCAAAAAACGCCAAATTTTTTCAAAAAATCTAAAAAAAAACGGAAAATTCCTTCAAACGATCACAAAAAAACGACAGTTTTCGTCAAAAAAAAATCACAAAAAAGGAAAATTTCTTCAAAATATCGTGAAAAAAACGGCAAATTTCTTCAAAAGATAGCGAAAAACGGCAGTTTTCGTAAAAAGATCACGAAACAATGGCAAATTTCTTCAAAAAATCGCGAAAACACGGCAAATTTCTTCAAAAAATCGCGAGAACACGGCAAATTTCATCAAAAAAACACGAAAAAACGGAACATTTCTTCAAAAGATCGCGAAAAAGGGCAGTTTTCGTTAAAAAATCACGAAGAAACTGCAAATTTCTTCAAAGGGTCGCGAAAAAAGACGGCAAATTTCTTCAAGAAATCGTGACAAAACGGCAGTTTTTGCCAAAAAATCGCAAAAAAAACGACAAATTTTTTCAAAAGATCGCGAAGAAATAGCAGTTTTCGTCAAAAGATCGGAAAATAGTCAAATCTTGTAAAAAATGCGAAAAAAATACAAATTTCGTCAAAAGGTCATGAAAAACCCGCAATTTTTGTCAAAGGGGAGCACTTGTAGGGGAGCACCCTCTTTCGGACAATGTATGAAGTGTTAAAAATTCTGAGAACAAAGGAAACTTCTTTTTAAAATTATATTTTTCTTTTATGTCAATCACAAATATTTTGGAGGTTTGAGTGCATATGATGTAATGCGAGGGATTGGTCTGCAGACTGTTTTTTAAGTTTTTACTTGTGTTGCAGACTACAGAAAAAAAATTCTGCAGCTGGGGGTTTAACTGTGCAAAGTGTTTAAGCGAGGTTTCATGAGTTTCTATTTACTTCTTAAACTCGCTGTCAGGTAATTAAAAAATTTCCGGAGCGGTTTGGCTCGGTACAAACAAAGAGCCGCACAATCACAGGGATGGTAAATTGGATCTTTAGATCCAATTTGCCATTCGTCCCTTTGTAAAATTGTCAAAAACCAACCTTTAGAAAACATTTCACAGTATTTCTTTATTTAGAAAAATAATCCCTTAAGCTCTTTAAAAAATATTTCAAAGAAAAAAAGCACAATTTCAGACCACAGACGGTATGTGTTCCAGTGAATGAAAGAAAGTCACTGAATAGCATAGTACCAAAGAGTGTTAAACAATTCGGCTGCTTTGGTGATCCTTAAACAGGCAATTTGTTAGCGGTCAAATCTCTAGGAAGCTAGTTTAAAATTGTATAATCTTAATTACAAATGCGATAAAATGAAGGGGGAAAAAAAAACCTGGCAAGGGGCGTCAAATTCAGAGTTCTAATTTTTACAATAGATTAAATCTTTTAAACTCTATGCCTGTTTTATTATCTGTTATTCTGTAAAATTTTGAAAAAACGTAAATTATAGCAAACATAAAAAAAGCTTAAAAACACTGTATTTTCATAAACTTTTTAAATGGATTTTTATGAAAAAATATTAAATTGACACAAAATTTATGAAAATATTGTTAACACTACGATAAATTATACCACAAATTCTTAATACAATAACACGAATTAAAACTTTCCTCTTGTACCTGTTTGTAAGAGGATAAATCGCAGTTCTGTAACAGAAGTTAACAATTTTGCTGTAGAGTAAACTTTTGTTGTAGCATTGAAATCAAACACTTTCAAAAATTCTATAAAACACAGGATAATTTTTAAAAGGTTATCAAATTGGGCATTTTTAACTTAATTTTAGTTTACTATCATCCTGGAAGGTATTTATTCAAAAATCCCTTATATTTCAAAGTGTGACATTTAATAAAAAATGAAATTAATTCCATAAATAAATGATTTAATGTATTATGCATTTATTTTTAATAATTAATAATGCAGAGTTAGGACAACTCAAATATGTAGGGGAGAGAAAAGCAGCTTTCTATACGCACGCACACACATACATTGGATACATATATATTAAACAACATTTTATATTTGAGAATACTTTTAAGCACAAAACGCACTGTAAAAGCAGTGTTTATTTCTGTTCTAAATTATAGCAGGGAACAAAAGTATATGCATCTTTATCTCTCTCTATTATGATATAGTATGTCTTTCGGAAAGCGGTGTCTGTTTGGGAAAATCAGTTCGCACCGGAAAAATTTGCCCATTACTTACTATATATTAGATATGGGAAATAATATCTAATAATTAAATGATAGACTTTTTCGGTACTAATTAATTTTCCCTAACGAACACGACTTTCCGAACGACCCAATATTTCAATCAAACGTCTCTATTTTTCAGGGCCGAATATACGAATTTCTTTTACAAATTTGCGCCATCGTATTTAACAATAAATAACAGCCAATTACTTAAGTGATTTGGAATTATTCTTTTTCAGTTTTCAATAAATACATTACACTTTGAGTTTCAATTGATATTTATCTTATGATGGTTTTTATCAAACTGTTTCCTTGCAAAAATTGGCTTACAATGGCAACTTAGACGACTACTCTGAAAATTGTTTTACTTTTAAGAAAAAGTGCAGAAATACCATTCTTCGTCTCTTAACAAAAACACCTGGAACATTTTTGAATTTAAGAATAAAAATGACTTTACGAATGTGCCAGTAAGTAATAAATTTCGATTTGTAAAATTGTTTGAGTAACCTAACATATTGTATTATTTAAATTTGAAATAATAATTGTTTTATCTCAGAAGCACCAACTTTTTTAAATTTTAGTGAAATGGGAGAGAATCGAAGAAATGAAAGGACAGATCTATTATTATGTACTTTATATTTTCACATGGGGAAAGGGAGTATCCCTTGTAAAAAATTCTATAGCGATTTCTAAAGGTTCTTTTATTTCTATGTACTCCCAACTAGAGATGTAAATTTTCCGGAAAAATATAAGTGGCGGAAAAAAACTGGTTTTTTACCGTTTTTTTTCGAAAAAAAACGGAAAAATTGGAAAAATTGATTTTTTATAACTGTTTCTCCCAAATAAATTATATTTTCTTAGAGAATATTAAATAATAAACATTTTTTCCCATTTATTTGTATTAAATGAAAATTATTTTCAATTTATATTACAAAATAAAAAGAAAATAGCAAAGCCTGCTTTTAAAAGTTTAGTTTTTTTTTTTTTTTTCCACAGCTTAAGAATTTTTAAAACAGTATTATTTCTTATATCATACCTCTGTTGAAATGATTTTTCAGTTACATGTTTAACTACCAATTGAACTAATGTAAGAACCAGAGCCAATAAGTCTGCAGTTTGGAATGAAATAAATTATGCATTCCATTTACATAAGTATAGTTTTTAAGTAAATGATACTAGTTTAAAGAAATTATTGCAGTTTTGTCATTATTATCAATATCAGTATTAAAAAAAATGCCATTGTTTGTTTAAAAAAATTTATAATTTTACATTATTACACTTTTTTCTTACAATTATAATTTTATTCCCTTTAAAAGATATGTTTAGTTTTGATATAGCTTTCCAATCTTAACTCAAAGTTTTGATTTAGTTTTATCTAAATTCAAACAAAACTAAGTTTTAGTGTAGCTTACTCAGGTCTGCAATTAAAAAATAGCATAGGATTTATTGACTGTTAGATTTTTACTCACTGAAACCAGAAAAAAATATATATATTTTAAGTTTAATTAAACGTAATTTTTTCTTTTTATGCTGAAATCTGGTATTCTATTCTTGAGTAAGAAACCATATTCAATAATGTTTCCATATGGTAATTTCGTATTTCTAAGAATGGAACTCAAAAGTTATGAAAACAGAACACTACAAATAGAAAATGCTTGCTATTTGAGAGGAAATACTAAAAGCAGTTACACAGTGAGATAAACTTCTACTATGCTTTAGAAAACTACTTAAATTCAAAGTTTAATCAAGAAGGAAAGTATAATTTGGAATGTATTTACTTGTAATAAAATATGGGGTTTTTTTTCATCACAGTTGTACTTTTCTAATGCAAACTTGCCCATGTTTTTGCAACATTACTGTGCATTATGGAAGTCAATTTTAGATTCAGTACCTTGAAAAAACATTGAATTAATCAGCTATAACGAAACCTTGAAAAATGCAGCATAGTAGTGTCACCTATGGGGCAATTTACACCAAAAACTAAACAACATTGATAAATATCAGGAACTGTCTGAATCTGTAGTTTGATAAAAAAAATCGTCCTTTACTCCTTAAGATAGAGCTATTGCGATAATCATGAATAATGCAGCATAGCAGCGTCATCTGTTGAGCGATTTACGCCAAAAAGTAATGTGCACAAAGTTATATCAAAGATTAGTTTAATCTGAAGTTTTATGGAAATACATACATTAATTCTTGAAATAGAACTATTGTGGAAATTATGAATAATGACGCATAGCAGTGCCATCAGTTGGGTGATATACACTAATAACTAAACATCTCGAGTTTATATCGAGGTGTTACTGAATCTGAAGTTTTGTGAAATTATGTGCATCAGTTCTTGAGATCGAGTGCCCATAAAATTTTTATCCCATACAGACTCACAGAGTGACAGATATTTTCCAAAAACTATCAAATCGTGTTCAGGACCTTCTAAAATGTTTAAATACACCAAAAACTGGAAGTCAAAATTTTCACGAATTCAATACTTACTTCTTGAAAAGATAGAAAAAAGTAATAAATGCATGCTTCAAATTTTATGTTAAATTTTTAATTTTACCATTTCTGTTAATTGGCATATTATTGAAATAATTTTGCACATGAATTAATTTTTAAAAAGAGAAGTTGCATTTAATTATACATCTAGATTTTTTTTCATGTAATCCTGTTTTTGTGAAATTGTGAATTTCTTGTATATATACTTATACAAAATATATTCAGAATTTGTGAATAAGAAATTATTACTATTTTTAGAGTCCTATTTAGACATTTTTAATAAGGTTATTTATGCATATATACAACTTGATAAGATTCAGCTGCTATATGGTATGAGATTTTTTTTTTTTTTCTTCAATCACTGCATTTGCGAAAGATTCAATTTGTAGGTTAAACTTTTTTCTGAAATGTCTATTTTCAAGAAAAATTTTGCAAAGGGTCTTGTGTCTCAAACAAGAAAAAAATGTGAAGGATCCTTTCAAGTCTTCTCAAACAGATTTCTGCTCAGAGATCAGATTACCCACATTAAAGTTTTCATGTGGGACACTCAACATAAAAATAAATAAAATAAAAAGTATGAGAATGAATTATTACAAAATTTTCACTATATTATTTCATAAATGAAATTTCAATTTTTCCAGTTCGGAAAAATTGACAAATAAGCTTTCGGAAAAAAACCGGTTTTTTTTCCCAATTTTTCCGGGGTTTTTTTCCGAGCATTCCCATCTCTACTCCCAACTAACTGGAGTCAATGTTCATGAAGGATTTAATTTGTTATGCTGTTAATTAGCTGATTTTTAATCATTTATATTATGCAGGAAAATGTATGAGTTTTTTTTAACCTACTTGTACCATATTGTATGGCTATTTGCGCTTAAATCCCTTTTAAAGAAAATTAAATAGTAACATTTTATGAAAGAGAAAACATTTTATCATAAAATCAAAGTTAATGTTAATTAAATTATATAGTTACATTTTTCCTTTTCTTCTTTACTTTACTATTGATTGATATTATGTCATTCCTTGAAGATGTTTTTACTTTAAGATAAAAATTATTTATATCACGCCATATAAAATTCATTTAAAGCGAAATACATGCAACATGGGAATAATTTCCTTCGCTAATTGCTACTCGTAAAATCTCACAAACGAATGAAAAAAGTAAGACATACATGTATATTAAAAAATAATTCTGTAAATTTCTTATTTGAAATTTAAATTTATATTATTTAAATATGAAATATATAAATACGAAATTTGATGGGAGTTATATTGATAAATGATAATTTTTCATAGTAATTACATTTCTTTAAGGTGAATAACACCTATAATTTTTGTGTTTGTTCATTGGCTTCACATATTTTTATTATTCTTTATTCTTTTATATGTTCATGAATGGTGAGAAGAAAAAAAGACATCAAAAAGCGTATTGGGTTTTTTAAAGGACCCTCTTCTAAAGCAAACAAGTAAGCATAACAAAAGAGAGAGAAAAGTCCTAATGTGTGACATTTGCTATTTATTGTAATCAGATCAAGTTTACATGAAACAGACGACTAACTGTAAAGGAAACAATATTGTAAACTAGTTCACCGTAATTTCAGAATCCCCTGGTTTCAGCCAGCCTTCTAACGATAAATTTCGTATGGTGACACAGTTGTACAAAGAGACGAATCTTTAGCTAATAAACTAATCCAGATTTGTTCAATTTGGAGCGGTGTGGAATAATTCCTACAAAGCGAAAAAGCGAAGAATCCAGAACGCCTCAATTTTTGACAGAGGTCTGCAGGCCCGTAGCCAGGATTTCCTTTCGGGAGGGGCTCAATTTCGGAATTTTTTTTCATCTGACAACAGTAATGTGTATATAGTCGAACCCCGTTATAGCGAACCCTGTTTATAACGAACTCACGGATATAACGAAAGAAAATTTTGCCCCTGCCATTTTCCTATTGTATTTAATGCTATTTTATCCTTTTATAGCGAACCTCCGAAATCTTAAGAATCAGTTATAACGAAAAAAAATTTCTAGTCGACTCATGATTTTTTGATTTTTTTACTCTTCTGCAGTTGTGAAAATAGAATTTTGACTCTAAATTTACAAGAAAATGCGAAAATGCAGTCTGGCTACTGAAACATGGCACAAACTAGATTTTAGTCAATTTAATTCATTAATGATTATATTTAATCAGACTTGCCAAGTTCTGAAACCTAAAAATCAGGAGATTTTATCTCAGAAATCAGGAGATATTTTTCTCAATGAAAACGCATTAATTTTTAACTGTAAACAGCTTAAGTGAAAGTTGAAATTTCAACTAGGCTTGGTTATTATTGAAAATTAATAAGAAATATGTCACTCTTACTAAAATAAAGAAAACTTAGGATGTTTCAACACATTTTTGATTTGAGTAAATATTGTAAAAAAGGGAGATGTTTTGCTAATTATAAATTTACTACCCGTGACTTCGTTCACATAACATTTGATTGATCAATCTAGCAAAAAATTTCCATGATGAAAAGCATGTGTAGTTAACTTTTTATCGCGAATTTATGGTAAAAAAAACTTCTGATAATCCCTAGTTGCTAATTTGTTTGCTGGTCAAAATTTTCCTTTCGGCGATTAATACTAATAGATAGAAACATTCTTGAATTCTTTTGTTCTGCCCTGTAGTTTTCCAAGTGCCTTTAATACACGAAAGTATTTTTCTAAAATTTATTTCAAACAAAAATATTTCTTATTACTACCTAAATTACATTTTCAGAAATTATCATCCGAAGACAACCTTGTATCCAGTTCTTTGCGGGACCCTGTTTATCGTTTTATATATATATATACTACAAACATTTCGTAGTTTACTAAATGCAGTTCAAAATAAAAATGCATATTTTATTTAAAAACCACCTTTAAGTAAATTACGCTCATATTCAGTAACCTTTCCGAGATCTTTTGTGTAACCCTGTATATCTAAATTTAACTATTTATACTATTACCATTTATACTCTCCATTTAATATGCATACATTTAGCGAAACTTAAAAGCACATATCATAATTCAAAATGCATTTCATCCATGCAACAGTCATCATCCATGATATACAGTACTTCGGATAGAATATATAATATTTGAAATCTTTTGTGTGTCCCTGTAAATGCTATGCACTTCGTATTATGCATGAAATAACTTACATTATGCCTCAACAACATATATCAATTTGATTATACATGAAAAAGTTTACCATAATTAAAATATGTCGGAAACTGTTCCTCCCTTTATTCCTATGCAATGGAATTCTTCTGTCTGACCCTGTAAATGAATAGTAAGTGCCCTTTTCACTACATACTTTACAAAATGCATATTTTAGTGCACTTTGTAAATGCATATAAATTTGAATATGTTCTACAGGCTGTAACATCGTTAAATTTAATTAAAACGATTTTTCCCCATAATGCCGTAATGTAAGGAAATTTTTTGACTATCCCTGTAAATAAACTAATCATGGTAGAAACTTTATTTTCAATAGGTATTCGTGCTAGGTAAACGTTAAGAACGTCCAAAAATTTCATGGAAATCGGAGTATATTTACGAAAGTTAGAAAGCGACCAGACAGACAGACAAGCCGAAAGCATAATAACTTTTCAACTTTGTTCGAAAGTGTTAAAAAATCGAGCCAAAAATATATTAATCAGTGATTTTATTTTCCACCTTTTCCCCACAAAAAATTTCTTCCATTGATAATTATGAGTTTTGAATAAAAATATTCATTTGTATGTAACTTATAACTTATTAATTAGTATAAGTAAAAAATATTTCTGATTCATTTTAAATATGACGTCATTATTTATCTCGCTCCATTAGCTACTGATATTCACACCCCTTGTATTTTTAACGACTGCTATAAAGTACCTGTTTTATTTCAACTATGACGTCACATTTTCATGAGTGAACCATTTTATTAAAAATATAATTCTTTTTCATTCTTTTTACTTTTAATTTATGTCACCATATTTTACACGAAAATTCCCATTAACTAAACAAATATCCTTGTTAAATGTATTATAAAAAATACACCTTTTATTTTCATTTCAAACATGACGTCATATTTATTTTCTTTTAAATTATTTTATTATAATTTTTCGCGTGGAAGTTTTCTATTAAAAATTCATTGCCGCTGAAAAATTATTATTCCAATTTTTTATTTTCTTGGCAACAGGAAAGGAAAATGGTTAAATTTTATCTGAAAAATGCCTATTGATTTTGTATGAAAAATAATTAAATTTTGAATTATTAAGGAAAATATTTGAATAAAATAAATAAAAATTACCCTATTATTTAATCCGGACTTCTAACTTTACGTCTGCAAAATTTCAAAGCAATCGGTTCAGTAGTTACGGCGTGAAAGCGGAACAAACAAACAAACAAACAAACAAACTCACTTTCCGATTTATAATATTAGTAAGGATATAAAACTGTAGTAAAGATCATAAGTAAGTCTTAATCAAGACAGATTATTAATAATTCAATACACGGCAATAATAATAGTATCAAGTCTTAAAGATTTGTTGTTTATAATGAATCTGAATGTAGTTTCACATAAAATATTACTGATCAATCATACTAAAAAAACAATTACACCTGCATTAGAGTTTTCATCACTGAATCGCAGCACATTTGTTTTTCAAATAAAAGAATATTTAAAAAAATGTGAAAAATCTGGAGAAATATGCCAAAAATCAGGAGTATGGAGAAAAATCTGAAAATCAGGAGTCTCTAACCGAAATCAGGACACTTGGCAAGTCTGTTTAATTGATTTTACGTTTTTCTCTTAATACATCATTATTGAAAATATAGTTAGTAGCTAATAATGTGCACATTTTGTGAGCGCTAACATTTTTTTTTACGGTACGGATACAGCGAACCACCGGCTATAGCGAACAGAACTTTCGGTCCCATAAAGCTCGTTATAACGGGATTCGACTGCAATTTAAAGCGTAGATAAAAAATAAACAAGATTTTACCTATGATATAATCTTGCATAATATACTTGTTGTCCATTCGAAAGATTGTTATTTTTTCGATTTCTACTATAATTTATGTTACTAAGAGCACATTCAGTACCTGTTTGAAAACCGAAAGTGTATTTAGGAGAAAAAACCGCAAAGAAAATAAAACTAGTCGTTGGGGGCAGGCCCGTAACCAGACAGGGGGCAGGTGGGGCTGAGCCCCCCCTAGCGTCCTCTAGAGCCCCCTCTAATGATTTATTTACTTTCTACTTTTTTTTCTTTTTTTTAACAAAATCCATATTTTAACTTTTCTCAAAAAAAAAAAAAAAAGTTAAAGAAATTTTTAAGATCTTTTAACTGCCTTGAATGAAATGGGAACACGCCAAGAATTTTGTATTCGGAGCCTTATTAGATTAGTTGTTTTCTGTTATCTTGCTAGCGGTATAATGCATTTCTCGAAACACATTTTAAAGGAACATTTCTTTCTCCTGAAAAAAATTAAGTCCAGATGCACTAACTGGTCACCACATGTGTTAGTACATCGTTATATTTTCAAAGCAACGATCTTACGCAGAATGAATGGAAATGGACACATGGCGTTCAAGTTGACCGATAATTAGTCAAGCGATGTTCAAAATCTTGACTAAGACATAGTCATTAAAAACTCATATTTCTAAATTTTAATGGTTTGTTGACAATCAGTAGATTTAGTTAACGATGAAATATCGGTTGGAAACTAGAACGTTTGAAAATTAAAAAGATAAAAAATGTCAATTTATACACGTGGAATAAAAAAAAGCCAGTAATTGTTTCATGTTATGGGTTACAAGGGTGTACATTATAAAAAAAAAAAATTATTTTATTTTTAGTTATTTTTTTATTGTATTTTTGTTTGTGTGTTAAATGAAAACATTTTTTTTTTCAATTTGTCATATAACAATATAAAAATTAAGCAAAAAAAAAAAAAAAAAAAAAAAAAACATGATTAAGGTTAAGTTTATTATAAGATTACGGCAAAAATATCTGTAATTATTTGATGTATGAAATATTAATAAATAATTATAGTATTAGAAAATAAAATATTAATAAAATTTAATAAATTACGATTTGCCGTTAGTTAAAGATATTAAAAGTAGGAAATTAAAATAAGAATAATAAATTAAGTTTCATTAAATATGTAATTTCTACCATAACATATGCAAAAAAACCTGTTAATTTTTAACTAAAAAATAAACTTTTTTTTATCAAAAAGAAAATAGATTTCAAAAACTATTGCAAAGTATTTTTTTCATAATACAGTCGAGTCTCTCTATAACGAAATTCCATACATCGAATTTCTCTATATAACGAATTTTTTGTGGGAACGGTCCCCTTTTCGCATGATTACATTAAAAACAGTCTCTATATAGCGAAATATCTATCTCCATATAACGAATTTTTTCATAAATTGGTCTTAATTTATTCAGTTTTAAAAAGCTTTGAAATCATATGGAATCAATTTTCCAACACTTATTTTTGATTTATCGTCAGTGCTGAGTTTTTTTTATATATTACTTCTCTCCTTGTTCTTTAAATCCAACGAATTCATCCCACTTCCCACACACCTCTCCACATCCTTCTCAAAATAGACCAATTGGATTGATACACATGTAAGAGAGGAATCAATGAGAGACACATAAGAGATTCCTTCAAATGGAGGGAAATGTTAACTACAATTTTTCATTCCTTGCTAAAATTTGAGCATTTCTTTTTGAGAGCGTAACAACTTTAAAATTAAAACAACAAAAAATTACAGATTTCTTTGTTTGAAATTAATGCAAGTCTTCCTTATTTGATTTTCATTAAATTTTCAAATAAATGTCTGTTCTCTTTTTTTGAAACAGCTTAAATAATTAAGAAATAAAATGTTAGGTTAATATTTACTTTGAAACATTTCAAATTCTTAATTCAAAAGATCAAAAATAATATTTTTTCAAATTTCACACATTAAATACGATTTTTAACATCATTCTCTATATATTGAATTTCTCTATATAACGAATTTTTTACTGGAACGGTGGATTTCGTTATATAGAGACTCGACTGTAATTAATAAGACATTAAATTAAGAGCATTGTATTTACCATGTGTATTATTAATATTTATGTACATTAATTTGATTTTTTGGAGTCGGCGCCAATCTAACAAAGATAAAAAATAATTGTCCTTTAAAAATTATAACAAAATTCAGCAAAAACATTGCGAAAATAAATTTAATTTTAAATCAATCAACTCTAACTTAGAATCCCATATTTTAAAATCTGTGTGTTTGGTTGGTCCCCCCCCCCCCCCCCCATAATGGCCAGTGCAAACACATTATTTTATACTAACCATAATTATAGTTGCTAATCTTACTTGAAAATACACATTTAAACACGTGAGATAAAATGTTACAAAAATGGTAAGATTAAAATTTTTAAACTAAATATTAAATCAGAAAAAATTTCATAGATAATTGGATTATGTATCTATTGGACACTTATATTGAACATGGCTGGACTTGCATAGACACCAAAAAGTCAAATTAATGTATACAAAAATAAATATAATAATACGCATGGTTTTTATTTCTGATTTAAAAAAAAAAAAATGTATTTATTTTCCGATGATCATGAAGTATTTTGCATTTATTAATTTCGTTATAGAAAAATTCCGTTATAGAGAGGTTTTACATATAGGGCAAAATTGGGAGATTTCTTAAGCGGCCACTGGCCAGTAAGACTAATTTTTCAAGTGGCCACTATGTTTAAACTAGTGGCTACTTTTTTATTTAAAAGTACTAAACAGTTAAAATTTCTATAAGTATTAATGTAAGACTGAATAGCACAAATAAATATGCTAATATAAATATATTGGAACCTAAAAAAGTAGAATTGTTGATAAAATGTAAGTAAAATATATTCTCTCCTTGTAAAAAAGTGGCCATAAGGTAGCCGCTGATAGGCAATTTTTCACTGGCACTATTTTCTCATTTACTGGCCCTGTGGCCGGTGGCTAGTGCTAATTTTGCCCTTTAGTTTTACACTCTATACACTATAGGCAGGTCCATTTTATCAGTTTTTTCTATATTTAGTTTGCTTAAGATATGGATTGTTAAAAAATGTTAGCCCTCCAGAAAATTTTCAGAGCCCCCCCTGGCATGTCTCGCTGGTTACGGCCCTGGTTGGGGGCCACCGTAATACTTACCCATCATGGATATGCATAATATAATATATGAAAACAAAACAAGTGTAAACTATAACAGATGTAAATTTTTCCATTTTTCAATATTGGGCGAAAAAAGTCCGGGCCAGGATTCGAACCAGGGATGTATTGGCTGAAGCCGCCAATGCTCTACCAACTGAGCTGTCCCGGACACGAACACTGGAGGACTATTTCACCCAATTAACCTCAACTCTTCAGCCAATACATCCCTGGTTCGAATCCTGGCCCGGACTTTTTTCGCCCAATATTGAAAAATGGAAAAATTTACATCTGTTATAATTAATTTACCGATTGAATAATCGAGTTTCTAAAATTAATGTAAGTGTAAACTATTTATAAAATGCATTACAATTCCAAAACAAAATATAAACACATATTTAAGTATTTTTAGCACAAAATCATGCTCTATTAATGAATTGATGATGAACCAATTTCGACAAATTGTATAAAACGCCAAACTATTCAAGTAGCACTGAATTGCATACAAGAAACATCCTTATAATTCCAAAAATAATAATCATATTCACTAACGGTTTATTGCATCGAATT
The DNA here is from genome assembly GCA_964019185.1 of Maratus speculifer. NCBI lineage: Eukaryota > Metazoa > Arthropoda > Arachnida > Araneae > Salticidae > Maratus > Maratus speculifer. The sequence continues at coordinate 414,389,996 of OZ025294.1, forward strand.
AAGTGTCTCATTTCCAGTTAAAATATATCTTTGAATTGAAATTTGAATGAAATACAGGGTTATGAAAAATCAAAGAATGTGGAAAACAGGATTACAAATATCTCGACAACTAATAATCCGATCGACTTCACTTTTTATTCAAAATCTGTGTTATTTTATTGCCTTTTACATTCATATCTTAAAATAAAAAAAATCGAAATTTTTTTTATACCTTTCACTAACGGTTTATTGCATCGAATTAAGTGTCTTATTTCCAGTTAAAATATATCTTTGAATTGAAATTTGAATGAAATACAGGGTTATGAAAAATCAAAGAATATGGAAAACAGGATTACAAATATCTCGACAACTAATAATCCGATCGACTTCACTTTTTATTCAAAATCTGTGTTATTTTATTGCCTTTTACATTCATATCTTAAAATAAAAAAAATCGAAATTTTTTTTATACCTTTCATCAGAACGAAGTTTTCGAGAGTCCGAAAAAAAAATAGTTCCGGATAATCGAGGTCACTGATATCAAATAGGCTTCGTCCCATTCTTACATACTAAGCACATACAAAATTTCAAGTCTATATCTCAATTTGTTCGGGAGATAGAGCGGTTACAGCAGACAGACAGACACACAGACGGACGGACGGCAAAAAATTTTTTCTAAAAATATGTTTTTCGGAATCTCCAGTGTCCAAAATGTGTAAATCCGTCAAAAAAAAAAAAAAAAAAAAAAAAAAAAAAAAAAAAAATTCGATTTTTAAAACAATTGCAAGACTTATCCTATACTATGTATGATGGGTAAGTAAAAGCACAAACTGACATTTTTTTGCGATGAACCTCATGTATCTTTATGAGAATTTAAAAAATATATATTGAAATGCAAGCAAGTAATTTTAATGAATTTAAAACACAGGATTAATATTAGCGTCTTGCATTGCGGGTGTGGGGTCTTAAAATGATTAATCTGTAGAGTGATGTCCCAGCGAATGGATATCATTGCAAGGCTGCTCAGTCTCTCATGTAGGTTTTGGCTTCGAACCCAATCTCGCCTGTCAGCCTAATCGTTTGGAATTTGCCATAATTTTCTTCGAACCTAGGATTTAATTTTATAGTTACGGGCTAGGTTCTATTTCAACGATTCCTATGGAAGGCACCCCACATCCCTTCGGCCCTATATTCCTCTTGGAGATAACTGGACGTCATAAACAACATCAAAAGTAGTCTCTCATCAGCCGTAGTGTTTTGAGGCAAAAAATTAATTTTTCATTGATGAAAAAGATTTTTCAGTGCTGGCTATTTTTACCGGGATAGTAGCCAAGACTGTCAGCAAGTATTTCACTGTATTGTAATGCATTGCATTACAGTACTCTAAAACTTTTAGGACCTCTGTATTTCTATCAATATTACGAATTCTTTCGCAACCATACTTCATATTCAATTTTCATTTACGACATTAACACCTTATATTCGAAATATTAAGAGAGATTCTCTAATTTTCTTGTTTATTCAGGAGAAACATATTCTGAAAAAGTATTTGAAAATCGGGTAGAATGTCTTCATTTGAAATGAATTTGTCATTCAAATTTTGAAAAAACTTTCTACACAGGATATGTTCTACGCAGGTTTGTATTTGAAGTCTGTCTAAATTTTGGTCTTGGGATTTTTATTTTAATTTGAAAGACTTCTTTTAAGTTTTGATGTATAATTAAATTTCTCTCAAAAGATTTCAATGCACATTTCATTTTCTCTATGTTTTGTAAAATAATTAAGACAGCTTTAGCATGAGTTACAGCCAAAATTGTGACATGAGATTTTTCATGACGGTGAGCTGAAAATGGCTTTGTCAAACTGAAAAGCTTGTCACAAACAAATAGGCATGTTAAAAAAGCATTCTTTACCATTTCATGACTGCCAAGAAAGGTCTACAGCTGTTAAAGAAATATTTCATGTATTTTCCGAAATATTTTCTAAGTTGATGCAAATTTATTCAAACAACTTTACAAAATTTACCATATTTTCATTATTTTCAATAAATCTTGCGTTTCAAAGGTGCAGAAGTCATTTTGGGACATATGATGGAACTGTTTCTTGAAGGATCAAATTTACCTTAGGGTGATTTCTAAAAAATATATATATCAATTCGTTAACTGTTCCAAGTGAGATTTGGATGGCAGGAATCAGCATGTGTTTTTGGACAATGTATGGTTTAAACAGTGGCTTGCAAATAGGAGGTACCTGATTTTGGGATATTTCTGATGAATTGTAGATTGGATCCCATTATCATGTCCGACTATATTAGTTTCTCAGTCCTACGCCTTGTGACGCATTCAGACATATCATTACGTAGTTCATTACGACGCTATGTACTATTTCTCCTGTTATATTTTCGGCGGACAAATCATTTACTTGAATAAATCTAAAGTAACTTCCTGAATTATTAGGGTTTATAAATTTTATAAATACTATTCCACATATCTAACTCAAAGTGCAAACTATTCTGTACTTGAAATGCCCATAGTTTCATCAATATTCAACCTAAATCAGATCGCGTTATTTATTTTGGTAATCAGTTCTTCAGTAACTAAATCCCAGCATGTTTGAATGATTTCATCCTGAATGTCAGGGCCTGGTGGGAATGTCTGGGCCTGTAAGAAATTGTATTTCTATGGGCGTTTATAACGTTTCTATTCTGCATCTTCAGGCTTTTCTATAAAATTCAGAAGAATTCTCAGCCTAGCATCTTTTTTATTTGTTCTGTAACATTAGAGGACTGGTATATGATTAGCTCTTTGTAGCATTTCTTGCTCTGCACAAAATAAGATTGCTAGGAAGTTAGATGTTGCCTCCTAGAAAATTCTTTAGGAGGCACTGTGAAAAACCGCCAAAAAAACCCTACTCATGAGTATCCATCCCCGCAGTTGATAACTCTTTAAAAGTCGAAGAAATTTTCCCACGAATCTTTAATTGAAAGAGAATGTGCACAGAGTATTCTGTGCACATTCTCTTTTTATTAAAGATACATATGCAAACAATTTAACTCTATATTTTTCAGTGAAGAGCCAGGAAATGCCGGCCGCAATGGTACCTTTGAAAGTTTGTTGATACCCTATCGTTTTTCTTTGCACCATTTCTTCTAAAAATTTGCTACTACTAGTTTTTTTTTTCTTTTTTATAAAAAGCCTTTTATAGTAAAAGTTTTTTTTAAATCATTATTTTTTATATAATTTTACAATACAAGGGTCTATTTCTGTTTTGGCTGCTTTTTCTACAAACCATTTTAATACTGATCTTAAGAGGAACTGATATTTTTAGTGGTAGATACGAAAAAAACAATATGTCCGAATGGAAAGTATAATGAGGAATTGCTATAATTTTAGCTAAATAAATCAATATGTTTACAAATAAAAATATACATAGTTATAATGAAATGGAAGAAAAAAAAAAGAAAATTTTGTTAGTTTTTACCATTATATTAGATCAAAAATTTTTTTTAACTTTCGGGAGGGGCTTCAGCCCCCTTAGCCTCCTCCCTGGCTACGTGCCTGGAGGTCTGAGAGAGAATAAAGCTTTTTTACTGTTTCCAGACTAAAAACTAAATTTAAGGGTAGGAGGAGAAAATTGGCATGAAGGAAGAAAAACGGAAATTTCATTGTTGTATTACAAAAAAGCTTTTTAAAAGGAAATACTCAGTGATAAAATTATCGCATTCTGAGTGACCGAAATGTCGAATTTCATTTTGAATAAAAACTGGAAAAAATATAAATTTAATGTTTTTTTCCTTTGTTTTCTTAGAAATTTAATGTGGAGTTTTGCGCTAGGTCGGGCAAAACTTTTTCCAGGTCGGGCTTTGCCCGACCTGGCCCCCCTCTGGCTACGGCCCTGCGCATGAATAGAAACAATTTGAAGTCTTAATTAAATGCTTTTTCGACTTGGTGCCTGGTGCTAAGTCACCATCATCACATACTTTTTTCCGATTCTGGTGGCACAAAGTTGAGATAAACGAAACACTGAAATAAATAGTAGATCCGAAAAACATCTGAATATTTGTTAGAAAAAAGCTCATGCTTCACTTGATTTGTAACAAAACTATTTTTAACCAAAGACCATGTTACAAATAAAAAGAGAAAAATTTGATTGAATCAATAAATTATATCGATATCGAAAGACGAACACTTCCTTTCCTTAGAGATATCTTATGATATCATGTGCTGGACCCCCCCCCCCCTAAAATTATAACGTTATATTTGCGCAGCTCCAAAGTGAACACGCTAATTATTAGATCTAAATATTTTCCCTTTGTACACCTGCATTACAAATGCATTTTAAATTGAGTTTTATCTTTGAATTTTACAATATATTTGTCGTTTGTGTTACCTAAATGAGGAAAACATTGATTTCTAATCCCCCCCCCCCACACACACACACAGGCACGTAGCCAGGGAGGGGGCTTAGGGGGCTGAAGCCCCTCCCGAAAGTTAAAATATTACATTAAAATTTATTGCTAATGATAATGAAAATTGACGTTTTTCTTGTATTGATCTTTAATTACATTAAAACTAGATACATTTTTAATTATAAAAATATAAAAGTATTCAGTTACATGAGTAGTAGGAAAAGGACAGTTTAAGCTCATGCGGAGGGGCTGAGGGGCCGTCCCGCAGCAACCGCCCCTCCGCATCCCTCCGCGCCCCTCCTGGTCCCGCCTGCGGTGCCGCCGCTCGAAATCATACTATAAGATGAAGATTAAATTTATATATGAATTTTGAATAACCGTAATTTTAATGAGTATTATTAATTAAGCGAAACAATTAAAATCTCAGTTTTTAGCCATTTTATTTAGATTTCTTCAGCAACAAGATGAGATTATCAATTTAACTCAAGAAAGTTAAACATATATTTGAATTTTGCTTCATAGACATCTTAATGAGTAGTATTAATTAAGTAAAAACAATAGAAAATATCAAGTTTTATAGAAAAAGACTGATTTCTTACGATTTTTATCAACTTAAAAGAGAAAACTTAAACGCACATTTCAGTTTTAAGTGGTTATCATCTTAATGAGTATCGTTAATTAAGTAAAAAACAATAGAAAATATCCAGTTTTATAGAAAAAGACTGATTTCTTACGATTTTTATCAACTATATGATCAATGTAACGACTTAAAAGTTGGAAGTTAAACATGTATCCTAGTTTTTCAACAGCTATAGCCTTAATGAGTATCGTTAATTAAGTAAAAAAACAATGGAAAATATCAAGTTTTATGGAAAAAGACTGATTTCTAACGATTTTTATCAACTTAAGAGAGAAAACTTAAACATACATTTCAGTTTTTCAACAGCTATAACCTTAATGAGCATTCATAATTAAGTAAAAAACAATGGAAAATATCGATTTTATAGAAAAAGACTGATTTCTTACGATTTTTATCAACTGCAACATCAGTGTATCGACTTACAAGTTGAAAGTTAAACATGCATTCTAGTTTTTCAACAGCTATAATCTTAATGAGTATCGTTAATTAAGTAAAAAACAATGGAAAATATCAAGTTTTATAGAAAAAGACTGATTTCTTACGATTTTTTCAACTCAAACTTCAGAATATCAATTTGATAGAAAGAAATTTAAGCATGCATTCCAGTTTTGGACAACCATTTCCTTCATGAACATTATTAATTAAGCAAAACAGAAAATATTAAATTTTTAACTGATTTCTTCATATTTTTTATTTATTTATTTATTTTTTAATATAAAATCAGAATACACAACTTAAAATAGAAATTTAAACATATTTTTTAGTTTTTGAACAGTCGTTACCTCAAAGAATTTCGATAATTGAACAATTAACAAAGGAAACTAATGATTTTTTAACGAAAAAAGACGAATTAAACGAATTTGGTTAACTTTTACTCTAATTGGAAATTTCATCGTACTTTATGTATACCAACTAAGTAGAATTTTAATGCATAAACGAATAATTTAAAGAAATCCCCAACACACAAATGTGAACCTGCAGAGCATTTCTTATTACGTCATATCTAAACTAAAACTTTTTTCTGCAACCCCACCATGCATGCATTCCAGGTAGGGGAACATAACAAAGAATCTTGACGTCACAACTTACAAAGGTATACAAATGTTTACGTTCAAGAAAAAGTATCACATAGAGTGAAAAAAAAGAAGAGATTTAAGTTATTTATCCATTCTAGTTTTATAACAGTTACTACAACATCTCCAAATTAAAATTTGGAAGTCATAATGAGTATAATTAATTAAGCAAAATAATAGAAATATTAGTTTTTCAGAGGGGAAAAGACGAATTTAAACAAATTTTATTAGTTTTACACTAGTTTAATAATAATTTTAAGGAGGAAAAAGACGAATTTAAACTTTTTTTTTTAGTTTTACACTATTTTTTCTCATCTCCAACATGGATATATCAATTTTAACAGAAGAATTAAACGTATATTATAGTTTTTAACAACAAAATCTTAACAAGTATCATTAATTAAACAAAAATAAATATCAGTTTTAAAGAAAAGACGAATTTGAATAATTTTACACTAGTATTTTCAAAAGCAACATGGAAATATCAATACTTATTCACATATTTCACTTATTCACTGTATTCAATACTATATTTAATAAATTTGGATACACTTTAAGAATTTCCTAATCTATAATTAAATATTAGCTGTATATTTAATGTTACCCATGTTTTCAACATTAGTTCATAATCGTGAATTTTGTATTTTAAATACCATGTATTCAGGTTCAGATTATTTTCACTTGAAATCATACAGAATTTTTTAACAGAGTTTGTTTTTGAAATCATTGAAGCAACTGTATTTAATATTTTTAACACCAATTTTCTAAGATTTTCTAACATTTTCCGATTATACATTCTTCAGAAGTACATTTCTAAATGCTACAATCACTTTACATATCGAAAAGATATCATTGAAGCAACTGTATTTAATATTTTTAATACCAATTTTCTAAGATTTTTTAACATTTTCCGGTTATACATTCCTCAAAAGTTATTATTACGTATTCTAAACAATAGCAAATATTAATTTTAAGAATAAAAAGACGAATTTAAACAAATTTTATTAGTTTTACACTATTTTTTCTCACCTCCAACACGGATATATCAATTTTAACAGAAGAATTAAACGTATATTTTAGTTTTTAACAACAAAAATGTAATAAGTATCATTAATTAAACAAAAATAAATACCAATTTTCAAGAAAAGACAATTTTTTACACAAATTTTCAACTTTGAAATACATCGCTTACATATATTGTTACAGTATATTACTAAACTTAAACTTTTTAAAAAGTTTGAATGTCTTTACAAAGGGTTCATACTTATATTTTTCACGTCTTGACTGCATTCGAAATCTTACAACAAAAGTATACTTTTATTATTATTATTATTATTATTATTATTCTAGAAAACCTAAAAAATCGTTTCTTGCTGCTTTAGACACTTGACATATTAAAACTACTCTACCCATATAATTAATCAAATTAGGACATGATTCATCTTACACTTCAAAATTTCTGAATTTTTACAATACTTATTTTCATCAAACTTTATTCTTGATCCTATATATTTTAATAGCACAGAATTTTCACATCTGTTTTTATCTACTTATCAGAAAATTATTAAAACACCCAACAACATTTTTCAAATATGAATATTATCTTTACAATTTAATGATGCAAAACATACACGAATACAAAGTTTAATTTTTACAAACATTTCATATTTCAAACCAAACTATTCGAAATTTTCACAACGTAAGAGCAAACATTAGACGAACTTTTTAACATTAATATTGCTTAGATCTTTTCATCATAACTTTTAACTATGATAATTATCCATTTTTAGGTTGATTGTCGAAAAACTGTAACTGAAATTACATAAACTTAATGTAAAAAACCATGTTCTCTCACAATTTCTTGAAATTCAACAAAGAATTGACTATTACTCCAATACTTATCTACTTCAATCTCGACTCTCGATAGTATATAGATATTACATCATTACATACTTACAACTCTTTTCAAACGTTTATCAGAAAATCAAGCCAATCAAAGTCTAGTAGTTATCACACCTGTTCCTCAGAAATATTACTATCATATGAAACAGTAAAGAAAATTAATAGATATTTAATATTTAATAACTTCATACGTGAAATTACTGTCGAATGAGAATACTAATAATCAATAAAATCAACTGTTGGACAAAAAAATAGTACAGATTACCGAAAATTCAAATCATTTTTTCTACAAAAATTACAAAAATTAACAAATGAATGACCAGTTAGAGAAATAATTAAAAAAAATAATGAACATATTTACAAATTTATTAAAATCACACCTTTTTCTGGATTACAAACCACAATTTCTTGAAAAATTTAACACCGAATTTGTAAGATTTTAATCCTAGTATTACATACACTCAATAAATATTCAAAATTAACAAAAAAATAATTTTTTTAGTCTCATCAATAAGCAGAAATTCTATATTAAAAGAATATTTTCATAGTAGTACTTATAAAAATGAGAGTTTACAAACTGATTTTCATAATTTTATCACATTTAAACTTAATTTTTATACATAAAACATTATTTAATCAAATTTTATACTTTCTAATTCAGTAAAATTCAATACTTTTTTAGTTTTTAAACCAATACCACAATATTTATTTACATCAAACTTGATTCTTTACCTTTTATATTTCCACATTACACAAGTGAGTTAAATACTAACTTGGAACGGGAGTTGAAGTCAATTGATTCAATTCGATTTTCATCGTATACGCATTTCCCCTACACGAAATTTCTTACTTCTATAATCATCTAATGTATTAAAACTAATCTACTCATATTTTTAATCAATTCATCAGATGTTTCATCTCGCACTTCTGAATTATCATCCACCAAGTTGCTTAAAATATAAATACTATCTTTAAAGTTTTAATGTAGTATACATGACTAATCTTGAGTTTCCATCTATACTATTAATCAAATTATCATATGTTTCATCTTACAGTTCAACGATTTCTGAATTATCGTCCATCTAGTTGTTTAAAATATTAATAAAATGTTTATAGTTTTTGATTATACATAGTATGTATGAATACAATCTTTAATTTTTAACAGTTCATATTTCAAATAACCTATTTTCGAAACCAAACTATGTGAATTTTACCACAATACTTATCATCATACAGAGATTTGTGTTTCATACTTTTTCTAAAAATTATCAGATATGTACTCCTCAGAGGAATTTCTATCATATGAATAAATGAAAAAAAAAATTAATTTATATTAAACGTACAGCGAAATTTGATTGCAATATATATGTATTTAATAAAAATAAATAAATGAGCGATTATTTATACATTAAACCTTTACTAAATATATATTTCTTGCGTTATAAAGATGTTTCAACAAGATGAACCAAAACAGCAGCAAACTTCAGAAATTAATGATCTGAATGATTCATCCCTAGCACATGTAGCGTTAATGAATAATACATATGTAAGTACTTATATGAAAAATACTAGAATTCGTATATGAATCGTAATTAGAGTAAATATAAAATGATTTGTCTTACTGCCTACACTTTAACAAATGCCTTTTTACCTATATTGTTGAAAAGAATCCTAATTGTTTGCATTTTATTTCTATTACAGATGTGTTCTATTTGCTACAAACATTTCTTAAGTAAATCGAATTTAACAGAACATACAAAAATCCATACAGGTGAAAAACCTTACACTTGGGAAGATTACCAAATGCTGTTTCCAAGAAGACGTGAATCAAAAATGCACACATCATCATATAAAGCATCGTCAGTTATAGGTAAACTTAGTGAAGATATTCACAAATTAGTCAGACTTTTGAAGAATTTTGACATAAAGGAAGATATTTAGACTATTTATCCATCATATTTCCATAACACTTACCACAATATCTCAAACTTAAAATTTGGAAGACATACACACTGCTGAAAAGTAATTTTGTTACCCATGATTCTTCTAACCAGCATGAATGTATAGATATTATTTTGCAATGTATCCTTTAAATGCTCACATTAAATATTCTTTTATATGCATATATCGTTAGTATCGAATAGTAAATACAATGGTTTCACCATTGCATACTGTATTAAAAAGAACAAAAATTTTGATAACTTTTTTCGTAACTTTTTTTGAAATTTTTGCAATTTTTTTTGCAATTTTTTTTACACTTTTTTTAACTAAAATTTTTCATATTTTTAACGTTGTGATTTTTTATTTTTTACTTTTGTAAAAACTTATTTTGAAAAAAAAATTTTTTTGTAAAAAATGTTTTTGAAAAAAAATTTTTTTGGAAAAATATTTTTGAAGTTTTGGTTTTTGTAAAAAAATTTTTGTTGTAAATTTTTTTTTTTTTCAAAAACTTTGTTGTGAGTTTTTCACTTTGTGATTTTTGTTTTACATTTGTGTTTTTTCTTTTCACTTTTGTAATTTTTTTATACTTTAAATATTTTTTTGTTGGTATTTCTAGAAAACAGTGAAATTATTTTGTAAATTTGCATATTTTTTCATACATCTGCTTATTTTTGTATGTTCTTATGCATTTTTTAAGTTGTGAGAGTGTTGTTTCACTTAAAATGTTATGTGTATGTACGTGTGTGTAACCTATTTTATTAATGTAATAGGTTTTTAAAAAATAAACACAACGATATATGTATATAAAGGAATATTTAATGTGAGCATTTAAAGGATACATTGCAAAATAATATCTATACATTCATGCTGGTTAGAAGAATCACGGGTAACAAAATTACTTTTCAGCAGTGTGTATGTCTTCCAAATTTTAAGTTTGAGATATTGTGGTAAGTGTTATGAAAATATGATGGATATATAGTCTAAATATCTTCCTTTATGTCTAAATTCTTCAAACGTCTGAATAATTTTTGAATATCCTCACTAAGTTTACATATAACTGACGATGCTTTATATGATGATGTGTGCACTTTTGATTCACGCCTTCTTGAAAACAGCATTTGGTAATCTTCCCAAGTGTAAGGTTTTTCACCTGTATGGATTTTTGTATGTTCTGTTAAATTCGATTTACTTAAGAAATGTTTGTAGCAAATAGAACACATCTGTAATAGAAATAAAATGCAAACAATTAGGATTCTTTTCAACAATATAGGTAAAAAGGCATTTGTTAAAGTGTAGGCAGTAAGACAAATCATTTTATATTTACTCTAATTACGATTCATATACGAATTCTAGTATTTTTCATATAAGTACTTACATATGTATTATTCATTAACGCTACATGTGCTAGGGATGAATCATTCAGATCATTAATTTCTGAAGTTTGCTGCTGTTTTGGTTCATCTTGTTGAAACATCCTTATAACGCAAGAAATATATATTTAGTAAAGGTTTAATGTATAAATAATCGCTCATTTATTTATTTTTATTAAATACATATATATTGCAATCAAATTTCGCTGTACGTTTAATATAAATTAATTTTTTTTTTCATTTATTCATATGATAGAAATTCCTCTGAGGAGTACATATCTGATAATTTTTAGAAAAAGTATGAAACACAAATCTCTGTATGATGATAAGTATTGTGGTAAAATTCACATAGTTTGGTTTCGAAAATAGGTTATTTGAAATATGAACTGTTAAAAATTAAAGATTGTATTCATACATACTATGTATAATCAAAAACTATAAACATTTTATTAATATTTTAAACAACTAGATGGACGATAATTCAGAAATCGTTGAACTGTAAGATGAAACATATGATAATTTGATTAATAGTATAGATGGAAACTCAAGATTAGTCATGTATACTACATTAAAACTTTAAAGATAGTATTTATATTTTAAGCAACTTGGTGGATGATAATTCAGAAGTGCGAGATGAAACATCTGATGAATTGATTAAAAATATGAGTAGATTAGTTTTAATACATTAGATGATTATAGAAGTAAGAAATTTCGTGTAGGGGAAATGCGTATACGATGAAAATCGAATTGAATCAATTGACTTCAACTCCCGTTCCAAGTTAGTATTTAACTCACTTGTGTAATGTGGAAATATAAAAGGTAAAGAATCAAGTTTGATGTAAATAAATATTGTGGTATTGGTTTAAAAACTAAAAAAGTATTGAATTTTACTGAATTAGAAAGTATAAAATTTGATTAAATAATGTTTTATGTATAAAAATTAAGTTTAAATGTGATAAAATTATGAAAATCAGTTTGTAAACTCTCATTTTTATAAGTACTACTATGAAAATATTCTTTTAATATAGAATTTCTGCTTATTGATGAGACTAAAAAAATTATTTTTTTGTTAATTTTGAATATTTATTGAGTGTATGTAATACTAGGATTAAAATCTTACAAATTCGGTGTTAAATTTTTCAAGAAATTGTGGTTTGTAATCCAGAAAAAGGTGTGATTTTAATAAATTTGTAAATATGTTCATTATTTTTTTTAATTATTTCTCTAACTGGTCATTCATTTGTTAATTTTTGTAATTTTTGTAGAAAAAATGATTTGAATTTTCGGTAATCTGTACTATTTTTTTGTCCAACAGTTGATTTTATTGATTATTAGTATTCTCATTCGACAGTAATTTCACGTATGAAGTTATTAAATATTAAATATCTATTAATTTTCTTTACTGTTTCATATGATAGTAATATTTCTGAGGAACAGGTGTGATAACTACTAGACTTTGATTGGCTTGATTTTCTGATAAACGTTTGAAAAGAGTTGTAAGTATGTAATGATGTAATATCTATATACTATCGAGAGTCGAGATTGAAGTAGATAAGTATTGGAGTAATAGTCAATTCTTTGTTGAATTTCAAGAAATTGTGAGAGAACATGGTTTTTTACATTAAGTTTATGTAATTTCAGTTACAGTTTTTCGACAATCAACCTAAAAATGGATAATTATCATAGTTAAAAGTTATGATGAAAAGATCTAAGCAATATTAATGTTAAAAAGTTCGTCTAATGTTTGCTCTTACGTTGTGAAAATTTCGAATAGTTTGGTTTGAAATATGAAATGTTTGTAAAAATTAAACTTTGTATTCGTGTATGTTTTGCATCATTAAATTGTAAAGATAATATTCATATTTGAAAAATGTTGTTGGGTGTTTTAATAATTTTCTGATAAGTAGATAAAAACAGATGTGAAAATTCTGTGCTATTAAAATATATAGGATCAAGAATAAAGTTTGATGAAAATAAGTATTGTAAAAATTCAGAAATTTTGAAGTGTAAGATGAATCATGTCCTAATTTGATTAATTATATGGGTAGAGTAGTTTTAATATGTCAAGTGTCTAAAGCAGCAAGAAACGATTTTTTAGGTTTTCTAGAATAATAATAATAATAATAATAATAATAAAAGTATACTTTTGTTGTAAGATTTCGAATGCAGTCAAGACGTGAAAAATATAAGTATGAACCCTTTGTAAAGACATTCAAACTTTTTAAAAAGTTTAAGTTTAGTAATATACTGTAACAATATATGTAAGCGATGTATTTCAAAGTTGAAAATTTGTGTAAAAAATTGTCTTTTCTTGAAAATTGGTATTTATTTTTGTTTAATTAATGATACTTATTACATTTTTGTTGTTAAAAACTAAAATATACGTTTAATTCTTCTGTTAAAATTGATATATCCGTGTTGGAGGTGAGAAAAAATAGTGTAAAACTAATAAAATTTGTTTAAATTCGTCTTTTTATTCTTAAAATTAATATTTGCTATTGTTTAGAATACGTAATAATAACTTTTGAGGAATGTATAACCGGAAAATGTTAAAAAATCTTAGAAAATTGGTATTAAAAATATTAAATACAGTTGCTTCAATGATATCTTTTCGATATGTAAAGTGATTGTAGCATTTAGAAATGTACTTCTGAAGAATGTATAATCGGAAAATGTTAGAAAATCTTAGAAAATTGGTGTTAAAAATATTAAATACAGTTGCTTCAATGATTTCAAAAACAAACTCTGTTAAAAAATTCTGTATGATTTCAAGTGAAAATAATCTGAACCTGAATACATGGTATTTAAAATACAAAATTCACGATTATGAACTAATGTTGAAAACATGGGTAACATTAAATATACAGCTAATATTTAATTATAGATTAGGAAATTCTTAAAGTGTATCCAAATTTATTAAATATAGTATTGAATACAGTGAATAAGTGAAATATGTGAATAAGTATTGATATTTCCATGTTGCTTTTGAAAATACTAGTGTAAAATTATTCAAATTCGTCTTTTCTTTAAAACTGATATTTATTTTTGTTTAATTAATGATACTTGTTAAGATTTTGTTGTTAAAAACTATAATATACGTTTAATTCTTCTGTTAAAATTGATATATCCATGTTGGAGATGAGAAAAAATAGTGTAAAACTAAAAAAAAAAGTTTAAATTCGTCTTTTTCCTCCTTAAAATTATTATTAAACTAGTGTAAAACTAATAAAATTTGTTTAAATTCGTCTTTTCCCCTCTGAAAAACTAATATTTCTATTATTTTGCTTAATTAATTATACTCATTATGACTTCCAAATTTTAATTTGGAGATGTTGTAGTAACTGTTATAAAACTAGAATGGATAAATAACTTAAATCTCTTCTTTTTTTTCACTCTATGTGATACTTTTTCTTGAACGTAAACATTTGTATACCTTTGTAAGTTGTGACGTCAAGATTCTTTGTTATGTTCCCCTACCTGGAATGCATGCATGGTGGGGTTGCAGAAAAAAGTTTTAGTTTAGATATGACGTAATAAGAAATGCTCTGCAGGTTCACATTTGTGTGTTGGGGATTTCTTTAAATTATTCGTTTATGCATTAAAATTCTACTTAGTTGGTATACATAAAGTACGATGAAATTTCCAATTAGAGTAAAAGTTAACCAAATTCGTTTAATTCGTCTTTTTTCGTTAAAAAATCATTAGTTTCCTTTGTTAATTGTTCAATTATCGAAATTCTTTGAGGTAACGACTGTTCAAAAACTAAAAAATATGTTTAAATTTCTATTTTAAGTTGTGTATTCTGATTTTATATTAAAAAATAAATAAATAAATAAAAAATATGAAGAAATCAGTTAAAAATTTAATATTTTCTGTTTTGCTTAATTAATAATGTTCATGAAGGAAATGGTTGTCCAAAACTGGAATGCATGCTTAAATTTCTTTCTATCAAATTGATATTCTGAAGTTTGAGTTGAAAAAATCGTAAGAAATCAGTCTTTTTCTATAAAACTTGATATTTTCCATTGTTTTTTACTTAATTAACGATACTCATTAAGATTATAGCTGTTGAAAAACTAGAATGCATGTTTAACTTTCAACTTGTAAGTCGATACACTGATGTTGCAGTTGATAAAAATCGTAAGAAATCAGTCTTTTTCTATAAAATCGATATTTTCCATTGTTTTTTACTTAATTATGAATGCTCATTAAGGTTATAGCTGTTGAAAAACTGAAATGTATGTTTAAGTTTTCTCTCTTAAGTTGATAAAAATCGTTAGAAATCAGTCTTTTTCCATAAAACTTGATATTTTCCATTGTTTTTTTACTTAATTAACGATACTCATTAAGGCTATAGCTGTTGAAAAACTAGGATACATGTTTAACTTCCAACTTTTAAGTCGTTACATTGATCATATAGTTGATAAAAATCGTAAGAAATCAGTCTTTTTCTATAAAACTGGATATTTTCTATTGTTTTTTACTTAATTAACGATACTCATTAAGATGATAACCACTTAAAACTGAAATGTGCGTTTAAGTTTTCTCTTTTAAGTTGATAAAAATCGTAAGAAATCAGTCTTTTTCTATAAAACTTGATATTTTCTATTGTTTTTACTTAATTAATACTACTCATTAAGATGTCTATGAAGCAAAATTCAAATATATGTTTAACTTTCTTGAGTTAAATTGATAATCTCATCTTGTTGCTGAAGAAATCTAAATAAAATGGCTAAAAACTGAGATTTTAATTGTTTCGCTTAATTAATAATACTCATTAAAATTACGGTTATTCAAAATTCATATATAAATTTAATCTTCATCTTATAGTATGATTTCGAGCGGCGGCACCGCAGGCGGGACCAGGAGGGGCGCGGAGGGATGCGGAGGGGCGGTTGCTGCGGGACGGCCCCTCAGCCCCTCCGCATGAGCTTAAACTGTCCTTTTCCTACTACTTACATGTGCTGTAATACCCCGTTATATCTCTCATTCGAATATGTTCGTCTTTCGTATCTATCACTAAAAATATAAGTTCTTCTTAAAACGCAAATCTAATTATCTTTGTATACAGTAAAATTTGATAAGCGCAATTCCATATCACAATTTGACTAAGAAAAAATAAGTGAAATACGCACATGGCGTATAAGTTAACTTTAGGAGTAAAATGTAAAGCATTTACTTGCGCGTTTTTATATTCCTCAATTTTATCTATCCTATTTATATCCCGCGGACAATGAAAACCTAGAGATATCCAGTGTTAAATTGTTTTGTAAAGAAAAAAGCCAAAAGCTTTAATAGTCACTTATAATGTAAAACCTTGTGGAAATTAATGATTTTATAGAAAATATACCTTTGAAAATGGTGTTATAAGTGTAAAAGACTTTTTATTAAAAAAAAATCTAGTAGTAGAAAATTTTGAAAAGGAATGACACGAAGAAAAACGATAGGGTATTGAAAAACTAAAGGCCTCCACGGTGACGTCTCCGTGTTTTTCATTGAACGACTTTACTTTGAATAGTTTGCATATGAATTTTTAATAGAAAAAAAATTCACAGAGTAGTCTATCTAAAAAAATTTCTTGTCTTTTGAAGAATTATCAATTTTAGGGTTGTATACTCTTATGTAGTGTTTCCATACACAGGCATATGATGGAGCAGTCAATATTTTGGGCCATGTTAGTAAAGGTCTAGCCTAGAATTCGACAAATGTATCCAAAAATTAAAAACACACGTTTTACAAGACGACGGTTAAACCTTGCATTGTCCATCAGCATGCTGATTCCTGCCATCCGAAATTTCTTGAAACTGTTAATGGTGTGGCAAATGTTTTATGAAATCAACCAAAAGTAAATTTATTACTTCTAACAGCAATTTCATCATATGTCCTAGAAAAAAAAAATTACCAGACTTTTCCACTTTTGCAACACAAGATTTGTCGAAAGGCATGAAAGCATATTAACTTTTATTGAGCTGTTTAAATGCATGTGCATTAACTTCGGGAAAACGCATGAAATATACACTATATGGCCATTGATTATTGGACACTTGCGATTTTAGACATTTTACTAAATATCTAGAAAAATACATGAGGAATCATCTCGAAACTCTTAGTGTATAAATATAATAGTATACGTCATACATCTCCGTGAAGATTTTTTACCGAAACTCCATAGGGGACCGTCAACAAATTAAAAAAGAATGAATATCTTTTGAATAACCCTGTCAAAACTAATGTAGCAAAAGCGCTCAAACTCTAGATTATGATTGAATGCCTTATTGTAATACACTGTGTTCATTTGTATGCAAATAGCATGCATACTCGCAGAGTAATTAAGGTTTTTATAAAAATGGTTCCAAATTTTGTCAAGTTTTTTCCCTTATAATTTTCAGAGTTCTTAATATAAAATAATATTTTTTTCAGAAAATATGACAAACAACATTGCACATAGTACCCTCTAATCAGAATTAAAAAATAATAAAAATTGTATGAAAAATGAGTAGGTTTACTAAATAATTTTTTACTGCGTATGCGTCAAAGATATCAAAATTTCATTTGCATATTATGTTAGCTAAATGTATAGAGCAACTTTTGTAAAAGTCTCAAAATCATAGCTTGAAAATTCTGAAAGTAATCGTCAATAGAAAAGGGACAAAATCCGTTGTTTCCAAAATGAAGCAAAAAAAAAAAAAAAAATTTGAGGGATTTTATCCAAATGTAGTAGTACATCCCGTATTGTGTATTCTATATATATATATTGACACTAATCAATGAATATATGGATACAACCCCTCTTGTTTTTGCTTCATTTTGAGAATAACGGATTTTCAACTTATTCAATTGACGATTATTTTCAGAATTTTCAAGTTATGATTTTGTGACTTTCACAAAAGTTGCTCTATACATTTAGCTAACATAATATGCAAATGAAATTTTGATATCGTTGACGCATGCGCAGTAAAAAATTATTTAGTAAACCAACTCATTTTGCATACATATTTCATTAATTTTTAATTCTGATTATAGGGTACTGTGTGCAATGTTGTTTGTTATATTTTCTGAAAAAAAAAAATATTTTATATTAAGAACTTTGAAAATTATAAGGAAAAAACTTGACAAAATTTGGGACCATTTTTATAAAAACCTTAATTACTCTGCGAGTATGCATGCTATTTGCATAAAAATGAACAAGGCGTATTACAATAAGGCATTCAATCATAATCTAGAGTTTGGGCGCTTTTGCTGCATTAGTTTTGACAGGGTTATTCAAAAGATATTCATTCTTTTTTAATTTGTTGACGGTCCCCTATGGAGTTTCGGGAAAACATCTTCACTGAGATGTATGACTTATACTATTATATTTATACACTAAGAATTTCGAGATGATTCCTCATGTATTTTTCTAGATATTTAACAAAATGTCTAAAATCGCAAGTGTCCAATAATCAATGGCCATATAGTGTATTTCCAACAGCTACAGCTTTCTTGGCAGTCATCGAGTGATTTTCTCATAATCCGGTTGTTTGTGACAAGCTTTTCATATGCAGTCTGATAAAGCGTGTCAGTTATTCCAGAAAAATCTTGTGGCATGATATCGGCTGTAACTCATACTAAAAATGTCCTAATTATGTTACACAGGAAAATGTAATGGAAATCTTTTGTGAGATATTTTTTCTGCGATCAGAACTTGGAGAAGATACCCATTCAAACTGAAATAAAGATTCCAAAATTAACATTAAGGCAAACATGTGCAAACCCTCGAATTACATATGCTGAAGAGTATAACATGTTCATGATTTTTAATCCTTGAGTAAAAAGCCTTATCATATAGCAAATGCGGTAGCGTTTGGTATAATATGTTTAAGAAATGGGAAATGCAAACGTCTTTTTGAAATTTCTAGTAAACCAGTTGACGTACGACAGTGATTTTTTTCAAAAGATAGAACTCGACGAGACGAATAAAATGATAGCATTAAAAAAATATCGAAGTTTGCTGTATTTTTTTATTTAGCTTTTAACGAAAAAATGAAGACCTAAAATACAACAAGCGATAGCTAACGATCTTATGAATGGATTGACTTCATTTTTGGTTTATTTTAATCCTTTTGGTAAAACATAAAAACGATTTTTTTTTCATCTTTGTATGTTTGACGATCGCTGAGAAAATCGAATTTGTGTCTTAAAGCTCCAGTTGAACATTGTTTCTTATTGTTGCTGTTGTAGTTTCTTTTATTCATTGCCACCCAGTTTAAAAAAGTACATATTTTTTATGCATGTAACATAATTCATTCAAATTAAATAAATCACGTGAAAAACATAATTATTTGATTTTATTGTGAAGTATTTACTCTAAGTTCTTTGAATAAAGTTGTGAGCGTACTGTATTTTCGTTCGACTCCTTGGTTTATTTCTCAGACATCATGCATTTTATATGACAATGCAATAACTTTCTTAATTATTCTAATACAACAATAAAATTTTGGCAGCAAATATTTTGCTTTTCAAGATATAAAAAAATATTCAGTTTTTATCTAAAAATTTGAATGACAAGTATAAAAAAATGCTCTGGTGAGCAACAAAAAAGGGTAATATGTTTTTAAGTATGAAAAAGTGTTTGACAAGTGCTTCTAATTGAGCATGAGAGAGGATAAGGGTTCCCTTCTTGGTTGCAGCTCACTGTCAATGCCAAATTTGAAGGAAAAAAATCATATTTGCGCTTATTCCACATACAAGAAATTTGCGTTAAAATTTCCGTCTTTTTTTTTAGCAAAATTTTCGATCCTGCTTTACATGTGAACTGAGCTGTTGACTCTGCACTGCAAACTGCACTGTTGACTCTGCATTGCAACTGCATTACAAATCAGTTTTCTGTGCAGTTCTATGCTGCGGGCATGCTTGGTGGCACTGCATGAGTATGATACGCTACAGGAACTAAGGTTTCTGGTACTATTTCATCTTACATTTATGTTTAATTACGCTGCGTTTTTTCTGACTATGTCTTTGAGTTACACATTTTTATCGTAATTGTGATTGATTTCTTTTACACGGAAAAAGTGCAAATATGATTTTTTTCAAATTTGGCTTTGACAGTGAGCTGCAGCCAAGAAGGAACCCCTTATCCTCTCTCATGTTCAATTAGAAGCACTTGTCAAATACTTTTTCATACTTAAAAACATATTACACTTTTTTGTTGCTCACCAGAGCATTTTTTTCAATACTTGTTAAACATTTGAATAAAAGGTTTATTTCGAATGAAGACTTTTATCAGATTTCTAAGCATTTCTTCATTCTAAGAATTTGCTTCATGGAAAATTCAAGATTAATCTAGATCTAACAATTAGATAATCTTTCTCAATATTTACAATAAAATGTCAATGTTGCAAGTGAAAGCTGAATATGAATTATGATCGAGATGATTGCCAATGTTGATACAATTTGTTGCAAACACATAGGATAAAAAAAACTGTATAGCACCATATTACAATACGATGAAATATTTTTCTAACAGTCTTGATTACAATTCTGGTTGCAAGCCAGTACTGAAAATCCTTTTGCGACAGTGAAAATAATTAAATCTTTGTCTCGAACCATTATGGTGGATGAAATACTGAGTAATCTTGAAATGATTTCCATTCACTGGAACACTACAGTAAATCCTGATAAGGTAACCAGCCTCACTATTGCGATTAAAGAACCTTCTCAGGTGTAAGTTGTAGATTTGGACGAGTGTGGTATCAAAAGAAAGATCTCGTCATGTACGTTAAAAAATGGAGTGGAATTACCCGTTCGGATTTAACTGATGTTCGGATATCAGCATTTGAATTATGAATGAATGCATAAATAAATTGACAGGCAGGTATATAAATTGTTCGCAAGTTTTTGCGATGTTTTTAATCCTTTTGCCAATATTTTATCCCGAACTACGAGCAAAATCCTTTACATCCACTTATTGCCAATTATTTTCCTTCTTTCAGACAGGCACTTCGCATTCTACAAACTTTTCGCGTACGGTTCCATGTGGAGAGCTTTTCCATCTGTTTTTGTTACTTCCAGCACTTTGCTTTATGCAAATTTTTCGGCGAATGTGTGGCGTGACGTAATGAATAAATTCTATGTATATATAGTCAGAAAAATTAGTCAGTAGTTCCATTGCACTTTTTAATGTACATGACGAGATCTTTATTTTGAAACCACACCCGTCCAAATCCACAGTTTACACCTGGGAAAGTTCCCTAGTGAGAAGAAGTCATGGAGACTGGTCTACTGTATCAAGAATACCTCATTTATAATTATTGTCATAAGAGAATATGAAATATAAATATATTTTTATGATTATATGTATCTGTAGCAATTAACTTCATCTATGGCTTTATTATTTTAAGTCCATGCACTTGTAATGCGAGACATCCGCTTGCTAATATTGAACCTATGTTTTAGTCTATTCAAACAGTTTGTTGCATTTCAATATTTTTTTCTCGTGGGAAACATGTGACTCATCTCAAACATTATTAGCATGTGATTTTTAATTTTTGTTAAAATCCCCCCCCCCCCCCACTAAAAACACTCCCGGTTTCCAAATTGGTGTGGAACCTGGAAGTGCTTTTGAAAATCAAAAATTCTAACAGAAATCTAAACAATATGAAAGAATTTTTGACATGGCCAACAAGTATTCTATGTTAGGATCCTTAAGTTTATCCTGATTTTTTTTTTTTTTTTTTTTTTTTTTCGCTTTAAATTGGGCAAATTATTATGGTCAGATCAGGAAAAAAAAAAAAAAAATCAAAATTTGAGCCCCTCCCGAAGGGAAATCCTGGCTACGGGCCTGCACACACACCAAGAAAAAACAGCGAAACTCGAGTTCACAATCATTAAATTTATAAAAAGTACATTTTTGCAATATTTAAGTGAACTGCATTTATTTATAGTTCTATGCCTTAAAAATTAATTCTCAATTTTAGATAAAAAATCTATTTTTTAAAAAAACTGAACATTATTTTCTACATTCAAATAAAATACACAAATTTATAATTTTTTAATTGATTACATCGTCCAAAACGTGTACATTGGAACTTCAGAGAGAATTCCGCAGTTGAAACACACCGCAGATAATTTCTAAATGTTCCCAATTCATTCTGAGATATTTACTTGTTGCTGCAATAAATCTAGTTTTTAAAATAGATAATGATCATTTATCGTTTGGGTAACTTTCTATAAAAACGGATACTTTAACATGTTTGCAATTATTCATCTCTACTAATAAAATCCGTGCGCCTCTGTCTGTCTGCTTGAAGCCGATTACAGTTCGCAACGCGGGCAAGTTGGAAGTCGCGAGAGGTGTCTTTCGATTCGAAAAATTCCGGGAAAGTCATTTCGGGCATTTTCGAGACCGTGGGACCAAAATTAAAAAAGTTATGAATTAAAAACCGGTCGGGAATCGAAACGGAAAACGTCCCATTTCCCAAACGGAGCTCAAACGGTTTTCCAAGGCAGAACACTGCGCCACCTTGCGGTGATCGACTAGAACTTTTCCCCTTTAGTTAAAAGAAGAAGCAGCCGAAAACATCTTTTTCTCCCGTCATTTTGTCAAAGAATGTATAAGAGAAAGAGGTAATAGTGTTGCTAATTAATATTTTGAGGATCTCAGATGTAACTGGCTATTCATATATTTATTCTGTATGTGAGTATTAATCGTTGTAGCTCATTTTCATACTTTTTCTTTTTTGGTAGCATACACGAATATTGTGTAACCTAAGATTTACGCGATTAATACTAATTTCTGTTAGTACAAACGGAAAACGAGCTGCCAAAATTATTTGTTAGTTATGTTGTTTGTGATATTAATGAAATTACTTATTTTTTTTAATAGCAGTCTTTTGCAGTTTTTAATACCGAAACTTTTTTTTGCGCGTTTTTTCTTAAACCATCGTGCAGACAGTTTTTAAAGTAGAAAAAAACTGATTACATATTCAGAATCTGCGTAAAAGTCTGCTTCTGATGAACCAGAAAATACGAGAAAATGTCTTATGGGCGCGCAGCGCCGACCGTTCAAAACCAAATATTTTTAACGGAATGATGGCGACCATGGCGCGTAGCGCCGGTGGGTCGGCTTCGCACGGTGGGCGCTACGCGCCCACTGTGCGAATTCACATATTTTTAACGGGATAATGGGCGCATAACAACCATAGCTCTTTAATTTACTTTTTTTTGTGCTTGAGGATTCGAACACCAAGACTTGCTTATTAAATGAATTTTTTTGTTTATTATATATTGCTTAATATCGAGGTTCGTTTGGAAAAAGTGGCCCAGCTAGCGGGCGTAGCTCGCTAGTCTATACTAATAAAATCCGTGCGCCTCTGTCTGTCTGTCTGCTTGAAGCCGATTACAGTTCGCAACGCGGGCGAGTTGGAAGTCGCGAAATGTGTCTTTCGTTTGGAAAAATTCCGGGGAAGTCATTTCGGCCATTTTCGAGACCGTGGGACCAAAATTAAAAAAGTTATGAATTAAAAACCGGTAGGGAATCGGAACGGAAAACGTCACATTTCCCAAACAGAGCTCTCAGGCAGAACACTGCGCCACCTTGCGGTGATCGACTAGAACTTTTCCCCTTTGGCTAAAAGAAGAAGCAGCCGAAAACCCTTTTTTCTCCCGTCATTTTGTCAAATGTATAAGAGAAAAATAACTGATTGGTAAAAAATGTTAAACACGGTTTAATTAATATAATAAGTACAACTATTTAAGCACAGCAAGATATGTTCACTAAGAGGTAATAGTGTTGCTAATTAATATTTTGAGGATCTCAGATGTAACAGGCTATTCATATATTTATTCTGTATGTGAATATTAATCGTTGTAGCTAATTTTCATAATTTTCTTTTTGGTATCACACACGAATATTGTGTAACCTAAGATTTACGCGATTAATACTAATTTCTGTTAGTACAAACGGAAAACGAGCAGCCAAAATTATTTGTTAGTCATATTGTGTGTGATATTAATAAAATTATTTTTTTTTTTTTTTTGCGCGTTTTTTCTTAAACCATCATGCAGACAGTTTTAAAAGTAGAAAAAAACTGATTACATATTCAGAATCTGCGTAAAAGTCTGCTTCTCATGACCAAAAAATACGAGAAAATGTCTTATGGGCGCGCAGCGCCAAATATTTTTAACGGGACGATGGCGACCATGGAGCGTAGCGCCGGTAGGCCGGCTTCGCACGGTGGGCGCGTAGCGCCCACTGTGCGAAATCACATATTTTTAACGGGATAATGGGCGCATAACAACCATAGCTCTTTAATTTACTTTTTTTGTGCTTGAGGATTCGAACACCAAGACTTGCTTATTAAATGAATTTTTTTGCTTATTATATACTGCTTAATATCGAGGTTCGTTTGGAAAAAGTGGCCCAGCTAGCGGGCGTAGCTCGCTAGTCTGTAAATACTTTCCGCTGAAACTGTAACATTTGGTACAAAAGTGTTTTAAGTTGAAAAAATATGTTGATAATAAATATAACAGAATTAACAATTTTATCTGAGTGAATGACATTTGATTAAAAGTGTGTATATTCTTTATGGTTTTCGGAAGTACTGAAGAGGAAGTATTACATGATTTTCAATAGGGAAAGATTTGCTGTTGATATTGGAAGTGTGATGGAAGATACGGAGGGTTTACTCGTTTTTAGCACTTTCCAACAAAGTTGAAAAGTGCTTGTGCATTCGGTTTGTCTGGCCGTCTGTCCGCACTCTAACTCCCGTAAATATACTCGGATTGCTATGAAATTTTTATACGTTATTGAGGTTTACCCTAGCAAGAGAACCATATTGAAAATAAAGTATCTACCATGATTAGTTTATCTACAGAGAGAATCAAAAGTTTCCCATTACATTACGGCCTATGGGGAAAAACCGTTAATATACTCGGATTGCCATGAAATTTTAGGACGTTACTGACGTTTACATAAGCACGAACCCTATCGAAAATTAAGTTTCTACCGTGATTAGTTTATCTACAGGACGAATCAAAAGTTTCCCATTACATTACGGCCTATGAGGAAAAATCGTTTCAAAGGAATTTTAAAGATGTTATACCCTGTCAACCATATTAAAATATGCATTCTATAAAATATAAGGTGAAAATGTAGTTATTATTCATTTACAGAGCCAAACAACAGAATTCCATTAGATAATGGTAAAAGGGGGAATTGTGTGCGACATATTTTAAATATATTAAGCTTTTTTATGTATAATAAAATTGATATATGTCACTGAAGCTTAATATAAATTATACGCTACTGCCCCAAAGCAGAATACTTTGTGATGTTCTGCAACGCAAATGTATTTGACCAAAATTGTTCTGCAAGATAAATTCATACATTTTCAATTTACCTTTCGAATCTTACCAAATATAGGTTCACAGATGAAAGTACAGTGTCTCAGATAAGTGATGGGACACTTGTGCTTTACAAAAGGAAACTAATCAAATAAATTAAAAAAACATGTACACATTTTTTTGTGGGTGTGTTTCATACTTAAATTTAGTAAAGATTATTACATAACATACATTTTGTCAAAATATTAAAATATTAATTTAATAAAAATACAAATGTTTAGAACGGAGCAAAAAATAGCTCACATAAGTGATGGGACACCATCATATATGCAACAAAAATCGTCTGAAATAAGCAATAAAAATATTTTTGGGGGTTTTATTTTTACTTCAAAGCAATTGGCAATAATTTATAAAACCGTCTGCAGTATTTCTCTCCAGTTTGTTTTGGAATTTTTGTGTTTTTTAGCCATGAATGCTAAACGAAAAGAAACTTCGCCTGAAATTCGAAAATTAGTTATTAATTTGCATATTGAACGTGGAAAATCTATTAGAAAAACTGCTGAAGCAGTTAACTTGAGTCCTTCAACAGTTTTCAATATCATTAAACGATATAAAAAGAATCATATGATTCAGGATAAAAGAAGACCTGGCTGACCATCAACGCTATACAATGGAATAAAGCGAATTATCGTTCGAAATATTAAAAAAATGCAAGAAATAGTGCTTCAAAAGTTGCTGCTGATTTACAAGCATTGTATGGAATAATTGTTAATCCTGAGACTATTAGAAGGGTAATTCGATCTGCTGGATATCACGGTAGAGTAGCCAGGAAAAAATTCTTCGTAAGTGAAAAGAATAGAAAACTCAGACTAGCTTTCGCAAAATCCAACATAAATAAGAATTCTGATTACTGGAATAAAGTTATATTTGCTGATGAGAGTAAATTTAATATATTTGGTTCTGACGGTAGAATCTTGGTGTGGAGAAAACCCAGGGATGAATTTCGCAAACAGAACCTGGTACCAACAGTAAAACATGGTGGAGGAGGAGTTATGGTTTTGGGGGTGTATGTCGTCCGCTGGAGTTGGTAATCTTGTTTTTATTGACAGTATAATGGATCAGTACAAGTATATTGATATTTTAAAGCAAAATTTGAAATCTTCAGCACGAAAATTGAACCTTCATAACGATTTTAAATTCTACCAGGACAATGACCCCAAGCACACTGCTCTGAACGTTAGACTGTGGCTGCTATATAACTGTCCTGAAATAATAAAAACACCACCACAATCTCCAGACTTAAATCCCATAGAGAATATTTGGCAAGAATTGGAATCAAGAATTCGCAAATACACCGTTTCTTCAAAACAACAACTAAAATCGGTGCTTCAAGAAGAATGGGGTAAAATCACTCCAGAAATCACAAAAAAATTAGTCGAATCCATCCCAAAAAGATTTAAATCATGTTTTAAAAGTAAAAGGAAATCCAACAAAATATTAAAACCTTTTAAAAAGTAAAATTTTTGGATAAATATTTGATGGAAAAGTAAGTGTCCCATCACTTATGTGATCCATTTTTTGCTCCGTTCTGAACAATTGTATTTTTACTAAATTAATATTTTAATATTTTGACAAAATGTATGTTATGTAATAATTGTTACTAACTTTAAATATGAAACACACACAAAAAATTTTTGCACATGTTTGTTTATTTATTTTATTGCAGTTTCTTTTTATAAAGCACAAGTGTCCCATCACTTTTGTGAGACACTGTTTATGTTCCCTGGAAAATTTATGAGTAAGTATTTTGACGAAATTTGCCGCTTTATCGTGATTTTTGGTGAAATTTTTCGTTTTTTTGCGATCTTTTGACAAAATCTGCCGTTTTTAAATATTTTTTGATAAAATTTAATGGTTTTTCGCGAATTTTTGACGAAATTTGTCGTTTTTCGCGATTTTTGATGAAATTTGTGTCATTTTGTTATTTTTTGAGGAAAACTAGTTTTTTTCGGTAATTTTTCTACAAAATTAGCGTTTTTTTCGCAATTTTTTTGACGAAATTTGCCCTTTTTTTCGCGAATTTTGCGTTGTTTCCTGCGATATTTTGACGAAACCTTGTTTTTTCGTTTTTTTTGTTTTTTCGAAATTTGTGTTTTTTCATGAATTTTTTGACGAAATAAGCCGTTTAATCGTGATTTTTTTTTTTTTTTGAAAAAAAGTTGCTGTTTTAAGGAATTTGATGAATTTTGCCGTTTTATCGCGATTTTTTGGCAAATTTTACCGCTTTTTCAGGATTTTTTGACAAAATTTACCGTTTTTTCGGTATTGTTTATCGAAATCTGCCATTTTTTGAGAAAATTTTCTGTTTTTTCGCGAATTTCTATGAAATTATCGTTGCTTTCTGCTATTTTTTGAGAAATCTTGTTTTTTTTCCGTACTTTTTCTACGAAAATAGCATTTTTTCGCAAATTTTTTGACGAAATTTGTCTTTTTTTTGTGAATTTTGATGAATTTAGCGTTGTTTCCCGCGATAGTTTGACAAAATCTTGTTTTATCTTTTTTTTTTTTTTTTTTTGACGAAATTAGCGTTTTTTCACGAATTTTTTGATGAAATTTGCCATTTAATCGTGATTTTTTGGAAAAAAAAGTTGCCTTTTAAGGGATTTGTCGAAATATACCGTTTTAACACGATTTTTTGGCGAAATGCGATTTTTTTTGTTATATTTTGACGAAATGACGCATAAGAGCTATTTTTTGCATAATTTACATGCTAAAACACGTCCGACATCATTGGCGGCTACGGTGACTTGTTAGGTTCCCGGACGGCAACCTGAGTGGGAAAATATACGCTCCCAGAAAGGATTTCTGCGTTCCCCGGGATCGCTATTTTTCGAGCCCCGATTCATAGTTTTATGGATAACTTTAGATGAAAAATATTCTGACATATTTCCCCTATGCATAAAATGTTGGTTAAAAACATCGGAGAGCTCCGAGAT
This sequence comes from Maratus speculifer, assembly GCA_964019185.1. Lineage (NCBI taxonomy): Eukaryota > Metazoa > Arthropoda > Arachnida > Araneae > Salticidae > Maratus > Maratus speculifer. The sequence continues at coordinate 414,418,627 of OZ025294.1, forward strand.
CGTCTGAGATGGTATTGTTCAAAACATCTTACGACTCGGCACGGCGTTTTCCCCGTTCTCAGAAAATGCGCGGTTGTTCCGAAGATTTTTTCCCCCCACTTTAGAACAGAATTGTTCTTCAGCTCAGGCATCTGTTCTGCGACGTACGTCGCAAATTTCGTAGTATTCTGCTTTCGGGCGCTACTGTCTTGCATAATATGAAGTACACAGCATTTACAAGGCCATACAAAAGATTTCAAATAGTATATTCTTTCCGAAGTACCGTATATGTGTCCGATGATGGCTGATGGAGGGATGAAATGCATTTTAATTATGATATGCGCGTTTATATTTCGCTAAATATATGCACATTATATGGTGTGTATAAATGTTATAGTTGATATACAGGGCTATCCAAAAGAGCTCACCAACGTTACTGAATATGAGCGTAAATTATTTAAGTGTGGTTCTTAAAATAAGCTATGCATTTTTACGCTGAGCTTCACTCAATTTACAGACAGACATGCTACAGGCTCAGCAAGAAAAAAACTGAACTTTCACGGCCTCACATACTTTTGGCGAAATCTGCATTTTTTTAACGAAATTGTCGTTTTTCCGCGACCAATTGACGAAATTCGCACTTTTTCTCCCACAGCCTTTTTAATAAAATTTGCATTTCTCTAAAATCCTTTAGCGAAATTTGCGCTTTTTCGTCAAAATTTGCATATTTTCCGCAATCTTCCGTCAACATATGCGTATTTTCCGCGATCTTTCGTCAACATATGCGTATTTTCCGCAATCTTATGTCAAAATTTGCATATTCTCCGTGATCTTTCGTCAAAATATGCGTATTTTCCGCGATTTTTCGTAAAAATTTGCGTATTTTCCCGCGATCTTTCGTCAACATATGCGTATTTTCCGCGATTTTTTGTAAAAATTTGCGTATTTTCCCGCGATCTTTCGTCAACATATGCGTAATTTGCATATTTTCCGCGACCTTTCATCAAAATATGCGTATTTTCCGTGATCTTTCGTCAAAATATGCATATTTTCCGCAAAAATTTGCATGTTTTCCGCGATTTTTCGTCAAAATTTGTGTGGTTTCCGCGATCCTCTGAAGAAAATAGTATTTTTTCCTGCGATTGTTTGAAGATTAGTTTTTTTTCGATCCTTTGGAGAAATTTGCGTTTTTTCTGTAATCCTTTGAAGAAATTTTCTCAATTTAGCTCCGCTTGACTCGCGTTTTTGTTGTATTTCATCGTTACCCCCCCCCCCTACATATGTCATCAAATTTTAATACATATTTGCATTGATCCCAGGGATAATAAAATTCGTCGCCGAAAAAGCGGAATTCCGCGGAAAAGTAGCATGTCTGTACAGAGAAATGCTTGCAGAATATAGATAAAAGAATATACAGGACCACGCAAAGAATTCGGTACATGGACGTTTATGAATGATGATTTATGAGAATGTGATTTCAGTTGTTTTAAAACTGTTTTTGTTTACAATAAATTTTAGCCTAATGCTGACGTGTAATAAAGGTACAATGTAAACTACAGGGCTGAACAAAAGTATTCAAGTATGTATCCATCTAATAGTATGAATTGATGAAAAAGAAATTTCAAGCTACTGGGTATTTTCTTGCTAAATTTTACAATTATATCAACTGACATATGAAATACAGGGCTGTTCAAAAGTACTGGAATATATATTTGGGTACATTTGACTATACACTATTATTTCCCTCAATAACAAAGTTTTGTTAAGATTTCATTAAGTGTTGGAAAGTGCTTCATAATCTATGCTTAACGCATGATTTTTCTTACTTGTTGAATATTTAAAAGGGTTATTACTATATGCTCATGGAATTTTTTAGAGAGGGGGGGGGGGAGATTTTGGCATTATAAATTTTGTTTTCCGGCCGAATATTTTTATTTTTCATTTGCGTTAAAAGATTTTATTTCGCTAAAAAAAAAAAAAAAAAAAGAAAGAAAAAAAAAGAAAGGAAAAAGAGAAAGAAAATAATCTTCCATAATTTGTGAAATAACTTAATTTTAGTGCAGTTGTAATTAATTTGAAAAGTATATTTGTATGAACGAAATTTGTTTGCATTCGATTAAAAGAATATAAATATTTTTGTGTTCTTGTGAAATTAACTTTGAATAGGTGTTGATAGATGTGTGGCCACTATTAAGTCGCGGATCAAATTTTCTTTTATATTTTAGAATGTAGTTGAAAAGTGTTTATGAATCCGGCTTGTCTGTCTTGCTCTAACTCGTGTAAATATAGTCTGATTGCCATGAAATTGATATATGTATTATTCGAATTTAATATGGCATGTTTGGTTTTGAGAAGGAAGTTTGCAAGACCGCTCAGAAGAATTCCATTACTTTACGGTGTATGTTGAAGAATCACTCGCTGTGTATTTTAATATTATAGTATTTAATATTAAAATACACAACATACTAAAATTAATATACATCACTGTCGTATACTACAAGGTTCTTACTAAAGAATATGGTGTGCATAGAATCTATCGCTTATTAATAAGAACATACAAAAGTACTTGGGTATAGAAAAAAAATTAAAATTTAATTATTGAAACCTATGAACAAAAATTGCTGGAAGTGCATTTTCAATAATGGTATGCGTTTTAAAGTTTAACTACTTTTTAAAACTTGATTTATACAAATTTTAAATCATATGCAAGGTCGAACAAATGTTTTCAATAATATTCGTCTATTGGCTGAAATTGTTGTATGGAAATTTTCAATTGTGCTATGCGCTTAACAGAGCTAACTTTTAGCATATTATATGTAGCAAGCATACATGTCTGTAGATCATATACAGTGCTGAAAAAAAATCTATTTTAACGATTACTCATGGTAATAGCAGAAATCTTGTTTTCAAATGCATTGTTTTTTTCCAAAGTGTTCAATAAGACACCATCCCACCTTAGTAAATTGTCAAGTTTAGTTATAGCATTCTAAATGTGTTGGAAGGTGTTTCATAATCTATACTGAATAAATTTTTGTTGTTAGAAATCGTGTTTAAACTATTTATTACTATTCAGGGTGTCTTATCATTTACCAATAACTAATTTCTAAGCCATTAGTTTTAGCGCTGTAGTTCCAATTGTAAAAATGTTTCAAATTTTCTTTTCCTGTGCATATTTAAAAACCAATTTACATTATTTTTAAATAGATAAGAAATTACAAACTTTATCCAATGTGCGAGTCCTATAAGCTTTATTTTTTCATGTTCTAACAAGTAAAACAGTAAAAATTTACTCTTGTATGCTCAAAACTTAATGAATTATAATACTTAGAATTTTATAAATTTCTAATACTTTAATCACCATAACTGGAAAAACCCGTTTAAGTGTCAGAAAATGCCAAAAATGCATGAATCATAATTATGTTTAGTCTTGTCTTGCAAAAATTAAGTGTTTATTCAGTTTATGATTTTGAATAATCTTAGCAAAATATAGCATTTATAATTATGTCAGAAAGTTATTTAAAACGTTTTGTTTGAAAGACCTAATTAAAATATTCGTTAGTTACAAGTTATAAAAATAACAGGTTGTTGGAACCTGTTACCTGTAAAAGAATGGAACGATGTAACATGTTAACGAAAAATAACTATTTCCCATCTCTAGTTACAAGTGTTAAAAAAAAAAAGAAGAAACCTGATAAAAAGAAAAAATATATATATATCAATAACTTATGTCATGTGCATTTTTAAAAAATGTCAGGGAAAACTAATTGGCATGTGGAAAAAAAAAAAAAAAAAAAAAATATGAATTAGTCTCAATGGCAAGCATGAGTGCAAGTTTGAAATTTTGCCAGGACTGAAAATATTTTGAATTACTCCCCCCCCCCCCCCCCCCATTGAGTGAACAATTATACGCGTGCATGATTCACGTTTTTTTCATGACCGTTTGACGAAATTCGCTTTTTCCCACGATCTTTTGACAAAAATTCGCTACCTTTTCGCGATTCTTTAACAAAATTCACGACTTTTTCGCGATCTTTTGAAGAAAATTCGCGATTATTTCGCTATTTTTTGACCAAAAAATAGCGTTTTTCCTGGTATCATTTGACGAAAATCGCATCTTTTTCGCGATTCTTTGAAAGAGACTGCGTCATTTTCGCGATCCTTTGACAGAAATCGCAGTTTTTTTGCTATTCTTTGACAAAAAACGCGTCTTTTTTGGAATCTTGTCAGAAAAAGTGCTTTTTTTCCGCGATCTTTTGAGAAAAATCACGTATTATCAGTAATCTTTTGAAAAAAATCGTGTCTTTTTTTACGATCTTTTCGACGAAAAACAGATTTTCCTCGATATTTTGACAAAAATCGTAGTTTCTCTGCAATTTTGACAGAAAAAGCGTTTTTCCCACGATCATTTGAGGAAAATCGCGTCTTTTCTGCGATACCTCGATAGATTCTTTGACGGAAATAACGTTTTTTCTTGAGATCCGTTGACAGTAATCACGTTTATTCCGCAATTTTTTTGACAAAAAACGCGTCCTTTTGCAATCTTTTGAATGAAATAGCGCTTTTATCTGCGATCTTTTGATAGAAATAACGCCCTTTTCCGCGATCATTTGACAAAAATCACGTTTTATCCATAAAATTTTGACGAAAAATCGTATCTTTTTTAGCGATCTTTTGGCAAAAAACGCGTCATTTTCGCGATCGTTTTTCATCGTCGGAGATTTTTCCGTCCCGCTTCCGTCCTCGGGAATTTTTAAAAGACGGAAATCCGTCCTGTGGACGGAAAACTTGCACCCATGTTGGCAAGGTAGAAATGCAAATACTTTTGCAGACAAATTTTCTTTATTTTTTTAAAAATGAAATTTTGACTTTCAAATTTTTATAATCTTTGACACCTTATTCTTGTATTAAATGGCAACAATCTTGTATCTCCTAACAAGTAATTTGAATAAATGCAAAAATCTTTTGACTTTGGCATACACAGTTCCATGCAGTACGTAAATAAGCTTAGTAAAGTTTATTTGATAACTTAAGACAAAGAAAGCACACATTCTGGGGCCCAGAATCAACTAAGGAGGATTGAGCACTTTAGGCATGAGTAATAAGAAAAAATATCTATAGTGGTGCAAAACTCATTATTTAAGTGTCGATTTAACAAATTCTTATACAACATACCTCTAACCTGATAAAATTAAAATGTAAAGCAATACATGAAGGACATTTTTAATGAATTTTTATAAAATAGCACATTTAGTACATGATAGTAACTCTGTTTGCTTTACTTAAAACATTTTCAAAAATATCAAAAGGAATATTTGGTTATTCAGTTATTTGGTCAAACCACAGATTCTTTCTCACTTAATAAAAAATAAAGGCAAAATTTACTCAAAACTAAGTTATCTTTTACACACAATACAAATTAAAAACTACTTTTTAATAATGAAACAAGCTCATTTTTAAACTATACTTAAATATACCCCTTAAGTATTTATAATTAAAAGCAATTTGAAAATAATTCATAATTTAAGGGGGGGGGGGGGGGGCTTGAAAAAAATTCCATAAATGTGTAAAAAACAGTATCCCGGGTGTAAAAAACAAGCCTAATGTGTAAAACTTGGCATGTATGTTATACAATAAACTTATTTCTAACTGCATTTATGATTGTTTTAACCAGTGTTGGGCACGTTCACAAAATAAACGAACTAACTCAAACTCACGTTCAATTTCTGAAAAGTGATTTAAGTTCACGTTCAAACTCAAAAATTTTCAAACGAACTCGTTCAAATCAAACTCATTTGTAAAAGTGAACGAAATTCACTAAAAAGTTCACTTTTTTTTTTTTTTTTTTTTTTTTAATGTTTGGATATTATTGTCCAAATTTACAAAATTTTGTGAACTAATCGTTTGATTCTTCGACATGTAAGATAGAGGTATGCACGGACGGAAATTTCCAGGCCCGCTCCATAGAAAAAAAATGCCCGGCTCGTAGAGAAAATTTAGCGGCCCGACCCGGCCCGATATAATAGCTAAAATCAAGGCTCAACCTGGCCCGATATAATAGCTAAAAATAAGGCCCGACCCGGCCCGATATAATAGCTAAAAACAAGGCCTGAGTTTGGCCCGACCCGGAAAAAGTTGAAATTTCGCACCGAACCCTGCCCGACCCCGAGTATATTTCTACAGGACATTGATATTTACCCTTATGGAAGAGTTCTGGCCAAAAAAACTTACCTTAGTCTGTTTATAATCTCCATTTATGCAGAAGTGCCGTAGGCTGCGATGTTTATGCTTTTAATGAACCTTTGTTAGATGTACGTAAATGTTTCAGCTATCATTAGTATCATTAATCCATCTTCCATGTTATGGACAAATAAAACACAGTCCACCATGTACAGAGAGTTTACTGTATATATCTTTTTTCGCCGAAATTGTATACAGCCCAGGTCCGGTTCGGCGCGACCCGAGTCTGCAGAAGAAGTAAGACTAGGATACTACCCAGAGAAGTGATATCCAGACCTGAGGCTCGTGTATGCCTCTAAATGGCATTTGAAAGAGGGAAAAAGCGTACTAAGGTCAGGAAAAATTTTAAATAAATTATGAAAAAATTGAACGTAAATTTGAACGTAAATTTCGTTCAAACTCGTCTATTTTTTTGAGTTTCCGTTCAGTTCAAACTCGTTTATAAAATAGTGAGCGAAGTTCAGTTCAAAGTTCACAAATAGTGAGCGAAACTCGTGAGTTTTCGTTCAGTGAGCTCGTTCATACCCAACACTGGTTTTAACTTTGAAAGTATTAACATTAAAAGCTGTGAATTCAAACATATCTGAATGAAGTAGTCATTTACAGTGTTCTCACTGACATTTGACCAATTTTAGTAATTTGGCTAATTAGAAATAAAAAACATTCGCCAAATGAAAAAAGTATTAGCCAAATAGATTCGCCTTGTAGCACAAGAAAAAAAAAAAAAAAAAAAAAAAAAAAAAAAAAAAAAATTTTTAATCCTAATATACCTCCTTTTTTTTCAATATGTTCTGAAATAATCTAAATTTTTATAACTGCGACAACGATTGTTATTAATCTAAATTCAACTATTCGCTACAAATATATTAAAAATATGTATATTCTAAATATCGTGCGTAATCAAGAAAAAAAAAATAGAAACAGATTTAACTTATTAAAATGTTATGAATTCATATGGTACGATGCAATTAAACATGAAAAGCGACACACACAAAAAGGTTTAAAAAGAAAAGAAAGAAAAAGCAAAAATTGTGCACTAGCAATTTGGCGAATCTAATCGCTTGTTTACTCGCCAAATGAAGAATTTAGTCGCAATTTGGCGCATTGGCGAGCGACAGCGAGAACACTGGTCATTTATTTCCCAAAACAAATATTATTCAGAATGGTTCAGCTGTTAAATTCATATTCTTTCTCAAAAATCTCCCTGCTAAATCGATCTTTGCTTCAGAAATATATCTTGAAAAAGATATTGCAGAAATTACCCAAAAATGTTAGTGTAAATAGTACAAAAAAAAAAAACTTCTTTCCATTTTGAAGAAAATTATTTACACAACTTTCAGATGCTTATCTGACTACCTTTTATTTTCCTCTTTTTTGCTCAATAATTCAAGAACAAACTACAAGAGTTTGAATAGACAAAATGCTGATAACTAAATTTTTCAGGCCTCTTCATCTTCCTATTACTATTCCAAAATTTTCTTAGCATCAATCCAGAAAGTGTTCGAAATGGCTTTAAAAAAAGGCAGAATTCACCCTTTAAGAGGAACTTTCATGTCCAATACTACAGGCCCTGATCCTTCAGGGATCACATAGCCAATGGTTTATTATTGCAAGTAAATTATGAATATTTTTTTTATGAAAAGAACTCTATTTTCAAAAATAAGCCAGCAATTTTTTTAAAAGGGAAAAAAAATAAACACAATGTCCATAACAATTTTTTTTATTATTTATTAATTTAGCATAAATTGTTATGCAGCAGTTTCTTCTTTTAGCTTGTCTTTTTTCAGAGGACCCTACAAAAAGAAAAAATAAATAAATTAGAATTTTGAAACATATTAAAAATAAAATTGAATGTTATATCCAATAACTTTACAACACATACCATAAATGCACGTTTTTCAGCAGGGGTCTGGAATCTACCGTGGCCAAATTTGGAAGAGGTATCGATAAACTTCAAATTAATTTGCTCAGTTGCAGCTCTCTTGGTGTGTGTCAACAAAGACTGAAATAGAAAATTGAAACTGCATGAAACAACTGAATACAATCAAGTTATTTAGACATTATCAATATACATTCTTCTAATCCATTGAAAGAACAACACATGCCTCAGACCTATCATCAATAACCATTATCATGTCTTTATTTTTTGGCTCAGATAAATCATCACAAGCTTACTATTTTTGTAAATAGAATATCCTTTTATTTAAATGCTTTTATACATACAGTAGACTCCCTAAAATTTGCACTGCTTGGGAACAAATTTTGTTAATTTTAGAATCTTGAGGATTGTTGGTCATTGCTTTATTTACATTTTTTAAACAATCATTTAAATGTAATTAATACTGCAATCAAAACTATTATGAAGGCTTACAATATAATAAATGTAATAAATAATTTAACTAAAATAGTAAAAATTTAAATTTTTTTTTAAATAAGCAAAATATTAAAAGCAAAGTTAAGTTAATAATCAATAACATATGGTTTAATATTATAAAGCAGGGTTGTCCAACGCGGCGCCCGCGGGCACCATGGTGCCCTTCCGGAGTTTTCTTGGTGCCCTTTTGAAGATTTCCAGTTATTAGACTTTTTAGAAGTAAAATTTTATAATAAGGAATTTCACTTTAAAATCAATATTTGCTCCAGATCTATTTTCAAAAGCTGTGTAATGCATTCTAAACCAGAAATAGACTTTGAAAATTTTGTTAAATTTGGTAATAATTCGAAGCAGTTCTTTTTTATATTTGCAAAGTAGCGGGAAAAAAAAGTTTTTTACTTTCACCGCCCTTTGTAGACACATGTGCATGAAAATTCAGTTTTTTGTTTTTCACAATGACCCATTGGCTGTTTTATACAATTGATAAAGTGGATTAATTTTTCCTTCTTAACTTTTGGAATTTTAGGGATTTTTTTTTTTTTTTTCCCCCAGTTTACTTAGAAAAAATAAGAAAACATTGCAAAATGATTTCTATCTATGAAAGCACTTCGAGACTATCTCTCTGGTATCAACCATATGGATTGGTCTGGTCACTATAATGCTTGTCTTTATTTTTGTTCTTTTTATAAAACTAAATTCACGCCTTCAAACTAAGCCAAAAGTATTTTCGGATCCTAAAAGAAACCTAGCAATATCTCTGATTTCCATGTTTATCTATTTATTTATTCATTTACTGTTATTATCGTTATTATAGGTGCGATTAAAGTTCCTGGCAACTTACCTTACAGGCATTTTTGAGATAAACATCTCGTAGAAAAATGTATACTATGAAATTTAATACATGTAACTCCAGAATCATAAGGACCTTTTGTCTACCGTTGTAAGATACATTTTCATTATGTTATAGACATGCGTGTATACTAATAATAATGAGCGATAATATTGCCGCATGTTTTTAGTCAGGTGAATAGTGTCGCCCTTCATCGAGTGCCAAGGGCTGAAAGTGCGCCCCTGATCACTGAAAGGTTGGACAGACCTGTTATAAAGATTAAATGCATTTTCCTTAAATTATTCATTGAAACTTGCCTCATACATTACTAATCTACATCAAAATCACAAAATAAGGAAGTTTTATTTCAGGTTTAGCCAGACTTAATAACCAAAAAAGTTTGATTAATACATAAATCTATTTGATAAGATTGTGATTACCAGTGATATATCTTATTGACAATATCTTTAATTTTTTTTAGAAATAAATTTATTCTTCCTTATGAAAAAAGCATTCATTCAGTAATATTAAAATATATATGTGGAATTGATATAAAATTAAAATGGTGAAATTTTGTCCCTATACCTGAACTGAATGTTTCCTTCTTTACATCCGTAAATTATGAGCAGATTTTAGGGGGTCTACTGTATTTGATTTTATTGTAGATATTGCATTGTAAACTAGCCTCAGACCTATCATTATGAGAACCATGGTTGAAGTCTTACTTATTTTCGGCTCTAATGAATTCATCACAGGCTAGGCTCATTGACTGTTTGCAAAACCACACATCTCAAATATTGTTACACAATTATCTGTAGATATACCCACACATTTTCCAAAATATTTGCTTAACTGTAACAAACATGTTAAAAAGTTTGAAAAGTGGAAAATAAATGAAATAATAAAATATGTATTACAGTGAAATCTTTCTAAGGTTGTATCACTTGGGACTGAAGTAAAATTCTGGTTTAGACAAAAACTAGAGATTCCGTTCACAGAGTATTAAACGTTATTTTGGCTAAAAGTTAAAACTAACGTATCTTTAAATTTTTTAATTCATTAGACATGATATTTTTATATATTTACAGTAATAATGATTTATACTACAAATTGATAGTACACATACACACTAATACACTTGTTGTTCAACAGTCCGAAAACACATGCAATAATAAAATCATCCCCAAACTACTGTAGGCAATGAGCGAAGCCTTTTCTTAACCTCTGGGTATGCGACTAGACAATACATTCCAATATAAAAAGAATAAAAATTCTTTTTATTTATATTTTGCAGGAAAATTTTCTTCCATTTTAAAAAGTAAATTTGCTACCTGGCACCCAAAATGAATGTTCAGTTCCGCGTTACAGATTCTTTTAGTCTTAGATTTGTTGGAAATCTGTTTATAAATGTGGGATTCTGAAATGTTTCTGCCTGAGACAGATTTCATTGTACTTATTTAATAGTTTAAATAATTTTTTTTTCCTATTTTTTTGGGAAAAAAAACAAAACAAAATTTGTACATTTAATAAATTTATATTCATTTACATACTCTTTAAATCTTTACAGCGTTCATTCAGAGCCAAACACAACAATGTCTGATACAACCTAAGATAATTGGACAAAAAGTCTCAATCTCTCAAACAGCATCAAACTGTTGATTTAGCAAGAACACAGGAAGATTGCAGGAAATTATTCCAGAATCTGTTGGCGCAAAGTCTTGCAATTGCATGTAGGAGAGAAATTTAAGAATAAGGATAACAGAAAACATGCACATATATATATATGTATAAAAGTATGCTAAATTACTACATCACTCATGGTTTGAATATAAGTTATTCCTAACTTTGTAAACCAATGCCATTACAATTCAATTTAAATGCAGTATATAAACCAGCATAAATTTCTATTGTAGGAGACATTAAGGATGGGATCAAAGCATGAAAGAAGCTCTGACACCGAAGGCATTATCTCCGTCTATATACCTCTCACAAGCATTCACGTTATCACCATAACAAGTGATAGAGTGCCAAGATAAAGAGGATCTAGTATTATTTCATTGTAAATTCCATATACATTACTACAGGGGATAGTTTTAGGAGATAAACATGAAACACAAAGAAAAACGATTTTATAGAACATGAGATAAATACTCGATACTTATAACAATTTAAAATTTTAACACTTTTATACTTCAAGTGGATACATAATTAATAAAACAGTAAAAACTAGTCTCAGACCTATCATTGTGTGAACCATTGGTTTATGTCTTATTATTTTTGGCTCTTATTAGTCATCACTGACTAGATTTCCTTCAGAAAAATAAGGCTTAAAATATAATTTTTTTTTCTCTCTCCATTTTGGCTATTTGATTTGATATTTTAGAGCCTCGATTTTCAGACTGGAGAAAAGTCTTAACCTACAGAACTAAGTACCTAATATTTTTTTGAAAATTTAGAATAAATTAGCAAAATTTGCAGTTTGCCCTTTCTTCCCCTAGGAAAAATTGCATTTTTTCCATGATTTTTTGACAAAATTAGAAGTTTTCCAGGTTCTAAAAAAAATTGAGTGTTTTCCAGGTTCCAAGAAAAATGTGAGTATTTTCTGGGATTTTTAGGCAAAATTAGAGTATATTTCTGCAACCTGACCACAAAAAGTGTTTCACCTATAATCCCTTTCCTTTGGAGAAATTTACCCAATTTGGTGCAGTTTGTATTTGTACTTTTGTTGTATTTCATATGTTACTCCTCCCCACCCATAAAAATGCAAACAAATATTAATACATATTTGTATCCATACCAGGAATTCAGCCAATTTTCTTTGCCAATCCAGCCAATTGCTTTGGCTTAATTTCAACCAACTTGAAACAATTTAAAAGTTAAAAAGGTACACAAATAATACTTAAGAACAATTCATGAATCACATCCTAGCCACACTATTATTCATAATAAATTTTTAAAATATAAAATATTCTACATAAATACTGGTAGTATCAAGGAAAATATCTCAGACCTATCATTAAGAACCACGGTTGTAGTCTTACATAAATTTGGCTCTGGGGATAGTCATCATAGACATTTTTTACAGAATAAACTATCACTATTCATTACTCACTAGAAATAATGTGTAAAACTAATACCTCTAACAACATTTTAACAAAAACTCACCTTTCTTAAAGTAATAACTCTTTTCTTGGGTCCCATGATACAACCTTTAAGCATCAAGTAATCGCAATTAACTTCACCATAATGAGGGAAACCACCCTGTGGGGAGAAGGAAAAAAAAAGTTGATTAGTAAATCAGTTAATTCAATGTCTCTAATCAAAATAGTAATAAAACAATTCATTTTATAATTGACAAAGATTATTGCATGATTGGTTATTGAATAAAGAATGAATGACTAACATCTCAAAAAAATTTCAAGTTTACAGTTGCATTCATTGGGTTACAGAAAACAAGACAGATGCTTCTTAAATCTGAGAATAAAAATATACTAAACCCCATCAAAAACAAAACATTCCCATAGGATAAAAATTTTATTCACCTTATGGTAAGAATATTATTATACCTACTAAAACAAGGGCCTGTTTAAAACAGCCTTTATCTTGTCTTTTGCGATTCACTTTTAGTCTATTTTATTATACTTAGCAGAGATGCAAGTTTTAATAAAAGATTATCAGTAACCAGAGTTCAGGAGGAGGGGACCAATTTAAAAAAATTTTTCGCTTTATTTACAATGAAATTTCTACTGTTTAATGATCTTTTGACAAAAATGGAACCTTCGCTGCGATTTTTTGATGAAATTTGCATTGCGATAGTTCTATGAAATTCTCACTTTTTGCGATCACTGGATGAAATTTGTGCATTTTTTGAGATATGACGAAAGTTGTGCGTTTTTGAATTCTTGCTTTTACACAAACCTTTGACAAACTTCATATTGTTTACAACCAAGCCTTCGGCAAAATTTCACTTTTTTTTTTTGCAAGCCTTTGATGAATTTCTCATCCTTTAAGGAATCTTTTGGAGTAATTTCATAATTTTCTGTGATTCTATTACGAAATGTGCATGTTTTATGTAATCTTTTGATGAAATTGTGTTTTTTCTGCAATTCTTAACCAAATTTGTCAAATCCATGGAAGATTCTCACTTCTGATCACACAATCTTAGAGGTCACCATGAGATTCCCCGACTTTTCCAGGTTTTAGGAAAAGATATTGAAATTCCATGACTTTTCCCTGATTATTTGGCTAATTTTCCAATTCCCTGACTTTTCCAGGTTGTGTAGCAACCCTGTTTTTATTAAGAGTTTGCTAATTCATTTGTATCTTTATTATATCATAAAGCCCTGCCTTACAGACATTGTACAGCCTCAGCAAGAAAAATGCTGAACTTTCTCGGCCTAATGGACTTTTGACGAAATTCGCATTTTTTTTTTTTAGTGTTTTGAAGAATTTACATCTTTTCAACAATTTTTAACAAAATTGGTGCTTTTTTGCAATTATATTTGACGAAAATCGCACATTTCCCCACATCTTTTTACTGAAATTTACATTTATCCATGATCTTTTAGCGAAATTTGCGAGGTTTTTTCTACCCTTTGTAGATAAAATTCGCTTACCGAAAAATACCATTAACCACCCCCCCCCCCCGAACGAGACGAAAAATCGTACAATAGTTAGAGGGGGGGCGCTTACACAGATTTTTCTGCAATCCTTCAACAAAATTTACAGGAATGAATCATGATGAAATGAATGAATCATGAATTTTGATACGTGAAAAAATTTGGATTTAAAAAAACCGTAAATTCTATCGAAAAAAAAAAAATGCAGAAAAAATGAGAAATTTGTAAAAAAAAAAAGAGCTAAAACAAGCATGGAATCAAATAAAAAAAATCTCGAAAAAATGCACATTTCATCAAAGATTCATTCATGTCATAATGAATCATCCCATTCTCAATCGCCTTTGAGAATAAGGAGGGAGGGCGCTTTCTCGGGATTTTTTGAAAATTTCAAATTGTTTATAAAGTGGGGAGGGGGCGTTTGATCAGGAAGGGCGGATTAACGGCATTTTCTGCGTTTTTTGAGAAATTTGCATATTTTACATGCTTTTTCAATAAAATTTGATTTTTCTCTGTTCTTTCAACAAAACTAGCATATTTATTTACCACGATCTTTTGACAAGTCGCATATTTTCCGTGATCTTTCCATAAGATTCACCTATTTTCTGAATGTTTAAAAAGTTTTATTATCGCATTTTCGACAAAGTTCGTATTTTTCCGACTTTTGACAAAATTCACATATTTTCCACAATCTTTCGATAAAATTTCAAGTTTTTGACAAAAAACATGAGTATTTTTCTGCAACCTATTCACGAAAATAGTTTTCTCTGCAATTCTTTCACAGTAATCATGTTTCTTCGCAATCCTTTGACGGAAATCGCATTATCTCCCGCGATCCTCGGAAGAAAATAGTATTTTTTCCACAATCTTTTGTTAAATTTATATTTTTTATGGAGAAATTTTTTTAGTTTGTACTCGTGTTTGTGTTGTATTTCATCTGTTACGCCCCCCCCCCCCATAAAAATAGCAACAAATTTTAATACATATTTGCATTGATCACAGGGATAATAAAATTCATTGCCGAAAAAGCATAATTCCGCAGAAAAGTAACATGTCTGATCTTAAAAATTTGTTTATTGTTTAATAATTCTGCATTTAAATACATAAATTATTCTTGCCTGAAATCTAAATCAAATTTAATAGTAAGCTTTCTATGCCATAAGTTCATATCAACTATATTTAAGTGAAATCAGGGTTGGAAAAAAATCATGATTTTTTAAAAAAAATCAAAAAAATCTGATTTATTTGATTTAAATCAGATTTTTTTGATTTAAATCGGATTTATTTGATTTTTTTAGAATCCTATTATTAATTGTTGTGTTTTTATGTTTTTACAATACATGGAGCATTTTTTTTTATAATAAATAACTAAAATAGCATAAATAATATTTATAATTTATAAAAATAACATAAGAAATAATTATATAGTTAAGAAAATACTTATATACTAGTTACTGATTGGTACTAAAAATTAAACATCCAGGCTTTAATCTAAAGCCATTCTATTATTTTGTAATTGAATTGTGCAAACTAAAATAAGAAATAAATTTAAATATGTTATAAATGAATAGAAAATGGCAAAATTTAAAAAACAAATTAAATACAGTAGACTCCCTCAAATCCCACAGCTTGGGACCAGAGGTTGTGCGGATTTTAGAATTTTGCAGATTTCTGCTGATTGCTTTGTTTATATTTTTTTAAAAGTAATTTGAATGTAATTAATAATGAAATCAAAAGTATAATGAATGCTTTCAATATACTAAACTATTAAAATAAGTAATAAACTAAAATAACAAAAATTCAAATTTTTAAAATGATTAAAATACTAAAAGCAAAGATCAAGTTAATAATAAAAAATGTACAATTAAGTATTCATTATAAAGATTAAATGTGTTTTTCCTAAATTATTCAATGAAACTTGCCTCATAAAGGTACCTTACTAATTCACATCAGGATCATAAAATAAAGAAGCTTTATTTCAGGTTTAGTCAAACTTAATCACTAAAAGAGCTTGATAAATACATAAATATATTTGATAAAATTGTGATTACCAATGATATCAGCAATACCTTGATTTTTTTTTTTAGCAATAAATTATTTTTCCTTCATGAAAAAAACAAGAATTCAATAACATTAACAAAAATTACAAATTAAAAAATATATGGAATTGATATAAAGTAAAAAAGTCAAATTTTGCACCTATATCTGAACTGAATTTTTCATTGTTTACATCCATAAATTATGTGCGTATTTTAGAGAGTTGCAGATTTTAGGAGTGCGGATTTGAGGGAGTCTACTGTATTCATTTAATGCAAGCTATTTATTAGGGGATAAAAATCACAATTAATTCACTATTTTTTAAGCAAATACGGATAAATCAAGGATTTAATTGTTTGAACAAAAATACTAATTTAGAAGCATTGTCTTTTTCTATTTATGTCGAAGTTTTGAAAGAACTAGTCCAAAAGAAGAAAATTGTCTTTCTACTCCAGCAGATGAAGCCACGGCTGTTGTTAATTGATAAATAAATTCAATTTCAATATCGCTGGTTCTCTCTTTACCTCCCATTACATAAAAGGACTTCCACCAATCATAATATCAGGAACTTTTTTCTCAAGCAATGGTATAATTTTTGGAATGGACCATTTTTTGCTTGAAAGTGTTCTATAGTGGTGAGAAGATTTGGACAATTTTCTTTAATGAATGCCAAACCTTCATTATTTTCCTCTACACTAAGCAAAACTTCATTTCGATTTAGAACAGAGGGATTTAATAAAACCTCAGCAAAATGACAGCCATTAATAGCTTGTTCATATCTTGCTTTAAAGTTTGCCATTCTATCTTTATTTAATACATTTTCTAAATTTTACCCCAAATTTTTCTTTGATATGTGCATTCATGTGATACAGCAAAAAAATTGATTTAAATCAAGTGATTTTTTTAAAAAAATCAGTTGATTTAAATCTAGATTTAAATCTTGATTTAAATCATGCCAACCCTGAGTGAAATTTTTAATTAATTTTCCGAACTTAAAATGTTAGAATGGCAGCATTCTTCTATTTGTATAAGTTAACCAATTTGGTTGATAGAAAAATCAAGTAGTATAATATAAGTAGAACAAAATCTTATTTCACTAATGTGAGCATTAAGTGCATTTTTGAATGGACAAAACTATTTTATGGTGTTTCTCATAAAAATCCCAAAGACCTCCCCCCTTCCTCAAAAAAAAAAAAAAAGCACTTTAATAAATAATGGTCAGCAAAAACTAAAAAGGTTACCATTGGTGTTATTGTCTTCTCGGTCAGATCGTATTCAGTAGATGCATTGTTTTTGACCACTTTGCCATCCTTCGTGTGAATACCTTGGGCGATGCGGTAGATCTTTTTATTGATTTCAGTCCTGTGATGGTATCCCTTCTGGCCCGCTCTGGCAACTGTGAACTGAACTCTACTGGGATGCCATGCTCCAATACAAGCAACTTTTCGGAGACCTTTATGAGTCTTCCTCGGTAGCTTTTTAGTGTGCCATCTGCTGGTAACACCTAAATAAACAGGATAAAATAAATGTCCAGACATTTCCTTCACAAGGATTTTTTTTAAATAAATAAAATGCACTGAAATTATAGAATACTGAACCATAGCACTTAAGTTAGAACCAAGGTAATTTTACACCATAAAATTATCATTTAATTTTTTTAATCAAATGACTTTAAAAAAAAAAAAACAATTTATATGCATGCATGTTACTTTAAAATTTTGTATTATCTGAAATTAATTTTTTTTTTCAAACAAAATAATTATTTTTCCATATAGGCAAGTTACAGGAAATTCTCATTTTAAATTTAGAAAATCGTCAGATTAGAAAAACTAACATTCTATTTTTTACAATAGTTAAAATAATTTTTGTTTTGTTTTGTTTGTTTTGTGATTGCAGGAGAAGGAAAGAAAGATCAACTCACTCAAGGAAAAATCCACAAAGTGAGTTTTTTTTTCCCTTACAATCTATATTATTCAATATGATAGTTTTTATATAGGACTCTTAATAATAGTATTCTAAGCTCCACTATCTATTAAAATGTACCATAAGATGTATTTTGTACTGCCAAATATGACCAAGTTAAAATTTTCAAACTAAAATAAATCAACCTTTAATCCTGTGATAGAACTATGAGCAAGGGTCTGTCCAGATTTTCTCACAGGGTCCTGTTTTTATAAAATTGCGAATTTTCTTATATTTGAGAAAATTCTAATCAGAATTTTAAATTATTGATGCCTTCAAGTTCTATTTTTCATATATAAAAAGGTAAGTAATATGTTCTTATGTGAGATCAACTGCTTATTTACACATTTTATTAAATGATTAAATTTGTGAAAAGTTCAATTTGAAGATGAAAAAATTCTGTGAAAAGTCTAACAAGGATACAAGTAATTTTGTGAAAGGTCCTGTTTGGCGATAGAAAATTTTGTGAAGGCTCCTGTTTTAAGATAAATTATTTTGTGAAGGGTTCGTTAAAGGACCTAAAACTTTCTTAAACATATCCCTGATGAGATTTAAAAAAAAAAAAAAAAAAACAGGGTGCGATGGTAGAAATATACATATAAGCTATAAAAAACAAAGCTAAATAAAACACTTATCAATTTTTTTTTCACATTTACCTTTGAATCCTTTTCCTTTAGTTACACCAATAACATCAATCATTTCATTTTGGGCAAAAACTTGACTTAATGGAACAGATTTTTCCATGTGCTCACGAGCCCACTGGATTTTTTGGGGAATAGTGCCACCATTCAGCTGAATTTCCATGATGTGTGCTTTCTTTTGACGTTTTCTCATAAGTTTCATCTGACAGAGAAAAAAAACTAAAGCATTAAAGTTTGGAAATAATGTTCATATTCTATGTTTTATAAATATTAAAGCACACAGAACCTTATTTAGAACTCAAATGGAAGAATTTTCAGTGATAATCTACAACAAACTAAAATTTGACTCATCATAAGAAATAAAGAATTATAAAATTAAGCAAAGTTTAGTTTGAAAAATTGCTTTAAGGCCCCACACTAAACACAGAAAAAAAAACCCAGATGATAATGTAAAGTCTATGTGTGTGTTTGTTTTCAAATATCTCACTCAAATTTTAATATTTACATAATTTTTTTGCACAAGATAGCTGAAGACAATCTACAACCAGCCTAGTATTTACTTTTTCGATTTTGCTTGTACATTTTTTATATTACAACACTTTCAATTTCAAAACCGGTTTCAAAAGTTTAATTTTTTATAAAAAAATATGAAACCAAAATTGAAAAAGTAAAATCTAGTTTGGTTGTGGATCGCCTTCAGCTATCTTGTGCAAAGAAATCATGTAAAAATATTAAAATTTGGGTGAAGTATTTGAAAAGAATGCCCCTATAGACTTTACATCAACATCAAGGTCTTGTCGACTTTTTTTTTTTTTTTTTTGTGCCCAGTGTTACGCCTTAAAGGCAGATTTTCAAAACCTAGAATTATTTGATTATTCTGAAAGGTCTAAACAGTAGCACCAGTTGTGCAATTTCTGCTACTGGGTTTAAATTACACAATTCTGCCTAACATGTTACAATTTCTTGGTTGTCGCTTAAATTCTCACATTTGAAAATGAAAATAATGTTTGTATATAAGGTTACCTCAAGAAATTGTAAAAAAAAAAAAAAAAAAACTTATTTTACCATGACTTTTCTGCTTGTTTATCAAATTTACCCTATTTCTAATATTAAAATATACATGGTAATCTTTCATGAATGCCGATTCTTCATAATACACTTATCTTGCTAATATTGCATTCGAAAGAAAAGCAAAAATTGCTTAGTATTCATAAAAATCCTTACATAAAATTGAATCCAAAAACTTTATAGAATGGCAAATGGATATTAAAGGGGATTATCTGCATCTGACTAGATAGCCAATTAGATTAAAGCTCATGTCCCTGCAAAGACATTCGCAAGCTAATGTTATTTTCTAACAACGTACTTACATTGGCATTTTTTTTTTTTTTTTATAGGATAGATTTTTATTTTTTGCATTAGATAGTTTTACTTTTTTGATTTTGGTTTAAGATATTTTTTAAAATGAGTTATTTTCAGAACAGGTTTTAAAAGTGAAAGTTTATGCAACCCAAAATCAAAAAAGTAAAAAAGAGCAAGATTGAGAGGGAACTTAGCTATTCAGTGATAAAAATATATTTAAAAATATCAAAATGCAAACAAGCCATCAGAAAATAACCTCTCCATAAGAAGATACTCCTGGACACAAGAAGTGTCTCAGTTTGCCAAAGATAGGATTTGTAAACTGGCCACCCTGTATTGAAAATACTTTTACAAATTGACAAATTTCAGTTTTTTATACAACAAAATCCTATGATTCTTTCAGATTGATATACCTTCCTCATCTTTCTATGATTGCTAGATTCAGTAGACACCCTGTATACTTTTAAATTCTATGAAAATTTAATTAGTAACAATATCATAACAAAAGTAAATGTGATTTACACAAAAGCAAATTAGATTTTAAAAGTTTGGCAAACATTTGAAAAGAAAAAGTTGAACAATTTTATAGTTGTAAACATTTAAATTAATAAATAAATTTATTATACCTGAGTATGAGCAATGACTCTGATAACCTTGCAATACTTTGCCATTTTTTTGAAATCCTTCTCTATTTCATTTTTACCAACTTCATCTTGCCACTTCTTAGAATATTTTGTAAAAGCCTTCTTTTTTGATTTATACCTGAAATATTTATCAACAATTTTAGAGTATGCTGCCTTTAACAGGCTGTTCAGGGGTGATTCTGGATGAAATTTTTTTTTCAGAAATTCGCATCGCTTTTTCGGAAATCGGAGGGGGTGTCGTTAGTCTCCCCCCCTCCAGCGATCTTTGGACAAAATCGGCGTTTTCCTGCTATCTTCAGACAAAATCAGCAATATTTTAGCAGAATCGGCGATCTTTTCCGTGATCTTTTGATGAAATCAGCGTATTTTTTCAAATATTCTTTTTGCAAAATATTTTTAAGCGATCTTTTATCGAAAACGACGTTTTTTCCCCAAGATCTTTTATTGAAATCGGCGTTATATCCGCAATCTTTAGACGAAATCGGCGTTTTTTCTGCGATATTTGGTGAAATTGCCATTTTTTCCGCGATCCGCACAGGAAATTTTGTTAATCATCGATCTTTTGACAAAGTTCGTTCGCAAAAATATTGACGAAATCGTCGTTTTTCTACGAAATATTGACAAAATGTATGCTATTTCGGCGATCCTATCACAAAATTTGCATTTCTACGCAATTTTTTTCCCCGCGCGCAAAACCGTACAAGTTGGCAACCATGCAGAACTGATAACCCAATTTCAAATTTTCGGAAGAGGATGCCTTAAATTTTCGGAAATTTCTGACGAGAAACACCCCTGAGGCTGTTAAGAACTGTATTAATATAAATATAACAAAGGAAAAAAAATTGTATAATTACCAGTTTTTGTAGAATCTTCTGCGACAATCTTCACTTAAATGTTCTGCCCAAATGGTCTTGAAAGCTCTTAAGCCTTTGGGTGTTTCAATGTAGCCAACAACTCCGACAATCATCATGGGTGGTGTCTCTAAGATAGTTACAGGTTCTACAACTTCCTTCTTATTCACCTCTAAAATTAGATGGAATTTGAAATTAGAAATCAGTGAAAATGTTTAAAAAGAACTCAAAAACACATTCAGATATTATAGGTAATAATCATGACTGATTAAAGATTGATAATCCACGCTGCTTAGCAGCAGCAAATATTGGGAATTTTGCCAAATTATTAAAAAATATTGAAAAAAATGGGCACAAGTTGTCAATCGACTGCAGAAAAAGAATGACAAGTAATAATGAGAAAAAATTTGTAATTTCATGAAACATTTCATAATTTTCAAATGTCTGCAACGCTTATATTTTCAAAAATAATCTGCAAGATGCAACATATTACATATATTCCTTGTACTATTGTAGTGCCAATTAATTATGGCAATAGATATGCATATGTGTTAACTATCTCCATCATTTACAAAAGAAAAAAAAGGAACAGAAAAATCTATTTTTGATAAACACTTTTTTTCGTGCCTTTGACCGAAAGTTGCCAATTTTTTATGATCTTTTGGTGAAATTTGTCGTTTTTCATAATTTTTCGATAAAATCTGTAGTTTTATTGTGGACTTTTGACAAAATCTATAGTTTTATCACAAACTTTTGACGAAATCTATAGTTTTATCGCAAACTTTTGAATTTTTTTTTTTCAAGATTTCTAGACAAAATTTGTTTTTCTCTCAGAAATCCACCCAATCTGAAAGAAATAACTTTAATTCGAACTCCAATGCTTTGGTTGTTTTGCCTTGTTTCCCCAAAATCAGTCAGCAAGTTGCTAAAATTTTAAAAAGATTCGATTTCAATGTTATTTTTTCTCCTGTTAATAAGATTGCTTTTTCAAATCTTAAGCACCCCATTGATCGCTTAGATAACTGGGGTATTTATCAAATTTCTTGCCAATGTGGTCTTTCTTATATTGGTCAGACTAAACGTGCTCTCAGATTTCGTTTAATGGAACATAAAAGGTATGTCAAAAATCAGGAGCTTAAACGTTCTTCTATTGCTCAACATTGTTGGTCTTCACAACATAAGTTTAACTTTTCTTCAGCCACCATCCTCCATAAATGTCTTTCCATTCTTGATCTTGATTTTTGGGAAGCTTACCACATCATAAAAAATTCTCACTCCTTAGTCAATGACTTATCTAGTACTCCTTATTTTCCAGATATTTGGAAATCTTTAATACTTTTTTTTTTCACTCGCTTTTTAGTTTTTGTTTTGCTTGTTCTCCGATAGATGTCGCTACTTGTCCACCCAGTGGTTTTTGGCTGCTTTCCTCTCATTGGTTGCTTTTCTTTAGGCGGGATTGTTCCCATAGCGGGTATATAAGCCTGCATCTCTGTGTCTCTTTGCTCAGTTTTGCTATTTTTAGCTCGCTGAGTTTTGCACTGATGAAGAATCTCGTTAGTAGATTCGAAATAGCTATTTGCTACCAGGGTTCGGTGATATATATCAATGGATATATATCATGATATATATCCGATATTTATTTTCAAAATATCAAGCTTTTTGATATTTTCGATATTTTCATATTTGATATTTATTTTCAAAATATCATGATTCTTGATATTTTCATATATTTAATTTTTATTTTCAAAATATTTTTAGTCAACAAAAGTCTAAATGAGCTCTTCAATTCTTATTAAAAATTAACCCATCTGTAAATAACTAAAATATTAAAAACATGCTTACAAAATATCCCCCACCTCCAAAAACTATTTTTAGATTGCACCTGCTAGAATTGGAAAAAGGGGTGATGATTGGCTAATCTGAATTGCTCAATAGTCAATCAGGCAGTGTAATGTGTAGGCATAGAATAGACATGTTTTAAGAACAAAATTTTACATATGTTGCAAGTCTTTGCTGTGCTGTCATTATTTTGTTCTTGTTGATATTATATTTAAATGATATAAAGCTTAAAAATTTTATTAAAGTTTTTATTGCAATCACTATGCCAAGAATAAAAGATCCTATATGGAATCATTTCACATGTAAAATTAAAGAAGGAAATAGTGGCAAATGGGCCATATGTAAGATGTGTGATAAAGAAATGCAAGAATTCCAAAAAGGATGGAGAAGCATTATGAATTGTGTTCTTCTGCTCAGATTGATAATACAGGTAATTACACATTTTTCTGTTTTATATTTTAATATTTTCTTTAAAATATGGTTATTCAATCTTTAAGGCTGCCAACAGTTACACATTTTAGAGTTAACTTTACATCTCTACATTAAAAATACGGATAAGATTTTATTACACATTACTCTCATTACCAATTTTAGATTATATTTTTGAATTCTTATATCACAATTTAAATGCTCTAAAAGTTAAGACTTTTTTTTTTTTAAATACATAAGATTTCTATTAAGTTTAATTATGACTTAAAATGGTTTAGTATCATGAAATATTAAAAAAATATATACAGTAGACTCCCTCAAATCCGCACAGCTTGGGACCAGAGGTTTTGCGGATTTTAGAATTTTGCGGATTTCTGGTCATTGCTTTGTTTACATTTTTACTTTCTTCTATCTTCAATAGAAGAAAGTATTGTAATCGAAATTTTTTTCGACTTCCGGTTTTCGACTGATTTAAACGTTTTAGGGGTCAGAGATTCCAAAAAACATGTTTTTAGAAAATGTCTGTCTGTCCGTGTGTGTGTGTGTATGTCGCCATTCTACCATCAAAAAGTGTATGAAGTTATGGATAGAATTGAACCAAATTTTTTGTAAATGTTTTTGGCTGTGGCAAGCAGGTCCTCCTTCACTTTTGAAATATTTCGCCGGAAGGAGGCGCTGCAATCACGATTTTTGTGCCATTTTCAATATTGTACCGAGCAAAAGTATATGAAGTTATGCATCGAATTGAACGAGATTTTTTGTGTATGTGTATGACTATGGCTAGTTGGTCTCCCCTGAATTTGAAAATAATCCGGAAAGAAGGAGGCGCTGCAATCGCGAATTTTGTGCCATTTTCAATATTGTACCGATCAAAAGTATATGAAGTTATGCACCGAATTTAACCAACTTTTTTGTGTAAGTGTATGACTATGGCTAGTTGGTCCTCCCTGAATTTGAAAAAAATCCGTCGGAAGGGGGCACTACAATAGCGAATTATGCCATTTTCAATATTGCACCACATAAAAGTGTATGAAGTTAGTTCTAGAACTGAAGTAAATTTTTTGTATATAATTATTTCTTGGTAAGGCAAGTAGGTCCTCCCTGAATTTGAAAAAAAAAAATCTGCCTATCATTCTATTGTCCATCGGCTCGTGCAGACGTAAATTCGTTTTTACTCCGATTAATTGATTGAAGCAGAAATTTAAGATGAAAATCAAAGTTGGTATGGTATTGAATTAAAATTATTAAAGCATTAAAATGAGTAATTATTTTTTTTAATATTAAAATGTAAGTATGAGATAGAAGAAAGTTTTGGGATTGGCACATCCAACTAGTTTAAAAAGTAATTTGAATGTAATTAATAATGAAATCAAAAGTATAATGAATGCTTACTATATGCTAAAATACTAAAATAAGTAATAAACTAAAATAATAAAAATTTAGATAGTTTTTGAAATGATAAAAGTACTAAAAGCAAAGGTCAAATTAATGAGGAGTAATGTACAATTAAATATTCATTATAAAGATGAAACGTGTTTTTCCTAAATTATTCAATAAAAACTTGCCTCATAAATGTACATTACTAATTTACATCAAGATCATAAAATAATGAAGTTTTATTTCAGGTTTAGCCAGACTTAACTAAAAAAGCTTGATTAATACATAAATATATTTGGTAATATTGTGATTAGAAATGATATCAGCAATATATTTATTTTTTCAGAAATAAATTATTCTTTCTTTATGAAAAAACATGAATTCAATAACCTTAAAAAAAATTACAAATTAAAAAATATATAGAATTGATAAAAATCTAAAAAAGTCAAATTTTGCACCTACATCTGAATTGAATGTTTCATTGTTTACATCCGTAAAATATGTGCGGATTTTAGAGAGTTGCGGATTTTAGGAGTGTGGATTTAAGGGAGTCTACTGTATATCTAATTGATATTTTGACCAAACTTTTATCTTGTAATGTGATAATGTTGAATAAAAAATGCACACAATTCTTCAATTCAATTTTAAACTTCAAATGCTTTTTCATAAACAAGATAATATTAAAATAACTAAATATATTTTTATTTGTAAAATTTCTTTTTGTGCTTAGTAAAATTTTAATATTTATTCTATTTTTAAAAAGACTTTGCTGCGTTAAAAAGTTTTAATATTAACAAGAGATTTATTAATTTGTTTAGAATGTTTTCATATGTTTTTAGTAATTACACTTACATATGCTACTTTGAAATTATAGATTAGAACTTATTGGCAGTCCTGAATTTTATATTTCTTAAATATTAAATGTTTCATTCCACAGTTCATTCTGATGCATTTTTTTTTCTTATTACAGATGATGATGATCCTAAAAGAAGTGTTGATTTAGACAATTGTATCTTATCAGAACAACCATGCAAGAAACAGAAAAAAGCTTCTGCAGCAACAAGATACAAAACAACAACAGTTTCATTGTCTAAAGATTCTGATGTGGTTTGCACTTCAACAGTATATGCTCAAGCTATTGATGAACAAATTGCGCGTTACTTTTTTGCTACAAATACACCATTTAATCATGTTATTCATCCTGAATTTATAAAACTTTGTAGTTTGCTTCGACCTGGCTATACGCCTCCTTCGGAAAGAAGATTACCAGGGGAACTTTTGTATGATTTACACAAAAATGTAGTTGAAGAATCAAAGGAAATTCTCTCTGGAGAAACTGTAACTATGAGTCTTGATGGCTGGAGTAATATCCACAACGAGTCACTTATTTGCACCTCAGTGATCACAACATCTGGTGATACTTTCCTAACTTCGACTATAGATTCATCAGAACATTCACATACTGCAGAATATTTATGTGATGTGGCAAAACAATCTATCTTGGATTGTAAAGAAAAATTTGCTGTAGATGTTCGCAGTTTTGTTACAGATAATACTGGAAATGTTAAAAAAATGAGAGAAGAGCTTGCTAAGTCTGAAGATTTTGATATTATTTACTATGGTTGTTCTGCTCACATATTAAATCTTCTTGCCAAAGACATAGAATTTCCAAATATAAGTAAAAATGTCATCAAGATAATTAAATATTTTAAATATACTCATTTGCCAACTGCTTGGTATAAGAAAAATGGTGGAAAACTGCTAGTAATACCTCAAGCTGTAAGGTGGAACACAATGTTCGATACACTGAAGTCTTTTTTAGATAACAGAGGAAAACTGGTGCAAGTCTGTCAGGATCATAAACTTGAAATTGATAAAGAAATTTTCAATTTAGTGAATGATGTCAACTTAATGGTTAATTGCACAGATTACATAAATATTTTAACACCTATTGCAGATGCATTAGATGAAATGCAAAAAGATGACACTAAGATTGCACAATGTGTAGAAATTTGGTGCAAATTAAAGGAACAATTGGAAACATCTGGAAAGGATATCAAGAAAAAATTATTAGCAAGAGAAGAAATGGCATTGTCACCAGCACATTTAGCTGCTAATATGTTGGACCACAGATACTGTGGGAAAAAATTAACTGAAGATCAAAAGCATAGTGCTTTTAATTTCTTGCGTTCAGTTCGTTTTAATTTCTTGCGTTCTTTTGCCCCTGGCAATGACATTTTTAGCAAAGAAATCTCCTTTTCCAAGTTTTATGTTTGAAACTGAATATATAAAGGTTGAACCATTAATTTGGTGGGACAATATTAAATTGGAGCAGCCCATAAAAGAAAAAATGCCCAACTTAACTAATCAGTTGTTTACAGCTTCTCCTTCAACAGCTGGATTAGAAAGAATCTTTTTCAGTTTCGGTTTAGTTCAGTCTAAACTCCGGAATAGGTTAGGGAATGAAAAAGCTGACAAGCTTACATTCATGTTTAAATTCTTCAATAGAAAAAAATTATTTTTTATTTATTATTATTATTATTTTGTATCTTGAAACTTGTTCTTTAAAAATAAATTTTTTTAAAACTTGAAACTGAATTCTGTATTTTGTGTTTTGATGAGTGAAAAGGTAATTTGTTGAACATCACAAAAAATTGTTTGTCTTCATTTATTTAATCATCAAATTTACAAAGGAAAAAAAAAAGATTTAGAATATTGGTTTATGTTTTCATGTTAACTGTAATATGATTAAAATTTTAATTTATATTAAATCAAAAAATATTTGTAATCAATAAGCTGAAAATTTTGAAAATATCGGATATATATCAAAATATCGGATATTTTCGAAAATATCATGATATTTACGAACCCTGTTTGCTACCTTCTCATACTTTATTTGTGTATTTATATTCGTTGGTTTTCTATCTTTAAACATTTGTGCACAAAGGCTTTATTTGCTATTTTAATATTTGGTATTCGGCTAAATCACTATTCATACCACCCCTATTTATAAGTATGATAAATGAACACTTGAAAAGTTCATAGTGAAATATTTGAAATTTGCAAAACAATCACTTTTGATTGATTAACTAAAGTAAAGTAAAATTCTTTTAAATTTTTTATGCTATTTGCATGTACACAGTTTGCATAAAAAATACAAATCAATAATTTTAGACATTATTTCATGACTTAGTAATCAATTGAAATTTTCAATTAATTCTCAATTCCTTCTGTGCCTTATTAATATAATTTATACACTTCAAATACATTTAAACTTCACCTTTAACGTTTTGTTATTTTTATATACTTCTGAACGATTAATTAAAAATAATGTAAAAACTCCGAATAAGGGACACCTCTATTTAAAGGACAAAAGTTCTGGTTCCATGGGTGTCCCTTATTTGGAGGTTTCACTGTATTTACGCGCTACAGCGCATCCATAACATTGCTGCTTCTGCGACGCTTATCACAGTGTCGCCCACATTCTGCCACAGGGGGGTAACACATAATGGACATGTTGAGGGTAAAAAAATGTTATATTGGTCAAAAAATAAATAGAATAGAGTACTTCTTGAATAGAGTTGCTAATAACCTCTGAGCTAAAGCTCTTTATCCCAATTTCCCTCACAAATCAATAACAATCTTTGAGGTTTACAATTGAAATATCTCTAACAATTTATGATTGCAATAAATTTTCCTACAAACTGTACAAACTCGCTACAAAATATTTGTACACTGAGTTCACATTCATTCATTTCTTTAACTATATCCCAAAATCATTGTCTAAAGTAAATTTTCAACAAGGGTAAGGGGAAGATGGAGGCTTGTGATAATTACTTATTGTTACATGACAGTAACTGCTGGAAAGCCTTTTTTTTCTCTTTTTAGGGGTTTGATGAATTATGATTTTTTCCCCTGTAAGCAGAAGTGCTTTAATGAAAGTTATTAGTAACCACATTTCGGAGAGAGGGGAGGAGGAATTTTAAAAAGTTAGTTCTGTCCCTTTTTTGCGATCGGTTGATGAATTTCACGATTTTTTAGCGATCTTTTGACGAAATTTGAACGTTTTGGCTATTTTATGACTAAATTTGCACATTTTTTGCGATATTTAGATGAAAATTGTGCTTTTTTGTGATACTTCAATGAAAATTGTGCTTTTTTGAGACATCAGGACGAAAATTGCACATTGAGATATTTTGACGAATATTGCACTTTTTCGCGATAATTTAATATAACATTTTTCACGATATTTTTACAAAATTTGCCTTTTTTTTACTTAAAAGTCTTGGGTGAAATCCCCTTTTCCCACGATCTTTTGGATTAATATCACGTTTTTCTGTGATGTTTTGACTAAAATGGCACTTTTTTCCACAATCATTTGACGAAATATCTTATTTTTTCACGATCTTATGTCGAAATTAACATTTTTTTCAGACGATCTTTTGACAAAATTAGTGATTTTTTTTATCCGATGCCCATAACGCCGTAACGTCGCCCTAGGAATAATGTAGTTACTGTATAATTGTTTGCTAATAACCCATTAGGCAGTATTCTATTGAAATAAATATAAAAGATGGTTGTCAAAATAATCCAACTTCACCTTACAAATTCTATTAATTCCTTAATTGTCACACTCAAAACATTTATGGGGCAGTTGCACATGAAATGAAAACAGTCATTTCATGTTCAACTTTTAATGTTCTATCATAAGCTATATATTTAAATTTACAAAATTTTCAGTTATAATCTAAAATTTAATGATTTAAATAAAGTTACTATTTTTAAAGATAAATGACATGTTACTCGCAATCTTAAATAATATAAAGCTTGTTAAGCAGGTTAAAAGTTATTTCAAACAAAATTTTCATAAATCAACAAAAGATACAAAAAATATACTTACTGGAACCAGGTTTATCGACTTCTCTGACGATGTGGGTCATGCCTGCTTTATAACCAATGAAGGCAGTTAAATGTACTGGTTTAGATGGGTCATCTTTTGGGAAGGCCTTCACTTTACCACGATGCCTCTTGCTCCTCTTCTTGGGGACAAAGCCCATAGACCCATGACGGGGGGCTGAAAATTTCCTATGTGACTGAAAAGAAAGAAAATATTCTAAATATAACAAAAACACAAGACATTGTTTATACATTTAGGCACAATTCTTTTGAGAATTGCTACAATATAAACCAAATGGCAAACGGATGCAACACTTGTCATTAACTCTTAAGGAGAACAAATATTTATTACTTGAAAATATGGATATAAGCCACTTCATAATGCCAAAATCTACTTCCTCTCCTCTCCTCCCAGCCAAAAAAAAAAAAAAAAAAAAATGTGTAAGATTTAAGGATAGAATTAAAATTAACAAACCAAGAGAAAAACAGAACAAAAATAAGAAAACATCCTGAATTAAAAACTGCATTAAAAAATACTCATTAAAAAGTTAATAGCTGCCAGAAAATATATACATAATTTTCCCTAGCTCGCTTTGATTATAATGGAATAAGGCCAATATTTACAATAAACTGTTCGATACACGATTCACTGTAATTCATTTAGTTTTTGCGAGAAAACTATACTTAAAATAACAATAATATAATAACCAACTAAACACCAAAATAACACACTAAACAAACATTAAATAACTGTATAAAGACCAGTAATTCAACAAAGAAATTTCCCTATTTCAATCTTTTAAGTAATACTGAGGTACTTTTAAATGAGTTTCATTTTCAATTGAATTGTTTCATACCATGATCAAGTTTTTCAATCTTATTTTCTATACATAATTCATCTTTCAATTGTTGCTCACTTCAGCAAAGGCAAAATAATGAATAAAATTTATATTTAGTAAGGAACAAATTAAATATTTTGAACGCTTTTAACAGCAGTTAATTTATAAATTTATTTATGAAATATGTCTATGAACATCAATCGCAACATTTTCCGGGGACGTTCAACAATAAAGATCAAAGTAAATAAGAAACATACATATCGGAATGAAATTGATAAAGTGTTAGCTTTATGTAAATAAATACATAATCAAATATTTTTCTTAAATTAAAAAGATTAATTTAGATATTTTACTTACCATGATACACGTTTAAAGTTGTTTAATTTTGTGTTACTTGTCCCTCACCGTCATACATGAGGATATTTCACTTCACTTCACTTCGCATCTGAAATTGATTCTGTTTTGACGGTTCAAGATTTGGACGCGCACGCGTTCAGGAGATAGAAACATGAAGTGGGTCTTCTTAAAGCAGTTGGAGTCATACTGGAGGTCACATACTAGAAATAGACAGTTCTGATTGGTAGAACTACCCTGACCTCCACTTGAAATATCAGCTGATTGCAAATTACAGATAGGATACACAGAAACATATGTACTTTTGTTATTATAATGAAATACAAATTTAAATACGAGAAAATGAAAATTGTACATTAGAACGTCTTTAAATATTTAAAATATATTGATCTAAAGTACATGCTACTACAATAAAGCATGTTTTTGCGATATTTTTAACAAACACACAATAAAAACTCATACTCCATAGACAGCTATGCTAAATACCGTGATGGTGGGGATGATGGTGATGAATGCTTCATGAAAAGGTTGCTATTTCTTAGTCCAGTTATATGAGAAGTCTGTGCAGATGACATTCCGATGTTCCTCTATGTAGACGTCCCATGGACAAGGAAAGATGAGATGGAATCTTCGCAGATCATACGGACTTGCCTTAAAAGAAATCACACCAATGATTGAATTCAAACCATCAAACGGCTGATAATACTGCTGAAAATTTATTACCAACTGTACATAGCTACATTTATTTATCTATCTATCGCTCTATAAATATTCAAAACATTAAAGAACGTTAAGATTTTTTTTTCTTTTGTACTTTGTTACTATTAGACTCACTGAACACCAACAAAATAATACGGTTTACTGCCATATCCTACGTAGATGAATATGGAAAGTTAATAAAATAACGCTGTTTAAATAATGAAATTCATGATGAACCAACTAATTTAAAGCGAAGAAAGATATCATTTAGAAGTCATTTATTTCAAAACAAAATATAAGTGTAGCGACATTATTACTAATTGGTGTCAATCATATTGTTACTTTCTTCTATCGTTACAAGAATAAGGTATTGAACTCATGAAATTTTCCAAATTCCGATTTATTAACACCAGAACCGCGGAACCGGGTCATGTTGACCCGAAACAAATGAATAGATGTCAATTCGAACTAGAAAATTCTTTATAAAATAAGTTATACATATATGAAATTTCTGATGTGAAATATTTTTAGGAATCTCGAGAAAAAATTTCGGAGGTTCTAGTATTAAGGATTTACACGTTTTAAAGACCAAAGATTCCAAAAAAACATGTTTTTACAAAATGTCTGCCTGTAAGTTTGTCTGTGATTCTGTCTCTCTGTCTGGTAAACAGAGGAAAAGAGGCACTCATGGCAGTCTCAGAGTCCATTTAAAATTTGTCTAAAACTACGATGTTCTGGAAAAATCACAAACGTCGTCACCGTCACCTTATCGCCCCCCCCCCCAGTTGCGATTTTTCTCTCCCTCTACAGACCTGTGATTCTTCCGCAAGTATTTTAAAATTACTTAGAAGTCCGTGGGGGAAAATAATAAATAAGAATTTCTTCAAAAGATCGTGGAGAAATATCACAAATTTCGATAGAGACGCGCAGAAAGAATTCGCAAATTTCGTCAAAAGATAGCGCACTAAAATCACAAATTTCGACGAAAAAACATTGCATATTAGTCAAAAGGTTGCAGAAACGAGTAGTGAATTTTGTTAATTGGTCACGGAAAGATGCTACTTTAAACAATGAAAACAAAAAGACAAGTACTTTTTACGTTCGTCCAGAATGTAATTTAATTTCGTATAGAATTGCCGAAACATGCAAGAGAATAAAGAGCGTTAAGAAAATCTTAATCTCTAAAGACGTCAAAGTGGGATTATAAAACTACCTTTATGACTTATTATGGATCGATACAGATTCTAGTAAATGCTCTAGTTTTAACAAAAAAAAAAAAAAAAAAAAAAAAAAATATTTTTCTTTAAAAAAAAAAGAAAAAGAACATGGATCTCTTCTTTTATTTTTTCTCATTTCAAATGGCCGCCCCTCCCGATGGTCTCGACCCGACCCCTTGAGTGGGGGAGGTGACCGAGAGCCGAGCAGTGCTCGTAGTACACGATGCTTGACGGGGACCGGTCGGGGAGTGAATTACCACCTCCACGTCAGACCAGACTGACCAGAAGCGGTCTGGTCTAGTGGCCACGGATAGCGATCGTCTGGGACGGTGTACGCCACCACAGTCCCGTGGTCCTCGATTCTCGAGAGAAGCCACCAAGAGGCGATCATAGCCCAATCCCAGTGGCGCACCTTGGGAACTCGCCAGCGAACCTCATGAGAAAGTGAAGCCGTCGGTTTTCAGAGTCCGAGTGGTAACTCTGGGCAATGGGAAACTAAGGTGATCGGGATCTCGGCCACTCGCTTGACTGAGGGGGAGCCATAGATATAGGAATAATAGATCCCTACGACTTGGGGTAGCCTGAGTTGAGAGTGTGGGCTTTGTCGAGCAAGAGGTGGAGACTCTCTAGTGTCATCAGGGTTCGCAGGAACGGCGTGCAGCGACTCTATTGATAGGAGAGGCTTGGCCAGTGCCCGGTGTGACTTATGGTGAGACATCACCGATTCCGTCGGGAAACTCAGCTCCCTCTTCCGCTGCAGCGGAAGTAATCGTGTGCCAGCTCCTAGGTGGGGGAGACTGGGGGGTGCCCCGTTCGACCAAGGGACGGGTCGTGACGGAAGGCCACCATGCAGGCGTTTGTGCCTCTAGACCTGACACCCATGGAAGGGGGCCGGCCGGCAGCTCCGCAACCACGATCCGCTCACCACAGAGATCTGGGCCGATCGCTCACCGGTTGAATCGGTGACACATCTCTCTCAGAAGAACTCTTGGTCCGATCGAAGTCTGACGTGTCTATGCGAGACTGGGATCTTTGGCGGCCAGTGATTCGGACTTACCAGTGCCTCAAAACTAATTTTCTCGCTACTCACTCCCGAGCCGGACGTCGCCTCGAAGTTTCCCTTGACCTCCAGGGTTGGCTACCAGGCAGAGTATCTAGTCACCACCCCTGTGCGGTACGCAACAGATGCGTCCTAAGGATCGTTCGTAAGTCGGTACGCACAGGAAATGGGGGCGCAAAAACCCTAGAGCGAGTCCGTGACTATGCGGGCAGGAAGGCTTTCCCCGTCTTCCTAGGGTCTGGCTAGGGGCACCTTCCACTTTCCGGCTATCCCCAACAAATGTCTTTCCTATCATAGGAGTTCATCTTGGGGGTTAGCCGAAAAGCAAAATCCATCCGGAGCTCCATGGCAATGGGTCATCGGCCTCGGCGTCCCTGTGGACGTTGTTGTCCGGTGGCTCGTCATGGGTACTTGGTTGGGAATTCCGAGCGAAGGATCCATTTGGTTTCTCCGATGGGCAGGCGAGCTGTCGCTGTCGACCGTTCATCCTATCGTTTGGGAACGGTGGTTGGCTCCTCACGGGAGTCGACCATTGTCCGTAGACATCGGACGTCGAGGGGGACGGTTAGGTGCACCCGTGTAGTAGCCGCCTATCGGTTTGCGAACTGGGACCCTAGCATGGGCGGATCTGGAGAGTCCTCAAGGTGAAGGGCGATTTTAGAAATTTGGAAACTCCAATCGAATGCATGGGTAGGAGCTCATTTTTTTTTTTTTTTAACGCGGGTCGTCTTTCGTCTACTTTTTTGCTGTGGGTCCAGTTGGCTTCTTTTTTTGCTCCTGGTCAGGTAAATTTCTAATTGGGTTGTGTTTGGGTTCGGTTGACTTCTACTCTTTGATGCGATTCGAGTTACCTTCTGATTTTTTCTTTGGGTCGGGTTTGGGTCCGGTCGACTACTACATTTTGTTGTTGGTCGGATTGACTTTTACTTTTTAGCTGTGCTTAGTGCATTTGGGGCAGTTTAGGATTTGGTTTTTACTTTTATGAGAAGGGTTCGGGTTGATCCGAATTGATTAGTATGAGTCCTTTGATAAAATCTTCGTTATTTTCCAAATTTTTGGAAGAAATGAGTGTCTGTTTCACGATCCTTTGAAGAAATTCGTGTTTTTTCCGCGATCATTTCACAAAATTTGATGTCCGGTTCGCTTCTATTTTTTACTGCTGGTCGGGTTAATTTTTACTTCTTGTTGTGGGTCGCGTTTGGATCCGGTTAACTTCTACTGTTTGCTGCGGGTCAACTTAATTTCAGATTTTTTGCTTCGGGTCGGGTCTGGGTACGGTTAACAACTATATTTTGCTATTGGTCGAGTTGACTTTTACTTTTTAGGTGCGTTTAGCGCATCGGGGCAGATTATCATACATTTCGGATTTGTATCAGTTACAAACTCTGTATTTACTTTTGCAAGAATGGTTGACCCAGTTTTGATCGCGATCATTTGACGAAATTTGCGTTTTTTTGCGATCCTTTAACGAAATTAGCTTTTATCCGTGAACGTAATCCTTCGAAGAAATTCAGATCAGAGACGTATCGAACATTTGGCTACACGGTTCGCGGTCGGGCTAATAATGTTTATCATACTATCTAAATCAGAGACGAACCAAATACTTTAGCCGGGCCGGGCCATGACTTGGAATTTTTGTCCAATGCAAACTTCTAGGAAAAATGAAATCGAGACCTGGCTCGGTCTGGAAGAAAAAGATGCCTGTCCCCACCCGAATCTCCAAAAAAGCAAGATCAGGACACGACCCGGTTCAAAATGAGAGAAAATCCTTACCCAGTCCAGGTCACGTGGACTTATCTGGCGCGAGCCGCGCCTGGCCGTGACGGGTTCGAGCTTCGCCTCAAGTTATTTCTCGTGAGCGTGCATGTCACTTTGTAAACCCTTTATTATACCAAGAGAGGGGACTTCGCCCCCTCCCCCCGCCCCTTAGAACCGTCACAGCATACGAGCTGCGTTGTTTCCAGATCGAGCGTTTAGCCTTGATACCAGACGGAGCATGGGCTTGAACATTTTGGCCAGTTTAAACCTCTAGTAGGAAGGAAGTCTACGCCAGACCCGACCCGGTTCTGAAAATGAGAAGATCTGACCCAGTATAATAAATTAAAGTTGGCGCGACCCGGGTTGGGTCGCGCCGGTCTCGACTTCAGGACCAGCAACTTTTCCGTGCGGGCATCTAATGTCGTTCTGCAGATCCTTTATTGGGCTCAAGGAGGGGGGGTGAACGCCCCATCGCTCCCCCCCCATTAGATCCGCCATTGGACCCTAGTCGAAGTCCTCGCCGCGAGAGTCAAAGGGCCAGTGCGGGCCTAGGGACGGGGGCGGATTACTCTGCTTTTTCTCATTTCAAAACTGGCTCTTAGTTTTCTGATCTTAACTAATTGAGCTAACTATGCTTTTATTTTTTCTTTTGTAAATCTTGATTGTTTAAAACAATATTGTACTTGGTACTGCGTAAGTGGGGAGGTACCCGGGCACTATAGGTGCAAGTTCCAAAAGTTTTTGGAGTCAGTGGCTTCGAAAACCGCACAATCCAGTCGGCACACTGTGAAAGAACCACGATTTTGGTTAGAGGATCGGGAAAAACATGCGATTTTCGTAAAAATGTCAGTGAAAAAACGCGATTTTTGTCAAACAATCATGAGAAAAAACGCGAAATTCGCCAGTGGATTGCGATTTAGATCTCAAACATTTGCTACGTGGCGACTTGCGACCAGGCCTGACTTAGGCAGGGGCATGCGGGGCAACTGCCCCGAGGGCCCTCCAAGGACAGATATGCTTTTTTTAAAGCAGTGTTAAATAATAAAAAATGCCCTGTTTTTTTTTAAGTTTTACGGGTCTTTCTTCTCCTACCCCCTCTGTTTCCATACTCCATGTCCCTTTAAGGCTTCACATTTATCCTTATATTCCTGTAACCGGAGAAAAAATGAATTCTATAGTTTTTTAAAGTTATCTTTCTTCTGCTATTGTGCATACAGCTGTAAATAGTGCTTGGTACGAAATTTATATACACATACAATAGGTATGAATTTTAGTTTTAGTTACTTCAGTATAATTTACAAAAAACTTTAAGATAGAAGGGGGCCCCCTAATAATGTTTGCCCCAGGGCCCCCCACTGTCTAAGTCGGACCCTGCTTGCGACCGTGAATTTGCACCTATACTGGACACCTCCCCCTCGTTTCCCTGATCACGTGCATGATTTTGCGAAGTTATGCACAGTGGTATAGTCGTAAAAAAGCAGAGGATATACGCTCAAGGCAGAGGGCATACCCTGGAGCGTATATCTTATAACTTTTTTGAGAAACAGAGGGTATACGGTGTTCCTTTAAAAAATACAGAAGGTATATTGCGTCCGTATACCCTCCACTACATCCCTGGTTATACAGCAAACCATTTAAAATTTCCGCAGGATACCATAGTTTAGTGCCCGATTATGCCAAATGCAAAGGTCACCAATATTTTTCTCTGTGAATTTTAGCTATCTATGCGATTTAATCTATTAACGAAAATGTTTCTATAGATGGAAATATGACCATTTGAACCAAAATGCAACATCTCTATAGCGTCAAAATTAAAACTATTTCGTTTGTCATATATACTTGTAATTAACTGTCCATTTTTAAGTGCGTTCGTAATTATATAATACGTAGCACCTATAGTGGTCGTTCAGTCCGTCCGTCTGTCTGTCTGTCCGTCTGTCTGTTCGCATATAACAACGCAAAAACTACCCAACCGAATCGTTTGAAATTTAAAATACGCAATTATTACATAATTCTGTCAAGTTATTTCAAATTTTTTGATAATCGTGTGCATAGATCAATTACAGGGGCAATCAAAAGTATTCCATTACATTACGGTCACTGGGGAAAAAAGTTTCAAATGCATTTTAATCGTTTGACATTTAAAAACGCAACTATTACATAATTCTGTCGAGTCATTTCAAATGTTTTGATAATCGTGTGCCTAGATCAATTACAGGGGCAATCAAAAGTATTCCGTTACATTACGGTCAATGGGAAAAAATGTTTCAAATGCATTTTAATCGTGTTACAGTCATGCGAACTTAATAAAATTCATATGCAACTATAAAGTATATATTATAATATACATCTTACATAATTTGTGGTGCAAAGAACATTTGTTATTGATTTACAAGGCCACACAAAAGTATTCCATTACGTAATGGTATAGGGAGAACATTGTTTGATGAGCGTTTTAATTGTAATTCACTATTTACAATTTTATGAGATTGATATATGAAAGTAATGTTTTTAAAACTTCGTTATCGTACGAACGCACCTAATTTGCTACGCTTCACGTGCAATTTCCAACTTGT
Organism: Maratus speculifer; assembly: GCA_964019185.1. Classification (NCBI taxonomy): domain Eukaryota; kingdom Metazoa; phylum Arthropoda; class Arachnida; order Araneae; family Salticidae; genus Maratus; species Maratus speculifer. The sequence continues at coordinate 414,457,203 of OZ025294.1, forward strand.
TTATTTCGATGTTAATATTTAAATAATTAACATTTTTTTCCCGATTTATTGAGGCTAATTTCAAATTTAAATGGACCACTAGCATTTCTGACGTCAAAGAACGTCACGATGGATTCTAGCTAATCAGCTTCTCAATTTATCCCACAAGCGTTCACAAAAAGCCAATCAAATACCTCAATGCTTGTGGGAAACATTGCAAGCTCCTCCCCGTGCGTGTGGTCAATTGTTCGGATTAGAATTGAAGTAATTTTTTTTCTACATCATTACATCCAACTAATAAAACATCATCGATATACTGAAAACTTTTAATATCTTCATTTGCTGCAGTATGTTCATCATAGATACACTGCTGGCTACAGAGCCGTCCCTAGCAAAGGCGAGGCCGAGTGCAAAAATTTTTGCGAGTCGTTTATTTCTAGAGTCGTTTATCGGATCGGACTAGGTTGATATTAATTTTTAGGGTTTCGTTTATCTGAGTAAACTCTATTAATCTCACTTCTCTGTTTATTTCCTAGAGTTCGTTCTTGGAAACTGTATAAGTTGGAGACTTGAAATTTTGCATACTTATAGTTGAAGGGTATTCAACCTTTTTGGGAAGAGTGACATTAACTGAAGGAAAAAAATATGCGTATAAAATATTTTGTTTTGCAATTGCAATGTATTTTATAAATACAGTGAAACCTCCAAATAAGGGACACTCCGAATAAGGGACACCTCTATTTAAGGGACAAAACGTCCGGTCCCAGTCCCTTTGTATAGGACGTATAATGTATTTACCTCTGAATAAGGGACACTCTATTTAAGGGACACTTGAAAATGAGATTAAAAGGACTGACTTTTAAATTTCAGATAATGAAGTAGTCTGAGATGAAAATGAAAATACAGATTTTTGTGAATTTATTAAACAGACTGTCAGTCATGCAGATACAAAGACATACGACACAATTGACAAGATTTTATTTGCCCACAATTGTCATTCGACTTCAGTGCGTTTTTCCCCATTGAAAGTAATGCTGAAAATTATGATGATGATTGTGAAAATGGAGAATAAAAGAAAATTGGGAAATAAAGAACTTTACAGATGCTTTAAGGCTGTTCTCAAATCCAAAAGGCAAATTTTATGACAAAGGTGTTAATTTATTTTTATTCAGAAATGCCTCAAACTAGCAGGCGTTGTTGATCAGTGACAACTATGTAATCGAACTATTCTTTCTGTTTTATTTTCTTAAAAAAAAAAAAAAAAAAAAAAAGCAATAGATTTTTTAGACAATATTGTCAACATAGGTGTTTTGAACCGAATTTAGACGCGCAAGAGGAATAAGTACTCAAGAAAGGATGAAAAATGTCTGTCACGTGATCAAAATCACTTTTGACTGAATAGGTAATTTATTCAAAACGTGAAAACACTTTTCGATTACAAATCGCTTCCATAGTCAGAAGTTCCAATTTTATACCTTTCCGTTAAAAAATGAATTTGCAAATGTGCCAAAACGCTTCCGCTTACTAAGCTGAGTGTTGAGAGATTTGTTGCCTTAAAATACACAGTTGCATAGCTTTTTCTTTCTTTTTCTTTGTTTTTGTAAACACTGCTGATAACGAAGAATTAAAATCTATAAGTATGGTAAATGAACACTTGAAAAATTTATAGTGAAAAACTGAAATTTGCAAAACAAACACTTTTGATTGTTCACCTTCAAGTATGATGCTTTTAAATGTTTTTATACTGTTGCATGTATACAGTTTGCATAAAAAATGCAAATCAATAATTCTATAAATCATTTAATGACTTAGTAATAAATTAAAAATTTTAATTAATTTTCTACACCTTTTGTGTCTGATTAAGGTAATTTATACACTTTGAATACGTTTAAACTTCACCTTTAATATTTTGTTACTTTCATATCCTTCACGACGATTAATTAAAAAATATATTAAAAACTCTGAATAAGGGACACCTCTATTTAAGGGACAAAAGTTCCGGTCCCATAGGTGTCCCTTATTTGGAGGTTTCACTGTAGTTTACACATGTTTTATGTTCATACATTATACTATGCATATCCATGATGGATAAGTATCACGGTGGCCCCCAACGACTAGTTTTCTTTACCAAAAGGAAGTATTAGATTCATTAAAAATTTTCACTTCCGGTTTTCGAAGTCTTCAACTGTCTTGATTTCTTTCTTTTTTTTTTAATAAATTGTCTGTCTGTCAGTCTTATTCTCTGAACAGTCCCTATTTGTTTTTTGTCTCTGACAAAAATTTTATGGGCGCTATATATCTTTAACTAATGCTTGGAATCTGTTGAAACTTTAGATTTAGTTAGACTTTCGTATAAATTGTTGCTGAAAATCATTCCAAAGTGGTGCTGCTATGTTTCCTAATTACTGCAAGATCACTATCGCAAGAACTAAAGCAGGAATTTCCTTCAAACTTCATATTCAATTAAACGTTGGCATAAGTTGTTGCTTAATTAAGTTTAAGTGTAACTCACCAAAATGCTATACTGCATTTATCAGCATTGTTGAACTCAGACATTTTTCTCCGCGAGGGATCTCTGGGGTTCCGTAGAGAGACATTCTACACTTCAGCGAGCCAGACCTTTTTTAACCTTTTGCATAAAATCTCAAATATTTTGGAGGGATATTTCAATTTTCCACGGATGGAGATGTCCCTCTTCGGGATACCACTGAATTCAACCGTTTTTCAGCATGCATATGATTTTAGAGATCATATATCAAGAACTAATGAACGGAATTTCATCAAATTTAATTCTCTGTCAGACATTGCCATAAGTTGTTCCTGATTAGACTTTCGCGTAAATTTTGTCAGGTTAAGCTACTATGCTGCTTTTTTAAGGAGTGTTGAATTCAGACATTTTCTTCGGGAGAATTTTTTGCAGTTCTGGAAGGAAACATTCTAGATTTCTGTATATGTGTGGGAGGGACGGGAGTTGGACTTTTCTCCATGAAGCATATAAAAATCTGAAATCTTCCTGGTGTGCTTCAGTGTTCCAGGGAAGGGATGTCCTTCGGTACCACTGCTTGAATTCAATACTTTTTTTCACGATGTTAACAAGAATATTTCAAGAATTAATGAAAATAATTTCATCAAACTTAACACTTTGTTAGACATTGACCTAAGTTGTTCCTGCATTGCATTTTTTATGATATTTGTGATAGCTATATCTCAAAACTTATGTATGGAATTTAATCAAACTTCATATTCTATTGCACTATTACATAAATAGATCCTTATTAGGCTTTGTATACTGCCTAAAAGATGTTGCATTTATGCTCTTTGAATTTCAAATTTTGATTGCAGACATCTAAGAGGGTGTGAGCCGAAATCCAACAATTTGTTTGGATAATGAAGTGCTAATACTTTGTTTTAAGGTGCACATATATCAATGAACTTATGCTTATTGAATCCTCATGATGGACATAAGTTATTTAAGTTTGACACTGTGATAGTGAAATCGGAAATTTTAACATGTACGAAATACAAGAAATTTTGGAATTGGCACATCTGAATATTTTATCTTTAACTTTTGAAGGAAAATTAAAATATTACCTTCAGAGAAATCTATTAAAAATTTTAGAGTATCGATTAAATCGAGTTGGCCGTAGTATCGATTAAATCGATTTAAAAAAATCGAATTCGCCTTGTCACTAGGATACAGACAGATTGTTCAAGGTTTCACAGCAAATGTATTTTGCTAATGCTTCTTTTCATTTGGTTACTTTTTTTTTTTTTTTCTAATTCACTAAATTGCTAAAGTTGGTTTGAAGTCAGCAAGAACCCTGCATATCCATATCATAGTTTGCTGTCATATTCTTTCACAAATTAATCTTTCTTTTTTATTTGGAAAAATTTTCAAATCTGAAACCTCGATATTATCGATCCTGTGTTTTTCAAAATATGTAATCTCAATTCCCTGCTCCTCTTTAAAATTTTGTTTTCTTATGTCTGTCTTATGATTATTGATTTTTACATTCAATGGTGCATATATATATATATAACCATTATATAATATTATAAATTGTCGTTCATAAAGAATACAATTCACAATGGAGTATCATACCTGATGGCAAAATCAATCACATGCATCACATCAAATCCTTTTTATGCAATGTTTTAAAATCCCTTAATGAATATACTCAAACCCAATCAGTGGTGCAGCCAAATTTCAGTTGTAGGGGGAGGGGGGAGGTTGAGTTTCTGATAAAGTTGATATCAGGTTACTTGAGTCATCGGTTAATAGAATCTGTACTAATTGGAATATTCACTGCATAATACTTAAAATCAAAGAGCATTTGTGTGGCAGGAAATTATCATTTTTTTTTAGCATAATTAGTTTCAGAAAAGTGATTTAGTTCAAATAACTAATTTTCACTTAACTATTCCATGTAAAACGCATTTTCATAGTTTTAAATAGAATTTTCGCCATTTAACTGAATTACTTTATGAAATGAAATCAGATTAAAAATAGTGGTGGATTCTGAAATGCGGCAAAGCGTTTAAATATTAAGTTTGGTTTTGATTCATATAAGCAGCATTTATAGCGATCTTTATTAGATCTGGGAGGGGTTTTAACCCCAAAACCACGCCCTTGGCTGCGCCACTAAACACAACGAGATAAACGGAATGCAGAAAAGTAGAACAATGATAGCATTAGAAAATATTTAAGGGAGAGTGTTGTACCTCGGGACATCGATAATTTCTAATAAACTATTGGCAGTAATGACCTTTTGCTTATTTCTAATAATGACCTATAACTTACTGATCTCATTATAATAACAGGTAACATCAAAAGCATTACATTAACGATTTGGAGAGGAAAAAAAAAATTCATTAGTCCGACCCCCCATTCAAATTTCATTTTTTAACCACATACTTTTAGAAGAAGTCAACTGCAATTTATTTTTTTTATAAAAGAAAAGATTTTAAAATGTTTTGACCATTAGGAAATAATGATAGTGCTTCTAGATTTACTGTCCTTTTGATTTTATCTAAACTATGTGATGATTGTATCTTGGGACATGTCCAATGGTATAACAAATGCATGGTTTGTAATAATTTGCATAAATAAAAGTAATTTTGTTACTTATTTTACAGAAAATTCCTCAAAACATATGAATTACAGAAAAGAAAGCATTACATTTTATAATGATAAGATAAGAAAATGATGCATTTTACAATAATTGATCAATGATATGAATTTCAAGTATGAATCTGGTAATCTTCTTTCCATGCGATGCAATGTTCTAAAGAGCAATCTATTTTTCTGAGTTTTGAATCAATTTTAAAAGGTACATTTATGTATTTTACTATTTTGTTAATCATCGATATTTTTATTCTTATAACAGAGAAATGCTAAAAAGTTGAAATAATTTTGTTTACAATTCAAACCCTATTGTCTTTGAGCTGTAGAAAGCATACTACAAGTCTTGTGCTAATAAATGGATGTGTTACATTCTAGACAGTTAATTACAATATATGTTGTAGTAGAAATTGTTGGAAATGGATTTTTCACATCATTGAATATCATTAAAGATTTTGAAGTAACATTTATTTAATCAATAAAAATGTATTCAGTGACAATGAACTGGTACTTACGTATTAACGCCACCGCAGTTATCTTTTGGATTCCTTGTTGCCTTGTTTTTTGCTGATTTTTGACGCCATTTTTTAAAGTTTTATAGTGGTTTTTAGTGCATTTTTTTTTGCTCATTTTTGACGTTATTATTTTTGCGCATGTGCAAAGAACAAGATTGCTCTTTATTGGCACATTAGCGCAAGTTCTGCTGAGGTGGCGTTAATACGTAAGTACCAATGAACTTTTATAAAATGTAACTGATAGCCATTTCATTCAACCGTTGAGTGAAACAGCTGAACTTAAAGCAGCAAATGTGATATAAGATCAGTAGTATGCATAACCAGAGTTGAATTCTCCGGGAGGGATTTCTGACCCAAAAAAAGATACACACAAAACGCAAAATATCAAGACTTCTGGGTGGGGGGAGGGAATCGCACTGTTTCAAGGAGGAATGTCCCTTTGAGACCATTCCCTGAAATCAACAGTGTGCATAACAAGTTTATCTTCACATTCTCAAAATGTCACATCCACAGTAATGATTAGGTTATTTTTCATAGCAGTAGTTTGTAAAAGCAATGTCTGTAGGAGAAATAGAAAATCTTGCATTTTAAGAGTTTCTTTAGTAAAAGCTGAAACAAATTTCTAAGCAGAAAACTGGGGTAGCAAGAAAATCAAATAAAAGACCATCTCCAGAACAAAACAGCAGTTTTGAATCTGTTAATAATAGATTCATTTTTCTAGCATTGAAGATGGTGACAATATTGATTATGATCATACCACAGATGTGTTAGAAGTAAAAATATCTAGGGAAAAAAAAATGCTCTTCAATGTATCTCAAGTGAGCTGATGTATTTCCTTGAAAAAAAAAAAAAATGTTTTGTAGGTGCAAAATTAGTTATTGTTATTCTACAAAATATTGTATTATTTATTTACAAAATTATTAATTAGTTATATGTCTATTGGCTGAAATATGTAGTATGTCCCAAGCGAAGCAGGTTGTTTCGACGCCGACGGTTCGACGCCAACGATTCGACGCCAACGTTTCGACGCGTGGTCAGTTCGACGCCGTACTTTTCGACGCCGGGGCAGTTCGACGCCATATATTTTTTTCCGTATTTTTATTTATTTTTAGAATAAATATGCAATATGCCTGATATAATATATATATATTTTTGTTATGTATATGAAGCGTGATTCAAATAAATAAGCAATATGACTGATTTTTATTTATTGAATTATCGATTGTTTGCATGCATATTTGAAATAAATATATGTGTGAAAGTGTTCTAGATTTTTTTTTTTTTGTCCCAGATTAGTGAGAAGCCCCCTCGCCAACGTCAAGGCCCTGGGACATGAGGGAGGTTGTTTTTTTTTATTTATTTATTTCACAAAACAGCATCAAAAAGGCAAAATACAGAAATGGTAAATAAACATATGGTTACAAAAAAGTTATATTGCAGACAAATTTAATTACAGAGTAACAAGATTACACATAAATAAGATTACATCACAAAACTGTTATTATACTAATCCATTGCAAAATTATGCGCCACACCTTTCAGGTATTCCATTATTTCTCGATTTTCAAAATCTTCAACTATTACTTTAATTCTCATATCAGCTCGCAGATACTTATTCCGCTTGTGCGGCGGTTCATCTCCACGTACAAATTGCTCATAACATTGGTCAATTGTTTTTTGAACACGTCTGAGACCATCTATGAATTTCCATAATGTGGGGTGTGAAACACCAAATTCGGACTGTAAACGTCTGTGTGCTGCTTCCGCGAAATTATTGGTGCGTCCTTCGTTATTTAAGGTTCTAGCATAACATGACCACATTTCTGGTTTAAAAATAGGACGACGGCGACGATTATTTCTCTGAATCCTTCCAACATAATAATCTTCAAAGTAATCTAAAATTGGGGTTAACTGATTAGGTAAATTCTCACTCAAAACTTCTAAAGCATTTTCAAGTTCTTCGATAGGCACAAAACTTAACGCAGGAATCATACGTGCATAGAGAGCAAAATCAGCATCGGTATTATATCGTTGCATTAAATTGAATTCTGCTAATTTGCGCTTCATATTTTTCACAAGGTGGAACAAGCACCCTTGAATTTCGGCGTCTGGAAACTTGCTTGAAAAAGTGTTAATTAAGGCAATTTCAAAATCTAAAGAAATTTTTTTCGCCTTAAAAAATGGCCAACTGTCTTGAATCATTTCAAGCATTCGTGTATATGTTTCTTCCGCCTTGTCGGGTAAGAGGGCATAAATGATTGGCAATACAAAACCTCCACGTTCGGCCATAATAACAAAAACCTGGTAAAAATGATGTGGTGCTAGACTAAAAGTTCCATCAACGTAAATTTTTGTTACGAGGTGAATCCAATCGCTGACACTGGCTTTTCCGAAAATTAAAATTCGGTCTTTATCCCCCACTCCCGAATCGGCGATAACAAAATTTTCCTTATTTTCTCCGTAATATTTATAATTTTCTGGCAATTCAATGGAAGCTCTGTCAATTGGTTGCGACGGGAGTGCATTTATGTCTTTTCTACGTCTTTTAATAACTAATCTTACAGCTTCTCTGCTTGGAAACTGTCCTAATGCTCCAACAGACAGCTCTTGCGTTTCTTCAATGCGAATTACTGCGGGAGTTTCTTGTGTTTCACCTGCCCTTCGCTTTATTGATGTTAAAGTGCGGACAACTTCAACACGTGCTGCATTTCCTTCATGAGCATGATTGCGAACAAGTTTTAAAAATTCACTCGTAACTGCATCAGTGTAAATTCTTCCTTTACATTTATTGTTTTTGGAAAATTCAACTTCACAACGCCACGATTTTTTTGCTCCATTTTCTATATATTTATCGAAACAATATAAATATCCATCGTGCTCATACTTTTCTTTACCTCTCTTAGTCATATATTTTCGGCTTTCAGACATTTCTACGGTTGAAAGTGCTAACATTGAATTTAAAAATATCGACAGGCTTCCAAATAGATTACGGGCGCTTTAGAGAAGATAAGAAATGCGCATGCGTTGACAATCGGCAATACTTAACGACAAATCTGAGGCGATTTCATAACCCCCAACTGGAGGAGGGGGGGGGGGTTGCACTTGTCAAAAAAGAGTTAGAGTTATTTACAAGCCTGTAATATGTTTCAAAGAAAGAAGAATAGATAAGGATAAGCTAGTCACAGGCGTCAATGCGAAGTTTCAACCCGTTTCTTCTTATATCGGCAAGGGTTTCTAGGGGAAGCGGTGTTAGCTTTTCTGTGCAACATTTCTTCCCCCCTGAGTGGGAATGTCACGGTTCCTTTGTACATTTACGTGCGCCCTCATTGTCCCCTTTATGGACGCTCCCTATCCCTTTGTCAAGGTGAGGACAAAGGAATTGCATGTGAATTCTAGTTAATACGTTATGGAAGCTGCTTTACTTACACTAAAGGTATTTCCAAATTCTGAACAAATAACGTTAACAGTTTTACTGCGTTTTAGTCTTTAAAATTTACACAACTATTCAAGGATTAAAAATTACAAAACAGGTCTTTATTAAAGAGTTTCATTTAATTAGTACTTTTAAAATGTGGATATTTGTGAATTATATTCCTATAGCAAAAAATAGAATAAAATACATTGTAAAGGAATTTAAAAGTTTTGAAGAAAATAGCTCATTAGCAATTAATTTAAATAAGAATGGGTGTTTTTTAGTAAGAACATAAAAATAAAGATATTTTACATTGTAAACATTTTTTCTTTTCTTTTTTTAACACAGAAAAGTAAAAAAAAAAAAAAAAAAAAAAAAAAAAAAAAAAAAAAAAAATATATATATATATATATATATATATATATATATATATATATATATATATATATATGCTGTTAGAAAGTCTAAATAAGCTGTGCAAACGTAAATAAAATCGGAAGTTCCTAAGTTTCATAAAAAATATATGGCGTCGAAAAGTACGGCGTCGAACTGACCACGCGTCGAAACGTTGGCGTCGAACAGTTGGCGTCGAAACGTTGGCGTCGAACTGACCTGTACCGTGTCCCAAGGTGCAACAGGATGTTGTACCTTGGGACAGTTTGCCTTCCCTACATTAAATGACTGGCAAATTTTTATTCTTAAACTGCCAGAATTTCTAAAAATGTATTATAGAGAAAAATATTGGCATATTGAAATGCTGCCTTCAAATTTTAAATCAGGTAATAATCATCAAAGTAAAAAATTAAAACGTGAAAACTGCCCAAGGTAAAACACCCTCCCCTACCATTTAAGAATTATAAATCAGGTACAGTATACTCATATGTAAATATATAGAATTAGTAATTTACAAATGAAGTATACTGACTTATAACGATTATTATAGGGCTTTATTTAGGCAAAATTTGGGGCCTATTTGTGACACCTTCACAAAAATTCATTCAATAAAATAAAACAGACCACTTCACAAAATTCCCTATAATAAAACAGGCCTTTTCATAAAATTCTATTCCATAAAAACACAATCTTCATTAATTTTTATATTTTTAGGTTTAAAAAATTTAAATTGCAGGGAAAACAAGTTCTCCAGAAACTTAAACTTCAAGGGGCAAGAGGACTTAAGGGGACACTTCACTCAAATGAAAACACCCATTCGCTAATGCTAATTCTATGGAAGAAATTTATAAAGATATCTCGGTTGCATTTTAGTATTTTTAAATGATTCTTTTTGCATTGGATAGCTGAGATTGGTTTGGAAAGCAAAAGCATTCTCGTAAAAAAATATCTGTAAACGAAATCAAAAAAGTAAAAAACAGCCTGCATTCAGATCAATCTCAGCTATCCAATGCAAAAAGAATCATTTAAAAATACTAAAATGCAACCGAGATATCTTTATAAATTTCTTCCATTAGCGAATGGGTCTTTTCATTTGAGTGAAGCAGCCCCTTAAAGAAATTATTAACAAATGCTTTGTTTGAATTTCAGTAAATGGATTCATATTTTGTTACTAAAATTTACTTTTCACAAAATAGGCCTCAAGGGGAAAAAAAAAAAAAAAAAAAAATCACTGCATCAATTTTTATACTAATGGATTATACACAAATCTATACAAAACAGAAAGAAAACATTATTATAATGTTGGTAATTTAACTATATTCATATATTTTTTCTTTTTTGTCCACAGACAAAAGTAGACAAAAATTGCTTATGGGTCCAATGGACTCATCATAGTAACCAGAAGCTTAAAAGAAAAATAGTATGTTTCTCAGAATGTCCAATTTTATAGAAATTGTAAGTTAAAAAAAAAAAAAAAAAAAAAAAAAAAAAAAAAAATTAAATTGAATCAACATTTTTTGACCTAAGATGTATGTATACATCACACAAGGAAAAATATTTTTTTGTCTTACTATAAACATTTAATTTTTAGTATTTTTTTGCATTGAAAGAGCACTTTTCTTGTTTTATATATAAACTTTTGTTTTCACAATAGTAAATGTTGAAGTAAGAAGGAAAATCTCTGACATAAAGATTAAAAATAAAATATTTATTATAAATATTTATACATATACAATTTTTCAAAATGTATCAAATAAAAAGCTAACATTTTAAATTAACAAATGTTTAAGTCAGTAAACTATATAAAGATTGTAAAAACAACAATCATTCTAAATAATCAATACACACAAAGCTGAAAATAAAAACTCATAAAATTATTAAAATATACGTAAACAGAATTTTGAATAAATTAAAATGAGGTAAAAGATAACTTTCAAGGCAGTCAAGTTTATATATAAACTGTACAAATATCTGGAACAACTAAAATTTAGAGAAATATTCCTTTTATAACTATAGATATGTACATTCATACATACATTTTATGAATAAATTAAAAGCAAAATATTCTTTCTCATATCTTCTGAAACTTTCACATATAAAAATATGTTATTACATCCATTTCTATATCCTTCATTAAAAAATTTAAATGCTATAGAATACAATATCATGAATGATTATTATCATATATGGATGGGATTACAATGGTAAATTTATATGCAAGTATATCATAATGAATAAATTATTTAAAGATTCATCAGAAGCATCATCACACAACAGCACCATAGTTAAAATGCAATAAATTTTTCTACTCATATATATAGATTACTGGCACCATTAATTCATATATTTGTAAAATATATACAGAATACACATACAAGTATATATGAGCATGGATTCTTAAAGGCATGGATAAGAATTGGCCAACAGCTTGCTTAAAAGATTGAATTAAACATTCAATATATTGATATGATCTTAAAGGGCAACTGCAGTGAAACTCAGATTGCGAAATCCTATGCTAACCTATAGGAAAATTTTGAAGCTTGACGACTCATTACTTAATATAAATATTAAAATACCATTTCCATCATCAGAGAGTACACATTAAATGTCAATGTAGTTTTAAAAAATTGTCTATAAAAAATTTTAAGTATATTTATGAAGATCATAAAATTTAATCAAATGAAAATTTCAAAATTTATAGAGATCTTCTTATACTTAAAATTTGCATAGGCAATTTTTTAAAAACTCCCATCATTGGCATCTGATGTCTACTTTCTGATGCTGAAAATATTTTAATAATTATATAAGGTAATGACTCATTTCGCTTTAAAGTTTTCCCATAGGCTAACATGGGATTTCGCAATCAAGGAGTTTTACTCTTGTGGAGCCTTAAGAAAAAATGTAGAAATAATTTATTTTTCCTTTCTACTATTGTAGTTAGAACACTTACAATCCTGAATGGCCATGTAGTTTTAATCAATTTTTTAAAGAAAGTACATGATATAATACATAATGAAAGAAAATACATAATATCTACATGAATATTTTTTCAGTATATTTTTGGCAAGCAACATTGAAGAAGAAAATAGGAAAAAAAAAAGCAGCACATTGAGAATTTTATTTTATAGAAAAGCACTAAAAAGTATTCATATAATTTATTTGCTTTTTCTAAAGGTAAATGTGTTATTTATTTCTTTAACAAGGTGGCCAACATTTTCACTTCCATGATTTTTTTCACCCATTTTCTTACAAAATTATACTACAAGAAGTCAATTTTAACAATGCATTGAAATTTAAACATTTAAAATTAAAAAATTTCTGACTTATATAAGTTCTCAAGATAGTCTTGCAAGCCTTTTAAAATATTGCGATTTGAATTCATTTAAAATTTTTCACTTTTTAAAATGTGCCATTTTTTTGTGAAAATATCTGGTTTCAGTCATGCACATTTTAAGAGAAACAATGAATAGCTGTTGCTCATTACTCACCAAATCAAATTCTTTTGCAACTTATTACAATAACTTTTCAGTTTTCTCTGAAATATTTATGAGCCCTATATCAAGAAATAAAGCATTTCAATTAAAGCTAGAATGTCGCTCAATTTATTCATTTGAGAATTGAATTTTACAATCGAGATTATTTTTCCACAATAAAAAAAGTGGTAGCAACTGTATTAATTTGTAACAATCTGAAAATTATTAGCTTGATTATTTAAAATAAATGCCATGTAAGTTTAACTACAGAAATATGAGTGTATATGGAATTCATTCTTTAACTAAAAAAATACTATATGAAAGGTCTGCACTAAAAAAGCCAAGGAAGCTTCATAAAACAAAATTAGATGTTGGAGAGATAAATAAGTAAGTTACAGCTTTTTTCAAGCAATTCATTCTTTTACTTTCCTTAGAATAAAAATTCCACTTCACCAATACAGAAACACCCACTCACTAATGTTATTCCTATGGAAGATTTTCTTTTAAATCCTCTTTTGCAGTTCAATATTTAAAAATGATTTTGCACTGAAAAGCTGAAGTCAATCTACAAAGACAATTTGTCTTTTTCGATTTTGTTTAAAGGTCTAAGATACTTTATTTTCAGAACTTTTTCTTGAAAATGAAAGTATCGTGATAAAAAATCCCTGTAAGCAAAACAAAACAGCCTTTGTAGAGATTGATACCAACTATGCAAACTTATTAAAAAAAAAAAAAACTACAAACAAATTGAAAAAGTAAAAAAAAAAAAAAAAAAAAAAAAAAATCTCTTGTAGAAATCAACTTTAACTATCTACAAAAAGTTTGAAAATGCAAAGTAAACATTTTGAAAAATTTCTTCTACAGGACTGACGTTAGAAAGCAGGTAATTTCATGAAATTATAGATAGTGTAAGTGGCAAGCAGCATTCTTCACTGTCACATAGAAAACATCTTAAAGAATATGGAATGGGTTGTCATGAGTAGAAGAGTGAGTTATTTGAATGCATTTTTAAATGAAAATAATAGAAATTGTAAGAAAATTTGACTTGTTGCATAAAAACTTATTTAAAAAAAAAAATAAAATAAACAGCAATTGATGCAAGAAAGCAAATCCAGAGGTTATACACGTGGAACACCAGCCACTATTTGGAAACCCCTGGTTTATAATACATTCTTAAGCAACAACAATATGGCAAGAAGAAATGAATTAGGGTCAAATCTGAATGCAAGCACAGAGTACATATTCTAAATTAGTTATTATATTAATAATTGAAACTATCCATAATACTTAAAAAAAAAAAATTTTAAATAAAAATTCAAATAATTTTTATAGATTTTATTAAGGAAAAAAAAAAGCTAACATATGAATTAAAAATTTTAAATATTGCATTTAAATTTCTTCATTCAATACTTTTTTCATCAGAATATTAGAAAATTAATAGTAATGTTTTTAAAAACTGGTTTTAAAAGGCTTTAAGACTAAGAAAAAGGGTGAGAAATACTAACTTAACATATTCCTTTCATTATATTGCTCATTTGACTACATTTCATTTTAATACAAAATTACAAATTTTAAGTAAATTTTATATAAGTCACTTACAAAAAGCTCTTACCATTTATAAATATAAAACATGTACTTGTTTGTTAGCATCTTTATTTTGTTTAAGCCCTTGATTATACTGCACTTTTGAATATAGGGTGCTTTTATACTGTCTCTTAATCATGCATTAATAATGGACTGTATTATAGCTTACATAATTATACATTTAAAATTACATGTTTAGTCAAATTTGGTGAATCTCATTGCATAAACAAGTTTGATTTAAATAACAAAATAACATTTAATGAAATTCATTTAAAGATTCATTTCACTAATGATTACAGATGTCATCTCAACCACTAAAGTTTATCTCCTTCATAAAAAGTAACACTTACATGAAAGTGATTATTAATTGAAATGTATTTTAAATATGACTGATTAAAACAATAATAATAATAATAATAAAGGAGCATAAAAAATGTAGATAATTTATTATAGCACCTAAATGAAATAATATAAAACAAAACAAAACTACTATACAGCAAATTCAAATCCAATCATGCTGAAGTTGAAGCTATAAAATTTAATTGATTATTTACACAACCCTGAATCAAAAATAATACAGATCTGTTTTACATTTTATCAGTGAATTCTAAAACAATTTCAATGTTGCAGAGCAGCCACAGTGCTGTAGCAGTTAAAAAATTATGGAAGTGGCTCAAGCACAAGAAGAAAAAAAAAAAAAACTATTTATGAGAATTCAGTATTTTAATTATCTTAAAACATTTATACTGAATTCTACGGAGTCATTATCTAGAGATTATAAGTGAATGAAGCAACATGTGTTTAACCCCTTTAGCATCAGATTCCTTTGAGTGATAGTACAGTCGAACCCCATTATAGTGAACCCGGTTAAAAATGAACAAAAATTTTGGTCCTGCCGTTTTCCTATTGTATTTAATGCTATTTTACCCTTTTATAGCGAACCTCCGGAATCTTAAGAATCGGTTATGACGAACTTTTTTCTAGTCGACCATGATTTTTTTCTCTTTTTTCTTTTCTACTGATGTGAAAAAAGGTTTTCGACTCTAGTTTTATAAGAAAATGCATGCCGCAAATGCCATAAATAGCAATAAAACATTCTCTGGAGTTCACAAGATGATGAAAAAAAAGGGAAAATTTAAATGAACGAAATAAAAATAAAACGGTTATTAACACACCAATAATTAGTGTTACTCATCCTATGTCTGGATAAAGTGTAAAGATTTTAGTATAGTCAGGATCAGTCTTTAAATTGTCTGCTCATTTATACCAATATTTATCCAAACTAGGGTTGGTCTCGAATGTTTACATAATCGGCGTTTTGCTGTATTTCTATTTATCTTCCTTTTTAGGTAATTTATTTAGTATTGTGCCAGTTTAATATTATCAATTTTAGTCAATTTAATTCATTAATGATCATATTTAAATGAATTTACGTTTTTTTTTCTTAATACATGATTATTGAAATATAGGTATCAGGTAATTATATGCATATTTTGTAAACTCAAACATTTTTTTAACGGTTCGGATATAGCGAACAAAAACTTCGGTGCATTGAAGTTCATTATAACGGGGTTCTACTGTATACTGAATCAGTAGCCTAGCTAGGATGGGTGACACCCAGAGCGAATGAATAAGTCCTGATATTTCAAATAGAAAAATTCATGATGTATACACAAGGACATCATGATACTTAAGGGGTTAAAGGAGTCAGAATTTCTGTTCTACCCTTCATATAATAAAAGACTTTATAGAAAATAAACAAAGTATCAGATCTATAAATATTTAATTTTTCTGCTACAATTCTTAGACATTTAATTGCTTGAATTGCATGCAATAATATTAAGGTAAAAGAAATGAAAATGATATTTTAAAGTATTAAATATATTGTATTGCATACAATAATATTAATGTGAAAGAAGTGAAAATGAGATTTCGAAGCATTAAATACAATGAATTCAAAATTAAAGTGCTAGTAGTTTATTAGTATTATTTTTAACACAATCAAACTGATCCGGGAAAGTTATCAAATGAATTGAATATTTCCAACTGAGCGAGAAATGCCTGCTGGTTGTTGCCCAGTTAGCTTAAACGATAAAGCATTGGCCTTGTAAGCCAAGGATCTGGGTTTAATTCCTGGCCTAACCAATTTTTCGCTCAGTTGCAAATATTCAATAAGTAGTTTATTAGTTCAAAATTTAACCAATACACAAAGTGCTTCTTTATGTACAAAAGTACTTTTTCAGTGGTTAGATATAAAATAATGAAGACAAAAAATAAGATTTTGAACATTTTATGTGACTAAAAATTATCTTCAGTGGGATAGAAGGGAGAAAGGGGGGGGGGGGGGAGTAAGCTCCATACGATCCTAACTCTCATAAATCTGAAATGTCCAAGGAAGTCAAAAGGTTGAACACACTGCTGTAGATAAATTTCATCAGTGAAAAGTATGAAAAAAAGTGAGAAAACTTTATATAAGAAGTAGGGATAAGAATAGCAGAAGCCTTTCTCATAGAAAAAGAAAGAATTGGCAGGAATTAATTATGCATTATAAAAGCTTAATTTTGAAATATTGATTGATGAGTTTATTGTTATCAGTGAAGAGCACACTAAAAAATATTTGTGTTCTAAAAAATGCCTAAAATGTTTTACAAAATTTATCTTTTAATTATTGGAAAAATTATACCCTGAAATTTTGATAGTTTTGTCAAATTCAGTTAACTGTAGGTAAACTAGCCGATTAAAGGCTGAATAAATGCTTATCAAGAGGATAAAATCTACAAAATAAAAATAATTCCTATAAAAAATATGTATGAAACATCTTACAATAAAAAGGCTAAAAATATTTGTATATCAATTCGCTGTAGAACAACACATAATCCAAATACAATTTCTTTATTTGGTCCTTCAACAGGGAATCTTTTAAATTCCTATTTAAAAACTACAAAGAAGCTAAAATAATTAAATGCGGTTTAAAAAGTTTTTGAGCATTAAAATCAGACTGACTTATTACATACTAAGAATTGGAGAGTTTGAATAGAAAATTTTTGCTGCAGTCAACGAATGCACTCAAAATTAGTGTTTTGTATAGAGAAACACTTATTATAAACTACAGGACAATAAATGCCCTAAATTTAATTGAAAAAAATAGATGAGATGTCCAAAACAAAAATGTACATGTTGTGTATTAAATTTTTCTTTTGTTTCCAAAGCTTGTCATTGTGTTTTACAACCATCTTTAGATTTCTTTGACTTTTTTCCTTTTTCAAGGGATGTTGGTCGGCGTGTTCCTTGAATTGGCATGTAAGGGGGTGCGATGCTTTCATCTTCACTACCTACAAATAATCCATCACTCACAGTACCAATAGCATAGGGAGATACTTCTGAAATTAAATAGAAATGAATTGTAGAAATATTAAAATTATAAATGCATTTATATTTTTTTTAACCTTCTATAACATAATAAATCATCATTGTGCATAAAACAAAAGTTAGGAACTTACAGACAAAAGGGAAAATATAGAAACTTAGAGCTGCAATTTAAAAGTTTAATATCTTTAGTATTTCAAAGAGCTCTTTCTGTAAATTATTATAACACAATGTTTAGCCAGCTGGGAAAAGGAGAATGTCCTAGGTCTTATGCAAGCCCTGCTTGTGCACATACACATATGGAGCATTGAATTTTGGCTCTTTTTTTGTGGCAGTGTGGCTTAAGCTTGGGTAATAAAAATTTTATTGCTGTTTTAGTGTATATTATACATATGTTTTGAATCAGCTGTACTTTTGGAATGAGAGATATGGTGGCGTTGGGTCTAATGGGAGAATGTTCGTGCTATGCTATTACTTGTTTTTGTTAATTTGATTCTTGCATTATGACACTCTGGTCGAAAAGCACTGCCACTACTAGTAATAGTTTTTTGCATATAGTATTCATTCTGATACATTGGTGTGTTTTTGTAAACTGCCATATAAATATATATATGTATAAAAGAAGGGAAGAGAGTAATTAAAATGAAAGCAGGCCTAGAAACATATTTCAGCTTTAGAAGAACACAATCACAACTCAAAAAAGTTTTTGGGTTAATCACACACCCACAGTCAATAACAGTGAAATGATACAGATGAAATAAGTTAAAGTCAAAAATTTTCTTGAAATTACCGTTTAACAAATCTAATAAGAATAAAATTTTATCTTATCTTTAAAAGGACGAGGTGGAACCCGTCGAATTTCGATGAAAGAAAATGTTTAGGAAAGAACTGTTTCATTGATTTATAATAAGCCTACAAAATTAGCTACAGTAAAAAATGCATCTTAGATTGGTCAGACTAACTCTCAAGCAAAATATTATTTTAAGTTAAAAAGAGAAAAAAAACTATTTCTATAAAACTTAGTTGTCTAAATTATTAAAATTAAACTTAAATCACATATGTAATCAGTAAAGTATAACAAAGATAAGTTATTATGACGAAATTATCAATTGAGGATCTTATGTTTGGTATAAAGCAAATGAAAAAAAAAAAAAATTCCAAATTGACATGATCATAGAATTCCCATGTAAAATCTAAACCCGTCATAATTTTCATACTGTCAAAATTTACATATGCACTTTTCATAGTATTTTAATTTGATCATTTTAAAATCATTTGCTCTTTTTATATAAAAAGACGTTATTAGCATCCGCTAAAAGCATTCCATTTTTACGGATCCAATCTTAAACAACATCTATAGAAAAGTTTGCATATGACGTCATTAGGACGGAATATTACACAAACGCAGCAAAAATAATATTCAAGGCACTCGGCAAAACAAATCCAAAATGTGATGATTCACAAATCTTCACTTCTTTATTTATAATAGCTCCATGTTTTATCAGAAATCATTCATTTGCATATTTTTTCAAATTTGGAAAATATTGCATACACGCGGATAAATAAAATTGCACTTATTTAGCTTTCTGATACAAACTGAGTAAATGCGGTGAAGTCACTCGAATATTACATAAAATACAATTTTGTGAAGAGAAATTGTTGTATCCTTTGTAAATAAGGTTTTCAGTAAACTGAAAACCCATTTAATTGATGAATAAAAATACAATAAAAACAAATTTCATCGGATTTTATGTCAGATGATATCTTTTGACATGATTTTTTATTTCAGTTTTTATCAATTTTAAGAGAAAATGGCATATTTATGTTGCCACAATTACAAAATTCGTACTGAAAACTATAAAAAAAATCAATAACTCATAAACAAATTGAGATACAGCTTTCAAACAAATTGCATTTAAAAGTACATTTTTTTTCTCAATACGATGGTATAAAAATTGAAAATGTGCGATATTTAGAAGTACTAAATTTGTAGTACTGAAAATTGCAAAACTGAATTGCATGCGAAAGTGTTGCCATTCACAAAATGACGTATGCGTTACGCACAGATACGTTTGGCCTTTATAATATAGATTATTAATGCACATGGACAGTGATGGAAGTGTCTTGGATGCCCTGTTCTCCCCCCCCCCCTTCCCACATTACTCCTGTGCTTTATACACAGCATGTGTAAATTTAAAGAGGAAATTACATATTTCAGGCATAATATTTATGATGCTGAAGAAAGATTGTAAAGGAAAGGATGAAACAAGATTATTTAAAGTAATTAACTGATTTCATTTGATTTACGATATCTCTACAGTAAAGTAGAGGTCTGTGCAGATCTAAGCTTAGCCCAAGGCCTGCCTCCTGCCCAGCAGGTTGAAGATGAAATTTCAAACAGGCCAAGCCAGCAAAATTATAATAATTTTTTCAATAGATCAGTTTGGTAAAAAAAAATTAAACAGGCTGAGATGATAAAAAATTAAGCAGGCCTAAAGGCCCAATTAAAAAATTTAGACAAAGCCAAGTATGACTTTCGTGCGAATAAGTATAAATGTGCATGATAAGTTGATGCTAGTTTGACAAGGTTAATACTAAAATGTAACATATCCAGCATATAAATTAGAACTGAATAGTTAAATGGTGTTTGAGTCGAGGCTTTTTTTTTTTTTTTTTTTTTTTTTCAACAGACTTGTGTTGGGCCAAGATCAGACTTGATATTTCTCAAGAGGTATAGGACAGGCAACATGTTTTGTAAAAATATTAATGGCAATAATGAACATCTGTTAATAGAATCTTTGGAAATATACCTGAAGGTGGTTCACAGATTTGCTGTAACAATATGAAACTTTCTGACTGTCTAAAAGGCATAAAATTGACAGGCCTGACTAATGAAGGGATTTAGAATTGAGAAGCATTTTAAAATTTCAATAAATAAATAACTTATTGAGATATAAGTAATTCTTGTCACATGACTGCAGTTTTTTATCTTTTCCTTAAATTCAATTCACAATGCAAACTTTGACAGTATTTTCTTGAAGATATATTGCATTTATCAAAAAAATGCATAATACCATTCTATTACATAATTTTTGAGTAAGAATACCTGCCAATTTTATGCATTTCTGTCAGAAAGTAGCTTCTTATGATTTGAAAAAAGCCTCAATAAATGACAGAGAAACATTTAAAAATTTATTTTTTATTATACAGCTTTAAAAAATAATATGTTTTGAATCCTCCCCCCCCCCTTTTATTTTAAACAACATTAATTTTTTAATGAATCCCTTCTTGAATGTTGAAACATCCAAGACTATAATAGCAATCATTAATGTTGCTAGTGTTTTTTTTTTTTTTTGTCTTCCAAAAACGTCATAATTTTAAAATGTATTGTAAAATCATCCAATAAATTTGCATGCAGTATTCGTTTGTCCACACTAATCCCCTTCTTCCCTCAAATGGTGAGAAAAATTCATTGTGAGATAAATGAAGTTCTCATCAGAGGGCAGCTGATGCATCACTTCTCAAGGTAAAAGGTGGTATATCTCTGGATCTAATGCAGATAAAAGCATGTGGTTTGAGGTATTTAACAGAAAAAAACTCAGCATTATTTATTTTTTGCCAATAATAATAATAATAAATTGCATTTCTTGAGGAATTTTAGTTTTGGACCCCCAAGTTCTTTAAAATATTTAACTACATAATTCTTTAATCTTCACTTAACTTTAATTACTCTTCGTTAACAGTTACTGAAATAAGAGTTCAAAGAGTGCTGTGAAATATGCAGCAATTTCATATCGTAATTTAGTCAATTACTATTGATGTTCCAACTTTGAATTCAATTTATTCCAAATCTAAATATTTTCACTTGTACCCCTTAGTTTCTGGGGCTGTCATACTCGGTCCAACGATCCATAGTTTTTCATTTTCTCTATAGAAATAATGTTGGGACATTTAACTCACTAAATCAAAATTTAACTTAGCTCAGGATGTAGTCTTTCTGAAAGGTGTTTCAAATTGAAGACATTACCTGTCGAAGGTGAAGAAGCATGACTACTTGGTGATATCCGAGAGGGTGATGTATGTGGTGTACTTTTAAATGTGGGATCTACGCGACCTGCCATATTGTCAACAGCTGGTTCACCAAGGTAATCCCAAGTATGATTTCTTCGTCCTACAGAAGACCTAGAAAGGTAGAAAATTGTTAGAAGGAATTATTTTTTAACATTTTCCAACATAATTGAAAAGGTTTGTGAATTCAGTTTATGTTTCAGTCAGCATAAATATAGCAGATTGTCATAAAATTGATACCAGTTATTGAGATTTACTGTGGCACGTTTAGTATCGAAAATGAACTGTATAGTGTTTATGGTTCATTTACAGGGACACTTAAAAGAATTCTATTACACTACAGCTAACAGAGAAAAATTGTTTGCAGTGTTTTTTAATGATATTACACTATTTTAAACATATTAAAATTTATGTATATATATCAGTTAGGCATACTAGAAGATGCTTACTGTAGAAACTGTAGAGAGTATATAATTTACTGTTCATTTACAGGGATGCACAAAATTATCTCACTACAGTACTACCCATGAAGAATAATTGTTGGAAGTGCTTTTAGAGTTTTGGTATGCATTTTAGAACTTTTTTTTTTTTTTTTTTTTTTTTTTTTTTTTTTTTTAAATAGTTTGTGTGCATAAATTCCTTAGATCATATACAGGACTATGCAAAATACCTCAATAATATTTTCGTAATATTTCCATCTCAATATTTCTGCATTTAATTGAACTAACTTTTACCATACTATGTATACATACAAATTTATAAATCATAAACAAAGCTGGAAAAAAGAGGGGCTAAATTTCCAACAACTGATAGTACTTGCAGAAGGGACTTTAATAAACAATAAAGTTTTGTTACATCATTCTGAATGTGTTGTAAATTATTACATAATCTGTGCTGGAAGAATGATTTTTTTGTTCTTGTTTAAATATAACTTTACAAAATATAAAAGGCAAACTTACGTTTGAGAAGGTGATGTACTAGGAGTATTACTACTTTTAAATGTAGGGTCCAATCGAGCTGCAATGTTATCTACAGGTGAACCTAAAAAATCCAAAGTGTAACTTCTTCGATCTACAGTAGACCTAGAAGTAAAACAAAACAAAAACAAATAAATAAATAAATCTAATAAAATGCAAGCAAAATTGCAGTTCATATTTAACTGATACAATAAAAAATATGATTATGAAAACAGAATTTTGATCAATATGATTTACAACTTTACAATGTAACAAGAAAACATAAAATAAGTTACTTCTCAAAATAAAATGTTAAAAGTATCTACAAATTAAGAATAACTTGATATTTATTTTGATACAATAAACATAAAAAAAAGAATCCTTTAGTTTAAAATATAAAAATAAATCAAATTTCAGTTCTATAAATACATATAACTGATACTTAACAAATGTCTCAAATTTTTACAACTAATGCACTGTGAAGCATTGTGGGAAAAAAGATATGTTTAAAACACTGTATACAATTCATAGTTTTAGTTATTTAGTAGAAGTTCCTGTTTACTTCAATTTACTGTATTTTCGGGTGTAAGCGCTGCGGCACATACAAGTTTAAAAGTAAAAAATATGCTCAGTGCGGCGGATACGATAATTTTTTTCCCCCTTGCAGTGGTATTTATTACAGAGGTGATTCTGATCAGAATTTTTCCGAAAATTGTGAAAAGTCAATCATCAGGATGAAAATTCGAAGAATAAAAAATATCGCAAATTTCGACAAATAATCGCCTAATTTTTGTCAATCATTCGCAGAAAAAACGCGAATTGTGTAAAAAGGAAAAAAACGTGTTTCATGAAAGGATCACATGAAAAAAAAAAAAAAATTATTAATGGATCATGGCAAAAAAAAAAAAAAAAAAACTTGAAATTTGTCAAAGGATCGCATGAAAATAAAGTATCTCGAATGAAGATCGATTAAAAAACAAAGTATTTCATCAAAGAATCATCAAGTAATGCAAATTCCGTCAAAGGACCTTGAAATAAACTGAATTTTTCCCAAAGGAACGTTGAAAAACACATATTCTTTCAAAGAATCGTGAAAAAAAAAAAAAAAAAAAGGAATTTTTCGATTCTGCTTATAGATTTTTTATTTTATATTTTAACTTTTAAAACTGGTTTTGTAAAAAAAATTTCCTTGTTAAAAAGAAAAAAAAAAAAAAAAAAAAAAGGAAGCGGTTTTTGCAAGGATTGATCTCTGCTAGCTAACACGAAAATAAATAAATAAAACAAAATAAATATAGTAAAGTGCCAGCTAGATATTTTAAAACATGTTTTCCATTATAATAACTTTAACAAGTGGGTGTTCTCTCATAAATAATAATTGCTACTGATTGCATTTTCAATTTGAAAATCGTCCGAATACATGTTTATTTAAATTCTTCAGGATTCCTTTCTTAAAAATTACACCTTCCCTACAACACAAACAAACATCAAAGGAAGATTTTAATGAAAAATGAAGTATCATTGTGTTTGTTTTAAATAAATAATCTTTTCCTTCTGTTTTGCTTCACAAAATATTTTTGGTTCAACTGTTTAGTTTTTGCATAGCAAAACATTATCAATGAAACACTTATCAGATTTTCACGATGTCCGAGTTGCCGTGCTAAATAAACAAACATGTCATGATAATGGGGCTTTTTTATGCAGTGAGTTTTTACAGGTATCTATAATATCCTTAAAACTTAATATATTTTAATAAAAATTTGGTATTCAGCCTAACTTATTATTATTGCCAGGTGCTGAAAATTTGAACAAAATCAGTTAATAACGAAAAAAAAAAAAAAAAAAAAATATATATACATTTTTTTCGTTTATTTATAGTCAGAAAAGAAGAATTTGGCTTTAGTTTCATTTTCAGTTATCTCTCTTTGCTACTCGATCATTTTTTTTAAACTAACATAAAACATCCCGACTTATTCATGGAATCTTTTTTTACTTTTTAAAGGAATATAATTTGCATGAATACTCAAATGATTTGGTATTAAAAAGCATGTTCCTTTTTTTCAATAAATATGATCTTGAATTTAAATGTTTGTGAATTGCAACAAAAATTTAAAAAAATTGCAATAAAATTCACGAAAAATTAAACAAATATAAAAATTCAAAAATCGCAGAAAAACAAAATGTTAGGCTTAAAAATTTAAATTGGATTCCTTTTACTGATATCAAAAATTACTGCAAAACATGTACTAAAACGCACTGAAAATCACTGATGAATGTGATTAAACTTCAATAGGACAAAATTTGCTATATTAGGATAAAATACTAATGCTAGTTACAGAAATAATAAATTTTATCATTGATATTAATGCATTTTATAAATAAAAAAAAATATATGGTAAACTGTGAAATAATATTTATTTTAATAAAAGATTTTTTTTTTTTTTTTTTGGGGGGGGGGTTGGGGGAAGCAGATTAAAACGTAAAAAAAAAAAAGGAAAAAAAAATTTAAATTGTAGAGAATTGTAATTATTGTCCTATACAAATGCTTTAAACAGAATTTCTGTTTTGAATTTTGAAAAATTTCCGCGAAACAAGAAATAAAAGCTATAAAAATTGCATAAAAAATTCATGAAAAAAAAAGGCTGTGCTAATTTAAATTAAATTTTATCATAAAAAATATACAAAATGTACTATATTATACTAACAGTTTGAAATTGTATTCATTTTACAACTGTAAAAAGAAATCATCATAAAGCGTGAAAAAAAAAAAAAAAAAAAAAAAAAAAAAAAAAAAAAAACCCATTGAATATAATGCAATTTTTAACATTTTGATATATTTTCGTAATTGCGCCGCTTACGGTGTGTGTGGCGCATATGCCCGAAAATACGGTACTCTGACTAATACAAACTATTATTCTCAGAACTTTTTTTTTTTCAGTTTGCAATTTGTATTTTCACTCACAAGTCATTTACATTGCACTATTATAGTTATGCATATCTTACTTTGAAGACAAAAAAATTCTGAAATTGGTTGTTGAAATAATTGCTATGCATTTTACAAACTGATTCTAAATATAAAGAAAATATGTATAAAAAAAAATAATAATAATAATAAATGCATATACATCATTTTATACTCCTTACTTAAATATAAACTGTACAGAAGTTAAAGAAAATGTTTACCACTCTGGATCTTTTAATCGTTCTTTTGGATAATTACTTTCATCTCCAGCATCATCTGGATATGGTTGAATATCTGGAGACAACTAAAAAAAGAACACAGCAGTTTTTACAAAATTAAACTCATTGGATTAAAATTGTTTAAATAGCTACAATCAAATCAAATTTAGCTTGTGAAAAAAAAAAAAAAAAAACTTACTTTAGTTGCTTGTTGCTGCTGCAGGGCTGCTTTCTGTCTAGCTCTTTCTTTAGCTTTCCTTGCCCTGGCTCTTTCTTGCTCTTGAAGTACTTTAGCAAGTTCTCTATCTTGCGCTTCGATAGCTATCTGCCTATCAAGAACATCATCATTTTGACCCTAGGAAAATATCATACACAATTAAAAGCATTGTATTTGTTATTACACTTAATGATAAATTAATGTATAATTTTTTTTATGTATATTTATAGTATACTTGTACCTATATTTAAGAAAACAAACAAAATAACACACACATTTTAATAAACATTTTCTATTTTAAAAGAAAAGTGTTACACAATATATTAAAAACAAATAATTTTTGACATGTTTCAGTTCCAATCAAGATAAGAACCATCATCATCATAATACAGTAGATTCCCTCAAATCTGCACAGTTTGGGACCAGAGATAGTACAGATTTTTAAATTTTGCATATTTCTGGTCATTGCTTTGTTTGCACATTATTAAAATAGTAATTTGAGTGTAATTAATAATGTAATCAAAACTATAATGAATGCTTATAATATAGTAAACTAAAATAATAAATTAGATCATTTTTAAAAATTATTAATTATTAAAAAAAAGTCAAGATAATAATCAATAATGTATGATTAAATATATTTTTCCTAAATTATTCAGTGAAAATTGTCTCATAAAGGTACATTACTAATTCACATCAAAATCAGAAATTAAGAAAGTTTTATTTCAGGTTTAGCCAGACTTAATAACCAAAAGCTTTATTACTACATATATTTGGTAAGAAGATTGATTACAGTGATATCAGTAATATCTTGATTTTTTTCAGAAATAAATTTATTCTATCATGAAAAACATGAAATTAGTAATATTAACAAAAATTACAAATTAAAATACATATAGAATCAATATAAAACTAAAAAGTCAAAATTTGTTTCTATATCTAAACTGAATGCTTCAATGTTTACATTTGTAAATAATGTGCAGATTTTAGAGTTGCTGATTTGAGGGAGTCTAGTACATAATAAATATAGTTTAAAAAAACTAAAAAACACGCTTTTTAAGTATATCAAACTAAAAAGTGAAAAATAATTCGTACTATAAGCTGAAAATAAAAATAGATGAAAAATACTATATTACTATAAAATCACTGTTATTCTAGAAATCAATAAGCAATAAATAAAATTATCGTGGAAAAAAAAGCGTGGGGTGCTCCATCTATCAGTTCTTAAAAAGCACCTCACGCTTTTTTTCCACGATAATTTTATTTATTGCTTATTAATTGATTTCTATAATAACAATGATTTTATAGTAATATAGTATTTTTCATCTATTTTCGTTTTCAGCTTATAGTACGAATTATTTTTCACTTTTTAGTTTGATATACTTAAAAAGCGTGTTTTTCAGTTTTTTAAACTATATTTATTTTTCACTTTTTAGTTTGATTACTTTAAAAGCGTGGTTTTTAGTTTTTTAAAACTATATTTATATTTAATACAAAAACCAAATTAATCGGTTGGATAGTTTCAGAGTAATTGGTGAACATACATAGAAAAAAAATACGCGTTGAATTGATAACTTCCTCTTCTGAAGCCGGTTAAAAATAAAAATTGTAATATGGAAATTTTTTTAAAAATTTTACATAGATGTAAATAATGTCAGGAATGGAGTTCGAACCCACAATCTCTTTAGAAAAACAGAGCTTCAATCTGGCGCCTTAGACCGCTCGGCCATGCTGTCTACACTCCATTCAGTGAACATATTCAACACTTTTAATTAGCAAAAAATCACTAAATTTATTAGTTTTTGCCTAATTACTAAAAAAGCACTGAACCAATTTCGATGAAACTGAAGTGGTACCAATTCAAGAGCATCGTCTTTCATTTAACACCAAAACCAAGTTAATTGGTTGCATGGTTTTGGAGTAATCAGTGAACATACATAAAATAAGGAGAGTTACAAACTCACATACTCACAAACATACAGGTGAAGTTAATAAAAGCATGGTAAAAATACAAATTATCTCGTGGTCAATACAAATGACAAGAGACATCGAGATGTACATAAAAAGCACACGATTGTGAAACATTACATTAAAAAATTAGACTGATTTAAAATTATTTTCCAATGTGATTCCTCCTACACAAGCTTTCCATAAGAAATTTATTCATTAACTCTAACAACAACTTAGGAATAATAAAAGAAGCAATACCATAGCAAACAAACCGTTTACACGTATATATTTCAATGGACACCCTTAAATGGAAGTACAATAAAAATTTGAAAGAAAACACAATTTGGTTTCTTTAAACAACATTTTTTGAAGCATTTGAAAAGAACAATTAATAGAAAAAAATTAAAAGTCAACATATCATTCTGAATTCTGCATGTTCACTTTTGTTATAAATTTTCCACTTTTGATTTCACGGTTGCCAGAGGTTTTAAGGTTTGGTCGGAGAAATTTTTAAATAAGGAATGGGATAATATCCCTATAACGGATATAAAATAAGTAACATCAATAAATTGATAAATTATTACAGAAAAGGAAAACTTGATGCAAGATGAAACCTCATAACTTTCATTCTCCTGTTTTGGTGGTGGCGCACATTTGTAATGGAGGCAAGATTTGTTTATACCAATTATTGCCTTTGGCACGATGAGCCTGTAAAGTTTTGTTTTCCCTTTTGGTGTTTATCACTGTCAAGCGCATGCTCAGTTGGTATTTTGTTTTTCTTCCTACAGAGGAGAACTTGACGTAGGCCTTGATGTAGCAAATTGAAACATCGCTAGTTTTGTTTTAAAGGCTCCATTTTATTTATCGCCTTTCGTTGGCTTTTAAAATTTAATCAATAGATTTCAGTATTTCATTAGTGTATGTTCGTCGCCCCCCCCCCCCCCTCCGTTACTTACTATAAATTAAAAAATTCGTGAATTTTGATTGTCTATGATGTACAGTGAAGAGGATATTATGAATGACAACATCCTTTAATGTTCTTTAGTTATTTAAGGTATTACAAAAGTGTTTATTTAAAGTTCTGAATCAACAGAGGGTTATCTTAACAAATCTTTACCTGCACCTTATTGCTACAAGATATTTTTATGGAATTGAAATTTTATCACTTAGAGAATTTTTTTTACACCAAATTGGTGAGAATCTAGGACTATTTTTTTCTAAAGAAGATGCAACAATTATAGTCTTTTCTTCTTCTACTCCAAAGCACATAAGTTTAAAGTAAGGTCTTTTTCATTTTATTACTTCAACTGCATGTCCTAAAAGAATAAAGAAAGTCAATACAAAGTATTCTTTCAATGATATAATTAATTTATTTAGCAGTTTTACCACCTGATCTAATATGTCCTACCACATCTGAGTTAATTGAAGGCAACAATACAGAAGGACAGGGGGAGGGGGGTCATGCAAAATTTAAAAAGCTTCTTTTCCTTGTTTGAAAGGCAGTTTTGAGACGTTGAAGGTTGAAATTTAAATTTAAAAAGTTTGATATTGAATTGATCAATGAAGCCACCACAAAAATTAAAGAGTCTATTTAATAAGCAATTTGATCCTGTAGGACAGGAGGATGTTGCAGGGATTTGTGAAATAACTTATATTAACGAAAAAGGTGACAAATTATTTACATAGAGTTGACTGGGAGAAAGTATGGAGTAAGACAAGGTGAACATAAATTATATACCAAATTTGGTAGTAGAAAAACTATATTTAGTAGAAAAATTATATTTAAATACGGTATAGGTGAAACTGTGAAATTTGATTGGTAGCCAGTGGCCAGTAGACCCAGTTTCAGTAGTGACCACTCCTTAAAAGTTAGTAGTCACTTTTTAAGTATAGGTTAAAATGATTTTTCCCCCCTTTATTTAGCAGCTAGTGAGTAACAAAGTTACAAATATTTGGTTAAAAATAAAACTGGCATTCCATTGAATGGAAAAATATAAATTAGTAATCATGCAGATAAAATTATAAGTGATAAACTATATTTAAACATATATTAATGCCTTGTACAAAACAAACAAGGAAATTGTATTTTAAAATTTTAAATTTAAAAATGATTTCACATCTTTCTTGGATATTTTATTTTTACTTAAAACTTAGTAGGATCTAAATATAATCAAGATTGGCAAATGGTAAGTATTAAGTTTGGCGAGTGTACAATAAATATATATATTCTTTGTTTTGGCTAAGGTTGCCCCCCCCCCCCCAAAAAAAAAACAGGTTTTTTTTGGTTTAAACATTTTTTTTTTAAACATCCTTTTTTATTACATATACATGCATATTTATTGTTAGACATTGTTGGATTATATATAGTGTAAATTCATTTTAAAATAATTTAAATAAATAATTATAGTGAATTTATGTAGCAAATTGAAAAAATTCATATTTTAATTTGAACAGCATTAGCAAACAGTCTTTTGTTCAAAGAATAAACTGCTCTACACAGTGAAATATTGATACTCTGAAAATCTTTATAAACGATCTTTTGAATACTAATAAACATTTGGATGTAGTTTGATAAATATAATATTCTTTTCCACAGTTATTCAAATAATAAATTTTAAATACTTCTTGGGATTTTCTTTTTTTGAGTGACAATTTCAAATCAGCATTTTTGGTCATTGGATTCAGCAGATAACTAAATAATAATAATAATAATAAGATTGTTATTAAAATGCTATAACTAGCAACTAATCTTTGAATACTCTCTTATTTGACTTCATATTTTGATTTTAATTCTTCAAGATAATCTCCCCAATTAAGAGAAATATCTTTTACAGCTTGAGCAAAATCTTAAAGATCATTCTGTTATATTTTTAAATGTGCTAAATAATCTGCATTTTTTTAAAAATTAAATATTTTAAGCTAAATATTGAATATTTTAAATCTATTTTATCTTTGAACAATTTTCATGTTTGAGGCTTTTTCTTTACAGCAATAGATTTACCAATACATACTGATTTTAATCCTATACATAAAAAATAACCTAAACCTATTAATGCTTATTGCTGAAATATACAATAATCTAAAACATGTAAATTATAAAGAAAAAAGAGAAAATGTCATTAAATTTCTTCTAAAAAAACCAATTGGTTTTTTTGAGAAAAAAGCAGTTGGTTTAAACCATAGTTAAAATTGATTGGTTTAAACTGAGATTTCAAAACTCCAGATGTCTTAGTTCTGGTAGTAGATGTCTTTGCTCAGACGGTGTCAATATGTTGGTGAGGTGGAGAAAGTTTGCTTGCTGGCAGTAAAGTCAGATGGTAAATTTGCAGTATTACCCACCTAGTGGCAAGTACTAATTTTGTTCTATATTTTAAAAGTAATTGGCTATAATGTTTCAATCTTTCTTGACACCTACATAAACTTTAATCATAAAAAAGTAAAAATGTATCAGTTAATTATTTCTGGTACAATTAGTGAGCATATGGCAAGAGTGAAAGATATAAGATACAGCAATGTCCTTAAAATCTCCTTGCATCCAGAGGTAAAAATGGTATAATTTATTTGAAATGCCTGTGGAATTAAAATTGATGACTATATTTTGTAGGAAAAAAACTATTTCTTGAAAACATAATCCAAATAAAGAGTTCATAGTAAAAAGTCAAATTGCTAAATCTGCTTGCATCCGATAGAAAGAATTGACCAATTCACTAACTAGATGTAAACAAAGTAGAGATGCATATACACATGAAAAAAAAAAAAAAGTCTATATCACAAAGCAAACTAATAAGATTTTTTAATTGCCAAGTAGTGACTAGGGTGGTGATTAGGGATGGGACGAATAGTGATTTGGCCGAATAGCCGAATACCGAATATTCGGCCAAATTTTAGGCCGAATACCGAATATTCGGCGGCCGAATACTAACTTTTTTTTCCAATAAAGAAAAAGAAAATTTGATTATATATAATTTTAAAAATAGGCAATCATTAATAATTTTTACTCTTAAATGTGCTTTTAAATGTATTCTTAAATTTGAAACACTTATTTTAACACAAAAAAATTATGAAATTGCATTATATTCTTTTATCTTAATGTACATCAAATTGATTTTCAGTAAGTCAGGATGGTAAAATATTTCCATTAAAATATGAACAATGTATTTCACTTTTACTACTAAATAATACTTTTATCTTTTCTTGCATCCAAAATTAATATTCTTAATCTCTTTCTCTCTGAATTCACAAGGAAATATTTTCTGAAGTAACCTTTAATGAAGTAAATTTGATCATTAAGAGTTTGTGTCCCTAATAATAAGCAAATTCGTAAGAATGAGACTGTTTGGAAATCAGTTGTCAATCTTTAAATTACAAATTACGTTAAAGCAAAAGGTTATGCTTAAGGGTGTATTTCGATTCAAACTGCTTATTTTCCGATTTATTTTTAAGTTCATTTTTGCCCTCAAATGCATGAAACTGGCAAATTGTATTATTCAGAAAGTACTGAAGGTGCTGTAAAGGTCGATTCTTTGATAAATGTAGAAAATATTGCAAAAAAGGCTGCCAAAGTTGCCAATTTGAACGGATATTTCAGAAGCGGAAGATCTGGGGACGAAAAAAAGGGTCATACTGAGAGGATAAATGTTTATAAATCAAATTCTAATGAATTGAGCGTAAAAAGACATCACACGGCACCTTATACGTCACTTCAAAAATCCCCTCAGCAAATTTCATGTCTCTACTTTTAAAATTGTGTCTGAAATTGTATCGGAAAATTTCGAGCTGTTAAAGGTGGAAAAACGTTTTTTCGAATACACCCTTAAAGTAGAATGCATATGTTAACAAAATCTTTGACATTTGAATCGGCGCATACAATATTCCACTTATTCAACAAGCCTTAAAAGGATAAACAGAAATTGATAACAACATGAATGAAGGAAGATGTAAATTAAAAATATATACATAATAATGTTACATATTATGCAAATAATTATTTAAAAGTGAAAACTATAGAATGAAAAATTATTTTGTTTAGCATTTAGAATTTATGTTTAAATATTTATGAAACCATCTTCATAAAGCAAGTTGTGTCATCTAATATGTATCTAGTTTGACACCAGTTCTGTTTTCAGACGTATCGTTGTATTTGGAATAGTAATATTCGATATTTAATTTTGAAAATGAATCTTTGTTAATACACCTAGTGAATGAATTTTTTCATTTCTCACTTCATAGAAAATAAGTTATGAATTTCATAAGAGCCTTTTTTACATGTGCATGAAATTTGCAGACATTAATATGTATTCAAGGGTTTTAAAATAAGGTAGTGTTTCTTTTTTTTTCAATAAGTGTTTTTATATCTTGAATTGTAACATATCATTCTCTAATGAAGACATTTCCTGTACAATTAAATCTCCAACTTGGGCAGAATTTTCTAAAATATCACCAACCTTTATAGGAAATACAGAAAAGCTGTACATTTTTTAGTATCTGAATAACTATGTTTTGCAAGTAAGAATGAGAGTGACTTCATAAATGAAGTAACCAATTTGAGGAAAAAAAGGATTAGAGGAAAAAAAAAAAATTGCAAGAAAAAAAATTCTTCAAATCCTAAATTTATTTGGCAAGATATCTTTCACTATTCGGCGGGATTTCAGCAATATTCGGCGAGATATCTCTAAATATTCGGCTATAGGTATTCGGCCGAAGTATTCGGTCAACAAGCCTTCAATATTCGGCCAACCGAATATTCGGCAAAAGGGCCGAATAGGCCGAATACCGAATAGTGGCCGAATATTCGTCCCATCCCTAGTGGTGATCGATGGCCAATTTTTAATCGCCACTTTTATTGCCATGTGGCGACTGTTAATTTACACCTATAAGATAGGGAGATAAAAGTTCTGTTTAATAAAAGCAAATTTTGTTTTGAATAAAGTTTTTAGCACAAACCCATCGAAATATATATACATAAAGGGTTTGCTTGCAATGATACTATCTTTTATCATTCCTACGTTATAGTTTGAGTTAATGAATTAATCTCTAATACAAAGTGTGGTGCCACATTGGAAAGTAATTTTAAATCATAGTCTAATTTTTAGTTTAATGTTTCACAGTAGAGTGCAAGTTTTTAGATGCATCTCATTGTCACGTATCATTTGTATTGAACATGAGACTATTTTTATACTATGATAATGGTTATTATCTTGATTGGACATGTTAAAACATGTCAAAAATGATTTATTTTTAATATAATCTGTAACACCTTTCTTAAGTAATAGAAAATATGTATGAGAAAGTGATGTTCTTTTAAATCTTGTGATTTTTAAAAATCTAACTGAAAAAAAAAAAAAAAAAAAAAAAAAAAAAAGATAATACTTTTTACAGGCTTTTTAATGTGAATAATTTAAGTTAAATATACATTCTAAACAAGACAAACAGAATCTATGTATATGCAAGCAATTGCACAACAAATGAAGCAAAGATCTCACAACTTCTGGGGTGGACAAGAGATTAACTGTTTTTGTCTCAAATTATGATTTCATGCAAATTTCAGTTTTTAAAGCATTTTTTGTCAATTTTTGAAAGTACATTAGAAGATTTACACTGTTATATAATAAATTTCAGAAGGATTTTACCAATTAAAGTCAATTGGATTTGTATTTATAAGAATTTAGTGCAATATCTATAATTCCACTCATATCTTTTATTAAGATTTTTTTTTTTTTTTTTCCTTTTACAATTTTACAGAATTAGAAAATATACAAATACTCAGTAATAAAAGTAGGAATATTTTTGAACTGAAGCTTTTTACTTTCAATTTTATAATGTCAAAATGCTGAAGCGATAAAAATGAAAAATAAATCAATCATTCTTTT
Source organism: Maratus speculifer (assembly GCA_964019185.1). NCBI lineage: Eukaryota > Metazoa > Arthropoda > Arachnida > Araneae > Salticidae > Maratus > Maratus speculifer. The sequence continues at coordinate 414,492,284 of OZ025294.1, forward strand.
AATAATATTTTCACATTGTTCAACCAATAATGTTTCTGGAACAAGATAAAGTAAAGTATGTATAACTCATTTTTAAATCTATTACTACAAATCAATGTATTAAATGATTTCATAATAAGTTATTTTAATGGTATTTTAAAGTAATGCCACGGTATAAAAAGAAAAAAAGAAAAAATAATTGAAAAAGGCGATACTTTTAAATGAGCAAATTTTATCATTTTTATCACTTCATTTTTTATAAGCTACTTTATGGATAGAATTTTCTATATTTTGTGATTCATTTCTAATTGTAGAATAAAGTACATAAGTAGAATGCTACAGTTACACTTCTCAGTGTTAACACACCTCAGTTATTACACTGCATTATGAATGAAATCTTATGAGACATTTCAAAATGTAAACACTACACTTTATTAATAGTTTAATCCTGGATAGCTTTGTAAATCAAGTTTTTGTTAAAACCCCAAGAAATATTTTTTAAAGGTAAAAAACTAAACCATAAAAAAGAAGAGATCAATGTAATCCAATGCCAAATGTTTATAATATAGGTGCAGATCCATGGCCGCTAGTAGCCATACTCTGATTAATTTTTGGCATCTAAGTCGCTATCCTTTGGCAAATTTTGGTTTTTTCCCCATAATTATCTGATGAAAATAGTTTTTTCGCAATTCTCTGGTAAGAATCTCACATTTTTTCAAGATCCTTTTATGAAAATTGCATATTTTTTAGTGATTTTCTAACTAAAACTGCATTTTAACTGTAATCATTTGGTGACAATTGTTTTTTTTCAGCAATTCTTTGACAAAAGTCTTTTTTTTGTGATCCTTTGATAAAATTAGCTTTTTTCTGCAATCTTTTAACGAAAATTGCATTATTTTTTCATTGTTTTTTATCGTCTCTTAATCATTCTTAGAAATTAAGTTCTGTGGGCAACTGGAATATTAGGGTTTAAGAGCCACTGGCTTCTTAAAAATTTTGGGAATCTGCAACTATAGTTCACAGACGTGGCCAGCAATACAAAATGAAATATAACATAAACCGAATGGAAACTAAATTCACTATCTGCTATAATACCGGATTTATCACAAGATAGATATGCCACAGCAAAGATCATCAGTAAAATTTAATAGCTAAAAGGTTAATTGATTGAAGTGTCTGAGGGGTGCAAAAAGACCAAGCTATGCCACCACAAAAAATGCACAAGAAATCAATAAAAATCTAAAGATTTAGCTGCATCACAAAAGTTCATATTTGACAAATAAACAAGTATTTAAATTAGAAATATCGATATTTTAAATGCATTCTATTCCATTATAATTTTTTTCTCAGCAGTACAACTCAACCGATTCAACTCAAAAAACAGATTAAAAAAAATCTAATTCTAAAAATGTTCCGATTTTTTTTTAATAATAAATTAAAAGTGCTTTTGAACTGGATAACATATTTTATAAAAAGATATATACTTTTTAAAATAAGATAGACTTTAGATACTTTACAGTGATGCCGCTGGACTTAAATAATCCTGGGTCCCCAGGACCCATGACTTCTAAAATTCTGGGTCCATTTTTTACAAAAGCGGGTCCCCACTAATAATAAGTCATATTTTTAGACAAAAAAAATTGGACTTGTTCATTTGCAAAAGAAAAATGAAATGCAATAATTATTGTTTTAATAATAATAAATAAATAATTAAAACCAATATATTTTTTAAAAACTATTAAGAGAAATTTTAATGTGCTAAAAAAATGTGCAAGATAGAAATTTAATTATAAAATATTGAATATTTGAATGTAGAAGACAACAAGTGTCACTAGTGTTCACTTTTCTTTTAAAAAACAAGGCAAGACTTATTTAATTATTGAAAAAGACATTTTAGCTGAAAAAAATATTTTTATTGAGTAAAGGGGTACATCCTGCTTAATGAAAGGGCGCTTTCAGGAGTCACATTTACTCAGAAAGACTTGAAACAGTCAAAAACTTATTGTGAAGCAGGAAAATCTGTTTTTGGAGCAGCCAAAAAAAGAAAAAAAATTTGAAGCAAGAAAATTAGTTTTTGGGACAGGAAAATTCACTCCTGGCATTGACATTTTTTTCCCTCCATGCATCTTTGACAAAAAAAAAAAAAAAAAAAAAAAAAAAAAAAAATTGCAATCTTTTGACGGAATTTGAAGTTTTTTTGAGATCTGTTGGCGAAATTTGCATTTTTTCGTGAATTTTTTAAAGAATTTTGCCATTTTTCATGAATTTTTAGACATAATTTGCTGTTTTTTGTGATCTTTTGATGGTATTTTTTGTTTTATCGCGATTTTTTGATAATATTTGTCATTTTATCACGATTTTTAGACAAAATTTACCATTTTTCATGATATTTTGATGAAATCTGTCATTTTATCACAATTTTTTGACAATATTTGTCTCTATTCACGAATTCTTTGACAGAAATTGCTGTTTTAATGCAATTTTTGGACAAAATTTGTTGTTTTTTTTTTCACTATCTTTTGAGGAAATCTGACATTTTTTTGTGATTTTGTGACAAAATTAGCCATTTTTTCGAGAATCTTTTGAAGAAATTTACAGGAAAATAGTCATTATTTCATGATTTTTTAATTAAAATCACCTTTTTTGCGATATTTTGACAAAATTATGCGTCCATTACACATAAGAGTTATTTTTCTGCGTCCCGTCGCTGATTTTTTTGCATATTTTACATGCCATAATGTGTCATTGGCATCCCTGACTTTATATGATTAAAAAGGATTTTTAATCTATAATTAAAATAATAATAAATTTAAATAGATTTTTTAAAAAATTTAAATCAGATTATTGTTCAAATTTGACTTTTTATACCTCCCCCCCCCCCCCACACACACACAATCATGTTGAAGGGTGGCCAAGAGTTGCAGTGCAGAGTTAATATTAGCACAGTATACACATGGCTCAAAGAGAAACAAAAAGCCCACATTGGAGCGCATGACAAATTTACAGTGAAAACCCGACCTGAAAAAGATCAAAAGGTTGGACATCTGATTCAAATATTTTTCCAATGGCATTGAATATCTCTCTTTATAAAATATTAGGAGGGTTTAAAATATTAAATTAATGAATAACTTTTATTGTCTACAACATAGATTTTTTATTTAAAAAAAAAAAAAAAATCTCTTACCTTCATTTCTTGTTCTTGAAGCAATCTAGCAAGTTCCTAAAATAAATTTAATAAAGTATCATTACATAATAAATGTTTCAAAAAGAACAATTTAAGATACTTATATTTAATAAAAAATTACAGATGAATAGAAACTTGTTAAAAAAGAAAAAGGGGATGAAAGATCAGCTTATTTTAGTTTTTTTAACAAGATGCATTCGCAAATTCAACAAAAAATGGATATTGGTAGTGAAATGGAAATTCGGAAGATAAAATAAGTTTTAAGAATCATGCAGTCAAGTTCAATTAGAGCAAAAATTAATTTGGCTAAGATATGGAAAAGGATTGATTTATTGTAATTTAACACACAATTGAAAATGGTCATTTATGAGCTTTTTTCAAAAACAATAAGAATTTTTTTAGGATTGATGATTTTGAATAATTTTACTTTTAAAAAGTAATGGTCATTAGATATAATATCGTAAGTTTTTCTAATAAGCTTTGAACCAGAAGAAAATGAGATAAAAATGCTTTTGTTGATAGAATTTTTTTATTAAAAAAATAGTAGAAGCTTTTTAATTCTTTCTAGATGAACAAAACAATATATTTTTCTTCAGCTGTGTTGCCAAGTGCAGCAATCAAAACTCTTGAAATTAACTATACTAATATTCTTGAAGCAACACTTATGGGACGATAAAGTGAGATAAATATTAAAACTAAATTTTAAACTAATATATAAATATTTTACAAGGATTTGCATTTTCATTTAATACAGTTTATTAACATACTGTATCCATTTATATGCAAAAACTAGATTTATTTTCTTAAAAGCATTTTGTTATATTAAATTTGAGACATGTAAATTTTAACAGTTTTGTAACTAAAATATTCTAATAATCAAATATTTAGAAATCTATAAATACATTTTATAAAGGAATGTACTGTATTGAAAGATCATTGTATTTAACATAATATATTGATTCATAGATTAAGATATTATTCTAAGCCTTATTTATTATATTACTAGCATAAATGGTTAGTCCAACAACAATGGGTGAAAAAGGTGGTTTTCACTTAAAATTTGAAATAATTGATAAAAATCCATTTCGGCATGGCCTATAGGCAGAGGTAGATTTCAAAGAGTTTTCATCTCAACAACAAAAAATAAAAAATTGATTAGAGATAAACCTAGTTTAATTACTTTATTTGGCCACTTCTGAAAAAATTTTAATTTCATTTTTCTGAAAGAACTGGTTTTATCAAAATCATCTTAAACGAAATTCGGCTCAAATGCCCATTTTGGCAACATATTTTGAATTATATTCTTTGAATTATAAAAAAATCGACCAATATGCTCATTATATAGTTCCTAAATAACAAAAAACTGCTATTTGAATTTGTTTGAGAGCAAAATTGAATTTAAAAATGAGTCATAAAATAACTAATTTATTATTTCAATATAACCACAATTCTTTAATCAAGATCGCTTTGGGAAATTTTGCACAAAGTGCCCACTTTGACAGTTTAAAAAAATATATATATTTAGCCTTTACCAAAAACCTGACCAATACAGCACATTACACAGTTCCTAAATAACAAATAACTGTCAATTGAATGCGTTTCAGAGCCAAATTGGATTTAAAAATAAGTCAAAATAACCAACTTGTTATTTGAATACATCCACAATTCTTTAATCATGATCGCTTTGGGAAATTTTGTGTGAAGTGCCCATTTTGGCAGCCTTTTTAAAAATATATTCTGCCTTTATCAAAAAACTGGCCAATCCGTCACATTATATAGTTCCTAAATAAAAAGACCTGTAAATTGGATGGGTTTGAGAACAAAAATGGATTTAAAAATGACTCAGAAAAAATGCAATTTGTTATATATCCTCAATTTTTTAATGACGATAACTTCGGGAAATTCTGTTTAAAATACCCTTTTTGGCAGCCTTTTTAAAAATATATTCTGCCTTTATCAAAAAACTGGCCAATATGTCACATTATATAGTTCCTAAATAAGAGGATCTGCTATTTGGATGCATTTAAAATAAAAAATGAATTTAAAAATGAGTCAGAGTACAAGCAGTTTGGATTTGACGTTTTTTCTCCAACTCCTATTTTTGTTTAATTTATTTTTGCCATAAGAATTGGTCCTATGAAAAACTTGTTAGTATAAAAGTTGTAGATATTATTGAGAAGATGTAAAATAAATTTAATTAGATTTGATTGCTTAAGAATTGAGAAGGTTATGGATTTTTCTTTTTCCACCCCACATTTTGTTTTCGTTTTCAATTTTTTTTCATCTGTAAAAGTTTGTCTTATCAAAAACTTGTAAGTACAAAAGTTTTAGATAATTTTAAGAACATTATAAAAAAATTAGTTGGATTTGATATCTTGAGAACTGACAAAGTTATGAATTTTTTTCTTTCAAAAACCCTGTTTTTTTCGCCGCTTGAGCCCATTTTTAACTTAATCAAAAATCTGTCACACATAAACTTTTAGTCCATTTCTTAGAAGTAATATAAACTTTAAACTGATTGGATATCTATTTTAATTAAGAAGTTATCGTGTTTTTTTGGTTTTCACAAAAAACCACCCCTATTTTTACCCCCTTGGTCTGATTTTGCCCATTAACGAACTTGACCGAGATTTTATGCCCCTTGATTTTATGTAAAAGTGTGAAGAAGATCTGAGCATAATTATGGAAGTTATCGTGTCTAGAAGAAAGTGATATACACCAATAAATAGATAGATATAAAAAAGATTTTTACTGATGGTAGTTTTGGTGTCTAGAGGTCATGATCGGCGTAGATCTGCAAAAATTTTTCAGAAATTCCAACATGGGAGAGAATGCAATAGGTAGTATTTCATACGAAATCTACCTAAAAAAAGTTGGCATAGATGTCTCAGATGCGCAAGTGTTGACATGATATTTTATTGCACCATTTTAGATAGAAAATGTTCACCATATCCCACACAAAAAGGTTAATATGGTAACAGAATAATGAATTTTTTTATGACATTTCAAAAATGTTAAATTACGATATTAATTAGACATAAATTCCCAGTAATTTATATTTTTTATCATAAATTACTGGTTTAGAAAAAATAACATCTATTTTAAATTTAAAGAATTAAAATTTTAAAATAAAAGAATCAAAAATGCTGCAAAGAGTTTTAAGCAAATATCTTATTTTTGTTTCATTATTAAATGCAAAAAGATAAATGAAGTGATAACAACAATATATAGACTCATATAATCGTTGCTACATTTAGATAACAACAAAAGTATTGCAGAATCCTGCTAATTCGAACTAATTGGAACCGGTGCCTTTTCAAGGTTCAGATTAGCTGAAATTTCAACGTTAGATAATCAGACATGACATTTGGAAAGAAATAGCATTCCTTGTTTAATCACATTGTTAAATGAAGATATTTATAGTAATCTGATGGAATTTCAGAAAGAGAAATTATATAAAACCGATTATAATCTGTTCAAAATGACAAATCGATAAATTGCTCAGTCACTGTGTCAATAAGAAAATGAGAAGAGGGGAGGTGGGGACAAGAAAAAATTCCTGTTGATAATTTGTGAAATAAATTGTGGAAAGGAAAAATAAATTTTTATCATTTGAATTAAATACTTTTTGCATAATAATGACTGTCATACAAATTGATTTTTTAAAATTTCAAATGAAATTAATATAATATTAAAATATTTTTAAATGGCAGGATGCAAAGAAGCATTATTGCAGAATACAACATTGTAAAAATCCTAAAAAATGTATTTGAGAATAACACTGTTGTAAGAAACAAAACATTCCAATTTGTAAAAATTGAGACATAACTTCAGATATTTTCATAGGCACAGAATAATATAAGAGATAATAAAATAATTAGAGATTAAATAAATAGAGAGCAAAAAATACATAAAATAAAAGTTGTAGTTAAATTATAGCAATACACATTATAAGGATTTAGAAACAATTTAACAGAGAGACTGCATATACAGGGTGTCCCAGAAGTAATGGGACAAACTTTAAGGAGAGGTAGAGGACATCACAATGATTCAGAATTGGCTACAACCCATGGTTGGAAACGTCATGGGAAGATAATATGACAGATAAAGAGACACATCTGAAATAATCAATTGGTCAACAATATTACATTTACTGGGGTAGATGCAGAAGTGGATTAACTACCATCCAGGCCCCTAGGCTTGACTTTCTGAGGGCTCCCTTTCACTCCTCCAAAGAGGTGTATACTGGAAAAATTAAAACACATGCTTGCTTCATTAACGCATAAATCATTGATGATAAAAATATAAATGATTACAACAAAGAATTTCGCACATCTTTTGTCTCTTGTATTAAATAGTAATGTGCGACCAGTGTAAAAAAAAATATTGTTCTTTATATTGAGAAAATTTTAGCACAGGGCCTCTTTTTCTTCTGAGCCCCTAGGCTTCAGCCTACTCAGCCTAATGGATAATCCGCCTCTGGGTAGATGGTATATGAAAATGCTACAAAAGATGTTCAAAGTTTCCACCATTGCTATTGTTGAAGTGCATTATGCAATTCTGAATCCTTGTGATGTCCCTTACCTCCCCTTTAAGTTTGTCCCATTACTTCTGGGATACCCTGTATAAAGCAAATTTTAAACATTTTACTTTTGTATAAAACTTAATATTTATGCATAAAAAAAGGGAGACAAAAAATCGGATAAAAAAATATTACATTTTTGGTATTTACAAAAAAAAAAAAAAAAAAAAAAAACAGAAAATTGGTTTTATAGTCCATACAAATGGTTTAGTATGAAAAATTAAATGCTACAAATTATGGTTGAAAACTAAGGAAATACTCAAACAAAGAGAGAAAAGACTCACTGCATCCCGTTGCTCAATAAACATTTGTAATTCTTCAGGTGTAAGATTGGGTGGCGGTTCTAAGCTCAAATTGCTGAATCTTTTTTCAAGGGGACTTGTACAAGCTTCTCTTGTAGCAACCAAGTCATCAACTGATTTTATACTGGATGCTATGAAGGAAGTGCATTTAATAAAATTAATCCAAGTAACATTATAACGAATTTCTGTTTATATCACATAAAACAGACAATAAAATTATGGATAATAAAGATAATAAATTATGAATACATTAAATTAAAAAACATATATTTAATAAAATATTAATTGGATTTTGACCTCCTCAGTCCTGATGTCAATCTGAAGGAGTCTACTAAAGAAGTCCTTTAAATTAGTTTAAATCCTTCCAGAATTCAGAGTTCTCACTGTCGCTCACCAATGTGCCAAATTGTGACTAAAATCTTCATTTGGCGAGTAAACAAGCGATTAGATTCGCCAAATTGCTAGTGCTCAGTTCTTGATTTTTCTTTCATTTCTTTTTTGTTTTTCATACATCTACATATATACATATTTTTAATATATTTGTAGCAGATGGTTGAATTTAGTATTAATAACAATAGTTGTCGCAGTTATAAAAACTCAGATTATTTTAGAACATAAAAAGGGTACATTAAAGGATAAAAGATAAATTTTTTTTTTGGTGCTACACGGCGAATTTATTTTGCTAATACTTTTTTCATTTGGCGAATGTTTTTAATTTTTGATTAGCCAAATTACTAATGTTGCTCAAATGTCAGCAAGAACATTGCCAGAATTGTTAAAATAATTTCTTCTAGACCTTTTTAATAAATGCACGCATATCACAAGCTTTGATATATATATATATATATATATATATACACTGATACATCTTTGGAGATGCTTCATAATAATTTTATACTAGTTTTTGTGGACCCTCGTAATATTTGTCTCAGGATTGAAGAGGTTAATATTAAAATTATTGTAAATTGAGTTATAAATGTTTTAATTTATGAAAACTTTATACTTATGATGCACTAAAATATAGAAAAAGTCAACATACACCCCCCCCCTTTGTTATTTTTAAAAATGATTAAGACTATCATACGAAATTTGTATGGGTTGTCATAGTTTGGATTTGAGATCAAGCACTTATAATCGAATTACACCAAAATTTTATGGCCCCCAGTTACAAAAACTCCCTATAAAATTATGTCACATATTTCATGTGCACAAGATTTCAGCTTGCAGGAGGAGGGACCGAAATGACTTGGGATTGAAATGGCCAGGAACCAAAATGTCTCCGGACTGAAATGTCCTACTTCCACATAAAACTATTACTTATTCACACATTTAAATAAATACTGCTTTTCACAGTATTCAGCATTTTATAAAAATTCAAAAGCATGATAACATTTTCTTTTTAATAATTTGTAATTTTTAAAAATGATTTTAATTGACTTTTAATGTAAATTATTTGTTGATAGTTTACAACGCAATTCTTTTCCCTATGAAATGATACAGAAATATATATAACAGCTTCAAAAATGAAGCATTTTGATTTTCTTTTCTTTAGTTACAAATTAAAAATATTCTTTACAGAGAAGATTTCTGATTCTTTGTTTTTACTTTCAAATCTTACTCAGTGTTTCATAAGGTAGGTTAACCTTTTAAATACCGCACTATGATTGAAAGTTAACAAACTATTTATTGGTAAAAATCCTATTAAAACTCAAACATAAGCACTATGAGTAATTTTTTTTTCAAAATTTTTTTTTTTTGTGTATGATTTATAACATGATCCAAAAATGGAACATTGGCGGGAAACACTTAGTTTTTTTCACATGTTTTTATACAGTATGATAAACGACATTTAAATTAAAATCTCTATTTCTGTGCACACATTTTTCATGATTATAGATAATATATCAGTATTTTTCAGTAATAACACAGGTTAAGCAGGTAAATAGCCGGGCTTCGCCCATCAAGCCTTTGTTTTACTCAGGATTCCAGCAAAAATGCTCAAGAAGACTTACAAAGCTTTTACAAAAAAGCTTTCCCATTTACTTGAAAAAATTATTATATAGATGATGGACAGTCATTACTATATGAAAGCAGCTTTACAATTATTTATAAAGTTAAAAAATAAACATATACAAAAACTGTACAAGAAAATAATAACAAGAATAATGTTTGTACTACAATTCACAGCAAAATAATCAAATAAATCAAAATCTAAAAAATACAAAGTAGAAAAAACTTGCCAAAGATTTTTGATATATATATATAATATCCTTAATTTTTGTGTCCTACGTTTCATCTATTATCTATGGTAATTAGGAAAGCACTTCTCATGTAGTCTTTTTTCACTTTCAAAACTTTTTTTGTAATGTTCTACTGGCACACAGCACATTGTCCTTGTGTTGATGACACAAGATAATGTAATTGACAAATGTGAATGCATTCCTCTTCAGAATCATATACCGTATTTTCGGGTGTATAGCCCACACCCTGTGTATAACCCGCACCCCTAAATCGAGCAGGGCAGTAAAAAAAGTTCGTGTATAACCCACGGAGATGCATCGGTGTATAGTCCGCGGGCTATACACCATTTACGAATGTATATTTCGACCAGGGTTCGAAATTAGAAGCCATTAGTCATAATTTTTAACACAAATTTACCAAATTTTTTCGTGATGCATAATATCTACAGTAATTGAGCTAAAAAAATTAAGATTATCAGTACCGTAATTTTCGGAAGAAACGCCGCGGCGTTTACGTGTTTTAAGATAAAATTTCAAGCAATCTGGCGTTTACGCGCATTTTTTTTCAAAAAAGCGTGAAATTTTTAAAAAAAAATTCCGAAAATTAAAAAAAAAATTGGTGATAAATTCAAAATTTCGGACATAAAATGTCTTCGTATCTTAGGTCATTGGTTCCCAAAAGGAACGAATCCTCTGAATCGATCCGAAATGCACCAACTCCGAAAAGGAACGATTCCTCAGACTCTATCTGAAATGAAACGACTCCGGAAAAGTTCGATTCCTAGAACTCGTTCCGAAATGAAACGACTCTGTAAAGGAACGATTCCTCGTAATCGCTTCGAAAAAAACTGACTACTCTGAATCGCTCTGAAATGACATAAATCACAAACTTTTTTTTATTCTTTGCAACAGTGTAAGGTACCAATTCCGAAAAGGAACGATTCCTTGGACTGTATCTGAAATGAAACGACCTCGTTCCTTGAACTCCTTCCGAAATGAAACGACTCGGTAAAGGAACGATTCATCGGAATCGTTTCGAAAAAGAACGACTCCTCTGAATCGTTCCGAAATGATATAAATCACACACTTTTTTTGTTCTTTGCAACAGGGTCGGTAGATTATTTTTTTGAAAAATAAACTAAAAATGATCTTAAATTCAGAATTGTCGCGATTGGAAGGGTTCCGGATCTTGGATTCTGTACTCTACAAACACAATGGCTATTATACATCTATCAGTGCAATACTTGGCGATAGTTGCGACAGTTCTTCCAAATCCAGAAATAACTGTATTTAAGCAGTAAAATAAAGCCTTTACAAACATGGGAGAACTCTCTAAATTTCAAGACATAGCGAAAAAAATTTACAAATTTCGATGCTTTTTTCAAATTTTTTAAGGTTTAAAAATTGTAGAAAAAATATCACGATTTCCAATTAAAAAAAAAAATCTTTGTATAACCTGCACCGTGTATAAGCCGCAGCGACTGTTTTTTTCTTGTATAAGCCGCGGACTATACACCCGAAAATACGGTAATAATTCATAAAAGTATTCTAGTGCCTCTTCTACTGTTCGAAATGGATTTGAAAGACACCTCGTCCGTCTAACGTATCCTAACTAACTGAAGAAAATCACAGAGTAAACTAAAATAATAAGAATTTCTTATCATGCTATTTTCCAAAGTCACCTCTTACACTCTGGCTTATTTGAGTCATAAACAACGTTTAACTGTCAACAAACACACGCTTCCCCCCCCCCCCCATCAGTTGTGAGCAATCCACATCAGATGGGAGAACGAGTGTGGGAGAGAGGAGGGGGGTAAGGGACAAGGTGTGGAGTGAGGGAAAAAATAGATCAAAGTCATAAACATTTTTTATTGACACTTACTAAACTACCTCATATTTGGAAACTTTTTATCAATGCTAACATGGACTGCAACCAAAGAACTTTATCATGTTAAAAATATACCTTTACACGTCAATGTTCTATTTTTGGAACATGCAAATCTCTTATCTAAAAGAAACAATAAAAATTCATCTTTTTTTAATAAGTTGTGTTCTACTAATAAAATGATTATTTTTACTTGATTTCACTTAGTTATAAAAATATTTGTTAAATTTTGAATTTTATATGAATTTGTGAATTTTGTCCAACGAAAAATCTAAAAAAAGACCTAAATTATGATTTTTTCCCTAAGACATGATTTATTTTATCAATGTAATATCGACGCCAAAAAATCAATCCATACTTTCTTCTCAAATACTAATTTTTACAAAGCAATACGAATAAAAATGTCATTTTTTGCAGAATTTTGAAGTTGATGTTCCATTTTTGGAACATTGTCATGTAAAAGGTTAAAGAGAGAAACTCCCCATATTCCACAGCCATATTATTTTGTTTTAAAATATCAGTTAGGATCATTTTTTTTCTAAAATACACAAATCAACCACTTCTTTTTCTAATCATTTTACTTTATTGTTAATAACATTACCCAAGAGCACATTTAAAATTGTTATAAATGTTGAAAAGCATTTCAACATTTTTACACATCTTTGAAATTCCTCAGTGTAGTATTTTCCAAATGCTATGTCACAACTCGGTATCAATCCATGAAAATATGTTGAACCACATAAATTACTTGATACAGCGATATTTTGATTTGTATTTTTTCATGAAAACAAAATGCCCAATGAATATTTTCTAGGGATCATGAAAATTAATCTGCAGTCCATTTACATTTTATATGAAACACTTCATAAATAAGAAAAGAATTTCAGAATCTGAATGAAAGGAGCTCAAATCTGAGACAGAATTGCTGGATTCAGACAATTAAATTTTTGGCTAACTCCAACAGTGGTGCACAGTTTTATGTAAAAAGGCTATACAATACATTTCTTAAATGTGTTTTGTTGAAATTTATAAATGTAACGTAGATATTCCAACATTTGTATTAAAAAGTTAAAATAATAATAAATATAGAAACTAACTGGAAATTGAGCCTGACCTGATGAATTATAAACTTTTTTTCCAAATTCAATTAATATTGTTAACAAGACACAGTATCATATTTCACATTAATTGGACTGCATCCATTTTAGAACTGGGGTATAAGATAAGACGACACCTCAATTCAACAAGAATGCTATTTAGACTAGTTAGATTATTTTTAAATTCTAGAACATTAAGTTACATTTTCTATAAATTTCTTTAAAATAAATTTTCTTGGCTAAAAGTTAAATTACTTTCAACATCAATATATATTTTATCTTCATGATCCAAACAACAGTTTTAAATTCCCTCCTCCCCAAATAAATGAAGAAAAGTACGAGGAAGACAATGCGGAAATCCATGAAACACATTAAACTTTCTAGAATATGAAGATCAATTTTTGAGAAAGGCATTAGTAAGGGTCAAACAGAATTTCCATAATGTATCAGGGGTGATTGTGGTTTCATGAAAAAAAAAAAAAAAAAAAAAAACAGAAATTTTAGCAAAAAAGCATTCTTGTATAAGAACAAGGAGGAAAGAGAACATAATTTATTACAGGAAGGCCAAATTACATAACACATAAATTTTAATTATGTTCAGCAATCATATGAAATTGATATTTTAATCCTATTTAATGAATTGAAAAATCAGGAAAACTGGAAATTTGGTATTGTAAATTTAAAAAATACCTGAATTCAGGTATATAACCTGAACACAATCATCCTTGAATATATGCAGATATTTAAAACTTCAAAATAAGAACATAACTTTAACGAACAAAACTACAAAATGTATAACACAAGCTAGCTTATTATTTAAATATTTTTAATTATTAACTGATAATGCTTACAACTGGAAGCTCCAGAAAGTTCTGCCCGGGCCTTTTCAGCTTGTTTAAGTTCTCTTTCTTCTCTCTTTTTTTGCAGGCGAAGCTTCTCTTTCTTCTGTAACTCTAATGCTATTCTCTAAGAATCAAAAATAAGAATAAATTTACCGTGACAAAATATACAAATATTTCTAAAATTAAACATGATAAAAATAATGCTCTATTTTAATGTTTAACAATATTAGCGTATCCAATGTTTACTTTTTTATAGGAAAAGTAAAAAGGCGAGAACCTAACATTTGCACGACTTAATTAAATTCAAGGAAAAGTATCTTTAGGATAATTTAATTTACAGATCAATACCAAAATTATCCTATAAAAGAATTCTACTTTCAATATGGATGTCTGTACATAAAAATATGTTTATTAATTTTTTCTCAAAAGAAAATATTGTTAGATAAGAGGTAATCAAATATTTTTAATATTATTTTACATTATAGATTTCTTACACATCAAACAATTGTATGAGAGTAAAATTTGAAAAATTAAAATGCAAAAACAGAAGAGAGATAATTCAGATATAAGACATATCTATATGAAAACACAATCTATAGTATAAAATACAAATGTCAACATCAACAACACTTAATTCTAAAGGAACACAGAAATCAAAATGACTATGTATCTACTGGATAACAGTAACGAATTTTTTATATAAAAATTCAGCTTCAGAAGTTATATATAGGTTTGATTTATTGTGAAGATAATGAATAACTGATTTATGCCTATAAAGTATAACAGTATTAAATTCAGAAATTGTTTAGCTGTTGAACAGACATTCAGACAAAGTCATCTTTATATCAAAATTGTCATAGAAAGCATCAAAAGGATTACTTAAAGGGACAACACTTGCGAACATGGTGAGCATACAGAATACACCTTCTGAATTTTTTAAAGGAAGTTTTGTATACAGACTGTTTTTCAAATAAAACTATAGTGTATACTTTCTAGTGCTAGCATACATATATACCCTGCCTATAGCAACTACCTTTTGGTTGTTTCAGGACTATAACGCTACTTGATAATCTCCCAAAAATTTGCTGATACTTAAGTACATTTTTGTCAAATTTTTGAAGTAATTTCAATATTTTTTTTTCTAATAGTTTCTACAGTTACTAAACTAGAAAGCAATCATTCAACAAGAAGTAAAAGTTTAAACAACAATAATAATGGAATTTAAAAATCTAGGTTTTTGTTTACAAAAAATTGCTATAATTGGTTTAGTAATATCTGAGAAAAAGTTACATGAATATCAGCTGTTTTGCTTCTCATTTTTGCAGCTGTTGCGATTCCCTCAAAAGAAAAAAAAAATGCTTTGAAAAGAGTAAAGCACCAAGATTGCAGATTACATTAACTATAGAGTTATTTATACAAATATACTATATTAACTCAGGATAAAATTGACAAACTTAAATTAATGAACATGTCAAACACTACCTCTATGTTAAAAACCTTTATAAACATCAGTCAGATATGAGATATCACATAAGAAGTTTATTTGAATGAACACTCTATATTACATGATAAATATTACCAAAATTATTGTATTTACTTGGGTAACTTAGGGATTTATGAAATTTTCACACCCACTATCTTTGAAAGTCAATTTATAGTTATATATATTTGTTTGCCTTTTTTTTTTTTTTTTTCTGTGTGCGTGTGTGTGTGTTTCTAAGAGTAATTCCTCTCTAAAACTATTTGCATGAACAGCTGAAACTAGTGATAGGCAATTCTCAAGAATTTAACAATTAAAATAAAATCATCATAAAAAACATAATTGATACATAGCCATCGATTATTTCCAGAATCTACAATCCAGATATTTTACCATCTATAATTAAAATCATTGCTCTTGCATGCTTATTAAATTGTTTTTAATAAATATGTGGCCAGTAAAACAGATGAAATTGAAAACATACCAAGCAATCAATATAAATTTAACATTGAGATACTCGATGGCTTTATAAGGAGATCCATATCTATAATTTTTATTTGGAACTAAATGAAAAGTGGTGAAAAAAAGTCAGGTTTTTCAGACTTTTACTGAACCCCTCATTTGATATGCTCTTTCATAATGTAAACCTTTCTGTCCCCCAGATTTGAATTTCTGAAGATTTCCCTATGGGGAGAACAATTTTCAAACTTTTTCTAAATCCTTCACGTGATATATCATCAGAAAGAGCTTTTACCACTCTTTCATATTATATTTCTTTAACTCTCTTCCCTTATTTGCACCAACAAAAGAACTTTTCTTTTTCTAACTTGAAAACTTAACCTTTTCAATAATAAATATAATTTTAGATTGAATTTTTTTTACTGAGCCCTCCAACTGTAATATTCTTAAAGTGCTTTCCAGAATAACATACACCTTTAAGCTTAAAACTAAATCCCAAAAACTATCTCTTGTACAATAACTCAGATCCCAAAATCCTTATTAATGCTGATTCATTCCACTTCACCCGCAGACATTTTTTGGTAAGATCAGATTAGGAATCATATAAATACAACTGGCAAAATAAAGTCATTGAGAAACATTTTACACAATTGAAAAAAAAAGTTTTTACAATAAAAAAATCTATATTGACCATTACTAGTTGAAATTAGTAATATTTTCCTCATTTTAATTACTTATTCATTAAATTTATAATATAGAATAGATAGTTATTTGACTCAAGTTTCTTTTTGAAGGGAAAAAATTACATAAAAAATGTACAAAATAAGAGAATAAATGTGGCTATTAAATGATTAATGATTCACAATCCATTGGATGAAGATGCTGGAAAGAATTGTTAAACTGTAGTTATAAAAAAATATTTCCAATAAATAATCTTACATTGGCTAGTGTAATTTAAAAAAAACAAACATTATGTAGAAGTAAAGTTTAACTTAAACATTTCAAATTATTGAAAAATCAAATATTCCCATAAGTAATTCCCATGATGGGTCATTCCATGTCAAATCAACCAAAAGAATTTAATATTCAACATGACCATTTCAGATTTCAACGAAACTGCCAGGGATCATTCTCTATGATATATAAATTAGAGCGCATTTTTATTTTTTATTTGTTGCTTTAAATTTTCATACAATTATTTAAATTTTGAAAAATCATCATTTTTTGACTTTCATAAATATTTTCAGTTTTGAATTTCTTAAGTTCCATCTAACATAGAAAATTTTATGATCACTCATTTTAAAGATGAGTTTAAGAAGTTTAATTTGATATGCAAGTTGACTACGCATAGTTAAAGGAAATAAAATGTAATTTTTTAAAAATTGTTTAGTTAGTCAAGTTTAGATAGTTTTTCAAAAATTTTTAGAGTGGGATTTCAATGGGATCAGGAGCCATGAAATAAAAGTTGAAAACTACCATACAAATTATAAATAAATAACAAAATAGATAGAATTAAATTGTTATTTTAATGGTAATTTTTAGGTTTTATTTCATAACTCCTGATTCCATTGCAATCCCATTCTAAAAAATTCAGAATTTTAAGCTTAATATTACAACATGTAATTTTTTTCCCCCAAAATCCTTAAAAATAACTATCTAAAAATTTTTAAATTAATTTTTTTTAATTTATTTGTTTTAAATATGCATAGTCAACTTGAATATCAAATTAAACCTTATAAACTTCACTTTAAAATGAGTGGTCATAAAATTTTTTATATTTGATAGAACTTGAGAAATTCAAAATTAAAAACATATAAGCAAGCAAAAAAATGATGATTTTTCAAAAAATAAATAATTAACTATATGAAATTTTAATGGAAAAAAACTTATGAACATATATTCTTATTAATATCATCAGGCAGGACGATTCTTGAGAGTTTTATTGAAATCTGAAAGGGTCAGGGTGAGTTACTGGTTGAATTTGTGCATGAAATGAGTCTTATTCCTCTTTTTCCTTTCAACCATACTTGAACAATGAAAGTAATCTCATTGCCATCAATAGAAAGAAACTTCATAAAGCATCTTTTAAAATTAGATTAAAAATACAAAAAAAGAATTATTTTAAAAAATGATGAGTACAGGCATAGTTACAAATGAACAGTAAAAATCTCAAACCAGGTGACTAAAGAAACAGCCTGGTCTTTTAAATATATAGATTGCGTGAAACCAATCACTAAAACTTACTTGATCTTCTTCTTCTATTTGTTTCTGTTGTTCTAATTCTTCTTTCAGAAGTTTTTCTTGAAGCTGTTGTGCAATAAATGCATCTCTGTCTTCTCTAAAAAAGTGATTTATTAAAAAATAATTTTAAATGGATGAATACCATAATAAATAATCTGCAGTGACATCACAAGATTGCCTAAACATTTTCACAATACTATGCTTTCAAATAAATAATATAGCAATAATAAAAAAATCGAATTTTACGAAGTTTCTTCATGTCCCTCTTTGTAAACACAGAGGGACTTGAAAGAACAACAAAATTTCAATATACTGGATGGATTTAACAATCCTTGGGTAATGTTTCCACATGTGAAAATACCATCATATTCTAAAGAAAACATTATCTTCATTTATAAAGCTCTCCCCCCACCCCCTCCCATTAAGATGTAATTTTCATTCCATCTGTAGAGAACCCAACAATAAACTGATTTAAGTTTTTGACATGATTAAGGGTGTTCTTAACTGGTCCGCTCAACAAGCGAAAAACATTTTGACACATTTACAAATTCATTTTTTAACAGAAAGTTATAAAATTTTAATGCCTGACTATGAAAGCGATTTCAAATTGAACTTATTTTTCCATTTTATGATCATTAAATTACTTATCGAGTTATAAGCTATTTCGATAACGCAATCACCCGTTTTTCTCCTCCTTTTCGACCGGTTTGTCTGCTTTCGTCGGGAAATAGGCTCAAAAGTGTCAACTTTGAAGGCTTGTTATGAAAAATCTATAGTGTTTTTTAAAAAACAAAAGAATGAGTGCAATTAGACAGTTTCTGAATAACAACACCTGCTATTTTCATGCATTTCCGAACAAAAATAAATTATTGCATGTGTCACAAAATAGCCCTTTTTGATTTAAGAACATCCTTAAGTAGCTGCATGATTAGGGATTTTTCACAAATTGTCATTATTTACCAACCAACTTAAAACAAAGAAACATTTTATGTGGAGCCTTGGTGCTGCATGAAAGCTTTTGAACAGATATTTCAATTTTAATAATTTCATTATTGTTGCTGAAATCACCCGTTCTGCTGGTTCATCCAAGCTGAAACACGAGAAATAACAATGATAAAAAATCAAATAATAAAAGAATGATAGTTTGTGGAGAATCCTTTATGATCAAGCTACTTTTAAAAAACTAAAATTTTGCTAACTATATGATCAGTATCTCCAAATTTTCATGATATTCCACTGACCTATAAAAATTACCCTATATATTTGGTTGCCAAACTATGAAAAATAAATATTGTTCGCAGATGAACAATTAAACTATTTTGTAAATAAGCTGGCAGTTCAAATATCTATTGTATTCACATTGTAATTGCAGTACATTATTTCTACTTCTTTAGTCAAGTTTTCTTAAAGTGGCACTACATTTGATTGAAAACCCTGCATGTTATAAACAAAAGGTATGAGGAAATTTTTTTAACCTTTTAAAGAAGTTTTTACATTTTCAAGAATATTTGTGTTATTCTTATGTAATAAGAACACAAATGTTGTAGAGGACTCACATTGTCATCTCTACAGCTACAGATCATCTCCAGCATAGCTTAATATTTCGCATAAGGATCACAAATACGTTTAAATTGAATTTATTATTGATTTTCTTATTGCTTAGTAACAATACCTTCATTTAAAAATACGAGATAAAAAATGTTCTTTTAGATTGATGAAGCACAAAAATTCATTAAATATTTATCTAGATATACTTCAGTTACTAAAGGTGGCTTTAAAAATATTATTACTCACCATATGTAACTTATAAATAGTCGAACATAAATCTATTTTTAGAAGTCTTACATGCATATACAAAATTTTAGCTCATTTTATAAAATAGTTTTTGAGTTATGATAAAAAGTATACATATAAATAAATAATTGCAGTTTGAGGGATAATATATTTACAGAAAAACCAAATCTATTTTATAAAATCAAAAAGTAAAGCAGAGTTTTGTTATTATTTAAAACAAGTGAAGAGATAGTACAAGCACTAAACAGAAATTGCAAGCGACTCATTTTTTAAAATTTCAAGACAGATTTACATGACGCATTAACCAAAGTACAACACCAATAGGAAATTTAAATTTATTAAACTTGGGAAATTGAGAAACCTCTAAACACAAAATAAAAATCTCTAAGTGTTTTTCTCAGAGATTCAGTATAAAACTGAATAAATATTAAGTCCTAGCTTATAATCTGAGTTAGAAATGCATGCAAAGGGACATAAATATTAATAACTCAGCTTATGTCACCAGACATTTATAATTGGCTGAGTGAGAAATTTTATGTTTACCCCCCCCCCCCAAAAAAAGCCGATTAATAAAATTTGTAATTTTTTTTAGCAACTGATTGATGAAATTCGCAACTGCTTTCAATGATTTTTTAGAGTTTTTGATAAAAGAAATTCACTTTTAGTGTCAGATAGACCAAATTTGAAATTTTTTGGAGTTTTTGATAGAAGAAATTCACTTTTAGTGTCAGATAGACAAAATCAGCAAAATTTTTCAGCAACCGACATGTAAAATTCATGATCTTTTTCAGTTTTGAATGATGAAATTTGAGATTTTAAAACATTTATCGAAATTTGCAATTTGTCTGATTTACAAAATTTGAGATTTTTCTCAATAATTGAACAACTAAAAGATTTTTTCGGAGTCCAATTAACAAAGATCACAATTGTTTTAAATAAACAAATAGATGAAATTCAATTTTTCGAGGGATTAATTGAAGAAATAAATTTTCTTTTCAATGGCTGATTAATTAAATGAGCAATTTTCTTCCACCTAATTGATAAATTTAATATTACTTCAAGAAATTTTTTTACAATAAACTTTTCATAGGCTTTAAGATTAAAAATATAAAAAATAGTATTTTTATTAAAAATCTTAAAATTAATTAAGAAACTTACTGTTCTTTTAACATTTTTTCATAAGCTAGTCTGACCATTGTTGCTTCTTCCTCTTCAGTTTGCTGGGCAGATCGAGCTTCTTGAAAATCAGTTCTAACCAACTGATTTTTCTCTTTATTATGAACATAATGGTTTTCAACTAAAACAAAAGGATTTTATTATAAAAAAATTTATTAGAAACATCTAAAAATAAATAAAATGAACAAAATAAATCATTAAATTTTTAATATATAAAAGAACCATATTTTTAAAAATGATGTTTTTGAACTTTAATTTTAGCTATACTGCCACAAGAAGACATTTATGGGGAAAAAGGGGGAGGGAGACCACATTTTTTTGAGCAAAGAACCTCTGTGAAGCCCCTTAAAGATACAGATCAGTCAGAAATAAATTCAAGCTCTGTCATCCAGAGTTGGAGTTAAATTAAAGATTAAATGAAAAAATGTTTACAAATTTGCGGAGTAAAATTAGTCGAAAAGTAAATAAACAAAAACAAACTTTTATCATTTCATTCTTCACAAAACAGTAAGGAAAATTATATTTAATTTTTTATCTTACACTAATTGAAAATTTAAATAGTATTAAAATTTATATTTATTCTCTTTTTTTATTTATTAGATTATTAATTTCTTAATGTATAATAATTTGGTATTTTCTATCTTTTTCCTAAAAAATTTGCACAAGTTTGATTATTCGGAATATTTGCTTGTCTGGGATGAGGTATTTCCCAACCATCCTGGTTAACCAAGAATTTACTGTATTTTTATCTCACTGCATAAATTGGGGGGAAAAAAAAGATAGTTTTGTTCTTGCTTTTAAAATTTTTGAAAATATCAAATAACATTATGAAAATTCCAATTTGTTAAGTGGCAGCAGTCACCTGATACCAAATCAATGAGGTATATATGGACCTTGGTATCTGAGATTTCAAAAATTAAGTTTATAGTTCCAAAAACTGAGTTTATCGTTGAGTTAGCATTTATTCTGCAGGCACTGCGGTATAAATTATTAAAATATAAAACATTATCTGTATTAATGTTATGCAATTGTTAAAATGACACTTACTTTCTTCAGACTGAAGTTTGTAGGCAAGAACACCATCTTCTCTAACTAGCCATTCACGACACACTAAAAAAACATATATCAATAAATTAAAAATAAAGATATGCACTTCATCAATTTATCACAAAAATACATGAAAAAGTTTATTGCTTATAAAAAGCAAGAAATAAGCAAGTTATCTTCTCCTATAAGTCTGTGGGCATAAAGTGCACTACATTTACCATAAAATCACGACTATAAGTTCCCCTCGAAAGTAAACTCTCACAGAATTTTATTTTAAAAGTATAACCATAGAGCAAAAAAAAAAAAAAAAAAAAAAAAAAAAAAAAAAAAAAAATTACAAATAACAACCATTTGGAAAAGGAAATCCTAATCAATTTGACATGTTAGACCCAGATTATTTAAGTTTACTGGATTCAGATTTCAGTTTATACAATGCAAGTAGTCAGCTAATGGTTTAATAATAAGCTGAAGAAGCTGCAGTCATTCAGTAGTTTCAGAGCCCTGAGCCTAGCTTTCTGGCTTTTTGGAATCTTCGATTTAATCAATTTTCCTTTTAAATTTGTCAGATTTTATTTTTTGATTTTTCCTTATAAATTTGTCCAGTTTCAATTTTTGATTTTCACTCGTAACCCACATGTAAATTCACTTTTTTTAGTGATCTTACAAATAAATTTATGTCCATTTGCGATCTTTATATGAAAATTGCAGGTTTTTCCAGATTTTTCCACTAAATGTGTGGGATGTTTTGCGATCTTTTGACAAAATTTGTAATTTTTAGTGATTATTTGACAAAATTTAAGGTGTTTTCATGATTATTTGATGAAATTAAGGGTTTTTTTTTGCAATTTTAAATTATACTTATATACCACAGACTTATAGGAGTTATCTTCTCCTATAAGTCTGTGGGCATAAAGTGCACTACATTTACCATAAAATCACGACTATAAGTTCCCCTCGAAAGTAAACTCTCACAGAATTTTATTTTAAAAGTATAACCATAGAGCAAAAAAAAAAAAAAAAAAAAAAAAAAAAATTACAAATAACAACCATTTGGAAAAGGAAATCCTAATCAATTTGACATGTTAGACCCAGATTATTTAAGTTTACTGGATTCAGATTTCAGTTTATACAATGCAAGTAGTCAGCTAATGGTTTAATAATAAGCTGAAGAAGCTGCAGTCATTCAGTAGTTTCAGAGCCCTGAGCCTAGCTTTCTGGCTTTTTGGAATCTTCGATTTAATCAATTTTCCTTTTAAATTTGTCAGATTTTATTTTTTGATTTTTCCTTATAAATTTGTCCAGTTTCAATTTTTGATTTTCACTCGTAACCCACATGTAAATTCACTTTTTTTAGTGATCTTACAAATAAATTTATGTCCATTTGCGATCTTTATATGAAAATTGCGGGTTTTTCCAGATTTTTCCACTAAATGTGTGGGATGTTTTGCGATCTTTTGACAAAATTTGTAATTTTTAGTGATTATTTGACAAAATTTAAGGTGTTTTCATGATTATTTGATGAAATTAAGGGTTTTTTTTTGCAATTTTCAACTAAAATTTAAGGTTTTATCATGATTTTTTGACAAAATTTTCAGTTTTTTACGACCTTTTGACAAAATTTGAGGTTTTATCGCGATTGTTTGCCGATTTTTGCAGTTTTATTAATAATTTTTGAGAAAATTTGTGGTTATTTCAGGATTTTTTGGACAAAATTTGTGATTATATCGCAATCTTTTTTTTTTTTTTTTTTTTTTTAAGAAAGTACAGTATAGGATCTGTTATCCAGAATGCTTGAGACACAGAGCATTCTGGATAAGGGGTTTTTCCGTAATTTGGAACACTTTACCGTAAGTATAAAAAATGCACGAAATAATTTCATAAATTGGTAAATATGAATACTAATACATGTAAATACCTTAATTTATAGATTAATTTACACAAAATAAAAAAATAATTATAATAAAGAAAAAAAAATATAGATATGAAATTTAATTTTGAGATTCTGAAGCAGATTATTTTGATTGGGATTTAGCAAACATTTCTATGATGATAGTCTTTTGCTTACAGTGTGTCTCTTGTACTAATTGGTCTTGTATTTTGTACTGAGACATGATTTGCTGCTCATGGAAGTAGCTCTTCTGTTGCATGCCTGAAATTAATTGTTTGGCATAAAATACTAATTTTTCATTTGATACCTTTTCAACTGATTCATTCTACTGGTTGTCCTTTTTTTCATCATCACTTCATCAGATATATTGTTTGTCATCATTTCACAAATCTCACTATCAGTCATGTGATTAGTGGCAGGAATGTTTTCATCGGCTTCTAAACAATCTTCTACTACTTCTTGATTAAGCAATTTAGCTTCTGGACAATTATAGCCATTGGCATATGCCAACAGATCAGCAATAATTTGCTTCTCTTTCGAAATCTTGAAGCCTTGAAAGGCTCATTTTCGTCATCGAAAAATAATGCGGATGGCCACAGATTGTACCATCCATGGATAAGTGTATCCTTATCCACAGCCTGCCATGCATTAGCAGCACTCTTCAAAGCATCTTTGGTTGTGAAGCTTCTCTGGAAATTTTTTATCCCAATTACTTTGTTGTACTCCGTGAGCATTTTTTAAAGAAATCAAAGTTGCCGTTTTTCGTGATCTTTAGTTGAAATTTGCCGTTTTTCGTGAATCTTTTGTCAAAATTTGCCGTTTTATTGTGATTTTTCGGGCCATATTTGTTATTTTTTCGCGATATTTTGGGGGAAATCTGTCTTTTGGGGGGATTTTTCGACGGGATTACCCATTTTTTTGCAAATCTTTTGACATAATTTGCTCAAAAATAGTCGGTATTTCGTGATTTGTAATAAAATTTGTCGTTTTTTCGTGATTCTTTGACGAGATTACGCATCCCTTGGGATGCGTAAGAGTTATTTTTCGCGTCCTGTCGCCGATCTTTTGTGTAATTTACACACTATAGCGCGTCCGCGGCATTGCTGAAAAAAAAAACCCTAATCACTCTTAATTTAATTACCCTAAAACTAATCAATCTAATATTGTGATTATCGCTGAAAGTTAGCTAATTTTTAACGAATTTTGCAGTTTTTCCATGATTTTTTGACGAAATCTGCAGTTGTTCGGGATTTTTTTTTTGACAAATTTGTTGTTTTTTTTCGTGATCTTTTGAAAAAATTTGCTTTTAATCGCGATTTTTTGACGAAATATGTCGTTTTTCGTGAATCTTGTCAAAATTTGCCGTTTTATTGAGATTTTTTGGATTATATTTGTTATTTTTTCGCGATCTTTTGGGGGAAATCTGTCTTTTTAGAAGATTTTAGGACGGAATTACCCATTTTCTCGCAAATCTTTTGATATAATTTGCCGAAAAATAGTCGGTGTTTCGTGATTTTTTAACAAAATTTGTCGTTTTTTCACAATTCTTTGACGAGATTACGTGTTCCTTGGAACGCATAAGAGCTATTTTTTCGAGTCCCGTCGCCGATCTTTTGTGTAATACGTGCTATAGCACGCCAACGGCATCGCTGAAAAAAAAAAAAAAAAAAGGTACCGATTTGCATTCCGGTTTTCGGAGAATATGGATACCGGGACGCCGGATAATAGATCCTATACTGTAGCAGGTTTTCTGCAATTTTTTTGTCAAAATTAGCTGTTTACTCACGATCTTTGACAAAAGTTTGTGATTTGTTCCTGCGATTTTTCAGCAATATTTGCGATCTTTTACAAAATTTGTGGCTATTTTCACAATCTTTTGATGTTTCAATCTTCGTTTTTTTGTACCATTTTTGGACAAAATTTGCATTTCCGGCAATATTTTAATGAAATTCATGGGGTTTTTTAGCAATTTTATATGAAATTTATGTTTTTTTAGCGATTTTTTGGCAAAATTTACATTTTTTTTGTAATTCTTCCAGGAAATATGCATTTTTTTTGCAATCCTTGGACAAAATATGCATTTTTTCTTGCAATTCTTTGACGAAATTACTTTTTTCAGTGAACAATTGATAAAATTGCTTTTAGTGATCATGTCGAAATCAGCGATATTTTTATGATAAAATTTTCAGACCGATGACAGACTTTTTTTCGTCATTTGGAAAATTAAGAATGGAAATGCCCCTGATATACTTTCTTTTCTTGGGTTCGGGAGAATCGCAGATTTGAAAGCCGTAAATTCCGAGCGAATTTCAGCTCTTTCTTCTCTCTAGCAGGTAAACGGAAAAAAAGTGACATAAACTACAAAAGCGGAAAAAAAGTGACGCAGAAATAAAGTGACAAGGAAAAAAGTTACTGGAAAAAAAGTGACAAGGAATTGATCTTGGGGATTCATTGGTTAAGTATGAAAGAGGATCGGGGGGGGGGGGGGGGGGGCTCATAGTTTAGGTAAATGGGGTTTTCATGTTGAATTAACTGTTTTGGTTCAATTTTTGAATATATGTTCATTCTGAAAAGACACTTGCCTGATTAGTTTTGGGAAGGGACGATTACCTCCCCCCCCATCCGTCCTCAATTAGATGAATGGGTTTTTACGCAGAATTATCCAACGTGTGTCAAATTTGCATATAGGATCTTTTCGATAAGGCTTATGTAAGTATAAAATGCCTGAAGAGATTCTAGGAGTTTAAGGGTTAAGTATAGAGGGGGAACGGGGGATAACCTTTCTTAAATTAAATTAATGGCTTTTTACGCATAATTATCCGATTTGCTTAAAATTTTGGACATAAGTTCATTATGATAAGACGTATCTTAGATTAGTTATGGGTTCTTCTGCTTATTATAAAGGGGGGCAACGAGCAATTCTCCCACTCAAACTAGATAAATATGTTTTTATGCAGAATTATCCCATGTATTTCAATTTTAAATATGGGTTCTTTCTGGTAAGGTGAATTCCGGAATAGTTTTAAGGATTTAATGGCTAAGTATAAAGGGGAGATGGAGGAAACCCCTCTTAAATTAAATAAATGGCTTTTTATGGGCCAAACCACAGTATTTGGTCCTAAGCCATCTTAATTTTTTTTTAATTGAAATTAATAAAACTTTTTATTTCTAAAATCTGCAGACATTGAAGTTTTTGAAAAAAGAAAAGAAAAATACCTATAACGTTTTTTAGTAGGAGTAATTTATTGTTAATATTTGATTTTTAAGAAAAATGCGTTGCGGAGGGGACAAAATAAAAAATGTTATTTAATGGATAAATATTTTTAATGCATTTCTTTTTCAAATAATGCTTTAAATCCATAGTTTTGTAGCATATTGAGACATTTTAAAACTTTATTTAATTAAAAAAGTTTAAAATTAATAAACTTAAACAGATAGAAAATTTTAGTTGTCCCCTCCAAAACATTTTTAAATATATTTTTTTATTTTTTTCAGTGTCAGTACATTTTGAAAAACATTTGACTTTAAACTTATCAAATATTAGTAGGATGTAACAAATAAATTATAAATTTGTATTAAATTCAATAATTTAAATACATATACAGAGCAAAAGAAAAATGTTCTGGAGGGGACACTTTTGTGATGGAGGGGACATTTTTTTCATTTTTATTCATTTTATATTTACTGTTTATACTGAAACATCAACAAAATTGTTTTACAGTTTCTATTTGATAATGTTGTTACTAGATGGCACTACTGAAGTGTAGGTTTTCCTTTTTTTACACTTGTGAACCCCTTTTACTAGGTTGTACAACACATTATTGACCATGTGCTTTTCAGTTTGTTGTCATTTGCAGTCTAGTGCATAACTGAGTGTGATTATAAAATATCTGTTTTAATTGGCAGAAAACTTTTAAAAAAATATTTTATCTTAGCAAAGTTCATAAAAATTATGGCAAAAACAGCCACACAAAGATCAAAAGAATACAGAGAGAGGATAAAGTTAGATTCAACTTTGCATGAACTACAGAAGAAAAAAGAAAGAGAGAGATGGAAAGCAAGGACTGCTAAAATGGAAAAAGCAGTAAGGACACCAGCAGAAGAAAAAAAAAGGAAAGAGAAAGAAAGAAAAAGAAAAGCAAACTGGAGGGCAAGCAAAAAAAGTAACACTACTGCTACAGAAGATCTATCTCCAGGTTATAAGAATTCTTCAGCTTTAGGTAAAGCACTTTCTAAGGCAAATAAGAGTTTACCTAAAGAATCTCCCAAGAAAGTATCAGTACTTGCAAAAATTGTTCAAAATTTAACTCCACATAGGAAGATAGATCTAATTTCACAATGTTCTGTTAGAAGGTGCAATATACTTCAAGAAAGAAAGCGACGAGCTGATGCCATTCCTGAAAAAACTGTTGCCAATGTTACAGCTTTTTTTGAACGTGATGACATTAGTCGAATGTTACCTGGCATCAAAGATTCCATCCTGATTCGTAATGGTAAATTTAAAGAAAGAAAACAAAAAAGAGTTTTGGAAATGTCTTTAAATGAAGCCTATTCTTTGTATTGTACTTCTTATGCCATGCAAAGTATTGGAATTACTAAATTCCGAATGTTAAGGCCTAAGCATGTACTGCTTGCTTCACAAAAGCACCAAGAAGTATGCTATTGCATTTACCATGAAAACATTGATTTAATTCTTCATGGTTTTCAAAACAAGTCTTGTATGTTGCAGGTTAAAGAAGCGAAAGAATTGTGCAATTTAACTTTATGTGAAGAAGGTAAACGTACAGAACTCTGTATTGATCGTCATTGTACAAACTGTGGTGTTGACATTATTGAAACACATTTTAATCAATTTGACTTTGATGATAATGTCAGTTATCATCAATGGATCAACTCTGAAGGCTGTACAAAAAAACTTCCAGTAACATGCTCAATTGCTGAAGCGATTGAAGTACTTAAACTTCAACTTGTCCCATTTGTTCGTCATGTTTTTAACATTGTAAAACAGCAAAGAGAACTGCAATATTTAAAAGATAACATGTCAGATAGGGAAATAATTATTATCGAAGATTTTGCTGAAAATTATGCCATTAGGCAGCAGAAAGAAGTTATGAGTGCACATTGGCATTCAGATCAAGTTACTATTTTCAGTGCAGTCGTTTATTATAAAGATGATGATGTTCTTAAGCATATGAGTTATGCAGTCATATCGGATGATTTGAATCATGATAAAGGTTTTGTTTTCAATGCAAATACTGCAATTTTTAATAATTTGAAAGATAAATTACATTTTGAATTACAATATGTTCACTATTGGAGTGATGGTGCTGGAAGCCAGTTTAAGAATAGATATAATTTAGGAAATTTAGTTCATCACAAGGATGATTTTGGTTTCACCTCAGATTGGTCTTTTTTTGAAACAGCACACGGGAAGGGACCAGCTGATGGTATCGGTGCAACAGTTAAACGTGCCGTATGGGCAAAAGTAATTCAAAATAAAGCTGTTATAAATAACGCAAAAGAGTTTTTTGAACTTTCAAAAAAGTTGAATGATAGAATAACTGTATTATTCGTATCTTGTAAAGAAAATGAAGAAAAAAGGAAAATGCTTCAAAAACGTTGGGAAAAAATGACTAAACCAATAGCTGGAACTCAAAAATTGCATTATGCAAAACCTTTCTTATTTAAACTTAAAACTGCTCAAAATTCTCAATTTAGCGTTTCGAATAATGATGTAGCTCACTATCACATACATAATGTTTACGACACAAATCCTAAATCAGAAAAGATCGAGCACATAGAACAACCAACAGTTGGACAATTTGTAGCAGTTGAAATTTCAAGTACCAATCCTAAAATACCAAACAAACTTTATGTTGCTCAAATCTGTTCCATAGAGGAAGAAAATGCAGAAGTTTTGTTTTTGCGCAAAACTGACAAAACTAGCAAAACATTTTCTTTCCCTGAAAAAGAAGACAGAAGTTGGGTGAACTTTTTTCAAATAAAAACTTTGTTACCAGAACCATTATTTGATGAAAGGCGGTTTAATTATATATTTAGCCAAGCCATTGATAATGTTAATGCTTAAAATTTATATTGTATGGTTTGTACAGAACAATAAATTATTTTAGTAATTATAGCATTGGTTGATGAAAATTAATTGATTATATATATATTAATTACTATCATGAACTGGCCTTAAAGCTTAATTCTTTTTAAAGAAGTGTATACAACTGCTGAAAAATATCCCAATAAAGAATAAGTTAATAATTTTAACTAAATTCCAAAATGTCCCCTCCAAAACAGTCCCCTCCGCAACATAGTGCTAATTAAAAAAAAAAAAAAAAAATTCAGGGTGAATTTTTTTAAATTTATGTGCAATATTTTACGAATATAAAACTAAGTAGTACAATTTGGTAAAAAAAATACTTTTAGTGCTATACTTTATTACAGAGAGGAAAAATAATGATGCAAACTGAAAATTTTTAAATTGTAATATTTTCCTGTCCCCTCCGCAACATTCAGAAAAAAAATTTCTTCTCTTTCAATTTTAATATTTGCTTCATTTTTTATGTTAGGATGTGTTCAACACATCTTAAGCACTCATAAAAAAAATTCAAACTTGGGAGAAAAAAAATATTTTGATGTATTTAGGTAAAATAAATGGTCGAATGTCCCCTCCGCAACAAAACAACTTACTGTGATTTGGCCCTTATGCAGAATTATCCGATTTGCTTCGAATTTTGGACATGGGTTCATTATGATAAGACGTATTTCTGATTAGTTATGTGGTTCTATTGGTAATTAAAAAGGAGGGTGGGTGATTACTATACCCACTTTAAATTAGATTTTAAAAAATTATGCACACTTATCCGATGTATTTCAAATTTTGGATATAGGATCTTTCTCATAAAGTGAATTCCTGAATAGTTTTATGGGTTTAATGGCTATGTATAGAGGGGGAACGGGGGATAAACCCCCTTAAATTAAATAAATTTCTTTTTATGCAGAATCATCCGATTTGCTTCAAATTTTGGATGTATATTCATTATAAGAAGGCGAATCTGATTAATTATGGAGTTCTTTTGATAATTAAATAGGAGAAGCGGGCGATTAATCCTCCACTCTTTAAATAAAATAAATTTTTTTTTTCTTTCACAACTATTTAACGTATTTCAAATTTTGGATATAGGTTCTTCCTGATAAAGTGAATCCCTGAATAGTTTTAAGGGTTTAATGGCTATGTATAGAGCGATGAACGGGGGATAACCCACAATTAATCAGGACTTCGCCTTATCATAATGAACGCCCAATCAAAATTTGAATCAAATCAGTTAATTCTGCGTAAAAAAGCCATTTATTAATTTAAGGGGGTGGGGTATCATCCATTCCCCCCCAGTGTTTACTTAGCCATTAAACCTTTAAAATTATTCCGGGATTCACTTTATGAGAAAGAACATACATCCAAAATATGAAATATATCGGATAAGTGAGTATAAAAAACAATATATCTAATTTAAGGGGGGGGGGGGGGATAATCACCCGCCTTAATTTTTAATTGGCAAAATAACCCCATATGTAATCAGAGATATGCCTTATCATAATGGTTCGATAATCCAAAATTTGAAGCAAATCTGATAATTCTGCGTAAAAACTAATTTAAGGTGGGTTATATTCTATTCCCCTTCTATACTTAGATATTAAATCCTTAAAACTATTCAGAGATCCACCTTATCAGAAAGAACCTATATTTAAAATTTGAAATACATGGGATAATTCTGCATAAAAACCAATTTTTCTAGTTTAAGGGGGATATAATTGCTCGCCCCCTTTATAATAAGCAGAAGAACCCCATAACTAATCAGAGATACGTCTTATCATAATGAACCTATGTCCAAAATTCTAAGCAAATTGGATAATTATGCGTAAAAATTTATTAATTTAATTTTAGAAAGGTTATCCCTGTTCCCTCTCTATACTTAACCATTAGAACTCCTAAATCTCTTCAGGCATTATATACTATATATAAGCCTTATCGAAAAGAACCTATATGCAAATTTGACACACGTTGGACAATTCTGCATAAAAACCCATTCATCTAATTGAGGACGGATGAGGGGGGGTAATCGTACCTTCCTAAAATTAATCAGGCAAACGTCTTTTCAGGATGAACGCATATCCAAAAATTGAACCAAAACAGTTAATTCAGCATGAAAAACCCATTTACCTAAACTATGAGCCCCCTTTCATACTTAACCAATGAATCCCCAAAATCAATAATAAGTCCCCAAAATCAATTCTTTGTCACCTTTTTTCCGGTAACTTTTTTCCCTTGTCACTTTTTTCCCGTGTCACTTTTTTTCCGCTTTTGTAGTTTATGTCACTTTTTTTCTGATAACTTTTTTTCCTAGATTCCTCTAGCATCGATACATTTTCCAACTATAGTGTTTGGTGAGTGAATACAATAATCACCATGTTTTAAATGTTTGTCGACAATTGGCGAGTGCTAATTTTGTGCTGTATCTACTAGAGAGTCACAAAGAAGAAAAGCTAAAAAATTGACATTAAAAGAAAAAAAGCTTAAGGCTCATGAAAATTAAAAAAAGGTAAAAAAATAAATTGAAAATAGATTAACAAGCAGACACCACAAAGTCTACTCAGAATTTTCCGAACAATCAGCCATTTTGATTTCTGGTTGTTGTAATTTGTTTGTATTAGAAGAGTTAAGTAAAAATGTTGTCCAAAGTTATTAAGATAAAAATTCATTTAAGACATTTTTTAAAGTCGAATATCAACATTATATTCTATAGTGGCATTAATTAGGTCAGTCTGGAAAAAAGTTTTGTTTTTTTACTTCAAGAATTTTTTTTTTTTTTTTTTTTTTGTGAGGCTCAGGATTGGACTGTGTCAGGTAAAAAGGTGCATACAATAGATTTTCAGATGGTGCGAAAATATTTAACAAATTAATGTCAATCTTACTTCCTAGTGTTGTTTAATTTAACAAAGTTTAACACATTCACACAGCATCATATATGAAAATGGCTTAAAATTATATCTCTGCTATATTCCCTGTGCATTTCTAAAATAGTTCAATAAAAACTACAGGGGTGTGTGCAATTTTCTAAAACAAACATGCAATGCCTAAAAGTTCTAGAATGTTGAACATAGATTAACCTAAAGTAGACTGATATCAAGGCTATCACTTTCTTAATTTATTCTTTTGCGTCAATAGATACCTTATAAGAATCATAGGGGGAAAAAATGTTATTTCCCTTCCTAATTATCCTGCAAATGATCATATAAAAAAGGCATATAACAAGAGTAAGGTACCTATAAATTACTATACCCTAAGTACCTATACGGTATAAAAGGTACCTATTGATTGGTAATAATATAGACTATTAAATGCTAACTATAAATCTTTCATCAGGGATCGTTTAATATATAGATCACTTTTTTTTTTTGGGGGTTGAGGGAGGTCTCAGGTGAATAAGGAAATATTTTATCAGAAAATACACTTTTAATTGCTTCTGTAACTTAACTGTTTTTATTTAAATGGGGAGACATTAATCCCTAGGAGCTCCTCTTTGATTGTGCCCTTAAACAATATTTTCTGATCTGACTAGTTAAGATTGCCAGAATATAAAATATGCAAGGCAAAGTTATATATATATATATATATATATACACATTAAAATAAATAAATAAAAATAAAATAAAATATTGAAATTGAATTAACCATATAAAATAATTTAAAAGTAGTTACAGTAGAGGATCTATTATCCGGAATTCCAAAATCCGGAAGGACCCGAAATCCGGAAATGAAGAAGATTGAGAACGAGGTGAATCATGATGAAATGAACGAATCATGAATCTTTGATCAAACGTGCGTTTTTTCGAAATTTTTTAAGATTTCATGCTTTTTAGTTTTTTTTTCAAAATTCACCTTTACTCTGCTTTTTTTCGACAGAATTTGCGTTTTTTTTTTTTAAAAAAAACGCAATTTTTTTCAAATATTGCTTCAAGTATCAAAATTCATAAGTCATTCAAAGATTCATGATTCATTCATTTCTTCATGATTCATGCCCATAAAAAACGCAAAATTTTTCAAGTATAGCGAAAAAACTCTGCAAATTCGTCAAATATCGCGAAATAATCCTGCAGATATCTCGCAAAAAATTCAAATTTTGTGAAACGATCGCGGAAAAATCCCGTGTAAACGCCCACTCTAATTATTTTACGATTTTTCGTCACCTTTGGGGGGGGAGGTGGATTAACAGTATTTTACAGTATATATATATATATAGAAAGCCAGTTGGCAAAACGACCGGATTTTGAAGAGCTCTGAATTTTGGATGTCCGGATTTGAGACTTTGTACTATAGTACAAGAGTCAAAATTGTAGCTTAGTGTTTTTTCCACAGACTTCTCATACAACACACTTTTTATTCATTCTAGATATTCTAGATAGCAGTGCTATATTCCTTGTTTTTTTTTTTTGGGGGGGGGGGGGGGGGGGGAGAGTGTCGAGTTTCGAACGGACCCGAAATCCGGAAAATTCCAAAATCCGGAAAGCCCTCGGTCCTGACGATTCCGGATAATAGGTCCTCTACTGTATTTATAAAAGATTTGATGTTATTACATTTTGGTAAGTGTAATTTAAAAAGTAAATTTGATTATTTAGGTTTTCAAGTAAATTAAAACATTTCATGCACTCTAAACATTACTGAAATTGCATTTTTAACAATGTGTACAAGGGGTATATTCATTACTTGAAAATGACTAATTAATCATCCCAGTAATGGACACCTCCTCTTTAAAACCTTTAAAATAAATGAAATTTTGTAAATGAACATTAGTAATATAAAATTCAAAGTTTACTATTGCTACTCAAAAAAAATTAAATTTTGTAAGGAAATAAAGGATTTATAAAAATTTATCAAATGAAGCCAGCATTTTCATTAAGATTTTCACAGAAAGACAACAAAACTATGAAACATTATTTTATGCTTCCTGATTGCTTTGATTAAAAGCAGCACCATGCCCCCCCCCCCCAAAAAAAGGGGGAGGGGGTGCGAAATTTATGCTGGCTACATCATTTTTGGCCTATCCAAGAAAAAAATGGGGTGGGGGAGCACCAAATTAAAACTCTGCCCTGGGTGCAGAGTTCTCCCTTCCCATGCCCCTGATCAACCCTCTGGATCCCAAACTGCCTGAGTTATTATGAGATATTTTAATTCGTAATTCCCACTAGTAATTTAAAACAGCAATATTTGCTGTATTTAGAAACAGAAAATTCCGTATTTAAATAAAACAAAATTAGCCATTGAATTTTTCTGGTGTAAAATCAGACTTTCTGAACTACATAATTTCTAGAATGTGTTCTATCATGGGATTCAAAGGGTTAAAAATGTCAACAATAACCCAGACTTATAAAACATACAAGGAGGAATTATTTAAAAAAACAGTTAGAGCTAAGTATTTATTAGTTATTTTTTTATGAACCAATAACTTCAAGGGGTGTCTTTTATTGGCACATCTATCTTAGATTTAAGTAATCATTTTTTTAATACAGTAGACTCCCTCAAATCCGCAACTCTCTAAAATCTGCATATGTTTTACAGATGTAAACAATGAAGCTTTCAGTTCAGATATTGGGAGAAAATTTGATTTTTTTAGTTTTGTATCAGTTCCATATCTTTTTAAATTTGTAATTTTTTAATAATACTCTATTCATGTTTTTTTTTTTTTTTTCATGAAGGAAGAATAAATTTTTTTGGAAAAAATTCAAGATATTTTTCATATTACTGTTAATCACAATCTTCTTATCAAATATATTTATGCATTAATCAAGATTTTTTGGTTATTAAGCCTGGCTAAACTTGAAAAAAAAAAAAAATCCTTATTTTATGATTTTGATGTAAATTAGTAATGTACTTTTATGAGGCAAGTTTTGTTGAATAATTTTGGAAAAATACATTTAATCTTTATAATGTATATTTAATCATACACTATTAGTTATTAACATGAACTTTGCTATTAGTACTTTAATCATTTTAAAAAATGTCTAAATTTTTATTATTTTTGTTCATTACTTATTTTAATATTTTATTATATTGTAAGCATTCACTATAGTTCCGATTACATTATTAACTGCACTCAAAGTACTGTTTAAAAAATGTAAACAAAGCAATGACCAGAAATCTGCAAAATTCTAAAATCTGCACAACCTCTGGTCCCAAGCTGTGTGGATTTAAGGGAGTCTACTGTATAGCCATTAGAAAGTGCTTATTCCACAAAAAAACTGGGAGCAATATCTCAAATATTTTATTTAATAACTGGATGTTGATTTTTGACTAGGAAGTACCCTGGGTCATCCTACTATTTTCAAATTCTAATGGCAACATTTTACCACTTTTGTATTTGGGTATTATAATAGGCGATAGCTTTATTTATGGAAAATGGGCAATGAGATAATCAAGGAGTGCCTGTTTATTTTATTATTTTTTTTTCTCCAAAGCATTAAATTTTTCATGTTTCCAGGACTATGCCAAAATAATGTATCGGAATGAAATTTTTTAGAACAACATGAATTGTCATTATGAAATTAGGTGTGATTTTTAAGATAAAAGTTGAATGCTAATTTTTTTTTTTAAAGTATTGTTAGATTTATTGTTTATACATTTTTTCGTCTTTTTTACCACAAAAATAGATCTTTAGAATTTTCTTGGAAAAGTAAAAATGCTCATAAAATTTGCAAATAAATTTTAAAACCAACAAAAAAGTAAAGGAAATTCATGGCTTATTGAAATACAATTTATGGATCTTGTTAACGCAGTTATTTGACTCAGGTTTTAACTAGCTTTTTGAGGTTTTATTGAAAATCTCCCCGGGTTTTCTAAAACCCTCAGAGTTTAAAAAAGCTAATTCGTGTATTTTTTAAATTTTAAGGAGTTTTATTTTTTTAAAGAGGGGGAGGGGGAGATTAAAAACCTTGATTTAAAGAATTTTAAGTAAAACAATTTTATTTAATAAAATATAAGGAAACATTTCAATACAACATTAATTAAAATTACATTCGGCAAAAATAAAAAACAGGTCAAGTAAAAAAATAAAATCATCAAAATTCGACAAAAGCCTCAATCACTAAAACATTTTTTTACGAAAAAATTTATATTGAAACATACCTGCTTGAACTTTTCCTTCTGGAATAGCAACATCCTCCGCTATTGTTGATGCTGCCATGCTGCGGACTTGACATTCCATTTCCTTATGATTTATATATTTACTTGTCACAGTATACACATATTAATCCAAGTTTTAAACTGAAAGTCAAACAGACATAATCTTACTAATTACATAGCACATACAAATAACGTGCCGAGTATCATAAAGAAAGAAAAAAAAAGCATGAAAATCGTACGCTAAATTTCAAGCACCGTTAATCGACCAACAACAGCTGAGCGTTAGCTGAATGAAAAACTAAACAAAATCACATTTCTCGTCAACAAGTGGAGCGACATCAAAGCTACTGCCAGTTCGAAAACAGAAATATTTTATTTATGATTTTCCAAAAGAAAATCATGGAGTTTAGAGAATTCAAAGAAATAGAAATAAAGCTTCAGATTTTCAATCGTCAAGGGCGGATCGGATCTGAAGATGCCTCAATGGGGGGGGGGGGGGGGGGGAGGCTAAACAAGCGCGCCCATATGATTAATTTTAGGGGGGGGGGCTGAGGAAAATTTCGCCTTCCCCCAAAGCTATCACATAATTTTGTAAATATTTAAGGTATTTTGCGTTTTTTCGCAAGTTTTGAGCTATCCCCCCCCCCTGTTTTTTTGACGAAATATGCGTTTTTCGCGATCCTATTAAGAAATATGTGCTTTTTTCTACGAATTTTAGATGAAATTTATGAGCTTTTCCCAATTTTTTGACAAAAATTGGTTTTTTGCAATTTTTTGATGAAATTAACGATTTTTTCGTGATTTTTGAACATAATTAGCGTTTTTTCGATATACTTTGACAAAATTTGTGTTTTTTCCACTATTTTCGGTATTTTCTATGCTTTTTGAACGAAATCAGAGATCTTCTTGGCGATTCATTCACAAAATCAGAGATCTTTTCGCGATTCTTTGACGAAATTTGTGTTTTTTAGGCAATTTTTTGATGAAATGTGCGTTTCTCTCGCTCTTATTTGTCAACATTTACGTTTATCTGCATTTCCTTGGCAAAATTCGCTTTTTTCCTGTGATCCTTGATCAAAATTCGCGTTTTTTTTGTGATCGTCACTCAGGGGCGGATCCAGAGAATCTTTTGGGGGGGGGGCGATACCGAGTGATATGTAACCAACAGTCACAATTTTCTGTTCAGGGGTGATTCTGGATGAAATTTTTTTTTCGGAAATTCGCATCGCATTTTCGGAAATCGGCGGGGGGGGAGGGGGGGTCGTGAGTCCCCCCCTCCAGCGATCTTCGGACAAAATCGGCGTTTTCCCGCTATCTCCAGACGAAATGAGCAATATTCTAGCAAAATCGGCGAGTTATTGCAATTTTTTGCCTAAATTGGCGGTTTTTCCGCGATCTTTTGACGAAATCGACGTTTTCCCATGTTTTTTTAAAGTGAAATCGGCGTTTTTTTCGACTATCTTTAGACAAAATTGCTTTTTTACGCGATTTTTTCTCGAAAACGGCGTTTTATTTCCGCGATCTTTTGACGAAATCGGCGTTTTTTTCCGTGATATTTTGATGAAATCGGCGTATTTTTTCAAATATTCTTTTGACAAAATATTTTAAAGCGATCTTTTATCAAAAACGGCGTTTTTTCCCGCGATGTTTTAAAGAAATCGGCGTTATATCCGCAATCTTTAGACTAAATCGGCGTTTTCCCGCCGTCTTCAGAAGAAATCAGCGTTTTATCTGCGATATTTGGTGAAATTGCCGTTTTTTCCGCGATCCGCACAGGAAATTCACGTTTTTCATCGATCTTTTGACAAAGTTCGTTTACAAAAACACTGACGAAATCGTCGTTCTTCCACGAAATATTGACGAAATATATGCTATTTCGGCGATCCTATCAGGAAATTTGCATTTCTACGCAATTGTTTTTTCCGCGCGCAAAACCGTACAAGTTGGCAACTATGCGGAACTGATAACCCAATTTCAAATTTTCGGAAGAGCATGCCTTAAATTTTCGGAAATTTCGGACGAGAATCATCCCTGTTTCTGTTGATTAAATTATTCCTTGGAGTTGATTATTAAATAAATATGACATAATTAATGTAATTTAAAAATACTACATATTCTCCATTATCCGACGTTCGATCAATCGAAACATTCGGTTAACCAATCCTTTTAGTATATAATTCCCTCTATTCTCAAAATATGGCTTATTGCAAAAACATATTGTACCTTGTAAAATAGAATTTAAGTGAAAAGTGAAACTATACATACAAAAAGTAGTTTAAAAAAATTATACTTACAATTATTCTGTTTTCACTTTTTTTTTTTTTTTTTTTTTTTCTTGAATAACTTTAGAATGTCCATATTACCACCTTTTCGTTTCGGAGGCATTCTCGATAACACTGTTATTTATATATATATATATATATATATATATATTTAATTTAAAAAAGAAAAAGAACATTTAAATTTTAACTACTATTGCCTCTGTATCCCAAAGTATAGAGAAATAAGAATGAAACACAGTTTAAAGATTTCCGGACGAACTGTTACCAGCAACTGAACATCAATCCAATCTGGGAATAATTACCCGAATTGCGGGTATTTTCAAAGGCTTCAGGGTATTTTCGACGTACAAGTTTTAATATTTTACTCTTTTATCATTAGTTTATATTATTTTCTCACTGGCAACGTCAACCAGAATTTCGTATCCTAAAGTGTGTTTCAAGCAGCGATGACAAATGAAGATGAATTAGAGGGGAGTGAGTGCGTGGTCATTGTTAGGGCCAAACCTTGAGGTGCCGTGTGTAGGAAATTTTGTTTCTCCCATTTCTCTGTAAGTAATTAAACCAGGATTTTTCTAACGACTGTCGAATCTGTTCTTACAATAGAAAAACCATTTACCCCTTCTTGTGGTGCTGTATTACATAAAGATTTATCGGTCGGTTAAGGCAGGCTGTCGAAGGTGCAAACGATTAGTTATTCGGTCCGTTTAAAGTTTTTCTCCCTTCTTGGAAAATCTTCTTTCTATGCAAAAAGAAAGAATTCATGTTTATCAGATTTCATCTGGTGAGAAAGAACATTTCATATCCTCAGTGTAAAATAAAGAATGAAAAATCTTTCAGTAAGATGGTTGTCGGGCACATTGATAAAGGGTTAAAAAATGTCGAAGTATGAGAATTTGTCAAGCGAGTCGATATCGTTTTAGCGCAAATAACTGATTTCGTGAGTTGATTTCATACAACAGATGAAACTTTGATGGAAATTGAACTTCAAAAATATTAGATTTAAAAAAAAAATGCATCATTTTGTTTCATTTTGCGACGATTTTGAATCACCTTCATATGTTTTTTTTTGGGGGGGGGGCGATCGCCCCGATCGCCCCCCCCCGTGGATCCGCGCCTGTTGTCACTGGGTGAGTGTGCTAAATGACCTTTCTGCAGTGAAATTTTTTGGCAGAAATGGGGAAGTGGCTTCTGCGATTAGATCATTTGCCATGACATTCTAACCAATTCTTGTTTTTCCATAAATCAAGCCAAATTCTTGCTTCCAACTCCAAATTTCTAATTTTATAAAACTGAGATAACTCCTTGATTTCTTTTGGAAAAACCTTTTTCCATATTTTTTTATCAGATAGGAATGAAGTAAAATCGCTTTGAATGACGTTTCATTTCGCTTTATAAACCTTGACTCAAGGGATATAATTAAAGAGTCTAAATATGGATAAAAAATGGTGCTCTTTAATATTCTAGAGGAGTGGCCATATGACAGTTCCAACGGTGAGATTATCAGGTAAACGATTTGTACATTTTGATGTTGATTCCTCAAAATTGCAATTTTCTATTAGCTCCATGAAAAATATTGAAATTTGTTTTCTGATTTTTTCTGTGCAAAAGAAAAATCTCAAGAAGTTTCATTCTGTGCTAATAGACCGAATGCAAATGTTAATCTACAGAATGCGATTTATGTACAATGGCTCTAGATTAAAAAGAATATGTAGAAACTATTTTCAGACATACAATGATCACTATGTTCCAGCATCTATATTAAAGACTTATGAGCGTATTTCTTATTTTGTATTCGTACCATTGTTTAGAGAGAGAGATTAAAAGATTTTCTTTCACAGTGGCAAAATAATTAGAAAAATGTGGTATGGACTTATTACTTTTCTGACCACATTGTTTCACATACACCAGGAATATTTGAAAAAAAAAAATAATAATTGTAAGAGTGCTCCCCCTAAAAATCTTATCACTCGTTTTATTGCTTTGTGTGCTTCTTATATCTAGAACTTGATGGAGATCATTTACAATTTAATTCAAACAATGGTATGCCCAATATTGTATTTATGAAAAGCAAAAATTCTTTGATGATATTTATAAGTATTATTAGATTTTAAGTCGACCAAAATTATTTAATCTTGTTCTGCTTGACTTCAGATAAAATTTTCGATATAGGGTTGTGTTACAATCAGAGCCAGAGTAAGGTTTTGGGTGGGCCCCGGGCAAGAATCATTCGGGAAGGCCTCCTTCTATCTGCCGATAGATTTTTTTAATAATGTGGAAGTAAACTTCCTATGTATTGTATATATATGGCAATTTAGTTCTCGGTGGAGCTCACATTTGTATACAGGGTATCACAAAAAGATAGTCACAACTTCAAGAAAAAGTACTAGCAAGATAATTGTAAAAAAAAGATAGATTGGTTGACAGAAGTATCATTTTGCAAACTTTTTCTTTGGTTATCTACGTACGTAACATAAAACAGTTAAAAGATAATGTCCCAAATAGGTCATAATTAATGATTTTAACTTGCCATTCTGCAACGAAAATGTTAATAAGGAATTTCTTTTGAAAACAATAGAATACTGAGTCGGTTTAATAAAACATTAATTTCCTAATGTAGTTTGTTTTTCGCATAGATGGATACTGGAAGCAAAGAGAGGAAGGAGAACGACTCTTATCTTCCTAAACGTTTGAAAATATTTGAAATTTTGTCCCCTTTTGACTAATTTTAATCATTTGGCACTTTTTAGTGAAAATTCTAATTAATTCCATGGGAAACCCCTAATAAAGAGGGCCCTGGGGCAATTGTCCTGCATGCCCTTGCATAAGTAGGGTCCTGTTTACAATCTGACACATTCAGGGTTCCAATATTTGTTATGTTCTTGAAAAAGAATTTTCCAATTAAAAAATAATACTGCATCATTCACATTTTGTTGTTATATCTGTGTCTAATTTCTCAGCGATTTGTTCACGCAAAATCAGTTTTACCTATGAAAATGGGTCATGTCTGTAACGAAATCCTTCTTTATGCAGAAAAAGTACTATACTGTAGTAGGAAAAAAGCACACAGTAACTCCTGCTGAAATAAAAATTGTATAAAATACAACTTGTTTCCTATCTCATGTTTTTCCTCTTTGTAAAAAGCAAACTATTCGAGAGGATTAATTCAAATCTGACCAAAACCGAATCTGTTTAAATCAGAATCTAGCTTTAAAAGAAATAAAATTCATGGTTATAAGAAAATAAATTCACACAATTATCCTTCCTTAAACGGAAAATTGTTTAAAACGGAAATTTTTTACGATGCCTTCTTTACAGGATCAAATTAGAATTTTCATATATCGTAACTGATTTATATTTTAAAAAAAATGACAAAACCAAAATCTAGGGGGGAGGCTCTTTCCCCCACCTTGCCCCCCATATGGGCGCCCATGCATTCATATAAACTTTTTTTTCAGCTTTTAGAAAACTTTTCAAGTGATACATTCCAAATTTAGAAAGATTTTCTTTTAATCTATTATTAATCAAAACGCTATAAACAATAAAAATTTATGTATCCTAATATTTTAGACACTGTCCATCTCTAGTATTTAAGATAAAAACTTTACCCAATTAATTTTAGTTTTTGAGGCTCTCTTAGTTCGAGTGCCACTTCCTTTCTATTGAGCCAAATGGTTTGAATGCAACTAATGTTTTCACTGTTATGTGCCGACTGGTAATCTACCAGTCAGCAAATATTAAATCATGTTTTTCGATAAAAGTCTATTTATTGAGCAACTGTCTTCTATTAAAGGCTCATTTCTGATTTTTTATATCATTATACAATAAGTAGTAAAACAATTCATTATTCCACAATTTAAAACATATGTTTTTTTCACTTTGACACGAGGAATACAGGAATGTAATGAACGTTTTCTTTTTCACTATAATGTTTTTGTTTTAAATATTGTCGTACATATAATTGAAGTGGCACTCTTAAACCCCCTCGCCAACGGTAAGGCGGAGCCTCGTCGAGGGGGCCCCCACCCTCCAACAGCAGAGATGACCAACTGATTGTATCAATAAACTGTTATAACTGACTTACTGTCTGACTAATGTCACACCATGTTTACGTCAAGAAAAATTATTAAATCAGAAATCATGACAAAACATATATATTAAAATAATTTTACTTTACTTTAGTTTAGTTTTAATCAGTTTTTTCAATAATTTGATCAGAGCTGCAGATTAGTTCTTAATTTTAATTTAAGTGGAAAATTCAAAGCTAGAAAAAGACATTATTAATATTTTTCCACTAAAAATGTATTTGTAACATTATTATTTAGATAGTAACATATAACAATGATATTAACATAACATATTTTTGAAATTTACCTTAAACAGCAGTTAATTTGAACTGACAATGAACTTTGTTGTTATTCTTAAAAAATGACTTCTACTGATAGACAGCGAGGCAGCAGGACCACAATCTCCTCATTGAGTTTACAGCTAAAATTTTAGAAGTAGTTAAATTTCGATTTATGAATTAAAATACAATCGCTCTGCC
This sequence comes from Maratus speculifer, assembly GCA_964019185.1. NCBI lineage: Eukaryota > Metazoa > Arthropoda > Arachnida > Araneae > Salticidae > Maratus > Maratus speculifer. Next base: position 414,536,488 of record OZ025294.1, read on the forward strand.
AAGTCTTATCTTGGTGGAAAACACTTAATTCAATCTTTTAAAACCACATGATTATGTAAAATCGGAGAAGCTTAAACTATTTTGAAAACTATTTATGCCAATTTAATGATACTTAAAAATAAGAAAAATTCTTTCAAAAATTTATTTAAGCCTTTTTTACAAAGGTAAACAGTTTCTTAGACTTTTAAAATACACTACTTCTTCTTTGTATTGTAGGACTTTTAGAAGAGATAGCTAGAAGCATTCGCAAATTTACTCCTTTAAAACGGCGATTAAAATGTTGAAAGTATTGAACGGAATTCTATCACAAGTAAAAAAAAAGGTGCAGAATAATTACAGGGACTTGTTAAGAATTTTTTGTCAATTACAGGGAAATGGACACTGTCTGCTTTAACCCTCAATCGAGCCTATCCCCATATGTGATTATTTAAAAGAATTGCCTATTCCTCGATTATCTGCGATATATTTTATTATTATTATTATTATTGACTTGTGTATAAGTCGACCTCATATTTTCATTAAAAATAGGGGTCGACCTATATACCAGTTAATAATAAACATGAACGAAAAAAAATCATGCATAAAGCATAGATTATGAATCACTTTCCAACACATTCAGAATAATGTAAAAAAAAAAAAACTGCACCTTTTAAAAAATTAAAATACTACATCTCATTTCACCACATAAAAATAAATGTATAACCCATTTCACAAACGGATTTCGGCAGTTCCCATCCAGAAACGGAAAATTATCCGAATTTTTTAATAGCCCTGTATATGATATAGAGATTTGTATCTATTAACAACTTGCATTCCAAAATTTAGTTCATTCAAGAGATACATACATTTCAGAAAATTCCCCTCCAGCTATTTCCTCTGAAAAGGAGAATAGTATGCGATTACTTTAGTGCAGCTCTGTATATGGAGTATAGAATTTATATACAAAGAGTAATATGCAAAAAAACTAATTAAATTTAAAAGTGCACACCGAATTTTAAAACATACTCTCCAGCAATAACTACGCAAAGACAGTAATGTGGCCGATTTCTTTTGTGTGTCTCTGTAAATTAATAAAACTGCTGTAAATGCCCTATTTTAACATGATCGTAGTGAAATTCAGAGATTTATATGAGTTACAATGTATTTAAAATAGCGTAATGTCATTAAAATACTCTACAAACGATTTTCTCCCTGTAGCTTTATGTAATCGAAATCTTTTGAGTGTCCCTGTAAATGAACCATTAATTGTACATACTTATGCAGTATAGAACATGCTTTGCTGATCCTAAATAAGCTTTATCAATTTCATGAAAATCCGAATATATTTACAGTAGTTAGAGCCGGAACAGACGGACAGACGGTGTCGGTCCGTCTGTCTCAACCAAGTACCTCTATCATACCATCTCAACCGGACGCATTAGCCCTTTTTAACTTTGTTGGCAAGTGCTAAGAAAAGAATAATTAATAAATAACTTACTACTTGATTATCACGTCGACTAATTTCGCCAAATTATACAAATCGCCAAACTGATATTCAAATTATACATATTGATACAATTTTTATTTTAAATAACTAAAAAATAAATAATTAGTCGAATAATTAATAAAAATACAAATAAAAAGTCGAAATAAAAATCACTTAATGATGTTTTAAACACTTGTATCGTACTGCATCTCATTGAATGTGATATTCACGATCATCCATTATTGGCATTTTATCTTATAGCTTGGCGATAATTTTTTGGTCGAGGGGATAACCAAGTAGTACCATAAATCATACACATACTTCCCAAATCTAACCTAAAATCATTAGACTTATACACGAGTGTATACAGCATATATATATTATAAAGAGAAATTTAAGGCACAGATGTCATATACGCACCACATTGGTGAAATATTTCACCCCCGGGAATTTGGCGAAAGTTTTGTTTTTGAATATTGCTATAACTGTTAATATTTACGATTTATTGTGATATTTTTATATCTATTATTATGTTTATTATTTATTACTGATTATTTATTGCGTCAACTGTTATTTCTTTTTTGATAAATTGTCGAAAAAAAATTACATAAGCGTCGAATTGATAACTGCCTCAATTTTTGAAGTCGGTTAAAAATAACTGGGTTACCATATGAGTCATAAAATCGCCATTTTGTTCGATCGCGCCGATATGGTGCGTATATGACATCTGTGCCAAATTTAAATAAGACTTACAATTAATTTACAATTAAAAAATGAATTTATAATTACATTAGCATATTTAAAATAGTAATATATAACGCTAATGCTAAAATATAAAAATAAATATGTAGTACAGTAAAACCCCGATAATTCGGATTAATTGGGACCGGACCCAATCCGAATTATCGAAAATCCGGATTATCCGGAGAATTAGAAAATAAATGAAATAAAATATAACATACTAACAGAAAATCACCTTTATGTTAAACTTATTGAATATTTGCAGATAGTAATAATGTTTACTTTGCTTAATTATTCCGAAAGCATGTCAGAAAAAGTTTTTTTTTTTTTTAGAATACGACGATGAAACAAGTTAACGTTATGGAAATTAGCCAATCGCTTCTCAAACTTGAAAAAAAAATGACTAAACCGATCCGAATTATCCGGAGATCCGGATTATCGGGGTCCGAATTAGCGGGGTTCTACTGTACTTACAAATATTGAAGTAATTCAAAAGAAATTATTATAATAATAAAATCCGATTTCGAAAAGTTTTGGTGCCATCATCTTATATTTGGAAAAACAAAAATAGTAAAATTAATAGATTTTAAATTTTCACAACTTAATATTAAAAAAGACATCTATAGTTATTGTAAATGTAGTACAGGAAGTTCTTACAATTTTAAAATGTAAAAAAGTAGCAAATTCGATAGTTGTTCCTTTTTCTTAATAATTTTCTGAAATTCATACATATATGCGTAATAGCGCCATCTATGATGTTTAATTTAGAATAAAAAGAAATAAATATACCGAAATGGCCGAGTTACAGAAGTTTCGCGAAAAGAGATGTCCAGTTTAATGATGTTATACTGTATATGTATTATTATCAACATACCATCTCAATGCAAAATGATTTATTATTGAGGGGATCAGCTTATAAAATCATTACTAAAAAACATTCTTCAAGCGACTAGTGGACCAACATGTATCTATATATAGAATTTAAAATAAATTCATAATACTTTAGGAAAAAACTGTAAATTTAAAAATGCATTAAGACCGAATTTTCTAGTTAATACAGTTGATAAAAAAATTGCAACCTTTGATATGAGCTATAGATAATGGTTACAATCTTTAAATTTTACTGTATTAAAAATCGGCCTCATAGCAGATGCAGCAGAAGGCCAGAATCTTCTGCCACCAACTTACCTTTGACTTCTTCCACCAACTCAGGGAAGGTTGGGGAGAAGTCGTACTTACTTCATCCACGGCTGCTTCTTCAACTACTACTGCCATGGGCTTCCAGTTCTTGCGTCCGCCATCCAACGATGAGGCAATACCCAAATAAAAATTATCATTTGAGCATGCCATCCATCCGTCGATGCTCCCTTTTTCCTGTCGACGACCTGAAAAAAAAAGAATCAAGAGACATTATATGAGTAGTTTCCATTTTTTCAAGAGCAGTTGCAAGTAGAACCAACAAGCTTGAAAATTTTTTTGGAAATGAATTTGAAATCGAATTCTATTCTATATTTAATTTACTGTCGCACGAGATGATGATTCAAACAATTAGACATTGTTACGTAACAATATTTCTAAATTATAGCTTACCGTCGAAACCTGCATTGTTGAATTAATGCTTAATTATTTGCGTGTTAAATTTTGAATGTTTACAAACAATTAATTTTGTTGCCATACCAAGAAACTAAATTATAACGAAAACAGAGACAACAATGAGAATAGAGTTGAACACTTTCAAGCATGAAGAAAAGTTAATTGAAATGACGCCATTCTTTCGCAATTTTTTTAATCTTTTGTTGTCATTTTTCCATAGCAACTAAAAAGAAAATGCAATTAAAATTCGTGGTATTTTAAAAATACATAAATGAATGATAAAACATGGAGCTATTACAAACTATATCTTATACTATAATGCGAGCAAAAATTGTGTGTGTGTGTGGGGGTAAATTTTATTTCAAAAACGGCTCTAACGATTTTCGCAAAAATTTGGATTTTACCATTTTCGGGCACGAGAAGACCATTGGGCTAGGTCACATGTTCGAGAAAATTCGATTATTCGGTCATTTTGGGTCATAATGGGTCAGGATCAAGCTATTTATATCTAGAGAACGGCTGGATCAATTTTAAGGAAATTTTGTACCCAATCGTTTTTTGGTACGAGAAAACTATTGGGCTGGGTCACATGTTCGAAAAATTTCGATTAGTGGGTCATTTTTGGGTCATTATGGGTCAAACCATTTTTATCTAAAAAACGGCTCTAACGATTTTGACCAAATTTTATATTGTATCGTTTTGGATTACAAGAAGACCATTGGGTTAGGTAACATGTTCGAGAAAATTCGGTAAGTGGGTCATTTTTGGGGTCATTGTGGGTCATGCTATTTTTATCTAGCGATTTTCTCACGCAATTTTGACTAAAAATTGCATTCTATGGTTTTCGGGCACGAGAAAAACATTGGGCTAGGTTACATGTTCGAGAAAAAATTTCAATGGGTCATATTGGGTCATTAAGAGTCTGGGTCAAGCTATTTATATTTAAAGAACGGCGTGATGGATTATAACGAAATTTTGTATGTAACAGTTTTTTGACATGAGAAAACTAATAGGCTAAACCATATGTTTGAGAGATTTCGACTATGAGGGTCATTTGTAGGTCATGATGGGTCATAATGGGTCATGGTCAACCTAATCTAAAGAACAGGTGGATCGATTTTAACGAAATTATGTATGCAACATTTTTTTGGCAAGATAAAATCATTGGACTAGGTTACATGTTCGAAAAATTTCGATTAATGGGTCATTTGGGGTCATTAAGAGTCTGGGTCAAGCTATTTATATTTAAAGAACGGCGTGATGGATTATAACGAAATTTTGTATGTGACAGTTTTTTGACATGAGAAAACTAATGGGCTAAATCACATGTGAGTTTCATATTTGAGAAATCATATTTGAGAGATTTCGACTATGGGGGTCATGATGGGTCATAATGGGTCATGGTCAAACTATATCTAAAGAAAAGGCGGATCGATTTTAATGAAATTTTGTATGCAACATTTTTTTGGCACGATAAAATCATTGGACTAGGTTACATGTTCGAAAAATTTCGATTAATGGGTCATTTTGGATCATAAAGGGTCTGGGTCAAGCTATGTATAATTAAAGAACGGCAGGATCAATTTTAACGAAATTCTGTATTTAACAATTTTTAGAAACGAGAAAACTAATGGACTAAGTCACATATTCGAGAGCTTTCGATTTTAAGGGTCATTTGTGGGTCTTAATGGGTCAAGGTCAAGCTATATCTAAAGAATGGGTGGGTCGATTTTAACGAAATTTTGTATACAACATATTTTTGGCATGAGAAAATCATTGGGGTAGGTCACATGTTCGAGAAATTTCGATTAGTGGGCCACTTTTGGGTCATTCTAATTTTATCTAGACAATTTTTCGCGCAATTTTGATTAAATTTTCTATTTTATCGTTTTCGGTCACAAGAAAATCATTGGGTTAGGGCAGATTTTTGAGAAAATTCGATCAATGAGTCATTTTGGATTATAAGGGGTCAGGGTCAAACTAACTATATCTAAAAAACGGCTCAATCGATTTTATCTAAATTTTGTATCAAACGTTTTTCGGCATGCTAAAACTAAAGAGCTAGGCCACACGTTCGAGAGATTTCGATTATAAGGGTCATTTGTTGGTCATGATGGGTCATGCTAATTTTATATAGAAAATGGTACTCACCATTTTGACTATACTTTGTATTATATCGTTTTTGAGCAAGAGAAAACCATTTGGCTTGGACACATGCTCGCGAAAATTCTATTAGTGGGTCATTTTGGGTCTTAATGAGCTAGGGTCATTCTAATTATATATAACAACGACTCAATCAATTTTACCTAAATTTTGAAACAAAACGTTTTTTGTCACGAGAAGACTATTGGGCTGAGTCGCATGTTAAACAAAATTATATTAGTGGGTCATTTCGCTTCATTGCTGAATGCTGCCAAGCTAATTTTACCTAGAAAATGGCTTAAACGATTTTGATTCAATTTTATATTCTACTGTTTTTGATTACCTGAAGACGATTGAGCTATGTCACATGCTTGATCAAATTTGATTAGTGGTTCATTTTGGGTAATACGGGTCAGGGTCACGAGAATATGGCAAAAGCCAATAACTTGGTGATATTTGACAAAATATTGGCGACATATGGCCAAAAAATCGACTATAAAAATTACTAAAACCAAAACACGTATTTGGAGCCAAATGAAAGAATGCCTCCAAATTTGGCTATATCTAGCAAAAAATATTGTCTTTCAGAATTTAAAGAATTTTTTTATACATTCTTAAGAGGATTCGAGATGCATGGCTAATCCAATCAGAGTCGAGCTAAAAAAGTGATTTAGATCGATGTCCTTTCGTTGTAAATTTTAAAATAAAGTAAAATTTCTAAACATGCGCATAAAAACATAGTTTTCTTATTGGTTGTTTTTCTAAATAATACTATTATAAAGATGTTTTACAGTAATAATACAGAGTTAATGATTCAGTGAAAATACTATATCAAGTTGAACACAAAGTTAATTTTGACCGAGCTAAGCTCGGTCTCCCCTGCTAGTTTAATCTTAAGTATCTATATTAATGTTACAAACAAATAAAGGCATATAAATGATTAGATAGCCGATTTTTTTTTTCTTTTCCGTTTCTTTTTCTTTTCTTTTCTTTTCTTTTTTTTTTTCATCGGGGTTCGTGCAATTGGATTTCACAGCTAAGATAGGGAAACAGACATTTCTGCAACATCCCGATTGCTGCACTTATGTTCTTTTTCTGTTTTTTGACGTCATGAACTTTGATTTGCATATAAAGTTTTCTTCCTCTTTTTCCTGCTAGGCTTTAAATTATAGATGATTTATTTAATGCTACTTATTGGTGTAAGTATTTGCGTAATTTTTTTAAAACCATGTACTCTCTTAACTATTTTGAGTAGTGTAGAATTCCGTTACACACAAGTTCCCTTTTCACTGATTTTATCAAACAAGGATGAAAGAATAATAAAACTAGTTAAAGCGGAATTCCAATTTATTGGTATAATTGCTTGTAGTGTATTCCAATCGTAGAGACAGTAGAATTTTTAATCAGACTATTAATACAATAAAAATTTAATTCTTAAATTATATATCAAATGTTGTTCACTTTCTTAAATTTTCTAATAACAGCAAAAAAAGTTTAATATTTGTAATATTTTTCTCCCGATATTTATACGACGCCATAAAGTTAAAATATCACAATTCTAGGAAATACACGAGATATCACTATAGATAATTATACCAAAATAAGTTTTACGGATGGCTGCGATCTGTAGATAATTGTTTATAATATTTTTTTTTAAGAGTTAGTTTTTAGACTTAAAATAATGTTTGCAATTTGGGAGAAAGGAAAATTTTCCAAAGTATGTTGTAACTATTCTATACCTTCTTAAACACGTAAATAAAAAGAATTAACTTTTCAGCTTTGTTTGATTGAAAATGTTTGTAAAAAATTATAGCTTTTTCTCAAATCATCTGTATTTCTTAGTGGCTTTGGTGTTATTTTTTTTTTTTTATTTTATAAGATTGGCGCATTTTGGGGTTGAGAAAGTGAGATTTGTTGCCAAATGATGTAAACAGTTATGAAAACAGAATTGATGACTTATTTATACTAAAAAACTAGTTGGATGTGTCAATCCCAAAACTTTCTTCTATCTCATAAGTACATTTTAATATTAAAAAAAACATGGTGACCCCAAAGTTACCCACTATCGAATTTCCTCGAACATTTGACCTAGCCTAATGAGATTCTGTAGCCGAAAAGCCTAAAAAGCAAAATTTAATTAATATTCTGAGAAAATGATCTTAGTAGTGCCTCATGTTGGATAATTTATACTAAAACCTAATAAGCATCTATTTGTGTCAAGACCTAACAGAATCTGAAATTTGATCGAATTTCGTCCATTAGTTCTTCAGTTATAGTTATAACAAAAAATTTGCAAAACGTAGAATAGCAACACCATATCTTGGACAATTTATGCCAAAACGTAAAAAAGCGTCTAATTATGTTATGGTGTAAAAGAATCTGAAGTTTGATGAAATTCTGTGCATTAGTTCTTGAGATATAGCTAGTTTAAAAAAACCGTGTAAAATATAGCACAGCAGCGCCATCAGTTGAAGGATTTATAACAAAACGTAATCATCGTGTAATTATGTTATATGTCATTTTGTAACAAATTCTGAAGTTTGATGAAATTCTGTGCATTGGTTGTTGAGATATAGCTATAGGAAAAATCGTGCAAAATGCAGCATAGCTGCACCACCTGTTGCAAGGTTAATACCAAAATGTAATCAGCGTCTAATTATGTTATATATTCTTGTGTAACATAATCTAAAATTTGATGAAGTTCTCAGCATTAGTTCTTGAGATAAAGCTATCGCAAAAATCGTGCAAAATGTAGCATATCAGCGCCACCTATAGGTCAGTTCACACCAAAACCTTATCAGCGGCTATGTATCTCAAGGTATCGCGGAATCTGAAGTTTGGTGAAATTCTGTGCATTAGTTCTTGAGATATAGCTATCATGAAAATCATGAAAAACGTAGTATAGCAGCGCCACCTGCAGGCCAATTTTCACCAAAAACCAATAGGCACTAATTCATATCAAGGTCTAACTGAATATAAAATTTTATTAAATTTCGAGCATTAGTTCTTGAGATAGAGCGCCCACAAATTTTTTGTCACATACAGACAGACAGACAAACAGACAGACAGACAGACGGACAGACTCACAGACAGACATTTTCTAAAAATAGTCAAAACGTGTTCAGGACCTTCTAAAACGTATAAATCCGTCGAAAACCGGAAGTCGAAAATTTTCATGAATCCAATACTTTCTTCTTGTAAAGATAGAAGAAAGTAAAAAATTAAAAATTAAAATTATACAATGTGCTTTTTACTTTCTTCTATCTTTACAAGAAGAAAGTATTGGATTCATGAAAATTTTCGACTTCCGGTTTTCGACGAATTTATACGTTTTAGAAGGTCCTGAACACGTTTTGACTATTTTTAGAAAATGTCTGTCTGTGAGTCTGTCCGTCTGTCTGTCTGTCTGTATGTGACAAAAAATTTGTGGGCGCTCTATCTCAAGAACTAATTCTCGAAATTTAATAAAATTTTATATTCAGTTAGACCTTGATATGAATTAGTCCCTATTAGTTTTTGGTGAAAATTGGCCAGCAGGTGGCGCTGCTATACTACGTTTTTCATGATTTTCAAGATTGCTATATCTCAAGAACTAATGCACAGAATTTCACCAAACTTCAGATTCTGTGACCCCTTGATATACATAGACGCTGATTAAGTTTTGGTGTAAATTGGCCTGCAGGTGGCGCTGCTATGCCGCGTTATTCATGATTTTCATGATAGCTATATCTCAAGAACTAATGCACAGAATTTCACCAAACTTCAGATTCCGCGATACCTTGAGATACATAGCCGCTGATAAGGTTTTGGTGTGAACTGCCCTATAGGTGGCGCTGCTATGGTACATTTTGCACGATTTTTGCGATAGCTATATCTCAAGAACTAATGCAGAGAACTTCATCAAATTTTAGATTCTGTTACACTAGAATATATAACATAATTAGACGCTGATTACATTTTGGTATTAACCTTGCAACAGGTGGTGCAGCTATGCTGCATTTTGCACGATTTTTCCGATAGCTATATCTCAACAACCAACGCACAGAATTTCATCAAACTTCAGAGTTTGTTACAAAATGACATATAACATAATTACACGATGATTGTATCATCACTACATAGTATAAAACAAAGTCGCTTTCTCTGTCCCTATATCCCTATGTGCGCTTAAATCTTTAAAACTACGCAACGGATTTTGATGCGGTTTTTTTTAATAGATAGAGTGATTCAAGAGGAAGGTTTATACGTATAATAACATACGTTAAATAGTGGAGAAATACTGTTATTTTTGAGGTTTTTAATGTGATGTCGTAAATAATTTCATTTTTTCCGCTTATACATTGCAAACGTTGTGTATAAAGACACCCTGTAATTGTTGTAAAAATAAAATAAATAGGTAAAAATGTAAAAAATAAATAAGTAAAAATGTTGTGTATGAATTACAAATAAATAAAAAATAATACTAATATCCGAATTTTCTTTTATAAGTTTACACTTTTTTAATAACTCCACCCACAAAGAAGAGGGTATGAGTATGTGTGTAAAAATTTATAACTTGGATTTTTTTTTAATACCCGTAGAAAGCCTGGGCGTGCTGCTATAATCTATATCCATAAAAGAAAGTCGTGTTAGTTACACCATCTATAACTTAAGAACGGATGGATCGATTTTTATGAAACTTTGTATGGAGTTATCTGGCACCTTACATTAACATACAGGCTACTTTTTACCCGACTACTTAAAAGGAGAGTAATGGTTTTAGTAGTTGAATTTAATGGGTTGAAGTGGTAGTAACAATTTGCGGTGTCGGTAGTGACACGGGACTACCCGAAGCAAAGCGAGGGCGGGCCGCTAGTTTTGTTATACTAGGGGGGCCCCGCCCCCCTGCTCGCTATGCTCGCCAACCCCCCGCGTAATCGCTTCGCGGTTCCAAATTATTGGCTACCCCTGCTTGCTGCGCTCGCCAATACCCCATGGTATGAATAAGCAGTTTCAGATCTTTCAAATGATGTGTCACACGACTGGTGGTGTAAAGAAATTAAAAATGTGCCCCCCTGGGGGGCAGAGTGGGAGTGACACACAAGACATCCATAAGATGAATAAACAGTTGCAGACCTTTCAAATGATGTGTCACACAATTGGTGTTGGAAAGAAATTACAAAATGCGCCCCCTCTGAGGGCAGAGGGGGGGTTACGCACAAGATATCCATAATATGAATAAGCAGTTGCAGACCTTTCAAATGATGTGTCACACAACTGATGTTGTAAAGAAATTAAAAATATGATCCCCGCTGGGGAGAGCAGAGTGTGGGGGTGACACACAAGACATCCATAATATGAATAAGCAGTTGCAGACCTTTCAAATCTTGTGTAACACGACTGGTGTTGTAAAGAAATTAAAAATGTGTCCCCCCTGGGGAGCAGAATGGGGGATAACACACAAGACATCCATTATATGAATAAGCAGTTGCAAACCTCTCAAATGATGTATCAAACGACTGGTGTTGTAATAAATTAAAAATTTGGCGAAATATTACAGTTATCGCCAAGTTGGCGTCACTTTTGACAACTAATTTTGGTCGCCAAATTTGGCGATATATCGCCAAGTTGGCGAGAAACTTGGCGATTGTTGGCGATGGTAACCTTTTCTCTCTTTATGGTAACCCATACGGCGATGCATAGACGGAGCCCTTTCCTGATTGGTCTATTCGACTCATGGAAGGAGTGGACAACCCGGATTCGTTAGTTCCGGAAATCTTCCACATCAGCATCATTCCAGGAGTCATTCCTTTTAAGGCTAGTTTTTCTTTACTATAGAAGGAAATCCTTCAACTGATGGTGCTGCTGTTCTATATTTTACACGGTTTTTATTTAACTAGCTATATCTCAAGAACTAATGCACATAATTTCATCAAACTTCAGATTCTTTTACACCATAACATAATTAGACGCTTTTTTACGTTTTGGCATAAACTGTCCAAGATATGGTGTTGCTGTGCTACGTTTTGCAAATTTTTTGTTATAACTATATCTCAAGAACTAATGGACGAAATTCCATGAAATTTTAGATTCTGTTAGGTCTTGACATAAATAGATGCTTATTAGGTTTTAAGGTTTTAATATAAATTACCCAACATGAGGCACTACTAAGCTCATTTTCTCAGAATATTAATTAAATTTTGCGTTTTAGGCTTTTCGGATACCAGAATCTCATTAGGCTAGGTCAAATGTTCGAGGAAATTCGATAGTGGGTAACTTTGGGGTCACCACGTTTTTTTTTTTTTAAATATTAAAATGTACTTATGAGATAGAAGAAAGTTTTGTGATTGACACATCCAACTAATTTACTTAAAAGATGCTAAAACCATTAAAAATTTTTAAACTGTGATGTTTGTTGGGAAGAGTTCCATATCCTGTTCTGGTTTTTTCGGCGAACTGTTTTTGGCATTAAATGAATCGACGTAATTGCCTTTGGGGTTGCTTTTTCTACTACTGCAATGGACTTTAGAGATTTGTTTTTTGTATTTTTTGCATTTAGCATTTTTTTTCGAAAAATTTATAGCTTTTGCTCAAATTTGACATGTATAATAAATATATATGAAATATATAAAATTAAAAAAAATAAATATAAGTATATAGTATTTATTTATAGATGTATATATATTATATATTAATGTTATGTATATCGCTATGTATGATTACATATATATACATAAAATATCTATATAAACATCGTATATTATTTTAACCTGTGACATATATAACGTTTATTGAATAAATATATCATTATAAATTATTTAAAAATCATATTTTCCATCCTCTTGAGAAATCTGATAAATTGCTAAAAAGGCTTTTTGTCGCCAATTTTGATTTTTTCGCCTATCGCACCTACTAGAACAGGATATGGAACTCTTCCCTGCTTGTTTGTGCATACATTTAAGAAAAGGTACGGTACTACTAGGTTATCCCGTCGACCAAAAAATTATCGCCAAACTATAAGATTATGGCAATAATGGATGATAGTGAATGTCACATTCAATGACATTAAATACGATTAACGTGTTTAAAATGTTATTAAGTGATTTTTATTTCGACTTTTTATTTGTATTTTTATTAATATTCCACTAATTATTTATTTTTTCGTTATTTAAAATAAAAATTATGTCAATATGTATAATTTGGTTATTAGTTTGGCGATTTGTATAATTTGGCGAAATTGGTCGACGGGATAACAGAGTAGTACCAAAGGTACTAATGTATTATTCGTAGCTTGAAGATAGATCGCCAAAAATGGTTTCCCAAAATTTGGCAATATTCTTGTGACGTCATATAGTGGTGTAGCTAGCGGGGGGCGGTCCGCCCCGGGTGTCAACCCAAATTTCATTTGAAAATAAAAAATATAATCATTTAAGATTCTGGAAAGTAATTCTGAAATAAAATGAAATTTTTAGCGTATGATGCAATAAAGTTAATTTTCTTTTCTTTGAGAATGTGAAATGTTATACAGGATGGTATACCTAAATAAGACATTCACCAGGAAACAAAAACCTACCTATCAAACGAGTGGGTAGCAAAAGCAAATTTCAAAAGAAAGAATTTTTTTCTACATGATAGACACCACTTTGATTTATGCGGACTATGGATTAAGTGATGTGTCGCTGCTGTTAAGTTTGGTTACAATATTGAATTATCTTTGGGTGTCCTTATAGTTTTTACACAAACAAAAATAGCAAAATTACTTTGACTTCATAATAAAATACTGACAGTTGAATGTTGTTTTGACATTCTTTGTTTTGTTAACATTTTTATTAGGTTTTTAGCTTGATGATACATATTATAAGAGAAACAATTATTTATTTTTAAATTTATATATAAGGTATTTGTACCCTATATGGACAGGGCTTTCAATATGGACACCCCCTAATATTTTTAAAGGTAATAATTTTGATCGAGAGATGGCTCAACATTTTCGCGAAGAAAAGCAGTTGAAAAGATAATTAAAGCTGGAAAGTGTAAAAAAGCGCGCTGTTCGCCATTTAGGAGGAAACTTGTTGTTTCGAGATGTCCTGATCTTAATTAATTGTAAGCTTAAATTCTTATTAGATATGGTAAAATTACATTAAATGTTAAAAAGTGGAGTATTTTAGAGAAATAATAAATCATATTTTCGATTGCTATTGCATATTTTGCTTAAAAATATTTTCCTTATTCGTTTGTTACAAGATTTAGTAAAACTATGCCCGGTTCCCAATATGAACAGCTTATGTCCCCATCGACTACAACTGTAAGAAAGAAGAAAATTCAACGTTGCCAAGCAATAAATTGAAAAGGCATCAAAGTGGTAAAATCTTTGTTCAACAAGATGCCATTTCAACAATCCCCCCAAAACCTTCCTCCAAAAAATTCTTGCAGAAAAATAAAAAGAAGCCCCCCCCCCCCCCAGTAGGATATCTGTTGGCGAAATCGTAGGTACCAATGGTATGAATTCCTCAACAAAGGAGAGCTGGTACTGCTTCTTTTGCAGTATCGATGCTTTTTCAAACATGCGGCCATGCATCACATGTGGCAGATATGTTCATGAGGATTATGTGGGACTTATTGCCCATGGTGAAAAAGTTTCTGTTTGTCCATGCTGTGAGGACTGAGTAATAACAGATGCAATAAAGCTAAGCAAAACCAACAATATTATTTCATAATTTTACTAGTAACTAAGGGGCTTTGCATGGGTCTTCGAAGGGTAAAAACCGAGAATGACCCCTCCCCCATTTCTAAAATGCATGTTCTGAAGATATTTACTGTCCCCCCTCCCGATACTTTAAGATACATTTTTTTTTTATTTCCTTGCCTCTAAAATCCCTTAGAAAAGTGGCTGTTCCATACACACTGTGTAGAAAGTCAATAAGGAAACACCTGTCCATAATAGGGACAGGTAGTTCCTTATATGGACACTTGTAAACATATTTTTTGTTTTTATCATTTAAATTATACCAGAATAATTACAAGGTCGCTAATTTTAATAATAATAGTGATAGTCCAAGGATAGTGGTCAAATATTTTTGGAATCCTATGACTTGTACATGGGGGTGAAAAAAAATTCATTTTCCTTAAGGTGTCCATATTGGGTACAGGTACTTTATATATATATATATATATTTTTTTTTTTTTTTTTTTTGCCGTCCTTATAGTTTTTACACGCACTGTATCATGGTGTCTGATTTTTTAAATTTAATAATTTCAAAAACATTACAGACATTTAAAAGAAAATCTTGTGGGAGGATTATGTACGATGTCAGAGGTTTTTTTATTGTGATTCTTCATTTTAGTTCGAATTTCAAACAATAAGTAGCGCTGAGAGCAATAGGTGCTCAGGCCAGATCCGATTTTTGGTACTTCGTTATCCAATCAGTATATTTTAATCTCCTTTTTTGCATGGAAGAAGAGGTTGGTTGGAAAATCGAGTCATTTTTAGCGGTTGTTGCTTGCAATGCAATGCCATTTATCGCTGCTTTTTGTAACTAAAACTGAGAATCGCAGCATGAAAACTCCTGACATCTTACATGACACTCCTCCAAGAATCTTTTAAATATCCGTCACCATTTGCAGGTTATTGAATTTTAAAATTCATCAGTCAATGTTGAAACACTCGGCATATAATGTATGTGTACGTGCGTGTGTGTGAAAATTATAAAGATTAGACCTCAATTATCTATTTAATCACTCTAGCAATTGTTGACTGAAAAAACTAAACTCTGTGACATTACAATCTATGAAAATTCAGCTCCGACAGTACCCATGCCTGTTTACTGAATCCTGGGCCCAGAGGTGCTATGCAGCATACGTTCTGGCCAGTGGTCAGCCTAACGTGAGACCCTTGGGGTATAGTTCCCAAGCAAGCTTTTGGTACTCATTTTATAGGCTCCGAAGGGATGAAAGGCTATGTGAACCCTGCCCGGTCGGGAGTTGAGTATGCATCAACAATTAGGCATAAAAAACTCCAGACTAGAAGTCTGCACGGGCCGGGCCTCGGCCCGAAGCCCGAGCCCGGCCCAGCCTGCGGGCCGAATTTTCATTAACGGTATTCGGGCCGGGTCGGGCTCAGGCCTTGCTTCTGAAGACTCGGGCCGGGCGAGACGGGCCGGGTCGGGCTCAGGCCTTGCTTCTGAAGACTCGGGCCGGGCGAGACGGGCCTAGTCACTAATCTTTTCGGGCCGGGTCGTGCTCGGGCCTTAATTTTTTTTCCAGGAGTATCGGGCCGGGCCGAGTCTAACTTATTTTTTCCGCACGCTAAATAATCAGTTCATGTTGAATCTTCCCGTATGAAAATCCTTTTCTCGTCTGTTCATAAATCAGTAAAATTTGGCTTGATCCAAAAATTTTTGCAAAATAGACATATACTTTTAAGTCGTCCTTATTCTACAATTAAACATTAGAATTTATTCTTTTTAAAGAATCGTAGATCACTAGGCGTCTTAAAATAGAATTAAACACATAAAAAAAAAAAAAAAAAAAAAAAAAAAAAACATGATTATGACGGAATTTTTTTAAAACTGAAAACTGCAAATTTCTTTTAAACTGTTCATTCATGCAAAATGAATACAACAATATGCGAAAAAAAGTTATATATTAAACATTTATGTCTGCTAAGAAGGAAACGTATTTTTTTTTCGATGTCTTAGAAGATTTTACTTTTACCAAAAAATGGTATACCATTTTTTAGATTTTTTTTTATGTATTAATAATACTAATGATAACTGAAACATTTACATACAACAAACAAAGGTTCATTAACCCCTTGAAGGGCGGTGGTATAAAAATATATACCCCTTAATTTTAATTGTGAAACGCCACACTGACACCAGAAATTTGGAAAGAAGATTTTAATTTTATCAAGTACGTACAGAAAAGTTTTTATCTATTTTGAAAAAAAATTCATTTTTTAATTCTGATGTGAATCAGTCATTTCAGCATTTTAAGAATAGAAGTGCTTAGCCCCTCAAAGGATTAAAAGCGTAAATATCGCAGTCTATGGCACTTCTGCATAAATAGAGATTATATACATGAAAGAAAAAAAAAAGACAAAGATAAGAGGTTTTTTTGGTCTGAACTCTTCGTTGGAGTAAAGATCAATGTTCTGTAGAAATTCACCAGAGCCGGGCCGAAATTTTAACTCCCGGGGTGGGTCGGGTCGGGCCAATATTTTTTTCGTTCGTGCCGGGCCGGGCCCGGGCCTGGAAATTTCGGCCCGTGCAGACCTCTACTCCAGACTATCCGAAGATAGTCGGGCAACGGTGACCAAGTTGGCAGAACATTATATTCATAGCTTTTGGTTGCTGAAATTCTGTCATGTATGCTAATGGCACCTGGTGCATGTAAAATCCGTCGTGGGTGCAAAGTCCTCCAGGTTACTTGTGAATTATACCTCTGGAGGTGCCTTGCCAGGTGAAGGTCTCGTCATCTGATCAAAGGTCTAAATTACGAGACCAACTTGAGTAGCCATTTGCAGTACAAACAGGAAGTAACGCTAAGCAACCGACAAAGCAAAGTATGCTCAAATGAGAAGCAAGTACTGCAAATACGATGACGTGAGAAGCGAAGGAATCAGATTTATTGCCGCTACGCGGCAATTAGGCGGTCACTCGCCCCGATACCCCGATACTGTTATGCTGAGGCAACTCGGCAGGTAGGGGCTTGGTCATCGGTTAGAAAGAAAGAAAGAGCTCTCGACCTCAGGCTCCGCAGTCAAATGCTTTGACCATTACGCCACTGGGCTTCATTTGGTGATTGTTATCATTCTATTATTTTAAGGGTCACACCTGTTTCACTTGTGTAAAAAAAAAAAAAAAAAAAAAAAAAAAAAAAATGAAAATTTAAATCGGACAACTTTAAGAGCAAAAATTAGTAAATTAAAGAAGCTATATGACCACAGTGGCTTCAAGCTGGAACAAAATCTTCTTTTTCTAGAGTAATTGCCGTATTTTGTTTTGGGATGTTAATCGAAAGTATCGATATGGAACCATTCTTTCACAACGTAATAAATCGCAGTAATTAATCATTTTCTCATTTTGGCGGTCTATTTATAAAAACTGGTTCGTGCGTTACTTCGTAATTCTTGTACGATGCAATATTGACGTGCAACGATGCCATACATTACTTTGAAGTGCAACTAAATTAATTAAAAAAAAAAAAAATGTGTTAAAAGTGTAAAAGGTGTATTTTTATTTTTATTTATTTATTTATTTATTTATTTATTTTTATATTTTTTGTGCGAGAGTGTAATTTGGTGAAGCGTCTCAGTTGATTGACATTTGATTTTTAGGGGCTATTAAAACAAGCCAGTATCCAGAGAAATACCAAACAACAGTGACGTACAAATTTCATTTATATAATTCATTTTCTATTTAGGTGAAATATGAAAAATTACTGGACAGGATGGGTCTGGATAAGTAAGTATTGAAAAATTTTCTCTTTAGATTAAATATGCCTTTTGTTGAAATAAAATTTGATCTACATTGGATTCTCGAGTAACCGGGATGGTCGGGAAATGCCTCGTCCCGGATAATCGAATTTGTGTAAATTTTGACGAAAAAAAAATTGGAAAAAGGATAGAAAATGTCACATTAATGTAAAATAGGAGATTAATAATTTAAATAACACACAAAAAAGATAATTGGCATGTATTTTAATAAAAAAATGTACCAAAATAAAGACTGATTGCTTAATGGTGCACTTATAAAACAATATACAGTCGGCTTTCGTTAATTCGAACTCGTCGGGCCACAAAAAATGTTCGAATTATCCGAATTTCGACTTATGAAAAATATGAAATGAAAACATGCCCGGTATGCTACTATTACAGAGGAATTATAGTTATAGTGTTTTTTTAATTTATTTCGTCTATTATCATTAGAATATGACTTAATATTAAATTAGAATGTATAAATACATAAACTAATTAAAAGATTAGAAACAAGCACAATGGAAAAAAAATTTAAAGCGTCACTGATGGACAGACGGAGCACTAAAAAAGTGGATATCATTGCATTGGATTATATGTATACTTATTTGGCACAATTTTCACAAAAATCGAAGAAAGAAAGTTATATTCAAATAATCTGAAATCCGTGAGAAATAAGAGAAAAATGAAAAATCGGAATTCTCGTTAGTTCGAATTAAACGAAGTCGAGAGAAAATGAGTTCGAATTAACGAAAATTCTTAACGTTATTCTGCCATTGAAAATTTCGGGACTTCATACTTAGTTCGAATTAAACGAAGATTCGAATTAACGAGAGTGGACTGTATTTAAAATGCACTTAAAAATTATCAACGATTCATTCGCTTCTGCCAACGTCGTCAGGATAAAATAGAAATATGTTAATTGCAATTTAAAGCTTTACAATATAAACACTTACGTGCAAGAGTCAACGAGCATACTTGAGTTGAGAGTGCGTAAACTTGCTTCTTACTTAATTATAACATATTATGCCAGATTTTGTGAATGGAATATGACAAATGATCGTTAAAATCTCGTGGACTCGTTATCCTAACGACGTTCACAGAAGCGTATAAAACGTTGATAATTTTTAAGTGTATTTTAAATATATTGTTTTTATAAGTGTAACATTTAGCAATTTGTCTTTATTTTAGTACATATTTTTAATATAATTTATGGTGCAATTGTGCAATTCATAATTATGTATTTTAATGTTATTTAGAATTGCAATTAGTACAATATGAGAAAAATAGAAACGTAGCTTGCCTCACTGTGGTATGAAGTATGAAATGATTAAAGTCTGTTTTCGTCTTGTCTTTTATTTATTCTTTGACGCATTTTACTCGGCAAAATTCACAGGCAACACATTTTTTCAATATATGTGTGCTTTCATCTTCCTGCTACAAGTAATTATCTAACACCTCAGTGCGTACTATTAGGTTTAGCAGAAAGTTCTGAGAAATTTGTGAAAGTTGCATTATTATTCGCAAATTATCAACTAAAGCAACAAGGACTATTCTTCAAAATAGAGACCTCATAGTCTACAATTTTCTGTCATCATTTTGCCAGATTCCGGATTTGTTGGAAATACCATGGCGGCTCCTTGGAATCGAAAAACTCTTGACATGCTTCTTCAACTTTATTATAAGGATTCAAAACGACGAATTTGAATGTACATAATTTTAAGAATATAATGCTATACATTTTTTCCCGATTCCGGATTTACTCATCAAAACAATAAATAAATTAAGCTTTTGTTTATTTACTTTAGAACTTAAGATAAGAATAAACTTAGGTATAATCGCGGCGTACACTCAAGTTCAAAATTAAGGTCACAAACACAAAATCTGGGAAAACTGTTGAAAAATTCACCGTGTTGCCAGGAAATTTGACATAGAGATTTATCACAGTGGGATAAAGATTATAGAAACATAATAATATGAACAAAATTTTAAATGCGAATTAAGAAAAGAAGGTGCATGAAAAAGAGTTAAATCATGAATCAGAGATAAATCATTTATCTCGGTGAACATTTGTCTAGTGTTGTGTTTGACCTCCGTGCACTGCTACAGAAGCCTCACAATGAGTTCTCATATTGTTTATGAGGTTACCAATAAACGTTTGTGGCAGCT
This sequence comes from Maratus speculifer, assembly GCA_964019185.1. Lineage (NCBI taxonomy): Eukaryota > Metazoa > Arthropoda > Arachnida > Araneae > Salticidae > Maratus > Maratus speculifer. Next base: position 414,557,052 of record OZ025294.1, read on the forward strand.
AAGTCCACTCTTTCGAAATCGCGGCTTTTAGTTCTCCGCGGATCCTGAGAGGGGTGTTATGCTGTGCAGTGGGTCTTCCTAGACCACCCCAAATATGTACAATAAGATTGAGGTCTAGAGACCTCGTGGACTAGTTCATACGGAAAATATCCTCTTCTCGTGAAAATCATTAACAATGGGAATTCTGAGTGGATTCGCATTATCGTCCATAAACAGGAAGTTTGGGCATACATTATCTCGGAAGAACCTCACATCGGCTTCAAGGACTTCATTCCTATAGCGATGAACGTTGATAGCACCCGCATTGAAAACGTGCTGTGATCTACGACTGCCCAACATTATGCCGTTCCAGACAAGTATTCCTTTGCCATTAAATCTGTCAATTTTTTTTATTCGGAGGGATGATAGCCAGCTTAACGTTCTCAACCAGATGAAGATTCGACGAGAATCGCTCTGCGTGATGAATCGCGACTCATTACTGAAAATAATATGTTCAAAACCGATATCTTTGACTCCACAACTTATCGGATTCTTTTATGGGATTCAATGAAAAGGTCATACACGACTGGACGCCAGACGTTAGGGATGAGATCTCTGAAGCTTATGTAAGAATGTTCAGAGGTGCCGTAGGTTCGGATTTCCAATTTATGGACGATAATGCGAATCCACATATAGTCCACATTGATAAGTATTTTCTTGAAGAGGATATTTGCCGTAAATTACCTCTCGTGGTTTCCAGACCTCAGTTCTTTTGAACATGTTTGAGATGGTCTAAGAAGTGCCATTGCACAGCATAATCCACTTCCTAGGACTCACCAAGAATAAAAAGCTGCGCTTTTTGAAAAATGGGCTTTGTTGACACAAACATTTTTTGACACCTCCAGAAACAGTTTGAGAGCTCGTTATGAGACTTGTGTAGACGTGCACGGTGCTTACACTCCATATTAGACGGACTTAACCGGAGATAACATAGTTATCTCTGATACATGATTTAACATTTTTTTAATATACCCTGTTCCTTAATTTACAATTTTTTCCATAATATTATGTTGCTATATTCTATCACTCATTGTAATGTAACTCTGTGACAAATTTCGTGGCAACACAGTGAACAATTCATGCAGTGGCGCAGCCAGAATTCGGTTCTAGGGAGGGTTTTCAGTTTCTGATAAAGGTGCTTACCGGTTATTTGAATCGCCGGTTAATAGAATCACTACTAATTAGAATATTCACTGTATAATACTTAAACTGAAAAAGCATCTGTCTAGCAGGAAATCATCATTCTTTTAACAAAATACGTCTCAGAAAAGTGATTTTGTTTGAATAACTAATTTTTACTAAACTATTTCATGTAATATGCACTTTCACAGTTTTCAGTAGAACTTTCGCAATTTAATTGAATCACTTTATTAAATGAAATCTGATTAAAAAAAGTGGCGGATCCGAAATACGCAAACACTTTTAAATATTAAGTTTGGTTTTGATTCATATAAGCGGCAACTACAGCGATCTTTCTGAGCTCTGGGAAGGGTTTTAACAGCCCCCCTCCCTGCCAGTTTGGCTACGCCACTGAATTTTCACAGATTTTATGTTTGTGATCTTAATTTTCTGCATGAGTAAAGTTAGTATTTTTTATGGAGTTTTTCAAGAAATTCTGAAAATTGCACAAGAATTCAAACAAATTTTAATATTTTACAGTTGTTTGTTTAAACAACGTCTTAAGTATTTGTAGTGCTTTATCTACTACACCATTAAAACATTGGAAATAATTACGATTAAAATTGGATTCAAAAGACTTTTTAAAACTCTAACACAGTTGAAGAGTGTTTATAAATTGGATTTGTCTGCCGTTTGTTTGCCCGCGTTCTTATTCGCGTAAATATAATCGGACAGCCATGCAATTCATTCATGTTGATGAGTTTTATTATCGTATGTTCGGTATTGAAAATAAAATGTGCAAAGTTTATAGCTCATTTATTAGCTCATCATTAGATGTTCTCCCTGTTTAAATGTGATTAAAAGTAGAGTTGCAAAGGGTGAAAAAAACCCCAGGTTTATTCCCAAAAATAAACCGGATTTTTTGGAAAGGAAATTTTTTAAATATTCGGGAGTTTACAGAAATTTTAATAATAAATATTTAAGTTATTATTTTCAATTTTTTGCTAATCTTAACAAAGCTAGTAACGTATATGTATATATATATATATATATAAGTATATATATAAATATATACATAAATAGCACGTTTACACGAAAACTACCGAAATACATGTTTAAGCTGCAAAAATATTAAGTAAGAGAAATTAAAACATCATAAGTAATTTGATATTTTAAATTGAAGATAAGTAAAATGTGAAAGAAGTACGATTAGGAGAGCGATCCAGCTTCCCTAACATGAATATTAACTTCACCGTCACTACCTTATTCTTCAAATCAACGAATGTAAATAAAAAAAAAGAAAATGAACAAAATCAAAAGTAATCAATGCAAAAATATGATGCAATCAGTTAGAAAATTAATATAAAGTATGCCTGAATAAGTTGATATGTGAGCCAACAGAAACTATAATAATAATAATAATAATAATAATAATAATAATAATAATAATAATAATAATAATTATAAAGAAACATCCATATTCTCATCAATTTACATCCGCCATTATTGTAAAGCTAATGAATTTTTATAAAGGTTTAGACTTTGAAATCAGACGTTTTGTGTATTCGAAATGTAAAATCTATCTTTTTGGAACATTCTTCCCTGAAATTTCTTTAAAATAAAAACTTAAATTTGAAAAAATAACTGATTTTGTTTAATGTTAAAACTGTTGTTAGCTTTCGTTTTTTCAAAAACTAAAACAAAATCACTTCACCTTTTTTCATTCACGTATAAAAACATTTCATATTTATTTACTTAGAAGGTGTCACAAATAAAAATTAAATTAAAGAGTTGACATGTTTCGGTTCATACGGTTCTTATTAATGAACCGAAACATGTCAACTCTTTAATTTAATTTTTATTTGTGACACCTTCTAAGTAAATAAATATGAAATGTTTTTATACGTGATTTTGTTTATTTTCAAAACTCCTGCAAAATTTCCAGTGTTACTCAAAATTTCGGGTTTATTCCTCTCCTTCAAAATCTGCTTGTTTTTTGAAACTCTAGTTATAAGTTGGAACAATCTTCTTTTAACAGCATTACCATTGAGTGCTACTTTTGACTATTATACATTTTATTCAATAAACTTTTTATTGCATCTCGAAATACTAATTTCAGGGGTGAAGAGACAAATGAAGAAACCCAGTATATGAACTTTTCTTTAAAGATTTATAAAGCCGATATTACTCCAAAGATTATCGATTCTTGCTTTATGGAGCACATAAAAAAGAAGTTGGATTTTGAAGCTCGGGATCTTTTGAACCCATATGTCGAAGTCTCTTTTGGAGGTTTAAAGGTAAGGAAAAATGGTACTTTTATTTTAGCTGGGCGCAAATCTCGCCAAAAATAGTTTTTGTTTTTCGCGTGTGTAAATTAAAAACAAAAATGTTTTGATGTTTAAGTACAGTAGAATCCCGCTAATTCAGACCCCGTTAATCGGGATCTCCGCATAATCCGGATAAGTCTGGTCAGTTTCTTTTTTCAAAGTTTGGGAAGCAATCGGCAAAATTTCGATACCATTAATTCATTTAATTTTCGTATTCTGAATTGAAAAAGTCATTTCTGAAATATTTTCGGAAGAATTCCTTAATCATTTTCATTTAAATTCTTTGATATTACTTTTCAAAGAAAAACCATGTATCACTTAAGGTTTGCAAGCAGGTTGCTGAGAGTACTTTCCGAAAGTCGTGGAAGAACTTATGGTCTACAAATTGTGATTTCTTGAATAACAAGCAAGCTTGAAACAGAAGGAAAAATAGGCGAGGATGATAGGGAAATTACATCTGAAAATTTTGTAAGTTCGTAAAAAAAAAAAAAAAAAAAAAAAAAAAAAAAAAAAAACTGATGGTTCTGAGATGTTGATATCACCGACATAAGCAATTGAATGAAGCAAAAAATAATGAATTTTACGCCCCAGTTACAGATGATGAAATAATCACTTTATATACAAGTGAATAAGTTGAAAATAAAGATGATTCAGATAAAAACACAATTATCAATGATGATCAACCAAAAAATTAATTGCCATAATGAAGTAACAAATAATTTATTACAATTAATGGTTTATTTTGAACATCAGGTGGCGATTACAACCAATAAACTAACTATGCTCAAGCGGATGCGTGACTGTGCGGCCTGCAAAAGTTATACAAAACTAGCACAGCAGAAGATTTTATAATTACCAAATAGACATTTTTACTGTCTGTAAATATTCAGTATGTTTAATATAAAGGTGATTTTCTGTAAGTATGTCTTATTTCATTTTTTTTCTCATTCTCCGGATAATCCGGATTGAGTCTGGTCCCAATGAATCCGAATTATCGAGGTCTTACTGTAACAGGTTTTACCTTAGGGTATTATTTTTTATTGCAAGGGAATGTTTTTTTTTTAATTTTAATTGAAATGAATGAAAAGCACGTAGTTTAAACATATGTATTTTAAATGAAGCGATTTCATTTTAATTAATTTGAATGTATGTATTTTAAATGAATATCGAGTGACAAAAAAATATTCAGAGAACAGGGGACATAGTCTTATGAATTAATTTTGTGTACTTCTATGTTGTCGTAGATAAAAAATTTAAAAGTCTTCGAAAGCAACTTAATGTTTATCATTTTTAGGGCAGAACTTCTGTCATGAAAAGAACCATGGCTCCTTGTTGGAACGAACAGTTGACTTTTAACATTAAATTCCCTGTCAATAATCAGCCGGTGACGGTCCACTTGAGAGACGACGAAATCATGAAACACAACGTGATAGGAGGAGCGTCGATTTCCATGGATAAAATCTCGAATCCCAATAAAGGAGGTATGTACATGAGTTGAATTGTAATCTTGAAAACGAATCATTTTAATCCTCTCATGCGCAAGTTCAGTGGCGCCAACCATGGGGTCTGAGCCCACCCAAATATTTTGAATTCTAGTGTACCCAATTTTAATTGTTCTATTCAGTTATTTATTTCATTATTTTTTTATTTTTATTTTTTATTCTAGAACAAAATTAAGTCATTTTGTCAATGACCATGAGTTTTAATTCTCCAACAAAAATCCCATAAATCCCAAATGACTGAAATGTCCATGTTTAACTTTCTGCTATTTCAATTTGTAGTCATGTTCATGGCATGATGATATTACAATGCATATTAGTGTCCTTATAACATAAAACACACTAAATAAATAAAAACCCGTGAAATTTAATAAAATTGCAACTTTATTAAAAAAAGGGAGAACCCGTTGAATTTCGACGAAAGAAAATGTTTAAGAAGCACCTGTTTCATTGATTTATAATAAATCTACTTAATTAGTCACAATAAAAAAATGCACCTTATATTCGTAAGTCTAACTCTTAAACAAATGATATTTAACCTAAAGTTAATAAAATACTATTTCTAAAAGACTCAGTTGTAGAAATTATTAAAATCAAACTTTAATCGAAATGTAAACAATAAAATATAATAAAGGTCTTGTATTATTATTAAGTTATCAATTATGGCAAAACGTACTCCACTTTGACTCAATCATGGAATTTTTTGTCCCATGAAATCTAAATCCGACATTATTTTTACCACTTCAAAATTTACATATACACATCTCTTATCCGTAAACAAATGGTATTTGATCAAAAATTTTTTAATTTGATCCTTTCAAAATAATTTTAATTCAAAACTTGAAATATCGATTGCTATTAGCTATTCGCGTTTGTAATGACCGAAAGATGGCGTTGTATAGACCTGATAATCGTTTGTTTACGTAATGCTGTTTGTTCTATGCTGTAGCGAAACCCGTTTAAAGAGCTATTTAAAGTGCAGTTTTTTATCTTTTTTATTTAATTATGGGAGATAAATTACAAATATCGACAATTTTAGAATTTCTAGATGCTGGAAATTCTAGTAATTGTTTTAGAGAAGCTGAAGCAATTATTGATTCAAAGAGATTAGTAATGTGCGATATTAAAGAATGCAAAGAAGAAATATAGATTGTAGGCTCGTGTTTACAAACAAGCCAAACAAAAGGAAATCCCCATATTATTTCAGGTTTGCTAGTAAAGGAAAACAAAAATTTGAAAATAAAAAAAATTTCTTGCTCTTGCAAAGTTGGAGCAAGCGAATCATGCAAGCATTGTGTTGCTGTCATGTTATTTTGCCATAAGTAAGTCAAATGTACTTTTTTATATTATAGATCTAAACTTTGTGTATAAAATTTTGATTTTAGATAATTTTAATACAAAGAACCCAACGTTGCATGCGTTATAGAACTGTTTATTTATTTATTTATTATAGAACTGTTTATTTATTTATCGGCCTTTTAAACACTGATTTCAGCGGAAGATGCTCACTGTATCAGTTCTATTTCGTTTCAGACTTTGTCCGCGAGAGGGCGTCTATTTCATTTCAAACGCAAATAAACAGATACTAATTTATTTATATTTTTTAAGTGTAAATGAAAATTTCAGAAATAACTTGCATGCAATAAATACGATAAACAATATTCCTGTGACGTCGGAGTGTAAAAAGAAAGTGTTGTATCGAGTTAAAAGCAAGTTTTTAATAAACTAAAAACCCTTTAAGTAATAAATAAAAACGAACTAAAGCGAATTTTTTTTCACTTAAAAAAATGGCTACAAAAAGATACATTAATTTGCTTCATGGAGGATTGAGATAGGTGGAGGTGAAGTAAGGCTCAAAAACGGTCTGCAATATGAATCCATTTATCGCTCAAATTTTAATGTTCCAAACAAAAGGACGTGGAAGGAATTTTGTATTATAATACGAAATGAAAGAAATAAATTACAACTGAAGCATATTTTAAGAAGAAATAGCAAATTTTTAAAATGGTCTTTGTTCTAATATTATTTATTAAAATAAATGTTCGCTTTTAAAATAAAAGAAATTGGAAAATTAGCAATAATTAAATGTCAAATTGAAATTAAATAAGATATTGAAAACATTTGATGCGAACTAAAAATTGTATTACTAAAAGTTTCCTAATTTATTGTAATTTTAAATACTTTATAACGTAGATGAAAAATGTTTATGACTTAATAATTGCATGTAAATAAATATTTAAAATATAATGATGAAAACATTCTTTTAAAATCAAAATGAAAACTTAAGTAATAAATATTAATATAAAATATTAGATTTCTGACTGCAGACGATTTTAAGATATTAACAAAAGAATGTTATATTTTCAAGCAAAACGTTAAAATAATTTTCTATATTGATATTTAAAACAAATATGATAAAATAATTAATAAATTCTTACAGGGGAAGCGATAGATTAGCTCTTTTTAAAAAATAATAGCAAAAAAATACGGGTTTAAACCTGTTTCAATTGATAGGCGTGTCAAAGCACGTGGTTTTGTTTGGATTTAATGTGACTTAATGTAGGGTTACATTTTTAGCATCACCCCCAGAGATAATACTTCCCCTCCACCTATCTCATTCCTCCATGAATTTGCTTTTTTCGGCTTTTTTCATTTTCATTTTAATAAAAATGGAGTATGTCTGTTGCCACCAATCAAAAAAGGTATAAAAAACTACGAAAAAATTAATAACTCAAAAACAAATAAAGATGCAGCTTTCAAACAAATTGCATTAAAAAGCAATTTTTTTTCCTATACGATGGTATAAAAATTAAAAATGTGCGTTATTTAGAAATAAAAAAAATTGCAAAAGAAAAAATGCAAAATTTAAATTTTATTTTAAATTTTAAAGTGTTGCCATTCGCAAAATGACGTATGCGTTACGCACAGATACGTTTGGTCTTTATAATACAGAAGACATGATAGTTTGACTTAAAAGTCTCAACTTCTACTACACTGTTAAAAATTTTACCCATTTGCTGCAGTATCACTCCACCGCTTTTATAGAAAACGGTTACTTTAGTCTGTTATGAAGCATTCTCATTGGTCATGTAAGAGATATTCTATAAAAGCTGTAGAGTGACGCTTCAGCAAATGGGTCAAATTTTTAGCAGTGTATCTGCCCACCCTTCAAAGAAGAACAAACTGGTCGTACCATTTTACCAAAATATCATTGCGCCCATTCAATATTTTTGAGCCAATCCTGTATTTTTCAAAAGTTGGTGTCACTACGCAAGTTATTTTGATGCAATACCATATTTGACGGAATGACATTTTGAATTGGGTTACGAACAAATCAGTGCAGAATTCACCTTTTGTTTACTAATTTAAAACTTAAAAATACACGTAACTGTATATAAATTACTTAAAAGGTGCATAAATAAAAAACATAAAAAAACTTAAAAATACATTTAAAAGTACTTTTAAATGTATTTTTAAGTTTTTATATGTTTTTTATTATGCACCTTTTAAGTAATATAACGTACCCTGGGGTAATAACGCCACGTTAAGGTTCTACCAATTTTCACGGCTCAGTTTTAGCTTGTATTTTTCAAACAAATATATGATTCGATACAGCAACTCATTTACTATCTGTATAAAAAAAAATAATTTAACAGATATGTATTCATAAAATGTAATGGCGTGATTTCTTGACCAATGCTATTTGGCGTTATTACCCACCTATATGGGTAATAACGCCATGCAAACAAAACTATGAAATAAGATGGAAAAATTGCATGTAGATTGCCCAATTCTAAAAATACAAACTCTACAAACTTAGAAATTGACAAATTGCATTCTAAGCTATTGAAAATGTTCAATTTTTTGTGAAAGTGTAAGAAAAATAAAGGTGTGGTGTGGTGGTGGTGGTGGGGGGGGGGGAGGATGAGGCAAAAGAATATCAGACCGTGAGCTTCTTTTTGCTTAAAAAGGACCGCTTAAATAGAATTATTAGAAACATTGCACAGTTTTAACTGTGTTTATTTGAATCAGTATTTAGGATGTAGCTCGGCCACTGTAGGGAATCAACCGGGGTATTAATGCCAAGGATTGGCGTTATTACCCCGTGTTGTGACGAAATTGTCACGACATTGCTTAAGTAAATATGTATAAAAAGAAAATGAACAGCACAATCAAAAAAATATAAATAGATATATAAAAATTGAAATAAAATTTTGAATTTATTTTAGCAATAACCAAGGAATAATAATTATAATATTTTTTAATTATTAGGTAAAGTTGAAAGCTAATTGCAGTAAAAACTGCAAGATTTTATTTATAATAATAATAATAATAATGTACGTGTATAGTCTTGGAGGGATTATCACCACGAATTCCCAGAGAGACAAAATGGGGCAATAAAACTATAAACTATAGTTTGTCGCCAGTCTTTGACATAAAAAATCGAAGGAACAAGCGCAGAATTTATGGGGCTTTCAACGATTATTTACAACCAGGGACAAGCATTGCGTGTGGTCGACAGTCATACACAAAAGCGGCAGCATCACGAGAGGTTGAACGGGAGGAAGAAGCCAAATAAACAAAAAAAAAAAAAAAGAAAGGGGTGGAAAAAATAAAAAGACATACCTCCCCGAAGGACAAGGTACCAATGACCTGCTTGGGATTACAAGGGACGATTAAAATTTTTTTTGAGTAACCAATGAGGAAGAGTCATCCGGACAGAGAGATGGAGAGGGAAGAAAAAATTTTTTCTTTCTCTCAGATGTTGTTTTCCGTCACCTGGAGATCAGTGGAAGAAAAAAAATGTGTTTAATTTTCCCTTAAAAAGGGACTTTGGAACGAGGTGCAAATTATAGAAGAAATATGAATAGACATTCTCCAAGATTATTCTTTATGCCTCTCCGCAGCCTACCAGTGCCGAATGGACTTGGTGTGATGATTTTCAATTTATATGCGATATTCCATTTATAAACTGACTCTGCATGATTCTCATCAGGCCCGATTATGATTCCTCATTTAGACATTCTCCAAGATTATTATTTATGCCTCTCTGCAACTTTACATTATTGAACGAACTTGGTGTGATGATTTTCAATTTATATGTGATATTCCATTTATAAACTGACTCTGCATGATTCTCATCAGGCCCGATTATGATTCCTCATTTAGACATTCTCCAAGATTATTATTTATGCCTCTCTGCAACTTTACATTATGGAACGAACTTGGTGTGATGATTTTCAATTTATATGTGATATTCCATTTATAAACTGACTCTGCATGATTCTCATCAGGCCCGATTATGATTCCTCATTTAGACATTCTCCAAGATTATTATTTATATGCCTCTCTGCAACTTTCCATTATTAAACGGACTTGGTGTGATTATCTTCAACTTGGGATTTGTGAAAAGTGCAGGATAGCAATCCTATTCGATGCTTGCTGGGATTTTCAACAAGATACAACTCTATGAACACTAATGAATAATATTTACATGGATGAGTGGTGCGCTTATGGCAAGAGACATTTCAATAATCATACAGGACTATCTAAGACGATTATCAAGTCTGCCGGATGCCGTGGTTATGGTGAGAAATTTTTTTATAATCCTTCCAAGTGATAAGGCAATTTAAAAAAAATTATTTTGTTTTATGCGAATAAAAAAAAGAATTCACTATTTAAGTTTTAATTGATAAAATTAATTAAAATAATAATAAAATAAAACTAATGAATATATTTTTTGGGTGAACAGCCCTGAAGATTGTGCTGTGAGCATTTAACAATATCCATTATTTAAGTTGAATTTAAAACAAAAGAATTAAATGTAGTAAGTAAATTATATCCTTATTGGTGAATCTTACTATTTGTTATTTGTGTTTACCATTTATATATTTTGAGAATAAATGTTTGAGTGTATATATGTATTTGTGTTTTTTTTCATGATTTCTTTTACTCTATTTATTTTCAGTGAATTAATAGATTAATAACCTTTAATATTAACGATCAGAATTCTTTTATTTTGTTAATTTTATGTAACCCAATAGAATCCTAAATTTGCTAATTTAAACGTTAAATAAGTTTGAGTCTGAGCTATTGCGATTTTCCTTTATTTAAATTATTGATAAGTTTAAAAGAAACAATTTTTTTTGGTAATATCCAGTACAATCTTTCACAACGCGGATTGGGATATTATCTTAATATTACTTTATTAACACTAACCACTATCTTTCGCGTACCTTGTAATGCGGTGTAATTTTCCTCACCACACCCCGTTATAGTTATTGCGCTGTACATTTTAAATTACAAATTATCTCGAGAAGATATCCAAAATCTTCAACAATATTTTGAAAGTCCATGAAATGTACTACAAATTTATGTAAATAACAAAGTATTTCCGGATAAAAAAAATAGTCTTCACATCACAAAACGTATCTCGCAAATTTTAGATCAAGCGTTAATTTTAGTTGCTTGTTAAAACAATAAGACCTAAAAATGAAACAAATTAACTTGAAGCTGTTTTTTGCTATTTATATGACTTAAAACCCTTCTGCGCAGAGCACATGGGTGTCATTTACCAGATTATTTCATAATTATGCAAAATATTAGCACTTGGCGTTATTACACCAGACCGCATATTTCAGATGTGTATATTGCTGGGACGATTACTGTTTCTAAACCAATAGGAGAGCGTCATTATCACGGTCAAGTACACGCCCACACAGTTTGATTGACAGGAACTCGTGGACAATTGACGGTGCTAATTATAACGATAATCTGTTGCGGATGAAAGTGAGCTGACTGGCTGAATGGTTAGAGCGTCGAGCTTGAAACCGGAGGATATGGGTTCGAGTCCATCGCGGGCCGAGAGTCCGTTGGTGATTTTTTTTTTAATTATTGGAGGCTGTCTTTTATTAATAAATAAGACATTTAAAAAAAATATTTCAAACCCTTTTAATATTCTAAATATCGTTCCAAAATGATTTATATATATATTAAACAAATGGGAAAAAAAAGTATTCTGCGAAAATATCCGTATAAGCAAAATTCTTACTTTAATTTTTATTTATTTATTTATTTATTTATTTATTTCGGGATCAGAGGAAGTATAATTTCTAATTGAAGTAAATAAAATTCAGTCATTTTGAAAAAAAAAAAAAAAAAAAAAAAAAAAAAAAAAATTCTTTCGTACCTTTAATTTTTAATTACCGAGTACAAATTCAAACAATCCGAGTACAAATAAATAATAAACACACACGATCAATTGTCCACGAGTTCCTGTCAATCAAACTGTGTGGGCGTGTACTTGACCGTGATAATGACGGTCTCCTATTGGTTTAGAAACAGTAATCGTCCCAGCAATATACACATCTGAAATATGCCACCAGACCACCTTCTATACAGTTACATGTATTTTTACGTTTTAAATGACATTTTGAGTTGCAGAATGATGTTAAAGAAATTACCCTGAAGCCTATTTTCAAACAAAAATTAAAAAACAAAACACAAACAGAAATTTTGACAAAAATTTTTTTTTCATTTTACAAATTATTGCTACTGATTAAAATATTAATTTGAAGCATTTTTTTTAACATATTTTATTCTTTCATTTTTGAGTAATTTCTTGTTGTGAGACGAAATGACATTTTCTAAACCATGTCTCTAACTTGTTACTTAAAATTGCAAACTTTTGTGAATAGAGAAAATATTCAGATTTTAAACTATTACTTATCTAAATATGATGTATAAGCAGTACAAAATTATAATTTAGAGAAGGCTACATGAAGGTTTGTTATAATGTATGAAGGTTGAAATTATTAAATGTCATTTAATGTGACGAAATAACTGAAATTTTCTTTATAATTTATTTAAAAAAATTAAACTAATACATTTACTAACTGTTTTATTATCCAGAATGATCGTAATTACGTAACTATTCACATTTGATAGTTTTTACAAAAAACATATCGAGCATGATTACCCACTATTTGAAATGACGATTGAATGCAACAAAAGACTTTATTTTACATGCATTAGATTTCAAAGATTAGATTTATATTAGATTCAGACAAAGGTGCTGAGTTCCGGTGAGCACTTGTGCAAAAAGAATAACAAATGCACAGTTTGTTTAGAATTGTTTCTGCATACCACTTCATATAAAATTGCTATGAGAAGAGTTATTTTTTTATACTCATAATGTATGCAAGCGTTTCCCAACAAATGATAATTGCTAATGATTAGGACTTAATAAGAAATGTCAATGTTTTCTCTCTTCTGTGCAGGATTTCTACCAACATTCGGGCCTTGCTATGTTAACTTACAAAACCCAGATATATCGGATGTTTCTTTTCGTGGGAGGTTACTCCTCAGTATAACCACAGATATAACGACGCAACTAGCCAGAGATAAAGTCACGAAGGAACCCATTCTTCCTTTGCCTGAGGTAAGATTCTAGTCTTCACATTAGTTTTCATTTCGAGAATTTTTACACATAATTTTTTTAGCCTATAAGTTTCTGTGTTTTTTATTTCTTTTTTCTTTTTTCAAAGATGTTTTCCTCTGTATCGGTAAAATAAAAATAAAAATAAAAATACCCTTACTGCTTTTTTAGATTTTTGTTTGTATCATCTTCTAAAACGAGACATGGAAATTTTAGTAATTAAGCTATCAATTTAACATGTAGAGTGAAGCTACATGAGATATAAATTTATCTGGTAAATCTTAAAATTTGTCTTTTCAGTTTTTTTGGGGGGCAAATGTGGCTTCTAAGATAATCTCTTGCATTCCCTTCTCTTAAATTTAACGCAGAAATAAAAGATCTAACTTCACTAAGTTGAATTAGGTTGAGAGAGACCTACCAAAGAACAATAAGATCTACTAATCAAATTCAAATTTTTGAATAAAAAAAATCCATTTATTACTTAATCTAGTCTAATTATCATTCATTACTAAACAATTAAAATTGATTAAAAATAATAATAAGCATTATGTATCAGGCTAAAATAAATTAAACTAAACCGTTGATGAATTTTCTAACGAATGTATTTGAAGCGAAATTTTTGAAAAGTACAATAGGTTTTCCCTGCAGAATCAGAAAAGATATTTTTTGTACTCAAGGTAAATAGCTCTATAGTAGCTCATTAAGTAAGGTGGTTTTCTAGTGTCTAGAGGTCTCGGGTTCAACTCCCTGGTGGCTACAAACAAGTTGTATAAAAATTAAATTAAACAGTAGTTCAAACTTACTCTGAAAAATCAGATTCTGCGAATCTCGCCTAGCTTTGAAAGTTAAATTAAATTATTATCATTAAAAATAAATTTACAAAATCTTGTGTATTTTTAACGAAATAAAATTTACAGATTCTATTGCAAATTTATCGAATAACTTCTCTGTTATTTAACAGAATCTCTGTAATTTTACACAAGACTTAGGATTTTTATTTATTTATTTATTGAACAACATACATCTGACCTGTGTGCTCGACACAAGAGCGTGCGAAAAGAAAACTGCGGCTGACGCAAAGTTTCAATTTGGAGCCCCTTCTCTCATTTTTTTCCTGTGACAGGCCAAAAATGACTTTATTAATATAAATTTGGCTTTCTTTAAACTTCCGAGACCGGGGAGACGTATATATATATACATATGCATAATGCATAAACATTAAAAATTAAAAACGCGCACCACAACTGAAAACGTATTTTCAGCAATTATTCTTGATAGGCTTCAATAATTCAATTCTTGTCAATTTTCTTTCATAGTTAACTTCTTTTTGGGAGTCCTATTTGATAAACGACAAATTCTATACTCATACTATTCTGCACTAAGCGCCTTGTAGTGCACTTCAGTGATATATATCAATTTCAATATATTTAAAATAGTGTAACATCATTGAAACACACGGCAGGCGAATTTTCCCTGTAGACTGTCAAGTAATTGAATTCTTTTGAGCGTCCTTGTCAACGAACCGTAAATGCTAAACAGTTTTATTTTCTATACAGATTATACTCAATAATATATAACATGATTTATGATATCTGGACTTTATTTATGAGAGTTAAGAATGCGGACTAACTAGAGACAGACAAATCGAATAAATACTTTTCAATTATGTTGATACGTGTTCATTAGTTTCGCCACGAAACCACAAAATTTTAATTCAGATACGCAACTCTGACACCGGTAATTTTTATCTAAAAATATCCCTTTTATTTTGTATGTGAAAAATCACGTTTTCTTATTTAGAAATATATTTGTTCTTTATTACCGGTGTCATTCATTTATTTCGACATCTTAGCAATGAAAATGCTATGATCGTTAAAGGGTTAAAAAGGAAAAAACTTTAACAAATGATTTTAATTTAACAGGCGTTACAACGGCATCTTCCTTTAATAACAGTGTTTAATTGAAAATATACCTCATCTAAAGTTTTCTTACATATTTTAACCATTTATCTTTTCTGTCAACGAAAATTTTTTTTCATAATTCACTAAATAAGTAAAACTCTTCACGGTGCCTGCAGATGTTTTTAGCTTGGAATAATTATTCAGTATGCTCCTTTTTATTCCACCATCTGTCAATCAACCCACTGCAGTCTAATAAATGAGAGAGAAAGGTTATAACAAATGGAAAACGAAATCCGGAGCAGCAAAAACTTTCGTCTGGAAGGGTTTTTATTCGTATCCACGCTCTACTGCCCTTGAATAATTGATTTCATTACGAGTGGAATTATTGAGTTGTTTGTAGCCTTGACACGCGGATCTGAATTACGTTGCATTCGCTTCAACTCTTTATTTGTTTGAGTGTATATGCATCTGCCTGTTGGTCAATGATATGCAGGGCTGTAACTTAGGGGGTGCTAGGGTCGGCTCACCCCTGCCCCCCTTAAAACATTTTGAGCCCCCTCCCCAGAAAAAATTCCAAGGTCACTCAATGAATTTCTGTTCCTAAAATCCGAATGAAATTCTGTTCAAAAATCTAATTTAACTGTGAGACTCTTTCACAGTTTTGCAAATACAGTCGAGTCTCTCTATAACGAAACTCCATACATCGAATTTCTCTATATAACGAATTTTTAGTAGGATCGGTCCCCTTTTTGCATGATTACATTAAAAACAGTCTCTATATAGCGAAATATCTATCTCCATATAACGAATTTTCTCATAAATTGGTCTTAATTTATTCAGTTTTAAAAAAGCTTCGAAATCATATGGAATCAATTTTCTATCTCTTATTTTTGATTTATCGTCAGTGCGGAGTTTTTTTTTTATATATATATTACTTCTCTCCTTGTTCTTGAAATCCAACGAATTCATCCCATCTCCCACACACCTTTCCACATCCTTCTCAAAACAGAGTCAATTGGATTGATACACATGTAAGAGAGGAATCAGTGAAAGGCACATAAGAGAGACCTTCAAATGGAGGAAAATGTTAACTACAATTTTTCATTCCTTGCTAAAATTTAAGCTTTTTTTTTTTTTTTTTTTTTTTTTTTTTTTTTTGAGAGCGTAACAGTTTTAAAATCAAAACAACAAAAAATTACAGATTTCTTCGTCTGAAATCATCAAGTCTTTCTTATTTGATTTTCATTAAGCTTTCGAATAAATGTATTTTCTCTTTTTTGAAACAGCTTAAATAATTAAGAAATAAAATGTTAGGTTAATATTTACTTTAAACATTTCAAATTCTTAGTTCAAACGATCAAAAATAATATTTGTTCAAATTTTACACATTAAATACAATTTTTAACATCATTTCTCTATACATCGATTTTCTCTATATAACGTATTTTTTACTGGAACGGTGGATTTCGTTATATAGAGACTCGACTGTATACTAAATTGTGTCTAAAAGAAGTGTTTCAACACTCGCTCATCCTATTTGCTCATATGATGCTTACATGATGTTTAGTAAGGTACGCGTTATACACTCGAATTTTTCATCATCCTATTCTTTTTTTAGCATAAAACGAAGTTATTATAATTTAATAAGAAACATGCTATCTATAGTGTGAACATGCACTCATTTATCTTTCTGCGTCAGAGAGAGAAAGAGAAAATATGAGCCGTCCTGTATTACTCACTTCTAGTAACGGTCCTGATGATAAGTAATTTTGGTATTTTTCAGTTAAAAGAACACCAGACACAGTTTTGTGCCAAAGCGGAGATTGTAATAATGACAAACGTCGACAGAAAATGGTAATATGAATATATATATCGATCGCTAGCAAGAAAAGAGACACGGCTCTCAAAATTCATTTTGCTTATTATTGCACTAATAGGACTGTCATAACATGTGGACTCCAGTGATGGAGTCGTAAAAAAACAAGAGGGTATACGTTCTAAGCAGAGGGCAAAGAGTATACCCTAGAATGTATATACTATAACTTTCTTGAAAAACAGAGGGTATACGGTATTCCTTAAAAAATCTAGAAGGTATACGGCATTGACAAAGCCTAAATCTTCCACTATTTTATCCGTGTGTATTTCCTCGATGGCAAAGCTATGCCAGTGTATAATAGGAATTGTAGCCAGTATAATAATATATAATAATAATTGTATAATAGCCAGTGTATAATAGGGTGGTTGCAATTTTTCCAAAACCTTGTATATGATACTTTAACAGCAATGTATTAGATCAGTTAAATATGCATAACTGATGTATTTTTTTTTACTTTGACCTTGACAAAAATAAATAAATAAATAAATAAATCAGGAAAAGTTATATCAGTCTAGTTACACCGAAACTGCTTTATTACGCTTTATGCCCATTCGTGACCACTGAAGGGAGGCAAATTGCGCAGAGGTGTAAAATGACTCAACCCTCTAAATCTCTTTTAAGGGAAACCCGTAATTTTTATTATTGATTTTAAAGTAATGAATTTTGGTGTACTATTTAAGAATCTTTTTGTAAAGAACAATCAGCAAAAAAATTCACTATTTATTAAAAAATATATTTTTTATGAAGAATTTTTTTTTTTTTTTTTTTTTTTTTTTTGTCGAAAAATACACCTTTTTAGCTCTCAGGCTATCATAGCCTGAGAGCTTATGTGTCCGTCCGTTCTGTATGTACGTTCGTACGTGCGTTCGTGCGTAACGCGATAACTCATGATAAAAATATCGGATCCACTTGAAATTTTGTATATAGGTATATCCTGATAAGGAGCTTCCCTGATTAGTTTTTGGAGTTCATTCGATATGTATAAGAGGGGGAACGGGGGGCTTATGTCCCTCCCTTAATTGATATAAACAGGATTTTCATGCAGAATTAACAGTTTTCGTTCAAAATTTAGATATAAGGATCATTCTGATGAGGCGAGTCCGTGGCTGTTATTAGGTGTTCATTGAATAAGTATAAATAGGGGGAACGGGGGGCACATGCCCCTCCCCTTTATTGATATAAACGGGATTTTCATGCAGAATTAACAGTTTTCGTTCAAAATTTAGATATAGGATCATTCTGATAAGGCGAGTCCGTGGCTGTTATTAGGTGTTCATTGAATAAGTATAAACAGGGGGAACGGGGGTTCTAA
The DNA here is from genome assembly GCA_964019185.1 of Maratus speculifer. Lineage (NCBI taxonomy): Eukaryota > Metazoa > Arthropoda > Arachnida > Araneae > Salticidae > Maratus > Maratus speculifer. Next base: position 414,575,562 of record OZ025294.1, read on the forward strand.
TGCCCCTCCCCTTAACTTGTATAAATGGATTTTTCAAGCAGAATTGTCAGATTTCGTTCAAATCTCTGAATAGTTTTGGAAGTTTAATGGTTAAGTATAAAAGAGGGGAATAACTCCTCTTAAATTATATAAATGCTAAATGGGTTTTTATTAAGAATTGTCCGATTTGCTCTGAATTTTGGATATAGATTTTTTATATGATAAAGCATGTCCTTGATAGTTTAGGAGGTTCAATGATTAAGTATAAAAAAGGAGAAAAGGGAGAGCTGTTTCGCCTTCTTAATTTTTTTTTCAAACGGAATTAACGAAAATACAAGGCTGCAATGTACAATTAGTATGCGTAGCCTGTGAGCTCAATGCCATCAGTTTAACTGGGCAATATTCTTTTTATAAAATTACTACTCCTCATTCAATTTTCAATATTTTGGTATTACTAAAATTTCTTAAATAGTGTTATAGTATATGGAAAAGACCTAGGGAGAGATATTTTTAATTTTCTATTTTAATCAGCTAAAAAAAGAAAGAAAGAAAGAAATTACGCGTGATAAATTTCCTTAAATTCGTTATAATTTTCATGTTTATCAATTTATGTAAAATTTTCAGAAATAGTTAAAAAAATATCTCTCTTTACTTTTGTTGCAATTTTTTTTTAAGATTCTAAAAACATGAACACTTTGTTTCTAAATCATTCTACCACTGAGCCTTAGTACTTTGAACTTAGGCAAAATATGAAAAAAGTCATTTTCAGGAAAAAACATTTTAAAATGGCCGCTAGTCTTTTAAACTCTAGTGACTACAATTAAAAAAGCTCATTTCCTACCTGTTCCAAGTGTCCCCGAGTTCTGAAATTTTGCATGGATGTTCGCAAATACACTATATGGCCATTGATTATTGGACACTTGTGATTTTAGACATTTTGTTAAATATCTAGAAAAATGCATGATCTCGAAACTCTTAGTGTATAAATATAATAGTATAAGTCATACATCTCTGTGAAGATTTTTTCCTGAAACTCCTTAGGGGACCGTCAACAAATTAAAAAAGAATGAATATCTTTTGAATAACCCTGTCAAAACTAATGTAGCAAAAGCGCTCAAACTCTAGATTATGATTGAATGCTTTGTTGTAATACACTGTGTTCACTTTTATGCAAATAGCATGCATACTCGCAGAGTATTTAATGTTTTTATAAAAATGGTCCCAAATTTTTCCAAGTTTTTCCCTTATAATTTTCAGAGTTCTTAATATAAAATAATATTTTTTTCAGAAAATATGACAAACAACATTGCACACAGTACCCTGTCATCAGAATTAAAAAATAATAGAAATTGTATGAAAAATGAGTAGGTTTACTAAATAATGTTTTACTGCGCATGCATCAACGATATCAAAATTTCATTTGCATATTATGTTAGCTAAATGTATAGAGCAACTTTTGTAAAAGTCTCAAAATCATAGCTTGAAAATTCTGAAAGTAATCGTCTATAGAAAAAGGACAAAATCCGTTGTTTCCAAAATGAAGCAAAAAGTGAGGGATTTTATCCAAATGTAGTAGTACATTGGTATTGTGTATTCTATATTGACACTAATCAATGAATATATGGATACAACCCCTCTTGTTTTTGCTTCATTTTGAGAATAACGGATTTTCAACTTATTCAATTGACGATTATTTTCAGAATTTTCAAGCTATGATTTTGAGACTTTTACAAAAGTTGCTCTATACAAGTAGCTAACCCAATATGCAAATGAAATTTTGGTATCTTTGATGCATGCGCAGTAAAACATTATTTAGTAAACCTACTCATTTTTCATACAATTTCTATTATTTTTTAATTCTGATTACAGGGTACTGTATGCAATGTTGTTTGTCATATTTTTTGAAAAAAATATTATTTTATATTAAGAACTCTGAAAACTATAAGGGGAAAACTTGGAAAAATTTGGGACCATTTTTATAAAAACATTAAATACTCTGCGAGTATGCATGCTATTTGCATAAAAGTGAACACAGTGTATTACAACAAGGCATTCAATCATAATCTAGAGTTTGAGCGCTTTTGCTACATTAGTTTTGACAGGGTTATTCAAAAGATATTCATTCTTTTTTAATTTGTTGACGGTCCCCTATGGAGTTTCGGTAAAACATCTTCACGGAGATGTATGATGTATACTATTATATTTATACACTAAGAGTTTCGAGATGATTCCTCATGTATTTTTCTAGATATTTAGTAAAATGTCTAAAATCGCAAGTGTCCAATAATCAATGGCCATATAGTGTATGTATTTTATCGTTTTCTGAGATAAATTTTTTTTTTGAACTTTTGATGATTTTTGGCCGAAAATGGGGTTTGGGTATCCCTTAAGGCCCCACACAAGTCACTGAAAAAGACCCGGATGATAATGTTAAGTCTATGGGAGCGTTCTTTTCAAATATTTCGCTCAAATTTTCACATTTTTACGTGATTCTTTTTGCATAGGATAGCTGGGGACTTCCTATAACCGGGCTAGTTTTTACTTATTCAATTTTGGTTATATCTTTTTTATATTATTATAGTATTAATTTCAGAACAGTTTCTAACCGGTTTGGAAAATTAAAGTAATTTACCTATTGCATTCTGTCCCATGTTGGAATTTCTGAATTTTTTTTGCAGATCTACTCCGATCATGACTCCTAGACCCCAAAACTACCACCAGTAAAAAAGTTTATATGTATATCTATCTATCTATATGTATATATAAGTCCATTAATAGTTATATATTCACTTTCTTCTAGACACGATAACTTCCATAATTAAGCTCAGATCTTCTTCAAACTTTTACATAAAATCAAGGGGCATAAAATCTCGGTCGAGTTCAGTAATGGGCAAAATCGGACCAAAGGGGTGGAAATAGGGAGGGTTTTTATGAAAACCGAAAAAACGCGATAACTTCTTAATTAAAATAGATATCGAATCAGTTTAAAGTTTATATTACTTCTAGAAAATGGGCCAAAAGTTTGACAGATTTTTGATAAAGTTAAAAATGGGCTCAAGGGGCGAAAAAACAGGGTTTTGGGAGAAAAAAAAAATCATAACTTCGTCAATTCTCAAGATATCAAATCTAACTAAATTTTTTATAAATGCAGTCAACAGTATCTAAAACTTTTACATTAATAAAAATAGCCTAGGTCACAAAAACGTCATTGTCAGCGGCTGTGACACCGTTAGTTAGTTTTCTCTTTTCTTTTTTTTTTCTAAGAATAGAGGTATACTTTAACATTCTTTAACTTTTCTCGGTGAAATAGCATTAATTTTTAATCATTCTCTCTCGGCGCCTTTTATTCTGCCTGACACTTATTTTGATCGCTCTTCTTTTGACATTTTTTTTTACAATAATTCTCTATAACATGAAAATATTATTTTACAGTTTTCTAATTACAATAAATGTGAAATTAATAATAAATGTTATTTTATACATATATTCTGTTCATAAATAAAGGATTTCGTATTCATCTTTTTAACACAAGATACATAATATTATTCAATGAATACTATCTATTTATACATTACGTAATGCAAACAAACCATTCAGTAAATTAAAATTATCAATTGAAAACCTTTCAAAATTTCAAGAGGTAAATTTGTTTTCCATTAAAGAATAAATGATTTTCCATGTAAAATTGTTAAATTTTAAAGAGGTCAAGTAATAAGTTAGTTTTTTTTTTTTTTTTTAAATCTAAGTTAAATGTCAGTTTCTTGGTACATGAAGCCAGATAATGACAATTTTATTCTAAAACAATTTTTATATTCTTGTTTTTTTTCTATCTAACATTTTAATTTCATTCAAAGGACCATGTTTTCTCTATTATAAGGTGGTCTGGTGTAATAACGCCAGGCGGGGTAATAACGCCAAGTGCTAATATTTTGCATAATTATGAAATAATCTGGTAAATGACACCCATGTGCTCTGCGCAGAAGGGTTTTGAGTCATATAAATCGCAAAAACGGCTTCAAGTTAATTTGTTTCATTTTTAGGTCTTATTGTTTTTACAAGCAACTAAAATTAACGCTTGATCTAAAATTTGCGAGATACGTTCTGTGATGTGAAGACAATTTTCTTTTATCCGGAAATACTTTGTTAATTACATAAATTTGTAGTACATTTCATGGACTTTCAAAATGTTGTTGAAGATTTTGGATGTCTTCTCGAGATAGTTGGTAATTTAAAATGTACAGCGCAATAACTATAACGGGGTAATAACGCCAATCCTTGGCATTAATACCCCGGTTGGTTCCCTACAGTGGCCGAGCTACATCCTAAATACTGATTCAAATAAACACAGTTAAAACTGTGCAATGTTTCTAATAATTCTATTTAAGCTGTCCTTTTTAGGCAAAAAGAAGCTCACGGTCTGATATTCTTTTGCCTCTTCTCCCCCCCCCCCCCACACACCACACCTTTATTTTTCTTACACATTCACAAAAAAATGAACATTTTCAATAGCTTAGAATGCAATTTGCCAATTTCTAAGTTTGTAGCGTTTGTATTTTTAGAATTGGGCAATCTACATGCAATTATTCCATCTTATTTCGTAGTTTTGTTTGCATGGCGTTATTACCCATATAGGTGGGTAATAACGCCAAATAGCATTGGTCATGAAATCACGCCATTACATTTTATGAATACATATCTGTTAAATTATTTTTTTTATATAGATAGTCAATGAGTTGCTGTATCAAATCATATATTTGTTTGAAAAATACAAACTAAAACTGAGCCGTGAAAATTTTTAGAATCTTAACGTGGCGTTATTACCCCAGGGTACCTTAGCTCAAATTCAATGCATTATCCAGTTTTACTTGTAATTTGTGAAAGTCAGGAAAATGATATAATAAAAGTCTACTCAATTTTTACAAAGACTTTAATCATATTATTTTCAAAGAAATATCTAAAAGATCTTGCTGGTTAGCTAAGATTTTACTACTTCTGACTTTAACTATGCCAAAAATAAGGAAAAATTACTCTGCAGCGCCATATTATACCTCATAAATAACTAAAACGAACATGTAAGGCAAATGACATTCATTTTCAGCAACAATCATATTTTAACCATAGAAAATTATTTGTAAAATGCAGAATTTGTTATCTTCCTCATATGTTTGTTTTATAAGGCACAAACATTAATCAGAAATTCAAAAAACAAAAAAATATATCTATGCAGCATAGTAGGCATAGTTATATTTTGTCCTTTACTTTGCACACATCGCAGTGTAACACGCCAGGAAAATGATAATCTGAAATTCTAAGTCTTTTAACTGCTTTATTTATGCTGTTAGAAATGTAATGCCTCTAAGGATATTTTTTTATTAGAATATATAAAAACAAATTGTATTATATAACAATTAATAGGAATTTTACTGTGTAAGCTTAAACGGCAACAAGAACAAGATGAATTACTCTGTAGCACCATCTTTATACTACAGGTGCAGGTTCCCAAAATTTTTAAGGAACCAGTGGCACCTAAACTCAAATATTCCCGTCGCCACCAAGGCTTAATTTCTTACAAAAATCTAGAAACAACATGAATTTTTAAAAGATCGCAAAAGAAAAGCTATTTTATAAAAAGAGCGATTTTTGTTTTAAAAAAAAAAATCGCTGAAAAAGCTCGTCTTACGTTAAAAAAAAAAAAAAAAAAAAAAAAAAAAAAAAAAAAAAAACTGCTGAAAAGTGTGATTTTTATCAAATGGTCGCGGAAAACATTCAATTTTGTTTAGAGGATCGCTAAAAAAACACACAATTTTCATCAGAGGATCACAGAAAAACGTGGGATTCTCGTCAGAGGATTGCGAAAAAGCGTTATTTTCGTCACATGATTGCGAGAAAAGGCATAAAATCCGCCAAAGGATGGCGGCTTAGATGCCGAAAAATCAAGAACTTTAGTCGCCACCGGACGATTGGTTATACCTGATAAAGAACTAAAATAAGCAGGCCAGGAAAATGACATTCATTTTGAGTGACAATCATATTTTAAAAAGGAAAAAATTTCTAAAATGCAAAATTTGATACTTTTCTGATATATGTATTACATAAGACATAATTATTAATTAGAAATTTAAAGAAACTAGAAAAAATATACTTGTACAGTATAGCGGAAATCCTTTTATTTTGCACACAGCAGGAAAACGACAATCTGAAAATTTAAATCTTAATTACATTGTTTATCGCTTTATGAATGCAATATCTCTTGAAAATACTTCTAAGGATACTTTTTATTAGAATGTAAAAAAGAAAATTGCATTATATAATATTTAACAGAAATTTTATTGTGCGGACTGCAATTTTCGTATTTTGCGATATTGTCCCATGTATATTTTATTTTTTTGTATTAAATTATATTTTTGCACTATCCTTAAATAAATTAAATTTCTATAATGTCAATAAATAAACACTTTATTTCTAAAAAAATTCAGATTTTTATTATTATAATTAAGATTTCTATAAAGAATACTGCATACATATCTATAGAAAGATTTTACAATATATTTTACATTTATATTTAATATAATTTATGTTTAATATAAAAATATAACAGCCCGTTTATATATTATTTACTTAGTATTAAAAAATATTTTTTGATTGCGCGTCACTAGTTAATAATTATTCTAAAATGTGTTTTTAAAATTTGCAAGTAAGTCGCATTGCCACATTGACCCTTCTTTAGAAATCTCCAAAAAATCCTTTTAAAAGAAAAACCAAAGCTTAAACATTTAAATTTGCGGTAAGTTGTAAAAACCAGACGCTCCAAATCGTCAGTCAACGAACTTTAAATACAACAAAGAAGGTCAACAAAAGACTTTAAAAGCGTCGTTACCGTAAATCTCTTCAGCTGCTATGAAAAACGTTAGAAATTATAAAGATAACGGCGATTACGGATTCCTAAAATAGATGAGGTGGAAAATAGCCAAGGGATTAAAACTTTAATGTAAGAAAAACAAAAAAGTATATGATTGAAACAATGCTGTTATTTTTAAAATATGGAGTAGCAATTTAAAAATTATGGAAGGTGCACAAGCAGTTAGCTTGAAATAAATTTAATAATTCCTAGTCAAGATGGTTTGGTTTTGTTCCTTAAAAACAACAAAAAACTCTTTTCTGACAATGATCACAGAGGATTAGTGAAACGTTGATATTTTAATTTTATTTTAATGTTTGTTTATTTATTTATTTATTCATTTTGTGCATACCATTTAGAATGTTATGATTTTATTTTAACGTTGATATTGAACATTCCATGGGTAAAAGTTCAGCTCTTTAGTTTTTATTATTTATAAAATATGGAGGAGAGTCATTAATTCATCTAATTATCAGTATCATTATCAGGAAATCACCACTTTAATAATTTTAAATGGAAGATTTAAGATACTGAATTCTACACCTTTTCGATAAATATTCGCAACACAGTAGAGATCTACTAAGAAAGGATCTTCCGTAATAAAGTCTGGTTTGGCGCAAAAATAATTTTATTGTAGTAACTGTTCCTGCCGCTACCATGATCTTGAAACAACATTGTTACTAGCGTCGCTCATGTGTGGCTACGGACTCGATTATGAAGGGTTATATGTCGAACAACATTTCTGGTAGTATGCATAAAAATATTTTGTAATCGAAGATTTAAAAAATTAATAATTTTTCCTTACATTAATAAAAATATTTTTTAACGCTACACATCAGCCTTTTTTTTAATTAAAAATTTTAAAACTGCATAATTATGTAAAACCAGAGAAGTTTAAATTATTTTGAAACCTATCCGCATCAATTTCATGGTATTTAAAAAGAAAAAAAAAACTTTCGAAAATCTCTTCATGTCTTATTTTACAAGGGTAAAGAACGTCTTAGACTGCTAAAATACTTAAAATAAGTAAGTAAGACAACTGTTACTGATTTGTGATTAGACATTTTGTGCAGGACACTTTTATAGATGATTTGGTGCTGTCCTTTTTTTTTAACTTCGTGTTTTATAAATTGCTTTTATTCTTTTTATTTTTTAACAGTCTGATTTCAATCTTAATACAAAGTTACATTTTCCGGTACTACTTGGTTATACCGTCGACGAAAAATCTATCGCCAAACTATAAGATTAAATGCCAATAATGGATGATCGTGAATGTCACATCCAATGGCATTAAATAGGATAAACGTGTTTAAAACGTCATTAAATGATTTTTATTTCGACTTTTTATTTGCATTTTTATTAATATTCTACTAATCATTTGTTTTTTTGTTATTTAAAATAAAAATTACGTCAATGTGTGTAATTTGGCTATTAGTTTGGCGATTTGTACAATTTGGCGAAATTGGTCAACGGGACAACCAAGTAGTACCCATTTTCCCCTCTTCTCAAAAAACATTTTTTTGGAACTATAGCTTTACGATTTAAACACTAACAGTGCCGCCAATTTGTATGGACCTGTGTGGCCCGAGCCCACCCAATAATTTTGAATACTAGCATGCCCAATTTTCGTTGTTCTATTTCGCAATTTATTTCATTTTTTATGATTATTTTCCTCCCTAGGCAAAAATTTATTTTTTCAATGACCACGTGTTTTAATTCTCCAACTGACATCCTTAAATCCCAAACGATTGAAATGCCCATGTTTAATTTTCTGCTATTTTCGATTTATAGTCATATTCATGATATGATGATATTACAATAAATGTTAGTGTCTGTATAAGGAAAAACGCATGAGAATATAATTTAATAAAATTGCAACTTTATTAAAAGATGATAGTTTGACCTTCAAACTCTCATCTTTCACCATTTGACAACCTTTCAAAAAGGAACTAATTGGTCGTGCGTTTTACCAAAATATTTTTTGAGCCAACCCAATGTTTTTCAAAAATTGGCGCCACTGAACACTAATCCATATATTAGTGATTGATGGGCTCGAATCGCACAGAGCATCGATATAGCGATTGCCGTACCAATGGTTTATAAGCGTAAAGTGCGCAGGGCTCTTTTAAAGTGATTGAAACTGACATTGAAAGTCAGACATTGGAGACAGATACGAGGTGCCATCAATCCAGTTCTTTAGAGATACCCCAGACATGTGGGAACTCACTAGTAATTAATTAAAATAAATAAAATACACACAACAGTTTCATAGCTATACTATAGGGGATTTTATACTGTAATAAATGCGATTTTCCTTTAATAATGGCCCCACCAGTGGCCGAGAGGTTCTGCCCTCTCAACTGGTAGACGGCAGGTGCTGGGTTCGAACCTAGTCGCGGCTGTCGGCCTAACCTTCGGAGTTTTTGTGGTTTTCTTCGAACCTTGCGTAAATGCGGGTTAGGATTCCCTTAGAAAGACCCCTACGATGGGCACTCCCCTCTGGTCCTATATCCCTAGTGTAGATAATCGGACGACAAAAATAAACCAAACCAAATTCTTTAATAATGAGCAGTACATCACATATACTTTGATTAGATTAATAAAATACGATTAATTTTTTTCTTTGCTTACTTCTTGACTGCCTCGAACTGATTTTTCCGTTCACTAAGCTGCTGGTTTCATTGCAACAAAAGCAATATTTAAATTAACAAAATTCTACAAATAAAATCTAGTTTTGAAAAATGAAGTTATAATTAATACTGTCAAAGCTTATTCACCTATACGTAATGAAACATTTGGTATCACATTGGTAAAAACATCTTTTTTAAAATATTCTTTATAAAGACAGAGAAAACAACATTACAATTTTGCTTGGCGGTCAGGGGAGTTAGAAAAAAAAAGGAAACTCTAAGTTTTATCTAAATTAAGTCACTTTTTGGTGAAGTACACTGTAAAAAATATCCGTTAATATACACAAATTTTTCCCTAAAAATTACGGAATAATTTCATTTTTCCGAAAAAAACAGAAGAATTTCCGTATTTGACATTTTGGAGTCACTAATTCCGTTAAATAACGGAAGTGTTCTGTTATTTTTGTCAATTTTCCGAAAACAGTAGAGTTTAGTGGTGCCATCTACCAGCAAAATTAAAAACCTTATACTGAGTAGATGTTTTTTAAACAATTTGCTAGACTATTTCTATATTTCATTTTGTTTTAATAATAAAAAGCTAACGTATTTTTTAAATATTAAGAAAATAATAATAAAAAAAATTACTAATTCTTTTTAAATTTGAAATAGCTGAAAGGGAGAGTTGATTGTGATTTTAAAATAATTTTTAATGTATTTTTATCATATATATATATATATATATATATATATATATATATACATACATATATATATATATATATATATATATACATATATTAAGTGCGTTGGATATTTTGAAAAAAGTGGAAAAAAATTCTTTTAATTTTAATATATATATTTTTTAATTTATTCAAATTAAGAAGTTCGCACATAAAATTAAAAATATATCGAAATATATTACCGAAATTCTTATAATTTTGGCGATTACGTAAGTTATAAAAAATCAATAACTGAAATTTATTTTATAACCCATTGTAATTATTTTTATTGAGTTTACCTTTGATCGTCATAAAATAATTTGTTAAAATGCACGTTTTTTTTTCTTTCTTTTAGTATGTTAGTATTTTTTAAAATAAATAAATAAATATCAATAATATTACAACAGAATTTTAAAACTTTTCCAAAAAAAAAGGAAACAAAACTCTTAATAAATTCTTTCATGTATGTAATATTTTAAAGTCTAATTTTTATACATATAAGGTAAATATTCGAAATTATGGAAAGAAAATCGAAACTATGGAAAGAAATTATGGAAATGAAGAAAGGTAATTTTGGGGATTACATATGTTATAAAAAATCAATAACTGTTTTTTTTTCTATAACCCATTGTAATTATCTTTACTGAGTTTACCTTCGATCGTCATAAAATAATTTGTCAAAATGCACGTTTTTTTTCTTTCTTTTAGCATGTTAGTATTTTTTAAAATAAATAAATATCAATAATATTACAATAGAATTTTAAAACTTTTCCAAAAAAAAAAAAAAAAAAGGAAACAAAACTCTTAATAAATTCTTTCATGCATGTAATATTTTAAAAACTAATTTATATATATATAAAGCCAAAATTAATAAGCTAAACATTCGAAATTATGCAAAGAAAATCTGTAAAACATTTAGAATTATCCATTCAATAAAAAAATATTATCGCTACAAAAAAAAAAAAAAAAAAAAAAAAAAAAAAAACCTGCGTTTTAAATCTTATTTTTACTTTACGAAATGTATCCGAAATAACGAAAGATATTTGAAAAGGTCGTTTGAATAATTCTGGTGTAATGGTATTACACTGCAAGCTACGACACAAGAGGCCCGGGTTCGAACCCCATGGAAGGTATGTAACATTTCTTCAGTGTTGTTTAAATTAATTGTATATAATGTGTCCCTGACATTAACGTGTCTTTGAAAAGTAAAGAATAAAAATCACAAAGATGTTTGTTAGTCCTTGAAAAATTCTTTTAACTTTTCAAACGAAAATTTTTACATAAGGAAAAAAAAAAAAAAAAAAAAAAAAAAAGGAAATATTTTGTGAAAAAACGGAACTATTTCTAGAATTTACGGAAATTTCTTTCCGTTAAAAAACGGAAGTAGTACTGGCGTCTAGATTACCAGTACTATTTCCGTTTTTTAACGGAATTTTTTTTTACAGTGTATGATTTTTGTATCAACATGCATCAATAAAAATGTTTAATTGAATAATTGTGTCAAATAGGAAAGAAATTCATGCATCAAGCACAGATTATGCAACATTTTTCAACTCTTCCAAATATTAAAAAGAAACTTCTTCTCACATTTATAAGGCAAGATATGATATGTTGATAGAATAGTTTAGAAAACACATTACAAATTTTAAAATCCAGTTTCTGCAATTACCGTTCATAGTGAGAAAGATAATCGAATTCTACAGAACAGCTCCGTAAATTATCAGTATATTTTTACACTGTTAAAATTTTCTGTAAAAATATAGAAAAAAAAAACTTTCTTTACATTTACGCCAGTTTTTGGTTAAAATATTTCAATTAAATTTCTTCTCCATCATCATTTTACAGACATATTTTCATATCAAATTCTCTGTAGGGATTTAAGTGTCTTTATTTAAAAATATTTTTATCTTTGTTATAACCTGTCATTGAAAATACACACTTTCAAAATTCTTTTACAATTTTATTAGAAATATCAACGAAGAAAAATTTGGTTTAAAAATTGTTTTATAACAAATTAGACTATTTTAGAAAGAAAAAACGTTTGATACAAATCTCTGCAATCCAATCTCTGCTTCCAATCTATAGATTTTTTTTTTTTTTTTTTTTTTTTTTTTTTTTTTTAATGAACAGTCACGTTGCAGTTCTTTCATTCACCATGTGCATGAAACTGAATAATATTAAAATTAAATTGAAAATTATTTTCCTTGCCGAAACATTAAAGACATCCTTTGCTTTAAGAATTGTAAGATCCCCTTATAGCGCATTCGGTAAGATGTTCGCCTCCTACCCACAAAGACTGGGTATCAAATACCGGGCCAGTTAAAAATAAATATTGCAATAATTAAATGGTATAGAATTTCAAATTCACTCGAAAAATTTTTACTCATCAAGGTTCAAAAATGCACTAATTTCGAAAAATAAATTAAATTACCGTATATAATATATGCATACGTCGAAGAATTTTATACAAAATTTGGTAGTTGAAAATGGGGTTCGAATTATACGAAAGATATTTATATAAATATATACATAAAATATATATATTTATGTAATATATATATTTATATACATAATATATATAAAAATACATTATTTAATAAATATATATATTATATATATATTTATATAATTATATATATAAAATATTTTTTTCACGGATAATCGGCGAATACGACCTAGGTTGGAGCAGTGTTGAATTCAGACACTTTCCTCCACGAGGGACATTATAGAGTTCCCGGGGGGGGGGGGGATTGCCCTTTTTGACCATTGAAAACCGAAAATCTGAAATTTTCTGGGGGGGGAGGAACATTTTATTATTCCGGGAGAGAATGTCCCTCCCCTGAATTCAACACTGTGTTCCGGGAGGGAATGTCCCCCCCCCCCCCCTGAATTCAACACTGGGTTGGAGAGAGAGAGATAAAGGCGGACAATGGTCATCTCCTTGTGTCTGACCAAAAAGAAAAAAAAATAATCTCAACAATAATGTCCCTGTAATAGAATATTAATGTACCCTGTATTAATTCCAACATTTTAATCTCTCTTTTTTTAAAACTCAATTTATAAATGCTTCTAGATGTTTCTTCTAAAAGTCCTACAATATGAATTTTAAGTATTTTAGCAGGCTAAGACGTTCTTTACCCTTGTAAAATAAGACTTGAAGATATTTTCGAATTTTTTTTTCTTTTTAAATACCATTAAATTGATGTGAATAGGCTTCAAAATAGTTTAAAATTCTCCGGTTTTATATAATTATGCAGTTTTAAAACTTTTAATTAAAAAAAAACTGATTTGTAACGTAAAAAAAAAAAAAAAAAATACACATTTATTAATTTAAGGAAAAATTATTAATTTTTTAAATCTTCGATTACAAATAATTTTTATGCATACTACCAGAAATGTTGTATGCATAAATGCACAAAAGTTCTTTATTTTTAAATTTTGCCTAAGAATTTGGAAGTCGATTTATACTCGAGTCGACATGTATGTATACGGTATTATCATTAAAAATAAATTTACAGAATTTTGTGTATTTTAATTGATGTTAATTTAGAGAGTATCAACCCCCGATACAGAATATACCGGTTAATTTCTCTGTTATTTAGCAGAATATCCGGTTTTCTAATCTCTGGGATTTTACACAAGACATAGACAATGCATTATCAAGAGATTATCTACAATTTCACAGACAAATTTTTAATTGTGCATTCGCATCACATATTAAGCTAAAATTTAATATAGGGAATATAAAAGCGTATATTACAACAAAAAACACACTTCAGCAACTGCCTTCCAACGTTTATAAAGAGTGTTCTCAACTGCTTTGCTCAACAAGCGGAAAACGTTTTGATACATTCACAAATTCAATTTTCAACGGAAAGATCTAAAATTGGACGGTCTGGCTATGTAATCACTTTCAAACGGAACTCAGTTTTCCATTTTAGGATAGTTATATTACCTACCAAATTATAAGCTATTTTTATCACGTGACCACGCGATTTTTAACTTTCGTCTACTTGTTTTTCTGCTTTCGTCGGAAATTGCGGTTCAAAATGTCATTTTTGACGGCTTGTTCTGAAATATCTATTGCGTTTGCACAAAATTAGAAAAAATGAGTGCGATTCGATAGTTTCTGAACAACAACACCTGCTAATTTCAAGCATTTTCGAGCAAAAATGAATTAAACCTTATGTCATAAAGTTGGCCTTTTTGATTTAAGAACACCCTTAAAAGTCTCTTGAAGTTTGGGTTTCTTTCTGAACGACTTGTTAATATATTTTGTATTTTGTGTTTTCAAACAAATCTTAGCAGGATGTAAAGAGTTCTTTGTTTTTGTTTTTCAGGGTACTTGTGGCCAAGAAGTGGATTTTTTACTTTTCGCTTGCCTTCGGGATGCGGCGATGATCGACAAGAAGGTTGCCGAAAGGCCACTTCGCTTCTCGCTTCAAATAGGTCTGATTAATCACTCCTTTTGTTTTCTCATCTTAAATACTCTAAGTAACAAGTTCGAAACTGCATGTGAAGCGTAGCAAATGAGGTGCGTTCGTACTATAACGAAGTTTTAAAAATATTTTGATCTTGCTGTTATAGTATACAATACTTCAGATACGCAGTATAGTGGTCGAAATATTTCGTGTGTTCCTGTAAATACTACCTGCACACAGAAAGTAACTTGTATTAAACCTCAGCGACGTGCATCGATTTCATAAAATGTGAAATAGTTTGACATAATTAAAACAGGCCCCAAACAATGTTTTCTCGTATATCATTATGTAGTGGAATACTTTTTGTGTGGCCCTGTAAATTAATAATAAACATTCTTTGCACTACAGATTGTATAGAATGTACATTATAGTATATACTTAATAGACTCATGTACATTCTATTACATTCGAAAGAATGTAACATCATTAAAATGTACTTGTTTTTTCCTATTGACTGTAATGTAATGGAATACTTTTGATTGTGCCTGTCATTAAACTATATATCCGATTTTCATAAAATTTGAAATGACTCGACAAGATTATGTAATAATTACATATTTTAAATCTCAAACGATTCGGCAGGGTAGTTTTCGCGTTGTTATATGCGGTCAGACAGACAGACGGACGGATTGAACGATAGCTATAGATACTATACGTATTTACATAATTACGAATGCACCTTATAACAGACAAAAGCGTTAAATATGCGCAATATTCTCATGTTGTGCAATTTTATCACTCCTGAGCCTAAACTCAAAATGTACTGAAAATCTATAATCAAAATTGAGGAATTTCTCCAAATAACATAAGGATCTCTTCCAGACAGAAGGTATTTTATGTTTTTTGACAAAATGTTTTTTGAGCATGTATTTTGGATATTGCGGAATTAATACAGAATTTTCTAGATACCAGTTAAAAAATCACACTGGATATGTAAGCTTCTGTAGAAAGAATTATTTTAATTTTTTAGCTGAGAAAAGACAGAAATTTAGTTTAATTGATAAATGACACTATTTAACAGATTTTATCGAACTTTCTGTCTTTCAATATAACAATGCATGTTTCTTGTAGATAATAGAGCGATAAAAAATAAAATAGTATTAAAAAGTGTCTCTGGCACTCCATTTTTACTTTATATTTCTAAGCTATATGGATTTTAAACTATTTTCATAGTAATTATGATAAAATTACATTAATGTGTTTAATGTATCTACTTAAACGTACGTTTTGACTTAATACTTCCATAGAATATCAAGATGCGTACAGTCTTTAAAATTTCCAAAAATGTATTGAACGTAACAAGTATTTCTGATTAGAAATACTTGCCTGGTATTTCTTTTTCTGCGGATTAAAAATCCTTCTATGATTCATTGCCGAGTTTGTAACATTTTTCGGAAAATTCTATTCGAGATTTATGTTACATCTGTATATGTATACATTCTGAGTAGGTAAGAAGAGAATAGAAACAAATTTATTTTAAATTTTATTTTAAGACTTTTATGTATATTCATGCTAAATTTCATTTATGTTTATATTCCTCTTTAGTTTTTCTGAAAAATAATTAACACTGTAACTTTTTAATATTGCAATTTTATTTTTCAGCTATGTTCATTTAGTCATTTATTTTAACCCTCCTAATACCATCGATTGTCTTATTTGACCCCGGTCGTTTTCGGTTTTAAAATTTTCAATGTTTCAAGACACCTTCTAAGAAGATGCTGTATACAATAAAAATAAATTTTGAATCAAATAATCCTTAGAAAATATTAAAAACTAGTGGAGGTTTAATAGTAAATTCAAATGACAAAATACATAAATTATAAAAATACATTAAAATCAACATTGTTATATATATATGGGTGATTCTCAAAATAGGGGACAATTTATGTCTTTCGGCATACAAAAAAAAATTGAGATGTTTTCTGTCATGTTTTTATATTTAGATAAGTTTGTCTTAATGTCATTCATTATTTGCACTCAAGAATTACTCACTTTTTAGTTAAAAACACCTTAAAATAACAGAATAAATGTTCAAAATGTCATTAGCATGGATCTCCACAGCAGCTGTGCCTTGTATATACTAGCTTTTTCAAGAGTTAATATCATGTTTATAAAATAAAACAAATATTATTCTTTCTTTAAATTAATCAAGGAGAGGATTTATCCAATTAATTTCTTTTTAAAAATAAAATTATAGTATATAAAAAAAGAATTAAAGTTTGTCCTCCATATTCTATTTTCAAAAGAAGGTCATACTATAACAGCTGGTTATTAATCAAAATTTCATATTCACATATGACAATAGTTTGAAAATATAAAATTTCTCCATGGCAACAAATAGCCATTTTACCCCAGCCTGAAAATAGAAGCATGTATTGTATTTTAAGAATATAAGTTGAATATCATGGGCGTACATCAGTTGTATGTCATTAGAATGGATAATAATTTTCATGTTTATTTTATAATTAAAATTTTTATTTTACTTATTTGCATGGGACTTTTGTGTTTTAAAAAGCCCCAGAAAGGACTATTGCATTGTGATTATATTATGGCTCATAATCTATATATTTAAAACACCTGGCTGTTTTTTTGGTCATCAGCCCTGAGTTTTCTACTGGTCCGATTTTGATAATTATTTTTTTAAATGAAAGCTGTTTATGTGTAGATGTGCCCATTCTGGCTAATTTTTAATTTATTTCAATTTTTCTATTTTATTTTTAATTTTAAAAGCTTTTTCATGACATTTCTTCAAAACAGTGGCAACAGGTTAAGCTTTTCTCAAAATTTATTTTGTTTCATTATTTTCCACCAATCAGGATCTTGATCTCATCGGTGAATGTATAATCGCATATCAAACAAAAAAAAAAAATAATAAAGATTTTCGTTAAATTTAATCATAATAAAATGATTCCACATAGTTATTCCCTGCAATACACAGATTATTTACTGAGTAATATTATTAAGTATTATGTAAGTAAAATAACAGAAGATAAACTTTAATAAAATATAATATCTAAAGTGAAATTTTGTCGATGGAGAAAATGTCGTCATACAGAAACCAGATAAATTTATTCCGTGAATATAATATACATTTGTTATAGCTGTATCAGTGATGATGTCATATTCACTGACTTTAATTCCTGCATCTAAATAAAGTGAACTTCTATTAATTTAAAGGTCCGTGGTGTGCACAAATGAAAACATTTCTATAAACTGCGCCATTTCTATTTAATTACAATGAATATTTTATGAATCTAAAGAATTCTTAAATAATTGCATAAATCACGCTTTTACTTAAGAAAAAATGAGTATTTCTGAAGGTGTAAATGATGTCATATTAGAAAAAAAAAAAAAAGAATAAAACCTATGATATGCTGGTATTACTATATTTCTATCTTACATACTATCAAAAAATAATTAAAATCATTTCATTGTATTAAGTTATTGTTTTAAAAAAAATTTGCATTTCAGCAACAAATACAAAAATTTTATTCTTTTTAATAACAGACATATCGGTTTTTTTTCGTTGCCATAGCAACAAAATTAATTTTTACAAGTTCATGGAGGACACAAACCAATAAATAAATTAAATTTATTGCAAGTGCTCTGTAAATGTGTAGTGGGTTGGTTAGGCAGTTTAGTAAGTCCCTGTTTCTATTATAATTAAAATGTTTCATTGATATTATAATTATTGTACAGTTATCAAGCGATATTTAAACGGAGAAAAAATAAAATATGCAGATATTTTTGAATTCGTCTTCCGGGGTATAATATTAACTTCCTAATTAATTTGGCATTTAAATAATATTTAAGGTTTAGAAACCGCATTAAAAATAGATTTGTATGTCCAATATAATAATTTATGAGTTGTTTTCCTTATTTTTTGTTATTTTCTGAAGTTTGTGTATCTTCAGCAAGAAAAGCTATGTTATCCCTATTTTAAGAGATGGCAATTGTTTATTTCGCTCAGTATTTTACTGTCTATATAAGATTGATATATATCATACCTAATATATATTCTTTTCCGTCGATTTTCGACGGGTGCAACTAGTCTTATTTAAATTAAAATTTGTCATTAGCATGGACAAATATCAGTGTCATTAGCATGGTTTTTCTGTCCATGCTAAAGACTCCTATGTGCGTAAATGTAACCATTGCTTATATTGCATCTTTTATAAAGTTTAATTTTACATATAACATTAGGTATTGCATTTATTATCCCTAAAATATGCATTAAATCTGTCAGAAAATCACTAAGACAACTTCTTACATTGTTAGTGTCAGAATGTTGCACATGTAAACAAAGTTTGCTCTTTGGTAATGTTTTTATTCTCCTTATATGTATATATGTAAAAATGGAAACCATTTGCTGAAAAGGAAGGCTAATAAATATAGAAAAAAATATTTAAACAAGAAGAAAATAAAAATTTCTTAATATATTTATTCCATGCAATTTGTTTTGTCATTAGCATGGCTCAAAAAATAGTAATTATTTTTTTTAAAGTTAATTTTTAAATATTTAGCTCTGCTGACTACATGTAAAGTATACCTAATACTATATTAACAACACCTATTTTTTTCAGAAATTTTGCTAACAGTAATTTTTTTAAGATTTCACTTTTGAAATTGTCCCATATTTTGAGAATCACCCATATATATATAAATGTAATAAAATAAAAAAAAATTGCGCTATTTTGTTCTCTCTTAACTTCAATTCTAAAATTTGTGGAACATATTTCAATCTTAGTTTCGTAATGTATTAACTTGTAACAGCTAAAATTCTTTTTCTTATTTTATTTATTAATAAATTATTGCTTGCTTCTCAAAAAAGGTGGGAAGTATTTCGTAACCTTTTTACTTTCTGGAATATTCCCGGGATTTTAATTTTATTTTTTATTTAACATCGCGTGACAGGTGTTAATGCGCGTTGTTAAAGGGCTTGTTATTTGCGAGGAAAAATATAGATCCTGCTAAGACCAATCAGAACTGATCATTCTTTTACGTTGAGACTCGAGTTAATCCTAATTGGATTTTTAAAATGATTGAAGCGGAGTAGGAGGGAGCTAGTTTTGTCATTAAATTGTTTTTTTTTTTTTCATTTGGTTTTTGAGGAGCGTGAGAATGCATCTCTCCTTTAAACTGCTCGGAAGCCATATCATTTTTTCCGAGAATGTAGAACGCCGGAATGTTGCAGCTTAGTGAGCAAAGGCCGTAGTGATAGATGTGTGGAACGGTGATCTGTGGAGTAACTTAAGTTCGTGCTCTAAATAATAAAGAACTAAAAAACTGATTTTCTTGCATTGTTATTGGAGAAACTCCTACGAGAACAAATCCATGGCTTATCCGCTTACCAGAACGACTGCTCACTCCGCTATTGAGTCTTAATGAATAGTAGTATTCTACAGCCAACATGGTATTCTACTAGAGCTTATACACTATTATAGAACATCGTCGTCGTATCATGACATATATATATATATATATATATATATATATATATATATATATATATATATATATATATATATATATATATATATATATATATATATATATATATATATATATATATTAATCTATCAATGGTGGAGATTTTTAAATGTCGTTTTGTTTTTTTTTGTTTTTTTCTTTGTTATTATTATTCTCTAAAGTATTTACTTCATGAGAAATAAATAATTTTTTGCACAGTGTTATTATTCTCTTACTAAAGTTTGTTTAGATTATTATATTAAAAAGAAAAAAAAAACGAAACAAGGCCACATATGAAAATCTCATCTCTTCTATTCAACCTATAATCGACTAGTCTTACGTGCTTACATTGAACCTATTGCCACCAGTATACAAACTAATCGCTGAAAACACCTGCTGAGGAAGCTTGATCACGTAGTGCTTGCTGCCCGCCTCCCTTCATCATTTCACGATAGGAGAAGGCCGCAATGTTGTTAAACATTACTTTCTGCATAAAATGTACATCAGGTTACGTTTTTTTTCCTTGTTGCTGCATTCTCCGCTTTGCTTTTTTTAAATAGGATTTTGCAAACGTGAAAGCAGTGATCTAGCAATTTGAAAGTTATGAGGGCGGTTTATGTATTCATTTTCAAATAATTTGAGCAATCAGGACTATGAATAATTAATTTAAAAAATATTCATGGGAATAATTAATCATGTCATTCTTCAACATCTTAATTATTTTATCTATAAGATATTAAACATTTAAGGGGCAACGCTACGTGACGTCGTCTGAAAAATAACTGTTTTTTAACACTTTCCATCATAGTTGAAAAGTTTATGAATTCGGATTATCTGTCTGTCCGGGTGTCAACTCACGTAAATATAGTTGGCTTGCCACGAAATCGATATAGATTATCGTTGTTTACTATGACATATTCAGTATTGAAAATGAAGTTGGTATCGTCAACAGTTCATTTACAGAGACATCCAACAAAAAATTCCGTTACATGATGACGGTCGGTGGAGAAAAGTCTTTTGTAGTACATTTTAATGATGTTAACCTATTTATAGCATATTAAAATTTAGATATATAAAAAATACCAGACTTATATTTACTTGCTATTACTTTAATGCTCTTGGTCAAATATGGGATATTTATAGTAGGGGTTTACTATTACATACGCGGTCGAGCTGCTTCCGCACAGCCGATACACCACTACAACAAAAGACTGTCTTACACACAAAGGGTTTTACCAGTATTTAAGTAAAATAATTGCCGAATCTCCAAATTTCAACAAGGGAATTGTGCGAAGTAGACAACTTTATGGCACGCTAACAAATGTAGAGTCGGCTCCATTTTAATGGCAAGAAACTATCGCTGATATAGCTTTATTTTTTGCTCCTTGTGCTTGTTTCTATGAATGTACTGTATTCAGCTTTTACACATCATCTCTATCGGCCTATGATCTCACTATTTGACATTTATACCACTGAGGTATGCTACCAGGTGTTTGCTGTTGAATAAAGTGTGCATAGAGTTTATCGTTCA
The DNA here is from genome assembly GCA_964019185.1 of Maratus speculifer. Classification (NCBI taxonomy): domain Eukaryota; kingdom Metazoa; phylum Arthropoda; class Arachnida; order Araneae; family Salticidae; genus Maratus; species Maratus speculifer. Next base: position 414,597,269 of record OZ025294.1, read on the forward strand.
CTGGCGAGGGCATTCAAAAGAATTCGGTTAAAGAACAGAAGATAAACTATCGAATCATATGAACAATGATTGCTGAAAGTGCATTATCAGTTATAATAAACGTTTTTGAATTTAGTTATTTTTCTGCTTACCATTTACTGTCTATAAGTTGTACAGACCCTATACAGAGCCACACAAAAGTGACCCTCGAGCTTATAAAAAATCGATTTTCCACAAAAAGTCTGAACATTTCTCGAATTAAAATAAAATCATGAAAATATTGGAATTATTTCCAGAGATATGATACAAAACATAAAAGTCACTCCTATGGTGAATTATTTAATAATTTAATTTTAAAGCCATTTATCTCAAAATGTGTTTTTTTCACCTTGCGCGCAGGATATTTCTGAAACTATTTCATACTTTTTCTTGAAACTTTTCACAGATTGTGTAACATGTCGGATCCTTCAAACTGAACCTAAATTTTCACCCCCCCCACCCCCTCCCCTTTTTTCAGTCAGGTCATACTTCAGATTTTATTTAAAATTTTTTTTTAAACTTAATATATATATATATATATATATATATATATATATATATTAGCCAAAATTTGAACAAATTTAGGTTCAGATTAAAGAGAAAGTATTGTAATATGTTATTACAGTTGATTTTTTGTATTACATTGGATATTTTGTTTGAAATCATGCGCGAAAGTAATTGTATCAGTTTTCTTTCTTTTTTTTTTTTTAAATACTGTTCTAGACACACGGCAGTGTGTCAGCCAAGTTCACAAAGTAAAAGGCGACACACCGGCCGTGGGTTATATTACCCGAACCATTTCGGGCCACTTTTGACCCCTCAATAACTTAAATTTTATTTGACCTACACACTTGCATTTTTTTGTGTCGTGTAAGACCATCTTCTACTTTCCGAATCCTAAAAAAAAATTTAAAAATCTTTTACCGTTCACGAGAAATTGACGTCTGAAAACCACTGTTTTTACCACTGACTCACTGACTCACTCATATAAATGTTTGACTATTTCCAGGTGACTTCGGAAGTTGAAATTTGGTGTGGAGGTAGGTTATTGGATCTATAAATAGGAAAAAATCAGAAATCACCATGAATTAAATATTAATGGTTGGGTTAGAAGATAAATTATTGGATTACAATGGAAGTTTATGGGAATTTCGCGAAATATCAGAAATGGTGCCAAGTTGGCGACACTTTTGGCGAGTATTGGGGCTATTCTCTGAAACCACCGAACCAATTTCAAAATTAATGATACCAAAATGATGGTATTCACCCCGGTTCAAACATAGGCTATATTTTATGCGTATACCATTAACCAAAAGAGGGTGAAGAAGCAAAAAAAATTCTAAAATGCAACTTTGTGTTACTGTAGGACCTAGAAATATAAGATTTGGCGTGTTAATTATTTATAAGATATAAATGATCTCTAAGGGCATTTGCTAAAAAATACGGAATTCAAAAGGGGTGAAAATGCGCGAAAAGCGTTCTAAAAATGTTCTAAATTAGGATTTTTAAGCAATCTCAGCAAACAACAAACCGATCTTAAAAGTAATGATATCAAAATGATGGTGATAGTCCTTGCTCCAATATAGGCTATATCTTATGTCGATTCTACTAATCCAAAGGGGTAAAAGAGCAAAAAACGTTCTAAAAATGCGATGTCTGTATGTTAAGGGCCTAAAAACATAAAATTTGGCATGTTGATTAATTATAAGATATAAATGATCACTAAGAACATTTGTTAACAAATACAAAATTTAAAAGGGGTAAAAATGGCGAAAAGCATTCTAAAAACTTTCTAAATAGCAATATTTAAGCAATCTCGGGTAGTTAGCGAACCGATTTGAAGAAAAAAAAGATGCCAAAATGATGGCGACAGTCCTTGCTCTAACAAAATCTTTGGATAAATTACCAGATTACAATGGGAATCTATGGGAATTTGGCGAAATACCAGAAATAGCGCCATATTAGCATCACTTTTGGTGCGTAATTTTTGTCGTCACTATAGCGATATTTCGCTAAGTTGGCTACAAATATTTTTGGTCGACGAAATAAGCAAGTAGTACCCAATCACGTAAAAGAAACATCGTTATTAGTTGAATTTAAAGGAACATAAGCATTCCTAATGTTAAAATTGTTTAATTTGACTGAAAAAACAGTGATTAAATGCAGGAAAAAGCTGAAAGATTAATTAATATTAAATAAAACTAATTTAACTAATTTAACTTATTTATTTCAAAAAGGAAACAAATACCTACTTATTTGACAAAAAATAATGATATCCTATCAAAAACATGAATGTGAAAAGATGTCAAGTTTGTTAAAGGTTTCGCTAATAAAAGAAGTGAGATCTAACTGCAAACCAAGTTCTTTCGGCGCTCCTTAAATCATAGCTTCTGTGACGCATAATATTATTCAATTGCTTAAAATGATTTGTTATGTTACTTGTTATTCAATAGAGCGACTTGGCAAGTTTTCAGCTACCAACTTCAATCTTTGAGTCGGAGTACAATTTAATCTAGAATCTGATTGGCAAAGATCTAATCAATCGAGTGTTCGAATAAGTATATTGAAGTTAAGGTATTGATAAGTTAAGGAAGGGATCAACTTTAATTTCTGATCAACTAAATAGAAAAAATTGAATAAGAGAAAACTTGCTAAGTCGCTCAATTGAATAACAAGTAACATAACAAATCATTTTAAGCAATTGAATAATATTATGCGTGACAGGAGCTATGATTTAAGGATCTCCGAAAGAACTTGGTTTGCAGTTAGATCTCACTTCTTTTATTAGCGAAACCTTTAACGAACTTGGCATCTTTTCACATTCATGTTTTTGATAGGATAAACTTTTACAAAATATATATATGTTTTTTTCCTTTATAAGAATATAAAAAATATCTTTTAAATTATAATGCTTCAATTTATAGCCAGTAAAAAAGTTATGGTCATAGAGCAAATACATTCTGAGAAATTAAATGTTAAACATGATGATTTTTCTAGCCAAATTTTCACTTTTAAAGGTCGTATGTGCCCTTAAGAGAGCTGAGGGGTTGAAAACTTTTCAAAAAATCGATTCTTTTATGATCTAGTTTGATTATTCAATTAATTCTTAACCCAATGCAAAAAACCGCATAAAAATATTTTCATTTTTAACGGAGTTATAAGCATTTATGTATCAACACTTTCATAGCCGCACACATATAATTTCAACTTTAAGTCGCGTTTTCTCAAAACTTGATTTTTAACACCAAGATTTAAAAAAACTATTTGATGGAATGGCTTAAATTTTTTTTTTTTTTTTTTTGCATTCATATAGCATCATTATCTATAGAATGAATTAAGGATATAACTATCACTTAAAAAAAAATTATTAAAAAATCTCTCAAATTTGAAAATTTAAAAAACCCCTAAAAAATACAACTTTTTTTTTCATTAAAAATACTCAAAATATTAAACTATCTAAAATATATTAATTCATTCTATATATAATAATGTTATATGCATGCAAAAAAAAAAAAAAAAAAAAAAAAAAAAAAAATTAAGCCATTTTATCAAATAGTTTTTTTAAATCTTGGTGTTAGTCGTCAAAAATCAAGTTTTGAGAAAACGCGACTTAAAGTTGAAATTATATGTGTGCGGCTATGAAAGTGTTGATACATAAATGCTTATAACTCCGTTAAAAATGAAAATATTTTTATGCGTTTTTTTGCATTAAGTTAAGAATTAATTGAATAATCAAACTAGATCATAAAAGAATCGATTTTTTGAAAAGTTTTCAACCCCTGAGCCCCCTTAAGGCTCCTGTCCCTGCAGGTGAAAATACTCACGAGTCAATGCTAATCCTATGGAGAGGTTATTTTCTAATATCACGTTTGCATTTCGACATTTATTTTATTTAATTTTATTTTATTTTATTTTATTTTATTTATTTATTTTTGCATTGGATACCTGAGGTCCATCTCTATATGTCTCCTTTTTTACTTTTTCGAACTTAGTTGCAGATATTTTTTTATAAAGTTACTTTAACTTTCGAAAAGTGTCTGAAAAATATTTGCAACCAAAATTGAAAAAAATAAAAAACAAGCGATGTAGATCTCAGCTATCCAATGTAAATGTAAATGTAGAAAATAAATTAAAAATGTTGAAATGCAAACAAAATATTAGAAAATAATCTCTCCATAGGATTAGCATTGATTGAAGAGTGTCTAAACAACTGAAATTCAGAAACTATTAGATTTTGTTAGCCTGAATTTCCCGCTCTTAAAATAAAACTGCTACTGAAATATGGCGTAATGTCCTAAAAATTTTGAACCCTTTAACCTCCTTAAAGGGGCGGAGAAAGGGTTAAAAATTCTTTCTCAATAGTACCCACATACAACCTAAGGAATATTTGTTCCTAATTTTATTAATCTAGGTGCATTGATTGAGTCTCAGCGTTGATTATAAGTCAGTTAGGACAAAGTGTTTTATATGTGACTACATAGTAAAATTACTATTCGAAAAATATATGCACTGCAATTCCATTATTTAAAAAAGAAGGAACGATTTACAAAAGCTTCAATATGTGAATCAAAATTACAGCTTATCCCGATGAGCAGATTTTGAGTTAGCCTTTAAAAAATTAGCCGCATTGCTATCTATTTTGCATACATATGCGAAATAGTTTAACATTAGGTGTTCCAAACTTTCAATCTACACAATTCCCAATCTACTTGACTTAATGACATCCTGTTAAGTATTCGAAGATAAAATTTACTATCCAATGCAAAGTGAATGTCAAAAATAGGTGCCAGTATTGGAAGAGTTAACGTTTGTAACAATTTTAATATGTAGTCGACATCCGAAGCATAATTTAACTAGGACTTCCCTCAGAGGGATTAGTCTGAGCGATATTTATGAGAAAATACATTTAATAACTTGCGATAAGTAAAGAAAATGAGATGTTACCTTTAATTGGTCATTCATGGTGATAAAATATGATGAAAATAAGCATATTGAATCATAGAATTACAAAATCTTACATATAATAATACTATTATAGCATATATAATACTATTATAGCATTATATAATAGCATATACTATTTTTATAAAAGGGAAAGCAAACCATGCATGGATCTAAAATTGGAAATACGCAAAATCTTAAAAGTAATACAGAAAATAAAACACCAAATTTTCCTATATTGGAAATATAACTCTTTGAAATGATGTCATGAGCATAAACAGAAGCTCCACACCGATTTGAGAAACTATAAATAACATAAACTATTATATTTGAAGAGAATGGAGTGTATTTTATATGGTGTGAGATCCGTCCGAATAGTTTATAATGTTGAATATCTGTTTTCCACGGATGCAATGAGGTTGTCGATAAGAGTTAAGGAATCTTTTTTTAAGAATTTGTCCTAAACGAGCATTTACATCTAATAAGTTACTGTGATGCCAAATTTATAGTTTCTAACCCCAACAGTATCCTAGAAATTGCAATATTCTCAATAAATTCGGTTTAAAACTTTTTCTAGAAAAAAAAAAATGTTTAATTTGTGAAATTAAATTGTCGAATGTTTTAGAAATCGTTTATAACGAGAATATTATATCTTAAAAATTGCCAAAAAAAAAAAAAAAAAAAAAAAGATTTTAAATTTTTAGTCATATCAACATAAAAGAATTCTCAATTTTAGAACTTTTTTTACTCGTGCATTGATGGTGATTATTATTCCTACGCAGAATATAGTATATTTTGCAGCAAAGATGGTTACCAACATTTTTTGCCCAAATTATTTTTTAAATCGGCTAGGTACTCCCAATGATAACGAAAAACACACAAACGTTATTGCTTTATAGCATAGAAATACAGAATCAAAAGCTATTTATTTCCTATTATATACACATACATTATCTAATTAGTACTAGTAGATGCATTTTTAAATATACATAGATCAATATAATGCTTCATTTTTCTTTTCTTAGTATTTCTTAATATTCATTTTTCATTTATTTGTATAATTCAGTAAAAAACTCACTTTCTTAAGCCCGAATTACGTCATACTTTTTATAAAAGCGCCAAAGTCCATATAACAGCGAACTATTGTGAAGAGTATTAAATACAAGGTAGTAAGACACTTATCCAAGCGCAGGTAATAAATCGCCAAATATTGTTCTTTTCGCCCTCTCTCGAAATGCATTTTTTCCGTACATTTAAAAAACACGATTTTGAGTCATCTTATTTAAAATTCAAATAAATAAATCAGAGGAAGCAATAATAGCATAAGTCAAAACATTTTATTTCAGCGTCAAGGAATTGTATCGTAGTTTGTGGAAAAAAGCTGCTTTTGGCCAAAAAACGTAGTCTTCACTAAATTTGAATCCGATTAAAAAAGTACCGTGATTAATTAAAATGTAATAGGTAGAGCTGCCAAGTCTCCGGCATTTTGGATACAGAAATATTATACATTAATACAGAAAATGTTTTATTAAATTGGAACATTCTGCTCTGGAACAACTTAAAAAAAAATAACTTTTCCTATAAGAAAATTCTGCTGTGCAATAAGCGCGGGCTTGGCATCTCTGTATAGGAATATTTCGTAATCTACTTTTTAACCTTAAAAAAAGCAAAGACCATTTTTCGGGTACAAAAGGTATTGCTAATTGTTCCATTTTGTACACAAGGTACCGATTTTAATATTCATACATCTATGGTGATAAATTTCCAATAATTTTTTAAATCCCATTTATTTCATTAAAAATATAAATCTTTTATTCATTTAGTTTAAAGTAAATGGTTTTTAGCTAATTTCATAATACTTTTGAAATATCACTTTTCATTGGCCATTTTTTTAAAGCATTTAGAAAATGGTTGTTGTTTTCAGTCAAATATAGACTTTGGTCTGTCCGCATTTTATTTTATTATTATTATTATTTATAAATGGTGGAGAAATATTAATAGTTAATCCATAACGTATATAATATATGACCCTGTTATTACATAAGTCACCTTTTTATCATCATAAAAATTATGTTTTTACTGATTTTTATTAACGCAAAAGGAAAAGTTTTGTGCTTTGAGCAATAGATGTCCGCATTTTAATTTATTTATTTATTTTAACAAAATTCTTTGCATTTAGAAGAATTTTTATTTAAATAGGAAATCTAAATGTCGCTGTTAATAAAGAAGAAAGTTGCAAAAAAAAGTTACAAAACCAGTAGACGCATACTATCAAATATGGAAAAACGACGAATCCAAAAATGACGTCGTATGAAATATCATCTTTTAAAGCAAAAAAACGAGGTCTAATTATCGAGCCTACTGATTACAAAATGTGCATTACATTAATAAAATAAAATAAAATAAAATAAAAAATACTGCATATATAGATTTTTTTCTTTTGTGCAGTTTTGGCTTCGAAAGGTGCGCTATGTTGCAAAAAGATATAAGCGGCTATGAAAATACATTTGGTAACGCTCATGCTCAGTTTTACAAATAAATATGGCACATATATGCCCTGTACACACCGAGGTACCTAATTGGTGCCAAAATGGCGTCCAGTTGCCTAACATGGTTATCAATGTTATAATAAATTGTTTGTTCTAAAAATATTATTATTTATTTATTGTTATTTCTTTTTTTTTTATTTTTTTTAATAACAGAAAATGTTTCGTTTATTCCTTTTTTTCATTTTGAAATAAATAAATAACGTGTTATTATAACATGCTATATGTATCTGCTAATCAAAACGATTTTTTCGCCTAATTGGCATAAAAAAAATTCGCCAAACCCGGTGCTTATATCTGTAGTATATTATCTCAAGCATTTTCTTTATGTATACTATAATTGTTTTTACATGCCACTTGCTTCTTCTTGCATATAAAAATAGGTAAGTGGCTCCTTTATGCAGTATAAATTGTATAAATCTTTAAAAAATAACCCACGTTGCCCCTTTTTGGATCGAATTAAAAAGGGGAATAGAAAATGTTTCGTTTTTCCTTTTTTTTTTTTTTCATTTTGAAATAAATAAATAACGTGTTATTATAGCATGCTATATGTATCTGGTAATCAAAACGATGTTTTCGCCTAATTGGCATAAAAAATCTCGCCAAACCCGGTGCTTATATCTCTAGTATATTATCTCAAGTATTTTGTTTATGTATACTATAATTGTTTTTACATACAACTTACTTCTTCTTGTATATAAAAATAGGTAAATGGCTCCTTTATGCAGTATAAATTGTATAAATCTTTAAAAAATAACCCTCGTTGCCCCTTTTTGGATCGAATTAAAGAAAAATTATGTCTAATTCCAGTATTGCCCCCAGGTATGCATACATATTCCAAATTTCAAAGTTGTATGCCAACAGGAAATGGATGAAAAATGGGAAAAGATGTCACATATGCACCAGGCTACATAATTGGCGTCAAAATGGCATTATTTTACCTTAGATGGTAACCCGGCTTTATTTATTTATTATTTGTTTATTTACTCATAAAATGTTTATTTACTTTCATTTCCTTTTTTTAATTATATAAAATATTTGTTTTTATAATTATTAATTATTATTAATATTTTATTTACTGTAAGTTCTTTTTGAAAATAGAAAATAATTTAAAAATGTGTATGTAAGCGTTATTTGAAAACGGAGTTTTCGCCAAATGGGCTTTGAAAAAAATTGCGCCATATCTGATGCGCGTGTGGTATCCGTGTCGAAAAATTAGTGACCAGAATTGACTTCCACACACAAACAAAATATAAGTTAAAAGAAAACATGCAATAAAAATAAATATAAAGGGAAAATGATGTCATAAAAGAAACTTTTTATTTAATAACGTAATTGTTTCTAATTTTCACACGCGAAATATATAAAATATTTTTTAGCGATCAAAAAATGCTATTAAGAGATTATCACAAAATCTCAAAATCAAAGTTTTTATGACATTTTTTTTAATATAAAAAATACCAGTTTTATTTTCCTGCATGATAAAATTTTAAAATGTTTTATCGCATTCAATATTTCTGAGTGAGTAAATGATTACTATTTACTCCATGTACTGATTCGGTTATCTACAAAAATATCCAGCCGGTGAAAATCACGCGTACCAAATTTCTGTGACGTATGCAAATAAATTGTGCTTTTTTATCAGTTTTTTTAATATAACTTTTAAACTATTTGGAATTAAGTTTTAAAAGTAGGTGCATTCACCAGATTACTTTCACAGGTACCTTCTGGTACAAATAGATTCGAAATCCGACAAGTACTTTTTGAGATTTGCTTGACGAAAGAATTTTTTTGACTTTTAATATCGTTACGTACCCTGAGTATAAGACTTCGCTACGCTCAGACAAATATAGGATCAATTAGTAGATATTCTTATTTACTTATTAGTACCAGATTTAGTAGAGGGTATTCGCCCCTCCCCCCGTGACTGTACACTATAAATGTACCTCAGTTTTTGTTTGGTTTAAATTCTTATATAATTTTATATTTGATGTTATTCATTAAAATATGTACTTTGATCTAATTTTAAAGTTGATTACTCAAATGAACGGAGGTGTTATGCCCTGCGTTTTTATTACTGTTGTTATTCACTTATCAATATAACTTGAAACTCAGTTTTAAATTCACATTTATGCTCTATATTTACTATTCATAGGCGTTGGCATGTTATGTAATTGCGGTGTTTGATTTAATATGTTATGGAAAATAGCAAAAAGTTTTTTTTTTTTTTTTTTTTTTTGAGAATTCCAACATATTAACTACGCAGTTAAAAATTTAAGGAACCTCCCAAAGACAGCAATCTAAAGTAATAGACAGTTAAATTATAAAATGCGCTTTTCCACTCCGTCTCATCCCATTCGTAAAACTTATTTGAAATTACTTTTGGAACAAAACACATTTTTTTATGAAGCTACCCTGTGTTAAATAATTCATGATGGCCTTGAGAATAGAGTAAAAAAGTAAGCTCAATATACAATGATATTCCGCCATTTGCATGAAAATGGTGAAATTAATTTCAGATGTTCTAAAAGAAAAGATAGATGAAAGTTGTTTCAGCATGTAGCGACATCTTTAAAGGGTTTAAATTGAAGCGGTAAATCTAAATTTTTTATTAACCTAAGTCTGTCAGTTAGTCTAATAGCCCTTATAACCCTAGGGTTAGTCTTATAACCCTAGTCTAAGTCAGTCAGGCGTGTATGAAATACCTATAGAACTGAATAATGGTACAGTGACGTCATATGTAGGCAAAACTATGAGATGGTTAGTTGAGAGGATCAAGGAGCATAAAGCCGATTTAAAATTTAATAGACCATCAACAGCTCTGTCCAGATTATCGATGAAGGGGACTTTAAGAAATGTTTGGTTTGATAAAGTAAAGATTATTTCTCATTGTTCAAATCCGCAAAAAGCACTCATAAGGGAATCTATAGAAATTGGTTTCAGGAAGAATGAAGTCTGCAATGACAATATGTCCTTTCAAATACCTAATATCTGGTTTAATATTTTAAAAGAAATACTTTTGTAAGTTTCCTCCATGGTTTTGTCATTGTTGTATTGTCTACTGAGTGATGGCAACTGGTACATATTTTTATTTTTGAATCTTGGCCTTTAATGTTTATTTAGTATAATTTTTGTCAATTTATAGTATGCCAATCTGTTTTTAATGTAAATTATTTCTCCTTTAAAAATATACCTCTGAAGATGACTCATTAGATTGAGTTCGAAACGTTAGGAATTTTTAATCTATAATAAATTGTTTTTTACGCTGATAAGTAATAATTTTTGTTTTTATCTTATAATGTTTACAGCGTAAGTCCAAGATTTCATTTTTATTAACCTTTTTTAAAAATAAAAAAATAAAAAAAACTAACCTTTATACTATATTAATTTCCTTATAACAATATTCCGTACTTAGTTTAACTTATTAAATTAAAATCTTGTTTCTAGATCTAATCTATTAATCTTTATGGTAATGATATAAATTCCTAATTCGCCTTAAAAAACATTTATTCCAATACGCGTAATTTTAAAAAGACGGCTCTAAATTAGAAATATTCGTAATTAAACTTTATTTCTTAATATTCCAAATAAAACTCATTTTTTCTATGTTTTTATCAACCCTTTTTAAGAAAGTCTTATTAAAATTATTCCAATACCATACCTTTCAAAAATATCATTATTTTTATTTATCTATTATTTTATTTTTTCTCCCTTCAACATTCGATGTGTGCATAACAATAAATTCATTTCTTTTCTTTTTCTCTTAAAATTAATCGTCTGCAAAACTATACCGTTTGCACGGATATTTGAAAATTTTGAGTCGAATATAAATTGGTTAAATAATTTTTTTTAATAAAATTGTTGTCTGTCTATCTATTTATTTATTTTCCCTCTTTCAACATTCGATATGTGTGCATAAAAATAAATTCATTTCTTTTCTTTTCCCCTTAAAATTAATCATCTGCAAAAGATCGTTTGCACAAGATATTTGAAATTCAGAGTCGATTATAAATTGGTTAAAAAATATTTTTTTTAAATAAATTATCGTTTGTGGAATATAGTCTCGACTCTGGGCATGAGTTATGTTTACATAAAAGAATGATGGTTCGAGAGTAAAGAATGTTCTAGAATTTTCTTTTTAGATTTAAGAGGGGAAGTCTCGAGATGAGAAGGAAGATTCTTGGGTTTTTTTCTTGGATGAGTACGGCTCGCTGAAATAATGATGGAATTTTCGATAAAAGACCGTTTACAAAAAGAGCCTTTCCCTTTCTCATATTACAGATTAATAAATTAACTTACAGCAGCTAATGAATAATTTATTGGATCCTCTACATCTACTTATTTTTTTTTCTCGAAGTCCATGACTTCTGTGCGGTAGAACGGGGACCCTGGCGATGATGTCTCTGGCTCCTAAATTTAAAATGTCACACACACATATATATATATATATATATTTTTTTTTTGGGGGGGGGGGGTTTAATATGAACTTGGAATTAAAGATAAAAATGGAACCATGTTTGTATTATGCATGGGTAAAAATATTATTATTTATGGCGAAAACCACACACACACAAAGTAAAGAAGGTTAAGTTGTGCAGAGAGATTCTTTTGTATTATTTGAATAGGCTCCTTGGGAAGAAAAAAAAGAAAATGCATAGTTCCAATTACCCATGAGTAATTATGTAACACATTTTCGCTAGTCCCGCCTACCCATAATAGAATGATGCAATTATGGATAATGTTTTCATTCTCTTTTAAGTTTCTAGTACTTCTAAACATGCAACGAAAATAAATCGCCTCAGCTTCTTTTTTTTTTTTTTTAACCAATTTAAATAATACATTTAGAAGCAGGTCACCGTTTTAGTGTTTAAATGAGTGGGGCAAAATCTATAAGCTGTATTGTTAGGTGCAGCATTGTTCACTTTTTTGGCTATTTTATTTCAAATATTTGGCTATTAATTATAGTTTTGAAAGAAACTTTCTTTCGTCATTGTTTTTGCCTCAAAACAGATATGCAGTAAAAAACTGCTCATGTTAAACGAATTGCAACTAGTAGAAAAACTTTAATAACAAAATAGGATACATGGGTGGGATTAAATTTATATCAGGGCTGATTCTCATTGACAAGCAGACTAAGTAAAGGGTGGGACTGAGGCATTTTTTTAATTCTTAGTGTGAGGTAGAAATAAATGGATAACACCGGTAATTATAAACAAATATATTTATAAATAAGAAAAATGGATTTTTCACACACATAATAAAATGGATTTTTAAAAATTAAAATTCCGGTATCGTTGTTGCATATTGGAATTAAATTTTTGTGGTTTCGTAGAGAAACCAATGAACGTATTAGGATGTTTGAACCTTGTTACTAAGCAAAAAAGAATTAAGTATAAGCATATGAATAGGCGAAGCTCCAAGGAACAAAACTGTTCTCCTTTTTGTTTGGCAAGAACTGGCGGGTCTTTTCTGTTTCGATGCACTTTGTACATTCGATTTCGAATCTATTTCTTGTAGCTTATTTTAAATCGAATTTTTAAAACACATTAAATGCAGAAACATAAAACAAAGCAATTCTAACCAAAAATATTATACAAAAAATAAATAAGTGTATAATGCAAATGTTTAAATAGTTTCGAAGTGTATTATTGTATCTTTTAACCCAGTTAGAGATATATTTATTTTTGACACACACAGACACAAAAAATTTCCACATACTTTTGAAAATCTTTCACTTGCAATATGCTAATTTCTCTCATGTTTTGTTTATTTTCCTGGAACGCCGCGGAGCCCCTGGAAAGTCCGGGCGGAGCCCCAAGGACCCACGGAGCACACTTTGGGAACCTCTGCTTTACAGTGATATTATACACTGCTCAAAAAAATTAAAGGATATTGCAGTTTTAGGTGGATTTTGTATCTGGGAAACTTTTTAGCTGATTGATACATGGCCGACAGACATAGTAGGTTATATGAGAATAAATTACACATGTTTGGCAGAAAAAAATGCATTTTATTGCGCATTTGTGTACAAAAGGAAAAAAAACACAATTTGTGCATATAAGAAAAAAAGAATAAGAAAAGGTGTTTTTTTCAAAGAAAATCATTTTCAGTAGGGGTATGGTTTCCACAGGCGGCCAGCAACGTTGAACACTTTTGAGGCATGGACTCAATGAGGCTATTAATGACGAGTTGGGGTATTCTGCCCCACTCTTCCAGAAGAGCTCTTTCCAGTTCTTGGAGAGATTGTGGGGATTGTTGGCGGCCAGAAACTCATCTTCCTAGAGCGTCCCAAACGTGCTTGATTGGATTCATGTCTGGAGAACACGCTAACCATTCCATTCGAACGATTCCTTCCTCGAAAAGGAAATCCTCCACCAGGTTTGCACGATGTGGCCTGCAGTTGTCGCCCATTAAAATGAAGTTATCTCCGATTGCTGCAGAGTAAGGGACTACAGTAGGTCTGAGGATCTCATCCCTATATCGGAGACCAGTCAGAGCTCCATCTCGAATGATGTAGAGGTCAGTGCGCCCGCCAATGGAGATGCCACCATACACCAACACTCCTCCACCGCCAAATCTGACACTTTCGTGCACGAACGCAGGATTATTCCTACTGCCATGGTCTCTCCAGATGAAAATACGCCTATTATCCGGATGCACAGAAAAACGGTACTCGTCAGAAAACAGAATATTGCTCCATTCATTTCTCCTCCAGTTGACATGCTCGGTTGCCCACTCCCTGCGGTCGCGACGATGCCTTGATGTTAATCTAACTCATACCATCGGTCGGTGAGATTACAGACCTACAGCATGGAGCCGGTTTCGGACAGTCTGAGTTGAAATCGTGGTGCCTGTAGCCAAGCGAAGGTGTTGTTGGAAAAGATTAGCGTTCATGTTTCGGTGTCTCCGAGCTGTTAACGCTAAATACCGATCTTCATTGGACCTTGTTGCCCGTCTACGACCTTGCCCTGGTCTTCGGCCTGCACATCCACTCTCCAAAAAAGGTTCCAGATCCTGGAAATGACACTTTGTGACACTCCAATGGCTTGCGCTACTTCGGCTTGAGTTTGGCCCCCTTCTAACGTATCAACAATTCACCAAACTTCTGAATCTGTCAAATGACTTCGCTGAGACATCGTACTCATCGAAACAAAGCAATCACTGAATGCCGATCATCCTTGTCTTCATTCTCTTTTATCCAGTTGAAAATCAAATTTCATTCGCTGCCGCTGAAGCGACGTTTTTGACGTCGAACTCAAAATTTGCATACTCCACAGTTTGAAAACTAGAAAAATTTGCATTTGTGATTCTCTTCTTCTATTTTTGGCAAAAAAAATTTCGTTTATATCTTTATTTTATATAAAACTTCAAATATCCTTTAATTGTTTTGAGCAGTGTACAATTTGGTGATTTTCATATGTGACTGTCATTTGAACACCCCGCTGGAAAATCATCATGGCAGTCATATCTTCCTGAGACCTGAGTAAAGTAAAATACATATATATTTTTTCTAATATTAGCTTTTTTTCAACAAACAAGCCTCAAAATGGGGATTTTTAAAGAAATTAATAAATTTTAATTTTCTAATGTTGCTGCGCAGCACATCCATTTAAATCGATATTCGGGTCATAGTAGCTTTAAAATTATTTCAAAAATAGTAAAAATATGGGGATAAACAAAATTTATTACAAAGAACAAAAGGCAAATATTAACATCTGCTATTAAAATAGAAAAAAAATAAAATACAGTAGACTCCCTTAAATCCGCACAGCTTGGGACCAGAGGTTGTGCGGATTTTAGAATTTTGTGGATTTCTGGTCATTGCTTTGTTTACATTTTTTAAACAATAATTTGAGTGCAATTAATAATGTAATCGGAACTATAATGAATGCTTACAATATAATAAAATATTAAAATAAGTAATGAACAAAAATAATAAAAATTTAGATAATTTTTAAAATGATTAAAGTACTAATAGCAAAGGTCAAGTTAATAATCAATAGTGTATGATTAAATATACATTATAAAGATTAAATGTATTTTTCCAAAATTATTCAACAAAACTTGCCTCATAGAAGTACATTGCTAATTCACATCAAAATCATAAAATAAGATTTTTTTTTTTTTCAATTTTAGCCAGGCTTAATGACCAAAAAATCTTGATTAATGCATAAATATATTTGGTAAGAAGATTGTGATTAACAGTAATATTAAAAATATCTTGAATTTTTTCCAAAAAATGTATTCTTCCTTCATGAAAAAAACATGAATAGAGTATTATTAAAAAAATTACAAATTAAAAAAAATATAGAACTAATACAAAAAAAAAAAAAAAAAAAAAAAAAAAAAAAAAAAAAAATGAAATTTTGTCCCAATATCTGAACTGAAAGTTTCATTGTTTACATCCATAAAATATGTGCGGATTTTAGAGAGTTGTGGATTTCTGGTTTGCGGATTTGAGGGAGTCTACTGTAATAGAAAAACGAAACTTAACAGCAGACTTAACTCACTCATAGCGCCATTTTGTAAGCAAAATAGTTGCCGTTGCCAAAATCCAAAAGCTGAATGTTGATTTTTGATTCATACTTTACACTGCCAAATTAGTTTTAGATTGCTAGAATGAAATTTAACGCAACTGAAGGGGAAAGCAAAAGATCCATTAGAAGGATATAATAACGAGTCTTTAACTTATAATGAAGTCACCTGGTGATTTTTCACAAAGCAAGGGCCGAAATAACTTCATAGTCAGTGTTGAATCCAGGGAGTAGCCCGGGGGGGACATCCCCCCGGAAAATTTATGATTTTGGGTTTTCAATAGTCAAAAACTGCAATTTCCCCCCCGGAACTCTATAATGTCCCTCTCGGAGAATAGTGTCTGAACTCAACACTGTTCAAAGTGGTGTCTCTAAATATCAAACGAGATTTCGATATGACTTTATTGTGACTTCATTTTATGTGTTATCCAAAAGCAACAGTCATAGTGACCTGATTGTGTGTTATTTAAATAAAAGTTACATGAGTAGACTTCAAGACGAGCAAGTGACTTCATTGTGACATCATTTGGCGACTATTCAGAAAGCAGCAGCCACTGGTTTCACAATAGAGTCACAAGAGGATGATCCAACATTTCAACGAACCACAATTACATTTCTATCAATCATTTTTTTTTTTCTTGTTAATTTTCGCTCACATTTTCTAGAAAAAATAATTTGCTTATAAACATTCATTATATAAAAAAAATATAAAAAAAAATTATGGTTTATTTATTTATTTACTTTTTAGGCCATTTTCCCGAATGCTCTAGCGATGGTAAAACTTGCGCCCATCGTTGTGATCCAACGAGAAGACAATCCTGGATAAATGGTAATTAAAATACTAATATTATAGTTATCGATTATACATAATCATTATTACACTAATATAACTTTGTAAAATCCCCATAAAATGAAAAATATAGTAGGACGCGTTTCGAGCTACAACAACAACAGCTCGTCATCAGCTAAACCAACACGTGTCCGTAAGGGCATAGTGTCGAAATCTCGATAGCTGATGACTAGTTGTTTTCGTTGTAGCTCGAAACGCGTCCTACTTTATTTTTCATTTTATGGTGATTTTACAAAGTGTTTTACTTTATTTATTAATTACCGCCAGTGTTTACGGTGTTTTTTTCACTAATATTACTATTAATGCTAAAACTTTCTTACAGCTTCAATTTCAACATTTTTCATTGACATCATTTTATGCTAATTTTGAATTTCCGAAAATACCGAAATTCTTCTATTAATCATTAAATTTTGCGATTTATTAAAATGAAATTTAATTATATTTAGCCAAAAAAAAGGGTAAATGATTTTACAAACAAAAATATTTATAAGATAAAAATTTATATATTTATTAATATAAGCAAGACGGCAACATAAATCAAAATACTATTAAAAATCTACGTTATACATATGCAACGACTGACAAAAATTGTAAATTCTTAGGTGGTAGAAAAATTCTTATAAATCAACTTGAAGAATCATTATTATTATTATTATTATTTTATGTATTCACCGCAAAATAAAACACACTGGCTACTCATAATCGTATTCCGCTATTTTTGAGTGATATGTGTCAGTTTGAAGTGATCAAGTTTATATTTTATAAACATATACTGGACAATTGCACCATAAAATATAACTACTAAGAATGTATTTATTAAAAATAAAAAACATTGCTCAATGGTGCACAAAACAAGAATTTTAATATGAACTTGTACAATAAAAAAAAAAAAAAAAAAAAAAAAAAAAAAAAAAAAAAAATCTACGTTTCGCGCCGTTTTTTGCGACCGTCTTCAGGAAAATATGTATGGAAAAATAAATACATTCTTAGTAGTTAAGTTTATATTTACTCAATTAAAAAAATCAAACAGAGCAAAAATTTTAAGATAATATCACTTTAACAATGTAAAAATTAAACAGAAATAAACTATGTATAACATGGTGCTGATTACGTTTTGGTGCAAAATGGTCAACAGGTAGCGCTGCCATTGCGCAATATTCGTGTTATCTCAATAGCTTTATCTCAAAAACCAATGTTTTCAACCAACCCAAATTTTCTAAAACTCCAGATTCAGTTAGTCTTTGTTATAGATTAGTGTGGTTTAGTTTTTGGAGTAAATCGCCCAGCAGATGGCGCTGCTATGCTGCATTTTACACGATACATTTATCTCAAGAACTCATGCATTGATTTTCATTAAATTTCAAATTCAATTACCACTTGACCAAAAAAAAAAAAAAAAAAAAAAAAAAAGATCCTGATTAGCTTTTAGTATGCACTACCCAACATCTAGCGCTGTTATGCATTTCTTTTCTTTTTACTTTTGCAATAGCTTTATCTCAAATACTAATGCATAGATTTTCATCAAACTTCATATTGAGTTACAAGCTAACATAAGTTGTTGCAGACTAAATTTTGACTTAAACCACCAAACCTGTGGCGTGCTGTGCTGCATTTTTCAAGAAGTATTAACATGCCTAAGATAGAAGAAAGTTTTGGAATTGCCATATCTGAAAAGTTGATTTTCACTTCCTTTAAGCCAAAATGAAAATTATTTCTTATTATTTTCAAATAGAGTTAGCTACACAATTTTGGAAAGTATCAACTAAAGGGAAAAAAATATCTAAAAGGCAAAGGAACTATATACACACCCACAATGATTAAATACGCAATTTTAAAACCATTCAGCATCATAATCATATTGATTCAACATTTCATTATCAACTTTTTTTTTTTCTGTTTTATCAATTTATAACTGAATTCAAAACTCAGAAATTTGAACAAATCTATGTTCCATGTGCTTAATGAAATCCAAAAGCATTCTATGTCTTTTTCACACTTTACGTAAGTCTAATACAAATGTTTGTTATCAACCCTTCGCTGCACGATTTTTTTTTTCTATTTTTATGAAAAAAAAATTATTTGAAATCTTTATACCGGTCTAACAGAGAAAAAAACAGAAAAAAAATTAACTTAAAAAATTTCATATAAAATATATGACGGAATAAAATTTCGCCTTGCTTTTAACATAAAATGGATAATGCTTACTTAAAAGGCGATTAAATAAACAATTATAGATGTTAAAGTTTTATTTTATTTAAAAATCTTAGTACTTTCGAACCTTTTCCAAACAGGTTCTTCCTCAGAGAATATTTTCATTAATAAATACAAATATGAGATTATTAAGGGTGTATTTCGATTCAAACTGCTTATTTTCCGATTTATTTTTGACTTCATTTTTACTCTCATATGCATCAAACTGGCAAATTGTCTTATTTAGAAAGTGCACAAGGTGCCGTAATTGTCGATTCTTTGATAAATGCAGAAAATATTGCAAAAAAAGCAATCAAAAACGGCATTTTGAACAGATTTTCCCCTAACGGGAGATCTGTGAACGAAAAAAAGCGTCATACTGAGAAGATAATTATTTATAACTCGAATTCTAATGAATTGAGCGTAAAAATACATCTTACGGCACCTTATAGGTCTCTTCAAAAACCACCTCAGCAAGTTTCATGTTTCTACTTTTTAAAAATGTGTCTGAAATTGTATCGGAAAAATTTGAGCTGTTGACGGTGGAAAAGCGTTTTTTCGAATACACCCTTAATGAAAATACTCTCTGAGGAAGAACCTGTTTGGAAAAGGTTCGAAAGTACTTAGATTTTAAAATAAAATAAAACTTTAATATCTATAACTGTTTATTTAATCCCCTTTTAAGTAAGCATTATTCATTTTATGTAAAAAAATTTCATCTAAAAATTGATATTTTTTGACGCATGCATTATGCATACATTTTGTTTTTTGAAAAAAATTATTGCTATATTTTGCAACTAAATGAACTGAAATTAAGTAATTTTATTTGATTAACATTCTGTGTTTTTATTGCATTAATATTTTTAAGTATTCAGGTAAAGTTATGAAAGTAAATTTTGCCTTAATAGCTTGATCGATTCCCCCCCCCCCCCGATTATTTATTTATTTTTGACGTGACAACGTCTTGTAAATTGGTTTGCCGGGAGACACTTCAAGAAACTGCGTTACGTTACGTTACGCTCCGCTCACGATACGCGCTCACTTTTCTCTTAACTTTTTCCGGTCACTTGTGGGACCATTTTCTGAACGTGAATGTGAATTCGCTGCAAGGAAGGGGCGGTGCTTAATAGGAATTTTAGATAGTATCAAACTAAGACGAAATACGTTATGTATTAGTTATTAGTATAAAGTACAAAGAAAATAAGTGTAGTTTATTTCGTAATTCGGTGGTATATTATGGAAAACTAATGATATGTGATTAGTGAAAGCCATTTTACTTTAGTTATATTCTGCTCATTGAAAAATTCTTTAATATGCTGTTTACAAAATTCAACATTTGACATCAATAAACATGAAGTAAAATGTGTTTAACAAACACAGTGTATTGCAAGTTATTGTATGTATATTTGTATATAAATACGTATGTATGTGTAAAGGTAAAAATAAAATTTTGTTAATATGAAATTCAGTGCGAGATTCTTTGTATAAATTAATGTTTTAAATATAATTCTTTGTATAAATAAATGTTTTAAATTGTTACTATTATTTCATCCTTCTTCCTACTATACGAATGAATATTCACATTAAAATTATTTTACAACTCAAAGTCGTTGTCACGTAAAACTTTCGCCCGTATACCGACTTTACAGGCAACCAATTTTTTATTTTATTGTCAAATGCAGCCATCGGACATGGACAAAATAAGTGTTAGAGAATAGAAATTCTCTGGACTGTACTTGGTCAGTTACAGCGATCCTAGTTGGCCGAACTCATGACACATAAGGAGAATTACAGTATTACTTACCCATCATACGTAGTATAGGGTAAGTCTTGCAATCGTTTTGAAAATCGAATTTTTTTTTTTTTTTGACGGATTTACACGTTTTAGATAGTGGAGATTCCGAAAAACATATTTTTAGAAAAAAAAAAATTTGCCGTCTGTCTGTGTGTCAGTCTGTCTGTCTGTAAACGCTCTATCTCCCGAACAAATTGAGACAGAGACTTGAAATTTTGTATGTACTTAGTATGTAAGAATGGGACGAAGCCTATTGAATAACAGCAACCTCGATTATCCGGAACCCTTTTTTTCGGACTCTCGAAAAATTCGTTCTGATGAAAGGTATATAAAAATTTTCGAAATTTTTTGTTCTAAGAAATGGACGTAAAAGGCAATAAAATAGCACACATTTTGCATATAGAACGAAGTCGATCGGATTATTAGTTGCCGAGATATTTCTAATCCTGTTTTCCATATTCTTCGATTTTTTCATGACCCTGTATTTCATTCAAATTGCAATTCAGAGGTATATTTTAATTGAAAATGAGACGCTTAATCCGACGCAGTTAATTGTTAGTTAATAGAATTATTATTTTTGGAGTTATAAGGATGTTTCTTTTACGCAGTTCGGTATTACTTGAGTTAGTTTGGCGTTTTATATAATTTGTCGAAATGGGTACATCGGCAGTTCTTTAATATAGCATTACTATGTGTATATTATCAATATTTAAATTTTGTTTATGAATTGCAATGCATTGTATGAATAGTTTTCACATGTTTTATTTTCATATACATATCCATGATGGGTAAGTATTACGGTGGCCCCCAACGACTAGTTTTTAGGTAGGCGCCAGATGTGACACATGATGCATTGAAGGGTTAAGTTGTAATGGGGTATTTCCCATCAGCACTTGTCGTGTAAGTCACATTTCTAGTAACTGCTAAATTGTGTGCCACCGTTATTTTCGAAAAATTTGCATGGCGTTAATCATTTAATGAAATATCTCTGATAAAATAAGTCATATTTTTCCGTTCTAAAACAGTGGTATCCGAAATCGTAGTATGCGACTTACACGACATGTGCTCATGGAAATACCCAATACATCCATTTCTTCCATGAACATGTTAATTTAATGATCACTTTAGGTTATTAATTCTTTCTTTAAATATTCCCAACTTACAAAATTTGACTTCAAATGGCATTATCACGCTTTCCTAGTTATTCGCAGCTGCCGACTTTTATCGCCTTTTAAATATCTAACTTAGTTTCTATAATGAGTTGATCAAACCGAATTTGGCCTATGTGACTTGTATCATTCATGTTAATGACTTTAAACCTCACGAAAACAGTATTATGCTCCTTTAAGTGCTCCTTGCGGTTGATATTGTAAAATGTGAAGAAGTGCATTACAGTAGACTCCCTCAAATCCGCACAGCTTGTGACCAGAGGTTGTGCGGATCTTAGAATTTTGCAGATTTCTGGTTATTGCTTTGTTTATATTTTTTAAAAAGTAATTTGAATGTAATTGATAATGCAATCGAAACTATAAAGAATGCTTGAAATCTAGTAAGACATCAAAATAAGTAATAAACTAAAATAATAAAAATTTGTATAATTTTTAAAATGATTAAAATATTAAAAGCAATGGTAAAGTTAATAATCAATAATGTATGATTAAATATTCATTATACAGATGAAATGTATTGTCCCTAATTTATTTAGTGAAATTTGCCTCATAAAGGTACATTACTAATTTACATAAAAATTATAAAATAAAGAAATTTTATTTCAGGTTAGCCAGACTTAATAACAGAAAAGCTTGTTTAATACTTAAATATATTTGGTTAGAAGATTGTGATTACCAGCAATATCTTGATCTTGATATCAAGATATCAGCAATATCTTGAATTTCTTTCAGAAATAAATTTATTCTTCTTTCATGAAAAAACATGAATTTAATAATTCTAACAAAAATTACAAGTTAAAAAAAATATATAGAATTAATATAAAACTAAAAAAAAGTCAAATTTTGCAATTACAGTAGACCCCCTTAAATCCGCACAGCTTGGGACCAGAGGTTGTGCGGATTTTAGAATTTTGCGGATTTCTGGTCATTGCTTTGTTTACATTTTTTAAACAATAATTTGAGTGCAATTAATAATGTAATCGGAACTATAATGAATGCTTACAATATAATAAAATATTAAAATAAGTAATGAACAAAAATAATAAAAATTTAGATAATTTTTAAAATGATTAAAGTACTAATAGCAAAGGTCAAGTTAATAATCAATAGTGTATGATTAAATATACATTATAAAGATTAAATGTATTTTTCCAAAATTATTCAACAAAACTTGCCTCATAGAAGTACATTGCTAATTCACATCAAAATCATAAAATAAGAATTTTTTTTTTTTTTTCGAGTTTAGCCAGGCTTAATGACCAAAAAATCTTGATTAATGCATAAATATATTTGGTAAGAAGATTGTGATTAACAGTAATATTAAAAATATCTTGAATTTTTTCCAAAAAATGTATTCTTCCTTCATGAAAAAAACATGAATAGAGTATTATTAAAAAAATTACAAATTAAAAAAAATATAGAACTGATACAAAAAAAAAAAAAAAAAAAAAAAAAAAAAAACAATGAAATTTTGTCCCAATATCTGAACTGAAAGTTTCATTGTTTACATCCATAAAATATGTGCGGATTTTAGAGAGTTGCGGATTTCTGGTTTGCGGATTTGA
Source organism: Maratus speculifer (assembly GCA_964019185.1). NCBI lineage: Eukaryota > Metazoa > Arthropoda > Arachnida > Araneae > Salticidae > Maratus > Maratus speculifer. The sequence goes on from OZ025294.1 coordinate 414,620,877, forward strand.
GGGAGTCTACTGTATATCTGAACAGAATGTTTCATTGTTTACATCCGTAAATTATGTGCGGATTTTAGGGAGTCTACTGTATTTCTGTTTATGATGCTGTAATGCTTAACCCAGTGCTTACCATCCGGCGGAGCATAGCAGTTTACTCTTTGCTACTAAATAGGACAACAGAAAAATAAGTGTAAAAGTAAAAACAGTTAAAAAAAATACTCCTTTATAAGCATACAATGTTAAAAATCACGCATCAGTTTTTGATTGAAAAATAATTTTTTTTGTCAAAAATGTCCATTACAATATGTTAATTTTGTGAGGGAACCGAACTGGATTAAAACAAACAAATTCACTTTTTTTTTTTTTTTTTTTTTTTTTTTTTTTTTGTCAATTTTAGAGCCCACAGCACAATTGCTTAAGGTATCAAGCCCAAGAAAAAAAACCCTTTATTTAATGGAAAAATAGAATTAAGGGAATGATTTCTGGCAGTATAAAAAAATTTACTGATTGTAAACAAATAAATTAATTATAAAATGATATCAAAGAATTACTGCGAAATTCCGTGAACTTTTTTTGGACTGCTCGTTATATTTACAAAGTTTTAATTGATTAAGTGTTTTTAAAACATGAACGAGTTCAAAAACAATGATTAAAAATTTTGAATTGAATGTGCTATTATATTCAAGATATAATCATACTATTTTGTATGCTGTTTTCTTTTTACAAATTTACTACAGTCAAACCTCGTTAACATGAATTACTTTTAACATGAACTGTTTTCGCAATTCCCTATAAAAAACGAATATAGAGATTTCATACTGATATCACGAAATACTGTTAACATGAACAAAATTTGATTCCCTTTGAGGTTCATGTTAACGAGGTTCGACTGTATTTTGTATTTGACAGGAAATAACTCGATCATGTAAAAAAGAGATCTGCATCCCATTTATGGAAAGATAATAATAAAATATACAAACAATTATGAATTAAAAGCAATAAAAACCATGCCTTACTTTCGATCTCTACACACCAGTTGGTTATAAAATGCATTATATTTTATTTTTAAAAATCCCAATCACGTGTTATAAAGGCCTTTTTTGAAATTCTGCTTTTTGTAATAAACCTTTTCAGACTTTTGTTCATCTAACAAAACCCTATTCGTCCCAGTCCTCTTTCTGCCTGTTCGTCACAAGTTTCCGTACACAAAAACTGTATAAGTCAGATATTTCAAATTTTATGTACTAACAGCTGAATACCTCATGCTACGCAACAAATCGCAGAATTTTGAAAAAGTCTATTATTTTAATTAAATTAATTTTTTTCATCCGTTCATTTTCGTGATTAAAATTTAAGAGAAAATCTTAATTTGAACGTTTTTCATACAGGCGTCATCGCTTGGAGGTGATGCATCTCGCAAGTAAGCAGAAGGTCCTCAATTCGAGACCCAGTGCTGGAAGTTGAAGTTTTCACATTAAGATAGATTTAATTCTAAGAAATTTCATATTTTTTGCCAATTTAAGGGTTTACATTTTTTTTTTTTTTTTTTTTTTTTTATCATTGATTTTCAAAATATTTTTCGTAATTCAATTCTATTTCTGTTTTAAAAACGATTGTGATTCATTAGTGATTCAGCATTTTAAATTTCGTTTAAATAATTTTCATCGATTTTAGAAATTTAAAATTTTATTCATATCTTCCACTAAATTTTTTTCCTTTTCGATTTTCAAAAAATTCGGAATTTTGGGTTTTGTTTAAATAATTTTATTTGAACATTTTTAATTTAATTAAAATAAATAACTTCCTTTTATAATTTTTTAAAAATTAAATTTATTAGCTTTACCATTTATGTAAAAATTTAAATAATTATACGTTAACAGTTTGGATTTATTAATTAAATAAAGGAAAGTTGCTTTGAATAAAATATCAAACAAAACCTTCTGTGCTATTTACGATCGCACTTACACATTTGTTCATATTTGTATCGACTTATTTCATTTTTGCTTTCAATGTTTCTAAGTTTTCAAGAGAAATCGCTTTTAAATAAAAGAAGAGACCCTTGAAAATGCGTCCATCATTTCGGTCTGTAGAACTTTTTTTTTACCGTTTTTTACCTCTTTATACATCGCGTTTCTTTTTAACAAAGGAAAAAATCCTAATTAAAAGCATAACAAAATTAAACATTTTTTTTTCTAATGACTAAAATAATCATACAGTAAGAACAATACAACAATATTGTTAACAATTTTTAAATACATTTAAACGTCTACCGATTGGGCCGAAAAAAATCAAAAAGTGTTTTTCGAGTCGTAGTACTTCGAAAAGTTGCGAATACAGGAGATTAAAAATTGGGTAAAAAAGAAATAGAATCGGTTTATATTTTTGGGTCGCGCGTGCGCTGTAAGGTCTGCCGAAATATGGAAAAATTCACATTATTACAAAATTTTTTTAATTAGTATTAGCTTGAACTCTAATATATTAGAATAACAAAACATAATGTTGAAATATTATTTAAATTTATCCACATCTTCTGGTCGTGCTCTAAAGCTGTAATAATACACGTTACACTTAAATAGTGACAAGCTAATAGTGGCGCCAACTTATATGGGCCCGGGGGCAAGAGCCCACCCAATAATTTTGAATTCTAGCGCGCCCAATTTACATTGTTCTATTTCGTTATTTATTTTTTTTCATTATTATTTTTATTCATTTTTCTCCCTCGAACAAAATTTATTTTGTCAATAACCGCGTGTTTTGGTTCTGCGACTGACATCCATAAATTCGAAATGACTGAGTTGTAAATGTTTAAATTTCTGCTGTTTCAATTTGTAGTCATGTTCATGATATGATGTGATTACAATAAACATCACTGTCTTTATAAAGAAAAACGCATAAGAATATGATTTTTAAAAATTGCAATTATCTTAAAACATAATAGCTTGATTAAAAGTCGCATCAGCTGTCCAACCTTCAAAGAAACACAAACTAATTGTACTATTTTACCAAAATACAGTAAAACCCCAATCTATCGTTCCCGCATTGATCGTTTTATTTCCACGGTCCCTGCACAAGTTATGCTTAAATAATGTTAACGAAACCCGCAAGCATCGTTCTTCAAAAAATCGTTTTCCCGCATTCATCGTTGTAAAATGTTTTTCCTCACCGAAATGAAATGGAAAGTCAGAGAATCCATATGACATACAAACTGGAATTACTCCTTTTATCCTAAAGTAACTCATTTGTGCTGATTGTGTTCTTAATGGCGACAATAATACAGAGGATGAGTGCTTGTATATAGCTGAGGATTCAATTATGTTTCCATTGATCAAGATGTTGCGACATGTGGCGTCTTACACATAGGAGAAATGTGTGATAATGCAAAAGCTGAAAATAATGGCGAAGAAACACAGGATAACGTTCAAGCCGATAAGACTGAGCCACCAATGGAGACTATATCTGATGCAATTACAGCATTTGAAACTGTGTGAACTTTTATACTACCTCTGACAATAAAGTTCGGTGAATAGTCCTGTAACATTAATGTAGATGAAATATTAACGAAAGTCATCATACCATCCTTCGAAATAGTCCTCTACCATAACTATGCACCGATGAGATCTGTTACATATGTCCTGGGAAATTCGCAAGAAGTCTTTTTTTGGGAAGGAGTTCAAAAGCTTCGTCACGTTTCGTTGAATGTCAGCAATATGGTCAAATCTCTTTCAAAGAGAATTTGAGTGGTACACATAGGAAGAAGTTTGAAGGATTGAGATCTGGCGAGTATGGTGGATGTTCAATTTGCAGCACCCCTCATGAATTTCTTTCGGTATCTTGCAAAGCTTAAAACCAAACTTTAAACTGATCTTTTGTTCGTTCATTTTCCTGTTCTCAGTTAAGAACCAACACAGAACAAGCACTTAGTAAAGCACGTCTTACACAAAACATAAACGACGCTCGACTGAACAACGATGGGGAAAGATGGTCAACACTTGCCTCTATGCAGGTGCAGTGTGCTGTTTCTCCAGTGTTGCCAGATTGTTCGTTCTGAATTCATTCACCGAACTTTTTTGTCAGAGGTAGTATATGCATATGAAATTACAGACAACCTGAAAAATGTTGCATATCAGGGTGGCGAGTGGTCAGGGAAAAACGCAGTCAAAATAAGAGAGCAGTCCCAGTATTTTCTTTGCTAGAATACTTCAAATATTTTAAGGGGATTAAAGAAGGCGAATTTCTCTTTAACAAAATGCTGGTATTTACCACTTATTTTCACTTTTTTTTCCCTGACCACTCGCCACCCTGTATATCTTGAAAATTTATCATTTGATAAAAAAAAAAAAAAAAAAAAAAAAAAAAAAAAAAAAAAAAACTAACAAAACACCAAGCAATATTATTGATTTTTTAAAAATAAATATCAATTTTGTATAACTTCGATTTATTTATTTTACAGTTTAGAAAATAACAAATTAGTATTTCATAGTATACTGTATACATTGCTTACATTATTAATGCATAAGCATTGTACTTTTTCGTATTTTGAAGTTAATCCGCATTCATCCACTCTTAAAACGAAAGAGCTGATTTGGCTTCTCATGAAAGAGCTGTAATTTTTTCGATCATAAAAGAGTTGTTTTTCAAACGTTTATATCTTCCTGATCTAAATTAGTTATTTAAATAGCTCAACTTCATTTAAATTGGTTCAACACTGAGTGAGTGGATTTCAGCTCAACTTGAGCTATTTTATGGCTGACTTTTTAAGAGAGTCGTTTTCCCGCATTCATCGTTTTTTTTTTCCTGTAACCCTTGAAAAACGATGGATCGAGGTTCTACTATATCTTTCAGCTCACCCAATATTTTTGAGTCAACACAATATTTTTCAAAAATTGGCAGCACTGCAAGCTAAGTATATGATATCGTAATATCGTATATATATCGTAAAAATGTGATTCTTGAAAAACTTCAGAGCACATGGGTGACTGGCGGATGTTAGTGGATTTAAATAATATTTCAGCATTATGTTTTGTTAATCTAAAACATAAGAATTTCTGATAATTAGTATTTTATACTGATATGATAATTAGTTTCAGAATTCTGCTAATTAGTATTTTATCTTAACATGAATAAACTTAAGAGCATATGGGCGAGTGGAAGATATAAAAAGATTTTTTTTTTTATCCAATTTTTAGTCTCCCAAATTCGCAACTTTTCTGTGATATTATAATTTAAAAAACAATTTTTGAATTTTTCCAGCCCACCCTATTATACAGGCCGTTTGAAAAAAATATAAAAGCGTGCTTCAGTTTCCTTTTTATTGGAGGCAGTGTAAATTTCAGAAGTTTTCGAAATAGTGCAAGGTGCAGGAATTCAAATGAGAATTTTTTAGCAAAATATTACTGTCATTAATTTTCAAAAACTTACATTTTCAAATTTTTTTTTACGGTCTCCAAGCCCTGTACGTTACATCTAGAGAATTTTATTTTTTATTTTATTTTTATTTATTTATTTATTTATTTTTTTTGCATCGTTTGACAACTACAATAGTAACAATTCCAATTCTTATATGACCAAATCTCATCGACTCACCATCTACTTTGAAGTTAATGGGATTAATCAGAAATACTCTTGTGTGGCTCTGTAAATTAATAATAAATATTCTTTGCACAACAGATCGCACAGAATATATGTTATAGTATATACTTCATAGATGCACTTTAATTTTATTATATTCGAAAGAGTGTAAACATTATTAAAACCTGAAACTATTTTTTCCATTGGCAGTCCTGTAACGTAGGGATGCACAACCTGTGGCCCGCGGGCCAAAGTTCTACCACTATTTTTATGCAGAATAATCTTCCTTATAACGAAAACAGAAACTTTGCTATTAAGTAAAACAAACGTCACTTTTCAAATATTCTGGTGGCAAACGATTTTCTGGCAAAAAGGTTGTGCATCACTACTGTAACGGAATAGTTTTGGTTGTCCCTGTAATTAAACTATACATCCGATTTTCATGAAATTTGAAACGACTCGACAAAATTTTGCTACAATTATATATTTTAAATTTCCAGCGATTCGGTTGGGAAGTTTTTGCTCCGTTTTATGCGGACAGCCGTACCGACGAACCGAACGGCGACTATAGATGCTACGTACTTATATAATTACAAACGCACCTGAAAAGTGCATAACATTTATTGTAAATTATCTATAATTTTGTAAGATCTGAAAGTTTTTGTGAGGTAAATTTGGATTATTGCAAATGATAATCTTAATATTTTGTAAATGGGAATTGTTGTTCTATGCATGCTTTGCCTTTTTTTGCATAATGCATTTATTTATCCTTTTTCGAAAGATAAAATAATTAGGATAACCTAGCTAATGTTCCTAATCTTGTGGAGCACGAACTACATTTACTAAAAATATTTTTAGAAATTTATTTTTAAATGAATAATTTTATTCCATTTAGGTTTCAATACTCGCGAATCAAATCAATCTGAACACTGCAGCTCCTTTGTGATGCCTGTTACACCAAACAGGTAAGAATGAAAAGGAATACTTTTATTTATTAAGATCATGATGAGAATGCGATTTGAAAAGAATGTTATTATATATATACACACACATATATATATGTAGAGGTAAATTAGCCCCAGAAACCACAAGACTTCGACTGATAATGTATGTGCATAGTTTCAATAGCTGAGCGAAGTTTAAAAAGCCCATCCCAGAAAAATATTTGCAAGCTAAGTGCAATATGAAAAGAGTGAATGTTCGAAGATTTACAGAGAGAATGCCTCGATCTGCGGTGCAGAGCAGATGCGGCTTGCTTACGCTCATGTTTTTATCGGGACGGGTCCCCGATCAAGAACTTAGTGAAAGGGATCGGTTGCGATCCGTTATTGATTTTAATCATTAATAATTTCTGTTCATTTTATACTGCATTTATCCTAGAATTGTATATGTACCAGTTATCTAATCAAGAACTTTTTAATTATATATTCATTCAGTGAAACATTGGAACTGTTATTTATTTCGAATACCCGATTTTCATCCGCCCCACTTCTACATACATATATGTACGTGTGTGTAATGTTGTATAAATATATATGTAGGAAGAATTATAAACTACTTTGGAGTGGTATCTAGGGAACAAAGATGGTCCTGGCAATTTTTTAGCGAAAATTTTGACTATTTTAATGTTTAAACTTTCTTGGCTATATATACACATACATATAAACTGCAGCACAATTATGTTACATTTTAGTGTGATGTAAAATATACAAAAAAAGCCGTCTGCCTATCAAAATTTGTTAGAGTCCGAAATAGCTTGCCGGACATATTCCGATTACCGCAGCTCCGTCTGATCTGGCTTTTCACTCCGAGATGTTCGGGAGGCTTTTTTCTTAGACCGTCTGTCTGCAGCCGACTCCAGTTTGCATCTGCTTCCATTTTCCTAAAAAATCACTTAGTTCATCAAAATTTCCGTTGTTCGCGGGTTTGATCCAATCTTCCAAAGTCTCATTATAGATTGTGCTTATTTTGCAGTGCAGAATTCAATCTTTGTTGCTAGGCATCTTTGTCGATAGATCCCTCATATATAAATGCTTACATAAAAATATAACACCGGATACCTATTTAAAATCTTATACATAATTCTTCAGAAACAATTGTTGCATCCAAAGCACTGGGAAAAATTGGCATAGCCAATGCATTTATAGATTGGGAGGCGACGACACGGACAATCATCACATCGAGTTCCCAGCTGAAAATCTGGGATTAGTTAAATCTCAATTCGCATAGTAAAACTCAATCTTTCCTCCAAGGTGAAAAACACCTAAAAATTCGATTTTAGCTGTTGACTCATAGTTTTACCATTAAGTATTTTCCTGTTCCCAGTCCGCCATGCTTTCATAGTTATGGGTGCAGGAAAGCACAATGGTAAACCTATGAGTCAACTGCTAAAATCGAATTTTTAAGTGTTTTCCATCAAGATATGACTTGGCAGACCGATTGTGTTTTAATATGTGAATCGAGATTTAATTAAGGCTACAGTGGACTTTCAAAATCGCAAAAAAAATCATCAAATTGTCGAATTTTCATTTTTAGCATAATAACATTATATGAACTCCCTGCTATTGAACACAAAAAGAATTTTTCAATTTCGACTATTTTTACTGGAGTTCGAAGCATTTTTGTCCAATCAGCTGATTGTGCCACGCCCCTTTGTTTACTTTTTCGCCGATTCACATCCGTAAAATTTAGCCTAGTTTTTAGTTTTACCATACAAAATGTTATTATTTTGCACTGAAATTATTAATTTTGTGATTTCGCAAAACAATACTTTAACTGTAACTTTTAACTGTTTCTTTAAGCGTTTGTTTACAATGTATTTAGAGGAATTGCTTTTTGTCCCCAATCTTTTAGCGTAAATTAAAAAATATTAATATATTTAAAATATTAAAAATATTTAATATATTTAACAAAACTTTATACAATAAGACGTATTTATGCCATGAATATTTCTAGTAAAATTTGAAAAAATTTCATCAGAAAGTACAAAATGTTACTTTTGAGAATATTTTTTAAAATTCAAATATACTCCTTTGGATGAATTACTGTCGAAGTCGCATATTTTATGTGAATTTACCATAAAAACATAAAACACTTACATATAAGCTAGAAATGATATTATATCCCTTAATAGCTAAAACTGTGTCAATAGAAAAATATTATGCAATTATAACCACTGTAGTTACTAAAACCTGTTTTTCTCAGAATGAATATTTTCGTCGTTTTCATGATTTCAAAATGTTCCACGCGAAATTCTTTATGCCCAAATTTTCTGATTTTTTGTTTAAAATGCTCTTTATGTATGTGTTAACAAATGAATAAAATCTTAAAATTTTTATTTCGTTGCAATATTTTAATTTTTACTCACGTGTAAGTGGCAACATTTTTAAACTTTTAATTCATTTAGATTTTAATTTATTAGAAATATTATCTCTCGATCAAGATGCAAACTTAGTCCTTCCGTTATCATATTTTCCTGAAGACGCCCGCAGAAGACGGCGCGAAACGTTGATAGTTTTATTTTATTTTAATTGTACAAATGTATATTAAAATTCTTGTTTTGTGCACCACTGAGCAATGTGTTGTATTTTAATAAATACATTCTTATTAGTTAAATTTTATGGTGCAACTGTCCTGTATATATTTATGAGTTAACAAATGTTACTAGAAATAAGCATTTAGACGCATGTAAATTTTTTTAATTTCAGTTATATGAAATTTTTAATGACTTTTTAACGGAAAATACAAAAGAATTAAGTTAAAATCCTTTTTTAAATGTTTTACAAGTAATATGCTAAAAATGCTTAGTAACATTTGTTAACACATACATAGAGAGCATTTTAAACAAAAAATCAGAAAAATTGGGCATAAAGAATTTCCCATGGAACATTTTGAAATATTGCCATTTTTTGTTAATTTAAAAAAAGAAAAATCTGTATCGCAAAAACTATTGAATATATTAAAAAAAAAATTGTGAAATAAGAGATATATATATTATGATTATTTCCAGAAATTTTTAAAAAAATTCATTGAAAATTAAAAAAATTAGTTTTGAGAGTCCACTGTAGCCTTAATCCGAGATTTTTCTCAGTAAATTCGATGAGGTGACTGTCTGTGCTGCCCATCCCTTTCTATTACGCATATTTTATTAATTAAGTTGCTAAGTTAATAAAATTATTCAGATTTTGTATTCTATTAAACATTTTGTTTCTACATTGAACGAAAATGTGGAGAAAAGCGGCCGCAACTTTAATTCGGCAAATCTTATACTATAATGCGAGCAAAAATTGTGTGTGTGTGTGTGTGGGTAAATTTTATCTCAAAAACGGCTCTAACGATTTTCACAAAAAATAGGATTTTACCATTTTCGGGCACGAGAAGACCATTGGGCTAGGTCCCATGTTCGGGAAAATTCGATTACTGGGTCATTTTGGGTCACAATGGGTCAGGATCAAGCTATTTATATCTAGAGAACGGCTGGATCGATTTTAAGTAAATTTTGTATCCAATAGTTTTTTGGCACGAGAAAACTATTGAGCTGGGTCACATGTTCGAAAAATTTTGATTAGTGGGTCATTTTTGGGTCATTGTGGGTCAAGCCATTTTTATTTAAAAAACGGCTCTAACGATTTCGACCAAATTTTATATTTTATCGTTTTGGATTACAAGAAGACCATTGGATTAGGTAACATGTTCGAGAAAATTCGGTTAGTGGGTCATTTTTGGGGTCATTGTGGGTCGTGCTATTTTTATCTAGAGATTTTCTCACGCAATTTTGACTAAAAATTGCATTCAATGGTTTTCGAGCACGAGAAAAACAATGGGCTAGGTTACATGCTCGAAAAAAAATTTTAATGGGTCATATTGGGTCATTAAGGATCTGGGTCAAGCTATTTATATTTAAAGAACGGCGTGATGGATTATAACGAAATTTTGTATGTAGCAGTTTTTTGACATGAGAAAACTAATGGGCTAAATCACATGTTTGAGAGATTTCGACTATGAGGGTCATTTGTGGGTCATGATGAGTCATAATGGGTCATGGTCAAGCTATATCTAAAGAACAGGTGGATCGATTTTAATGAAATTTTGTGTGCAACATTTTTTTTGGCACGATAAAATCATTGGACTAGGTTACATGTTCGAAAAATTTCGATTAATGGGTCATTTTGGATCATAAAGGGTCTGGGTCAAGCTATATATAATTAAAGAACGGCAGGATCAATTTTAACGAAATTCTGTACATAACAATTTTTAGAAACGAGAAAACTAATGGACTAAGTCACATATTCGAGAGCTTTCGATTATAAGGGTCATTTGTGGGTCTTAATGGGTCAAGGTCAAGCTATATCTAAAGAATGGTTGGGTCGATTTTAACGAAATTTTGTATACAACATATTTTTGGCATGAGAAAATCATTGGGGTAGGTCACATGTTCGAGAAATTTCGATTAGTGGGCCACTTTTGGGTCATTCTAATTTTATCTAGACAACGTTTCGCGCAATTTTGACTAAATTTTGTATTTTATCGTTTTCGGGCACAATAAAATCATTGGGTTATGACAGATTTTTGTGAAAATTCGATCAATGGGTCATTTTGGATCATAAGGAGTCAGGGTCAAACTAACTATATCTAAAAAGAGGCTCAATCGATTTTATCTAAATTTTGTATCTAATGTTTTTCGGCATGCTAAAACTAATGAGCTAGGCCACACGTTCGAGAGATTTCGATTATAAGGGTCATTTGTTGGTCATGATGGGTCATGCTAATTTTATATAGAAAACAGTACTCACCATTTTGACTATACTTTGTATTATATCGTTTTTGAGCAAGAGAAAACCATTTGGCTTGGACACACGCTCGCGAAAATTCGATTTGTGGGTCATTTTGGGTCTTAATGAGCTAGGGTCATTCTAATTATATATAACAACGACTCAATCAATTTTACCTAAATTTTGAAACAAAACGTTTTTTGTCACGAGAAGACTATTGAGCTGAGTCGCATGTTAAACAAAATTACATTAGTGGGTCATTTCGCTTTATTGCTGAATGCTGCCAAGATAATTTTACCTAAAAAATGGCTTAAACGATTTTGATTCAATTTTATATTCTACTGTTTTTGATTACCTGAAGACGATTGAGCTATGTCACATGCTTGATCAAATTTGATTAGTGGCTGATTTTGGGTAATACTGGTCAGGGTCACGAGAATATAGCAAAAGCCAATAACTTGGTGATATTTGAGAAAATATTGGCGACATATGGCCAAAAAATCGACTATAAAAATTACGAAAACCAAAACACGTATTTGGAGCCAAATGAAAGAATGCCTCCAAATTTGGCTATATCTAGCAAAAAATATTGTCTTTCAGAATGTAAAGAATTTTTTTATACATTCTCAGAGCTGCCAAGTCTCCGGCTTTTCGGATACCAGTATTATTATACAGAAAATGATGTTTTAAGTAATTGGAACATTGAGACGATTTAAAAACAGGTGATTTTCTCTAAAATAATACTGGTGTGCAAAAAGCCGGAGACTTGGCAGCTCTGCATTCTTAAGAGGATTCGAGATGCATGGTTAAACCAATCAGAGTCGAGCTAAAAAAGTGATTTAGATCGATGTCCTTTCGTTGTAAATTTTAAAATAAAGTGAAATTTATAAACATGCGCATAAAAACATAGTTTTCTTATTGATTGTTTTTCTAAATAATAGTATTATAAACATGTTTTACAGTAATAATACAGAGTTAATGATACAGTGAAAATACTATATCGAGTTGAACATAAAGTTAATTTTGACCGAGCTAAGCTCGGTCTCCCCTGCTAGTCTTATACTATAATGCGAGCAAAAATTGTGTGTGTGTGTGTGGGTAAATTTTATCTCAAAAACGGCTCTAACGATTTTCGCAAAAATTTGGATTTTACCATTTTCGGGCACGAGAAGACCATTGGGCTAGGTCCCATGTTCGGGAAAATTCGATTACTGGGTCATTTTGGGTCACAATGGGTCAGGATCAAGCTATTTATATCTAGAGAACGGCTGGATGGATTTTAAGGCAATTTTGTATCCAATCGTTTTTTGGCACGAGAAAACTATTGGGCGGGGTCACATGTTCGAAAAAGTTCGATTAGTGGGTCATTTTGGGGTCATTATGGGTCAAGCCATTTTTATCTAAAAAACGGCTCTAACGATTTTGACCAAATTTTATATTGTATCGCTTTGGATTACAAGAAGACCATTGGGTTAGGTAACATGTTCGAGAAAATTCGGTTAGTGGGTCATTTTTGGGGTCATTGTGGGTCATGCTATTTTTATCTAGAGATCTTCTGACGCAATTTTGACTAAAAATTGCATTCTATGGTTTTCGGGCATGAGAAAAACATTGGCCTAGGTTACATGTTCGAGAAAAAATTTCACTGGGTCATATTGGGTCATTAAGAGTCTGGGTCAAACTATTTATATTTAAAGAACGGCGTGATGGATTATAACGAAATTTTGTATGTGACAGTTTTTTGACATGAGAAAACTAATGGGCTAAATCACATGTTTGAGAGATTTCGACTATGAGGGTCATTTGTGGGTCATAATGGGTCATGATGGGTCATAATGGGTCATGGTCAAACTATATCTAAAGAACAGGTGGATCGATTTTAATGAAATTTTTTATGCAACATTTTTTTGGCACGATAAAATAATTGGACTAGGTTACATGTTCGAAAAATTTCGATTAATGGGTCATTTTGGGTCATTAAGAGTCTGGGTCAAGCTATTTATATTTAAAGAACGGCGTGATGGATTATAACGAAATTTTGTATGTGACAGTTTTTTGACATGAGAAAACTAATGGGCTAAATCACATGTTTGAGAGATTTCGACTATGAGGGTCATTTGTGGGTCATGATGGGTCATAATGGGTCATGGTCAAACTATATCTAAAAAACAGGTGGATCGATTTTAATGAAATTTTGTATGCAACATTTTTTTGGCACGATAAAATAATTGGACTAGGTTACATGTTCGAAAAATTTCGATTAATGGGTCATTTTGGGTCATTAAGAGTCTGGGTCAAGCTATTTATATTTAAAGAACGGCGTGATGGATTATAACGAAATTTTGTATGTGACAGTTTTTTGACATGAGAAAACTAATGGGCTAAATCACATGTTTGAGAGATTTTGACTATGAGGGTCATTTGTGGGTCATGATGGGTCATAATGGGTCATGGTCAAACTATATCTAAAGAACAGGTGGATCGATTTTAATGAAATTTTGTATGCAACATTTTTTTGGCACGATAAAATAATTGGACTAGGTTACATGTTCGAAAAATTTCGATTAATGGGTCATTTTGGATCATAAAGGGTCTGGGTCAAGCTATGTATAATTAAAGAACGGCAGGATCAATTTTAACGAAATTCTGTGTGTAACAATTTTTAGAAACGAGAAAACTAAGTCACATATTCGAGAGCTTTCGATTATAAGGGTTATTTGTGGGTCTTAATGGGTCAAGGTCAAGCTATATCTAAAGAATGGGTGGGTCGATTTTAACGAAATTTTGTATACAACATATTTTTGGCATGAGAAAATCATTGGGGTAGGTCACATGTTCGAGAAATTTCGATTAGTGGGCCACTTTTGGGTCATTCTAATTTTATCTAGACAACGTTTCGCGCAATTTTGATTAAATTTAGTATTTTATCGTTTTCGGTCACAAGAAAATCATTGGGTTAGGACAGATTTTTGAGAAAATTCGATCAATGGGTCATTTTGGATTATAAGGGGTCAGGGTCAAACTAACTATATCTAAAAAACGGCTCAATCGATTTTATCTAAATTTTGTATTTAATGTTTTTCGGCATGCTAAAACTAAAGAGCTAGGCCACATGTTCGAGAGATTTCGATTATAAGGGTCATTTGTTGGTCATGATGGGTCATGCTAATTTTATATAGAAAATGGTACTCACCATTTTGACTATGCTTTGTATTATATCGTTTTTGAGCAAGAGAAAGTCATTTGGCTTGGACACATGCTCGCGAAAATTCTATTAGTGGGTCATTTTGGGTCTTAATGAGCTAGGGTCATTCTAATTATATATAACAACGACTCAATCAATTTTACCTAAATTTTTAAACAAAACGTTTTTTGTCACGAGAAGACTATTGGGCTGAGTCAGTCGCATGTTAAACAAAATTATATTAGTGGGTCATTTCGCTTCATTGCTGAATGCTGCCAAGCTAATTTTACCTAAAAAATGGCTTAAACGATTTTGATTCAATTTTATATTCTACTGTTTTTGATTACCTGAAGACGATTGAGCTATGTCACATGCTTGATCAAATTTGATTAGTGGCTCATTTTGGGTAATACGGGTCAGGGTCACGAGAATATGGCAAAAGCCAATAACTTGGTGATATTTGACAAAATATTGGCGACATATGGCCAAAAAATCGACTATAAAAATTACGAAAACCAAAACACGTATTTGGAGCCAAATGAAAAGAATGCCTCCAAATTTGGCTATATCTAGCAAAAAATATTGTCTTTCAGAATGTAAAGAATTTTTTTATACATTCTTAAGAGGATTCGAGATGCATGGTTAAACCAATCAGAGTCGAGCTAAAAAAGTGATTTAGATCGATGTCCTTTCGTTGTAAAATTTAAAATAAAATAAAATTTATAAATATGCGCATAAAAACATAGTTTTCTTATTGATTGTTTTTCTAAATAATACTATTATAAACATGTTTTACAGTAATAATACAGAGTTAATGATACAGTGAAAATACTATATCGAGTTGAACACAAAGTTAATTTTGACCGAGCTAAGCTCGGTCTCCCCTGCTAGTAATAATAATAAATAATAATAAAATAATAATAAATAATAGTAAGAGAGTTTTTTTTTTAGATAGTGTTAGCAGGAAGACGCTTTCTTTTTTAGAAATAACTAATATTTTTTAAATTAATTTTTAATTTTGGATGTTTGGGGTAAGTGGAACCCTATTTTGGAATATTTCATTTTTTTTAAACCTTTTACATAACTTTTGAAACAGCTTATTTCAAATTATCAACTTATTTTATTTAAGTCTATATTAATAAACAAAATTTATATCTAAGTATACAATATCAGTTTAAAAAATGCCTTCAAGTTTCTAAATAATAATTTTTAAAAAACGCTACATCGAGAACATTATTTAAAACTGTAATGCAATATACTTTAACCCCTTCGAGACGGGTGCCTTTTACGAAATTTTTAATGCTCTGTCACCGGTTTTTAAAAACAGAAATTTGTGCTTTATTAAATCGAGAAAATGCTCCGATTAAATATGAGAAATTTTACAGTATAATTTTATTGGTGGGAATAAACAAGGATTATTAAGCCTTTTTGCGGCTCGCTTGTCCCCAAGGGATTAATCATTGCACAAACTGGGACGATATGTACCAAATTTTCACGAACCAGAACAATACTTATCATAATTTCACGAACCAGAATATCGTTCCGGTTTGCCCTGATACATTTCGGGACGATGCTTTCAAAGTTAGAAAGTGCCCTGCTACATTGAAAAGTGTTAAAAAATGACTGCGATCAGATAAAGTGGATTTTGTAATAAGTATATTTAGTTTTTCAGCTACACTAACAGATTTGCTTAAAAGGGTTATTACTCTGTCTCGAATTAAAAAGAAGCGTTAGAAGTGTCTGATCCTATCTTACTTTCTTTAATGAGGAACAAAAACGTGGTGGGTGATTGCACTTATTTATGTAGGCGTTTCTTCCCAAAGAGCCAGTCAATTACAGTTCAAGTGCCCGCTCAAAGTTCCGCAGTGACAGTTATTTTGCTTTCTGGCTTTTAACTTTTATCTAAATGTCGCCCAAAAATGTAGCTCAATTATGCTGAACTGATTCTAACAGCGTAATATGAAACAAGATAAGAAAAAACTTGCTTGAAGCGTAGATTATGAAACATTTTCTAATGCTTAGTTAAAACTAGTCGTTGGGGGCCACCGTAATACTTACCCATCATGGATATACATATGAAAATAAAACATGTGAAAACTATTCATACAATGCATTGCAATTCATAAACAAAATTTAAATATTGTTAATATACATAGTAATGCTCTATTAAAGAACTGCTGATGTACCAATTTCGACAAATTATATAAAACGCCAAAATACTCGAGTAGTACCGAACTGCGTAAAAGAAACATCCTTATGGCTCCAAAAATAGTAATTCAATTAACTAACAATTAACTGCGTCGTATTAAGCGTCTCATTTCCAATCAAAATATACCTCTGAATTGAAATTTGAATGAAATACAGGGTCATGAAAAATCGAAGAATGTGGAGAACAGGATTACAAATATCTCGGCAACTAATAATCCGATCGACTTCGTTCTATATGCAAAATGTGTGTTATTTTATTGCCTTTTACGTCCATTTCTTAGAACAAAAAAATTCGAAAATTTTTATATACCTTTCATCAGAACGAATTTTTCGAGAGTCCGAAAAAAATAGTTCCGGATAATCGAGGTTGCTGATATTAAATAGGCTTCGTCCCATTCTTACATACTAAGTATATACAAAATTTCAAGTCTCTATCTCAATTTGTTCGGGAGATAGAGCGTTTACAGACAGACAGACTGACACACAGACAGACGGCAATTTTTTTTTTTTTTTTCTAAAAATATGTTTTTCGGAATCTCCACTATCTAAAACGTGTAAATCCGTCAAAAAAAATTTCGATTTTCAAAACGATTGCAAGACTTACCCTATACTACGTATGATGGGTAAGTAATTAATTAAATCTTGACAAAAAGCGTAATACTAGTGAAGCCGCATTTTGAACAATGATTGTTAACCTCTTCAGACTTGATGTTTCCAACAGGAAGCATACACCATCTTTGCATTTTTTTTTTCAGGCATATAAATAATGTAAAAAAAGAGAAATTGGTGTGAATTGAGCATAATAGATAGCAGAACTCAACAAAATAGTAATTTGTTTCTGATAGCCTCCTTTCAGTGAGCTACATGTTACGTAAAAATGGCTTGCAGCAGAAATGTTTGAAATGTACTAAAATGAAAACGTAAATAATTTTACTGTGCGTTAAGATACCATTTGTAGAATTCATCAATAAAAAAATATTAAATTCATATTTTACGTCTTTCAATACAAAAAAGTAAAATAAAATAAAAAAGACACAAGAAATTGTCAAAAAATTTACTTTTTGAGTCCTCGTGTATCATCATATTTTATGTACAAAAAATAAATTCAAAAAATTTTTTTCGCTGTTCAATCTCTCTTAGTTATCAGTTTGGTAAAATAAATCCATAGCTGAAATTTAAAAATGTACATCAATAAATCCTGAAGAGGTTAATAGTCAGTATTGTAATCGAATTCTTTTATGTGGCCTTGTAAATGAATGATAACATGATGCACAGCCTATTGTATAATATGTCTTTTATAGTGTACTCCAGTGATTCATATCAATTTCAACATGTTTGAAATAGTGCATACTGATGGCACGAGTATTCCTCTAAATATCGTGTACGAGGATTAAAATATTATAATGATTAAAAAAAAAAAAAAAATTACATTTGAGTTCCGCTATTTCGAAAATCTGCTTATTCCGAACGCAGTTCAGAAAGAATACCATTTTTTTTTTTTTTTTTTTACTTAAAAACAAGAAAAATTAAAAAGGCGTTAGTGAAAAAAACGTACATTCATTGATATACAAAAAAGTTAAATAGAGACATGCATAGAGTCTGTGGTTAATTTAATTTCCTGAATAAATATAATGCATTTTCTTTTTTATTTAGGAAATGGTATAACTTACCGACCAGCGAAAAGAAAGAATGTCTATGGTTAAAAAGTTCGTGGCCAGATTATAGAAGTCGTATGAATATATCAAATATTTTGGATAAAGCTACGCAAAGCATAGTAAGTTATTTAAAAATTTAAAAATCTGTTATGCAACCAAAAAAATTATAATAAAGTTTTTAAATTTCACTAACTGTAACTCTTTGAATCAAATTGTTGCAAAGAAATGGAGTAGCAATTAAAAAATATGAAAATGCACAAAGTATTCATTTTTAAACAAACTGAATAATTAGAATTATTAATAATTAATAGAATATTAACGAGATTAATTAATCAGTCAAACTTAATTGTTAATGTGATTATCATGAATCAATATTTTAATTAATTTATGTATGTTTTGAAATATTGAATTTTGGGGATTTGCGATTATTCAATGAATCAATTTATTACAAATTATAAATATATAGTTTAAATAATGCTTCTTTTTATTCCTGCTCTCTTAAAACGAAAAAGCTGAAATAACTCAAGTTGAGCTGAAATCCACTCTTTTCCCATGTTGAAAGGAACCTTCTCAAGAAGAGCTGAAACAACTCAAGTGAATGAGTTGTTTTTAATCAACTCATGATTGAGTGATCTCTATTTTACTCATACTTGAGTGAAATCAAATCAATAAAGGTTAAATCCAGTAGTACTTGAGTGATTTGTAATCAAGTCATACTTGAGTGAAATGCAGTCATTTAAGACTGAATCTCGTAGCACTTGAGCGATTTGTAACCAAATCATACTTGAGTGAAATGAAGTCTTTAGGATTATATCGAGTAGCACTTGAGTTAGCTGCAGCCAACTCGTATTTGAGTGAAGTGAAATTAAGGCAAATCCAGTAGCACTTGAGCGATTTGTTATCAGTTCAAGTTAAAGTGAAATGTTGTCATTTTTGATTTAATCCAGTAGCACTTAGGCGATTTGTAACCAATTCATACATGAATGAAATCAACTCATTTAAGAGTTAATCCAAAACTCCTTGAATTTGTAGAATTGAATAAATTCACTCTTAAGAAAAGCAAAATTGCTTAAAATTACAAAAATCTTCAAGTGATTTCTAAATCGTATAAATAAAATCACATCATTTAAAACTAAATTCAGTAATCCTCGATTAATTTTTATCAATGAAATTCAATATAACATGGAATTATTGCCACATTTTCAAGTGTTGCAATTAAATTCTCATTTCGGATTTAAATTTCTGTTTATTGACATTACAAGGGTATATATATATATATATATATATATATATATAGAGAGAGAGAGAGAGAGAGAGAGAGAGAGAGATATTGGAAAACTGTAACATGGTTTCTCCAATATTTCTTCCAAGTCTTTAATTAACAAGACTTAAAACATTCTAATTTACATGACTGAAAGTTCTTTAATGAATCATAAAAACATTTTTTTTTCTTTCTAGTTCAATGAAACTGTTTCCTATGTCAATTTAGAGGAAAAGGCAATTGAATCGTTATACAAAATTAAATAGAGCTTACATGAATTTTTTATTATTCTGTCAAATCAGAAATTTTTAACATCAGTATTTTCTTTTGTTAAATTTAAAAGTACATATATTCATTAAATTAAAAATACTGGGATCTCAAAATTGCAAATTTGAAAACACTTATTCATGCAACCTGCCTAAATTTGCATAACTGTACAACAGCACCCGAACAACATTAAACAGAATATCAGCTTCTGATGCTGTGGTGCTAATGGGATTTTTCCTTTCTTTTCTTGGGCGATTTCAAGTTTACATATTTTCCAATGATACTTATAGCTTCAGATATGCTTAGATATACAATTTTAATTTTTTCATTAGCTTCTGATTTAATTGTAAGTAACAATTATTTTTTTATAAAAAATTTACGATTTCAATCAAATAAACCAATCTAAGATATCTTACTAAAACAATATTGAAAAAATAAACTTGATATCAACCCAACGACTCAACTTCAGCACCACAATGTCAGAAGCTGATTGTTCCCCTTAAGAGTTTAGATAATCCTATGCAGAAGTTATTTTCAAATATCTTGTTTGGATTTTAAAATGTTTACCTTTTTTTTGGGGGGGGGGGAGCATAGACTATTTGAGGATGATCTGTAAGTGGGTTAGTTTTTACTTTTGCAATTTTGGTTATTATTTTTTTTTTAATAGGAATTTCAGAACCAGTTTTGAAAAAGAAAGTATTAAAAAACATAAAACCTAAATTTAAAAAAGTATCCCCCCACACACACACACATGGCCAGTGCAAAGTTTAAATAAGTGAAATTGAAAATATTTTAAATGGATAAACATCAACCCATGATACCTTGTTGTAATTATTCCTCGATTTAAATCTCAATCAAAATCTTATATTTTTTAAACTGATTAAATTAAAAAAAAAAATATTTTAATTGTTTAGTTTGAAATCTGAAATGGCTTTGAAATCTTAGATAAAATAATTGTTACCCATAGCATTTATATAAGCACATTGCAATTGGGAAATGTGGAGGAATGCCATTAAAAAACTTGTATAGCTAAAATTTTTATTATGGACAATTATTTTATTGTATGAAGAACCTTCCACTAAATATTGTAGTACAAAAGTTAAATGCGGAAATAACTGAGAAATGGGGATTTATTGACCATGTGCAATTATTCTTTATATCATTTAAAACATTTGTTAAAACTTGAATTTATATTCAAGAATAACTTATTTCTTCTTAATTAATCTTTTAATTTTTGATGTTTCTTCAATCAACTAACTTTTAAATAAATATAAAAGCATAAGACTGCAGCATTTTATGTCAAAAGTTAGAGCCAAATGTGCAATTTAGAATGTTGCAAGAAAGAAAAAAAACTAATTTTATTTAACAACAAAAACATTTTATTTAGCAAGAACAAAATAAACCTAACATTAATAGATAACAATTCTTTCCAACATCAGATAAACAAGTTTCAATAACATCTTTAACAGGACCTTTATAAATATAACAGTCCATTTGCATTAAACATTAAATACATAAAGAGCATATTGTAATCTGTCCACTGATTTGTCCAACTTTTAAAATCTTAGGCAAAATAGACACTTTCTTGAAGATCCTTGAGATTAAATAAGATTGTTGAATTTGACTCATCACAGTAGAATTTTACTCCTCCAAGAAATCACCATCTTCCTGTGTTAAAAGAAAATATTGAAATTAAGTTAAATAGCAATAAATATAATGTTAAGGAATGATTATGAACATATTAAAATATTTTGCAGCTTTCAGATTAAATGTTTTATAAAATTTCCCATCCATGGTCTAAACAAAAAATGAACCATACACTAAAAATTTTAGCTTTATAAATATTACACTACTGAAAATTAAGCCAATCATGAATAAAATGGAAATAGAATAAATAAATCCTGTGCGATTACACTTATCTGCTTGTTTAAATCATGGTGTTACTTCTGATACAATCTTAAAATAAATCACCATTTTAAAAACAAATTTAAAATGAAAGTTCTTAAAGCAACATTATAAAATATTGTTGAAAATTCACCTTTGTTGCTTCTTTCAAAATGTATCAGCGCTGGCAAATACCCAACCAATACAGGTTTTTGTGGATTTTTAGTTGTTTTTCTATATAATTGCATATTTATATAATACAAGATAGAACCTACAACAATTAGACCAGGGTTGGCACGGCTTAAACCAATTGGTTTTAACTATGGTTTAAACAACTGTTTACTCCTTTTGGTTTAAACAACGGTTTAGTTTAAACCAACTGGTTTTTTTTCTAAAAAAAAAAAAAAAAAAATGTTTTTTTCAGAAGAAATCTAATGACATTTTCTCTTTTTCTTAATAATTTATGTATGTCAGATTATTGAATATAAATAACTTCTATTTTTAACATTTTATATCAGCAATAAGCATTGGATGTAGCAGGTTTAGATCATTTTTTGGGTATAGGATTAAAATCAGTCTGCATTGATGAATATATTTCTCTTTAGAAAAAGCTTCGAACATGTGAATTGATCTAATATAAAATAGATTAAAAATATTCAATATTTAATAGAAAATATCTTAATTTTTTGAAAACTGCAGATTATTTAACGCAATAACATAACACAATCCATAAGATTTCAAGCTGTAAAAGAAATCCCCAATCTTAATTTTAAAGGTTATCTTAACTGCACACCCACTTCATCTCTGACAAGTAAATAAATTTTCCTGCCTGAGAAAACCGTACCAAACACAAACCATAAAATATTACTTGAAAAAATAATTATAAGAAATTATTGCATTAATCCTTACTATCTGTTAAATAAATGATCGGAAATAAAATACACAATTTTATAGTTTTAGATTACATCAGGCATGAAAGTGGAAAATGAGAAAAAAAGGTGGAACTTTTTTTTCATCTATGCAACAGTTTGAAACTCTTATGATTTAAGTGACATTTTAACAGTTATTTATAGAATAAAATTAAATGTAACTGAACATATGATTACTTTTTTTTTTAACTTAAAGTATTAATAATGCTAAAGTTCTAAAATCAAATATATCTGATCAAATTATGTGAAGCACAGTCATTATTTTTCCAAAATAAATATTATTGTGAATAGTTTAGCTATTAAATCCCCCCCCCTTTTTTTTTTACAAAATAATTTTTTTACTATTCTACTAAATTTAACTTTGCTTCAGAAATACATCACAAAAAAAATATTACAGAAATTATCCAAAAGCGTTATACATATAGCACAAAATACTCTATTCCGAAAAGGAATTTCCTTTCATTTTGAATTTTTAAAGAAAAAAAAATCATTCTTGAAAGACATTTTGAACAACTCAATTTACATAACTTTCAGATGCTTATATGGAGAAGTTTATTTTTCACTTTATGCCTCTTTTGTGCAACAATTCAAGAACAAACTCCAAGTGTTTGAGTAGACAAAATATCATTTACTAAATTCCCTGCCCCCCCCCCCCAAATATCATTTCAAAATTGTCTTTGCATTTTTCCATCAAGCCAGAGAATGAGCAAAATTGCTTTGAAAAAGGTGGAATTCCTCCTTTAGGAGGAACTCTCATGCTTGTTACATACTACATACTTTTTTATAAAATAGTAATTTTCCATTTTATTATGCCAAAAATGTTGTATAACTGCAAAGGAAGTTTGGTTTATTTTACATTCTAGTAGGAGTGTGTGTGTGAAGAGGGGGGGGGGGACGGTTAAAAGTATTTTATAGAATTTTATGTAGGGGCTACTGATGACTATTTCTGATCAGTAAACTCTCATGTGCTGCGCACTGGTCTTTGGGACCAGTAACTTTTTTTAAAATCAATTCTACCACTGGGCTATGCATAAAAAATGTTAAGGGAAAGGGAAAGCAATGATATTACAAGGTATTTTCTAAAGAGAAAGAGGATTTGCTTTTTGGTATCGTTGCATAATATTTAGGAAATAATACTTGCATTTACCAGTATAGAAAGACAAACTTTTGTCCACTGTTTTAATTTCATTTATAAATTCTCATTTAAAGCTACCTGAGAAGCAGGCACAAGAAAACTATTATTTCTGCATGCATTATGTAACAACTTATAAATATTAAGCAGGTTATTATAATACAGACCATGCATGCAATAATTTTGCCCAATAACAGCATGAAACGATGAAACATTGCCAAACAAAACAGTAACACAAGTTCAACATTAAGAATGAAAAAAAAAAATCTTAGAAATGTGTACAAAAACTACATATTATGCCATATATGTAGCCTCAATATATAAATATATATGTAATCCGGAGCACGTTTTTACTAAGACACTGCAAACAAGAAGTAAATACAATGTTTTGATAAATTTCTATGAATAAAGATATAATAATTACAAAACTTTAATACAAGGCAATTGAATAACGAGATATTTACATTGCATTAACAATTTTTACTCTGATTAAATGTACTAATTTATTTTATTAAAGCACGAAAGTTTTGTAGCAGCACTGTAACACCAATTATCAATAAAGAAATGCATTAAACACATCCTCAATATTACCGCGTGACACGACATTTTAATTTCAAGGTATGATACTGTTATGAATTTTAGTCTGTTAAAAAGAGAAGGGAAATTTATTAAAAGAAAGCATAATTAAAATAAAATACTTATATAAAACTTACTTACTTCGTAAAAAAGGCATTTTCAGCAAATTGTTTAGCGAACGGCGGAAGTCCAAGTCTCCATCTTATCTTGCTAGGTCACGTGATGAGTCAGCGGCGAAAATCAGCGCGGGAAAAGAGCTGTTTCATTATTGAGTTAAGTTGTTTAGTTTTAAAGCTGTATGAGTGGATTAGAAAGAGAAAAAATCAAATCAAGATGACTGAATCGGTTAAAAATCAACTCATTCACGATCCAATAAATTAGAACTCTTTTTTGAGCAGCCAAATTCACTCTTTCGTTTTAAGAGAGTGTTGCTATAAAAATGTATGTATATGTTTCAATAAATTCATTAGCTCGCGCTTTCTACCAAGCGTAATGAATAACGCTGAATTTACTCTAACCAAAATCAATGCGCACGCCAAATTAATATACTGAAGTTTTAGTATTTTTTAAATTTGAAAATTTTTGGAAACATTATGAATTACAGTCATGAAAATTTCAAGATAAGCTCGAATGCTTATAAAATAAGTTTTTTTATATAAAAAAATATTTTTTTTTTTCATTTTTATACTTATTTGAAACGAATTATTTCTTTTAGGAATCTTGTTTGCAAGCATTATATCAATTTGAAGAAAGCAAAAACTCCCTTAAAGAAGGATTTGAAGTCCTCAAAGGTTTAGAATGTTCCGCAATGTAAGTTTTTTCTTTCAAAGATACAATATACAGGATGATCAATTTAACTTTTTCGAATCCGATTTTTTTGTTTCAATTTTTAGAAAAAAATGCTTTTACGTTATTAACATTGACACTAGCAATGCAAATAGATTATATAGTGTTTAAGGAATATTTCATTGTTTGAAATATAACGAATGTTGGTCTTTTGCGTACTATTCCATTCATATTCATATGACAATAGGCTAAGGAAGAGTTTTTGGGGATGTTTAGAAAATGTTATATTACAACAAGATTTAACTTATATTACAACTTTCTATACTTTTTGCGTTTTATTATAAGTAATCTTAGTTTTAAGTTTAAAGAGTGAATTATCTGTTTAAAATAAAAGAATTGCAAATGGCGCAAAGAGAAACAAGCGACTATTTTTTTATTATTATTATTGTTACTGAATGCATAAATGTTAATGAAGTCATATAGTAAATGCATAGACACATGCAAACATTACTGCATGTAAACAGCAAGACAAGTATTCGTTAAAACAAAATTATACTCAATTAAAAGACATGTACTATTAATAGTACACTATACCCGAAAAGGTTATAAGAGTATTTGTTTAACTAATAATAACACATTGCTCAGTGGTGCACAAAACAGGAATTTTTAATATATATTTGTACAATTAAAATAAAATAAAACTTTCAACGTTTCGCGCCGTCTTCTGCGGGCGTCTTCAGGAAAATATGATGATGGAAGGACTACGTTTGCATCTTGATCGAGAGATAATATTTCTACTAAATTAAAATCTAAATGAATTAAAATTTTAAAAAATGTTGCCATTTAAACGTGAGTAAAAATTAAAATATTGCAAGGAAATAAAAATTTTTAAGATTTTATGATGTTATGCCATATTTTTGATATATTCTAGGATAAATTATCTTTACATGGTTTATTTTCTTGTGCTATGATTTCGATGGATTCTCTTATTTTACCTTGAACTGGGTTATTGCATGGAACTATGATTTTGGCTTTTTCAAAATTAATATGGCAACCCTTGTTCGCCAAGTAGAAGCGAGCAAGGGCAGTATTCTGTTTATATTGTTTTATATCTCTGCGATGCTCTTTAATTCTAATTAAAAGTTTCCGCGTAGTCATGCCGATGTAGATTTTTTTAAGATTATTAGGTAAAGTGATGGGGATTTCATAAATACCAGATTTTTGATCTATTGGAATTTTGTCGATCTTATCTGTAACGAGGTCAATGAGATATGGAGGAGGAATGGCGACAAGTCCTATATATATTTATGAATATTTGTTTGTTTTTTGTATTATCTCACATCTATAATATATAGAGAGGAAGACTTTCAGCATCATTACATTAATTAATTATATTTTTTCAGATAGGGTTTTCCAGAGAAGTCATGCAAACGTCGATGAATTAAAACAAATCATAACGAAAGAAATCTCGTCAATAATACCAACAATGTTGCGAACTGTGTGTCTAAAAAACTTGGTATGACGTAGGATTGCCAGTTTGAGCTCCAACTTTAATTCGAAAACATGCTAAATTCATACCGCAAATTTAGAAGCAATAATTTTTACTTTATGTGATCGCTAAATGTCTTTTATTAAATAAAGCGTAAAATACTATTATTTATTTCCGTTATGAATACTAAATTTCTGAATAAAAATCGAAGCCAAACTGGCAACTCTGGTTCAACATGTTCTCAGTGCCGTAACTAAGAGGGTGCTGGGGGGGGGGGCAGCCCAATTTAAAACATTTTGAGTCTCCCTTGGGAAAGATTCTAAGGTCCATTCAATGAATTTCTGTTCCGAAAATCCGAATGAAATTCTGTTCAAAAATCTAATTTAGTTTTGAGGCTTTTCCAGAGTTTTGCAGAAATACTAAATGATCACTAAAATAAGTGTTTCAACACTCGCTCATGTTTATTTGCACATATGATGTTGCTAACATGATATTTGCAACAATTGCACTAATGCAATATTGCACTAATTATACGCTCGGATTTTTCTTTTCTTAGCATAAAATGAAGTTATTACAACATTTTAATGAGAAACATAATGTACCTACAGTGTGGATAGGCACTAATTTATGTTTTTGCGTCAGACAGAGAGAGAGAGGGGGATAATATATGAGCTCCCCCCCCCCATTTCCCTACATATTCTTGAGCTACTGATATACTCTTGCAATAGTTGCACGTTGCCTGATACACGGGGAGGCGGCAGAACAGACATTCACCTCATCGAATTTACAGTTGAAATTCCAGAATTAGTAAAACTCGACTCGCATATTAAAATGCAATCGGTTTGTCAAGTTCTATATCGTTGGAAAACATCCGAAATTTTAATTTTAGTTGCTGACTCGTAGGTTTAACCTCGTGTTTTCCTGATCCCAGTCCTCCATATTTTCATACTTTTGGGTGCAAGAAAACACAATGGTAAACTTCCGAGTCAACCATTAAAATCGGGTTTTCAGGTATTTTCCACCAAGATAACTTGGCAAACCGATTGCACTTTAATATGCTGATCAAGCTCTACATAAATCGAGAATTTAAGCTTTGAACTTTATGAGGTAGTTGTTTGTGTTGCCGTCTCCCGGTTTATGACACTTAAATGACTCCGGAGTGCTTATCGTATTCTGTGCTTGTATTAGGTCTTCAAAATGTTGATATTATATATTTTTCTATAAATTATCAGATTTATTTTTATTTATATTATTTTTTGCGTATACGCCTTTTTTTTTTTTTTTTTTTTTTTTTTTAAGAGCCTTTTTAGCTGTTGACATTATTTAGTGATTTGAAGATAATTTTCTGTTATTTTACAAAATTTTCGTCTTTTGACTCGATTTTAAATAACTTTTAGCCCAAGTTGGTAGTTTTTGTATTTTGAGAGAAAAAGCGTAGAAAGGAAAATATTCATAAATGAACAGAAAAATTAATGTTAACTAATGGATTTCTGATTACATTAGGATTACTGATTTTAGGAATACACGTTAATATTTGCATCTCCCTGGCATTTATATGTTAATAGTTCTCCCTTTTTAACATTTCCCGACGCACCTATAAAACTTTTAGGAATTCGATTAGTTCTGCACGTCTGTCCTTGCTCTAATGCACATAAATACTGAGATTATCATTTAATTGAAATATGTTATTTAGATTTACAGTGCATTATTACTATTGAAAATGAAGGGTGTAACATTTATAGTTCGTTTATAGAAGCTCTGTAAAGAATTCCGTTACATTATGAACTGCGAGGAAAAATCGTTTGCAGTACATTTTAACGATGCGATTATACTTTAAACATAGTGAAATCGATATACATGATTGAGGTGCGCTACAAGATACCGTCACTATAAAATACTGTAAAATATGGAGGCATACCGTCAACTGAAGTTTATTTTTTCTGTCCGTACCGGGCTACTTTGGTCCATCCCATAAAAAAAGTTTTAATTTTTTCTATTGAACAAACAATACAAAATAATTTGGAGTTTATTGCCTTGAAAAATATTTTATACCCTACTATATGGTATTTGAATAGTTTGGGATAATTAAAAAATATATATTGGCAACACTGGATGTGTTTGTAAACAATTATTTTCATGTGTAGATTCTAATTCTTCAAATTTTCTATAATGAAACAATCTGGATAAGAACGATCAACAGAAAGTAAGTGTCAAATAACCTGTAATCCACGTGTGATCATAGTTATTCTTTTAACTTTAATTTTGACAGGAAATGTTATGTTTTCATGAAGCTAACATGAGACTAATTTTTCGGCTCTACTTTGTGCCAGGCTTTTTTTTTTTTTTTTTTTTTTTTTTTTTTTTTGTCCTAAATTTAGTCTCAGTTACTTAAATATGCCTTTTATAAGACCAAATCTCTTTAAAAATGTTTTAATTATAACATTCTTATCAAATGTTACTGTAGCAAAATGTTATATGAATTGTTTTTGTTCCAGTTGCTGAGGATAACATGACGAAAGATGTTTCTCGCGTCTTTAATATTAATAATTGGTTTGCAATGTTTAATTCAGATGCACTGCATATTCATTGCAAGAGGTTTTCAATATTCCAACATATGAAATGTATTCAATTTATATTAAACTAAGAGAATGGACCAAAGAAGTCCCCAGAAGGGAGTACTTTAGTCCAAAACTTTAAAAATAATTAAAAATTATTATTATTATTATTTTTTAAATAAAATAGAAAATGCCTTTTTAAAATCTCACAGTTTGCTTCATTGTTTCATGTTGACTGCTTACAACTCAATTTCGACGTTGAAAGATGATATCTAACATTTTTTAACAATAGAAATGTTAGTGGAACCAGGGAAAAATGGCCCAAACTAACATTTTTAGTGCTTAATTTACAGGGACATAAAAATTATCCGGTAATAGTACTGTGCATGATCAATAATTGCTATAAGTGAATTTTGAATTCCGGTATGTGTTTTAAAAATTAACTACTTTTTTGCAATGTTCCCTAAGCTCTTAAAATGAAAGAGTGGATCTGACTTCTCTGAAAAAAGGGCATAATTTATTGGATCGTGAATGAGTTGGTTTTTATGCGTTTTACTCATCTTGATTTAAATTCCTTATTTAAATTACTCATCTTGATTTTAATTGCTTAAAAACAACTCGTTCACTCGAATTGTTTCAACTTTTTACGAGAAGGTGACCTTCAAATTGTGAAATGAGTGATCTGAGGTTCAACTTAAATTATTTTGTGAATGAGGTTTTAATAGAGTTACTGTACTAAATTTTTGCATACTATGTAATATATACAAGGTGATCACAACTAAGAATTAAAGGTATAGTTCCAAAAGTAACCACCAGGGACTCCATTCTGGCAATTAGATCCCGTTATAAAAAAAACGCATAGAGTTGTCAGTTTAATGGCCACTTTGAGATGGCCATTATAATAGTCGAAATAGTTATACAATTTATAAAAATTTCATTGTTTTAAAATAAATTAACAAGGATGTATGAATGAGTCATACGTATGTACGTAACTGTTTGAAAAAAATATATTTTTTTACTTTATAAATATCTGTCAATTGCTGAGAAAAAATCGTAGCAGTTATATACACATAACAATGTCGAAACCTAAAAAAATAAATAACTGTTTTATAATAATAAATAACTGTGTTAAATATACTGAAAGCTTTTCTCTTTTAATGACCGTTTATAACTGTTTGCCCGTTAATATAATTTCCCATACAGGTACTATCTTAGACTATTGAAGGAAAATTGGGGATTTCTTTCTGCAAAAACTCAGTTAGACAAAGAAAGATGGAAAATATATGAAAATAAGTTAGTAAGTATCTTCTTATGAATTGGTAGTTTTGTTTTTTAATTTACTAATGAAACATTACATAAGCTAAAAACGACCTGTAGTTGTTTACTGTCGAATGGTGAGAGTATCTGGAAATACTCATGTGATCGTTGGTTCAATTATTACGACTTTAATATTCTTTATATGTATAATATTGTTTAGAATTACTTTTTACATTTTGTCGAAAAGAATGGGAATAGAGTGAACGCACCATAGGTCCCCATAGATCGCCGATAAACTATAGAATATAGTGGCTGTAGAATTTTTGGCTGACGCCAAAAATGTAACCCTAAAATCCACTACATTAGGCCCAAACACAACCACGAGCTTTCGCAAAAAAAAAAAAGGAGAAGAAAACTTTTAGTAATACAGTTTTTAATTCATAATACAATGAAATTCTACCTTAGAATGCTTCAATATAAGCATATCATTTTCCTTTAAAGAGAAAAAAAATGCACGGCTGATATCAAAGAATTCGCTTTCTGCCCCTCACCCCCCCTAATTATATTGTTTGGGACGAATGAGGGCATTTAAATTTTAGCATAACGCGCATTGTATTGCAAACCGACTTTACGGCATACTACCCCTCAATATATCTCTTTCCTCCATGCCGATAAATAAATAACTGACGATTCTCATATGTCGCCGAACGGCAAAACCTAAGTTACAGTAGAACGCACCATGGAGGCGCGCGCGACAGCATAAACCGTAATTAACCCCTTGAGGACTGCCACAGGCGACTATTTTTTTAAATTCTAACTGGCACCATTTTCTCGAAACAGAAATTCTTAACAGACACTTTGACAACATTTGTAGGAGAAATATTGTTCAGAATTTGTCTTGGGAAAATATTGATGCGAACAGAATTTAAAAATAGTCACCTGTGGCAACCCTGTGGGGACGAGCGACACGTATACGTGCCGCAAAAAGGTTTAAGATTCCTTGTTTTTCTTCACCAGTAACATTTTACCGTAAAATTTGTCATATTTAATCAAAACGGTTTCTCGGTTTAATAAGCAACAAATTTCAGTTTGAAAAAATCGGTGAGAAAACATTTAAAACTTCGCAAAAGGCTCCCATCGCGAAGGTGTTAAGGGAAGCCATAACAATAGTATGCGTTACATGTCCGTTTTAAAATTTGAAAATATGAGTATTTTTAGGATTTTTTAATTTATTTTGCATTTTTACCATATAAAAACTAGTTGGATGTGCCAATCCCAAAACTTTCTTCTATCTCATACGTACATTTTAATATTAAAAAAAAAAAAATAGTTACTCATTTTAATGCTTTAATAATTTTAATTCAATACCATACCAACTTTGATTTTCATCTTAAATTTCTGCTTCAGTCAATTAATCGGAGTAGAAACGAATTTCCGTCTCAGCACGAGCCGACGGACAATAAAATAATAGGCAGATTTTTTTTTTTTTTTCAAATTCAGGGAGGACCTACTTGCCATACCCAAAAATAATCATATACAAAATGTTTAGTTCAGTTCTAGAACTAACTTCATACACTTTTAGGTGGTGCAATTTTGAAAATGGCAAAAAATTCGCGATTGCAGCGCCCCCTTCCGGCGGATTTTTTTCAAATTGAGGGAGGACCAACTAGCTATAGCCATACACTTACACAAAAAATTTGGTTCAATTCGATGCATAACTTCATATACTGTTGGTCGGTAAAATATTGAAAATGACACAAAAATCGCGATTGCAGCGCCCCCTTCCGGCGGAATATTTCAAAACTGAAGTAGGACCTGCTTGCCACAACCAAAAACATTCACAAAAAATTTGGTTCAATTCTATGCCTAACTTCATACACTTTTTAATGGTAGAATGGCGACATACAGACACACAGATTGACACACAGACACACGAACAGACAAACATTTTGTAAAAACATGTTTTCTGGAATCTCTGACCCCTAAAACGTGTAAATCCGTCGAAAACCGGAAGTCGAAAAAAAATTCTATTACAATACTTTCTTCTATTGAAGATAGAAGAAAATAACAATGGGCAATTTTGAGGAATTTTAGTTTTTTAATTAATTAAAAAATAAAATTTCAGATGAAATATTTTATCTTCTTCCTTTATGTAATATCTTTCTGTAAATCGTGTAATTATAATAAATATCCCTATTGGAATTTCAAGCAAGGGAGATGAAATACAATGGCATGAACAATTAACATAAAATGCAAAAATTTAATGAGGGGGGGGGGGAGATCGAAAAGTAGGGAAGAAAAATAATTAAATTCACAGTATAAATTGCTAAAATAGTTTCAACAGAATTCTTTTCAGAAAAAAAAAAAAAATAAACTAATAAAATAAGTAATGCGGTTACCTGTTAAAAGTAATAGTCATGCCAAATTTTGAGTTTTTTATTCCCAGTAATTCTTCAGAAATAGTAATTTAAAACATTTTCTACTATTTTCACCCTGTTAACCCTTTGACGGTTAAAGCACTTCTACTCATAAAATACTAAAATGATTGAATGACACCGGAATTTAAAAACAAATTTATTTCATAATATATAAATTTTTTTTTTTTTTTACGTTCTTTGTAAAATTAAAATTGTCATTTAAAAATTCCGGTGTCAGTATGGTATGTCGCAATTCAAATTAAGTGGTATTCTGGGCGCGTATACGCGCTTATAACCACGAAAGTGTTAAATTTCGAATTTTTAAAAAAAGTCCTTCTTAGCGATAATTTGTGTTGGAGAAATAACCGCCATGTGAAAGTGCAAGTTTTATTTTCTAAAGTATCCCAGAAACGCATGATTAAAACTTTTTTTTAATGCACCATTTTAGAATTCGATTAAAAAAACTGTTCTGTGCGTGCATTTCCATTTTAAAAGTGCAGCCAGTCTCAATTTCAAGTTTCTATCCTACCCATAGAAATCGTAAACTTGAATGATCTTAGAAAGCTTTTTGTGAATTCACATTTTTTGAATTTCGAATTAAAAAAAAAAAAAAAAAAAAAAAAAAAATTGCTCTTAGAGAACATTTGCATCTTATAAGTAATTGAGATTAAAATATCAAATTTATAGCTTCTTCAATAATACAAAAATCGTAAGCTATGTCATTTTACTTACCTTGTGAGGGAGTGACCTTTGTAATAAAGGCACTCTAGCATTTTTGAGATCGTGACGTCAATCATTTAACAGGTGTAAGCGTGAAAGCGACATCTATCCTCTCTTTTACTTTAACTTTCTAGAGCGTGTGTGTCTTTCTCGAATTCTACAGTTATGTTGCGGTTAGAAGTAATATGTAAATTTGTAGTATCTTAGTTTGCAGCATATAAAAGCTTGGAGTTTGAGTGTGTGTGGTGTGTCTAGCGGCGTTAGCCAGCTAGTGGTGACTAGAAGCTAGCTAGGTGGTGACGACAAGCTGTGGTATTGATCTAGAGCGAGTGATATCAAGTATTATCGAGCCTTCAGTGAGTTGACAAGGAGTTTTGGAAGGCGAGTCGAGAAGTTTGCCGTTGGTAAGAGTTAATATTGATTACGTTGAATATTTTCAAAGTTAATAAAGAGCATATATACAGCCACGGGCTGTCTAATAAAGTTCTATCTAGCAGTCTAGCGGAAGTTTAAGTGAGAAGGAATCTGAAGTACCCCGATTGAGTTAGTACCGGAGCTGTGAATAAAAGTTAAATCCTTCAGTATTGTTACTAGTTATTAAAATTCAAGAACTGCACCACTGCCCTTGAGCCCTAACCTTTTTAAATAATCATTTTTATCTTATGTTCTGAGTTATGTCTCCATTCCACCCCCACGCTGAGTGTCCATCTGTTACAACCTATCATACGTAGTATAGGGTTAGTCTTGCAATCGTTTTGAAAATCGAAAAAAATTTTTTTTGACGGGTTTGCACGTTTCAGATAGTGGAGATTCTGAAAAAAATATTTTTAGAAAAAAAATTGCCGTCCGTCTGTCTGTGTGTCTGTAAACGCTCTATCTCGCGAACAAATTGAGATAGAGACATGAAATTTTGTATGCTTTTTTTTGTATGTTTGTTTTTTGGACGAAGCCTATTTAATATCAGTAACCTCGATTATCCGGAACTATTTTTTTCGGACTCTCGAAAAGTTCGTTCTGATGAAAGGTACATAAAAATTTTCGAATTTTTTTATTTTAAGGAATGGATGTAAAAGGCAATATAATAACGCAAATTTTGCATAAAGAACAAAGTCGATCGTATTATTAGTTGCCGAGATATTTGTAATCCTGTTTTCCATATTCTTCGATTTTTCATGACCCTGTATTTCATTCAAATTTCAATTTAGAGATATATTTGAATTGGAAATGAGACGCTTCATCCGACGCAGTAAACTGTTAGTTAACATGATTATTATTTTTGGAGTTATAAAGATGTTTCTTTTACGCACTTCGGTACTACTTAAGTAGTTTGGCATTTTATATAATTTGTGGAAATTGGTTCATCAGCAATTCATTAATAGAGCATTACTATGTATATTAACAATGTTTAAATATACGTTTGACTTTTGTTTGGGAATTGAAATACATTGTATAAATAGTTTTCAGATGGTTTATTTTCATAAATTATGCATATTCAAGATGGGTAAGTATTACGGTGACCCCCAACGACTAGTTTCGAACCTGCACCCCCTGCGGGTTGTGGTACCGGTGTAAAATATAGGTTTTGTTTGAGAAGGGACTTACACCATCAATTTGAGATTGGCTCGATAATTCCAAATATTACTTTTACAATTGAAGAAACGTTACATTTTTAAAGATAAAATATTAGTGTAGGCAAGTAAAATTCTAATATTCATTTTGCATTAAAAGTATTATCATATATTAAACAACTGAAGGGCTAAAAAAAATATTTCTATTTATTTCTATATCGTTACAGTAAAAATACGTAAATTTCAGTTATGTAAGGGAAAATATTCACTGAAAATTATAGAAAGAGAATAGAAAATTCTGATCTATGAAAGAATAATTTCTTAAGAAGAGTATAAGATGCAATAGAATAATTCAAAAAACTTATGCGTTCTTCTTCTTCTTCTTCTTCTTTTTTTTTTTTTTTTTGTAAAATGTATTGAGTTAACATGTTTCTTCCTCATTGAAATTAACGTTGTACCAACCACTTCAATAGTAAGTGACGAGTTATCCTGGTATTAAGTGATTGCAGTGCCCCTGCAACACTTTTTTAGGTTCCTTCGTAATTAAATATATGACATCTATTGTTGTCGTCTTGTCAGTCCGCCTGTCTGTCTGACATAATAGCGCAGAAACTACCCAACCGAATGGTTTGCCATTTAATATGTATATTTTGTTTCAGAATTTTGGCGAATTAATTCAAATTTTATGAAAACCGAATCAAAACTTAAAAAGATGTTAATGAAAGTTTTCTTCATTCTATTAAATTCTAACCTACGTAATTAATTCAATGATAACTCATGATAGGTAATGATTCTGGATTGCCATGGTGATGAAGATTTTTATTTCCCTATTATTTACGTGTGACTGAATTTAATCTGTAGAATCGTAATAAATTTTGTATTCATGTTTTTTTTTTTTTTTTTTTTTTTTTTTTTTTTTTTTTTGCAATAGAGTGCAACAGGCTATCTGATATCTGAAAATTTATAAAAACAAGTTTTAATATGACGCACTTAATTTTTCGAGTTTGATGTACCATTTCCGATTTGTTATTATAGGAGAAAGTCTTTTGGTAAATCATCACATACTAGTTTGAATTTGAGCTGGCGCGTGCGATAAGTTTTTGTCAAAATAAAGAATTATTAAAGTATTTTTTTTTACTACTGTTGTGATTATTATTAGTGTTTTTATGAATAAACTTTTCCAAATCCATCTTTTATAGGAAACCATGAAAGAAATTGCGGCACTGTACAAGAATGGTACAGATAGATCCACCTTAGCCGTCCATTTGTCCAAAATAGAAAAATTACTCCAGGAACTCAAAGATGTAAAAGATGATGTAAGTTATTTCAACTAACTTTTATTTCACAAATATTCTGTGTTGGTTACAGTAATGGGCAGTAGTATAAATATGCTTTAGTTCGTAGGGCTTTAAATATGTTTTAGTTCAAAAATCTACTTTTTCATGTCAAAAAAGAATTGGTCTTTCTTCTTCTAAGTACGCCATTTTAGCAAGAAAAGTAATTTGTAAGGAAATTTTCAATTTGGCTTACCAAATGGGATGAAATAAACATGAGATAATTGTATAAAAAATGTTAAATATTTATTGAAATCCTAATATAAAAATTTCTTACAGACTAGAATCAGGGCCGTAGCTAGAAGTGAACGATAGGGGGGGGGGGGGGAACAAGAGAATTTAGGGGGAAGGGGGCTCATATTTTTTTTCTCTCTCTCTCTGTGGCAGAAAGATAAATTTGTGCATATTCACATTGTAGGTACTATGTTTCTTATTAAACTGTTGTAATAACTTCATTTTATGCTAAGATAAAAACATGATAATGAAATTTTTGAGTGTATAACTGGTGTAAAATTAAACATCATGTTAGATTCATATGTACAAATAAGATGAAGGAGAGTTGAAACACTTATTTTAGATACAATTTAGTAACTCTGCAAAACTGTGAATAGATCTCAAAACTAAATTAGATTTTTGAACGGCATTTCATTTGAATTTTCAGAACAGAAATTCCTTTAGTGACCGTGGACTTTTTTTCAGGGGGGGGGGGGCTCAAAATATTTTAGGGAGGGGGCTGAGCCGCCTATAGCGCCCCCTTAGCTACGGCCCTGACTAGAATATATTTTTCACACTGAAACGAATTTCGAACACAAGCCATTTAATAAATACAAATAAATGTTTTTAGTGCCTCAAGGAAAGAAAAAAAAAAGGCAACAAATTTTATTTAAATTGAAGAAATGTAACATGCATTAATTACAAATTGAAAATATATCCCGATTGGTTGGGATCTGAGTTTCCAAAAGGATTATTATTTTCGAATGAATTGCCAGATTTTCTCTTCTGCGTTTTTTGCAAAATCTACACGGTATTAAATTTGGTTAGATTTGGCCCAGTATTTCGGGCGTTATTGTGATGGCGAATTTTGCATTGTGATAAACGAAGTGATAGCAACAATCAGATTTCTGAATCAAGCAACCTAATAAATAAAATAATAATAATAATAATAAAAGAATGATGCCCAGTTAAACTGATGGTATTGAGCTCACAGGCTACGCATACTAATTGTATATTACAGCCTTATATATATAAAAAAAATAATAATGCTCCTCGAAAAATAAATTAAGAGGAATTAACCACATTTCCCCATTTCATACTTCACCAATGAACCTTCAAAATTAATCAGGGGCGCGTCTCATCTGAATAAATCTGTATGCCGATTTTGAAGAAAATCAGAAAATCCTGTATGAAAGAACCATGTTGCTAAATTAAGGAAGCATTGGTTCCCCCTTTTACCTTTTATACTTAACCAATAAGCCATCAAACCTAATCAGCAAAGCTCCTTATCAGAATAAACCTAGAAAAAGAAGCAAATCAGATAATTTTGCATGAAAGCCCATTTACCTAAATTATGGGAAGAAGCACTTTCGTCCCTTTTTCCCGTTTATACTTAAACAATGAATCTTCAAATCTTATAAATGAAGCGCCATATCGGAATGAACTTGTATATCAAAATTGAAGCAAATCGAATAATTCTGCATGAAAAATCCTATTATCCAAATTAAGGGGAGTGACTATCTCCGTTATTCCTCTTTATACTTAATCAACGAACCTCTAAATCTAATCAAGGACACTCCTTAACACAATAAACTGGTATACCAAATTTAAAGCAAATCGTATATACATAAAAATCCCATTTATCTAAATTAAGGAGAAGGCTAGGCCCTTTACACTTAACGAATGAACCTTTAAAATAATCAGGAAAACTCCTAATCAGAATAAACCGGTATATAAAATCTGAAGTAAATCGAATACATATGAATGAAAAAAAATGTTTGTCTAAATTAAAGGCAAATATAGCCCTCGTTACTCCCTTTATACTTAACAAATTAACCCCCAAAACTAATCAAGGAAGCCCCTTATCAGAATGAACCTAGAAAAAAAAATGAAGCAAATCGGATATTTCTATCAACAGTTATCGCGTTGCATACATACGTACGTACATAAATACAGAACCAGCAGGCACATTAGCCATTGCTTTGATAGCTAAAGACTAGCTGACTTGTTCGACGTTTCCCGGACCAATGATAATAACCTTAAATTAATCTCAGATTTGTATGATTTTATATCTTTAACCTTATTTTGCATGGATTTTTATTTTGAAATGAAAAATTCGTGAAAAAATATTGATATTTAGTTGTAAAAGGGCTCGCAAGAAAATATTTTGTTGTTTTTTGATGTAAGATCGTTTTATATATTTTGAAAGAAAAAAATAAATCTTTCTTTGAAATTTTTAATAAATATAACGGTTCGTCAGCCTGTGTAAGAATTTCTACAAACATATTAATATCCAATTGAAAAAAAAAATATTTAAAACGAAACAAAATATAAGAATAAAATGAAGGAAATTGGTAGATAGGCCACATTTCTATTCTGTATCAGTTTTTAAGAAGCGCTGCTAGACTGGAACTGGTTTCTTTGCACCTGCCGCAGAAAGTAATTATTACATTATTGATATTCTTTTTTTTTTTTTTTTTTTTTTTTTCTTTTTCAGGCTGAGATAAATGGTGTCATTTTTATTCTTTGTATTTTAAATTCTAAAGGTGTCAATAAAAAAAAAGCCTATATCCTTTGTTTTGTTTCGTGCCTATTTTTCTGGCGTAGCATTTGTGACGGGATATCACTTGCTTTAAATGTATTTTAGTAGTGAAATACATTGCATTATCGTTTGTAGGATCTAGCTAAAAGTAGGAATTTTAAACTTCGGAAGAATGCTATTTTGAACGTGCTTGGCAATAATTATAGGAATCGTTTTGGTATCGTGATAAAGAAACAGTTAGATTTTCTTGATAACAAGAAAAATGGCATTTATCCTGCTGACTGTTAACGATACACTCATGTATATATAGTACTATTACTGACAGAAGCAATTCTTTCTTTTCCTTCACTAGTTCCGGCCCCACCAGTGGCCGAGAGGTACGGACCTCTCAACTGGTAGACGGCAGGTGCTGGGTTCGAACCCAATCGCGGCTGTCGGCCTAACCGTTCGGAGTTTCCGTGGTTTTCTTCGAACCTTGCGTAAATACGGGTGAGGTTCCCTTAGAAAGACCCCCCATGAAGGGCACTCCCCCCTGGTCCTATATCCCTAGCGCAGATAATCGGACGACAAAAAATACACCACCTTCACTAGTTCCCCCATGTAATCTTTGTAGTACGTTCATGCAAGAAATTTATCAGAAAAGTCATTATATGAAAATACCTATTTAAAACCTCAGCCACAAAACAACTCAAGTCGAGCCAAAATACACTCATCTCACGACTTTCGAAAGTCAGCTTCTCATAAAGAGTTGAAATAATTCGAGTGAACGAGTTGTGTACAAGCAATTTAAATCAAGGTGAGCAGTTTAAATAAGCAATTTAAATCAAGATGGGCAATTTAAATAAGTAATTTAAATCAAGATGAGCAATTTAAATAAGCAATTTAAATCAAGATGGGCAATTTAAATAAGCCATTTAAATCAAGAGGAGTAATTTAAATAAACAATTTAAATCAAGATGAGCAATTTAAATAAACAATTTAAATAAAGATGGGTAATTTAAATAAACAATTTAAATCAAGATGAGAAATTTAAATAAACAATTTAAATCAAGATGGGTAATTTAAATAAACAATTTAAATCAAAACGAGCAATTTAAATAAATAATTTAAATCAAGATGGGTAATTTAAATAAGCAATTTAAATCAAGATGAGTAATTCAAAAATAAATTTAAATCAACAAGAGTAATTTAAATCAGCAATTCAAATCAAAATGAGATAAAACGTTTAAAAAAAAAAAAAAAACTGATTTTCGATCTAATAAATTACAACTCTTTTCCGAGAAGTCAATAAAAAAAATAAAAAAAATAAAATAAAATAAAAAATATACTGGGCTAATTTCGCTTATTTGACTTTGAGATAAATGGAAAGTGGAAACTAATCTTATACCAACCGAAATAAAAATTAATAATATATAAATTAAAACATGTGTAGAATTAAAATATAAAGATTTTATTCAAGTTAAAAAAAGTAATTTTCTCGGTCTCTGAATATTTTGCTGACTGAAAAAATATATTTTTTAATAGTACAACGGTACCTTGATTAACGGATACCGTAGCTAACAAATCTTTCGGATAATGAAGATTTCTTTTTGACCGTTTCTGACTCGACTAACGAATGTGTTATTGGATGTTCTTAGTGTTAACTGCGTGTTTTATTACTTTCTTTTCTATTTTTACAAGAAAAAAGTATTGGATTCATAAAAATTTTCGAAATCTAGTTTTTAAAGGATTTACACTTTTTAGGTATCAGAGAACCCGAAAAACATTCTTGTACAAAATGTCTGACTCTGTAAGTCTGTCTGTCTTTCAGTCTGACTGTATAAGACAAAATTTTTGTGGGCGCTTTATCTCCATAACTAATGCACTGCACAGTATATCATAAAACGGTACTACTAGGTTATCCCGTCGACCAAAATATTATCGCCAAATTTTAAGATTAAATGCCAATAACGGATGATCGTGAAATCACATTCAATGACATTAAATACGATTCACGTATTTAAAATGTCTTTAAGTGATTTTTATTTCGACTTTTTATTTGTATTTTTATTAATATTCTACTAATTATTTGTTTTTTTCGTTATTTAAAATAAAAATTATGTCAATATGTATAATTTGGCTATTAGTTTGGCGATTTTTATAATTTGACGAAATTGGTCGACGGGATAACAGAGTAGTACCCACGAAACTTTAGATTCTGTTAGACCTTGATACAAACTAAATCTGATTAGTTTTTGGTGAATAAGGCTCAAAAGGTGGTGTTGCTTTGCTGCATTATTCAGAATTTCTTCAATAGTTATATCTGAAGAACTAGAGCATGGATTTTCATAAAATTTTAGATTTAATTAGCACTTGATGTAGCATAGTGCTGATTACATTTTGGTGCTAATCGCTCAGCAGATGGCGCTGCCATGGTGCATTATTCCTGATTATTGCAACAATTCTATCTCAAACACTAATGCACAGAATTTCATAAAACTTTAGATTCTGTGAGACTTGTTATAAACTAGATCTAATTTGTTTTTGGTTTAGATCACTCAACAAGTGACACCTCTATGCTGCATTATTTACAATTTTTGCTATAGTCGTATCTCAAGAACTAATGCATGGATGTTCATAAAACTTTTTATTTAGTTAGTACTTGATATAATATAGTGCTGATTACGATTTGGTGTCAATCGCTTAACAGGCGGCGCTGCCATGGTGCATTGTTCGTGGTTATCGCAATAGTTCTATCTCAAGAACTAATGCACGAAATTTTCTAAAACTTCAGATTCAATTAGTTCCTGATATAGATTAGTGTTGTTTAGTTTTTAATGTAAATCTCCCTACAGATGGTGCTACTACGCTGCATTTTTCAACAAGCTTCCGATTCAGTTGGTACCTAATAAAAA
Organism: Maratus speculifer; assembly: GCA_964019185.1. Classification (NCBI taxonomy): domain Eukaryota; kingdom Metazoa; phylum Arthropoda; class Arachnida; order Araneae; family Salticidae; genus Maratus; species Maratus speculifer. The sequence goes on from OZ025294.1 coordinate 414,663,078, forward strand.
ATTGATCCTGCATGATCAACTTATACAAGGGAGTCACAATAATCCGTTTTTGTGATTTTGAATCTTCTAAGTTATGGAAATTTTTATTCTAACTGAATGGATTTTCTTTTGATTCAAATCCAAATCTAAACTCGCAGAAAGTTAAACTCATGAGTTTCAAACCAATGAGTTTGCTTCTGCACAAATATTAAAAAACCATGATAAATCCTTCCCCTAAAAATAGAGGAAGTTTTAAAGAGTCGTGTAACTATCGATTGAAACCTTTATGAGGGTTAAATCTAGCGCATAATTTTTCCATATAATTTGTCCACATCTGCCCTTTCTCTTATTGTTCTAGCCTCAACCTTCCCTGCCAGATGTCGTGCTGTGGATGGAGACCAACCAGAGGCGAATCGGATACTCGAGAATCGCCGCCCGCGACCTCTTGCATGGCGTCACCGATGTGGAGCGGGGAGTGCAATGCGGTAAAATTAGAAGCCTCTTCATGAGGGTGAGTGGAACAATTTTTAAAGAGATAAGTGCTCGTATTGCGTTACACAATTTAACAAGGACGAAAAATAATGTGACCATCATAGATTAAGGCTGTTCTCAACTGCCCCGCTCACGAAGCACAAAACGTTTTTACACATTCGTTTTACAAATTCATTTTTTCATTTCATCTGGACAAGATATAAAATTAGAAGATTCGACTATGGAAACGATTTGGAATCGAACTCGATAATCCATTTTATGATAATTCAGTTACCTATCCCGTTCTAAGCTATTTCGATCACGTGATCACCTGTTTTTCCCTTGCTTTCCGACCGGTTTTTCTGCTTTCGTCGGGAAATAGGTTCAAAAACGTCAACTTTGAAGCCTTGTTATGAAAGATTTATTGAGTTTATAAAAAAGCAAAAAAACTGAATGCAATTAGACAGTTTCTGAATAACAACACCTGCTAGTTTCATGCATTTCCGAACAAAAATAAATTAAAACTTATGTCACAAAGTTGCCCTTTTTGACCCTTAAGAAACATTTTCCATCGTTCATTGGCGCACCCATGAGGGAAGCTAAGGGGGCTGAAGCCCCCCCCCCCCAGACCGCAACATTGAACTAACTATTTAAAGTTTTCTAAAATTATGAAAATTTGCTTTTATTATTTCTAATAGATTATTCAAAATAGAAATTTCGAAAAATAGTAATCTTTATTATATTATAAACGGACTTATTACACTATTTGATAATACAATACACAATAAATTTGACTCATCACTGTATAATAGATGTTAAAAAACTTTAATTAAAATTATGTACTACTTACAATATAAAATTCTACTTTATATTGTAAGTAGTACATAATTTTAATTAAAGTTTTTTGGCACATTTTATTTACTGATGAGCCGAATTTATTGTGTATTATTGTAATCTTTGCACAATTTTTTTCCCATGAAATTTGAAATATTTTTAATATTCACCACTTAAAACAATATTTTTTTCTTATCAAAGCGGTTTAAGTTTTCAGAGTGAGCCCCATCAAAATTTTTCAGAGATTCCTCTCCCAGGTTTTGCTGATTGCTCCCCCCTTAGACCACGCAGTCATCGTTCTGCATCAAGTCAATAGGGAAAAAATGTATGTCCGGGAATGTCACATCTCTTCCATTTTTAATAAAATGTTAAAAAAAAAAAAAAAAAAAAAAAAAAAAAAAAAAAAAAAAAAAAGAGAGGACGGAGCTTGTCTGGTTTTTCGGGCTGGATCAGGAAAATATCTAAAATACGCTACCCCCCTCCCCCTTCCAAAGCTTAATTCTGGGTGCATCACTTCTAGGCCATTTTAAGGCCTCAAACTAGGCACAGAAAAGGACCCGGATGATAATGTAATGTCTATGGGGGCCTTCTTTTAATATCAAAATTTTAATATTTTTACTCAAATTTTCGCTGTAAAAATATTAAGATTTCGTTCAATTTTTAACATTTTTACATGATTTTTTTGCATAGGATAGCTGAGGACGTTCCACAACCGGCCTAGTTTTTACTTTTTCAATTTTAGTTTTAGATTTTTTTTAAATTACTTTAAATTTTAAAACCAGTTTAAAAATTGAAACTATCATAATATATAAGCATAATATAAAAAATATATAAGTAAAATCGAAAAAGTAAAAACTAGCGCGGTTGTAGATCGCCTTCAGCTATTCTATGCAAAAAAATCAAGTCAAAACATAAAAATTTGAGCGAGATATTTGAAAAGAACGCTCCCATAGACTTTACTTCCGGGTCTTTTTCTGCGTCTAGTGTGGGGCCTTAAAAACAATTCACGCATAAGCCAGGTGAAAGCTTAGATGTCCTGGTAAACAATTTGGAAAACGTGTGTAACACGTTTTAAAACAAAATTTCAACAATTACCATCTACTGTCGGTCAAAGTATCCGAACTGTTCTGTGTAAGCCCTATATAGAATCTATATATTTGCATGTATACTACATAGTAGGCTAAAGTTTATTTCAGTTGAAAAATGCATGGAATAACTGACAATGTTCCTAGAGCCATTTCTTCCAGTAAACAAGTATGTTCTCGCGATCTTTTGCACCGTTTAGGATGCATAGAATTTATACACACCAAATAATAATAATAATAATAATAATAATAATAAAAATTAGTTAAATTAAAAAAACGCATACACAACTAAAATCGCATTTTCAGCAACTATTGTTAAAAGACCGTCCTGTAACCGAATATTTAAGAATATCCCTGTAGACGAACTATAAAGGTTTGATGTATACAATATTCTATAGTAAGCCTTTTGCGAAGCACATAGCGATATATATAATTTTCACTATTTCTGAAATTATGTGACACCATTAAAATACACCGCACACATTTTTCGCCCCTAGACCATCATGTTAGGTAATTCTTTTGAGCGTTTCTGTAGACGAACTGTAAATGACACGCACTTCATTTTCAATAACGAGCATGACATGACAAATCTAAACAACATATATCAGTACTAATAGCATATATACAAATTCGAGGGCGAGCAGACAGACAAAGTGAATTCATAATCACTTTTCAACTGCGTTGGAATATATGTAAATGCTGGGGTCAGAGACCCAGCAAAACAGTAAGTATAGCAGACAAGAACATTTGGCCGTTAGCAACAGGCCACGTGCACAGGAATAATGCAGACTCACAAGGAAGGTCTCCATACGGGCATACTCAGAAAAATCCGAAAAAATTACAGAATGTTCTTCTCATATAGTTATATAATTTGATAAAAAATATTTCGGCGGAACCTCCTTATAAAGTCCGTAAAAAAATAATAAAAATTTCTTTTATATGGCGATTTATCTCCGGTTGGCGAAAAAACGAAATTTTGAAAAATACGCTTTTACGCTTCGAATACTTTTTAAAGAAAAAACTTTCTATGTTCAATTTATTTAAATAAGTTTAGTTTAAGTAATTTTAGTTTTGCATTTTTACTTGACTTTAAGTGTAATTTTGTCATAGACGTTTATATGTACTTATAACAAAATGAAATTAATATATTTTATCATTTAAAACACAATTTAAATTGATTAAAATTGTTCCAAATTGAAAAATATACTGTTAAAAATGTGCTGCATTTTGTTGCAACGCACTCCTTTGCTTGTATAGAAAACGGTTACTTGGCCGCGAAATCGAGCTTTCTCATTGGTTGGAATAGAGATATTATATACAAGCGGTGGAGTGCGTTGCAACAAAATGCAGCAGATTTTTAACAGTGTATGACACGGTCAATTCACCGTGCCATGGAGCATTCTCATTGTTCAGAAGAGAGATATTCTATAAAAGTAGTGGAGTGACGTTGCAGTAAATGCTGCAGATTTTTAACAGTGAAGTCAATTAAAATCAAATTTCAGATTCGTTAAAATCGTCTGCTTTTGGCGAGGAAATGCACTGCTCGCCAAATCCCGCGTCGCTTTCAGCTTTTCACGCCAATTATTCCAAACTATTTTATTTTTTTACATATCTAATAATGTAATTCCGCCGCTAATTTTCACTGATCCTTTATTACCTACATGAGTAGTTTAATTCGTATTTTTTTCAAAAAATTCTGAGTATGCCCCCAATGGAGACCTTCTTTGTCAGCACACTTTCACGGGATACGAATGACGTATAGAAACCACTAATTGCTGAGTACAATGTCCAGCCAGAAGTGCCCTGGCAACAGCTAAAATGATCAGAACCCTTCCGGATGCGGTAAGGAAAAGATGATACACCGAGCTCCCGGTGCAGAAATTGTCGGAGATGTCCCTAAACCCGTTTTACTTATCTGTACGTTGTAAATATTAACCCATAATCAAGAGATCATTAAATATTGTGTGTCTCAACCCCTAGACTTCATTATTGATAAATATATTCCTCTATAATGAGTTTTTTTTTTAAATTTCACAATAAAATATACCAATGTTTCTTTTCTTGCAGCCGCTTACCAAGAAGAAAAGTGTCGAGTACCAGGCCAAAGTAGACATCTACCTTTGGTTGGGCTTGCAGAAAGATTTCAGGCATTGCTTACGAGGCCTTCCACAAGGGTTTGACAGCAGCGATCTGGAGGGTGGAGAGATCGATTCTATACCACGCGTCCTTCATTATTACGGTAAAATGTTTACGCATAAATGCAAAAATACTTTTAATTTATCAAATAAAAAAAAAAAAAATCTAAGAGGACATGATGTTTTGAAATTCGTCAAAATGTAGATATGTAGATATTCTTTTTTTTTTTTTACTTTTAATAATTGAAATTCTATTTAATTGTGAATATTTTGATGCCTCATTTTTACCTATACGACTATCGTATCGTGAAAAATTGTAATTTTTTTTAATAGATTCAGCGCAATGACTCATACAAATGAAAAGTTACCTATACGACTGGAGGGTAATAATAACTATTTTTTCTCCCTGTTCATATTTTTAGAACTTGCTTGTTCAGAAAACACTAAAGTTTTTTTTTCTCATTTAGACAGAAGTTAGAAATTTTTTTTTACATGGTGTATTTAATTTTTTGCTTAATTTCACTAGCATCCTAAAAATCTTCCTCTAAAAAAGATTGCTTTACAGACACTTCACCATCTTTTCAGGTTTTATTGTATTATTAATTAAAATTTCATTGATAAGAAATATGAGATCAGTAACTGATTTAAATATAGATTTTTGTTAGATTGTAGTTTTTAATTGATAATTTGTAATTTTATAGATAAACTTAAGTATTTTTACATTTAATTCACAGAGAAACAGTTTTATAATTTGCACGCCCATCTCTATCAGGCTCGCTTTTTACCTTGGACTGATATGTCTACGTTTCCCAGTCCTAAAGCAAAGCTATATATTTCCGACAGATGCTTAGAAACTCAGGTAATATCATAAATAATAACATGTATGTGAAAAAAATATTAAACCATACTAATTGAAATTTCAAATAGCTTAAACCGTGCCATATAAGACATAAAATACTACTAGAATTTTTCATTAATTACTGAAAGGTGTTAAATAGGAATCATAAAAAAAGTAAAAAATGTTGTTATAAATAAACAGTTTACCTGTTCCTTCACCTAAGCCGTTTTATAAAAAAGACTTATGATTTCTATTGAAATTCTTTTAGCAAAGAATGAAGTGTGTTATCTCTAAGTGTTTAGATTTGTTATCTATTTACTATAAATTTTTTTAATAAAATTGTTAAAAAAATTATACAAAATTGTGCTTTAGAAAACAAAGAAATTATACCAAGCAAATGCTGACTACCAACCAAGTAGGTTATACTTTCTGTTTGTATGTTTTTTACATTCTTCTATCTTTGAAGACATTTTGTAAAAAACATGCTTTTTGGAATCTCTGACCCACGTTGGCACGTTTTTTGGCAAAGAGGGTTATAAAATATTTGCTGTAAAAGTTGAAATCGAAATTTATTTTTCTCTCAATGTAAAGTCTAGAACATTTTCTACTGGATTTATTTTATATCCAGCATTCTTGATTTTCTCATTATTGTTACAGATTAAATTGAGAAGCTTTTATTTTATTGATCTTTCATCATAAAGTGGCCCACAGTTACATGATTAGCATGTAGTATTATCAAAATGTCAAGTTTACGAATACCTTTTAGACATTCCCATTATTATAACGTTAGATCCAGGGACGTAACTAAAGAGGCGCTATGAGTGGCTCACCACCCCTCCCCCCTAAAATATTTTTAGCCCCCCCCCTTGAAAAGATTCCAAGGTTACTTAATGAACTTATATTCCGAAAATCCAAATGAAATTCTGTTCAAAAATTTAATTTAGTTTCGAGACCCTTTCTCATTTTTGCAAAATTACTAAATTACGTCTAAAATAAGTGTTTCAACACTTCCTCATCCTATTTGTAGATATGAAGCTAACATGATGTTTCATTTTGCACCAGTTATACACTCAAAATTTTCATCATCCTATTCTTTTCTTAGCACAAAATGAAGTTATTGCAACAGTTTAATAAGAAACATAGTAACTACAATGTGAATATGCACTGATTTATCTTTTTGCATCACAGAGAGAGGAAAAGAATTATGAGCCTCCCCCCCCCCCTACATTCTCTTGAGCCCCTCCTATTGTTCACTTCTAGCTACGGCCCTGGCTACACTCAGGGCCAAAGAAATAAAACATAATAAGCTTACGACCTTTGCATCAAGGCTGATTAATTTTGAGTTGCAATTGTATTGAGTGGAAGATGTCTACTATTCACCGTTCAATGTTTAAATTCCCTGTAAATTTTTTCCATGGGATTCCAGAGCATGTAAAAGAAAAAAAAATTAAGATCAGGAAAATTAGAAAATATTGAGCAATATGACTTAGCAAATCATCGGCTCTGCGGTAACCGGGAGGACATTGTCCTTCCCTGGATTTTCATTTTTTAGGTGCGTTCGTAATTATGTAAATACGTAGCACCTATAGTTGTCGTTCAGTCCGTCCGTCTGTCTGTCAGTCTGTCTGTCCGTCTGCATATAACAACGCAAAAACTACCCAACCGAATGGATAGATCAATTACAGGGACGATCAAAAGTATTCCGTCACATTCCGGTCAAAGGGGAAAAATATTTCAAATGCATTTTAATCGTTTGAAATTTAAATTACACACTTATTACATAATTTTATCAAGTTATTTCAATTCTTTTGAAAATAGGATGCATAGATCAAATACAGGGATAATCAAAAGTACTCCGTTACATTACGGTCAATGGAAAAAAAAAAAAAAGGTTTCAAATGCATTTTAATAATATTACACTCACTCGAACATAATAATATTGATATGCATCATAAAGTACATATTCTAATACAGATTTTGCTAAATCTGTTGTGCAAAGAACATTTATTATTGATTTACAAGGCCAAAGAAAAGTATTCCATTACATAATGAGTATAGAGAAAACATTGTTTGGTGCGCATTTTAATTGTAATTAACTATTTACAATTTTATGAGATTGATATATGAGAGCGATATTTTTAAAACTTCGTTATCATACGAACGCACCTCATTTGCTATGCTTCACGTGCAATTTCCAACTTGTTTTTATATTAATTTAATTTTACTTACCTCGATGCTTATTTTGAAGAAGTTGGAAATTGCAAATCAAGCGTAGACATTGAGATGTGTTAATACTATAATGAAGTTTTAAAAAATATTTAGATCTTGGTGTAATATAGTATGCATATGCAATACTTTTGATACAGTATAGTAGCCAAAACATTTTGTGTGTTCCAGTAATTACTAACTACTTTCTATTGGCTTCTAATAAACTTCAGAAACGTATATCAATTTCATAAAATGTGAAGTAGTTTAATATAGTTAAAACGCCTTCCAAACTATGTTTCCCCCTATGCCATTATGTAATGGAATACTTTTGTGTGACTCTGTAAATTAATAATGAATATGCTTTGCATAGTACAGAATGTATATTCTAGTATATACTTCAAAGTTGCATATCAAATGTATTACGTTCGAAATAGCTTAAAATCATTAAAATGCACTTGAAACTATTTTTTCCCATTGGCCTTCATATAACAGAATACTTTTGAGTGTCATTGTAATTGAACTATACACCCGATTTTCATAAAATCTGAAGTGAATGACAAAATTATGCAACAGTTATATAGTTTAAATTCCAAACGATTCGTTTGGGTAGTTTTTGCTCTGTTACATACGGACGGATATACAGACAGACGTACGGACTGAACGATGACAATATGCGATACGTATTTACATAATTACTAACGCCCTAAAAAGCATAAAATATTCTTCGTAGATGGCATAAAATAATTAAACGTTAATATCATCTCGAGAATTAGTAAAAGTCTGTTTAAAATTGGTCATGGTCAGTTACGCATTGTCATTTCCCCATTCTAAATTATGGAATGTCTAGTTGAACATAACTCAAATGGGGATAATTTAATGTACTTTTTCGTGATAGCATCCAATTTCGCACAAAATAAAGTTAGTTTTTTGAAAATTTCACTAAAATGTCTTCATATTTAAAAAAAGTTATAAATCAAAATACGGGTTCAGCTTAAGGGGACGGTGGACGTTAAAAATTTATTTTATTCATTTTTATCATAGCAATATGAAATTTTGTGCATATATACATTTCACCAAAAGCATATAGAATACCTTCAAAAAATTTCCAACCTTATTAAAATTTGTAATTTTTTTTGCAAAAATTTAAATTTTTAAACAAAATTTTAAAATGCTCCTCGTGTCTTAATTTTTGAAATATTTTTTTGCTTTTACATTTTTATCACTTAAAACTATATTATAAACAAACTTGTGTAAGATTTTTTAAATCTCTTGAATAAATATTTTACAGATTTTTTTCTAAATTCCTTATCGATTTTCATCAAAATTTTGCCTTTTAATAAGTAAAAAATAAAATTTGACTATCTTAATGAAGAATAATTTTAAAAAGCTTACACACTTTCTTTTTAAATATTATCAGGATACTTCCTTATCAATTTTATAAATATTGATCAAAAATTAAGACGCAAGGAGCAATTCAAAAATCTAAAAACGCTCAAAAATTAGTTTTGAGAAAAACAGATTTAAATTATATAAATAAATTTATCTTTATTATTTACTCCTTAAAACCTTCATAAATGATATTTTAATAAGAAAAAACTGTTTAGGTACTATTATACCCCAGAAATAGACTTTTTTTCTGACGATTTTGCTAAAGATGATTTTGCTCAAATAAAGGTCCACTGTCCCCTTAATGCTGTGTTTTGTGACAGAAATATTCGGTTTCGACTCTAGTTTCCTATAAATGTATGTTCATCTGTAAGGGTAATATTACCTTTCTTATTTTGTAAAAACAGTTTACGAATACCCTGTATAAGTATAGTACATTAGTTTTTGAAATTTCCTGTAACTGATCCTAGTAATATTTTAATAATGCAGACTTGTGAAGATACTCTCAATCCAATATGGAATGAAACACTCATGTTCAATAATATGGTGTTCTACGGTGCCAAAAATGAAATGGTTCAGAATATACCAGATGTCGTCATAGAAATTTTCAGTTACAATCCTACGGTAAGATCAAATCATATTTGTTTATTGTTATTGTAATGACTGTTCAAGTTTATCATAAAATCAAATATATTTAATGTGGGTAACTATGTCTTTAATATTTCGTAGGGGAAGTCGACTTGTTTGTGCAGGGGAATCGTTCCTGTTCTGCGGAATGACTCTTCTCCACCCGTGCTAAAATGGCTAAAGATTCAATCCACCCACTCCATCGAAACGACTCAAATTTTAGGAGCATTTGAACTATTTTCGGTAAAGTTGTCAATTAGCAACATTTACCATTTCTACTAGACTTTTACGCTATTTGTTCTTAATAATTTCTTCTATATTTCAATTACTAGAGACCGTGTTGACACATTTTAAGAACGATAAAGGAATAGAAGGTTTTGATAACAGAGTTTGGGAAAAGTTTCAGGCAATATCGTTTTATTTGAAATCAAAATCCTCGTCATGCGGCATCTTAATGTAATATGAGTAGAGGAAAAATGTCTGTCCGGCCCCGGGAGGCGGTGCAGCGGTGCAGGTGCAGGTGCAAAGTGCAGCACCGCCTCCCGTTCACCTCCTCCTCAGCACCTCCTCCCAAGCACTTACTCAAATGCACCACCTCCTCCTCCTGTCATCATCTTGTAAGATGAGGGTGTTTTTTTTAATTTTAAGCGGGAATTTCAGGGAGTTAGATTTTTTTTTACCCTTCTATAGTATGAGGGTGTTATTTAAATTTTAATGTGGGGACTTTAAAATTTTCGGTGCACTTTAGTTTAAGGATTTTTTTTTTTTTTAATTTTAAGCGGGAATTTTAGGGAGTTAGAATTTTTTCGGCGTACTATAGTACGATGATTTTTTTTTTTTTTTTTTTTTTTTTTAATTTTAATGCGGGGACTAAAATTTTCGGCGTGTTACAGTACGTGGGGTATGTTTTTCGATTGAATTTTGCTATTGTTCATTTAAAAAGGTAATTAAAAAGTAATTAAAAATAAAGAATAAAGCGACTTTTTTTTTTTTCACCGTGTTTTAAATAAAGAGTTAAGCAGGTATTTGGGGCCATAGAAGGTTTTTTTCTGTACTATTGTACGAGTAGTTTTTAATTTTAATGTGGTGACTTAAAAATTTTCAGTTTGGTGTAATTTAAGAGTTTATTTTTTGATTTTAAGCAGAAATTTTGGGGAGATTGATTTTTTTTTTTTTTTTTTTTCCACTGTGTTCTTACATGATGAGTTAAGCGGGTATTTTGGGGGAAATTATTATTTTAGACTAATCATTCACGAAGGATATTTTGCAGATATAAATGTTTAATAGGGGGAGTTTAACTTTTTTGCAATGAGATTGACGTGCGCTCGTCGACCTAACCGTATGGAGTTTGTAATTTTCTTTGAATCATGTGTGCATACTGGCTTAGACTATCTTAGAAAGACTTCCACCACCTTTATCTCCACCAAGTCATAAATAACACATGCTGGTAATGGGAATTTGTGAATATTAACTTTAAACATTAATTTAATGAAGGAACTTTAAAATTATTTCGAGTACTATTTTTAGTTAACTATGTTATACACTTGATATTTTAGATTAGTTAAAAAATAACATTAAAATTTGAATGAGAAAATATGTTTCAAAATGGGATTTTACGTGCTAGCATTGAATCGCACTCGTCGCCCTAACGGTTTGGAATATGTGGTTTCCTTCGAACCTTGGTGAAAATTTAATTGAAATGATTATTATTTTTATTTTGTGTGTGTTGTATGTATGTGTGTGTTGTATGCATGTATGTGTGTGAATGTATGTTTGTGTGTTGTATGCATGTATGTGTGTGTTGTATGCATGTGCGTGTGTTGTATGTATTGTATGTGTGTATGTGTGTGTCGTATGTTGTACGTATGTGCATGTGTTGTATATATGTATGAATGAAATAACACATGCTTGTAATGGGAATTTGGGAATAATAATTTTAAATATTAATTTAATGAAGGAACTTTAGAATTATTTCGAGTATTATTTTTAGTGAACTATGTTATACACTTGATATTTTAGAATAGTTAAAAAATAACTTTAAAATTTGAATGAAAAATATGTTTCAAAATTCAATTTTACGTACTACCATTTATTTACGCTCGTCGACCTAACTGTTCAAAGTCCTAGATTATCTTCGAGCAATGGAAAATTTAATTTTATTAATTTATTTATTTAGTTAGATTATTTTTTGATGATCCCGGTTTGAGGATGTTATTTTTGGATAATGAATAAATTTTAATGGTGGTACTTTATTTTTAAGGGGTGTCTTATGAAGCGACTTAGATTGTTTTCGAGTGGAAAATTTAGTCACATTTAATTTAAGAAATGATTAATTAAATGAAAAAAGACAATTCAATTTAATTGGGTTCCTTTTTCGATAGATAAAAATAGGAATTAAAAATTTTATGAGAAATTTATTAATGAGGGCAATTGAAGCTTATTATGAGTGTGACTCTATTTTAAGTAAAGGTTAGAAGACAGTTTAAAAAATGGCACTAAAAAATAAATACATTCATAACACACATATATATATATATATATACATAGAATTAACTAGCAGTATTTTTAAACTAGAATAACAAACTGAACAATTTTCGTGAATATTATGAAAAAATAAATGCGCTTTAGAGAACGAAACTTTACTATTTGATTGTTATTTAATATTATAAAAATATTTAAATCTAAGCATTTCGTTTTAGGTAACAAACTTATTTTATTAGTTTAGTACATATTAATTTTCATCGTATAGTATTCAAATCACCTGTGTTCATGCAATACGGATTTACCTACTTATCGCATGCGAATGAGTAAAAGCATGATTCATTCTTATCTTAGATAAGGTTTTACCCCAGAGTCTTCAATTCAATCGACGTTATATTTTAACTTTGATTAACTAATGAAGATGCCAATTGGGTCGCAATAATGATTTTATTAATTCAGATTTTAAATTAATATCAAATTGGAAGTTTTTTTTCTTTTCTCACAGATTAACTTTAAATAAAACTTAAATATTTATATATTCATTTACTTTATTAGTAAAATAATGAATGTGTCACATTCATTTAGGATTTAACTATTTGAAGATTTAAACTAACCTTTTATTTAAACGATTACATAACTAAAACTATTATAAAATTAAGTGTTTAAAAATATAAACGAAGGGTTCATTTTAAAATGCACTCATACTTGGGGATAATTTACTTGGGGAATATTTCTTAGATGACTTATCATGAATAACTAAGTGTACACTCAGAAACAAGAACCAGTAAACATTTTTAACGAAAGGTTTTCATAAATATATACTAAGGTATATATATATATAGTAACATTTCATATAACATCAAATTTTATCAAGTGCATGTATTGGAACACCCCCCCTTTTTTTTCTATCATACTTTTTCTCTCTTTGTTGTACTACTTTGGTTGAGAAATGCGGTTCAAAAAACCCTATTTGACAAAACGGAGTATGATTAGGTAGTTTTTGAATACCTGCTTTACGAAAATAAATTTAAACTTTTGACATAAAGCTGTTCTTTAATAATTTAAAACAGAAATTATTTTTTATAATTAATCCTTAACAACTTTAGACATGATTTGATGAGTCATAAGGTCATTAAAAAGGTTTTTAACGTATTAATTAATTTTCTTAATCAGTTCTTCTAAATATTAAAAACTTATTCATAAGAAAATCTTACCTGGCTAGGAAAATTCAACCTCCTTGTATGTTGGTCTCGCAAGGACTGACTGATAACATGCCTGCTTATCTACCGAACCATGTGATAAGTGACGTTAGAGATCACGTGACCCTCATTATCTGCTGATAAGATAAGCACTGACTTGGAATTATCTTAATTAATTATCAAACTTCTCATTTTTTAAAAACCACACTAAACATTGCTCCCATTAATTAATTATGTAAATATAATTTATATCGTTTATGATTATCAGTTTTATACTAACATTTAACACCTATACGTATGTGTTGTATTAATTCTGTTAGTTTAATTCATACAAATTTCAACTAAAGCATCCTATGCTAGTTTTCATATATTTATTATCACATCACGTGATACAATTTCTTGTGATGTTTTAGAAATAATAGATATTTAATTTTTTTAATTAGTTAAAAACATTAAAAAAATTTTATTGCTTTTTAGCATGAATATTTTAAGAAAAACATATTTTATTCTGAAATATCAAATTTAAAAACTAACTCTTAAGAATATGACTCGATGCAGTTTACTCATTTTAAACAAGTTAACTTTACTACTTGACAGAAATATATTCAAACGCAAAGCGATTTAACTTTCACATTTTTAAAGTTATTTATATAATATACTAACATTTAATTGTAATAGGTAAAATTTTATTAAAAATATTGAAGAAAATAAAATTTATACTATGTAAAAAATTAAAACACCATTTAAAAATATTAAACAACAACAACAAACTTGTAATTAAGAGATGAATAAATATAAAAATATATGAATCACACAATAATAAAAAGAAATACTTAATCATTCATAAAAATTCTTCCCTTGAACATTCCCATGTATGTTAGTAAAAATATTATACTAAAGTGTTCAAAAAGATTATAAGCGTTTGCAAATTAACAAAGAAAATTGAGTATTAAATATCAAATAATGGACATGCACTTTTTACACTCACATCTTACAATGTACTTAGTAACCAAATTTAATGATTTTTAAGCATGTCTTCTTAAATTTTTTTCAATGAAAGACTATCACAGTTGAATATTAAGCTTTCTCTTCATAACTTTATCGAGAAATATGTAATGCATACCACACGATTTCATTAAATGAATCACAATACAATTCAAACTTCTCATTTTCAATGTTTTATATATACTAGTGTTTATCAAATAGGTGTTTATTCTGAACAATCATTACTTAGTATATTGATGAAAAGTTTGTTTTGAACGGTTTTTAACTCAAATGGTGTGAGAGAAGGATATATTACGACAGAAGTTATTAAATATAGAGTCTTTAAAGTTTATCACTGAAGAGTATAGGGTCATTCCATGTCAAATCAACACAGCCCACAACCCGACCCTCTCTGAATTGGATGAAATTTTTTTTATTTCTTGCACTAATAGAGAAATGAATAAATCCGGAGTTTTTAGTTCATATTGCAATTAGTTTTTTAAATATTTAAATTTAAATTTGGTCAAATTTATCAAATTTTAGCAATTCTTACAACACAAAATAGGCTCTAACTTCTTTTCTAATTAACGTAGAGTTTTGATTTTGATGTTGTTGGAAAGCATATGAATTGTACTTTCATATGATATACTACATGACTAAATTTAAGAAAAATTTAATTTCAAGGTCATCAAGTTTAAAATTTAAATTTTAAAATTTTAAAGTTGTAATTTTTAAAATTCTCTAAAAAAATTATATATTATTTTTCAACTTATTGTAAACATCATCTGAAAGTTTTAGCCTGGGACCGCAATGGGTTCATGAGTTATAAATTCTAGAAAATTGGTAGTATCATGTTTCAACCATAACAAAAAAAAAAAAAAAAAAAAGAAAAAAAAAGCCACCACTTCATATATATATATATATATGTGTGTATAAAGCTGCATATTGAGCACCAGGAAGAAGATCTTATAGTTGATTAACTGTTTTCTAAAATGTCTTTACTATGTGTGTGGGTAAGAAAGATTGGTATTTACACCCCCCCCCCCCCAATTTCTTTTTTAAGAATTAATATTTTCATAATTTTGAAAAAAGGTATATTTAAAATTGAATAAAGATCTGGAGAAGCAAGTTGCTTTTAAAATTTTAAAGTTGTAGTTTTTAAAATGCTCTAAAAAATTATATATTATTTTTCAACTTATTTTAAACATAATCTGAAAGTTTTAGCCTGGGACCGCAACGGGTTCATGAAAAATAAATTTTAAGAAAACTACTTGCATCTAAATTTGCTCATAACAAGTGACAAATTTTGCTACTTTTTTAAACTAAAATTTCATACTGAATATACTGAAAATAAACTTTTAACCATCAAAAAACAATATTAAAATAATACCATAATAGTTTATCCCAATTTCTATATTCTGGGAAATACCTGATTTTTTTTAAAAATGTTTTAGGAAAGTTGATACACATATAAAAGACAAAAGATTTTATAGAGGATAAGAAAAATAGATTTAAAAAACCATTTAATAAATATCTAACAATGCATTTCAAAATAAACTTTTAAAATTTAAATACTAATGATATACAAGGATGCATACTTGAAATCCAAAAAATGAATATGCATGACTTATAAATTATGTTAATTATATTAATTGAAAATACTAATCAGTTGTTGTGCACTTTTTTCTTAATTTTACTAGCATACGCAGCCCGCTTCGCCGGGCTTAATTTGAAAGTTTATTTAATAATTTATGTGTATGGTACGCTTCTCTCTCAGCTGGCGACGGATCCCCCGGTGACTCTACGCTTCTCTCTCAGCTGGCGACGGATCCCCCGGTGACTCTCCCCGGACCATCGGCACTCCACGTGCGTCGGGTGAGCGTCAGAACAAACTTTCAGCATATACATATGGGTGGTTGTACTTGAATGCACAGACCTGCGCGTTTTTTTCTATCTTGCTTTTATACCTCTGGACCGAGTTGGCGCATTGCCAAGATTTGCTTCCTCTGGACCGAGTTGGCGCATTGCCAAGATTTGCTTCCTCTGGACCGAGTTGGCGCATTGCCAAGATTTGCTTTCCCCTGTGCCTCAATTAATTAATTAATTATCCTCAGAATTCCTTTTATTTATAGAGATTGATGCAGAATGCATTTCTTCTTCAGATAGCTTATATGTTCTACTATTGACAGTTCTAGGATCAACTTTTGTTAATATTGTGTTTACTGTCACTTGTAAAATATCAGGATGTTCTGGAAAATAAAATGATGATGATGGGCCGTGTGGATGCAGGAAGTTGATTTTAATTTCTTCTCTGTCATAATTTACGCTAAGTACGCAAGCTAACCACCATTTTTGATCATAAATGCATGTTACATAACCATTTATTTCTTCCAGTTCAATTTCCCCTTCTTTCTTTGTTATTTTTGCAATTTTTCCAGTATCAGAATTAGAATATATTTTGCATAAAAGAGTGTTATTGTTCTGGGGTATAAATGCATGTAACTTTTGTGTTCCTGGTATTGCACAAGAAGAAGAAAAACGTTCCTGTAAAAAAATATTTTCATTTTCATAATCCTGAGAAGTTACATAACAAAATTCTATGCCAGAAATATGAGTTGAAGCCCATTCATATAATGCTCGTGGCGTCATAATTTGATCTGTATATACCTGTTGCAAACTTGCACGAGCAGCTAATCTTTTGACTGTACCCCCTACGCCATCTGATACTCCTTTCCCGTGGGCAGTGGCAAAGAAGTGCCATTCAGCAGGTATGCCAAAGTCCTTTTTGTGACAGCATAAATTTAAAAAGTTCTTGCGGTTTTTATAGTGAGCCGCTGCACCATCAGAAAAGTATGTAAATTTTAGGGGAGACTCATCAAATTTTTCTTTTAAAAACTTAACTAGTTTTTTCTGAAATGCGTATACAGCTGTGGTATCATGCGAAAGACAGTCAGAAATAACAACAAAACTAATATTTTCTATGTGGTTGTCTCTATTATAGTATATTACAAATGGGTGGATTGTTGCCTGCGCGTTATTCCAATGAAACCCTTGAGCTTCGTCTTGAAGAATGAATGAGTAATTTTCTGAAAAATCAGACACTATAGCATACTCCCCAAATTTAAGATTACTTTTTGTAACCTTAAAGAATGAGGATTGTTGTTGGGCTATAAATGAATGTCGGATAAGCACAGAAAGTTTATCAATAAATGATTCAATGAATTCCTCATATGAATTTGTTAAAGTTTGTAGAATGGAACGATCCACATTTAACCATTGTTTGTATTCAATTGTTTCAATACTGTTTTCACAAAATAGTTTGTCCAGATAAATTTTAAATTCTTCAAATTTGGGACAGTTTTTGCATTCATTGAGATAACAAGTAGGATGTGCTGGATTGCATAGAAGCAAAGCTATACAAGTTTTATAAGACGAAATTGGAATGTTTTCTTCTGAAGTTAGCTCCTTCAAATTACTTCCAATAATCATTAATTTTACATTCTGATGAATATGGCAAACACAAACTGTATGTGTCCCACTTGCACCAGCTAAAATACAGTTTTTCGGTCTTAGTTCAGCGAATTTTGAAAATCCAATTTTTAAGTGTGGATATCCATCTTTAAATTCTTTAAAAGCCTCATTTAAATTGCATAACACCAGTCTTTTTTGGACTTGAATCTTTTTACCTTGACTAACCATGGATACAAAGTCTTTTTTGCCAGGCATAACTCTGCTTATTTGGTCACTATTATAAAAATCTCTCACACTATTTACTATATCCTGACTTAGATTTTTGCCAGGTTTGGGGTTTGGAGTTGAAAGAATTCCCTTTTCTTTCACCAATTTTTTGGCTTTTCTAACCATGTAATTAGGGAAGCAGAGAAAAATGTTGAAAGAAAAAAAATTGCTTGTTGATTAAAAAAATAAAATATATAACACAAAATGTTTTTTCAGAAAACACACAAAATTTTTAAGCAACTTGCTTCTGCAGATCTTTATTCAATTTTAAATATACCTTTTTTCAAAATTATGAAAATATTAATTCTTAAAAAATAAATTGGGGGGGGGGGTGTAAATACCAATCTTTTTTACCCACACACATAGTAAAGACATTTTAGAAAACAGTTAATCAACTATAAGACCTTCTTCCTGGTGCTCCATATGCAGCTTTATATATATATATATATATATATGAAGTGGTGGCTTTTTTTTTTTTTTTTTTTTTTTGTAATGGTTGAAACATGATACTACCAATTTTCTAGAATTTATAACTCATGAACCCATTGCGGTCCCAGGCTAAAACTTTCAGATTATGTTTACAATAAATTGAAAAATAACATATAATTTTTTTAGAGAATTTTAAAGATTACAACTTTAAAATTTTAAAATTTAAATTTTAAACTTGATGACCTTGAAATTAAATTTTTCTTAAATCTAGTCATGTAGTATATCATATGAAAGTACAATTTATATACTTTCCAACGATATCAAAATCAAAACTCTACGTTAATTAGGAAAGAAGTTAGAGCCTATTTTGTGTTGTAAGAATTGCTAAAATTTGATAAATTTGACCAAATTTAAATTTAAATATTTAAAAAACTAATTGCAATATGAACTAAAAACTCCGGATTTATTCATTTCTCTATTAGTGCAACAAATAAAAAAAATTTCATCCAATTCAGAGAGGGTCGGGTTGAAAATGACCCTTTTTTGTGTTGATTTGACATGGAATGACCCTATAGAGAAGCTGTTTATGATGTATATAATTTGAATTTTCATTAACACAATATTATAACCGAAGTTTTTCGACAGTTTGAAAAATTATGATGCACAATGTCTGCACACGTTAACACAGAATAAGATTAACTTATGCCCTTTCGATGATAAGCGTTATTTGCAGGTAAGATGCATTAACATAACAACATTTTCTTGATAATTTTTCTTGCAGGTTTCGAAACCACAAACATCGGATCATACTTCTCATTTTTAACACGCGACACTAACCATTGGGCCATTAAAGCCCATAATTTAGTAACTAAAAAGTAAGAAAGATCATCGAAAGTGATTACTTCACACATGCAAAAATAATTTTTATTGTGACTTATCAGTTAAAAATCACGAAGAAAAGAAAAAATCACATATGTTTTGGATTACTTTGAGATTTTATGAGTCACCTCATCAGTTAAATAGACATATTCACTTCTTATGAAATGTATTATATTTTAGTTTATCAGTCATAGTGTGATTACTTATTAATAATTTTAGTATCATTAAAAAAGTTTAAAAAAGTTAAATATATCAAAAATATAAGTTCGTGTTAAAGGTTTAAACAAATTGTTAAAATAATTTTACAAAACTTTATAAATTATTTAAAAATGATTCACTAATATTTAGTAATCGACAAATTTTAATAGCCATAATCATTTATATGTGATTAAAGTTTTCTGTTTTAACTGTTAAGTTATTAGATTCCCCCTTCAATTACATCTCATTGATAAGTTTTAATCAACCAACCAACCAACCATTCAACTGTTTCCGCAAATAACTAGTATGTCAGTTAGATTTTCAGTTTTAACTGTTAAATTACATCCCCTCCCCCTCAATTTCATCTCATTGATAAGTTTTCAACAACCAACCATCCAACTATTTATCAACCCTAACAACCAGGTATTTGTTTGCCCTAGTAACCAAAAAGCTTTTATTGACACATGAACAAAATTTTTAAGATGCAAGACTTGTCATTTTCATTCGAAAAAACAATGACTTATGTAATAAATTTTTTCTTTACTTAAATGAAACCTTCATATGTGTATGGTAAAACTTGGAAAATTTCATTTAATGCACAAATTTAAAGTTAACAGACAAGGTCTTCACACATCTTTTAGTATTTTACTAACACTTTGCCAAATATCTTTAGAAAACAACAACAGAATTTTAAATAATTATTTTAATAAAAATTCTCTTTTGTAAGTGACATTATTAAACTAACTTGAAAAATTAACTTGGCAAAGCAAGTTTTCACTATTCCAACTAAGTAATATTCATAAGTTTTATATGATAAACAACCTGTTTGGTTATGTCCCAGCATGGCTTTATAAAATGTATCTAAAATAACCTTTAATATCAATGTTTAAAAATATGCGAATAATTCAGTTAGTCTTTTATAGATGATTATTTTCCCTTCTATTATTTAAAAGACATTTTAAAATAAAATTATTACTGATGCCAGTTTATCCCAGTGTTATGAAATGTGTATGCAAAACTTAATTCTAATTTTCACATTTTATTATTTCAAATTATTGTTTTCAAGTTGTACTAAAATTTGGAAAAAAATATTTAATTTTCATGCATAATTAAATTGAAATACTTTAATAATAAAGACACATTTAACATTGTATACTCACCTAATCCAACACTTTCACAAATACACGTCCGACTCGCTCCAAGGTTTAGGAAGAAATGAGAGATTCAAAGTCCTTATCAGAAAATGTTATCAGATAGTCTTATCTTAAGATAAGTGACGTCAGAGAACATATGTCATCAACTGGTCACGTGATGTATATCACATGACCAGTGCTTTGTTAATTAATCTTATTAATTAATTATTAAGTATTAAATTATTAATTAATTAATTATTAAGTATTAAATTAAATTATTTAATATTATTAAATAATCTTATTAAAAATAGTTATTATTTTTTAATAACAAACAATTAATGATATTAAATATTTTAATTTAATACTTAATAATTAATTAATTAATAATTAATAATTAATTAATAAGATTAATTAACAAAGCACTGGTCATGTGATATACATCACGTGACCAGTTGATGACATATGTTCTCTGACGTCACTTATCTTAAGATAAGACTATCTGATAACATTTTCTGATAAGGACTTTGAATCTCTCATTTCTTCCTAAACCTTGGAGCGAGTCGGACGTGTATTTGTGAAAGTGTTGGATTAGGTGAGTATACAATGTTAAATGTGTCTTTATTATTAAAGTATTTCAATTTAATTATGCATGAAAATTAAATATTTTTTTCCAAATTTTAGTACAACTTGAAAACAATAATTTGAAATAATAAAATGTGAAAATTAGAATTAAAAGTTTTGCATACACATTTCATAACACTGGGATAAACTGGCATCAGTAATAATTTTATTTTAAAATGTCTTTTAAATAATAGAAGGGAAAATAATCATCTATAAAAGACTAACTGAATTATTCGCATATTTTTAAACATTGATATTAAAGGTTATTTTAGATACATTTTATAAAGCCATGCTGGGACATAACCAAACAGGTTGTTTATCATATAAAACTTATGAATATTACTTAGTTGGAATAGTGAAAACTTGCTTTGCCAAGTTAATTTTTCAAGTTAGTTTAATAATGTCACTTACAAAAGAGAATTTTTATTAAAATAATTATTTAAAATTCTGTTGTTGTTTTCTAAAGATATTTGGCAAAGTGTTAGTAAAATACTAAAAGATGTGTGAAGACCTTGTCTGTTAACTTTAAATTTGTGCATTAAATGAAATTTTCCAAGTTTTACCATACACATATGAAGGTTTCATTTAAGTAAAGAAAAAATTTATTACATAAGTCATTGTTTTTTCGAATGAAAATGACAAGTCTTGCATCTTAAAAATTTTGTTCATGTGTCAATAAAAGCTTTTTGGTTACTAGGGCAAACAAATACCTGGTTGTTAGGGTTGATAAATAGTTGGATGGTTGGTTGTTGAAAACTTATCAATGAGATGAAATTGAGGGGGAGGGGATGTAATTTAACAGTTAAAACTGAAAATCTAACTGACATACTAGTTATTTGCGGAAACAGTTGAATGGTTGGTTGGTTGGTTGATTAAAACTTATCAATGAGATGTAATTGAAGGGGGAATCTAATAACTTAACAGTTAAAACAGAAAACTTTAATCACATATAAATGATTATGGCTATTAAAATTTGTCGATTACTAAATATTAGTGAATCATTTTTAAATAATTTATAAAGTTTTGTAAAATTATTTTAACAATTTGTTTAAACCTTTAACACGAACTTATATTTTTGATATATTTAACTTTTTTAAACTTTTTTAATGATACTAAAATTATTAATAAGTAATCACACTATGACTGATAAACTAAAATATAATACATTTCATAAGAAGTGAATATGTCTATTTAACTGATGAGGTGACTCATAAAATCTCAAAGTAATCCAAAACATATGTGATTTTTTCTTTTCTTCGTGATTTTTAACTGATAAGTCACAATAAAAATTATTTTTGCATGTGTGAAGTAATCACTTTCGATGATCTTTCTTACTTTTTAGTTACTAAATTATGGGCTTTAATGGCCCAATGGTTAGTGTCGCGTGTTAAAAATGAGAAGTATGATCCGATGTTTGTGGTTTCGAAACCTGCAAGAAAAATTATCAAGAAAATGTTGTTATGTTAATGCATCTTACCTGCAAATAACGCTTATCATCGAAAGGGCATAAGTTAATCTTATTCTGTGTTAACGTGTGCAGACATTGTGCATCATAATTTTTCAAACTGTCGAAAAACTTCGGTTATAATATTGTGTTAATGAAAATTCAAATTATATACATCATAAACAGCTTCTCTATACTCTTCAGTGATAAACTTTAAAGACTCTATATTTAATAACTTCTGTCGTAATATATCCTTCTCTCACACCATTTGAGTTAAAAACCGTTCAAAACAAACTTTTCATCAATATACTAAGTAATGATTGTTCAGAATAAACACCTATTTGATAAACACTAGTATATATAAAACATTGAAAATGAGAAGTTTGAATTGTATTGTGATTCATTTAATGAAATCGTGTGGTATGCATTACATATTTCTCGATAAAGTTATGAAGAGAAAGCTTAATATTCAACTGTGATAGTCTTTCATTGAAAAAAATTTAAGAAGACATGCTTAAAAATCATTAAATTTGGTTACTAAGTACATTGTAAGATGTGAGTGTAAAAAGTGCATGTCCATTATTTGATATTTAATACTCAATTTTCTTTGTTAATTTGCAAACGCTTATAATCTTTTTGAACACTTTAGTATAATATTTTTACTAACATACATGGGAATGTTCAAGGGAAGAATTTTTATGAATGATTAAGTATTTCTTTTTATTATTGTGTGATTCATATATTTTTATATTTATTCATCTCTTAATTACAAGTTTGTTGTTGTTGTTTAATATTTTTAAATGGTGTTTTAATTTTTTACATAGTATAAATTTTATTTTCTTCAATATTTTTAATAAAATTTTACCTATTACAATTAAATGTTAGTATATTATATAAATAACTTTAAAAATGTGAAAGTTAAATCGCTTTGCGTTTGAATATATTTCTGTCAAGTAGTAAAGTTAACTTGTTTAAAATGAGTAAACTGCATCGAGTCATATTCTTAAGAGTTAGTTTTTAAATTTGATATTTCAGAATAAAATATGTTTTTCTTAAAATATTCATGCTAAAAAGCAATAAAATTTTTTTAATGTTTTTAACTAATTAAAAAAATTAAATATCTATTATTTCTAAAACATCACAAGAAATTGTATCACGTGATGTGATAATAAATATATGAAAACTAGCATAGGATGCTTTAGTTGAAATTTGTATGAATTAAACTAACAGAATTAATACAACACATACGTATAGGTGTTAAATGTTAGTATAAAACTGATAATCATAAACGATATAAATTATATTTACATAATTAATTAATGGGAGCAATGTTTAGTGTGGTTTTTAAAAAATGAGAAGTTTGATAATTAATTAAGATAATTCCAAGTCAGTGCTTATCTTATCAGCAGATAATGAGGGTCACGTGATCTCTAACGTCACTTATCACATGGTTCGGTAGATAAGCAGGCATGTTATCAGTCAGTCCTTGCGAGACCAACATACAAGGAGGTTGAATTTTCCTAGCCAGGTAAGATTTTCTTATGAATAAGTTTTTAATATTTAGAAGAACTGATTAAGAAAATTAATTAATACGTTAAAAACCTTTTTAATGACCTTATGACTCATCAAATCATGTCTAAAGTTGTTAAGGATTAATTATAAAAAATAATTTCTGTTTTAAATTATTAAAGAACAGCTTTATGTCAAAAGTTTAAATTTATTTTCGTAAAGCAGGTATTCAAAAACTACCTAATCATACTCCGTTTTGTCAAATAGGGTTTTTTGAACCGCATTTCTCAACCAAAGTAGTACAACAAAGAGAGAAAAAGTATGATAGAAAAAAAAGGGGGGGTGTTCCAATACATGCACTTGATAAAATTTGATGTTATATGAAATGTTACTATATATATATATACCTTAGTATATATTTATGAAAACCTTTCGTTAAAAATGTTTACTGGTTCTTGTTTCTGAGTGTACACTTAGTTATTCATGATAAGTCATCTAAGAAATATTCCCCAAGTAAATTATCCCCAAGTATGAGTGCATTTTAAAATGAACCCTTCGTTTATATTTTTAAACACTTAATTTTATAATAGTTTTAGTTATGTAATCGTTTAAATAAAAGGTTAGTTTAAATCTTCAAATAGTTAAATCCTAAATGAATGTGACACATTCATTATTTTACTAATAAAGTAAATGAATATATAAATATTTAAGTTTTATTTAAAGTTAATCTGTGAGAAAAGAAAAAAAACTTCCAATTTGATATTAATTTAAAATCTGAATTAATAAAATCATTATTGCGACCCAATTGGCATCTTCATTAGTTAATCAAAGTTAAAATATAACGTCGATTGAATTGAAGACTCTGGGGTAAAACCTTATCTAAGATAAGAATGAATCATGCTTTTACTCATTCGCATGCGATAAGTAGGTAAATCCGTATTGCATGAACACAGGTGATTTGAATACTATACGATGAAAATTAATATGTACTAAACTAATAAAATAAGTTTGTTACCTAAAACGAAATGCTTAGATTTAAATATTTTTATAATATTAAATAACAATCAAATAGTAAAGTTTCGTTCTCTAAAGCGCATTTATTTTTTCATAATATTCACGAAAATTGTTCAGTTTGTTATTCTAGTTTAAAAATACTGCTAGTTAATTCTATGTATATATATATATATATATATGTGTGTTATGAATGTATTTATTTTTTAGTGCCATTTTTTAAACTGTCTTCTAACCTTTACTTAAAATAGAGTCACACTCATAATAAGCTTCAATTGCCCTCATTAATAAATTTCTCATAAAATTTTTAATTCCTATTTTTATCTATCGAAAAAGGAACCCAATTAAATTGAATTGTCTTTTTTCCTTTAATTAATCATTTCTTAAATTAAATGTGACTAAATTTTCCAC
Organism: Maratus speculifer; assembly: GCA_964019185.1. NCBI lineage: Eukaryota > Metazoa > Arthropoda > Arachnida > Araneae > Salticidae > Maratus > Maratus speculifer. Next base: position 414,688,678 of record OZ025294.1, read on the forward strand.
TCGAAAACAATCTAAGTCGCTTCATAAGACACCCCTTAAAAATAAAGTACCACCATTAAAATTTATTCATTATCCAAAAATAACATCCTCAAACCGGGATCATCAAAAAATAATCTAACTAAATAAATAAATTAATAAAATTAAATTTTCCATTGCTCGAAGATAATCTAGGACTTTGAACAGTTAGGTCGACGAGCGTAAATAAATGGTAGTACGTAAAATTGAATTTTGAAACATATTTTTCATTCAAATTTTAAAGTTATTTTTTAACTATTCTAAAATATCAAGTGTATAACATAGTTCACTAAAAATAATACTCGAAATAATTCTAAAGTTCCTTCATTAAATTAATATTTAAAATTATTATTCCCAAATTCCCATTACAAGCATGTGTTATTTCATTCATACATATATACAACACATGCACATACGTACAACATACGACACACACATACACACATACAATACATACAACACACGCACATGCATACAACACACACATACATGCATACAACACACACATACATACAACACACACAAAATAAAAATAATAATCATTTCAATTAAATTTTCACCAAGGTTCGAAGGAAACCACATATTCCAAACCGTTAGGGCGACGAGTGCGATTCAATGCTAGCACGTAAAATCCCATTTTGAAACATATTTTCTCATTCAAATTTTAATGTTATTTTTTAACTAATCTAAAATATCAAGTGTATAACATAGTTAACTAAAAATAGTACTCGAAATAATTTTAAAGTTCCTTCATTAAATTAATGTTTAAAGTTAATATTCACAAATTCCCATTACCAGCATGTGTTATTTATGACTTGGTGGAGATAAAGGTGGTGGAAGTCTTTCTAAGATAGTCTAAGCCAGTATGCACACATGATTCAAAGAAAATTACAAACTCCATACGGTTAGGTCGACGAGCGCACGTCAATCTCATTGCAAAAAAGTTAAACTCCCCCTATTAAACATTTATATCTGCAAAATATCCTTCGTGAATGATTAGTCTAAAATAATAATTTCCCCCAAAATACCCGCTTAACTCATCATGTAAGAACACAGTGGAAAAAAAAAAAAAAAAAAAATCAATCTCCCCAAAATTTCTGCTTAAAATCAAAAAATAAACTCTTAAATTACACCAAACTGAAAATTTTTAAGTCACCACATTAAAATTAAAAACTACTCGTACAATAGTACAGAAAAAAACCTTCTATGGCCCCAAATACCTGCTTAACTCTTTATTTAAAACACGGTGAAAAAAAAAAAAGTCGCTTTATTCTTTATTTTTAATTACTTTTTAATTACCTTTTTAAATGAACAATAGCAAAATTCAATCGAAAAACATACCCCACGTACTGTAACACGCCGAAAATTTTAGTCCCCGCATTAAAATTAAAAAAAAAAAAAAAAAAAAAAAAATCATCGTACTATAGTACGCCGAAAAAATTCTAACTCCCTAAAATTCCCGCTTAAAATTAAAAAAAAAAAAAATCCTTAAACTAAAGTGCACCGAAAATTTTAAAGTCCCCACATTAAAATTTAAATAACACCCTCATACTATAGAAGGGTAAAAAAAAATCTAACTCCCTGAAATTCCCGCTTAAAATTAAAAAAAACACCCTCATCTTACAAGATGATGACAGGAGGAGGAGGTGGTGCATTTGAGTAAGTGCTTGGGAGGAGGTGCTGAGGAGGAGGTGAACGGGAGGCGGTGCTGCACTTTGCACCTGCACCTGCACCGCTGCACCGCCTCCCGGGGCCGGACAGACATTTTTCCTCTACTAACACCAATACCGCTTAAGTGTGTTCTTAAATCTAAAAAGGCAACTTTGGGGCATAAGTTTTAATTTAATTTTGTTTGGAAAGGTTTGAAACTAGCAGGTGTTGTTCAGAAAGTATCTAATCGCACTCATTTTGTTGTTGTTGTTGTTGTTGTTGTTGTTGTTGTTGTTGTTGTTTGCAAACGCAATAGGTTTTTCTAATCAAGCCATGAAAGTTAACGTTTTGAATAGCATTTCCCGACGAAAGCAAACAAATCAGTCTTAAAGTGCTATTACACGTGCCGTGATACAGGCGTCAATTGCAAATGTTATCCTATGGGACCAGAGGAGTCGCTTGGTTAGCGCGCGATTCTCTTGTGTCGGAGCGAAGAAAAAACGCAGGCGATTTTTGTCGCTTGCAATTTTTACGTGTAATAGCACTTTTAAAGTGCTATTACATGTAGAAATTGCAAGCGACAAAAATCGCCTGCGTTTTTTCTCTTTCTTAGCATTTCATTGGCTGTTCAAAAAGAGTCTTTACCATCATTTGGATTTCCAAGTATTTGATTGGCTCTTACTGGCGACTCGCTTCGTTCCAGGCGTCAAAGACGCTCCGACACAAGAGAATCGCGCGCTAACCAAGCGACTCCTCTGGTCCCATAGGATAACATGGAGACGCCTGCAATTTGACGCCTGCAGCACGACACGTGTACTAGCACTTTAATAGAGGGGGAAAAGCGCGTGATCACGTGATCGAAATCGTTTATAACCTCGATAGGTAATTTAATTAGCATAAAATGGTAAAATGATTTAGATTCTAAATCGCTTCACTAGTCAGGCCTTCCAATTTTGTATCTTTCCGTTAAAATATGAGTAAATGAGTCAAGACGTTTTGCGCTTGTTGAGCAAAGCAGTTGAGAACAGCACTAAAAGCAAACTTTCCAAACTTCTGTGTCACGTTATTGGAAGCCAGAACCTGTCCTTCTGCATATGAACGTTTACACTTTGACGAAACTGCGTGAACGGGCAATCAAGGGCGGATCCAGCCCAACCTCCAGGGGGGGGGGGGGGTCACAACTTTTGACAGATGATTTAATGAAGCAATTTTAAAATACAGTACATCTTGTGAAAACGGAATTACGATAAAAAATAGCAAATTTCGCCGATCGGGTATGAAAAAATCGCGAATTTTGTCGATTATGCACGGAAAAATCACAAATTTTGTCAATCGGACGCGAAAAATCTCATATTTCGTTATCGGGCAAGGGGAAAAAGTCTAAATTTTTTTATAATACTTGAAAAAATTACAAATTTTGTTCATAGGTTGCAAAAAAGTCGCCTGTTTTGTCTGTTTACCATGCGAAAAAAACACGAATTTCGTTGACCGACCTCGAAAAAAATCGAATATCGTCAACTGTACATTGGAAAATCGCGAGTTTTGTCTATCGGCCTTCGAAAAATCTCGAATTTTGTCTGTATGTCTCAGAAAAATCGCGAATTTTGTCGATCTGGAACGAAAAAATCGCAAATTTCTTTAATAAGGCACGAAAAAATCCCGATTTTGTCGATCGGCTTCGTAAAAAGCGCGAATTTATTCGATCGGGAATGAAAAAATCGCAAATTTTGTTGATTGGGAATAAAAAATCGCGAATTTCGAGTTGATATGGAACGCAAAAGTTGCCAATTCCGTGAATCTTGAAAGAAATTATCGCTAATGTAGGCGATTGTTTTCGTAAAAAGAGCTATACGGGCGATTGGGTACGAAAAACTCGCGAATTTTGTCGAATCGGTACAAAAAAGTCGCTAATTTCGTTGATAGGGCAAGGAAAAATCGAAGATTTTGTCGATGATGCGCGGAAAAATCGAAAATTTTTTTGAGCGGCTGCAGAACAATAGCGAGGTTTATCAGTTTATCGCGAGAAAAAAATTACAGATTTCATCAATTTACGGCGGGGAAAAAATGCAGATTTCATCAGTCAGTTAAGAATCGCGAATTTTATTGTTCGGTGCGGTATTTCAGGGACAAAGAACGGATAAAGGCGCGAATCTCGTCGATTGGTCACGGATAAATCCCGAATATGGTCGATGGCTTTCGTAAAAAGCCCGAATTTATTCGATCAGGAACAACAAAATCGTTTTTGGTAGGGCACAGAAAAATTGCGAATTTTGTCGACCGGGAACGAAAAAGTCGCAAATATGGTCGATCAGTTTCGTAAAAAGCGCAAATACAGTCGATCGGGAATGGAAAAAATCGAGAATTACATTGATATGGCGAACAAAAATTGACAATTCCATCGATCGAGAAAGAAATTATCGCGAATATGGTCGATCGGCTTCGTAAAAAGCACGGATTCGGGCGATCGAGTACAAAAAAACTCGCGAACTTTGTCGATTCGGGACGAAAAAATCGCTAATTTTGTCGATGATGCGCAGAAAAATTAAAAAAATCTTTGAGCGGTTGAAAAAATTTCATCGAACAAGAACGGAAAAATGTGCAAGTTTCGTGAATTGGGCACGGAAAAATCGTGAATTTTGTCAATCAAGTGAAGAAAAATCGCAAATTTCGCAGACCATTCGTAGAAAAATTTCAAATTTCGTCGATCACACCCAAAAAATCGTGAATTTCGTCGATTAGGCATGGAAAAATTGTGAATTTCGTGGATCGGCTTCGCAAAAATCGCGAATTTCACCGATCGAGTGCGAAAAAATCGTGAATTTTGCTAATCAAGTGAAGAAAAATCGCAAATTTCGCAGACCATTCGTGGAAAATTTTCAAATTTCGTCGATCACACCCAAAAAATTTTGCGTTCCTGTTTTAGCACTTTTTACTTACACTGCACATCCCTCTTTGAAGAGCTCCAGGGGGGGGGGGTCATGACCCCCATGACCCCCCCCCCTTGGATCCGTAACTGCGGGCAATATTGGATGAAGCCAACGAACCCGAACCGTTACGATCCGACATATTTTTTAAAGACCCTTCTTTATCATGAATCTAAAACTAAGTAAAGCAAATACAGGGGTGAGAATCTTTCGTATTTCGGCAAATTTGCGATAAATATTATTTAAATGTCCCTCTCTGATATCTCACGGGGAAAGAAAAAAAAAACATAAGTAAAATTTAAAAGTTTTTTTTTTTTTTTTTCAAATTTACTTTTTTTGTTTTTTTATTTTATTGCAACAATCATTAATCATTTAATCCTACATCGCCTTCCAAACTATTCATTTTCATTTTATAATCTCGTATTTAAACATACGTATCACCCAGAAACTAGAGAAATGATTATATATTATTTTCTTTATAGTGAATTTAACATATAATATAACGAATGATTATGACGACAAACAAGTAACAGATTAAAAAGCATGTCAAAGGATATTTCCCCTTATTTTCACGTGTGCCCCACGTGTGTTCTCAACTATCCCGCTGATGGGACACATCTGAACAATTTTTTGAATAAATAAAACTATTTAAAAAATAAGAAGAATTATAAAAACGATTTAAAAAATTGCCATGAGTAGAAAAACATTCTTTTTACTACATTAAGTATTTTTTGTTTATAAAAAATAATCCAATTAAGAGTTAAAAGCTATGTTTATCTGAATTGTTCACATGTGGAATCAGTCTCCCCTATATTTATTATTTTTTTCAATTGTTGCTACATGTGGTTTTTTTTATTTTGTTTGGGAATTTGCAAAATACGCTTTTTGTTCAGCAGTGAGGAAATAAAATTTATTCTTTATTATTACATGGATTCATTTCTTAAATACATGTGTGTTTAATAATACAGAAATTTATCAAGGAAAATTATTTTTTCAATTAAAGGCCAGTATTGTCTATTTGCAACGAACTGTCTTTTAAGGGGTCTTGTACCTTTTAAACGGGATGAAAATCAACAAAAACATCCAATGTTCGATTCTGTGTATCTTTAAAACTTTTATACATATTAACATGAAAATTTTACCGTTCAATAGAAAAGATTATGCTTTTTAATAAACTGTCATTAAGCATTTAATAGTCTTTCATATAATATATGCATTACTGAAATTTAAAAACCTCTATTTTTAACTCCGTCGTGCCTTGCGCGCATCCTAACGACTGTATAAATTAATATTTTTGCATATATATTTTTTTCTGTAAAGAAGAATAATGTATTTTTAAAATGAACTACTCTTAAATAAAAATTATTTCATTAACCTTGTAAAAAAAAATTCTAAAAAAAAAAAAAAAAATCAAAATTTTACATTTTTTAATAAATAAAATTATTCATAACTAAAAATTTTATCGCTATAAATACATAAAAGTAGTTCATTTTAAGCATACGTATGTGCTTATTAACTAAAAAAAATTCATAACAATTCATACATATGTTCTCAAGATATCATGCGCGCAATGTCTAAAAATGCAGTTTTTCAAAAACCCGTTTCAAACCTTTTAATTTTTGTAGTTACCTTTGATGGGGATGCATCTTATTTTTGCTATAACTTCAGTTCTAATGGGAATTTTTGTACGCGGTTTGTTTTAAAATATTTATAATAAATTATTTTATAATAATTAATGAAAACTGAAAAATCGAATTTTTGAAGCCTTAAAAGGTACTAGACCCCTTAAACATATACCATACATAAAACAAAATGGGATTTTTTTAAAAAGTATTTTTCCCACGATTTATTTAAGAAACAAAAGCCGGAAAACATTTTTAGATTGTTTTTTGGAAAATCAGGCATTGAAGGGTTAAGAAATTAGAAATTTAAAAATATTTTATAAAATATATTTCATGTGTTTTCACGATATTCGTGAAATATTTTCTATAATTTTTTTTTTACTTTTTAATTTATATATGTTTTTTTGTTGTTTGTCAGATATCTGAAGATAGAGGCGATACAGAAACATTTGAGAACAAGTTTTATGATGTTGGACCCATTGTACCTATTCCACAAGCTATTCGACCTCGCCTTTCTCTACACAGGATAGAGGTAAGTTCATTTCGTTATAAACTAGTCGGATGTGGCATTCCCAAAGCTTTCTTCTTACTTCTCATCTCATACACGTTAATATTTCCAAAAAAAAAAAAAAAAAAAAAAAAAGAAAAAAAAAAGAAAGAAAGAAAGAAAACGTAGCAGCGTTACGGTTAAGTAATTTACGCCAAAATCTAAACAGCAACAACTTATTTCAAGTTCTAACTGAATCTGAATTTTAATGAAAATCCGTGTATTAGTATTTTATATAGAAGTATCGCAGAAATAGTAAAAGAAAAAAAGGATAAAAGCGCCAACTGTTGAGCGATTTATTCTAAAAACTGTAGAGTAATATTTTATATCATTATTTTATATCTGAAATTTGATGAAAATTCGTGCACTATTTCTTGAGATAGAGCTATTGCGATGATCATGAATAATGCCGCATAACAGCGCCACCTGTCGTGCAATTTACACCAAAACTCAATCAGAATCGTGTTACATCAAGGACTAACGGAACCTAAAGTTTTATAAAAATCTGTTCATTAGTTCTTGAGATAGAGCTATTGTAGAAATCGTGAAAAAGGCAGCATAGTAGCGCCACCTTGTTCTTGAGATATAGCTATTGTGGAAATCGTAAAAATAAGCAGCATAGCAGCTGCACCTGTTGGGAGATGTACATCAAAAACTAACCAGATTCAGTTTACCGGACACTTTATTAGTATTTGAATATTATCAAAGGCGCCATTCTTTAAAATGAGGATAAAAACTACGATGTCTCGTTAAGATAAATGTCTTAAAACATGTCACAATTATGTTGAAACATAATTCAAGGTTTTTGTTTCAGAATACAATACAGTGTCCATTATGTTACATGTTTTTATAATTGTCCTTTGGAACTTATTTTTCTGGGGACTCAATTGGCATTCCTTTGGATTCCATTGCGTTGAGCAAGTTACCATTTTACAAATTATAATGTATGGATGAAATTATACGGAAATCTAACAATAGAAAAATTAATGTAAAGCGGAGAATCGGAAGTTGATTAGTAGGGGTTTTATGATATCGAAAGGTAAAAACAGAATTTACATGCTTAATTCAAATATGTAGCCCCCCCCCCCCCCCCAAAAAAAAAACAAAAAAAAAACGAAATATTTGAACCCAAAGTAGCGCATGGTCTCTTTCCAAAAAATAAGGATCGAAATTTTGGCAGTATTGAACTGTCTACTATTTTGCTGTTCAGTTGGAGAAGTTGTTCAAAATAATCACATTCCACTGCTGGAACAGTCAGATAATTGTTCAAATAGTTCATAGTTACCAATCGATAATCTGTGGAGTTGACTACACCAATTTGTTAGTTACAAGCGATTCAGGAATAAAATCCAATTACTAGAGAAATGACAATTCAGTCTTGTTTTCCCATCCTAATAGTTTCTGAAGAAAAAACAGAACAAAAAACTGATTGTAATTTTTACTAAGAGGCGCCTATCCAACTGTGAATCGCTCACCCGTAAGAACAGTGACACATCTCGCAAAAATTCATTTTACGTTTTATTGCATTTTATTCCTGTCATAGGTGGGTCTTGCTACACAAACAGTTCCATATTGTAGTTAAACCGAAAATCTCTTTATTATGCTATATGTCAGTTTGTGACCAATGAAGAGCGGTGGATTGTTTGGTGTTGCAACATTACCCAACCCTCCAAACCTCATCCTCATCTTCGTTCTGGTTGTATGCTTTCGTGCATGTTTTTAGTCCTGCATGCAGAGCTAAGTGCTATAAGTTCATGTTACAGTAAAAATCGTGCAAACTTTCTTTTGCCTCTTCTGTGAAAGTTGCTTTTGTCGACATGTTTCACTTTTCTCGCGGGAGAGTGATATTATGAGGAACAGTCAGAAAGTAAGTTTTCCTCATTTCTGCCCCTCACTCCCTAGAAATCGTAAAACAATTGAGAAAACAGCACATCGGTTTAAAGCAAAAGTCATTAATACATCCTTTGGTGACGCATGACATATGATCGAGATCATGCAGATAGGGATGGTAAAGTGCTACACTGTTAAATATCTTCTCCTAGTTTGTACCAAATTTTGGTATTCAATAACTGCCATTGTAAGATGCACTGTTAAAAATTTGAAACTTTTGCTGCATCGTCACTCCACCGCTTCTATAGAATCTCTCTATGTTATCCAATGAAAATGCTCCATAATATAGTGAAGTACAGTAAAACCTCTAAATAACGGACACCTTAGCACAGAAATTGTCCGCTATTCGGAGGTGTCCGCTATTGGGAAAACCTCAGCGATAGAAAACTTGCTAATGAATGCTTAATGTTTCATTAGTCTATTTAAAAATGTCCTAAAACCTCTATTATATGATTAAAATAAAAATTAAATTATTTTTTAAAGCAATAAAACTAAAATAAAATTTTGCATACCTTTATCCTTTGCTTATTACATTCTTACAAAAAAAAAAAAAAAAAAAAAAAAAAAAAAATGTTACAAAAGTATGCTTTTACTTGCGATTACATGTAATTTGTTTTTCAATGTGAAGTTTTAATTCTATCAGTAATTTTAATCCTTTTAAATCATCTTTTTCTAAAAAAAAAAAAAAAAAAAAAAAAAAAAATATAATTGTTTATTGTATTTTTCTGCTTCATAAAAGCATGCAATCTCCAATCATCCGAGGGTGGGGGGGGGGGGGAGGATATGTAGGGGATTTTCTCCAGCTCATCCCACATTTATCTGTGATACATTTCCCTGATAAATTTATCGGATTTTTATATTTTTTCCTTGTTAAAGAATAATTTTTTATTCTTTTTTGCCAAATTTACTGTCCGCTATTCGGAATGTCCATTATTCAGAGGTTAAACATACAAAAATTAAAGTTTTGGGAGTGGGGATCTGAAAACTGTCCTTTAAATACAGGTGTCCGCCATTCGGGAGTGTCCGTTATGGAGGTTTTACTGTAATCGTTTTCTATTAAAACGGTGGAGTGACGATGCTGCAAAAGCTTATTTTTAACACTTTGGTGAATTCTTGAACTAATATTTGGAGCTCCTGTTGGAGCATAGTTCCAATAGTTGGAAAGAGGTTCAAATAGGAAGCTGCAAATGTGTGTGCAAGATTTCACCATCTTACGGTAGTAGTTACTGAGTACCAAAATTTGGTTCAAGCAGAAAGTTGCAATGAGAGGTCCAATCTGTGCTCGGAGGATTTGGTAAGTAACAGTTTTTAAAATCTGGAACAAAGAAACTTGTTGAGCAATATTAATGCGCCATGATGTCGAAGAATTCTGAAATTCACAAATAGTTCATGAAAGTGTATATAAAATAAAGAATACTGCCCAGTTAAACTGAAGGCATTGAGCTCACAGGCTACAAATACTAATTGCACATTAAAGCTTTATATTTTCAAGGGTTAATTCCGTTCGAAAAAAAAAAATTAAGAAGGGGAAACAGCTCTCCCCTTTTCTCTTTTTTTATACTTAATCATTGAACCTCCTATACTATCAAAGACATGCTTTATCATATAAAAAATCTATATCCAAAATTCAGAGCAAATTAGATAATTCTTAATAAAAACCCATTTAGCATTTATATAATTTAAAAAGAGTTATCCCCCTCTTTTATACTTAACCATTAAACTTCCAAAACTAATCAGAGATTTGAACGAAATCTGAAAATTCTGCTTGAAAAACCCATTTATATAAATTAAGGGGGGGGGGGGACATTAGAACCCCTGTTCCCCTTATTTATACTTATTCAATGAACACCTAATAACAGTCACGGAATCGCCTCATCAGAATGATCCTAATCTAAATTTTGAACGAAAACTTAATTCTGCATGAAAATCCCATTTATATCAACTAACGGGTGGGGGGGATTAGAACCCCTGTTCCCCCTATTTATACTTATTCAATGAACACCTAATAACAGTCACGGAATCGCCTCATTAGAATGATCCTAATCTAAATTTTGAAAACTTAATTCTGCATGAAAATCCCATCTATATCAACTAACGGGGGACATGAGCCCCCCGTTCCCCCTCTTATACATATCGAATGAACTTCAAAAACTAATCAGGGAAGCGCCTTGTCAGGATATACCTACATACAAAATTTTAAGAGGATCGGATATTTTTATCATGAGTTATCGCGTTACGCACATACGCACATACATACAGAACGGGCGGGCACATAAGCTCTCAGGCTATGATAGCCTGTGAGCTAAAAAGCAGTTGATGTCAGTGTGGGTTAGCAAGATGTTCCCGTCTGTATGAATCCGAAGTTTAACAGGTCTGATGTGATTTGTCTACGTCGCCACACTGTAAAAATATTGTCAATTAACGGTATTTTACTGTGAATTACTTCAGTCAATTTAAGAAAATACCGCTTTTTTCAGATAAACGGTCAGCTTCTGTAAATTTTATGTTTTACGGACAAAACTCGTATATCTTAAAGGAAATTTTTTTAATTTAGATACAAAGCCTGTTTTTTATGTCCATTTGTCTGGAATCTTTAACAGTGCATGACGATTCTAAAATGATTGCTGGGGGTAAAAATGTAGCATATAGATTAGTTGGTCGGGGTGGAGTACCTTGCTATCTACTCTACGGCGCAAAGTACTTTTTACCTTTTACTGATATTAAAGAAGGTTATTAAAAAAAAGTCCTTTGGCATCAATAAAGAAGAAAACATAGCCTAAAAACATGTTTCACATATGCTTAAAATAACAGAACAAAAAAACAAGATTTTTAAATTTTGGCAAGCGTTATGATAAATTCCTAACTATTCTTGGCGATAGGAAAGTAACATAACATAGGAAAGGTACAGGTAGGACATAGGAAGATAAAATAAGCCTATTTCTATCCATAATTAACTACACTTGTTCTGAATAAATAAACCATTCACAGAAGCCTAAGGAAACTTATTTTTTTAATTCTTCCAGTAATAAATATGTGAAAATGTTCGTACACCTCATTTTTTTCTGTATGTTTCAATTTTCTATTTACAATTGCTATTCTAATTATAAAAATCTTAATAAATATATCGTTGCTCATTATGGATTAAATTATATTTCTTGTTGGTATAAAAATTTACCACATTACTTCAAAATATAAATTTTCCTAACGATTTCTACGCTATTTAAGCTACTGATTTTCGTAAATTTACATAAACCAATCGACGTGCATAAATAGATGACTTTATTAACAATATTTTTTTTATTGACATCGTTTTAAAAAAAGAAAAATTAGATTTTGTATCCATATGTAGAAAAACGTTAGTTATTAGTTAAATCTAAGTTTCATATTCGTAATCTTGAAATGCATTCTATTCCGATGTATCCATTTCCAGATGCTATTTTGGGGTCTGCGAGAACTGAAACGAGTTCATTTTGCTCAGATTGAAGCTCCCAGAATTGAGCTGGAATGCGGAGGAACTGTAATTGAGTCCAGTATCATAACAAATCACAAGAAGCACTCAAACTTCAACAAAATGGTTGAAATAGTGGACATGGTAAGATTCTTATTAGTCATCCGCTGTTTATTGGCAGCAGCGGCATCCTTGTTTGATGACATTCTCGTAAGACGTCATCTTTCATTTACTGTATTTACTCGTGTATACCGCGCATGCGTGTATAACACGCATCCGTTACTTTACACGAAAAAAATGGCGATTTTTTAAAATCTCGTTTATAACCTGCACCATAAACTTGATATGCAAGTGAATGAATGAGTAAATGAATATCAGTAAATAAAGTCGAAACAATCATTATATCAGGCCAAAAACAAGGCAAAATTTCATTTTTAGGTGCGTTCGTAATTATGTAAATACGTAGCACCTATAGTTGCCGTTCAGTCCGTCCGTCCGTCCGCATATAACAGCGCAAAAACTACCCAACCGAATCTTTTGAAATTTAAAATATATAATTATTACATAATTTTGTCGAGCCATTTCAAATTTTATGAGAATCGGATGGATAGATCAATTACAGGGACGATCAAAAGTATCCCGTTGCATTACGGTCAATGGGGGAAAATGTTTCAAATGCATTTTAATCGTTTGAAATTTAAATTACATACTTATTACATAATTTTCTCAAGTTATTTCAAATTTTTTGAAAATAGGATGCATAGATCAAATACAGGGACAATCAAAAGTACTCCATTACATTACAGTCAATGGGAAAAAAAAGGTTTCAAATGCATTTTAATAATATTACACTCATTCCAACATTATAATATTGATATGCATCATAAAGTACATATTATAATATGGATTTTGCATAATCTGTTGTGCAAAGAACATTTGTTATTGATTTACAAGGCCACACAAAAGTATTCCATTACATAAAGAGTATGGAGAGAACATTGTTTGGTGCGCATTTTAATTGTAATTAACTATTTACAATTTTATGAGATTGATATATGAGAGTGATATTTTTAAAACTTCATTATCATACGAACGCACCTCATTTGCTACGCTTCACATGCAATTTCCAACTTGTTAGACTTCAGGTAGGGAGTGAATGACCGAGGGTAGCAGTGATTTACGACATTGAAAATTGCTAATTAACGTTTATTTAATGTTAATGCATGAAAAAGTGCAAGTGGAATAAAGATGCAGTAATAATTCAATTAAATAAGATTTTCCGAGTGATCATGTCTTCTTTGACTACATACCCTGTATCCAGCAGTTAAAAAATATTCCGTGTATAACGCGCACTTAGAGGTTTTGCCCTATTTTTTTTTAAAGAAAAGTGCGCGTTATATACGAGTAAATTACGGTATTGATGAGTCTTTTTTAAGCACTAACAGTTCCGAAATCCGATGGAAACGATTAAAATTCGTTTTTACTTACCCATCATAAGTAGTATAGGGTAAGTCTTGCAATCGTTTTGAAAATCGAAAACTTTTTTTGACGGATTTACACGTTTCAGACACTGGAGATTCCGAAAAACATATTTTTAGAAAAAAAATTTTGCCGTCCGTCCGTCTGTGTGTCTGTCTGTAACCGCTCTATCTCTCGAACAAATTGAGATAGAGACTTGAAATTTTGTATGTGCTTAGTATGTAAGAATGGGACGAAGCCTATTTAATATCAGTCACCTCGATTATCCGGAACTATTTTTTTCGGACTCTCGAAAAATTCGCTCTGATAAAAGGTATATAAAAATTTTCGAATTTTTTTATTTTAAGGAGTGGACGTAAAAAACAATAAATTAACACAAATTCTGCATAAAAAACGAAGTCGATCGGATAATTAGTTATCGAGATAATTCTAATCCTGTTTTTCACATTCTTTGATTTTTCATGACCTTGTATTTTATTCAAATTTCAACTCAAAGATATCTTTTAATTGCAAATGAGACACGTAATTCGATGCAAGAAACCGTTAGTGAATATGATAATTATTTTTAGAGTTATAAGGATGTTTCTTTTATGCAATTCAGTGCTACTTGAATAGTTTGGCGTTTCATACAATTTATCGAAATGGGTTCATCAGAAATTCATTAATAGAGCATGATGATGTGTTAAAAATACTTAAATATACGTTTATATTTTATTTTGGAATTGTAATGCATTTTATAAATAGTTTACATATGTTATGTTTTCATATATTATGTTATGTATATCCATGATGGGTAAGTATTACGGTGGCCTCCAACGACTAGTTTTTTTTTTTCCTGTAAACTAGCGAAGCCAATTTTAATATATTTTTTAATGTATGTATGTGTGTATATACATTTTTAATGCATGTAAGTGTATAGATATATTTGAGGGTCTTGTACCTTTTTAATCGCGAAGAAAACTAACAAAGAAAAATTCAAAGTTTGAATTAGTTTATTTTCAAAGATCTTTTTACATATAAAAGTGAAATTTTGAATATTGCTTAAACTGAATGTGCTAATATGCTATCATTAAAACCTAGTTAGCCGTTCTTGGAATTTGTGTGTTGTTTAAATGAAAACAGCTCCTTTTTTTCGCTCTGTAAATCATTGCGCGCACGATATATTGAGAACATGTGTTGGATTGTAATGAAGTTACGTATAGATATTAAGCAGATATATGTGTTTAAAATAATTTACTTTTAAATAGTTAGAGTGGTAAAATTTTTAGTTATAACTATTTCTATTCATTAAAAAAAGGAAATTTTGATTTTTTTAAACAACGATATTTTTTTTCATAGTTAATGAAATAATGTTGATCTAAGAGTAAGTCATTTTAAAAATACATATGTTCTTATTATATACATCAAGTTTCATATCATAACAATCTATACATACGTTTTCAAATTATCATGCGCGTAATGACTTACGAAGTTAAAAATATTGCTTATATGATGCTTATTTTCAAATGTTTTATAAGAGGGTAATTTCAATTAAATATTCTTGGTGCTAGTAATGTTAAAGTTAAGAGTCCTTTTTTAAGGACCTGCGTCAGAAAGAGTTTAAGTATCGTCTTTAAAAAATAACATTCCGTTTACAGAAATCAGCCGTAAATTAAAGCATGTGTATCATTGCACTGTTAAATATCGGTAATCTCTATTTCACTATTTAAAACTACTAAGCGTCGCACATTGTCAATTTTTAAACCGTCGTATGAGGGAAAAAGGTACTTTTAAATGCAATTTATTTGAAAACTGGATCTCAATTCATTTTTGAGGCATTAATTTTTGTGTAGTTTTTGATACTTATTTTTTTTTATTAACTGAAGCACTCCATTTCTGTAGAAAGTAAAAAACAACAATTGGAAAATAGTAGATTATTGTAAGTATTGGTTGCCATTTTCCCCATAATAATTGAAAACTAGTATGTTGCGGCCATCACAAAACTTTCTTCTATTTAAATCACGTCAATTAAACCATTTAAAAAGTGCAATGTATCTCAAGGTATTGCGGAATCTGAAGTTTGGTGAAATTCTGTGCATTAGTTTTTGAGATATAGCTATCATGAAAATCATGAAAGACGTGGCATAGCAGCGCCACCTGCAGGCCAATTTACACCAAAACTTAATCAGCGTCTATGTATATCAAGGTCTCACAGAATCTGAAATTTGGTGAAATTCTGTGCATTAGTTCTTGAGATATAGCAATCATAAAAATCATGAAAAACGTAGTATATCAGCGCCACCTGCAGGCCAATTTACACCAAAAACCAATAGACACTAATACATATCAAGGTCTAACTGAATATAAAATTTTATGAAATTTCGAGCATTAGTTCTTGAGATAGAGCGCCCACAAATTTTTTGTCACATACAGACAGACAGACTGACAGACTCACAGACAGACATTTTCTAAAAATAGTCAAAACGTGTTCAGGACCTTCTAAAACGTATAAATCCGTCGAAAACCGGAAGTCGAAAATTTTCATGAATCCAATACTTTCTTCTTGTAAAGATAGAAGAAAGTAAAAATTGTAATTAAAATACGTGCTATGTTAAAAAATTTATAAATTTACGATTTCTGATAAAACATGCAGCGATTGCAAACTATATTTAATTCTTGATTATGAGCGATTATGTAAATTTATGATTGTGATTATAAAATTTACTTTATGATTACTAATTTACTTTTATGATTATGAAACTTTGCAAACTGTATGATTTTAAAGTAGCAATTATTTATTTATTTATTTTTTAATCATTTTTAAAAATTTTGGGACAAAGTAGCCCCTGCTGGAGGATTGTTTGGTCCATTCACCAAGTTTAATATAAATTGAATACATTTCGTATGTTCGATTATTGAAATCCCTTGGGATAGAATCAGCTAATGAATTGACACTGCGCACTCGAAAAACAAATATATTTTTAACATGGCATTTCTAAAAAACTAAGACCGGGCTAGTTCGAACTAAACCATAGGCTAGGCACAAAATAGTCCCGAAAATTAGTTTTCATCTTTGTCAGCTTTATTAAAACATAGTCATTTTTTGTCAAAATAAAAAGGTTAAAGAAATAATTATGATCACATACGGGTTACAATTTGCTGCCTTTAATTTGACACTTACGTAATTTATAGTAGAATAAACATTTTTTTTTTTTTTTCATGTAAAAGACCAAAGTAACTCCGCAGGGACCAAAGTAGTGTCTCGGTTGATGGTACATGGTACGTTTTGGTTTTAAATCTCTATTTTTTCTCTATTAATCTTTGTGTCATCTCCAGAAAATTGTAACTCGCTTTTGAACGATTTTTCAAAAACAAGCAGCTATTTTTAGTAAAGTAGAATGATTTTGGCAACAATCAGCATAAAGGCTTTTGATTTTTATCACTGTTATACCCCTTTTAAAAATCCCACAACTTCAGTTTCTAATAGAGAAAAAATAAATTTCCAAATTAAATTTGTATAGAAACTGTAGCTCAGTTTAGGGATATTTTATGACTTTTTAAATAACACTGGTATTCTATAATATCGTAAAGAAACGATCGAAAGAAGTGTCACAATTCGCTATTGATTGCCCAGAGTAAATTAAAGAGCGTTTTCATTCATTTTTATTTGCATTAATCTTCAGTAATTGGGTCTACACTGTAAAACATTTGTGTAACGTTACTCCATAAAGTTGGTGGCAGCCAAGCTTCCACCAAGTTTATGGTGGTTACCGGTTTAACCAAGATAACCAGTGTAACATTACACTAATATGTAATGTTACACCAGTAACATATGTTTAAATAACACCATTATATAAGTGAGAAAAAAAAATCACATCATAACACTGGTGGCAGCTTTGCACCAGTTTTATGGAGTGATGTTACACAAATGTTTTACGGTATACTTCCAAGCGTTGCGATCATGACTACAGCGCTCTTTAAAATGAATATGAATAACTAAACATTTTAAACAATATTTTTGCGCCGAATCCCTTTCGCCTAAATACGCCATTTGTTGTTTTCGTTATTGTTATCCATTTAAATTAATTAAATCACAACTTTAAGACCGATCTTCTTTCTGGGATATTTATCATTCTCAAAGGATTTTTACATTCATTGAAAAAACTGTCTGTTTCGATGCTGTAATTTTTTTTTTCATTATCATGCTTCAGACAACTTTTGCTGTTATACTATGTTCAATTTTTATGATGAATATTACATGTGTTTTAAAGGAACTTCCGGAAAGAGAAAGCTATTTTCCGGCTCTGACAATAAGATTGTTGGATTGCAGGAGTTTCGGCAGAAGGAACGTACTCGCATCGCACGTCATTCATCGTCTGCAAAAATATGTCGTCAAACCTAACGGTAAATATTTATCAGACTCACAAGGAAGATCTTTCAGCGCCAATTCTTGAAAATATTTGGAAAAAAACACAGTGACTTATCCTCATATTAAAGCATCACAAGTGTGAAAAAACATATTTTTAAATTTCGATAATAGAACAGTAATACATACTTACATACATAAACACACATGTGTATGTACAATATGATTTTCATCGCCAAATGTGAGGCATTTTGTAAGGCATGCAAAAGAAAAGGCAGTTTTGTTGAAAACCAACTTATGCGATTCTTCCTTTTTATAAAGAGGGGTGGAGTGGGGATTACGGGTTAGCATTTTTTTTACAATTTTATTGTCTAACTAGCTGACCCGCCCGGCGTTGCCCGGGTCCGTATTAACAATATTAAACGAATTTGAAATTTGTATGATTTTATCATTAACTAGAAACATGCAGAAATATATTGTCTGAAATACGTGGCCACTGACTGTGTGAAAAATCGGTTTAAAAAACAGCTAATGTTAAGCTCTAAAAATACTCAAAATGAGCGATGAGAAACGCGGGAGGGAATATGTATCCTGCGTGATTTTTGTGTTAAAGTGTTGATATTTATCAAAAATCACTGTTAAGTCATGTAACTAATTATTTTTTTTTCACATAGAAATCCCAAGTGAAATATTTTGAATTTCAAACTAATTATATCACTCTTAAATCCGACTATACAATGAATGAAATCGATACTCGCTGGTAGCTAAAATGTTGGTATGTAGTATTACAATTTCAGAGCCATTTAACAAAAGTAAGTGTTATTTTTAATCAAATCATGCGTAATGCTCACTCTATGGATAAATTTCTACCCGTAAACTTTTGTACCGTAACCATAACCTGCCTGTAACCTAACTTTGACTTAACAGTACCTTACCGTAAATTAAATATAACATAAATGTAACCTAGCCTTCACTTTATTGTAACATATCCTTATTCTAACCATAACATAAATCCAATTTAACTTTAACCTAACTTTAACTTAACCGTGACCTAACTGTAACCTAACGGGAAATTAAATATAATCAAAGACTTACCGTAATGTAATTGCAACCTAAATGTTACCAAAGCATATATTGGTTTCATGTCCATGGAAATTATTTTGTCTTGTTCGGATCTGGTCATGAATCATTAGAACATTTTTTGTCAGGTTCAGATTTCGTTCGGTTCAGATTTTAGGTTTTTTTTTTTTTATATTGAGTTTTAATGTTCGGGTCCTATTCATGTCCATGGAAATTATTTTGCCTTGCTCGGATACAGTTATGGTTCTTTGGAATATTTTTGTCGGGAACAGATTTGTTTCAATTCAGATTTCGGCTTTTTCTTCAAATTGAATTTTTGGGTTCGGTTTTTCTTGCGTGTTCTCGGAAATTATGCTGCCTTGTTCGAATAAGAACATGTTTCACTGGAATATTTTTTTCAAGTTCAGATTTGGTTCAGTTCAGATTTCGTGATTTTTTCAAAGAAATTTTTTAGGTTCAGATTCGGTTCATGTGAATGAAAATTTTTTGTCTTATTCAGATCCGGTTACGATTCTTTGGAATATTTTTTATCAGGTTCTGATTAGGTTCGATTCAAATTTCAGGTATTTTTTCAAATAGAATTTTTAGGTTCGGATCTCGTTCATGTCCACGGAAATTATTTTGTCATACTCGAATCCAGTTATGATTCTTTCGAATATTTTGTTCGAATTTAGATGTGGTTTGGGTCAAATTTCAGTTTTTTTCAAATCGAATTTTTTAGGTTGGAGTTGGGTTTATGTCAATAGAAATTATTTCGTCTTTCTTGGATTGGGTTATAGTTCTTTGGAATATTTTTGTCAGGTCCAGATTTGGTTAAATTCAGATTTCGGGTTTTTTCTTCAAATATAACTGTTGGGTTCGGGTCTTCTTGCATGTTCACGGAAATAATTCTGTCTTGTTCGAATAAGGACATGCTTCACTGGAAAATTTTTGCCAATTTCAGATTTCGTTCAGTTCGCGATTTTTTCAAAGAATTTTTTTGGGTTCGGATTGTGTTCATGTCCATGGAAATATATTGTCTTGTTTGGATCCGGTTGCGTTTCTTTGAAATAGTTTTGTCAGATTCAGATTTGGTTCGATTCAAATTTCAGGTATTTTTTGAATGGGAGTTTTAGGTTCGTATCGGGTTCATGTCCACGGAAATTATTTTGTGTTACTCGAATCCGGTTATAGTTCTTTCGAATACTTTGGTCAGATTTAGATGTGGTTTGGGTCAAAGTTCAGGATTTTTCAAACGGAGTTTTTTAGGTTTGAGTCGGGTTTATGACCATGGAAAGTATTTTGTCTTGCTGGGATCGGGTTATAGTTCTCTGGAAAATTTTTATCGGTTTCAGATTTCGTTCGAGTCATATTTCGGGTTTTTTCAAGAAAATATTTAGGTTCGGGTCAGGTTTCATACCCACGAAAATTATTTTTCCTTGTTTGAATCGGGTTATGCTTCACTTAAACATTTTTTCGGGATTCAGACTTGGTTCGGGTCAGTTATCAAATCCATAATTTTTTCCAAACATAATTTTCAGGTCAGGGTCGGGTTTATACTCACGGAAATTTTGTGTATCACGGATCGGAGTGTGGTCTGTTTTCTTTTTTGGATCGGGTTATGTTTAAATTAGTCTAATCATTAAGTTTATAATCAGTTTTGCTACTATTCTTTTTATGGCTATTTCTGATAGATAATTTACTTTGCTATTTGATAATTTATTATGATGAATGAATCGTTTGCGGATATAAACAATTGTACGCCAAACAGCTATTTTATTTTTGTTTAAAAAACAAATTAAAGCCATATTACAATTTTAAATTGAATAGAACATATTTAAATTTAATCAATGATTAAAAAAATAAACTCATAGAAAAGTGTTGTGTAATGTTTTTTACAGCAACACAGCTAATGACTCACATTCTAATGTTCGAAATGCCAAAAATATGCGTAAAGCCATAGTAAAAAGAAATTAATAGAGTGACAGTAGTAGAGTGGTGTTTTGGGGTGACGCAAAAAATGTAACTCTAAAATCTGCTACATTAAGTCCAAATAAGCACTAACCATGTCCTTTGAAACTCCGATCAGTTCAAACTGGTTTAAACCAGTATTTCTTTGTCTTTGTTTTTTACCTTTTAAACTGTTATTGAATAGATGACTAAAATTTCGTTTAAAAAAATAACGTTTTGTGCCATTATTGCCTGTAATACACGATCAGAATGCATGAAAGATACAATTAGATTAATCATAGGCAAGAATTATTTGATTATTTTTATCATATGACTTTGAAATATCAATATAGAAGCATCATTTTAGACTTTGCTTGAAAAATCAACATTCTTTCGTTAATGTCTTAAAATCGTCTGCACTCTGAAATCTAGATTTTAGATTAATATTATTATTTAAGTGTTCATGCATGATTTTAAAAGAATCTTTTCATCACTATATTTTATATATTGACATGGAATTATTAATATGTTGTTAAATCATAAACATTTTTCATCTACGTTATAAAGTATTAAAAATTTCTGAAAAAAAGAGAAAACTTTTAGTAATACAATTTTTTACTTCAAATCATATGTTTTCAATATTTTATTTATTTTGTTTTGACATTTAATTATTTTTAATTTTCCAATTTCAAATATTTTAAAAGCAAATATTTATTTTAATAAATAATATAATAGAAAAAACCATTTTAAAAAAATTGTTATTTCTTCGTAAAATATGCTTCAGCTGTAATTCATTTCTTCCAATCCGTCTTATTAATACAAAATTCCTTCCTCGTGCTTTATTTTGAGACATTAAAATTTCAGCGATAAATGGTTTCGAATTGCAAACCTTTTTTTCCGTTTACTTCGCCACCACCTATCTTTTTCCTCCATGGCGTACAGCAGCTATAATAAAAAAAAATCCTCATTTAAACTGACAGTTTGCCAGTCTATGAATTTTAAAGGTCAGTCCCAGTTTTTTAAATTATTTCTGCGAAAATTTTATGCAACCAACCAACCATAAGAGAATGAAAAGGAAAAAAGCTTAAAAAAAAAAGCGATTTTTTATGAGAGTGAGGTTTGGAATTTAATTAATTACTCAGTTAATAAATAGAATTTTGAAATTCTGAGCGTCAGGTGCATCAGGAGAGATATTGGGCTACTTTCATAAAAATTTTGAGCTTTGTACGTACCGTAGTTTTTGCTAACTATCGCAGACACACACACACACACACACACACACACACAAACAGAGCGATTTGTTATTTTATTAATATAGATATATTTCATTAAGATAATAGAAATCATTCAGTGTTTATGGTAAGCGGTGTTAATGAATGAAAATAGTCAAAGTAAAGTAAAGTTATGATTTACATTTATATTGAACTATAATCTAAACTTTTAAATTTAAACTACTGGTAGATTAACTTTAAAAGTTACAGAGCATGGTGGACCTTACTCTGCCCTTTCACCATGCGCCCATGTTCCACAGTGGAAGAAGCTGATCGTAATATGTAACATGATAAACTTTTTCCTTACAATTTCATATATAAAAGTTGCTGAAAGGTAATATATTAGTATTTATTGGCAACTTGCATTGATAATTTTAAAAAACTGTAAACAATTGAACATATTTGACAAAGCTATACATCTAAATGCAAACTACTTTTAAAATTACAAACACGCATGTTCATATAACTTTTACCAGCGGAGGAGGACAAATCTTATAAGTTGCTTTTAAAATTTTACAAGTAAAAGAGCAAAAGTAACAAATATACTAATAAAAAGATAATTTTTGTGTAATTTCGAAGAAATAAAGCAAAGAAAAATTTTTTTTTCCTGAATGTCCATAAAAAAAGGCAAGTGCCTTTTCTTGCCTCAGGTTTGTTCATTCTCATCCTCTCTAGTAAGCTCTACAAAACAACACAGTGCAAAATGAGACATCTCACATTCGTTAAAATCAATATATTTAAATAAATAAAGTTCGTCTACATCCGAAGAAGTAAAAAATATGGAAACCGACTTAATTATTAAATTATTTTTCGTGCATTTTAGTTTTAATTTAGCAACTAATTTAAAGTTTCTGTGCACAATTAATTAGACATGTTCTTATGAGAGCAAATCTTTTCATCGAAATTTAGAAATTTGCGTGGAAAAAGATCTTTCTTGACAGAGCATTATTTTCCTCCATCTTTGATAACTAATCCCTTAAAAAATATTTTTTTCTTTCCGCAGGGGATTTATTAGAGCCTAAATTCGAGAAGACGGAATCAGAAGAAGGTAATTTAATTATGTATTACTGTTGCATTTTATATACATACTAGAGTATACGTCCGTCCTAGATGGACGGTGGTTAAAAACCGTTGTTTTCACTTAAAATTCGAAATAATTGAAAAAAATATCGGTATAGATGTCTCAGATGCAAAGGTAATGACGCGATATTTTATTACGCCATATTGGATAGGAAACCTTTTTAGAAGTTTGCATATCTCGCATAAACAAACTTAAAATGGACTATAGATCGCAGCCTTGGGCACAGGAAAATTGTTGCTTTAATGTTCCTTTTACAAATGCTAAAGCGGTTTTGAAATAATTCTTTATTGTAAATGCGATTGAAAGCATTAGATATTCAAATTCGGACTATTTTCTATTTGTCATATAATTTCAAACAAAATATCACCATAGAACATATCAAATATCATCTAAAAAAAAAAAATCTGTGTAGATTTAAAATTTATGAAATGCAATGAATGTACTTGATTGGGATTTTCCTGAAGATGGCTTATTCCAGAGCTTAGATCACCAAATGTTTAAATGCAAAGATGCGTGATTAAACAGATAAGATCGCGACGGAATCGTTACACTGCGTTTTATTACATTTAGATAAATTCGGTACAGGAAAATTGTCTCTTTAATGTCCCTTTAACTAATACTAAAGTACCACTGAATACATCTTTCCTCCACCATATGGCGTATTCGAAGGCTTGAATTGCCAAATATTTAAATGTGAAAAGACGTGATTGAGCAAATGAGTTCGCACATGAATCGTTACATTGTATTTTATTGTATTTAGATGTGAAGAATAAAGTATTTTTTCTACCCAATATACTTGCGTTATAGTGAAAAAGCAGACATCAGTGTCTTTGTTCGTAATAACCAAGTTCTTGAAATAGTTCACAGAGTTCAAGCTCTGTTCATTTACTCTTTGTTATTGTTTAATTTAGGTAGTTCCTGTGATGTAATAGAAACAGAATATTCTGGACGTTATTTTGTTGAAGAAATGGTAAGTCATTTTTAATTCTCTACTCAATTTCTCATTTTTAAAAATGCTATCGAAGGTTTAAAAAAAAAAAAAAAAAAAATTATCGAAAATTTTTCTAATTGCCATAATTATTAACAGAATAAAATTTTTCTTCAAAACCTAGAGAAAGAATGCCTTGTAGAAGGCAAAGAAGAATTTAAAAAATTTAAATAATGTTTAGTTAAATTGTTTGTTGTTTAATTAATAACTGCCGATATTTCCAAAACTTTTTAGGTCGTCCTATAAGCTTAAAAATCCTATAAGCTTTATCAAGTATAAAACTTCGAAAAGCCTTTTAAATTTTGCAGAAAAATTAAACTTTAACTAGTGTGTTGATGTGTTTTTTACCCCTGATAAATTGTATAGGGGTTCTACGTTCACAAGCAAAATTTAGTAGTCTTTAGATACCTAAATTTATATGTGTATGTATGTACACTTACAAGTACTTCTTCAGTTTTTTTTATATATATATGTATACAAATAAGTAATACAAAATTTACAGGAAATTTTCTTATTTCAATTCGCTAAATTGTAAACCATTAAGAGGCTGTTTTTCAACGATTCAGATTTTTTAACCGCCGATCACAAAATTTCATATTAACCCAAGGGGAAATTCGAACAGGTGATAACTCATTGACTGATACAATTATCGAAACACGGCTTTTACCAGCAAAAAGGACATTCCCGAAGCCGACGTACTATGTTTTCAAAAATTATTTTCCGAGATTTTAAGTATATTTAAAAACGCAATGTTTAAAATTGT
Organism: Maratus speculifer; assembly: GCA_964019185.1. Lineage (NCBI taxonomy): Eukaryota > Metazoa > Arthropoda > Arachnida > Araneae > Salticidae > Maratus > Maratus speculifer. The sequence continues at coordinate 414,713,710 of OZ025294.1, forward strand.
GCGAGAAGATGCATTTTAAAATTTACTTAAAACAAATCGAATTTTGCCAAAGAAATCGAAAAGTTTTTTGGTAGAATAATTTTTCTTCATTGATTTTTTTATTATTATTTTCAGTTTTTTCAGGTCAGATTTTTGAAAAAGGCAGAATGTAACACGCGCATTTCAAAGAAAAAAAAATGGCGTGCGCCAGGTGAATTATGTAAAAAAATCTTTATTTGTAAATAATGTGTGTGTGTTAGTGTTCTAAATGTAAGTGCTGTCTTTCAAGAAATAAAAAGTATTTAAAGAAGACTATACCCCCGAGATATCCATAGTAAGATAAGTGATGCTCTTCTTTCTTTCTTTTTTTCTTTTTTCTTTTCTTTTTTTTTTTTTTTTTTTTTTTTTTTTTTTTTTTTTTTTTTTGTAAATTTGTCAGGCGAATTCTTAAAAGAATATATATATATTTTAAATTCCCTCAAAGTGGACATTTTGAACAGAATTCACCGTGTAACGGTTGGGTGCTCGTACTGGGGGTTAAATGCAGACATAACTCGGGAACTAAGATAAAAACAATTTATTTAAAACGGTTAGGGCTCAAGGACAGTGTAGCAGTTCTTAATTTTAACAACTGATAACAATACTAAAAGGTTAAACTCATACTCACAGCTCCGGCACTAACTCAATCGGGGCACTTCAGATTACTTCTCAACTATATCTCGGCTAAGCTGCTAGATAAAACTTTATTAGACAGCCCGTGGCTGTATATATATTCTTTATTAACTTTGAAATAATCAACGTAATTACTATTAACTTCTTACCACCGGCCAACTTCTCGAATCGAAATCCAAAACTCCTTGTCAACTCACTGGAGGCTCGCTAATACTTGATATCGCTTGCTCTAGATTCACTACTAGCTGGCGAATGCCGTTAGACACACTCTCCTAGCTGGCTAACACCGCTCGATACACCTAGTCGGCCAAGGCCGCCTAGACACTCTACACACACTCAAACTCCAAGCTTTTATATGCTGCAAACTGAGATGCTACAAATTTACATATTACTTCTGTAAGAGTCAAGGAGCTTTGCGGACAAACTCTACTGCCCTGAACTGACTCTGTTATGAACATGCTCGGCTGAAGACCAACTCTATTGCCAAGGACCGACCCCATGGCTTTGCATAAACTGTCACGGACAGAATATTGTACTAAATTCAAGTGTCTTCTGATTTCGGAAAAGGTGGCAACGGCAGAACGGATGAATGATTTTCTGGAACTTTCGATGAGTTTAAAAATAAAAAACAGTAAATTGTAGTATGAGGTATAGATATGTAATAGTGATTTTTTTGTTAAGATAGTGAATATACTCGTTTTTCTTTGTGGTTTTGTGTCGCGATAAATAAAGATGGAAAATTATATTGTATTCTTCAGTTCAAGACTTAATATGTATTCATCTTCTACAGATTATTGTGTTTTTAAATGAATTAATCTACAGACCTGTACAGCGGGAAGTTTAGTACTTCTAACCGCGACATAACTGTAGAATCCCGAGGAAGACACACACACTCTAGAAAGTTAAAGTAAAAGAGAGGATAGATGTCGCTTTCACGCTTACACATTGTCCGACTACTCGTTTAAATTGCCGTTGATCGTTTAAGAAAAATTGACATTAACTCGTACAATTACCCAGGGGTAGTCGGTACGGGGTGGAAAGGGAACACAAGCATTGAATTAATTGCAGAGAACACATTGTTAAGAAATCAAATAAACATTTATTTAGCTAAGCACAAACTGAGCATAGACATAGACTGTTATTAATTATAAAAGGAAGCTAAGTCATGAAGAAAATTGAGAATCTAAGTCATGTTCATTTCAAAACAATTTCGTCCGTAACATTTGATAATAAAACAGAAAGGAAAATAAGGGGATGCCTCGGAAAACCTAATAATTTAAAGCCCACTTACCTGTAATCATTTGCCGCACCGCTGGGAAGCCTTTCATCCCCATCATCGGTTAACTATGATCGGAAACTCCAGAAAAAAAAAGAACTCCAATTCACGCCGTTACTCACACTTCCAAAATCCGAACTCCAACTCCTCATCTCCTTCTCATCTTACCCTTTTTCTTACTCTCTCCCCCTCTTGCTCATTTTCATTATCCCCCCTTTGAAATCCTTCAAATCCAATCCTCTGCGAATGGCAATATTATTGGATACATTAATACAATATGTTATCCTCCATTCGCTCGATTTCTGCTTTCTTGACCACCCTTTTTTTTCTTCAGAGCCCCAAAAGAAAGGGTATAACAGCTGACTCTAATTGACGCTTCCCGCTCGAATTCCAGGCGCAAGACCCTCGTCGCACCTCAAAATTCCTACTATTCATGCTCACCTGAAACCATCTCAGGCCCCTTCTTTTTGAATACCATCTTTCTCATACTTACCAAGGGGGAGGGGGGGGGGATTTGTTTTTACTATATAATTCGACATTTCTTTTCGTTAAAAATGTTTTATAACATTCGCTTTTTTTTCTCTGCATAGCATTGCATTTTTACCTTAGCCATTTAACTTTAAATGATCAGGTGCACGAACACCTGAGATGTACACCTGAGATTCTTCTAATACAGCCACTTGAAATCCCGGCGATTTATTTCTTTTTTTTAAGGGTTGGAACCCTTTTATGAGTGTGTCTACATTCTATCTCCCTTTCTTACATTGTATGAATCAAGTAGTCAGCTCCCCGACAACATGTTAAATCATTGACGTCACGATCTCAAAAATGCTAGAGTGCCTTTATTACAAAGGTCACTCCCTCACAACCGAAGCGATCGCGATTAAAGAATTGAGGATACATAACAAATTGTTTATTTTATGACTCATTTTTAAATTGAATTTTGCTCTCAAACGCATTCAATTGACAGTTTCTCTTATTTAGGAACTATACAATGTGCCATATTGTCGATTTTTTCATAAAGTCGGTATATATTTTTTTTAAATGCTGCCAAACTGGGCATTTTTAACCTTATTTCGCTTAAGATGATAAAACTAGCTCTTACAGAAAAATGAGATAAAAAATTCTTCAAAAATGGCCAAATAAAGTTGTTAAACTGAGTTTATATCTAATGATATTTTATTTTTTGTTATTGAAATGAGCTCTTAACTTTGAAATCTAGCCGACAAGGATTTTCTTATAGGAATTTCTACAGCACTTTCCGCAGGATCACAACTTTGTCGTGTGGGATATTTACACATTCTAGCTGGCCAAGATTATTTTTGAATTTCTTTTTGTTGAAATCGCTCTTTTATTTAAATAAACCATATGTTAAACTCATTTTAACAAAATATATTACATTTTAAATCAAAATAACTTCGCAAATGGTTAATTTGAATTCGAAATACATTAATTTGATATATTGCATGTGAAATCTGTTTAATATTTCTTTTTTATTAATAATTGAATTAGTTCATACACTTTTAAAGTATTAAGACAGGTTATAAAAGAGTCGATCTAACTACTTAAAAGCTGTTTTATGATAGTTTAAATTATACTTTGTTAACAGTATGGAAATTAAAGTTATAAAATTAGCTTTCTGTAATAATAATAATAATGAATTAATATTTTTACTCTCTTTTACCTTTACAAGAATCTTTACAGATATTGGATTCGTGCAAATATTTGAATTCTGGTTTTCGTCGGATTCACACGTTTTAGGGGTCAGAGAACTCGAAAAGTATGTTTATACAAAATGTCTGTCTGTGAGTCTGTCACTCTATCACTCTGTCACTCTGTATGTGACAAAAATTTTGTGGGCCCTTTATCTCAAGAACTAATGCACTGAATTTCTCAAAACCTTAGATTCTGTGAGACTCGACATAAACTGAAGCTGCTTAGTTTTTAGTGTATATCGCCCAACAAATGGCGCTTCTATGCTGCCTTTTTCACGATTCCCGCAATAGCTATATCTCAGAACTAATGAACAGATTTTCATAAAATTTCTGATACTGTTAGTCCTGTGATATGATATGGTGCTGATAACTTTTTGGTGTAATTCCCCGAACAGGCAGCGCTGCTAAGCGGAATTATTTATGATTATCACACTAGCTCTATCTCAAGATCTAATGCACGAATTTTCATCAAAATTCATATTTAGTTAGTCCTTGATATAAATTAGTATTCTTTAATTTTTGGAGTGAATCGCTCAACAAATGGCACTTTTATCCACATTTTCTTATGATTTCTCCATTGATTCTACCTCAAGAACTAATGTATGGATTTTCATCAAACTTCAAATTCAGTTAGAAATTGACATAAATTATTGCGGATTAGATTTTGGTGTAAATAACCTAAGCGGTGATGCTGCTATGCATAATTTTCCTGGAAGTATTAACATGTGTGAGATGGAAAAAAGTTTTAGAATTGCCACATCTTACTCGTTTTTTCCTATAATTTAATAGAAATTTAAACACAAGACAAACGTTGGACATCTTTAATGAAAATTGCTTGAAATGTAATTAGACTACTTTTAATAATTAAATGATACGTTTTTAACTGTATAAGTGTTAATAACTGTTAAAGTGATAAAATTATTTTTATATTATTATAATTAAAAAAATTTTTTTTGAAAAAGTAACATCAATAATTTTATTTGAAAAAAAATTGTTTTATTACTATGTTGTTATTTTAAAACTTTGTAAAGCATTCGAAGTCGCAGTAATATTACGTTAAGAATTTTTACTGATTAGTTTCAAGCATAATTAAACCTGTAGACATAGAAATGTATGTTTGTTGTAGCAATTTATTATTATTATTATATTTTTCTCTTGCACTGTAAACTGTATTTATATTTATTTCTACACAGCGGAAAATTTTGTAAAAAATGATAATCATAAGACACCATGGTAAAAGGTTTACGTTATGTTTTGAATTGTGTCCAAAGTGAATTAGGATAATTTGTCTTTATTAATTTCATAACCACACGAAATTTGCCTTTAAGTATTATATTTTGCATCAATCTGTCATGATATGTACATATAACTGTCAATTTAGACCAATTTAGCCTTTAAATTTAAACAGTTTGAGCCTTCAAGACTTCATGTATTCTTCGTTGCAATTTTTCGCTATAAATAAAAACTTTTCATCCAGACATACATTTTTCGTTAAATTTTGCAAAATAGTTACTGCTGAAAAATGGTGCAAAAATTAACTTGTATGGCTGACTTAAAACCTGAGATTGATTTTTTAATGGTCTTTGAACTAATATGTATATAAGTAGATAGATAGATAAAAATTGTAATGTGTATTTATATTTTTTTATAAGCAGCAGTAAATTATGGAGATTACAACACACTCGGTTATTGCCATTAGTTATTTTTAATTGAAAATTTTGCCTTATTCAATCAGGACATTTTCTTGACTCATTTAAGTAAAATTTTCTGTTTCTAAAAACAAAAGATAAAACATAAAAAAATCTATAAAAAACGCTCTTCTCAAAGGGGTTGATAAAGTTTCAAATACAGCAGTTTATTAAAAGAAAATATGTTTCCAAAATAGAAAAATGTTAAATTTTGACATTTTTTTACATTGCTGTTTGCATTTTGACAGAGCATTCCTTGGATAAACTCTCCATCTTTAACTGCTGATGAAAAGGATGACGATGACGACGAAGAATCAGTAGATTGGTGGTCTAGGTATTACATTTCGAGTGTAAAAACGAACCAGGCAAGTGTGCTTCTAATAGAGTGATTTTTGTTTTCTTTAATTACCGTATAATGAACTTAGGAACTACTTGTGTTATTTAACAAGCTTAGTTCATTGACATTCGAACGAGAATAAAAACTTTTATTTCAGGATAATGCGGGTCATAAAGATACAATTTTAGGAGATAATATTCCTTATTAATATTTAGTGATCTTTTGTAAAATCGAGATAGTACTTATACTTGCTAAAATGTAACAAGGCATGTATGTAACAAAACAAATCAAGATATTTATATCCTTATACAATGAAAACGCTTTTAATAGATTACAGTTAATTTTCTTCTTCTTCTTTTTATTTATTTATTTATTTATTTATTTATTTTTTGTACTTGTTGAAAGATACTTGTATATCACTGAAAGTTAAAATAAATCTTGTATAGGATTAGCAAGAAATAAGTTGTCTATATTAAAAAGTTCAGGATCATGTTCTACAGTTCCTATTCAGGTGAAATTAAAATTATAGAAAATTCAAATGATGCACTTGTTCCATTTTTTATGTGAAGAGTTACTTGAAAAATGACGTTGTCGTACAAATATTTACTAAGAATATACTTATTAATGATATAAATGTTTAATATGCTACAATAAATGCTTAATTTATTTTTATGCATTCTCAACAATTTGCCATTAACAAAAAATCATATTTTTGACAGCTGAGTATGGTCAGTTTGGCCCAATATCTCAACGGAGCGAACAACTGTTTTCTTTCAAAACTGTGACCAATACGGAAATAGGATTTTGGGTATCTGAAGGGATAGGTAGGGCTTTAAGGATGGTAATAAATAACTGATCAAACATTTAACATTTTGGAAAGAAAAGTTCCAATCTATTTATTCAGTCTAAAATATTAGGTGTCGCTTACCAGCTTTACTAGATTTCTTTTCCTAACTGTAACAATAATGAAGATAAAATCTTCAAATGTCTTACTTTGCTTTCTTTGAAATGTGGCGAAATCGTAACCAAGGCTAAAAGTGGCGATTCTCCACATGTAAACAATGCCGAGATAAGCATTTCAAATGTTGGAAAGTAGCTAAAAATAAAAAGGGTGTCAATTACCCAGTTACAGTTGCAGTTCCATCATTTCAACCGATGTACAGTAAAACCTCCATAACGGACATCCTCCATAACTTCCGAATAGTGGATACCTCTATTTAACGGACAATTTTCCAATTCCCACTCTCAAAACCTCAAGTTTTGTATGTTTAACCTCCGAATAACGGACATTCCGAATAGCGGACAGCAAATTTGGCGATAAAGAATAAAAAATTATTTTTTAGCGAGAAAAAAAAATAAAAAAGTGAAAATCCTCTAAATTTATCAGACCAATGAATCAAATATTCTGTGATCACAGATAAATGTAGGGAGTGGGCTGGGAAAAATCTCCTCTCCCACATCCAGTGTTAAATTCAGGGCGTGACCCGGGAGGGACATTCACCTTTCTCCGAAGTACTGAAATGCCTCCTCCCCCCGGCAGATTTATTTGAAATTCTATGCTTTTAATGGTCAAAAAGTGTAATTTTTCTCCCAGACCTCTATAATGATGATGCGCAAGGATTAAAATTCAGAAGGATTACTGACAGTGTTAAATCTTCACACTGAAAAACAAATTTTGTATGTACTTAGTATGTAAGAATGGGACGAAGCCTATTGAATATCAGCAACCTCGATTATCCGGAACTATTTTTTCCGGATTCTCGAAAAATTCGTTTTAATGAAAGGTATATAAAAATTTTCGAATTTTTTTATTTTAAGGAATGCATGTAAAAGGCAATAAAATAACACACATTTTGCATATAGAACGAAGTCGATCGGATTATTAGTTGCCGAGATATTCGTAATCCTGTTTTCCACATTCTTCGATTTTTCATGACCCTGTATTTCATTCAAATTTCAATTCAGAGGTATATTTTAATTGGAAATGAGACGCTTAATCCGACGCAGTTAATTGTTAGTTAATAGAATTATTATTTTTGGAGTTATAAGGATGTTTCTTTTACGCTGTTCGGTACTACTTGAGTAGTTTGGCGTTTTATATAATTTGTCGAAATTGGTACATCAGCAGTTCTTTAATATAGCATTACTATGTATATTAACAATATTTAAATTTTGTTTATGAATTGCAATGCTTTGTATAAATAGTTTTCACATGTTTTATTTTCATACACTTATCCATGATGGGTAAGTATTACGGTGGCCCCCAACGACTAGTTTTCCTATCAAAACATAATTTGTCTTGACATGCACTATCATCTATTTCAGTTCTGATAATGATTTCAGATGCATCTTTTGTACATGTGTAATGACACGTCACTTTATAGGGTTGATCCAACACAGATTTACGTTAAAACACGTTATGTAACATGTGTTTCATCACCACTTAGATATTTATTTTTAATGTTTTTTTACAGTATAGAAGATTTTCCACTTTGCATCCAAGGATTTCTAATGCAGGTATGTTCTTATTAATATTACAATAGAAAAAGAGAAAAATTATTCATTGTGTCTAAATTTGACGCTTTTCGGAATTTTTGCAATACTGTAGCATGTAACATGTCGCGTACTATTGTAAAATTTTAAATCATTTTAGATGAAAAAATAAATAAAAAGCTACATTTTAAAAGTCGATTTCTATTCTTTTATTGTGCGTGTGTGTTTGTGTGTATTGAAGTCATTTTTAATTTAAATTTACATTAATTTTACTTTAAATTTACATTAAAAATTAAATTCAGCTCAAAGTATAAGTGACTGTGAATTTAAAGACACAGAACATTGGCGTACCGGGAGATTTCGGTAATCCGCCATCTTAGTTACAATTTCAACATTTTTCACCACTGTGGGTGCTATGGAGGAATTTTGAAGAGTGGTTCATACAACTAAATAAAATAGAAAATTATACCACAGTGCGATGCGTTCATTAGCTTTTAACTTCGTTGTACGTTCGTAATATTTTGAACAAATAGATATAGTTTTTCTTAAAATTTCAAGCAAAAGGAATTTCAGAAAATAAATAAAATAATTTTTTTTTTGCTGTTATCAGTTTTTTATACAGATCTAAACGACATAAACTGTTATAAATTAGCTAAGCCTTCATATCTCCAACTGTACACAACATGCACACCATTTATAGATGAAATATTTTTTAGTTCCTTTCTTTCTTTAGAACTCACTCATTCAATAAAATTTAAAATTTAACAGTTGCTTTCTTCAATTAAGATGCCGTAACAAAAAATAACATGTCTTCATGCTCTGTTCAAGAACGAAGTACTTCAAATGAAATGACATTTAATTCTTCCATTTTGGAAGTCCAAAAAACTGAAGCTTGCTTCTAAATGTAAATGTACATAAAAACTACTGTCGAATGACTGGTCAATTTTTTTGCAGTTTTATTTTTAATACTGTATACAAAAACTGTTTGTATATGCTCTGCTACCTTTAAAGTTTGTACGTAGAATTCTTGAATCATACTACATTCAAAGAGTAAAAAAAATGTATGAAGATTTTCCTAGCGTGGAATAGTTGCTGTAGAATTTAAAATCGTTTTAGTTGGTTTATTAGTAAATGTGTATTAATCTAGTTAGTTTTTGCTGTGCTTAATTGTTTTACTTTCCTCATTGTATTTTTCAGGCAAAGAGTCATTTAGCTTTCCGATGCATGACACGCGACCATACGACCGACGTAAATCATCTGCCATACCTGATTTCTTGATTACAAATGAAGAATCAGATGCTGCAACAAGCAATTTATATGCTGAAAGTTTTGTCGTAAGTATATCACTGTGGTTTTATCCTGGGCGTTGGGTCAATATTCCAATGACTCTATTTTAAAAAATTCTGATTAATACGCAACCATTCTAAAGTGAAAGGAAAATTAAATTTTTCAATCCAAATATATTTTGCACAGAAATAAATAAAGGTATAGATATGCACACAAGTATATTCAGTTTCATATCTATATACACTCAACAGCTAAAACATTATGACCACCCTCACATTTTGCAATGAACTCGCCTGGGTGATGTAGAAGGCGCATAATCCAATGGAAATGGTATTTAAGTACTGCTAAAAGGACTCATTAATCTTTTTTGCCTTTACATCTCTCTCTATGGGTAAGAGTTGCTGATCTAAGCTATTTTGGAAGAAGGCAGAATTCAGTGACCCAACGACTGACTCAGAATGAGTAACTCCCAAACTGCACGTCTCATGTGTTCTTCGGCACATATCGTTGTTAGTACGTGTATAAAATGGATGAACGACGGTGAAACCCTCAGTAGAAGACATCGTGTTGGATGCCTAGGTGTTACCAAATGAAAAAAAAAAAAAAAAAAAAAAAAAAACGTCGGAGACTCCCTTTTTTTGTCAAACAAAATCGAGACCAGAGACTAACTCATTTTACATCTCAAGACAATACAGGTCCAAGCGCAATTCTTTCTGAGCACACAGTTCAGCTGAGAATATTGAAGATGAGACTACCGGTCCCATTTAAGTGTCCCTGTTGACCATTGACTTTCTCATATACGTAGACGCCAAATCCCATTGTTACCTCGGCATGGCTTCGAATCCAACATCTTTGGCGAAAAGATGCTGTTTTTTGGCGGTGATCGCTTTATTGGCAACTTTCAGATTTCACAAAGAGAAAAGAAGAAGTGCGGTCCAATTCAAGACAAACATAGCAATATGAGTTTCAGCGGGAGAAAAACCGGTTTGGCGTGCTAAATCTGCCCTCCGTCACGTGACGGAAGGCAGACATGTCGGCCTACGAAAAGGTTGCCATTTTGGTGTCTACGTAGGTATTATAGGTCATTGCTGTTGACTTAACTATGGATGATAGAAATAAGAGTTGCCTTGTCGGATGAAACACGATTCATCCTTCAATACACAGGCGACTAGACCCTGGCCGTCCACATAACGCAAGTCTTCTCTGATTGGCCCGTAAAACTGACCTTTCTATAAAAAAAAAATCTAAGCAATTCTAGCTAAATGAGCATGCGCTGTAGCAAAACAACTTTGCTCTCTTGCAACATTGGATCATTGGAACGTATTTGCTTACTGAAATTAATATTCCATGTTTGACATCGAAGGACAAATGGACAAATTTATGAAAAATATAACAACATACTAATACACGTGATAGTTGTTTGCAACTCCATACTCTAGAAAGACCCTTTTCAGCGCATGCTCACTGAGTACGAAGCGCCGCGATAAAATTCTTTTCAGCGCATGCTCATTGAGCTACAATTATTAGATTTTTTGATAGAAATGGACTATATTACGGTCCAATCAGAAGAGACTTGCGTTATGTGGACGGCCAGGGTTTAGTCGCCTGTCTTCAATACGTTGTTGTGTCCGATGGCCGTGTTTATACATTAAGCTTTAAGAAACGTTCTCATGGGTATCCTTTGGCACTGTGGTTGGTGTAGAACAGACCATGAACGCCACGGACTATTTGAACATCATTGCGGATCATTTGCACCACTACATGGTATCTGTGTTTCGAAACGGAGTCTTCGTGCTTGGCTCGAATTCTTCTGGATTGTTTCCAGAAATTTAATGCTGAATTCCAGTTAAAGTTCTGGTCGCCTAACTCGACAGATTTTAATCAGACATTTCGTGTGTCATTCATTCAATGGCAACCCAGAGCTCAAAAAAAGCATTTTGGAATGTCCCGGATAGGCATGATCGCTGCTTGAACAACTAATGCAATTTATTTTTGGTTATCTACCAAGAATTTGTGGCATTCATCCCAAGGTGGTTTGCAGCTGTTTTGCGGGACTAAGGTGGGCCAAAACATTATTAGATAAATGGTCATAATGTTTTGGCTCTTGAGTGTATACATGTATAAGGTTCGTACTGATCCTGAAATTTGAAGACCAGGAAATTCTTCCTTACCAGTATTTTTTTATAGAAGATTTCTCTTCAAATAAGGCGAAATTTTGAGAGTTTGATCTAGTTTTTTTTTTTTTTTTTTTTTTTTTTTTTTTTTTTTAATGCATAAAAAATTACTGGTATTGGACCTGGAAAACTAACGGTGCTCGCACAAGCCCTGTATGTATAGTAGAGCACAGAAATAAAAGAACTCAAAGAAAGAAAAAGCTACAGCAAATGTAGAATTTAATCAATCTAAAATAATATCAAGATAAATCTTTCAATTCTTTTAAATTCTTGTTGAACTGTTCATTAATGTTTTCTTAAATTTATTAAATTGTTCTTAGCAAATGTCTATTTTATTCCAACTATCTTCAATATGTAAAATAATCAACCTTTAATACAAAGAGAAAAAAGGAATGCGAATTCAAATTATATAAAAATATTAAATCGAAACAGGATAAAATAAAATAAAAATGATATTAAATTGTCGTTCTCTTGAAGGAACGGAAAAAAAAAAATAGGAAAATAATGCTGACTTTTGTTAGAATCTCTTTAATGATTAGCATAATTTCTATTGAAGTTTTCTGTTTGTTTTTTTATGAATGCAAAAACATTTTTTTTCTTTTAAAGAAAAGAGAGTGAACCCAGAATTAATTTCCTTAAATTAGACTTGAGAGAATTGTATGGGTTAGCTGTTCTGGATCCGAACAGGAATTTTCTAATTAAAGTCAACACAAAAACTGCATGTACCCGACAACAAAATTTCGCCGAGCCGAACCGATACAACTTAATACGTATTTGACGGAACCAATACATTCGAATCCAAACTCGAAGAGAAAGAATGCATATTTTATTACAATTATGTAAAAATATTTTACAATTATATCTCGAATATCTTCTTTGTAAAAAAATGAATACATATAAAGCTCTTAACATACAAATACATAGTTTTTCATTTGAAAAATATTTAAGACTTTCTCTTGGAAAAATGGATTAACCTGAATGCAACAGAAAAGAGCCAGAACTTAATCCGAACCATTTAAACCGAACCTACTTTAACCTAATTTCGAATCATATAAATCGAACATATCTTAACCTAAACTACGACGCATTCAAGGGCGGCGCCAGAGGGGGGGCCGTGGGGGCATATGCCCCCCCGTCGGGCATACCTGGCCCCCCCATCGGGGTCAAAATTCAATTTCGTCGGGGAAAATATTTTGACTTTTGAATTTCAGCCCATTCAAATTGGGTCGAAATATGGAGCTTTTTTTTTTTCTTGAAAGTCGGATTGACTAAACTAATTCTTTTTTGTACATCGGTTTCTGACTGAAGTTTGATTCTTACAATTTGAGTTTAGATAAACCCGAATTGTCGAAAAAAAATCTGAATTTTTAAAATAAAAATCTACATGGATGACAGCATAGGATGATGCATGAATGACTCTATGCATGTTTATTTTTCAACAAAAAGATAAAATTTATACTAAAAATCAATTTTATACTTTTTTTTAACTACATTAAATTTGTGGATCAGTTTTCGCTTATTTTGGATTTACGATCGGCTTGGTAATGAAGAATTTTTAGTTCAGTTAAAATACGAAACGAAAATTGTTTTGTCGGGGTTGTCTTGGATAACAAGTAGAATGCTTCATCGTGTGGGGCAAACTGCACCTGACATGACTCGCAGTCTGGACCGGATCGGGTTGAGCCTAAATTTTTGTCGTTGAGTGTCGGATTAAAGTCGGATTAACTTTGTTTCAGGTTCGGGTTGGATGTTGATACTTATGGTTCTTGATTCGAGAAGAATTGATCTCTCAAAATAATTTACAAAACTTATTTTAAGATGAAAAACTGTATTTGAATGTCAATGAATTTATGTATACTGATTTTTTTTTACTTAAAATCTGAAATTGTTACTGAATATATATTTGTAAACTTATTCTTACATAACTGCATTACAGCATGGATATATTTTTTCATCAGCTACAATTAGGGTTTGGTTGGGTTGAAATATTTCGGGTTCAGGTCGAAATGTAGAGATGTCTAGCTCAAATCGGGTTTCGGGTAGAAACCCGATCCTGCATCTCCTCGGAAAATTAAACTCAACTCGACTGGTGGTTTTAGTCGGACCTGGCTAAAGTTAATTTTTTTTCGGAAAGTTTAGGATTGACTTCTATTTTTCGAGTCGGGTAATTTTAATTGTTTTAGCGTATGGGCTCGATTCTATCAGATTCCTCAAAAGTATCCCCAAAATATATTTTAAAATGAAAAATTACATTATTTGAATGTCAATGAATCAATATACAAATATATCGATTTTTCTACATAAAAAATATAATTGATACTAGACTACTTTTCCATTATTGCTTTACAAGATGGAATTTTGTTTTTACATACTGAGTTGGGATTGCGTTCGGAATGAATACTATTGATTTTAGAAGTTTTGTCAAGTTCGGGTTATCTATTTTTTAAAAACTGGTTCAGGTTGAATGGATAGGGGAGAGTGGGGATACTTGAGTATAGGGGATACTTGAGCCACCCCTATTATCTCTACAGTTTGTTAATTTTTCTTTCTAAAACTGCCAATATGATAACATATTTATAGTTCTGAACATGTAAAAAAGAAATCACACATCTTGGTACCATTTTGAAAGTATAGTGATTATAGTTGTCTTTTCGCTATCTGAAGTAAATATTTGGGTGCATGGTTTTTTTGTTTTTTTGTAATCAAAGTTTTGTTTAAAGTTGCAACTATATACATACATTCAATAAGCATAATTTCAATTGTATTTTGAGTCTAAAATAGTTCTAATTGCTGCATGCTTCTTTTAATAAAACTCTGGGAAACAAAAATAGTGATAGTGGGGATACTTGAGCCAATGAGAGTGGGGATACTTGAGCCATGTCTTAACCATCCCCACTAGAAATTAAACATGGGTGAAACAAACAAAAAATAAAATTCCATCCTTATATTCACTAATAGATATTTTTCTGGAGAAAAGGGAGAATAATTTTTCATTTTATTTGTTTTTCTTAAAAAAATAACGACCTAAAAATGTTTAAAAATGTATATTTTTTAAATGAAAATGTCTATTTTATTTTTCGATTTGACTAACAAAATAGCCTGTCTAGATAAATGTAAACATAGTTTTCAATTTAACTTTCATTAAATGAAAATACCTTTTTAAAACGGTTTTACAGGCTATAATCTCTAATACTTTAATTAGTTAGGTCCAACATATTAAAATATTTATTTTTTAATATAACATATTAAGATTAGTATTTTATATTGAAATCGTAACCTCTGTTGCTGTAACTTTTTTTTTTAACTAAGAAAATTGAAGAAAAATTGGTAGAAAGAGCGCACAAAAACAAGAAAAGCAACAAAAATCCCAGTTCAAACTTACCTACATGGAGCCAAAGAGGAAGACAAAATCTTTTCCTGTGAAATCAAAAAAGTGTTTGAAATAGTAGAATGATACATCTGGCTTAAATTCCGACAGCTACTTAACTAAAAGCATGAGTTCGACAATATCATTAGAGGAAAATTCTGTCAATGATGGTGATGATGTGAAAGAAAACCTTCTGTTGATGGTTGGTTACTAATAAAATATGCCAGAAAGAAAACTGTAAAAATATTTGTTGGATATGTGCTTAATATTTTGAAAATGAAATTTGCCCGAAGAATTGCAGATTCCAAATTTAAATGGCTCTGAACTGAGGATGTTTCTACCGTCGTTACAACTCAAGTTCAAATTATCCTTCGACAACCAGTTTTAACGACAAAAAATGATCGTATTACTAGCTTTGTTTTCTCAATTGGGTTTGAAAGACTTTACTTTTCATAATTTATCATTCTGTAAAATGTTAAAAAAAACAAAACGAAAAAATTACTTTTGTAGGTATTTTTCCGTAGTGGCTCAAGTATCCCTTCACTATGGCTCAAGTATCCCCGCCATGGGGATACTTGAGCCATGAAGTAAAACAAAAAATAAACATTTATTATACATAGAAAAATAGTTCAAAATTTATTGAAAGTGGTTTTTAGTTGAAGGAAAAATATCAAATTTTCATTTTCAATATTTTATTTTATTCTAAAAAAATACAAAAAAATTTAAAAAATTAAACTTCAAAAAATGGCTCAAGTATCCCCATCTTCCCCTATATAATTAATTAGCTCAGGTCAGGTATAACCCATTCCGCGGAGGATTCCGTGCTCGGTAAACAATCCGTGAATTGAACTATCCCCCCTCCATTGATTAGATTCCGTAAAAACAGAAAAAATTGCACTTTAATTTTGCCATTTCTACTCCACCTCCCGCAAAAAATACAGAAAAAACACAAAATACCTGAAATACTCACACCTAAACAGCATGTTCGTCAAATTACATGGGTATTCTGGCATCTGTGTTGCTTAGTACTATTCGTGTTAGAAAAGGAATTTAAATCCCTTTTATCTATAAATATGTAAAAATGAGAAATCTAAGATCAAAATTAAAAAAAAAATCTTATGTCAGAAGGCAGAAATTTATTAAAATAATAGAAAAGATGAAAGTCAAAGGAATGCTTCGGCAGTGTTGAGCGGGAAATTTTTCTCCTCGCAGACCTCTAACCCGCAGCTAAATCTCATGCATAACCCGCAGTTTGAATCAGCGATATATTTATAATTGCAGATCGCTTTTCGCTGATATTAAAATAATTCACTTTTAGATTCCCAACTATTTTACAATTTTTCACTTCATTTACATTTCTCTTGGAAATTTTGTGTTAAAGTTTTTGTTTCAGATTTAAATTCTGATCTTATCAAAATTTGGAACATCACACTTTGTGCATTTGATCAATGTACACTCTATAACAAAATGGAAATTGAAGATATTTTCCCCCATTTTTTTTAATTATTATTTCTATAGCTAAAAAAGTCTGCTTTAATTTGAAAATTTTTTCGAAAATAAAGAAAATTAATCAATTTAATGCTAAAACTACCTGAAATCCTCCAATATCTACAGATGCATTTTTTTAATTAAAGGACTGTTTAATTAACTGTGCAACAACGCTGTGTACTAGGATTTTCTATTATTGACTGATTTTTTACTTACCTCTATTTTCTCTCAAAATATGAAAAATTCATGAATCAAATCTCAATTTTTAAAAAAATTCTACAATCAAAAGACAGAAAATTCTTCAAGGAATAGAAAAATCCGTTCCAACCACACGTGCGTTCCAGCAAATTACTGCTTGGATGTTTTATTTTTTGCGAAATGTTTTTTGAGAGTTTATAAAATAATTACATTTTCTCAAAAATGACTAAATTAGAAAATGATGAAAAAAGTAAAACGCGGTACTTATAAACTCTTAAAATTTATATATTTCAAAAATTCTAGTTCGATTAATTACTTTCACATTAATTTCAAGGAAATTAGTATTTAGTACAGCAACGTGTTCAGATTTAACGAAAAAGGATATGAAAGAAATTTCAATTTTATACAGATTTTGTTCTAGCCAAGTATGTTGTTTCTTTATACTCGTATTCTTATTTAGATTTCAAACTAACGATGTTTAAACTGCAAAGAACAGCTGCGGTTCACCAAAAGGAAATGCATGACTATCTGTTTTGAGTAGTTTTCAAATTCTGTTCTGCAAGTTAATATAAAACAAACTTTTCGACTGCTAGAATGATAAAGAGATCGATGAATATGTTGTTTAACTTCAGCAAACGTATTCTTGCTGATTGGTTGTAAAAAGAACCTTTATACAATATACATCTCAATGTTGTTGTGGGAATTACTAGAAAAACATCTGCTCTGATAGTCTTGAAGGATATTTCAGAGTTACATAAGGTGCAGTTCCCTATTATCGACATTTGTCCATTGACCACAGATATAAGGAGTTAATTCTTTTTCCTAATCTAGTATTTTTATTTAAAAATATCGAAATCGTCTATTTAATGCTTTTTTTTTTTTACAAAAATAATATAATTAATAATACAGTAACCGTAAGAACAATGCTACAATGACCTTTTAAAGAACGAATCTGACTATAAAACAATGAAATTTATGACTTTGCAAATTTTGCATTTGAATTATTATTTCTACTAATTATAAATACTTTATGAGTTCAATCTTTTTACAAATGTGTGAACTATAATATTTTTCTGCAGTACATAAAAAGTTTCAAGTCTTTCATACGAGTAAGTTCAAATGATTTCTTATTTCTTTGCGTTTGTATGTAATTTGATATTTTTACCCTAGTGCTTTAATTTTAAAACTTCTTTATACGCAGAATTCGTAATTTTGTTGATAATAATAATTTAACTTTTTAAAGAAATTATGTAAGTTTTTCATTTGTATTTTTGCTTTCAGTAATACATACAGTTACGCCTCATATATTACGTACGACATGGATTAAACATTAATATTCCTGGGCCCAACATAAACAAGGTTTAAATGAAATTTCAGTTTTACAATTTTCGGAACTGCGAATTTTTAAACTTCTAAATATCGCACATTTTAAATTTTTACACAGTGACATAGAGAAAAAAAAGGTCTTTTAAATGAAATTTGTTTGCAAACTTTACCACAATTTGTTTTCAAATTATTAATATTTTAAAAGTTTTTATTACATTTTTTGTCATCGTGTCAACAGAAGTATTCCATTTTTGGACATTAAATATGGACCAATCACAAAACGAATAAAATAAAATAAGCTCCGGAATTCAACCAATAAAAAGATTCAGATCTGCTTCAGATTTTCCAGTTCTCCACCGAGATCAACAACTATTTTCCAAATAGTTAAAAAAAAAAAAGATTAATTTTTTTTTATCAGAACTCTTCGTGTAAAACAGTTTATAACAATATCGAAGTAAAATTCATGTTTTGTAGAAATAGTCAAGTCGGGTCGAGATTTTAACTTTTTTTTTGGAGGGGGGGGGGGAGGGGGAAGGGGCTAATCATTGTGCGCGCGGCAGCGCGCTACAATAATATGATTGAGCGATGGTGCACACGGATTTTTCAATTTTTCTTTTTGCAATAACTAACTAAATACTTATCCAATTTTGATGATTTTTTTTTTTTAAATGTTCGTCTGATCAAGAAGCACAACATAGCACAAAAATTATTTTTTTTTATGGCATACTGTAGGTGTACTGTAGAGTATTCTGAAAATCGGACAAAAATTTTGTGTCACAGCACTTTTCTCGAAAACTACTAAAGATAAAAACTTAATTTTTTTTTTAAACAAAAGACAAACTTTTTATCCCGGGGTAGTCATCGAGAAAACGTTATTTCGCTGGGCGGTTTTTCTGAAATTGCGTATTTTCCAAACTTGGTCATAAATGGGTATATCTAACGTTCTATTGCAGATAGAATGTTGCGGTAAAGTTTATTTTAAAGATTGTGCGATGCTAATTAATCCTGCAAAAATTCATAGCTTTACGTTAAACAGTTTTTTTACAAGATGAAATAAAAGAATGGCAGTCATCAATCTAAGGTACTTGTGATCATCGGAGAGAAACACCAGTTACACCATTCGATTAAGCATAAAAAAATACAGAATGCTTTTTTTTCTTTTATTTTTAACTTAATTTTTTAACGAATTATGAATTTTTTTGAAATTTTTGACATGCTGATTTTTAATGTTAAAACTGTTGTTAGCTTTCTTTTTTCAAAAACTAAAACAAAATCACTTCACCTTTTTTTCATTCACGTATAAAAACATTTCATATTTATTTACTTAGAAGGTGTCACAAATAAAAATTAAATTAAAGAGTTGACATGTTTCGGTTCATTAATAAGAACCGTATTCATAACATATAAAATCAGTAGAAATTTAAATGACACATTTAAATTCTACACATTTAAATTTACTGATTTTATATGTTATGAATACGGTTCTTATTAATGAACCGAAACATGTCAACTCTTTAATTTAATTTTTATTTGTGACACCTTCTAAGTAAATAAATATGAAATGTTTTTATATGCTGATTTTTGTCATTTTTTAATGAATCATTTACTGAATAATTATGCACGGTGTCTAGCCCTGGTGGCTGTTAAATTTGATTTTTAATTTTAAATTAGGCAATTTTTTGCACCATACCAAATTTATATTTTATCCATTTTTTTCATTTATTTATATTTTGTTTTTAGCACAATGGCATCAATGGCAAAAATGCCTGGCATACCTGTCAAATATTGGGGCCCTGTACTTTAACAAAGTGTATTTACTATAAGTATATACCGTATTTATTCTAATAGAATGCGCCCTCTAATAGAGCGCGTCTTCTAATAAAGTGCGCACCTTGGTGCTGATTGAAAAAATAAATATACGGAAACGATATAGTAGATAAGTAGAAAACGATTACTTAAATGCATTATCGAGGATTCTCATCGATCAAAATAGAGATATTCTATCAAAGCGATGGAGTGGCGATGCAGCAAAAGTTTCAAATTTTGAACAATGTACCACTCCTGTAAACTATAGCGCCAAGGATATGCACACTGTTACAGTGCCTAGAAGAGATAGTGTGGAAATCGCTAATACCGGTATAGCTTTCGATCGCATCCAAAAATTTACATTTTTGTAGATGGCGCTGCCGTCGATTTCATTGCGTGAAAGCTTAGGTTTTGTTTTTTGTTTTGGTTTTCTTATTGTCATGAACATTTTTAGTATTATGTGCAGTGTTTACAAATGTTGAAAATTTATGTGAAAACATGCAAAATTGATCTAAAACGATGAAAAAACGAGATTCACATTGTTTTGTTCCTGGTTGTATTACACAATACAAGAACAGCAAGTTGTCTATTTTCGGTGTACCTAAAAATCAAGATCTTTTTGAAAAATGGAAAAAAATTATTCCTCGTGCCGACAAAGAATTGAGCTTGCATTCTGGTGTATGTGAACTTCATTTTGAAAAGGAATTTATTGTCAGAAATTATGAACATATAATTAAAGGTGAAATTGTTACAATACCTATATTTTTTTATACTTACTATTTTAGCATCATATACCATGTCAGATACATTGATCTCATTATTTATGTTTCAGGATACATGAAACTCTTCCACTTGTGTATATATATATTTTTATGAAGCTTTTTTAACATTGTGTATCATTTGATATTTTTCTGCTTATTTTTTGTGTCTGCCTATATGAAATATAGTCAATCTCTAGTTAAAAATAATAATAATATGTATGCTGATCACATGAAATATTACATGAATTATAATTAAGCAATCCGAAACTAGTGTTCTGCAATTCGTACCAGTGCGAAATGCATTTAAAATATATGTCTAAATTTTCGTTTATCCCTAATATATCGTGCATAAGAAGCTAATTTTTTTATTCTGTTTTTCACAAAATTTATCTTTTAAAAAAAGTTTCCCATACTTAAATTACATCAAAAAAATATCTAAAACACATTACGTACCTATTCATTCATAGCAATGAACTTGAAGTTAGCGCCCTCTGGCGAAATATGTAATTTTTTGGATATGGTTTCGTTGGTTGATTTCCACACTATCTCTTCTAGGCACTGTAACACTGTTAAAAATCTGCTGCATTTCGCTGCAACGCACTCCCCTGCTTGTATAGAAAACGGTTACTTGGCCGTGAAATGGCGCTTTCTCATTGGTTGGAATAGAGATATTATATACAAGTGGTGGAGGGCGTTGCAGCAAAATGCAGCAGATTTTTAACAGTGCACTGTTAAAAATTTGACCCATTTGTTGCAGAGTCACTCCACAGCTTTTATAGAATGTCTCTTTATGGCCAATGAGAATGCTCCATAACACAGTAAAGCAATCGTTTCCTATAAAAGCGGTGGAGTACGTTTTTAATAAGTCCGTAATAAATACGGATTAAGAAAACAAAGAAGCATGGTTTTTGTATCAAACTTTACTCTTGCATAAAAAAAGTTCCTGTTTTTGGCAAAAATAATGGATATTTGAATGAAAAATCTATTCTTTGAAAGGATTTATTATTTTATTCACTTTAGTAAAAAACTGATTTTTTTTTTTTTTGAAAACCACCGTAGAATTTTGGTATAAAAAAAAAAATTTCTGTTTAAAAAAATTTCTGTTTAAAAATTTTTTTTAATTTGTAACACCAGAGTATTAGAGTATGTAGCCTTTTTTAATTTCAATACAAATAAGATTTTGTTTTCTATATATAAAATACAAAACAAGTTGTGCAGTATCCCTATGGAATATGGAAAAATAGAAGGACTAGTGAAAAATGCTCCAAGGAGCAGTGCAAAAGCAGAATATGATTTTAATTGAGCATTAAAAAGTAATGGACAAGTGCTTCTGTTAATTACTGAGCATGAGGAAGGATAAGGGATCCCTTCTTGGCTACAACTCACTTCAATGCCAACTTTGAAAAAATCATATTTGCGCTTTTTTCGTGAAAACAAATCAGTCGCAGTTACTATAAAAATGTATAGTGTAAAGACGTAACCAGTAAAGATGCAGCTTAATTAGACATAAATGTAAAGGAAGGCGACATAATGCCAGATACCTAGTTCCTGCAGGTATCACATTCATGCACTGCCACCAAGCATACCCTAAGTGTATAATTGCACAGAAAATTGATTTGTAGTATAGTGCAGAGTGAACAGTGCAGTTAACATCAGAGATGTAGTACAGGCTATACGCCGCACACCTTCTGGACTTTTTAATAGAACACCATATACCCTCTGTTTTTCAAAAAGCTTATAGTATACACATTCTAGAATATCCCTCTGCTTAGAGCATATATCTTATGTTATTTTTATGACTACACCCCTGGTTAACATCTAAAGCACGGTGGAAAATTCTACTAAAGAACCGCAAATTTCTTTTATATGGAAAAAGCGCAAATATGATTTTTTCAAAGTTGGCATTGAAGTGAGTTGTAGCCAAGAAGGGATCCCTTATCCTTCCTCATGCTCAGTAATTAACAGAAGCACTTGTCCATTACTTTTTAATGCTCAATTAAAATCATATTCTGCTTTTGCACTGCTCCTTGGAGCATTTTTCACTAGTATATATAATACTTGCTAGACCATATAAGCAGGACAACTTTTTAAATTTTACTCAGACCGAAACATTAATTTATTTTGTACGAACTGGGCCCTTGAAATTTTTGCCCACGCAATTTTTAGGACCTGCTCCAGCACGCGGGGACCTCTGATATATGTTATGAACTTGGCCCCCCTGTCGGGGATACAGTGCCCCCACGTCGGGCAAATTCTGGCGCCGCCCTTGGACGCATTCAAAGTCAACCCGACCCGAATCATTGGTTGTCATTTAAGATTATCTTTAAATAAATCATTTAAGATTATCTTTAAATAAATTAAGTATTTGTGTCTTTTCAGATATATCCTTGTGAATTGGAGAATGTACCAGAATTTGGTGGATTTAAAGACTGGTTACACTCGTTTGAATTAACAAGAGGACGGAGATTTTCACGATTCTATCGCAATACAGAAAGAATCGTTGCAATTTTTAAAGTATTTTATTTTATTTTATTTGTGTGTTTCAATTTCTCTCACTTTAGTTTATAAAACGTATTGATTCAGTTACTGTAATGATCATATCATTAAAATAATATTTTTCTTCTGTGTTATTGAAAAATAACTGTACTTGGTTTTTATTTTATCATTTATGCCTCAAATTTTGCATTAATGAAATTTTCATCTTCCAAAACGTTTTTATCCAATTTTTGAAACTGCGTTAGAACATTCATGGAATAATTCAGTGTATTTTAGAAATACTTTGTATATTAAAAATAATAATTCTAATCAGAATTTATATAGGAGGATTTATCATGGAGGTAAAGGTATTCCCCAGTGACGCAAGCTTTAAGCCCAAAATCGTAGAATTGGTGGAACTCATATACAGCTAACTCGTGATCAAAAGAAACGCGAAAAGCGGCCATTTAAGAACTGTATAAATGTAGCTCATATTGTTCTGATTTTTTTATAATGTCTAATCCTATTCTGAATTTTTTTATATTTCTACATGCAGTACATTTTTAAATTTTTAAACCCACTTTTTAAATAATCATGGCCATGTCAGTTTGCCCCTTTTTAACACTTTCCAACAAAGTTTAAAACTGCTTTTGATTTCGGTTTGTCTGTCCGTCTATCCGCGTTTTAACTCTACTAAATACATTCGAATTGCCATGAAATATTTGAATGTTATTGACATCTACTCTAGCACGAACCCTATTGAAAACGAAGTTTCTGCCATCATTTATTTATTTAAATGGACAGTCAAAAGTTTTCCATTACATTACAGCCACTAGAAAAAAATCGTTTCAAATGAATTTTATAGATGTTACACCCGGTCAAACATATTCAAATTTATATGCCTCTACAAAATGCACTAAAATATGCATTCTGTAAACTATGTAGGGAAAAGAATCGTTAATATTCATTTACAGAGCCGCACAAAAGAATTGCATAATGATATAATATCCATTTCATAATAATAAAGCGTTGAATTGTTTGCGACATATTTTAATTATGGTAAACGATTTCATGTGTAATCAAATTGATATATGTCTCGGTGGTTTAATATGAGTTATTTCCTGCATAATACGAATTTTCATAGCATTTACGGAGACACACAAAATATTTCAAACAGCATATTCTATCCTAAGTATTGTATATTATGGATAATAACGGTTTGATGGATGAAATCCATTTTTAATACTTTTCAACACAGTTGAAAAGTGTTTATACTTTCGGTTTCTCTGGCCATCTATCTATCTGTCCGTACGTCCGTCTGTCCGCACTCTAACTCTCGTAAATATACTCGGTTTGCCATGAAATTTTTGTACTTTATTGATGTTTACCCTAGCACAAACCCTATTGAAAATGAAGTTTCTACCATGATTGGTTTATTTAGAGGGATAAACCAAAGTTTGCCATTACATTACGGCCTATGGGAAAAATCGTTTCAAATGAATTTTAAAGTAATGATCATTTGTAAAGTAATTCAGTAGTAACATCAGTCATTTTATAAAATTTATAAATTAATAATTGATTATAAATTACAATCTAAGAAATTCAAATAAATGCAAATAAAATTTTATAAATGGGTTTTATGGAACTTGTTAAAACAATTATTTTGTATAATTAATTGATATTTGATGGCAAGCAAGGTTCTCGCTGTCGCTCGCTATTGCGTCAAAATGCTGCAAAATGTTCCATTTGGCGAGTAAAAGAATAATCAGACTCTCCAAATTGCGAGTACTCAATTTATACTCTTTTTGTGTGTGTGCCAAAACATTGGAAATTCTTATCCGCGTTGGTGAACGATATGATTTCGTTTTACATCTTTAATCGCATCGTACCATTTACATTGTTTTATTTATCGAGATACTGACTCATTACCAATTTAGTTTAGAAACAGCCTAAGACAGAAATGGCTATGCGATGCGATCCTTATACATATTTATCTATTGCAGTTATATTAATCAGTATCTATGTACCAGCGCAGAGTCGTGCCAATAAAGGTACAAAGTAATGCCAAATGGAGAAAAGTTTTATTTCAACGCGCAGTTGAAATTAGCCATTTACCATACTATTTAATAGTTGTATGCAAAGTAATCCGGTCAAATTTTTCTATCGAGTGAATATCTTCTAACAATTTTTAGCTTATATTTTCACAACGGTAAATCAACGATAGCTATTTTTAATTTTTATTTAAACTACTTAAAGAATATTTGAAACATTCATGCATTTAGAGCTAGGAGACATGTTCTTAATTTGTAACAGCTTCTCCAGAAGCTAGTCAAATTTCTGTTTCATAAGGAATTACAAAAAAAAAAAAAAAAAAAAAAAAAAAAAAAAAAGGATTTAATAAGGAGTTAAAGATGCATTTTTCAATGTCTCAAGCCGAATTTATTTTGCTAACATTCCTTTTCATTTGGCGACTGTTTTTTATTTCTTATTCGCCAAAAGCCAGCGAGAAATCTGATGGTAAGTTACATGAAAAAAAAAAATTACATTAAATACATTTTGTTTTTTAGAATAATTTATTTGTATAATACGTTTATTTTACTCCAAAATTTTTATTTATTTTATAAAACAGTTAATTTTAGTCATTAAAACGATAATTTTGCATGGGTAAAAAATGTAACACAATTGTATTTTACTATCTTGACCGTATAAAGGCCGACAACATTAAACTGCAACCGAGGTTTTAAAGTTGAAGAAAACGCGAGTGTTTGTGGTTTCTGAAGTTATAGAGGCCTCCGTGGCCGAGTGGTCAAAGTACCACGCCGCTAATCGCCTTCGAGCGTAGGAGGTTGGGGGTTCGAATCCCACTGGCTCCATTGCACGCACTCTTTGTGTGGAGCTCCCGGGTGTTATATCTCTTGTGTTGTAAAATTTCCTTGTGCTATCTCGTCCCTGTAATATTGACGATAATTTATAAGCAGGCTTCATGTCGAGCACACAAATCAGATGTATGTTGTTCAATAAATAAAGTCATACATGCTTTGCTCCAACCGATATTCTGTTGACTCTAAAGCCCAATGTACTACACACATCTGCAACCATACATTCAATTTTAATGTTCAGTATGGAATTTCATTAATAATGTATATTTTAAATCATTACATATCAATTGTATACCAGAACGTACCAGTTACATATTAATTGCATAACAGAATTGTATAAACATAAAAAGAAAAAAAATCTTTATCCTTGTACAAAATTGAATATATGAGAGGAATATATATAGATAAACAAATAAAGAAACTGTTTTACGTCATACTTTATGAAAATAAATAATTATTTTCAAAAAATACGATAATTTTGAAATGTGTTAAGAACTTCATATTTTATCCTAATCTGCCCATGGTAGCATGTATGATCAGAAGCATCCGTATGGATTGTTTCATGAAGAAGAATCGCCATCTGAATAGAAATGGCCATCTAAACCAGCGCAAATTTTTATGACTGCTCTTGAATTAAGAAGGCTGTGACACATCCACATAGACATCAGGGTTCTCGCTGTTGCTCGCCATTCTTCATTTGGTGAGTAAACAAGCGATTACATTCGCCAAATTGCTAGTGCTCAACTTTTGCTTTTTCCTTCTTTTCTTTTTCGTTTTTCATACATATGCATATATATATATATATATATATATATATATATATATATATATATATATATATATATATATATATATATATATATATATATATATATATATATATATATACAGTGGAACCTGTCTAAAGTGACCACCTTTGGGGCAGGCTAAACTGGTCACTATATAGAGGTGGTCACTTTATGGAGTGTCTTTCAAAATGGCACATTAAAATATTGTCATCTCAAAAAATAAAGTATAAGTAAGGAAAAATGCACTTTATTTAGTAATGAACTGATTAATTAACAATAATAACTGATTCATTAATTTCAAATATGCAGAATAAAGGATAATTTGCTTAAAACTCACATTATTTCTTTTGAATACAGTTGAAATTCCGTAGTAAATGATTTAAATAATTCATACCGACAAGGTACTCTGTAATTTATACGCATTACTATTTTCATCGTAAATGGATAATGTTTCTATGACTGGCGAAATAAACTTTCCACGTTTGAGGAATTAAAAAATATTCTAATTATTGAACAAATTAGGAGAAAGTTGTCATTTGAAATGAAACTACATTTTTGTGATGAATTACCCAAAATTACAAATTTAGAGGAATTGACAGGTAAGTTGGATGATTTTGAAACTGCCCGAATTAATTTGCGGAAAGATGAAACCAAACATCCAAAGACGGAATTTAAGAAACGCCTAAATCAGGGTATCGAAAATAATAGAGTGTTTCACCGAAATGATACGAGTCGTGTATCATATGAAAAAAATTTCATGGGTGCGCAGAAAAATTCAAATGAAAAAATTCGCTGTTTCAATTGTAATGAATTGTCCCATATATCGAAACACTGCCCCCGAAAAAAAGAAGGCCCGATTTGCTGGAGGTGCAAAACACCTGGTCACAGATCTGACCAATGTACATATAATTCCGCAAAAAATGCGAATGCAGCCGTAAGCAATACCTCGAATTCGTTAGATAAAATAATGAAAAATGTGAGAATTCTAGATAAAAATATAGAAAGTCTTGTTGACACAGGTTCCGATGTGAACATGTGTAGTAACGAAATTTATAAAACTTTGGGATGCCCTCAATTACACGACAACGACTTAGTGTTATCAGGAATTGGAGGTAACCAAATTACTCCCCTAGGATTCATAACAGTAAATATTGAAATAGATGGCTATTCAGTAAATGCAGATTTATACATCGTAAAAAATTTGAATCACTCCATAATTTTGGGGAATAATTTTCTAAAACAGTTAACTTTCAATATTACAGAAAAGGGATTGGAAATTACGGGGAAACGGAAATTAAGGGAAGTGAGAGTAAATTACGTCACTGCGTTTCCACGAGAACAAGTCGTGACAAAAATCAAGCGCTTCAGCTATATTACACCCAGATTTCTTACGATGTTGCGGTCAGAAAAGCAAAACAGTCCCACGGTAGAAAAGATTGCTTCGACAGCTGAATGTGTGGGAAAAGAACAAATTAAACAGAATGAGACAGCTTTAGACTGCAGTGAAAGCGTAAACATGCAAACAAGCATTCATGAAAATAAATTATTAGAAATTGAACCGTGTTTAGACTTAACAAAAAATACAGAAACTTATTTAGCTGAAACAGCCGATTCGATTAATTTTCAGGAAATGGAAGTAAATCACATTTCAAACAAAACCATCAAAAAAGAGCTAACAGAATTGATCTCTAACTATAAACCAAATAAAATTAAGGATACGGAGTTGAAAGTAAACATAATATTAACAGATGATATTCCGATAGCACAACGACCGCGTAGGTTAGCATTTCCAGAACAGGAATTTGTCGACAAACAGATAAACGAATGGCTGGAAATGGGAATCATAAAGGAAAGTAACTCCAATTATGCATCTCCTATCGTATTAGCGCGAAAGAAAGACGACTCTTGGAGACTTTGCGTTGATTATAGACTCTTAAATAAAAAAATAATTAAAGATAATTTTCCCTTACCGAGGATTGAGGACGTGTTAGATAGCATTGAGAGCGCGAAGGTTACTACTACTTTGGATTTAAAAAATGGATTTTTCCACATAGACGTAGCGGAGGACAGCAGAAAATACACAGCATTTGTCATACATAACTCTCAGTACGAGTACCTAAAACTCCCGTTCGGATTTTCACTTGGCCCCCAACAGTTTCAAAGATACATACAAGCTGTTTTTAAACAGTTAATTAAAGAAAAAATAATGTTAGTTTACCTAGACGATGTCATAATACTCGCGGAGACTGAGGAAGAGGCTCTACTGAAACTGAAACGTGTACTAGAAGTTGCATCGGATTACGGACTAGAATTTAATTTTGCAAAATGTCAATTCCTTAAACGGAAAATTGAGTTTTTAGGTTATATTGTCGAGAACGGAACTACTAGACCTTCGGAAGCCAAAACTTTGGCAGTAAAGAAATTCCCTGAACCCCGCACCCTTAAACAATTACACAGTTTTCTAGGTCTAACTTCTTATTTCAGAAAATACATCCCCCATTATGCAACTATAGCGAGACCTTTAAGTGATTTATTAAAGGCAGGAAATACATTTAAATTTGGAATTATTGAAAAACAAGCTTTTGAGACGCTTAAAGAAAAACTAGTGAACCCCCCAGTATTGCATACATTCCG
This sequence comes from Maratus speculifer, assembly GCA_964019185.1. Classification (NCBI taxonomy): domain Eukaryota; kingdom Metazoa; phylum Arthropoda; class Arachnida; order Araneae; family Salticidae; genus Maratus; species Maratus speculifer. Next base: position 414,743,053 of record OZ025294.1, read on the forward strand.
ACCAGGTGCTAGGCTAGAATTGCATACCGATGCTAGCGCCATAGGTTTTGGCAGTGTCCTACTACAAGAAGATGAGAACAAAAGTTTACATCCTATTTATTACATGAGCCGTAAAACTACCCCTACTCAAGCGAAATATTCAAGTTACGAATTAGAGACTCTCGCGGTAATAGAATCAGTTAAGAAATTCCGAAACTACTTATTAGGCACTAAATTTAAAATTGTGACAGATTGTTCCGCATTCCAAAAGACCATGGACAAAAAAGACATTACGCCAAAAATAGCCAGATGGGCTCTGTTCTTACAAGAGTTTGATTATGAAATTGTTCACCGATCAGGATCCCAAATGAAACATGTAGACGCATTAAGTAGAAATACAGTGCTAATAGTCATCCGATCGCATGATGAATTAACATTAAAAATAAAGAATGCTCAACAAGAAGACGAACACATACAAGCAATAAAAAAATTGATTGAAAAAAATGAAAGTTCAGAATATCTTATAAGAAACGATATCGTATACAAATATGAAAATGACCGAGAACTTCTAATGATCCCTACCGACATGCAAAAGGAAATAATACGCAATATTCATAGCAGAGGTCATTATGCAGTAGTTAAAACCGAAACGCTTCTGAAAGAAAATTATTATATACCCCAGTTAAGAAAACAAATTGAGAGCGTCATAGCCAACTGCGTAGAGTGTATACTTTGCAATAAAAAGCAGGGAAAAGGAGAAGGCCTACTAAACCCGATTCCCAAACAAAATATACCCCTCGAGACTTATCACATAGATCACATTGGTCCCATGCCATCTACAAATAAAAATTATAATCATATTTTTACCGTTGTGGATGCATTCACTAAATTTGTTTGGCTGTACCCGGTTAAGACGACAGCGGCTAAAGAAGTCATCGATAGGTTAACCCGACAACATGATATTTTCGGAAATCCGTCGCGGATAGTCACCGACAAAGGTCCGGCTTTCACTTCTGCCGATTTTGAAGAATACTGCAAGGAAGAGAATATAGAACATATTCCAATAACAACAGGGATTCCGAGAGGGAATGGACAAATAGAGCGCATGCACAGAATTCTTATACCAATTTTAGCAAAACTTAGCATAGAAGACCCCACTAAATGGTACAAATTTGTCGCGCCCGTACAACGCATCATAAATAGCACCGTATCGAGAAGTACCAAATTCCCACCTTTCGAACTATTGACAGGAGTAAAAATGCGGCAAAAAACCGACATGCGAATTAAAGAGTTGTTAGATGATGAGGAATTAAATTCATTCGTATCGGAAAGGAATTCTAATAGAGAAATAGCGAAGCAAAACATATTAAAAATACAACAGGAAAATGTGAAAACGTACAACAGAAAGCGAAAAAAGGCCAACACATATAAGCTCGGTGATTTGGTGGCCATTCAAAAAACACAGTTTGGGACAGGCACCAAACTAAAGCCTAAGTTTCTTGGCCCTTATGAGATCATCACAGTAAAAAGAAACGATCGTTACAATGTGAGAAAAGTTGGAGACCATGAAGGTCCACAGATGGCCTCTAGTGCTGCAGATCATATGAAACCGCGGACTACTACTAACTAAAGCAAAGCAATTGTGCTTTTACATAAAATGTGTGTGATTATTATTATTGTTTTTATTAGTATTTAGTATTATTTTTGTTATTGTTATTATATGTTGTGATGAACGATAGACGAAATTTGTTTTTGGACTAATATAAGTAAATCAAGGACAGAACTGTGTCCAAGAGACAATCAAGAAAAAAAAAATTTTTTGACTTTAATATTATCTTGTGCGTTTTATTTATTTTATTTTATTTAGTTTGTTGAGAATATTAGACGCCTGTAAAAGTCATCCGGTACCAGTTTGGTTTAAGAGCAGATGATGACTGGGAGGACCCAGCACGGTCAGGTAGGCCGAGTTGTGGGATCCATTCGCAAGGCCCTTAGCAACAGCTGGGGCAATGAACTTTGTATTGCTGAGTAAGCATCTAGAGGCTCGTGATGAGAATCCTAGCATCGCAACTAACGGTAAATTGTGATGGTGTAAGTAGTTTTTTTTTTAGAGAAGAGGACAGATGCTCGCGGAATTCAGCGGAGAACAGACGGTTCTGTAGCTGTCCGATATCTTGGAGCGAAACCCAGGTCAGACGGGCCTGTGGGAAATGGAATTACTTCAAGCTATTCCGGATTTAAGCAAGCTTGGATAGGCAGACGGCCTGTTCCAGTTCGGTTTCTTATTTTGCACATCCATTAAAATGTACATAGTTGTGTTCCAGTCTATATATGTGTATGTATTTAACCCAGAACATTAAAAAACTAAGTTTTTCACCAAAAAAACGCCTGGGCCATAATTTTACCCTAGACACCGCTTCAGAGCAATTCAACACTTTTACTACATATATATATATTTTTTTTTTCGGATCACCGCGAATCTATTTTGCTAATATTTTTTTTTCATTTCGCGTATGTTTTTTTTTATTTTTAATTAGCCAAATTACTAATGTTGGTCAAATGTCAGCGAGAACACTGATAGACATTCTCATAAAGTAATGGTTAGTCAAATCCCGAATCTATGTCCCAATCCACGTGTATCCAGACTTTTAAATTAAATCTTTTTTTTTTTTTTTTTTTGGGGGGGGGGGGCACGCAGTATACAAGAGAAAATACAGTAGTTAACCGGATTTTTTTCTATTTGTAAATACAATTTTATACTATACTATTTTGCAGGGTTGTTTCCGCATCTACGAGACGCCACTGACTCTTTCTTCCGTAGTGGATCCTTTCTTGCCAGCGAGTCCGAATTCGGAGAGCTTGTTCGCTGGATTACCTGACAACAAACCGACCAAAGTACTCGTTCGAGTTTATATCGTAGAGGTAGGGATATTTAAGTCTTCCAGAACGTTTAATTCGAATATGAATATAGGTGTCTCATTCGGTGTCTCAAAACTGTACAATGCCAGTAAAAAAAAAAAAAAAAAAAAAAAAAAAAAAAAAAAAATCTTGAAATTTAAGACAGATTTTTAATCTTTGAATGTTTCATTTTATTTATTTATTTATTTTTCGATTTTAAAGAATAGAGAGTGGGGGGGGGGGGGGGTTCTATCAAGCGTTGGTTACGTGGAATGCTAGTCCTTGCAACTTAACGTGATTTACAGTTCTCCCTTTATTTTTTGTTTAATTCTGGTAGTAGTTTGAAAAGAGAAATTTTTTTTAAAATTCTTTTCTTCTTTCTGTTTTTAGACAACAAAAATTTCTGTAAAAATACAGAAAAAAAAAACGAAACTCTTTGTAAATTTGCAATAGTTCTCGGTTAAAAGCATACGTTTGAGTTTTTCGGTCATCTTTTTACAAGTCATTTCCCTTATCTTACATTTAATCAATCCCCTGTTGGTATTTCCATGAGTTTATTTAGAACTATTTTTATCTTTGTTAAAGCTTGCTTTTAACATGTTAAAACATACTTTTAAAAATCTTTGGCAATTTTATTAGAAATATTAAAAAAAGAAAATTTAGTTTATTTTTATACTTTATTTATTCCCCCCCCCCCTCCTTAGAATATTTTAGAAAGGGAAAAATCATCTCCTCGGAGTGAATGGGGATTTTTATCGACAATCACTTTGCAACTGTTTCCTTTACCCAAATATCCAGAAGCCTGATAATATTGAAAGTAAATTGAGTACAGTAAAACCTCCGAATAAGGGACACCTATATGGCACCGGAAATTTTGTCCCTTAAATAGAGGTGTTCCTTATTCGGAGTGCCCCTTATTTGGAGGTTTCACTGTATCATTATTTCAAAGCTGTTATTATTGTTACATAGCTATTATTATAATTTCATCGGTAAAGACGTTATAAAAAATATACTAATCTTGTAAAAACATATTACACAAAAGAAATAAAATAATGAAACACGTAAAAAATCATTATTAAATAATAATTTACATTTTCCTGTTTATTTTTCATATTTTCTTTATAAAAAAATCTCTTTAAAAATATTAGTGCATAAAAAATAAATAGTATGCGACACTTTCGAAAAATTCTTTAAAACATTGTTGTAAAAAATGAATAATATTCAAATTTTTTCATTAAAAAATCCGTTTATTTATTTATTTTTTTTATTAGTTATACTAGTTTAAAAATTAAAAGTAATTAAAAAATAATTGGTATAATGTATCGGTCTAAGATAAATTAAAATAAAATTTTTACGAATTTTCTGACGAATATACTTGATTAATTAACGAATGTATTTTAAATCTTTTAATAACACAAGTCGAACAGATTTTTCTCCGATGGATCATAAAATAAAAACTTTGTACTTAAGATAGAGGTCTACAAGGGCCGGAATTTCCAGGCCCGGGACCGGACCGGACCTGGCCATTTATATTTTTATATTTCTAGTTATATATCCAAAGATTATATAGCCTAAGAGAAGCATATATCCTAAGATTACATTAGCTTATGTTAATTTCAATAATTTTACAAACCATGTCTTCGCTACACATCTTGAGGACATTTAAGTCTAGTTCCGGCCCGGCTCGTTTATATGTAGAAAAACAATGCAAGCCTGATCTCGGCCTGGCACGAGTCTGCTAAAAAATACTAAGCCCAGGTAAGACACGATGAAACTGTCTGATGCGATCTCTACATTGTACAAGTTACATTTCTGTATCGATGTTGTCAAACTAGCATTGGCTCGTGAGGCACACATTTATACTTATTCTAGTTAAACCTATATGTCGTTAAAGCTACAGAAAAAAAGCTCATATTTTATCGTTTCTGTTAAAATTTTTATAACGGGCCAGTATGACCTCTAAAATTTTTTATCGGTTCTATCCTATGGCCCGTTAAATTTTTTACCGCCCGTCCCAGTCCGGTATGTTGAAAAAATTATTTTAATTCTGCCGGCCCACAGTGGGGCAAAAACCCAAAAAAGCTGGCCAAAAGTCGAAAAATGAAGTTACGATTTAGGGAATTTCGATTGTATAGTTGGCTAGAATAATATTTGGAGAGTCAGAATCTGTATTTAAAAAAAAAGATTTTTGCTTTGCCCTTACAAGCAGCATCATTTCAAAAATGATGCTTGAAGGAGTATCATTTAGAGCGAACAAAAACAGCAAAACAACAGTTCCTCTAAACGCGTGCTATATTTTATAATATTATCCGATTTTAATGATTTGAAATGGATTCACACTATGATAGTATGTACTTTATTTGCATGTATTACAAAATTTATATTAAGCACGTATAAATTAATAAATTCATTGTCATTTTTGATAAAAAAAAAATTTAATTTTTTTTAATTTTTTTGCTTTTAAACATCAAAAAGTTTAAATGTTCCACAGTATTCCGCAACGAAATTTAATGGAAATAATAACTTGGGCTATTGTCTAGTGATTCATAAAAAAGCAGCTGCCAAAAACTGTCTTTCTGCATTTCACGCAAATTCTAGTTACCGCAAGTAAAAATACCACTTTTTCGGCCGCCTCAAAAATTTTGAAATTGACTACTTTACACATAATTTAGCTGATAAATATTTTTCAAATTTTTGAATTATTCAATTTTATAATAGTTTATTTCCTATTATATTGTAAATAAGTACTATAATCATAAGATTACATTAATTTGATAAGTAAGCTTAGTAATGAAAAAATGAAAATAATTCTCTATTACTGATCCGGTAGAATAACATTTTCTTATCTTTATAGGTAGTAATTTTGTTTGTTCTATTATAATTAGAAGAATTATTTTGTCAATGGATATATTTGCTAGATCAAACTACTGAGCGTATTTCATGAATGCGAGTAAAAATCATTATGGATATCACTTTTGATTAGTAATTTGGATTTGATTTGCAAGTGAGGATGTGATGGTACATCTATTCTGAGTACATTTAAACAAATATTTAGCTATGAAGATGGCATTATGTGTAATATATTTTTCTTTTATTCCGTGCGACTGGAATACATAAATATTGCGAATAATTCATGAATCGTGAATTTGAAAATAGTGTGATCTTCATTTCGCTGATTTTATCGGGCCAATCAAGATCTATTTTTCTTTTTCAAGAAATATGGAAGCAACTGTCAATGAATGGGATTGCATTAAATACTAGCAGAATAAACTTATTTCGTTTAATACAATCATTGATACAGAAGAAAAAGTCGTTAAAAACGAATTAGTGTAATACTCAACATTGCTACCTATGTCTGACAGCATCAAAACAGCATCTTACCGATCTGACATTTTTTATTAAAAGTGGATTGAGATAATTTAGAATTCAGAATATCTAAGTTGCATGCAAAGATGTTTAGAGAGGCCTTACACCTGGCAGACAACTGAATAGAAAAAATGAAAAGCTCGTACTCTGCATAAAAAAAAGAACACTGAAATTGCAAAATAAAATATGCAAAAAATATTTCATTTACAATCAAGACTTCTCGTCGAGAAACTCCCAGATTTGGAAGCACAAATGATGGAAATACAATTCAACGATTCTTTGAAAACGTAACTATTTGTGTTTCTAAACGAGCATATACGAAGATTTGATTAAACGTTTCTATGCCATAAGTAATTTCTTGTAGCCATGTTATTTATTTGATAAACTTCAAAAATTTTCCCTTACAAATAGCTCGTAGATTTGAGCAGCACCCCTGGTTCTATATGCTTACTTCAGTACACAAACTACTTATTAATGACAAAGAAATAACATTATCTTCATTACTGCCAATTTGTCAAATGCCATAAGATACTCAGGAATCATGCAACAAACTGATCAAAAGGCATCGAGAAGATTTATCGCAAAGATGCAGTAGCGAGAAAAAAAGTTATTTTTACGTCTTTTAATGTCATCAGATTCTTTCCTTTCCAATTTAGGTAAATTATCGTAGAAGAAATTAAAATCATTGATTCTAAGAGTCACAGGATCTTCCAATACCGCAAACAAGTTCTGCTAACTATTTCGACACCTTGACCTCTGAAGAATCTTTTTATTATACTACAGTTGATTCTAAAGGTTAATTTCTGGAATATATTTTCGTTTTTATTTTAATAATAGAAAAATTAAATAGTCTAATGTTTTACTTTCCATTAACTTACTTAAATTTCGTTTAAATATGTCTTGGTTTTTTGAAAATTCCCCTTTAAGTTTACCTCGAAATTTAAAATTTTATTTAAATTTTATTGTTTTTACTCTTAATCTCAAATTTTATTTATTTATTTTTAAAATTTAACTTTTGAATCCTAATTAGCATGCTGAAAAGTTTACGAAATTGCATGTAAATTGAATAACTTTCGAGACATTTTAATTTTTATTCCACCATATTGTATCCGCCATTTTTTTTTTTTCAATTTTAATTTTGTATTCTTACTTAGCATCCTCAAAAACACCTGTATATGAATTTTCGTACAATTTGAATAACATTTTCATATTTTGGCCAGCTTTTCGGGAATTTGCAACACTGTGCGGCCTGGCCCGTTAGAAAATTTTGAGTGAGCTTTCTGCCGGGTGAGGGCCTTGGGCCAGGCCCGAGTCCGTGCAGACCTCTAACTTAAGGCTCCTGTCCCTGCCGGCGAAGACAGTCACGAGCTAATGCTAATCCTATGGAAAGAGATTTTTCAAATAACTCGTTTGCATTACGTCATTTTAATTTTTTTTTCTTTGCATTAGATGGACTCGTGTTATTAGACGGACTCGTGCTATCGAATGCAACAAAAATAATTTAAAAATGTCGAAATGCAAACGAGATAGTAGAAAAATTTCTTCTCATTGGATTAGATTTAGTTCACGAGTGTCTTCGCCGGCACGGACTACAGACTTAACAGCAACAGCTTCTATTGCTCAATAAGTAAGGACTTCTTCTCCTGCAAAGAGACGTCGGTTTTAAATCCTAGGACGACTAAAGACAAATTGTGTAAAAATTAAATAATACCGCAGCTCAAATTTACTCGAAATTTTCAAATTGTTTAACATTCACTGAAGATTTAATGATTCACATTTTTATTTTTTATTTATTTATTTATTTTTGAATTAAATTATTATCATTAAAAATAAATTTCCAGATTCTTGCATATTTTAAACGATGTTCATTTACAGAGTCTATCGTAAATTTAACGAATAAACTTTTCTATTATTTAAGAGAATCTTGGATTTTCTAATCTCTGTAATTTTCGAAAAGACTTAAGGTAATGAATTACCCGTAGATTCTTTGTAATTTCTCAGACAAATTTTTAGCAGTGTGTGGTACATATTCCAAACATCCTCTTTCAACTTACTGTTACTTTTACTACACTTTGTTTCGATCACGTCTCTCATCTTATTAAACGGTAAAATTTTGTTGCTGTAATTCTGAATGTGTTAGAAAATGATTAATAATCCACGCTTACCGCATTTTCTCCTTCTTTAAAGAAAAAATACATTATAATATATATTTCTGAGTAAAACTACTCACTAAATAAGGTTTACAAGCAGTTATTCTGTATAACATTTACAAACCAGTGAACATTAAATAGATTGTTTTACCCAATTTAAATCCTCTTGATAAAAGAAATCCTGTAAAAAGATAGTGAAAGACATTATGTGATCATTTAACGACAAGAAAATTATTTTTAACCATAAAAATTATTTAACAGGTGCACATGTTTTAGTTTGCATCTTATATGAAAAGTCACTGTTTTAACGCCAGTTCTCATTTCTCAGTTGTAGAGTATAAATGTTATAATAATACAATTTGTAAGCTACATAATAATAACAGAAAATTTAAAAAAGTTGTTTTAAATTACGTAACCAATACTTTGTTACTTGAAGATTTTTCACCCTTCTCCTCATTCTCCCCCTCCCCCCCCCCCCCTCCACATCAAAATTCGTTTCTCTAAAAAAATAATATACATATATATATCCAGAAGTCTTACAACTCTAAGCAGAGCAGTGTACAAAGACAGCTTTATGCACTATATGGCCATTAATGATCGGATACTTGCGATTTTAGGCGTTTTGTTAAATATCTAGAAAAACGCATGAAGAATTATCCTGAAAATCCAAGTGTGTAAACATTGTAGTACAGATCAAATAATTTCGCGAAGATTTTTTTTACCGAAAACCGCTAGGGGACTGTCAACAAATTGAAAAAGAACGAAGATATTTTGGATAACCCTGTCAAAGATAATATAGCAAAAGCCTTCAGAATTGCAGATTATGATTAAGTGGCTTATTGCAATGAACTGTGTTCATTTTTACGAGAATAGCATGTATACTCGTATAGAAATTTAGGTTTTTATAAAAACAATCTCAAATTTTGCCTTTTTTTTTTTTTTTTTTTTTTTTGCTTACCATTTGCAGAGTTCTTTATATAAAAAAATGCTCTTTTCGGAAAGTGTGACAAACAACATTGTATACAATACTCTGTAATGCGAATTAAAAAATATAAAATATTGTATTAAAAATCAGCGATTTTACGTAATAATGTCTCACTGCGCATGCGTGAACGCAATCAAAATATAATTGGCATAATGTGTTAGCGCAACTTTTAGGTATAGAGCAACTTTTGTGAAAATTTCAAAAACGTAACTTGAAAATTCTATAAACTATCGTCGATAGGATATGATCAAAATCCATTATTCCTAAAATGAAGCAACCAGATGAGAAACTGTATCCATATATCGATTGATTAGTGTCAATATAGCATGCACAATATTTGTAATCCTATCAAATGGATAAGTATTTTTTTTTTTTTTCGGGTTTCATTTTCAATATTTGTGGCTTGTGTTGCAAGCCCCGACACAGTAATTTATAATCATTGGGTCTGTAATGGAAAAAAATATATTTTTTTTTCCCTTTCAGGCATTCGACTTAGCTCCTTCAGATGTGACCAATACAGCAGATCCTTACATCGTCCTTCATACGGAAAATGTCAAACTCAGTGACCAGAAAAACTACGTATCGAAGCAGTTAAATCCCGTATTCGGAAAGTAAGTCACCATGATTCCTATCATCTTATTAAATAATTTGATTTTCTGTTCAAATTCGTTTTTAACAGAGATTTCATCTTTAAATAAAACAAGTATACTAATCAAATTTTCTGTTATGGATTCAGATTCCCCGAATTAAAAAATTTCTAGAACGTTTTCTACCATGGAAATTAGATAGTTGACATGTATGAAATAGAAAAAAGTTTTGGGATTAGCACATCCGGCAATTTTTTTTTCCTGATATGAATTGCTTGAATATTTGGCACGCAAAAATTAAATTAAAACCATTTCAAATTAAAATTTGACTTTGAAAGTCTGGGATTGGAATGGGGACAGAGATTTGAATTGCCTGAAGAGCTTCCAAACGACTTAATTTAGCACTGATAGACATATCACATATTTATCGAATTTAATCATGCCTATACACACCTAAAACAAATATAAAATATCGAGCTGTAAATCTGGAACACAACCTTGCGTGAGCATTAGCTGGCGGAAACGCGTGATATGCACAGCAGCGGTAGTAAAAACACTGCTATTACAGTCTGGAACTAAATCAGAGCACTGCCATACATAAGTACAGTAACACGCATATGGCACATGACATCTGAGCATTTGTTTATACATGTAAAAATTCTAGATTTTTACGGTCGGCATACAGAAACATTCGAAAACGCGAGTTCACGGTGTTAGAATTTCTCTCTTTTTTTATCTTTCAATCTTTTTTTGTTGGTGTCAGTGGTCTGTTTGCAAGTGGCGTGAGAAAGAACCAGTTTTATAAATAGTTACCCAGCTTTGTAAATAATTGAAGTTCCGGGCGCAAACGAACCTTTCTTTTTTTCTGCTTTGAAAGAGATTTTGAAACAATGAATCTTTTGCAAAACTAGATTTCCAAAAAATATATATTTGCGATAAATTCCCACTTTTAAAGAATTTTGCTTAATTTTGTTACCTGCTTAGTAATTTAGTATTTTAATGTATTATATCGCTACTGCAGTGCAAAAATCCAAAAATCTGAAATATAAAAATCGCACGTGATAAAGAAACAAGTTGGAGATTGCACGTAAAATGTGGCAAATGGGGTGCATTCGTATTAGAATTAATTTAATAAATATTCAGAGCTTGATGCATTAGCTGATAAACTCTTATGCAAAAATACATGAATACAACATTTGATGCGATTATATATGTTCAATTCAGTAATATGAAAATAATAGGATTTCATCTTAAATAGGACTTAATTAACGTTGCAAACCTAGGATCATTACCTATCATGGGATATCGTAAAAATGCGTAACTCATTCGAAAACCACTTTTAAGCTATTTTCGTTCATATTCTGTAACTGTTAGAGATTCTATTGCGTTACTCTATATATGATCTACAACATTTATACACACAACGTAATATGCAAAAATGTAATTAAATTAAAAAACTCATACTACAACTAAAAATGTACTTCTAGCAAAAATCTGTAACATACTGTATTTCTGGTACAGTATACTATCCGGAATCTTTTTTGAGTCCCTGTAAATACTGTTGGCAATTTCTATTATACAGGAAGTAACTTGTAATAATTCTCAGCAACGTATATCAATTTCATTATATATAAAATAAATTAACAAGATTGAAATACGCCGAAAACAATGTTTTCCAATGTATCACTATGAAAGGGAATTTTTTTGTGTAGCTCTGTAAATGAATAATAAACATTTTTTGCACCACATATTGCACAGAATGTGTATTTTAGTACACTTCAGTAAATCCATATCAATTTTATCCTCTTTGAAAAGCTGTAACATCCTTAAAATGCATTTGAAGCTTTTTTTTCCATTGATCTTGATGTAAGGGAATGCTTTTGATTGTCCCTGACATTGAACTATACATCCGATTTTCATAAAATTTGAAATGACTCGAAAAAAAATCATACAACAATAATACATTTTAAATTTCAAGCGATTCGGTTGGGTGATTTTTGCGTTGTATTATATGCGGACAGAAGGACGGACGACGGAATGAACGACGACTATAGGTGCTACGTATTTATATAACTAGTAAATCTGCAGATCAGGAGCCTCAACGTCAGCTTTGCACATCATTTTTTTTAAAACACACTTTGGGTAATATTCAACTTCCTGGAAAATTTAATTTAAAATTTCAAATTACGTAATTATTTATTAAGAATAAAATAAGAATTAGAAGTTAGCCATCAAAAGCGATAAATTAAAAATTTAGTTATGTTAGGCTATTCTGAAATTTTCATGATCTATTATTTTTGTTTTTTTATTATGACATAGTAGATTTCTTCAGGGGGGCTCCGCCCCCCCCCGAGCCTCACTTAATTTAAATCTGCCATTTTCTAATAATTGTGCTAATGGTTATTGTATATCTTGCATTTCTTTATACATTTTGATTTATAAGGATGAGTAACAGTTTGGACAAACATTTTTCATTATTCTCATACTTCTACATGCCTGCCCACCACAAACATCTAAACCTGATGTATCAGGAACTTTTGTAAGTGTAAACCCAGTAATCTAGAGTCTTACAATTTTGTTTCCGAAAAAAAAAATTTTTTTTATTGCATTTTGCGGCAGTTATAGCGGGACAGACAGACATACAGAAGAACAGATTGACAGATGAAAAACAATAAATTTCGTGTCTCCAAAGTAAGCCTTCCCTGAAGTTTCGGCAATGACGTCATTATTCGTGAGTTATTGATATCCATGTTTCTTGTATTTTTACCGACTACTATAAAATACCTGTTTTTGTACAATTATGACATCATATTTTACTAAGTGAAATATTTATTAAAAATATAATTCTTTTTTATTTCTTTTACTTCGAATTATGCCCCCATTTTTGTCGAAAAATTCTTATTAACGAAATAAATATCCGTGTTTAATATTTAACAAAAAGTACTATTTCTATAGTTATTTTAATTCTGACGTCATATTTATCTTTTTTTTTTCTTAGTTTAATTTTTTGAATGGAAATTGTTCAATTGAAACTTATTGCTGTTGAAAAATTATTATTCCAAATTTTGATTTTTTTTGGCAACGATAAAGGAAATTGGTTGAATTTTATTTAAAAAATCCCTATTGATTCTGTATGAAAAAGAAGGAAATTCTGAATCATTAAGGAAAATATTTGAATAAAATTAATAAAACATAGCCTATGTTTTTTTTTTTTCTATGCTATGTTATATTTATACGCAAAGATACAAAGATATTAATTAATTCATCAGTTTTAATGTTGACTTCATTTAAATTTTCGTACACGCTTTCAAATTTATAACATTATAAGGATAAGGATTAAGATGAATGGTTGCTTAGCAACCATTAAGATAAAATAAAGAAAATGAAATAAATACATTTGAAATAAGTAAATCTCTAAAACAAAATAGTTTATATTATTAGAACACATTTATTAAAAATTTCCAAAATTTACAATAATAATTTTAAAAATCTGACAAATGCGTTGACAAAATTTCAAAACAATACGAATAATTTAATTGGTAAATTTTAGTATTCATTTATCATTGAATTCCATTAATCAAATGTGTCATTTTCTCTGAGGGGAAAAAAAATGAAAATCATTGGATTTGCAATAGAAAAGCATTATTGCGCGAAATAAAATATTCTGTATCTTCCGAACGAATGAATCAAATCTAACAAAAAACTATACAGCTTAATCCCAGTGTCTCACTAACATACTTACTTAATTTCAAGCCAATCGAATGCTTTTTACGTCAGTTATCGCAGAACAGACAGACAGACAGACTGACAGACTGACAGACAGACATCCAAAAAATTTCGTGTCTCCAAAGTAAGCCTTCACTGACGTCTCGGCAATTACAAACGCACTTAACCTCTTCAGACCTGAGGTAACACAAATGTGTACCTCCATTCTTTACCTCCTAAAAACTAAACTGTTCGAATTTTTGGCATTTTTACTTTACTTCTATACAGCTGAATGTCCATTGCTTTAAAACAAAACCAATAAATGTCAGCACCGATGAATATTACCTCATAAAATAAATATTATTTTCATCCGAGTCTCTAAAATACCTTCAAGACAATTGTGGTCAAGAAAGGAAAAAATATTCATGATTTTTTAATTTAAATGCTTTACAAGAAATTTTGTTTGAGGATTTGCTGATCATTTACTTGTTTAAAGACCTTAATTTTGTTACTGCGTAAATTTATATTACTGATAGTTAAACTGATGTTTTAAGGGGATTAATACTTTTATATCCATTTTTGTAAACCTAAATTACCAGTCCCCTAAAGTACTGATTTCATAAAAATGACTTTTTCTGTCATCTATGATGTCATTTTGATTATGCAAAAGCAATAAATATATATTTGTAGAGTTATTTTATGCTCAGGTCTGAAGAGGTTAGAAATCGCACGTGATAAAGAATAAAGGAAGAACAATTGATATTTTTATATTCTCCAAAGTAGTTAAAAACTTCCCAATATAACTTTCAGTAACTATTGTAATAGATCGGCCAGTGGAGCCCAACCCTAACTCCGACTTAGGCTGAGTTTGAGGTTATAAAATTGGTTCATATGTTCAATTTTACAGAGAAAATAAATAAATAAATAAAAAGTTAGCACTACATACAAAGTAATAATTTTGAATTAAGAAGGCATGGGAGCTTTTCGGTTTGGCAAAAAAGCATGTTGTATGAAAAGAGTTTTAGTTCAATCACACATTCAGTTTTAAAATTTTCCATTTTTCTGCATTTTTAACCGACTTCAAGGAGTAGGTTACGATTTCGACCTGTATGTATTTCTTGTTTACTCATAAATTCTTTAAATATGAACCGATTTTGATAATTCTTTTTTTGTTTGAAAGTATAAGATACCCATGTGGTCCCAATTTAATTTCATTAAATTCTGATGATTAGAATTTTTTTTAGATAAAAAATGTAAATTTGATATAAAAAAAAATAATAATAATGATTTGGCGAAAATCACCTTTCATTGTTGCAACCATTTTCAAATCATAAGCATAATAAAACTATGCATTCATATGAGGTAGCGCCAGGGCCGTAGCTAGAAGTTAACGATAGGGGGGGCTCAAGAGAATGTAGGGGGGGGGGGCTCAATTTTTTTCTCTCTCTCTAACGCAGAAAGATAAATTAGTGTACATTCACATTGTAGGTACAATGTTTCTCATTAAACTGTTGTAATGACTTCATTTTATACTTAGAAAAGTATAGGATGATGAAAATTTTGAGTGTATAACTGGTGCCAAATGAAACATCGTGTTAGCTTCATATGTATAAATAGGATGAGGAAGTGTTGAAACACTTATTTTAGATACTATATAATAACTCTACAAAACTGTGAAAGAGTCTCAAAACTAAATTAGATTTTTGAACAGACTTTCATTTGGATTTTTGGAACATTTAGTGACCTTGAAACTTATTCCAGGGGGGGGGGGGCTGAGCCGCCCATAGCATCCCCTTAGCTACGGCCCTGGGTAGCGCCAAGTTGTCGCCAATCTTGATTCTTTTTTGAAGTCGGTTAGTATTTTTTTAAACATATTTTATCAAAGTGTTCCATTTGCTTCCCGGACTAAAATAAAATAAAAAAGAAATGTAAAAAATAACTATTTATTCTGGGTACCTTTCCCTTTCCAACAATGTCTTTTTAGGTGCACTTTTAATTATGTAAATGCGTAGATCTACTGTCGTCATTTTGTCCGCATGTAACAGAGCAAAAACTATCCAACCGAATAGTTTGAAATTTAAAATATGTCATTGTTGCATAATTTTACCGTGTCATTTCAAACTTTAATAAAATCGGATGCATAGTTCAATTAAAGGGACAATCAAAAGTATTTCGTTACCGGACGACCAACTGGGAAAAAAATAATTTCAAGTGCATTTTAAAGGTGCTGCACTCTTTCGAACATAATAAAATGGATATGCATCTATGATGTATATACTAAAATATGCATTCTGTACAATCTGTGGTGCAAAGAAAATTCGTTATTCATTTAAAGGGCGACACAAAAGCATTCCATTACAAAATATTTTAGGAGGAAACATAATTTTAGGTGCGTTTTAATTATACTATTAAACTACAGTCGAGTCTCTCTATATCGAAACTCCATACATCGAATTTCTCTATATAACGAAATTTTAGTAGGAACGGTCCCCTTTTCACATGATTACATTAAAAACAGTCTCTATATAGCGGAATATCTATCCCCATATAACGAATTTTTTCATAAATTGGTGTTAATTTATTCAGTTTTAAAAAGCTTCGAAGTCATATGGAATCAATTTTCCATCACTTATTTTTGATTTATCGTCAGTGCTGAGTTCTTTTTTTATATTACTTCTCTCCTTGTTCTTTAAATCCAACGAATTCATCCCACCTCCCACACACCTTTCCACATCCTTTTCAAAACAGAGTCAATTGGATTGATACACATGTAAGAGAGGAATCAATGAGAGGCACATAAGAGAGGCCTTCAAACGGAAGAAAATGTTAACTACAATTTTTCATCCCTTGCTAAAATTTGAGCTTTTTTTTGAGAGCCTAACAATTTAAAAATCAAAACAACAAAAAATTACAGATTTCTTCGTCTGAAATTAATGCAAGTCTACCTCATTTGATTTTCATTAAGCTTTCAAATAAATGTCTGTTCTCTTTTTTTGAAACAGTTTAAATAATTAAGAAATAAAACGTTAGGTTAATATTTACTTTTAAACATTTCAAATTCTTAATTCAAAAGATCAAAAATAATATTTGTTCAAATTTCACACATTAAATAAGATTTTTAACATCATTCTCTATACATCGAATTTCTCTGTATAACGAATTTTTTACTGGAACGATGGATTTCGTTATATAGAGACTTGACTGTATTTCACATCTTATGAAACTGATATATGTTGCTGAGATTTACTGTACTGAAGTTACTTACTGTATAATAAAAAGCAAATAGTATTTAGAGGGACACATCTTCTAAAATGCATAAATTTATCGAAAATCGGAATTCAATTTTTTTTTACTTTCTTCTTGTAAAGATTAAAAAAAAAAGTAATTTAAAAATATATAAAATTTCAGCTTCTTATTTGCACGGAATTGTTAGAAATATATAAATAACTGAAATTTAAATTTTCGAAAGTTTTCGTAATTTTAAAAAAACTATCTTGCATTAAAATTCTTTTGGTGTACTGAGATAATGGTTTGGGTGACTAAAATGATTCAATTCATTGCGTTGAATCGTTATCTCCTAATCAGTTTTCGGTTAACCTTTTCTCATGATTCAATTCCTATTCATTTAGTTTACATTTCATATGAACATAATAAAACCTCATAAAAGCAGGAACGCACTTCCTCGTATTCAATCTTTTAAATGCTGCATCAGAATACCAATAGAAAATTTATTTCAAGGTGACCCACTTCAAACACCCCGCCCTCTCATTCTTTTGCCGTTTAATCTTCGTCATCTTACAATAATAATAACTCAAGCAATCCAGTTCAGTTCATTTTGAATAATTATTCACTCGGTACATTTTGAAATTCTTTTAAGAATAGCCGCTAAGAAAGCATGCTACCCGTTAACTTTTTTCTCTTAATGAATTAATTTTATATAAGTAGGTTAGTTTAAAAAGCATATCTTTTAACATTTTAAAGCTGGTTGCAGTAATAACAATAATAATTAAAAATCTGAAGAAAATATTTTCAATCTATAAAACTCCAAACGATGAAATGCAAGAAGAATATTTCTTCAATTATTTTTACCTGAAAGACGATTTTTTATTCCAATTTATTTTTCAATTATTATATTGCATACAAATTCAAGGAATTTCTTTTTTATTTTCTTCATAGATGAAGTGTGATAGTGGAAACGACTAACATTTGTCTCGAATCAACGATGAAGCACAAGGCATTAACTGCAAATCATAATAAAATGAATTTAGGTCCTCTGAATTTGAAGCTTTAGCCCATTGATTTCGGGTACCTCTAAATCATCTTGCAATTATACTAGAATTTTTGCTTTAATAATCTTTTCTTTCAATAATAAAACACATTTTGAATTTTTGTTTTAAACTTTGAACGATCAATTTCCACTTTGATGATAACAGTAATACAATAAATTCAGGACTAGCTCTAGGAAAGAAGTCTTCTCTAAATTCCAAAAGATAGATTTGTTGCTTTTTTTAAATCTAATTAAATCAAATATGGCAGAATGCATCGAATAACTAACTCCTACTGCACAGATTATTTTATACCGCCATCTGAAAAAAAAAAACACAGAAGTTTTATATTTACAGCGACACAGCTACATACAAATACATCAGAAGACGATTAGAAATACACAACTGAGAGCTTAACTTAAGCTCTATCCTCAGAATTGTTAATATTACATGTGAGTTCCCCCCCCCCCCCATCAAGTACATCTGTACCTCCTTAAAATGCTAATCTTAGCCGAGATTGTCCGTCTTGATATCTTCTCGCCACTTGTGGTCTTATACGGGACCAACCTGGCACAGCTGAGGATACAGAAAAAGGTCTGCTTTTCGCCGAGTGACAGCAAAAAATCTCCGAAAGGCCCCAAATTTAGTTGCATATGCCTTGAATTGATATTTTTTTTTTTTTTTTTTGGTTAAAATTGTTTTTAAAAAAGCAACTCAAGTTCCAGATAAGTTATTATACCTAAACTGTCTAAAATTAGTGTCAAACTTCTGAATTCAAAAATAATTTTTTTGTCATCAGCTTTTACATCTGTTTTTAGTTTTCTACATTAATATTTTTCCTATGTTACACTTCTCAGCCTGCTCAAAATAATAATAAATATAATATATAGAGAAAAATCTCGTAATATCGTCTCCCTTAGGAAATCTCGGTAATTTAAAAAATCAAGATAAAACTTAATACCGACAAAAAAATCAGTTTAAGCAATTCTGCTTCTCATCAACATAAGTTAGTGATTAATGCAGAATTGGAGTAGTTCCTTTTTCCTCTGAGGCTTTGAGTAAGCAAAAACCAATGTAACTACTCAGTTTTTTTAAGTCTGAAGATGGATTCATAGTTCCGCTATCCTATTAAAGTTCGCAACTCATACACAGTGCCGTGCTAAAGAAAGGGGGGGCGGAGATTTAGGGGGCGCTAAATTTATGCTACCAACATCATTTTCGGCCTGTCTCAAGAAAAAAATTAGGAGAGGGGGGCGCCAAATTCTAACTTTGCCCCGGGCGCAATTTTTTCTTCGCACGCCCCTGCTCATGCATTACTTGAAGCAGCGGACATTTAGACAACAAGCAAGTAACTTCGACGAACAATTCATTCTCTTCGAAACTTAATTGTTTCTTTAGATGCTCTTAACATTAATAATTTTCTCTTTTGAGGTTCTTTTTTTTTCCCTTCTAAAGAGATATTTTGTCCAAGATAAAGAAAAACAAGTCGAAAATTGCACGTCAAGTGTAGCAAATGAGGTGCGTTCGTACTATAACGAAGTCTAAAAAATATTCTGCACCACAGATTGTGCAGAATGCATATTTTAGTATAGAAGAGAGGGGGGAACGTTTGAACAATTTTTTAAAAATCAATATATTTCTTATTTGAATGACATTTTTTGCGTTTTAAGTATTACATAATAAAAACAATGCATTTCTTCATCATATGAATCAGAAATTAAAAGTTTTCCATGTAAATTAAAAAAGTTGTGAGGATTTAAAAAACTGAAAATTTTCTGTTGAAACCTATCCCATACAGGGGTTCCTTTGAACAAATGAACAAAATATGAAAACATTGAGAGTTTTCATAAAAAAACTGCATATGTTTTAGAAATATAAAGCAATATGAATAAAATTAAATAATTATATTTTATTGAAACTAATAATTTTTCTATTATTTAACCAAACTTAAATCTATCAAAGTTGATGTCAAAAATCATTGTCGAAACAACACAGAGTGTCCCTCCAGTTATGTTTGGTTGTGGAAACTTTTTAAAAATATCCTTGAAATACACCAGTATGATATCTGATGCTTCTGGAAAATTAAAATTTTTCATTCACTCTTTTTATGAAAAAAACCTGACTTAAATTTCGTTTTATCTGTTACAAAAACCAAAAATAATGTTTGGGAAAGAGTAAATGAAAGAGTATAGGCTTTGTTAGAAAAACCTGCTAAATCATGAATCATTATTCTGGATCCAGGATTTCAATTATCAAAGAAAAAAAAAAGCCTCTATTAATTTAGATTTGAAACTTCCCATCGCTGATAGATCCAGAGATTGTAATACAGCTCACATTCAAAATATTAGAATAATTACCTTTTTTTTAGAAATTGAAAATATCGTTTGGTAATTTAATGTCTTTTAATGAAAATATGCAAACGATATTTTTATTAAGAACTTATTGTTGATTAAACTTACTTGTTATCTTAAATTTAATATCATTTTTGAAAAGATTAATTGCAAAAAAAAATTATTTTGAAAAGTCAAAATATTAGAATATTTATTCAAGTGGTTCAAAATATTAGAATATTTCACATTAATTCTCCTTTAATTATTACCAATTCTTAACTGGTGGCATCATTGATTAAATTCAGACCATTTTATTTAAAATCAGTATTCTTTTTTGCAGTTTGTTTCTTTTTCATCTTAAAATGGGCCGTGTGAGTGATATTCCTGAATCTACTAAACTTCGTATGGTTGATTTGTATCGGCACGGTAAAAATCAATGTTTTATAGCGAATTATTTACATTGTTCGCAATCGAGCGTTAGTAAAATACTAATACAATATTCAAAAATTGGAAAATTTCAAAATAATCGCCGAAATGGTGGCCGAAAACCAAAAACATCTGCTAGAGATGACAGGAAACTGAAGCGTATAGTTAAGAAAAACCGTTTTAAAAGTGTGCGATTCTTGCACCGAAAATGGAAAGAAGAAGGAGTTGAAGTTTCTACATCGACAACATTAAGACGTCTCCATAAATTTAAATTTGAATCTCGTGTACCGAAAACAAAACCTCTCATGACTGCAAGACAAAAGCGTGTAAGATTGAATTGGTGTAAATCAAGACGTTTATGGAGCAATGAAGATTGGAAAAATATATTATTTAGTGATGAAAGTATGTTTTGTGTTTTTATTATGGTAATCAAGGTATTCGAGTTTGGAGAATGAAGCAAGAAGCATTTGATAAAGAATGCCTTAAACGTTCCGTAAAATTTGCTGCTAGTGTCATGGTTTGGGGTTGTATGAGTGCAGAAGGACCTGGAAAGTTATGCATCGTCTACGAAAAGGTTAACTCTCTGATATATCAAGAAATTTTAGAATATTACATGATTCCATCATCAGAAGATTTATTTGAAGATGATTTCATCTTTGAACAAGATTTAGCGTCCCCGCATACCTGGGTGTCAACTAAGAATTGGTTCCGCCAACGCAACATTAAGATACTTCCTTGGCCACCAAATTCACCAGATCTTAATCCCATCGAAAACTTATGGTGTATAATGAAGAAAAAACTTCAAGGAAATCCTCCTTCAAGTAAAACTGAGTTAGTGGCACGTATAAAGTCTATTTAGGCTAATACTGATAGAAATGTTTGTAAACACCTTGTATATAGTATGCAAGATCGATTGTACGCTGTTATGAAAGCTAAAGGGGATGCTACAAAATATTAACTACCATTTACTTCATATTCATAAGGTAATATTGTTGCGTAAAATAAAATATTCTAATATTTTGAACCAATCTAAATTTTATTCTAATATTCTCGTGTGTTTAAGGAAGATGTATACCTAATTTATTGTGTTGTATTTTATATTTTATAAATGTTAAAATCTTATCTAAACATTCCAGATTTAATTTATAAGAAATTTAATTGCATTTACTTAGTATAAAAAATAAATAAATGACAAATAATTTTTTCTTTCTACTTTTTCTCAATTATTCTAATATTTTGAATATGAGCTGTACATGTGTGCAGTAATTAGGGATTGTTAACAGTATAAGTCCATGTTCTTTGATATTCTTAATTAACCTGTTTTCACATAGAAAAAAATAAAAAAATAACAATATTTATGTGCATCAACAACTCTTTGCTTCATAATTTTAGATGTTCAATCGTGCCCCAGCTTTTTTGTTCAATGGTGCCCCATCACATGGAGTTCAACATTACAACTGTTTACTTAATTACGCTGAAGAACTTGAATAAAGCAAAGCTTATAAACTAAAGATTACACCTTTATTTACTACTTTATTTTCTCTTAAGTTTACTACTGCTTCAGAGCAATAAGTATACAAAGCTGCTCCATTTTATATGCACAATACTATCTAAGCAAGATATGTATTTTTACTCCCTCTTGAATCTAAACTGAAGAAAATAAAGTTGTAAGAGTTTTGTTGACAATTACAGTCGGCTCTCGTTAATTCGAAATCGTATAATTCGAATCTTCGCTTAATTCGAACTAAACATGAAGTCCCAAAATTTTCAATAGCAGAATAATGTTTAAATTTTTCATTAATTCGAACTCATTTTCTCTTGACTTCGTTTAATTCGAACTAACGAGAATTCCGATTTTTCATTTTTAATTAATTTCTCCAGAACTTCAGATCCTTGAAATAACTTTCTTCCTTTCATTTTTGTCTGAATTGTTCTGAACAAGTATACATATAATCCCATGCATTTAACAGCCACTTTTTGTAGTGGCCCGTCTTTCCATCAATGACAGCTCGACCCCATCTTGGTTTGTGCTTGTTCTTCATACCTTAATTAGTTTATGTATTTATATCTTTTAATTTAATATTAAGACATATTCTAATGGTAACAGTCAAAATATATTTAAAAATTACTATAACAGTAATTTCTTTGTAATAGTATCCCTTTAAGCAGGTTTTTCTGTCATACATTCCATAATTCAAACTCTGGATAATTCGAACATTTCTTGTGGTCCCGACGAGTTCGAATTAACGAGAGCCGACTGTATGTGCCCCTAAAATTTTGATTTATTATTCAACACTTAAATAAAGATGTAATCTTTAGTTTATAAGCTTTGTTTTATTCAAGTTCTTCAGCGGAATTGAGTAAACAGTTGCAATGTGGAACTCAGTGTGATGGGCCACCACTGTACAAAAAAGTTGGGGCACTATTGAACATCTAATATTATGAAGTAAAAAATTATTGATGCACATAAATATTGTTATTTTTTTTATTTTTTTCTATGTGAAAACAGGTTAATTAAGAATATCAAAGAACATGGACTTATACTGTTAACAATCCCTAATTACTGCACTCATGTATTACAATCTCTGGATCTATCAGCGATGGGAAGTTTCCAATCTAAATTAATGATGGCCTTTTTTTTGGGGGGGGGGGGGGGAGGGGGGGATAATTGCAAATCCCGAATCTACAATAGTGATTCATGATTTAGCAGGATTGTCTAACAAAGTCTATACTATTTCATTTACTCTTTCCCAAACATTATTTTTGGTTTTTGTGCTAGATAAAATGAAATTTAAGTCAGGTTTTTTCATAAAAAAAGTGAATGAAAATTTTTTATTTTCCAGAAGCATCAGATATCATACTGGTGTATTTCAAGGATATTTTAAAAAAGTTTCCACAACCAAACATAACTGGAGGGACAGTCTGTGTTGGTTCAACAATGATTTTTGACATCAACTTTGATGGATTTAAGTTTGGTTAAATAATAGAAAAATTATTAGTTTCAATAAAATATAATTATTTAATTTTATTCATATTGCTTTATATTTCTGAAACATATGCAGTTTTTTTATGAAAACTCTCAATGTTTTTCATATTTTGTTCATTTGTTCAAAGGTACCCCTTACTTGTCCAAAGGTACCCCAGCATGGGATAGGTTTGAACAGAAATTTTTCAGCTTTTTAAATTCTCACAACTTTTTTAATTTACAGAGGAAAACTTTTAATTTCTGATTCATATGATGAAGAAATGCATTGTTTTTATTATGTAATACAGCCGACTCTCGTTAATTCGAAATCGGATAATTCGAATCTTCGCTTAATTCGAACTAAACATGAAGTCCCGAAATTTTCAATGGCAGAATAACGTTAAAGATTTTCATTAATTCGAACTCATTTTTCTCTCGACTTCGTTTAATTCGAACTAACGGTAATTCCGATTTTTCAGTTTTCTTTTCTTCCTTATGGATTTGAGATAATTTGAATAATTTTTTTTTCATTTTTGTGAGAATTGTTCCGAACGAGTATACATATAATTTAATGCATTTGATATCCACTTTCTTAGTACCCCGTCTGTCCATCAGTGACGCTTCAAATTTTCCTTCCATTGTGTTTGTTTCTAATCTTTTAATTAGTTAATGTATTGCTTCATTTTAATTTAATATTAAGTCATATTCTAATGATAACAGACGAAAGAAATTTAAAAAACACAATAACATTAATATTTTTGTAATACAGTAGATTCCCTCAAATCCGCACAGCTTGGGACCAATGGGTTGTGTGGATTTTTGGTCATTGTTTTGTTTACAATTTTTAAACTACAATTTGAGTGCAATTAATAGTGCAATCAGAACTATAATGAATGCTTACAATATAATAAATACTAAAATAAGTAATAAACTAAAATAATAAAAATTTAGACTTTTTTTAAATGATAAAAATACTAATAGCAAGTTAATAATCAATAGTATTCAATAGTTTAAATATTCATTATAAAGATTAGATGTATTTTTCCAAAATTATTCAACAAAACTTGCCTCATAAAAGTACATTACTAATTCACATCAAAATCATAAAATAAGGATTTTTTTCCAGTTTAGCTAGGCTTAATAACCAAAAAATCTTGATTAATGCATAAATATATTTGGTAGGAAGATTGTGATTACCAGTGATATCAGCAATATCTTGAATTTTTTACAAAAAAATTTATTCTTCCTTCATGAAAAAAAACATGAATAGAGCATTATTAAGAAAATTACAAAATAAAAATGTATGGCATTGATGCAAAATTTAAAAAAATCAAATTTTGTCCCAATATCTGAACTGAAAGTTTCATTTTTTACATCCATAAAATATGTGCGGATTTTAGAGAGTTGCGGATTTCTGGTTTTCGGATTTGAGGGAGTCTGCTGTAGTACCATATTAAACATGTTTTCATTTCATACTTTCCATAGTTCGAAATTCGGATAATTCGAACATTTCTTGTGGTCCCGACGAGTTCGAATTAACGAGAGCCGACTGTACTTAAAACGCAAAAAATGTCATTCAAACAAGAAATATATTGATTTTAAAAATATATCGTTCAAACGTGCCCCCCCCCCCCCCTCTCCCCTACATCTAAAATGTTGTTTGAATTATTGCTGTCGCTTTTTATTAAAAACAGAAAATGCAGCAATAAAGAGTTATGAATCACTCATCTGATGATCAAGAGAAACAGGTCTAATGCGCTTCCATTTCGAGGCACGATCGCATTCTTGTTTCAAATCGTATATAAAAAAAGAAAAATATCACAATAAAGAATTATGAATCACCCTCTGCTGAGCAGTGATACGTAGCTCCGTTAAGGGCCAGACGATAGGGACCGGTAGTCAAGGCAACGGACTCCTAATCCCCCGCATCATGCACAAAAAAGGTCCAAGGAGAAGTTAATTTTTCCGCTTTTCTTTTTGTCCCTTTTTTTCACATAATCGTTGTGTCATAACTCTGCATGTCTGAGCGTAGATCACAATGACATTCAAAACTGATTATTTTAGAAAGAATTCATACACATATTAGGAATGATTTGTGAGTGCCTCGCACACAAGCCCCTATATGTATAAACTATGTCGTTAGGTGACATAATTTTTAAGAATATATCTCTTACATAACTTTTAAAATGTAATTATAATATGCCGTTTTTAATGTCACAAACAAAGTACGTTTTTCGTTATAATAATTTTCAGATTTATGTATATTAGTGAAAGTACACAGTGAAATTGAAACTTGAAAAATGTCTATTAGGCCTTACACTTCAAAATCCTTACTAATATTATAAATCGGAAAGTGAGTTTGTTTGTTTGTTTGTTTGTTCCGCTTTCACGCCGTAACTACTGAACCGATTGCTTTGAAATTTAGCAGACGTAAAGTTAGAAGTCCGGATTAAATAACAGGGTACTTTTTATCCCGGAAAAAATTGATATTCCCGAGGGAAAACAAAAATATTGTTTGCTTGATGGATGGATTGGAGATGGCGCTGTCTGTCGTTTAAAACAAGATAAAATACTGCAAACGAATATAAACATGTAAATTTAGAAGCTAAATGATACGATAATGAATCCCCGAAAATGAGGAATTCCCGAGGGATGACGTAGAATTTGTTTTATCGTCTAAAATGTTTTTTTACATCCACTTATCCTGAAATAACTATAAGTCAACGAATTACTAATTGGCATAAGTATTAGTTACGTTATTTAGTTCTTGAGGTATGCGATAGATGGCGCTGGGTGTTTTTAAAACGTGGTAACGATATGCAGTAGCTGTATAATAGTTAGGTTAGGTTAGTTTAATGCTTTTTTTTTAGGTAGATATCTAAAGTAGTTATTGTTTTTTCGATAGGTAATTACGTCGCTTTGTTCGTCGTTTAGATTGTTATAGTTCAGTTTGGGATTTTAGTTTAGTTTAGGTTTATAGTTTACTCATATTTTCACAATGCCTCGCAAACGTAAATCTAATTTGATGAGCACCTCATCTAAAGCTCGGGCAATGAAAATTGCCCGATCTCAAGAATCGTGAGACGATTCTTGAGATCAATGGCAATCTCAAGAATCGTCTCATGCCGAATTAAGAAGGCGCGAACAAGCAGAGCGTCAGGCTGCTTCGAGAGCTGCTGAGCTACCATCTCAGCGCCAGCAAAGACTTGAGGAGCAAGCCGCTCGCCAAGCTTCTTTGAGGGCTTCGGAGAATGATATTCGTACTCAAGTCCGTTTATCGCAACAGGCTCAACGTCAGCATGGTCAGCTCTATGTAGCGTGTTCCCGGGTTTCCAGTGCCCAAAATCTGCATGTTTTTGCTCCACAAGGGAAAAGATATAATATAGTGTACCATTCAGTTTTGGTTTAACAACTAATCGTATCCAGCGTTACATCGCGCTTCTTACATTTTTCCGTGGAAATGAGAAGTTTTCTTATAGTTGTGCTTTATACCGCAATATAACCGAATTCCACGCGGGCGAAGCCGCGGGCGGAAAGCTAGTATTAAAAAAATACTAATAAATAAAAAATGAACAAGTGAAAGAAGAAAGAAAATTATACGTCAAGCGTGCATTATGCTACAGTTTCTAACACATTCAGAATATTTTAACACTCTAATAATTGCGATACTGAACACTAATAATGCTGTACAGACGATGCCCGGCTTACCATCTTTCACTCACATATGCTGGTAAGGCTGCAACTCGTAACTTAAATGGTTGAGCAAATGAGCAAGGGCCCCGAGTTCGATTCCCAGCTTGGACCTTTTTTTTTTACTTTGTTGGTCCTACGCTTAGCTAACAATGTCATAAATCAAGTTTTAAATATTCAATAATTTCGAGTGTATTTTCACTACTGAAAATTAATTGGAAAATTAATTAAAATTTATATTATACACATTTTTTGAATGCAGAATAAATGTAACAATGTTATACTGGCACTAGACTTATTTTTAGGACAGTAATACAAATCCTTCTATAGTAAAAAAAAAAAAAAAAACTAGCCTTAAAATGAATAGCTCCTGGAATGATGCTGATGTGTAAGATTTCCGGAAATAACGATTCCTGTTGGACCACTCCTTGGATTGCAAAGCAATACCGAACGGAATCGCGAAGCGATTCCATGGGGTATTGGCGAGTGCAGCAAGCAGGGATAGCCTACAATTTGGAATCGCGAAGCGATTACGCTGGGGGGGGGGGGGGGGGGTTGGCGAGCGAAGCGAGCAGGAGGGCGGAGTCCCCCCATAGTTTAAAAGAACTGTAACTGCTCATTCCAATTATGCATGTTTGGGGCGCCGCCCCCCATTTTGCACCCCCCCAAAGGGGAACTTTTTTAATTTTTATCCACAGCACTCGTGTTGCATATCTTTAGAAAGGTCTGAAACTGCCTTTTCCTATTATGGATGTCTTGTGTGTCACTCCAAACTCCCCAGGGGGGGGGACATTTTTAATTTCGTTACAACACCAGTCCTGTGACACATCATTTGAAAGTTCTGCAACTGCTTATTCATATTATGGATGCCTTGTGTTTCACCCCCCCACTCTGCCCTCCCCAGGGGGGATATTTTTAATTTCTTTACAACACCAGTCGTGTGACACATCATTTGAAAGGTCTGCAACTGCTTATTCATATTATGGATGTCTTGTGTGACACCCCCCCCACTCTACCCCTCAGGGGGGCATATTTTTAATTTCTTTACAACACCAGTCGTGTGCCCAGAGAGCGGTTTGGTGACGCAAGATGCGCAGAAATCTATTAGCCTTAGTTTTGATTCATCATTTAAAAAAATATTAATTTAAATAAAAGTTAAGTGAAAATTTGAAAAAAAAATTATGCTATTTTAAAAAAGAATAATATATTCAAAAGTATTTTTTTTTTCTTTTGTAAATCTGAATTGAAGTAAAACAATTGAAAAATACGTGATCCAAGTTTGAACAAGTTATCTTTAACTGTTCTTCATTTGGAACAATTTAAATATGAACAAGTTGGAAATTGCACGTGAAGCGTATCAAATGAGATGCGTTCGTACTATAGCGAAGTTTTAAAAATATCACTGTCATATATCAATGTCATAAAATTTTATATAGTTAATTAAATTAAAATGCGCACCAAACAATGTTCTCCCTATACCATTATGTAATGGAATACTTCTGTGGGGCCTTGTAAATCAATAACAAATGTTCTTTGCACCACAGATTGTGCAAAATCTATATTATAATATGTACTTTATAGATGTATATCAATTTCACTATGTTCAAATGAGTGTAGCACCGTTAAAATGCATTTGAAATTTTCTCCCCCATTGACCGTAATGTAATAGAATCCTTTTGATTGTCCCTGTAGTTGATCTATGCATCCGATTTTCATAAAATTTAAAATGACTGGACAAAATTATATAATAAATATATATTTTAAATTTCAAACGCTTCGGTTGGGTAGTATTTGCATTGTTATATGCGGACAGACAGACAGAGAATCAGATTGAACGACGACTATAGGTGCTACATATTTACATAATTACGAACGCACCTAAAAATGGTGAATAAACTCATCATGAAGGAAAACAGAATTTTACAGGAAGTCATTTCCACTACATCCATTGATTGAAAGCTTTATAACTAAAACGAAAAATATAGTGTTTCCTGTTCCAGTTAAGATACAAACATGGTTTAAACGTCCAATTTAAGCAAAAAAAAAAGAATGCAATATATATATATATATATTTTCGAAAATTTAAAAATTGTTGCATCTCGGACAGACTTAAATATCTTTTTTTTTTTTTTTTTTTTTTTTTTTTCCCGGAAAGTTTACCATATCGTATATGAATTTCTGTAGTTTTAACGCTAAAGTTCATACATATTGTAATCTAATCATTTTTTAAAGTTTTTTATGCAATATTACTTACCCATCATACGTAGTATAGGGTAAGTCTTGCAATCGTTTTGAAAATCGAAAAAAAAATTTGGCGGATTTACACGTTTTAGATAGTGAAGATTCCGAAAAACATATTTTTAGAAAAAAAATTTTGCCGTCCGTCTGTCTGTAAACGCTCTATCTCCCGAACAAATTGAGATAGAGACTTGAAATTTTGTATGTAGTTAGTATATAAGAATGGGACGAAGCCTATTTAATATCAGTAACCTCGATTATCCGGAACTATTTTTTTCGGACTCGAAAAATTCGTTCTGGTGAAAGGTATATAAAAATTTTCGAATTTTTTTGTTCTAAGGAATGGACGTAAAAGGCAATAAAATAACACACATTTTGCATATAAAACGAAATCGATCGGATTATTAGTTGCCGAGATATGTGTAATCCTGTTTTCCACATTCTTCTATTTTTCATGACCCTGTATTTCCTTTAAATTTCAATTCAGAGGTATATTTTAATTGGAAATGAGACGCTTAATCCGACGCAGTTAATTGTTAGTTAACAGAATTATTATTTTTGGAGTTATAAGGATGTTTCTTTTACGCAGTTCGGTACTACTTGAGTAGTTTGGCGTTTTATATAATTTGTCGAAATTTGTACATCAGCAGTTCTTAATATAGCATTACTATGTATATTAACAATATTTAAATTTTGTTTATGAATTGCAATGTATTGTATAAATAGTTTTAACGTGTTTTATTTTCATATACATATCCATGATGGGTAAGTATTATGGTGGCCCCCAACGACTAGTTTTTGGTACTACTTAATTATCAAGTTGACCAATTTCGCCAATATATACAAATCGTCAAACTCATATAGCCAAATTATGCATATTGACATAACTGTCCTTTTAAATAACAAAAAAAAAAATAATAATAATTAGTAGAATATTAATAAAAATACCAATAAAAACTCGAAATAAAAATCACTTAATGGCGTTTTAAATATGTGTATCGTATTTAATGTCATTGAATGCGACATTCACGATCATCCATTATTGGCATATATATATATATATATATATATATATATATATATATATATTTAGCAACTATTTTTATGTATTGGCGCATTTTCCTTTGTCATGTGTTTATGCTACAACTTTCACTAGTTTAATATGTGTAAAATAATGCGAATTGTAAGTAACGTTTCTCCAATTCCATAGGAGAAACGTTACTAACATTTTTGTTACTCCCTCAGCTCACATTAGATCGCGTTTGCCGAACTATATTAAAAATAACCATAATAATCTTGTGAGAATTACCGTATTTACTCGTGTATAGGGCGCATGCGTGTATAAGGCGCGCCCCTACTTTAGAAGTAAAAATGGAGATTTTTTAAAATCTCGTGTATAACGCGCACCATAAATTTGATACGCTGATGAAGAATGACCAAATGAATTTCAGTAAAAAAAAAAAAGTCGAAACAAACATTACATCAGACCAGAAAACAAGACGAAAATGCATTTGTAGACTTCGGGTTGTAAGAGAATGACGAGAAATAAGAATGAGTGACAACATTTCTTCTTTTTTAACCCTTTACTGCACGGTTTTTTCTATTTTTATGAAAAAAAATTATTTGAAATTATATATCAATCTAATATTGGGAAAAATAGTAAACAGAATATTAATTTTCCAAGTTTCAGCTAAAATTTGATATTTTATAGCGCGTAACCTATGTACACAATCAGGGTTTTTAAATATTGCATTGCTATATTTTGCAATTAAATGGGCCTGAGTTAATCAATTTTACCTGTTTAACACTCGGCAAAAAATATTAAAAGTAAATTTTGTCTTAACAGCTTGATCAATAATTGTTTTGTTTCTGAAGAACAAATTCTATTTTTTTGTCAAATGCAGCCATCTTACATGGACAAAATGAGTGCTATTCCATTCTTTGGACTGATCTTGCAGGCCCTTATTACCGCATGGGCAAATCGGGACTTTGCCCATGGGCCCCAGATTTTAAGGGACCCCCAAATCCATACATTAAATTATAAAATATTTACTTACTTTTTCCAATTCCAACTCTCCCATATGTTGAAGTTACTAAATTCATCTTAAAGAAATATAACATATTGCTAAAGAACATATTGATAAAAGATTTTTGTTCTGTTCTAAGGAAAGAACAAGGTGTACTTTTATTAAGATATTTAATTTAGAATTGACAAAGCTGAGAGTTTTCTTCTATTTACATGCAAGGTGCGAAAATATGTTTATACATTAAACATACGTACATATGAGTGATCATCAATCCTATTTGAATAACGTTTCAATAATTCGAAAGGCCCCCCCCCCTAATTTATCTTTGCCCAGGGCCCCAATTAGTCATAATCGGGCCCTGTGTTCTTGACCAGTTACAGTAATCCAATTGGTCAAACTTATGGCACGTAATGAGAATTATAGTGTTTTTAGGTATGTGCCCCATGTGGCACACGATGCAGCGAAGGGTTAAATTTTGTAGACTATTCATCGAATATGAATTCTCTCTAACATTCTTTTTGGTAACTAAATGCAATTCTTCTCTTTCTTCAAAAGGTGCTTCGAGATCATCGTCCATTTTCCAATCGAAACGACCCTGCACATCCAAGTGATGGACTGGGATCTGGTGGGCGCAGACGATCTCATCGGCGAAACAAAGATTGACCTGGAGAACAGATTTTATAGCAGACACCGTCCTACCTGTGGACTACCCAGAACTTATGAAAAGTAAGTCCTTAAACTGTCTGTTCGTTAAAAAAAAAGAAAAAAAAATACTAATGATGATAAAAAGTTTATTAAATCCAATTGATTTTTAAATCACCAGATTTTAAAACATTCACCTTTTATATAAACATTTTAATAAAAATTTTAATTTTACTTAAGAAAGGTGTTATAATAAAAATAAAATACATTGACATGTTTCGGAACCTTCAAATAAGTTCCATAATCATCATAATATAAATAAAACAAAATTTCAAAATGTTTCACGGTCAATACAAATGACACGCGACAAAGAGATATAAATAATAAAAAACACAAAAAACACGCGCTCTATTGTAAAAAATTAAATTAAAATATAGACCATGATCTAAAAGAATTTCCAACATAGTTCATCCCATTCAAGCTCTCACGAGGACTTTATTCATTAATTCTAACCATAATTTAGGAATAATAAAAGAAACGGTATCATTGCAAACCAGATTATTTCGCGTATAAATTTCAATGGACTCTCTTATAATAGATTTGCGATTACAATTAAATATGAAACATAATTTACTTTGATTAAACAATATTTTTATCTCCTCTTTTAAATATGTTCTTGATAAGGCAGTGTTAGTACATCCAAATTTAATATCAGATTCGTGCTCCCCTTTTCTAATTCCAAACTTTCTCCCAGTCATGCCTATGTAATAATTTAAGTCACCATTTCCATTTTTTACTGAAAATGGTAAAATTTGGTAAACATTTTTTCACTGAAAAATGGAAATAGTGACTTAAATTATTACATAGGCATGACTGGGAGAAAGTTTGGAATTAGAAAAGGGGAGCATGAATCTGATATTAAATTTGGACGTACTAACACTGCCTTATCAAGAACATATTTAAATGAGGAGATAAAAATGTTGTTTAGTGAAAGTAAATTATGTTTCATATCAAATTGTTGTCGAAAGTCTATTATAAGAGAGTCCATTGAAATTTATATGCGTAAAAATCTGGTTTGCAATGACACCGTTTCTTTTATTATTCCTAAATTATGGTTAGAATTAATGAATAAAGTCCTCGTGAGAGCTTGAATGGGATGAACTACGTTGGAAATTCTTTTAGATCATGGTCTATATTTTAATTTAATTTTTTACAATAGAGTGCGTGTTTTTGTTATTTATATCTCAGTGTCGCGTGTCATGTGTATTGACCGTGTAATATTTTGAAATTTTATTTTTATTTATATTATGATTATGGAACTTATTTGAAGGTTCCGAAACATGTCAATGTCATTTATTTTTATTATAACACCTTTCTTAAGTAAAATTAAATTTTTTTATTAAAATACTAATGATATGGTTTTCAATTAATAATAAGAATTCTCAACAAAAATGGCACCTGTCCAAAATCAAACATGTTGGAGAGAGTCAGAGCGGTGTCCGGAATGAGCTGTGATCAACAGCATACAGGGCCAATTCATAGTGTTTAAAACCTGGCACGGAATGGATCATATTTACACGACGATTGGTACAAAGTAGCGTGTCCATCGTTGGTGCCAGTCGCCATGTAAATATAATGCACTCCGTGTCACATTCTAAATCGTCACTGCACCGTGTGTCACATCTAATGCATACTTAAAAATACTATGATTCTCATTACGTGCCAAAATTTTGGCCAATAGGATCACTGTAATGGATCAAGAACAGTCTAAAGAATGGAGTAACACGCTCATTTTGTCCACATGTTACACTGTAAAAAAAAAGGGTCGATCTACTAAAAAAAATTTAGTGATCCTTGTAATTACTAAAAAATTTTTAGTAATCTTAGTCGGTTACAAAAAAATCTGTAAGAATTACTAGAAAAAAGTTAGCAACGAATAGAGTTAATAGTTTTATATTTTTAATAGCTCTTACTAAAACTTAGTTGGTGTGGCCTTGATAGCATAGTGGTTATAGTAACGGATTCCAGGCTCAAAGGTCACGGGTTCGAAACTTGCCACCGCCAAATACGCCCCGAATGCATGTAGTGTCTCGTTAATAAAGGGATTAGGAAAATCCTGTCGGAGAGGGTAGGAATGTTTGGTGCTGTCATCTATTGCGGTTTTGCCGAAAATCTTCCGCTTCAGAAGTCTGAATGCAGTTCAAAGGCAGCTCCTGCCTTTCGGGCGCAAGTAATGGTTATTAAAAATAATTTTGGAGCTATTGCTAAAATTTGCTTGGTGGCTCATACTAAAAATTTTTAAGTACACAAAATTCTTTTGTTCAGTTTACAAAAGAAATGCTTGTTTCACTTGCAAAAAAAAAGTTTGTAATGGTTACTAAAAAATTCTGTGGAATACAAATTTACTAAGAAATTTTTAGTAACCTCTTGAATTTTTTTTTACAGTGTAGATGGCTGAATTTGACAAAAAGTTAGAGTTTATCCTTCAGAAACAAAAAAAATTTCGATCAAGCTTTTGAGGCGAAATTTATTTTCGTTATTTTTACTAAAAACTTAAAAATATTAATATAAAAGAAAATTGCAGAGTATTAAGCAGATAAAATTAATTAATTTAAGCCGTTTAGGACTCACCGTGATATTATTTCATTTCACACGAGACAATGTGACGGTTGAAAAACCCATTAAAATATCTGCATTACTGTTATGAATGAATATTTAACCCGGGAGAACTCGCTATGAGAATTTCTCTCACGATGCCCAATCCTTTTCTTTTATTTTATAGTCACTTAATATAAAATTTTTTGTTTTGCTTAGTACTTTTATTCAAAAAAGAGGTAAAGTAATCGAAATCACATTTTGAAATTTTATGAAAATGAAAAATAGTCTTAAAAAGGGTACGATGGAGAAAGAAAATTTCATACGCGAGTTCTCGCGGGGTAAATTTGATTAATGAGACACGCTGTAATTTTGACTCAATAAGTGATCTTGACCGTATGTTTTTGTTTTTGTTTGTTTCTGTATCCCTAAGCGACTGAAAGGTTTTTTTTTTTTGTTGTTTGTTTGTTTTTCTAAAGGATGCTCGGTTAGATCCGATGTCGCGCTCGTCGGCCTAATCAATGTGAATTTTCCATAGTTTTCCTCAAACTTGCATAAATACGAATCAGGTTATTTTAGAAAGACCACTACGAAGGGCAATATCCCTCTCTCTTTCGGCCAATATACTTTGTACAGATAATAAGCCGTAATCAACACCAACCAAATAACCGTATGCCTGAATTAATCGTTCATTGTTGAAAAATAGTTTTGGGTTGCCCTGTATCTGCAATAGATATTATGCTATGAAAAATTTAGATCAATAATGATGTTTTATTTTCCATTTGTAAGAGTGCCCGCTTTCGCAGAAAAATATTATC
Source organism: Maratus speculifer (assembly GCA_964019185.1). NCBI lineage: Eukaryota > Metazoa > Arthropoda > Arachnida > Araneae > Salticidae > Maratus > Maratus speculifer. The sequence continues at coordinate 414,778,719 of OZ025294.1, forward strand.
TTTGACTTTTGTGTTTGTGGTTAACAAATGTTTTTTAGGTTTTGTCACGGTAACTTTTTCACATATCTTTGTCAGACGTTATTTTTAAGTCCAAAATAAAAATATACTCTTTTATGGCCAAAGGTGACACGTCACTTGAAAATTTTATACGTTTTGTTAAATATCCAGAAAAATACAAGAGGATTTATCCTGAAACTCTTAGTGCATAAATACAATAGTATAGGTCATACATTTCCGCGAAGATTTTTCCCAGAATCTCATAGGGAAGCAGATTGAAAAATAACGAATATTGTTTTGGATAACCCTATCAAAACTAATGTATCAAAAGCTTTCAAATTGTAGATTATGATTAAGTGACTTATTCTAATAGTGTTCATTTTTTTGTGGGTAGCATGTATACTGGTAGAATAAGGTAGGTTTTGTACAGAAGATTCCAAATTTCGTCAAGTTTTTTGCTTATAATTTTGCAAAATTCTTAATAAAAAATAATCTTCTTTTCAGAGAATGTGATGAACAATATTGTACGTAATACTCCAGATACAGAACTTATCGGAACTAAATAATTATAATGTTTATATGAAAAATAAGTAAGTTTACTAAATAATGTTTCACTGCTCATGTGTGAACGCAATGAAAATGTAATTTGCATAATGTGTTGGCAAAATGTTATAGAGCAACTTTTGTAAAAGTCTCAAAAACATAGCTTGAAAATTATGAAATTGTCGTCCACAGAATCTGATCAAAATCCGTTGTTTTCAAAATAAAGCAAAAAGATGAAGGGTTGTATTCACATAGTTATTGATTAATGTCAATATAGAATGCACGGTACTGCACGTACTACTATATTTGGATACCGACATTTTTTTTTCTTCATTTTGGGAACAACAGATTTTTAGTTTATTCTATCGACGATAATTTTAAGAATTTTCAAGTTATAATTTTGAGATTTTCATAATAGTTGCTCTATACATGTAGTTAATCTAATATGCAAATGAAATGTTAATAATATTCACGCATGCGTAGTGAAAAATTATTTAGCAAATCTACTCATTTCTCATACAATTTTTATTATTTTTTAATTCTTATTACAGGGTATCGTATACAATGTGTTTGTCATATTTTCTGAAAAAAAAAAAGTGTATTAAGAACTCTGCGAATTATAAGGAAAAAATTTGGAAAAATTTGAGACTGTTTTCATAAAAACCTTAATTTTTCTACGAGTGTACAGTACATGCGTATACAAATGAACACGGATTAAAACAATTAGTCATTTAATGATAATCTACGGTTTGAATGCTTTTGCTACATTAGATTTGACAGGGTAATCCAAAAGATATTTATTCTTTTTTAGTTTTTTAATGTTCTGTAGAGTTTCGGAAAAAAGTACACGTTAATATATGACCTGTACTATTATGTTTACGCATCTGGAGTTTCAGGATAATTTTTCATCCATTTTTCTAGATCTTTAACAAAATGTCTAAAATCGCAAGTGGCTGGTCACCTTGTATTCCGTCAGGAAATGTAACTTATTACTGTAATTTTGAAACACCGGATTATCTTTTATGAATGAAATGATAACAATGAAGCTATAATCTTTCTATCTACTTTGAAGGAATTGTACAACTTGTCTCTATTTTAGGAGCGGTCCCAACGCTTGGCGGAATGTTCATTCGCCAGCGGAGATCTTAACGGATCTGTGTCAAGAAAACGGATTAGATCCACCTGTGATCACGAAAAAGGATGTTCGCATAGCAAATATTTGCTACGATTTTACAAGCAATCCACAAGGTCAGTAAGAATTTTTTAGACAGACATGTTAAATAAAAAGACATGGCCTTGAACTTAAATCAATTATGTAAGCTTTATTTATTTTTTTTTTTTCACTGCTACATAATAACGGAATTACGGTTACTTGACGCAAAGATAGTATTTGGTACACCTACACGTATTTTTTAAATAAATTATAGGTCTGCATGCTCTGGAATTTCCAGATCCTTACTCGGCCGAACAAATACAATCTTAGTGCGACCTGCGCCGTTGCAAAAACTAAAAGTTCAGCCCAAGGTCACCCCGTTTGTTTTTTCACAGGCCGGCTCGGACCGAGCAAATATCAATTAATCAGACTCGACTCAATTTTCATGGAAAATACCGATTTTCCTTAACATGCAATTATTATTTATTTTTTATTTTTTAGAATACTGCGTACATATTTATGAAAAAAATTAATATTATAGATTACTGTAAGTTTTAATTTACTATGTGGTTGCAAATTGTATAGTGCAGAATAGCGTGAGTACCGACCCGCCACGTAGGCCGATTATGCAGAAAGAAAATGCAAGCCTAATTATGGCCCGATCCCAGTGTGCTGAAATACTTAAACCAGGGTCTTGTCATGGTTTAACTACTAAAGCCGATCTCTACGCTGGACAATTTATATTTCTATACTAATATTGTCAATCGAAGTATCAGCTCGTTCAACATATTTATAATTATTCTAGCCTCAATCCCATCCATTGAAAACTGTTCTTATTCTATTGGCTTTTAGTATGATTCTTTTTAAAGGATCTTACAAGGCACACCGCCTCTTACTGGATTTTTTTATCTGTTGGACCCGACCCGGCCTTTAAGAAATTTGTTTTTCATTTTGCCCGAAGTGCAGGGCAGAGGAGGGAATTCCGGGCCAAGCCCGGGTCCGTGCAGACCTCTAATATATATTATTCAAATTTAACATTTTTTAAGGTAACCTGCTAAAGTTGAAAAAGATATTGTTTGGCAAATATCACATGATTTTTTATTATTTTATTTCAGAAACAATTTAGCATTAAGTACCCAAGATTGTTTTTGTTTTCTTATTTCAATCATTAAATGTGTAGTTTAAGGCTTTTTTTTTTTTCCTTCAATTTTTGAACTGAAAATGCATATTTAAGTAATTGGATATGTGTATTTAACTAATCTTTAAAAAAAAAAAAAACTGTCTTTTAATATTGATATTTTGAGATACGACCACTAAATCTGGAATTTTTAGGTGGATTTCGTAAGAAATACTACCTATTGCAATCGCACCAGTTTATCTATCTATCTATCTATCTATCTCTCTCTATATATATATATCTCACTTTTTTATGGACACGATAACTTCTATAATTCTTCACCAATCTCCACCAAACTTGTACATAAAATCAAAGGGGATAAAATCTTGGCTAAGTTCGTTAATGGGCAAAATCGGACCAAGGGGGTCGGAATAGGGGGCGTTTTTGTGAAAACCGAAAAAACGCCATAACTTCTTAATTAAAGTAGATATCGAATCGGTTTAAAGTTTATATTACTTCTTAAAAATGGGCCAAAAGTTTATGCATAACATATTTTTGATAAATTTAGAAGTGGGCTCAAGGGGCGAAAAAAACAGGGATTTTGAGAGAAAAAAATTCATAACTTCGTCAATTTTCAAGATATCAAGACCAACTAAATTTTTTGTAAATGTTCTTAAAATTATCTAAAACTTTTGTATTTACAAGTTTTTGATAAGACAAACTTTTACCGATGAAAAAAAATTAAAAACGAAAAGAAAAAGGGCGCAGAAAAAAGAGAAAAATCCATAACTCCGTCAATTTTTAAGATATCAAATCCAATTAAATTTATTTTGCATCTCCTCATCAATACCTACAATTTTTATATTGACAAGTTTTTCATAGGACCAATTCGTATAGCAAAAAGAAATTAAAGAAAAATAGGAGTTTGAGAAAAAACCTCAAATCCAAACTGCTTATATTCTGACTCATTTTTAAATTCATTTTTGATTTTAAACGCATCCAAATGGTAGATCCTCTTATTTAGAAACTGTATAAAATGACGCATTGGTCAATTTCCTGATAAAGGCAGAATATATTTCAAAAAAGGCTACCCAAAAAGGGTATTTTGAACAGAATTTCCAAAAGTCATCGGGACTGAAAATTGAAGGAAGTATTCAAATAAGAAATTGCGTTTTTTTCTGACTCGTTTTTAAATCCATTTTTGTTCTCAAACGCATCCAATTTACAGATCCTCTTAATTAGGAACTATATAATGTGATCCATTGGTCAGTTTTTTTATAAAGACGGAATATATTTCAAAAAAGGCTACCAAAAAGAGTATTTTGACAGAATTTTCCGAAATCATCGTGACTGAAAATTTAAGGAAGTGTTCAAATAAGAAATTGCGTTTTTTTTTTCTGACTCGTTTTTAAATCTCTTTTTGCTCTGAAATGCATCCAATTTACAGATCCTCTTATTTAGGAACTATATAATGTGATGCATTGATCGGTTTTTTGATAAAGACAGAATATATTTTGAAAAAGGCTACCAAAAAGGGTATTTTGAACAGAATTTCCCGAAATCTTTGTGATTTGAAAATTTAAGGAAGTTTTCACATAGCAAATTGCGTTTTTTATGACTCGTTTTAAAATCCATTTTCGCTCTCAAACGCATCCAATTTACAGATTCTCTTATTTAGAAACTATATACTGTGACGCATTGGCCAGTTTTTCCATAAAGATAGAATATATTTTTTAAAATGCTGTCAAAGTGAGTATTTCGCACAAAATTTTCCGAAGCAATCATGGTTAAAGAATTAAGGATGCATTCAAACTACAAATCGGTTATTTTATGACTCATTTTTAAATTCAATTTTTTTCTCAAATGCATTCAACTGACAGTTTTTTGTTATTTAGAAGCTGTATAATGTACTGTTTTGGTCGATTTTTTAAATAAATTCAGAATCTATTTCAAAATATGTTGTCAAAATGGGAATTTGAGCTGAATTTTTCTTAAGATGATTCTGATAAAACCAGTTTTTGCAGAAAAATGAAACTAAAAATTTTTCACAAACGGCCAAATGAAGTTATTAAACTGGGTTTATCTCTAATCATATATTTTTTTTGTTGAAATGAGCACTCTTCGAAATCTACCTCCGCCTATAGGCCCAGCCGACAGGGATTTTTTTTAATCTTAGAAGTAAAATGCTTTTAATAGATTTTCAGAAATAAAAAAATTGAATGCGTTTTCTGAAAATTTACTTCGAGTTAGATTACTTTATAGGTTGTGTTCTATTGTGCCTGAACCCAAAAATTTTATTTAATCCCACTCAAATTCGACCCCCCCCCCCCCAAAAAAAAAAAAAAAAAAATGCTGACTTGCGATTTTTCCTAATTTGACTTGAAAAAAAATGAATTCATTTTTAATGCAATTATGAAAAGCAATATGCCTCAAATACAATTTTTTCTTGATATAGAAAAATGAACTTATTTATATTTTTTAATATTCAAATTTAGTTAAAACCTCTGAATTAGACACTTGGGGATTATTGAACAATCCTGCAGATTGTGTCAGAATCCCTTCCCCAGTTTTTTTTAAAGAAGTGACTATTTTTTCCCCCCGCATTCGGTTTATTTTAAAATATTTTTTGTGGGGCAGATATAGGTTTCTGCAAGTCGAATTGTTGGGATTTTTAATAAACGTTTGAGAAAAAATATGCTTCAGATCAGTAAGAATGAGTATACAGTCGAACTCGTTTATAACGAGCACAAAGGGACCGTAACATGTACTCGTTAAATCCGAGTGCTCGTAATAAACGGGTCCTCAAGGCAGGCGTGCAACCAGAAGAGGGGGGGGGGTGCTTGGGAGGTCAAATGATTGAGTTTACTTAAAATTTAATTAATACTTACTTACTTTAATTACATTAATTTAATTAATATTTTTGTTATTTTTAATGACAACTAACCCCCCCCCCCCCCAACCAGCAAAAAATTTCTACTTGCGCTACAGTCTTAAAGGAAAGAAACAATAAACGGAAAGAAATATAAAGGAAAAGATTCTTACCAAAACATTTATTTTTTTCATTAATCTACATACTATTTAAAATATTTTGTTATTAACCATTTGAAAAATGGTTGTTGTTTTCGGGAGAATGGACCCGATGATGTTACCACTTTTGAATGATGTTACCACTTTTGAATGATGTTACCACTTTTGAATTTAAATTAAATTCTTTATTTTTAGAAGAATTTTTATTTGAATTTAAATTAAATTCTTTACTTTTAGAAGAATTTTTATTTGAATAGTAAATTAAAATGGTTAAAATCATTGTAATAAAGGAGAAAACTAACAAATTTAAAAATGGGTAGACGGAAATTAACAGATACGGAAAAAGCCGAAGCCAAAGAAATGAATGAACGTGAATATCGCATTCAATGATATTAAACACAGTCAACATGTATAAGTTGCTTATTAGTTTGGCGATTCGTATCATTTGGCGAAATTGGTCGACGGGATAACTGAGTAATACTGTATTTGGTTTGGCGCAAAAACGTCTTTCAATGCAGAAAATGATAATATAACAAGTATAACAGTATATGCCAAAGCTGTATTTTAATAATGATTACTTTTGCACCAACAATGTTAAATAGTTTGAAATGTTTCTTTCGTCGCCAACTTTTATGCTTGGCGACAATAGAGTGATATAACTTAAACGAACCGTACCTTCAAATTGCAGCATGTATAAAGTCATTTATAGCAGTGGCACGGATAATACACAATAAAACAACTGGTATTTAGCTTAAAATGATAGATGAATGTATCGAGTGAAACATTTTTCAAATGGTTGGGGTAATTTCTTAAATTACAATTATTTTACTTTGAACTCGTTCCCTGTCTCTTTCCTGTGCTACTGTTCTTCCGAGAAGACTCATCGTCCGGAAGACATCATCACTGACATCCTTCGCTTCAAAAAAGGTCTGCATTTTTTCAACGAACTCCAACACAGTAGACCAAGTTGGGGGTGGTTCAGTTTCTTCATATTCATATTCATCAGTGTGCTCATCGCTTTCGCCATGTTTTTCCGCTGAATTCGCTAGTACGTCAGCTACAATATCTTCGGTAGTTGGTACATCTGAGGTCATCAAATCGTCGTCGATGGATACATAGTTTAGAAATTCTTCTTTGATCATTTCCAAATTTGCAGTTTGTAAGAAATTGTCAACCTCTTCTTCCTCAGTGGATTGATCGTCTTGACAACTCTCCAATCTAGCCTTATGGAAACACTTGATGATGCATGTTGATGTGACATTTTCCCATGCATCGTTCATCAAACGTATAGCTTCCAGTACGCTCACATTGGTATTTGATGCTGTTGCACTTCTATCTCTTCGGTCCAGAATCATCAAAATTAGTTGCTTACGGAAGTGGCACTTAAAACTTCTTATGACTCCTTGGTCCATAGGCTGGATAACAGATGTAGAATTTGGTGGCAAAAATTCAATCCTGATATTGGAAAGTCCAGTGATTTCGGAATGAGCTGAACAATTATCTATCAAAAGGAGAATTTTACGATTTTCTCTCCGCAGTTGTCTCTCCTATTTTGAAATGAATTTTGTGAAAATGTCTGAAGTCATCCAGGCTTTTCGGCTATGATCATAGTCTACCGGTAGCTTTTTCACAATTTTGAAGCATCTAGGGTTCTTTGATTTGCCGATAATCAAGAGTTTTTTCTTGTCAGTGCCAGACATGTTCGAACACACTAAAGCTGTTAACCTATTTTTAGAGAGCTTGCCTCCAATGCATTTTTCACCTTTAAATTTTAAGGTATACTGTGGGGTTACATTGTAGAATATCCCTGTTTCATCAGCGTTATAGATGTCATCTGCTGCGTATCCTTCTCTGATGCCTGGCCACTTTTCACTCAACCATTTTGCAATGTCCGCCATGTTTGCAGACTTGGCTTCTCCGCATATTTTTCCAAAAGTTATGCCATGTCTAACTTTAAACCGATCAATCCATCCATTAGAACACACGAACTCAGAATATCCAAGTTGTTCAGCAAATTTTTCTGCTTGCACTTTTAGAATAACTCCACTCACAGGAAAATCAGCACTACGTTGCACCTTCATCCATTTCAGTAACGCTTCGTCTAAATCCTCTTTCGAACACTTCTTCAGTCGCTTACAGTCTGTTTTATTTTGGTCGTATGCATCCATTAACTTAGCTTTGTTTTTTAGCAGTGTGGAAACAGTAGATGAAGACAATCCATACCTTTTGCAGATTTCGACATTTTTAGCACCGCCATCCAACTCCTGTAAAATTTTTACTTTCTCGTCAACTGATAAAGCTTTGCGTTTCGACATAGTCAGAGAACAAAAATTGTCGCGTGTACTCAACGAACTCAGGCCAAAAAATGAACATCTGACCATCCTACTTGACCTCTACACATTAGCAGGTGCAGCTGTTCTCACCCCCCCCCCCCCCCCGTTTACAATAAGTCCCACCTGTTGCACCGGATTATTGAATCCTCCCTATTGACATTGGAATGCTGGAGGAATTTTTCTACAAAAGTATTAAACCGCGGAGAAGAAAAAAAGAGATAAGACAGAAAGACTAGAAAAGTGAGAAAAAAGATTGCAAAAATAGAAAAATTTTGCTCGCTAAAACCGGGTCTTGCTCGTTAAAAGTGATTTCTGTTCCATAGACTTAACATTGATCCAACCAAATATTCTCGTTTGACTCGTTAAATCCGAGTTCTCGTTAAATCCGAGTTCTCGTTAAATCCGAGCTCGTTATAAACGAGTTCGACTGTATATTGAACTGCGGCATAAGAATTTTGATCACAGATCTTCATTTCTTCATGTTATAGTTACCCCACCTCCATCTCCAATCTTTTAACTTTCTTTTATCTTCAATAAAAGAAAGTAGTGTAATAGAATTTTTTTTTCGATTCCCGGTTTTCGTCGGATTTATATGTTTTGAGGGTCAGAGATCCCCCAAAAACATGTTTTTATAAAATGTCTGATGTCCGTTTGTTGCCATTGTACCACCGAAAAGTCCATAGTACTCATAGAATCGAATCAAATTTTTTAAGTATGTTTTTGGCTGTTCCTAACAGGTCCTTCCTGAATTTGAAAAAAATCTGCCGGAAGGAGCCACTGTAATAGCGATTTTTGAAATTATGCATAAAATTGAACCAATTTTTTTTGGATATTTTTGGCTCTGGCCTGCAGATCCTCCTTCGATTTGGAAATATTTCTCCAGAAGAGGGCGCAGTTATAGATATATCTGTGCCGCTTTCATTATACTCCTATTAATTGGTTGAAGCAAAAATTTAAAATGAAAATCAAAATTGATATAGTATTGAACTTATAATATTGCAGTATTAACCAGTTGAATTGAATCAAATGTAACTTTCTGTAACATTAAGATTTATGAGATTAAAATAAAGTTTTGGGATTGACACCTCCAACTAATTATTTTTTTCTTATGTTAAATATTACCAACATTTTATTTTTGAAGTGTTCATTATTCAGAAGAAATCCATGTTAAAAACTGAAAAAGTATTTGCTAAATGCATGTAAGCGCTATTTCGAACTGCCCGTTATGAAAGTTTTATTTTATAGGTTATAGATATTTAACCTAAAATAATTTTGGAGAATCGGGTCAATTCGAACCTGAAAAGTTGAATTCTTGCCCGAACCCGAAACGAGGAAAGTCAACCCAACCGAAACCCAACCTGCACCAAAATATAAAAGTCAACCCGACGCGATCCGAACCCAAGACAAACTAGTTGGATGTGTCAATCCCAAAACTTTCTTCTATCTCATAAGTACACTTTAATATTTAAAAAAAAAAAAAAAACGTGGTGACCCCAAAATTACCCATTACCGAATTTCCTCGAACATTTGACCTCCCCTAATGAGATTCTGGTATCCGAAAAGCCTAAAACGCAAAATTTAATTAATATTCTGAGAAAATGAGCTTAGTAGTGCCTCATGTTGGGTAATTTATACTAAAACCTAATAAGCATCTATTTATGTCAAGACCTAACAGAATCTCAAATTTGATGGAATTTCGTCCATTAGTTCTTGAGATATAGTTATAACAAAAAATTTGCAAAACGTAGCACAGCAACACCATATCTTGGACAATTTATGCCAAAACGTAAAAAAGCGTCTAATTATGTTATGGTGTAAGATAATCTGAAGTTTGATGAAATTCTGTGCATTAGTTCTTGAGATATAGCTAGTTAAAAAAAAAACCGTGTAAAATATAGCACAGCAGCACCACCAGTTGAAGGATTTATAACAAAACGTAATCATCGTGTAATTATGTTATATGTCGCGCTGATTGTTGAGATATATCGGAAAAATCGTGCAAAATGCAGCATAGCTGCACCACCTGTTGCAAGGTTATTACCAAAATGTGATCAGCGTCTAATTATGTTATATATTCTAGTGTAACAGAATCTAAAATTTGATGAAGTTCTCTGCATTAATTCTTGAGATATAGCTATCGCAAAAATCGTGCAAAATGTAGCATAGCAGCGCCACCTATAGGGCAGTTCACACCAAAACCTTATCAGCGGCTATGTATCTCAAGGTATCGCGGAATCTGAAATGGTGAAATTCTGTGCATTAGTTCTTGAGATATAGCAATCTTGAAAGTCATGAAAAACGTAGTATAGCAGCGCCACCTGCAGGCGAATTTTTACCAAAAACCAATAGGCACTAATTCATATCAAGGTCTAACTGAATATAAAATTTTATTAAATTTCGAGCATTAGTTCTTGAGATAGAGCGCCCACAAATTTTTTGTCACATACAGACAGACAGACATTTTCTAAAAATAGTCAAAACGTGTTCAGGACCTTCTAAAACGTATAAATCCGCTGAAAACCGGAAGTCGAAAATTTTCATGAATCCAATACTTTCTTCTTGTAAAGATAGAAGAAAGTAAAAATTTAGTGTCAACCCAACCCGATGCAAGACTCCATTACGAGCATCATTAAATAGCTTAAACCAGTTTAAAGAATGTTATTCATTCCCTACTACCGTATTTACTCGTGTATAACGTGCACATTTCCCCCCCCCCCAAAAAAAAATAGGGAAAAACTCCTAGGTGCGCGTTATACACGGAATAATTTTTTGCTGCTGATGTAGTCACACGATATACATATGAATCAAGAAATTTACGAAGAAGACATTAAAACTGGGAAAATCTTATTTCATTGAAGTATTACTGCATTTTTAATTCACTCTTTGCACTTTTTTTATACAACAGAACTAGAAACATTATTTAAACTCGAATTAGCAATTCTATCAATCACTCCTCCCCTCCCCCCGTTATTCACTTCCTACCAGAAGTCTAAAAATGTATTTTCGCCTAGTTTTCTGGTCTGGTGTAATGTTTGTTTCGTCTTTCTTTACTGAAATGCATGCGGTCATTCATTCACTTGCATGTCACATTTAAGGTGCGCTTTATATACGAGATTTTTTTTTTTTTTTAAAGGCCATTTTTCTTGTAAAGTAGGGGTGCGCGTTATACATGAGTAAATACGGTAATTATGTGAAAGAAGTAACCATACAGTGACAGTGATAGTGTTGACTGTTTTCACATTCATTGCCGAAAAACACTCATCTGACACGCACATACATAACTTCTTCAAACCTGATGTTGTTATAGGATACACATCTTTGCAATTTTTTTTCACGTATCTATCTATATTATGAAGGCCAAACGTATCTGTGCGTAACGCATACGTTATTTTGCGTATGGCAACACTTTCCCATGTAATTTATGTTTTGCAATTTTCGCTACAGCAAATTTTACACTTCTAAACATCGCACAATTTAAATTTTTACACCGTTGCAGAGAGAAAAAATGTACTGTTAAATGCAATTTGTTTAAAAGGTGTATCTCATTTTATTTTTGAGACATTAATTTTTTTTTTATAGTTTTTAGTACCAATTTTGTAATTGCGGCAACAGAATCACTCCATTTACTCTTAAATTAAAAAAAAAAAAAAAAAAAAAAAAAAAAAAAAAAAAAATTAAAATGCGCAACATTTTTCTATGTAATTTCGGTTTTGCAATTTTTTCTACTGCAAATTTGACACTTCTAAACATTGTACATTTTAAATTTTTACACCGTTATGAAGAGAAAAAAAATTACTTTTAAATACGATTTGTTTCAAAGCTATATCTCAAATAAATTTTATGATATAATTTTTTTTTTAAATTTTTAGTACCAGTTTTGTAATTGTGGCAACAGAAACACTCCATTTTTGCTTAAAATTAAAAAATAAATAAATTAAAATAGAAATTAAAATTCGTATACTATTTCAAAAATATTTGTCTATAATAATATCCGTTGAATTTAGGTTTTATCTCGTTTAATAATTTTTGAGTTTTATACTATTTTGTTAGTTTTAGCTTAAAATAATATTTGTTTGAGAGTTAGACTGACCAATATAAGATGCATTTTTTACTGTAACTAATTTTGTAGGTTTATTATAAAACAATCAAACAATTCTTTCTTAAATATTTTCTTTCATCGAATTTCGACGGGTTCCACCTCGTATAAATAATGCTTAAAAAAGGAAATTGGGGTGAAAGAAATCTGACAGATTGTAGAAGTGAACAAAATAGCGATTTGTTACTTATAGCGCTTTTTTAGCGAGCTACGTGGTATATAACAAGTCGGAAATTATACGTTAAGAGTAGCAAATGAGGTGCGTTCGTACTATAACGAAGTTTCTGAAATATTCAGATCTTGGTGTAATAGTATGCGGTACTTTGGATACAGTATAGTAGTCGAAATCTTTTGCATGTTCCTCTAAATACTATCTGCTTTCTGTTATAGAGACAATTACCTGTAGTAAACCTCAGCAACATATATTAATTTCATAAAATGTGAAATAGTTTAATATAATTAAAACGCGCCCCAAACAATGTTTCTCACTATACCATTATGAAATGGAATAATTTTGTGCGGCCCTGTAAATAAATAACAACTATTCTTTCTACCACACATTGAATAGAATATATAGTTTACTACATACTTCATAGATACATACCCATTTTATTATGTTCGAAAAGAGTGTAACATCATTAAAATGTACTTGAAACTATTTTTTCCATTGGCCGTAATGTAACGGAATACTTTTGATTGTCCCTGTAGTTAAACAATGCATTCGATTTCCATAAAATTTGAAATGGCTTGACAAAATTATGCAGCAATTATATATTTTAAATTTCAAATAATTTGTTGGGGTAGTTTTTGCTCTGTTATATGCGGACGGACAGATTGAACGAAGACTAGGTGCTTCGTATTTACATAATTACGAACACACCTAAAAATGTCTTGCAGCAGAAATGTACGAAATGTCCAAAAATGAAAACATAAGTAATTTTACTGTACATTAAGATACCATTTGTAGAATCCATAAGTAGTAAAACATTTTTAAATGTTTATTTTTTCATGTTTTTCAATGTTTTTTCAACGCAAAAAAATAAAATAAAATTTTAAAAAACCCTAAGAAAAAGTCAAAAAATGTACTTTTTTATTCCACATGTATCATCAAAATTTAGGTACAAAAAATAAAATGTATTTATTTATTATAAAAGATTATTTAATTTAAAAATTAATTTGAAATTAATTATTTTCAAATTTATTGTTTTAAAAAAAGTGCATAAATAAACCCTGGAGTCTGAAAGGGATAAGTAAATAAGTAAAAACAAGATAAAGTATAATAAAACGATTGGGAGCGATGCTTCATTTTCAAAAGAGACTTTTACAATAATAATTTATTATTGACTTGCCTTTTTTTTTTTTTTTTAGATGAAAGAATAAGCGAAGAGAACATGATTCTTTATCTTTTGCATCGCTGGAAAGACATAGCTCCGAAGAAGTATTCCTTAGTACCAGAACATTTAGAAACAAGAACGTTGTATCATCCATCTAAACCTGGCGAATCACGGGTGAGGAATCATTTTTTTGCAATCGTATCACGCGTTTCAACATAGCCGGTGGCAACAGGGTGCGAAGAATTATCGCAATTTGATACAACTCCTCATCTTTTTGCTTCATTTTGGGAATAACGGATTTTGAGCTTATTCTATCGACGATCATTTTCAGAATTTTCAAGGTATATTTTTGAGACTTTCACAAAGGTTGCTCTATACATTTAGATAACACATAATGAAAATTACATTTTGATTGCGTTCACGCATGCGCAGTAAAAGATTATTTTGTAGACCTGCTCATTTTTCATACAATTATTATTATTTTTTTAACTCTGATTTCAGGGTATTGTGTACAATGTTGTTTTTCATATTTTCTGAAAAAAATATATATATATTAAGAATTTTGCAAATTATAAGCAAAAAACATGGCAAAATTTGAGCTGTTTTTTATAAAAACCTTAATTTCTCTATGAGCATACATACTATCCATATAAAATTTAACTCAGGTTATCAAATAAACCACTTAATAATTATCTACAGTTTGAACGGCTTTGCTACTTTGTTTTGACAGGATTATCCAAAGGATATTCGTTCTTTTTCAATTTGTGGACGATCACCTATGGAGTTTCGAATAAAATCTTTACGGAAATGTATGACCTGTACTATTATGTTTACACACTTACTAGGGAACGTTCTCAAGTGTAAATTGTGGATTTGGACGAGTGTGGTATCGAAAGAAAGATCTCGTCATGTACGTTAAAAAGTGCAATGGAACTACCCGTCCGAATCCAACCGTTTTCGAGATAAGAGAACTTTTGAAGGTGAATGAATAGTATAAATAAATTGATAGGTAGATACATAAATTGTTCTCAAGTCAAACCAGCCTAAGAAAACCATTCCATTTTACACACTACATATACATACAGTTTATCCATTACTTCACTGCACACATTTGTCGAAAAAATTGCATGAAACGAATTGTTGGAAATAACAAAAAAAAAAAAAAAAAAAAAAAAAACCCTCCGAATGCAGCCGTACGCGAAAACTTCATAGAATGCGAAGTGCCTGCCTAAAAGAGGGGAAATAACTGGGAATGTGTGGGTGTAAAGGATTTTGTCGTAGCTCTGGAAAAGGTATCGGCAGAAGGATTAAAAACAATGCAAAGAAATTTTTAACTTGAGAACAATTTATGTACCTATCTTTCAATTTATTTATTTATTCATTCACACTTCAAGTGTTGATATCTCGAAAAAGGTTGGATTCGGACGGGTAGTTCCATTGCACTTTTTAACGTACATGACGAGATCTTTCTTTTAATACCCCCACTCGTCCAAATATACAACTTACACCTGGAAAGGTTCCCTAATTAGAGTTTCAGGATAAATACCTCATATATTTTTCTAGATATTTAACAAAACATCTAAAATAGCAAGTGGCCGGTCACCTTTGATCATACAGTGTATTACTTGGATTGTTAAAAAAATCCTATTATTCTATCTCAATATAAAAATATTGACTTTAATGGTATTTTCACTACAGCAAATTCAAGCGGAGCTCCCAAATATTGGTTTAACGAAATTTTATTGTAACTCGGATATGTGAAAATGAATATGTTTTTAAAAATGCTGAGTTAGCTAAATGTTATGTAATATATTGGACTTTCTATAAAAAAAATCTATGGATTTAGATATTTTTGGAAAGATAATATATAATATATATTATAACTTAATGTAATTTAACCTATACAGTTTGTGGATTTGAAGTAATGCTAATTCTGACTATATATTATATTCATAGATTTTTATTACAGTTCGGATACCAGTAATACCATATGTTACAAAATTAAAGTTAATAACAAAATTCCAAGGTCATATTCGATTTTATCGACCTAAAATTAGTGAAGATTGACGTCGGCAAAAACTGATTAACAGATCATCTTTCAAGTTTTTAGTAATATAAGTTCGCATGACAATAGTATTCTATACTTAAAACCAAGATCTAATAAAAGAAAATTGAGATCATATTCGATTTTCGTGACCCCCCCAAATTAATAAGGACTGTCTATATTCTTATTAAAGAAACAAAGAAAAGTTCCATCCACACCTACTGTTATTCAGGAAAATATTTGACCTAAAATTATTATGTGCAAAAAATATCAATTTTTTGTCATCAATATATATATATAGAGAGAGAAAGAATCAAAAATCTCAATTCATTTTTTATTTAATATAAAATATCGATCTGGAAGAATCTACTGTTCAATTTTTACGACATTTAGTATTAAAAACAATCTCTTTAATATCATTGCTTCTACTTGTAAGCTACAAGCACATATTTTAAGATACACGTAATAAAGTAAATCTCACATTTTCTTTTTTTCTTTTTTTTTTTTTTTAATAATATATTTTTTTAAGAACGCTTCTGTCCTTGCCTTGTATCTTTCAAGGTCACGTCCAAGAGGATAGGATGGGTGAACAAATGTTCTTTCTTATTTGTTTTTTTGGAAAGCTAGACACATAACTTTTGGGATTAAATAATCCCGCGCGTGTACAAAAGTTTATTACGATACGCTCATTTCTTACTGGTGAACACACAGTATTTTTTTGAGCGAACAATATTAAATCTATTTGTATATATTGATGCATTAAATGTATAAAGAGCATTAGATGTAATTAATATCAATTTTGTGAAAATTTTTATGTTTTAATCGTTTTGCACATTTTAAGATACACGTAATAAAGTAAATCTCACATTTTCTTTTCTTTTCTTTTTTTTTTTTTTTTTTTTTTTTTAAATAATATATTTTTTTAAGAACGCTTCTGTCCTTGCCTTGTATCTTTCAAGGTCAAGTCCAAGAGGGTAGGATGGGTGAACAAATGTTTTTTCTTATTTGTTTTTTTTTTGGAAAGCTAGACACATAACTTTTGGGATTAAATAATCCCGCGCGTGTACAAAAGTTTATTACGATACGCTCATTTCTTACTGGTGAACACACAGTATTTTTTTGAAAGAACAATATGAAAACTATTTGTATATATTGATGCATTAAATGTATAAAGAGCATTAGATGTAATTAATATCAATTTTGTGAAAATTTTTATGTTTTAATCGTTTTGCACATTTTAATTTAAAAAAAAGTAATTTTTACAGATACGGCTACAAAATATCCAAAATATCTGCAAATAAATCTAAAAAGCATGATGTATTTTTTCCCTAAAAATAAAGTAGTACTGGTGCATTTTAATATTTAGAGAATTGTATTTAAAACAGGTATTTAGCCAAAGATATAATGGGAGATAAAATGGGGTAAAGTTTTACCCACACGTGTGTTAACGTTACAAAAAATAAGCGCAAAAGCAGGTTTATATTTTCATTTTTTATTTCGGTGTACCTGCTGTGGGGAGATTTACATATAATTTTCAATAAGAAAAACAATATTATTAAAGGGCTAAAAGAATCAAATCAAATAAAAATCTCGTTAATCCTATTATATTTCAGTTACATCAATCGAGTTAGAGGTATTTGACGTTAAATATAATATTTTAATCCTTCGAGCTTAGTAAGTGTATTCGATTTGTTAAGCTTCGAAGATTTGCCTTTATTGTAACTTTCCTCAACGGTAACTTACACGATGCGTTGCCGTTAAAGACTATGTTCGATATCTAACATAATAGAATCTCGATTCATCATTTCTTAAGACTTAAGGATGACTGAAGACTTAAGGCTTCAGTTGAAGCGTAAAATGCGTTTATGTTATTAGAGATTATTTTGGTTTTTTTTCATCTTTCATGTTGCTTGTTTTTGTGTAATTTGTGTTTTTGTGCAAATATCTACTTTTGCAATGTCTGTAAATACGATATGGAAACATAATAATTACATTTGACAGATGCTTTTTATTCTATTCTTCTTTTTTTTTTTTTTTTTTTTTTTTTTTTTTTTTTTTTTTATACAAACATAAAAAAAGTACAAATATAAAAAAAAAGAATAGAATAAAAAGATAAAAAATTATTCTATTCTTTTTTTATATTTGTACTTTTTTATACTTGTATTTAAAAAAACAACAACAACAACAACATAATAGAAATCTGAACGGTTCCATTATTCCAATTCTAATAGTTGTCCGTTAAATATGTTTGCACCGAAATTTCCTGTTTGTGACCTTTTACAATCTTATTATAGGAGAAATTTTCTTGAGGGACGTTGTACATTTTCATTTTTATATGAACTTTGAAAATCTCAATTCGAAGCCGAATATTTTTTAATTCCACTCTCACCCCGAAAAAAAACTTTCGTGGCTCTGTCTTTTAAAATAAACGAAGTTGTGGGTTAAAGTGTATTCGGGGACTTCGTCAATGTTGAAAAATGAATTTTGAAAATTATGTGGTACTACCGGTAAAAGCTTCTATGTTAAGTATAAAGGACAAAATTTTCTGTGCATATAACGCTGACCACAATTTGACAATACTAACTATTAAGTTTAAGTTTTATTAACTTTTATTGCAATTTTAAAAACTTCTAAGTAGGGGGAACTGGGGCACATTGATACAGTTTTTTTCTAAGAATTTTTTTGGTGTCCAGAAAGCAGAAAATTCAAGTTATTTTTCTATGTGGTGTTAGGAAAACCTGTGTAGTGTGTTGTAAAAAATGTACAATCATTGTTTTATATATTATTTTTGCATGTAATTTAAAAAAAATAAAAAAAAGTTATTTGTATCAATGTGCCCCATCCCCGGGGCAGATGGATACACCTCATGGGGCACTTTGATACGTCTGGGAAAAATGGAGACAAAATAACACTAATGCATATTTTTCATAGAAAAATAGTTAGCAAACTATTTTATATTACTTATAAAAATTCAAATCACCCACACTTTATTTGTAAGCAATATTAAAGCAATCAAAATGAAATGAATAATGGCCTGATGTTCTGGCTGTTCTTTGTCTGATTCTTGGCTGTGGTAACTTTGTCATATCTGGAACTACAACCCCTGCATTATCTTCTTTCTTAGGAGAGATGAAAAAATCATCAGGTTTTTTGTTTATAAATCGGTTTATAAACAGAAAATAAAGGATAATTATATTGAAAATTCTGTTTATAATATAATTATCCTGTTCTGTTCTGCAGCTTGATTCTCTTACTTAACATTTCTCATGTCGAAAATACTTTTTTCTCTGGAAAATCGAAATAAATTGGAGATTTTCCAGGCTGGCCGTCCTTTACTTTTGTTAGTTCTACTAGCACTAGATGTTGGATAAGTTCGTATGTCTTCTTTTTGCAAAAATACTATAAAACGTTCTAATTTAAAGAAATTAGAGCTATTTCACTTTAATAAAAACTAATATTAGAAATTTTTAGCGAAAATGGTTGAATTAAGAAGTGTATTGTAAAAAAAAATAATAAAAGATAATGAAAAAATGAACTAGAAAAGGATTTAAGTTGAATCAATGTGCCCCGACAAAGACTGTATCAATGTGCCCCATAGAGCCATTTTGAATAAAATGAGTCTCAAATCCAATACTTCATAATTTATCTAACAAAAAAGAATGAGGAACTGATAAAGAGTAGCTTTATTTGCCAGGGAGAGTATTTTTTTCGGTTGAAAACACTAGAACAGTTGTATAATACAATTTCAATTGTACAACTCAAACTTACTTTTCACTTACAAAAACAATAAATCACGCATCGCGTTTCATAAAACAACTGAATCATTCCAATACTTTCTGTATGTAGTTGAATGCACTAGCATCACCTTTTGGAGCTGTTGTGAAACTTCTTGTAATGACCCTGTGAGCTGTAGAGGTGGTGTTTCAATGTGCCCCATGTATCAATGTGCCCCAGTTCCTTCTACTGCACGTTTTCACTTTTTATACCGTCGAGTAGCAAAAAGTACTTTGAAATGTAATTTGTTTGAAAAGTATATCGCAATTTATTTAATACCTGTATCGCCATTTACTTAGTTTTTAATTTTTTTTAGGTGCTTTCGTAATTATGTAAATATAAAACTATAAAAGCATTAACAACTGTAAAAGCATTTATAGTTGTCGTTCAGTGCCTCCGTCCACATGTAACAGAGCAAAAGTTATCCAACAGAATCATTTGAAACTTAAACTATGGGATTGTTGCATAATTTTGTCGCGTCATTTCAAATTTTATGAAAATGGGATGCATAGTTTAACTACAGGGACAATCAAAAGTATTCCTTTGCATTATGGCTGCTGGACAGAACTGGGCTCCTGTAACGGAAATCTTTATTTCGACATGTCAGCATAACCCAAATCCTAGAATGAACTATGTTAGTCACTCCTAATCATTTTAATTCAAAGTATTCATAGTGCAAACTCATGCAATTTTTTTATATCTAATACAAAAATAACAGTGATCGTTCGTCTCAATCCTGGTTAATCCCTTCGATATAAGTGAGGCAACTGCCTTCATTACCAAATTGCGTTGTGATTGTTTTTGAAGATGGAATTAACTTATGGATCGTAAATAAAACATAAGTTTAAATCAGATCATAATAGAATTAAATAAAATAAGACTCATGGTCGAAAAGATACCAACAATTTTTTAACAACTAACATATAAATTTATTTACAACTATTTTACAAATTGTCGGTGCGTCATAAGACACATTATTCTCAATATAGATAACATAAAAAAAAAAAAAAAAAAAAAAAAGCACTATTAATTCTACTTGTATAATTATTGTTTTTAATACGATGATCTTGAATACCAATTGGAGCGTGCAGAACCCCCTACTTGGCATTTTGCCCTAAACATTTTGGGAAACAATATAAATTATAAGAAAAACCGTACCTTCATATTATTTCGTGCCCAGCACTCAGTTAAGGCTCGCATTCGGAGACATCACAGGCGGTCACACATCATCACTGGCGGACATCACATTCGGATCATAGGCTATCACACATCATCACTGGCGGACATCACATTCGGATAATCGGCGATCACACATCATCAGTGGCGGACATCATTTTCGGATCACAGGCTATCACACATCATCACTGGCGGACATCACATTCGGATCATCGGAGATCACACATCATCAGTGGCGGACATCATTTTCGGATCATAGGCTATGTTGGTAGGTCCTCCTTGGAATTAATAACGCTTCTCTTCTAAATACATCTTCGCATCTCGGAGCGAACTTTTCATCTGAACTCTTCAAGAAAAAAGTCTATATTCTTTTTTTTTTTTTATGGCGGGCGTGGCTAATACTCCCCTTCGATTCAATCTGCCCGAAAAATGACCATTCAGTCTCTCCTCCGGCCTATTCCTGAAGCAGATTCGTTGGCTTCTTCTTCGAGAGTAGTATAGTAATGAGAGTTCCACATCACCCGGCGTTCGGCGTTGACCTCTAAGAGGGGTTGAAGGTCATCCGGCGTTCGTCGTCTAAGAGGGGGGTGGGGTGAAGGTCATCGTGCGTCACGCAAGGTTAAGATGACGTCATCTTATAGGATGAGTGTGTTTTAGATAAGAATTTTTTTTTTTTAAATTTTAAGCGGGAATTTTAGGGAGTTAGAATTTTTTTCGGCGTACTATAGTATGAGGGTGTTATTTAAATTTTAATGTGGGGACTTTAAAATTTTCGGTGCACTTTAGTTTTAGGATTTATTTTTTGATTTTAAGCGGAAATTTTGAGGAGATTGATTTTTTTTTTCTTTTCACCGTGTTCTTTGATGAGGGGTTAAGCGGGTATTTGGGGACACAGAATGTTTTTTTTTTTTTTTTTTTCTGTACTATTATACGAGTGGTTTTTAATTTTAATGTGGTGACTTAAAAATTTTCAGTTTGGTATAATTTAAGAGTTTATTTTTTTTGATTTTAAGCAGGAATTTTAGGGAGATTGATTTTTTTTTTTCACCGTGTTCTTTGATGAGGGGTTAAGCGGGTATTTGGAGACATAGAATTTTTTTGTTAATCTAAAGTATAAGGGTTTTTTAATTTTAATGTGGCGACTTAAAATTTTTCGGTGAACTTTAGTTTAAGGATCTATTTTTTCCATTTTTAGCCGAAATTTTGGGTAGATTGATTTTTTTTTTTCCACCGTGTTTTAAATAAGGGGTTAAGCGGATATTTTGGGGACACAGAATATTTTTTTCTGTACTATTGTACGAGTGGTTTTTAATTTTAATGTGGCAACTTAAAAATTTTAAGTTTAGTGTCATTTAAGAGTTTATTTTTAGATTTTAAGCAGAAATTTTGGGGAGATTGATTTTTTTTTCCACTGTACTCTTACATGATGAGTTAAGCGGGTATTTTGGGGGAAATTATTATTTTAGACTAATCATAGGCGAAGGATATATTTTTTTTTCGGGGGTTGATATTTTAATAAAGAACTAATTAAGAAGGGTTCATTCATGGTGTATTAATGAATTATTTTTTTTAGGAGTAATTTTGTTAAGATTGAATTATTTTTTCATTTTTTGGAGTTTTAAGCGGATATTAATGTTTAATAGGGGGACTTTAATTTTTTTGCAATGAAATTGACGTGCGCTCGTCGATCTAACCGTTCGGAGTTTATAGTTTTCTTCAAATCATGTGTGGATATTGGTTTAGAATTTCTTAGAATGACTTCCACCACCTTTATCTCTATCCATTATCATTAATAACACATGCTGGTAATGGGAATTTGGGAATAACAATTTTGTATATTTATTTAATGAAGGAACTTTAAAATTATTTCGAGTGTTATTTTTAGTCAACTAGGTTATACACTTGATATTTCAGAATAGTTAAAAAATAACTTTAAAATTTGAATGAAAAAATATGTTTCAAAATGGGATTTTACGTGCTAGCATTGAATCGCACTCGTCGCCCTAACGGTTTGCAATGTGCGGTTTTCTTCGAACCTTGGTGAAAATTTAATTGAATTGAATATTATTATTATTTTGTGTGTTGTATGTATGTGTATGTATGTGTGTGTTGTATGCATGTAGATGTGTGAATGTATATTTGTGTGTCGTATGCATGTGTGTGTGTGTGAATGTATGTTTGTGTGTTGTATGCATGTGTGTGTGTGTGAATGTATGTTTGTGTGTTGTATGCATGTGTGTGTGTGTGTGAATGTATGTTTGTGTGTTGTATGCATGTGCGTATGTTGTATGTATGTGTATGTTGTATGTGTGTGTGTGTGTGTGTGTATGTATGTATGTGTGTATTGTATGTATGTACATGTTGAATGTATGTGTGTGTAATTTTTTTTGCCGATAGGTGTGATCTTTAGCTGAAAGTGACCTAGGGTCAAAACTTTTACCCAGGAATCGCCACGGGGAGGCAGATTACATGATTCCCGTATTGCACACATTCACATACATTATTTCGAGCGATATTTTTAGTGAAGCATAATATGCAATTGAATTTGTAGAATAATTAAAAAAATAACTTTAAAATTTAAATGAAAGAATGTTTCAAAATGGAATTTTACGTACTAACATTTAATCGCGCTCGTCGGTTTTTACTGTTTGGAGTCTATCATTTTCCTTTAACCTTGGAAAACCTTGCGTTAATAAGGATATTTCAGAAAGACCCCCACTTTGGGTACTCTTTTAAAATAATATTTGTAATGAGATGTGTTCGCGCGCGTCGACCTAACTGTTTGGAGTATCAACATAAAATCAACAAATTGATACAAAATATTTCACACAATAAAAAAACGAAATATTAAAATCGCCAACTCAAAATGAAATCTCATGCAATTAGAATAAAAACATTAAAAAAAATCGCCAAATTAAAAGATTATTCTTATCTCACAATAAATATTCTGAAAGACCTATTCAAAAATTCTAGATGAGATTAAAGTTTTTATTCAAAATTCAAATAAAACTTCTTAAGTTTTGACATGTCACTAAAAATTTAAAGCAAACATTTTTTTCAAAGTATAATTATCAAAGATTAATTTTTCTAATAATTAACTCGTGTAAAGATAGTTCAAAGTGCAATGATTCACCATTTGCTTTTTAAATCTTAGAACATATTATCTGTGATATAAACATCACGTTATGTAAAAAATATAAATAAATATTAGTAGTTTTAAAATAATTTTTTTTTCGAATGGGTAGTTTGATAAATTAATAACATTAAAATTTTTTGGATAAAAAAAAAAATAATAACGATTGAGAAACTAACCATTTCAAAATATTTTCTTGGCATAAATGAATTTAAAAGTATTAAAACCCTTTTCAAAATATTTTTATAAAACCAACTTTCATGCAATTCAAAAAGTTTTTATATGAAAATTGAATATTTTTTTTTTCTTAAGAGAAATATTTTACGTGAGTGAAAAAGTGAGAGTCAGTTAATTTATGAATCACTTTAAAATATTACCACGCAATAAATTGTTTTGAAACTATATTCTTAAACATATTAATATTTAAAAGTTAAGTCATTTTATACATTTTATATTCAAATTATACTTACCAACATATGAATTCGCCTTCAATCCGCACTTTCTTGAAGAGTAATGTTTGATAAACTCTTATCAACACAGCATGTTGTTGTGAATCACTAGCAAGTTAAGACAGGTATGATATGACTAATCGTTACGTTTTTCCCAAAGAGGTGAAGTCATTCTTATCAAATCCTATTCTGAATGAGAAATATTTCAATTGCAATTAACTTCAGATTTTGTTATTTAATAATTATTTTTTTTAATTTGACAATTTTAATTAATGTTTTAGTGAAAATATCTTTATTTATAAGATTTTTTTTTTTTTAATTGCTTATACTATTTCAAACATGTACATTCTTATTTGTAAATACAAATTCATAAAAAAAAAAAAAAAAAAAAAAAAAAAAACATCTTTGAATGATTTTATTATTATTATTGCTAGACATTTTATTAGAAAATCATTTAAACCTTTAGCTTTTATTATTATTATTATTATTTAGATATTAAGAAGTGACGAAGACCTGTTGAATTATTCTCATTTTAAAATTGATTAATATTCGAAGAAAAATTTATTCTGTTATCTTTTAATTTAGCAAACATATATTTTAATATTCATTAACACACTTCTAATTTAATGAATAATATATTTGATGAATAATATAATTTAATAATATATATGAGATTTTAATCTTTTCTTAAAAAATTGGGTTATGTTATTTCATTCACATACGTTCTTATTCGAAAATATAAAACCATAAAAAAACATCGTTGGATGATTTTTTTTAAATTAGACATTGTATTGGAAAAGCATTCAAACCTTTCATTGTTATCCCATTTAGACATAAAAAAAAAAAAGTGACGAAGATCTGACTGCTTCGCAAAGACTTAAAACTAGTGATTTGATGAGTCATACTTTCTGTGGGTTGTTTTCAATATTGGAATTATCTTAATTAATTACCAAACTTCTCATTTTTTTAAACACCACACTAATCATTGCCCCCATTACTTAATCACGTAAATATAATTTATATAGTTTATAATTATCAGTTTTATACTAACAATTGAGACTTATACGTATGTGTTGTATGAATTCTGTTAGTTTAATTCATACAAATTTTAACTAAAGCATCCTATGCTAGTTTTCATACATTTATTATCACATCACGTGATAGAATTTCTTGCGATGTTTTAGAAATAATAGATATTTAATTTTTTTTAATTAGTTAATAACATGAAAAAAAATTTAATTGCTTTTTAACATGAATCTTTTAAGAAAAACATATTTGATTCTGAAACATTAAATTTAAAAAACTAATTCTTAAGAATATGACTTGATGCAATTTACTCATTTTAAACAAGTTAACTTTACTACTTGACGGAAATATATTCAAATGCAAAACGATTTAACTTTCACATTTTTAAAGTTAATTATATAATATACTAACATTTAATTATAATAGGTATAATTTTTATTAAAAATACTGAAGAAAATAAAATTTATACTTTAAAAAAATATTATAACACCATTTAAAAATATTAAACAACAACAACAAACTTGTAATTAAGAGATGAATAAATATAAATGTATGAATCACACAATAATAAAAAGAAATACTTAATCATTCATAAAAATTCTTCCCTTAAACATTCGCATGTATGTTAGTAAAAATATAACACTTAAGTTTTCAAAAAGATTATAAGCGTTTCCAAATCAACAAAGAAAAATGAGTATTAAATATCAAATAATGGACATGCACTCTTTACACTCACATCTTACAATGTACTTAGTAACCAAATTTAATGATTTTTAAGCATGTCTTCTTAAATTTTTTTTCAATGAAAGACTATCACAGTTGAATATTTAGCTTTCTCTTCATAACTTTATCGAGAAATATATAATGTATACCACGCGATTTCATTAAATGAATCACAATACAATTCAAACTTCTCATTTTCAATGTTTTATATATGCTAGTGTTTATCAAATAGGTGTTTATTCTGAACAATCATTACTTAGTTTATTGATGTAAAGATTGTGTTGAACGCTTTTTAAGTTAAATGGTGTGAGAGAAGGATATATTCGGACAGAAGTTATTAAATATAGAGTGTTTAAAGCTTTCATAAATATGAAAAAAGAATTTCAGGAGGTGATGGAATGGTGCATTTGTCGCAAGGCGTTTAATTATGATACGTAATTATGATGCACATCACATCATAAGCAAATTAGGAAAATTTAAATCATGAATCGACCGATTTATGTTGGGTTTGCTATTTTGGAATTATCTAAATTGGTTATGTATGACTTTCATTATAATTTTATTAAGAAAACATTTAAAGAATTAACTCGCAGGTTTCGAACCCACAGTCATCCAATCATACTTCGCATTTTTAACACGCGACGCTAACCATTGGGCCATTAAGGCCCATAATTTAGTAACTAAAAAGTAAGAAAGATCATCGAAAGTGGTTACTTCACACATGCAAAAATAATTTTTATTGTGACTGAACATATAAAAATCACGAAGAAAAGAAAAAAAAATCACATATGTTTTGGATTACTTTAAGATTTTATGAGTCACCTCATCAGTTAAAAAGACATATTCACTTCTTATGAATCACTACTTATGCTTAAATTTTCAAACACTTGCTTGTATGAGATGTATTATATTTTAGTTTATCAGTGATAGTGTGATTATTTGTTAATAATTTTAGTGTCATTAAAAAAAAGTAAAAAAAAAAGTTAATTATATCAAAAACACAAGTACTTGTTAAAGGTTTGAACAAATTATTAAAATAATTTTACAAAACTTTTCAAATTACTTTAAAATGTTTCACTAATATTTAGTAATCGACAAAATTTTAATGTTCATAATCATTTATGTGACTTAGGTTTTCTGTTTTAACTGTTAAGTTATTAGATTCCCCCTTCAAGTACTGAAGTCATTGATATGTTTTAATCAATCAACCATTCGACTGTTTTCACAATCAACTAGTATGTGAGTTAGGTTTTCAGTTTTAATTGTTAAATTATTACATCTCCCCCCTCCCTTTCATTTACATCTCATTAATAAGTTTTCAACAACCAACCACTCAACTTTTTTTTTCGTAATCAACTATTTATTTACCCTAACAACCAACTATTCATTTATCCTAGCAACCAAAAAGCTTTTATCGTCACATGAACAAAATTTTTAAGATGAAAGACTTGTCATTTTTAATCGAAAAAACAATGACTTGTGTAATAAATTTTTTCCTTGCTTAAATGAAACCTTCGCATGTGTATGGTAAAACTTGGAAAATTTCATTTAATGCACAAATTTAAAGTTAACAGGTAAGGTCTTCACACATCTTTTAGTATTTTACTAACACTTTACCAAATATCTTTAGAAAAGAACAGAATTTTAAATAATTATTTTAATAAAAATTCTCTTTTGTAAGTGACATTACTAAACTTACTTGAAAAATTAACTTGTCAAAGCAGGTTTTCACTGTTTCAACTTAGTAATATTCATAAGTTTTATATCATAATCAACTTGTTTGGTTATGTCCCAGCATGGTTTTATAAAATGTATCGAAAAAGACCTTTAATATTAATGTTTAAAAATATGCACTTAGTCTTTTAAAGATAAATATTTTCACTTCTTTTATTTAAAAACATTTTTAAATAAAATTATTACAGTTGCCAATTTTTCTCAGTGTTATGAAATGTGCATGCAAAACTTTTTAATTATAACTTTCACATTTTAGTATTTCAAATTATTGTTTTCAAGGTGTATTAAAATTTGAAAAAATATTTAATTTTCATGCATAATTAAATTAAAATAGTTTAATAATAAAGACACATTTAACATTCTGTATTCACCTAATTCATCATCATCGCAAAAGCACGTCCAACACACTCCAGGGTTTAGGAAGAAATGAAAAAAATTCAAAGTCCTTATCAGAAAATGTTATCAGATAATCTTATCTTAAGATATGTGACGTCACAGAACATGTGTCAACTAATCACGTGATGTATATCACGTGACTAGCGCTTTGTATTCTAGATTGGTTCTTATAAAAATTCATTTATGAAGTAATTTAATCTTTCTTCTTCTTATTAATTAACTAATTAATTAAACTAATTAAAAAGATTAATTAATTAAATTAATTAATAAGATTAATTAATTAATTAATCTTATTAATTAGTTTAATTAATTAACTAGTTAATTAAACTAATTAAACTAATTAATCTAATAACTTAACAGTTAAAACAGAAAACCTAAGTCACATAAATGATTATGAACATTAAAATTTTGTCGATTACTAAATATTAGTGAAACATTTTAAAGTAATTTGAAAAGTTTTGTAAAATTATTTTAATAATTTGTTCAAACCTTTAACAAGTACTTGTGTTTTTGATATAATTAACTTTTTTTTTTACTTTTTTTAATGACACTAAAATTATTAACAAATAATCACACTATCACTGATAAACTAAAATATAATACATCTCATACAAGCAAGTGTTTGAAAATTTAAGCATAAGTAGTGATTCATAAGAAGTGAATATGTCTTTTTAACTGATGAGGTGACTCATAAAATCTTAAAGTAATCCAAAACATATGTGATTTTTTTTTCTTTTCTTCGTGATTTTTATATGTTCAGTCACAATAAAAATTATTTTTGCATGTGTGAAGTAACCACTTTCGATGATCTTTCTTACTTTTTAGTTACTAAATTATGGGCCTTAATGGCCCAATGGTTAGCGTCGCGTGTTAAAAATGCGAAGTATGATTGGATGACTGTGGGTTCGAAACCTGCGAGTTAATTCTTTAAATGTTTTCTTAATAAAATTATAATGAAAGTCATACATAACCAATTTAGATAATTCCAAAATAGCAAACCCAACATAAATCGGTCGATTCATGATTTAAATTTTCCTAATTTGCTTATGATGTGATGTGCATCATAATTACGTATCATAATTAAACGCCTTGCGACAAATGCACCATTCCATCACCTCCTGAAATTCTTTTTTCATATTTATGAAAGCTTTAAACACTCTATATTTAATAACTTCTGTCCGAATATATCCTTCTCTCACACCATTTAACTTAAAAAGCGTTCAACACAATCTTTACATCAATAAACTAAGTAATGATTGTTCAGAATAAACACCTATTTGATAAACACTAGCATATATAAAACATTGAAAATGAGAAGTTTGAATTGTATTGTGATTCATTTAATGAAATCGCGTGGTATACATTATATATTTCTCGATAAAGTTATGAAGAGAAAGCTAAATATTCAACTGTGATAGTCTTTCATTGAAAAAAAATTTAAGAAGACATGCTTAAAAATCATTAAATTTGGTTACTAAGTACATTGTAAGATGTGAGTGTAAAGAGTGCATGTCCATTATTTGATATTTAATACTCATTTTTCTTTGTTGATTTGGAAACGCTTATAATCTTTTTGAAAACTTAAGTGTTATATTTTTACTAACATACATGCGAATGTTTAAGGGAAGAATTTTTATGAATGATTAAGTATTTCTTTTTATTATTGTGTGATTCATACATTTATATTTATTCATCTCTTAATTACAAGTTTGTTGTTGTTGTTTAATATTTTTAAATGGTGTTATAATATTTTTTTAAAGTATAAATTTTATTTTCTTCAGTATTTTTAATAAAAATTATACCTATTATAATTAAATGTTAGTATATTATATAATTAACTTTAAAAATGTGAAAGTTAAATCGTTTTGCATTTGAATATATTTCCGTCAAGTAGTAAAGTTAACTTGTTTAAAATGAGTAAATTGCATCAAGTCATATTCTTAAGAATTAGTTTTTTAAATTTAATGTTTCAGAATCAAATATGTTTTTCTTAAAAGATTCATGTTAAAAAGCAATTAAATTTTTTTTCATGTTATTAACTAATTAAAAAAAATTAAATATCTATTATTTCTAAAACATCGCAAGAAATTCTATCACGTGATGTGATAATAAATGTATGAAAACTAGCATAGGATGCTTTAGTTAAAATTTGTATGAATTAAACTAACAGAATTAATACAACACATACGTATAAGTCTCAATTGTTAGTATAAAACTGATAATTATAAACTATATAAATTATATTTACGTGATTAAGTAATGGGGGCAATGATTAGTGTGGTGTTTAAAAAAATGAGAAGTTTGGTAATTAATTAAGATAATTCCAATATTGAAAACAACCCACAGAAAGTATGACTCATCAAATCACTAGTTTTAAGTCTTTGCTTAGCAGTCAGATCTTCGTCACTTTTTTTTTATGTCTAAATGGGATAACAATGAAAGGTTTGAATGCTTTTCCAATACAATGTCTAATTTAAAAAAAATCATCCAACGATGTTTTTTTATGGTTTTATATTTTCGAATAAGAACGTATGTGAATGAAATAACATAACCCAATTTTTTAAGAAAAGATTAAAATCTCATATATATTATTAAATTATATTATTCATCAAATATATTATTCATTAAATTAGAAGTGTGTTAATGAATATTAAAATATATGTTTGCTAAATTAAAAGATAACAGAATAAATTTTTCTTCGAATATTAATCAATTTTAAGATGAGAATAATTCAACAGGTCTTCGTCACTTCTTAATATCTAAATAATAATAATAATAATAAAAGCTAAAGGTTTAAATGATTTTCTAATAAAATGTCTAGCAATAATAATAATAAAATCATTCAAAGATGTTTTTTTTTTTTTTTTTTTTTTTTTTTTTTATGAATTTGTATTTACAAATAAGAATGTACATGTTTGAAATAGTATAAGCAATTAAAAAAAAAAAATCTTATAAATAAAGATATTTTCACTAAAACATTAATTAAAATTGTCAAATTAAAAAAAATAATTATTAAATAACAAAATCTGAAGTTAATTGCAATTGAAATATTTCTCATTCAGAATAGGATTTGATAAGAATGACTTCACCTCTTTGGGAAAAACGTAACGATTAGTCATATCATACCTGTCTTAACTTGCTAGTGATTCACAACAACATGCTGTGTTGATAAGAGTTTATCAAACATTACTCTTCAAGAAAGTGCGGATTGAAGGCGAATTCATAAGTTGGTAAGTATAATTTGAATATAAAATGTATAAAATGACTTAACTTTTAAATATTAATATGTTTAAGAATATAGTTTCAAAACAATTTATTGCGTGGTAATATTTTAAAGTGATTCATAAATTAACTGACTCTCACTTTTTCACTCACGTAAAATATTTCTCTTAAGAAAAAAAAAAATATTCAATTTTCATATAAAAACTTTTTGAATTGCATGAAAGTTGGTTTTATAAAAATATTTTGAAAAGGGTTTTAATACTTTTAAATTCATTTATGCCAAGAAAATATTTTGAAATGGTTAGTTTCTCAATCGTTATTATTTTTTTTTTTATCCAAAAAATTTTAATGTTATTAATTTATCAAACTACCCATTCGAAAAAAAAATTATTTTAAAACTACTAATATTTATTTATATTTTTTACATAACGTGATGTTTATATCACAGATAATATGTTCTAAGATTTAAAAAGCAAATGGTGAATCATTGCACTTTGAACTATCTTTACACGAGTTAATTATTAGAAAAATTAATCTTTGATAATTATACTTTGAAAAAAATGTTTGCTTTAAATTTTTAGTGACATGTCAAAACTTAAGAAGTTTTATTTGAATTTTGAATAAAAACTTTAATCTCATCTAGAATTTTTGAATAGGTCTTTCAGAATATTTATTGTGAGATAAGAATAATCTTTTAATTTGGCGATTTTTTTTTTAATGTTTTTATTCTAATTGCATGAGATTTCATTTTGAGTTGGCGATTTTAATATTTCGTTTTTTTATTGTGTGAAATATTTTGTATCAATTTGTTGATTTTATGTTGATACTCCAAACAGTTAGGTCGACGCGCGCGAACACATCTCATTACAAATATTATTTTAAAAGAGTACCCAAAGTGGGGGTCTTTCTGAAATATCCTTATTAACGCAAGGTTTTCCAAGGTTAAAGGAAAATGATAGACTCCAAACAGTAAAAACCGACGAGCGCGATTAAATGTTAGTACGTAAAATTCCATTTTGAAACATTCTTTCATTTAAATTTTAAAGTTATTTTTTTAATTATTCTACAAATTCAATTGCATATTATGCTTCACTAAAAATATCGCTCGAAATAATGTATGTGAATGTGTGCAATACGGGAATCATGTAATCTGCCTCCCCGTGGCGATTCCTGGGTAAAAGTTTTGACCCTAGGTCACTTTCAGCTAAAGATCACACCTATCGGCAAAAAAAATTACACACACATACATTCAACATGTACATACATACAATACACACATACATACATACACACACACACACACACACATACAACATACACATACATACAACATACGCACATGCATACAACACACAAACATACATTCACACACACACACACATGCATACAACACACAAACATACATTCACACACACACACATGCATACGACACACAAACATACATTCACACACCTACATGCATACAACACACACATACATACACATACATACAACACACAAAATAATAATAATATTCAATTCAATTAAATTTTCACCAAGGTTCGAAGAAAACCGCACAATGCAAACCGTTAGGGCGACGAGTGCGATTCAATGCTAGCACGTAAAATCCCATTTTGAAACATATTTTTTCATTCAAATTTTAAAGTTATTTTTTAACTATTCTGAAATATCAAGTGTATAACCTAGTTGACTAAAAATAACACTCGAAATAATTTTAAAGTTCCTTCATTAAATAAATATACAAAATTGTTATTCCCAAATTCCCATTACCAGCATGTGTTATTAATGATAATGGATAGAGATAAAGGTGGTGGAAGTCATTCTAAGAAATTCTAAACCAATATCCACACATGATTTGAAGAAAACTATAAACTCCGAACGGTTAGATCGACGAGCGCACGTCAATTTCATTGCAAAAAAATTAAAGTCCCCCTATTAAACATTAATATCCGCTTAAAACTCCAAAAAATGAAAAAATAATTCAATCTTAACAAAATTACTCCTAAAAAAAATAATTCATTAATACACCATGAATGAACCCTTCTTAATTAGTTCTTTATTAAAATATCAACCCCCGAAAAAAAAAATATATCCTTCGCCTATGATTAGTCTAAAATAATAATTTCCCCCAAAATACCCGCTTAACTCATCATGTAAGAGTACAGTGGAAAAAAAAAAATCAATCTCCCCAAAATTTCTGCTTAAAATCTAAAAATAAACTCTTAAATGACACTAAACTTAAAATTTTTAAGTTGCCACATTAAAATTAAAAACCACTCGTACAATAGTACAGAAAAAAATATTCTGTGTCCCCAAAATATCCGCTTAACCCCTTATTTAAAACACGGTGGAAAAAAAAAATCAATCTACCCAAAATTTCGGCTAAAAATGGAAAAAATAGATCCTTAAACTAAAGTTCACCGAAAAATTTTAAGTCGCCACATTAAAATTAAAAAACCCTTATACTTTAGATTAACAAAAAAATTCTATGTCTCCAAATACCCGCTTAACTCCTCATCAAAGAACACGGTGAAAAAAAAAAAAAAATCAATCTCCCTAAAATTCCTGCTTAAAATCAAAAAAAAAATAAACTCTTAAATTATACCAAACTGAAAATTTTTAAGTCACCACATTAAAATTAAAAACCACTCGTATAATAGTACAGAAAAAAAAAAAAAAAAAAAAAAAAAACATTCTGTGTCCCCAAATACCCGCTTAACCCCTCATCAAAGAACACGGTGAAAAGAAAAAAAAAATCAATCTCCTCAAAATTTCCGCTTAAAATCAAAAAATAAATCCTAAAACTAAAGTGCACCGAAAATTTTAAAGTCCCCACATTAAAATTTAAATAACACCCTCATACTATAGTACGCCGAAAAAAATTCTAACTCCCTAAAATTTCTGCTTAAAATCTAAAAATAAACTCTTAAATTACATTAAACTTAAAATTTTTAAGTTGCCACATTAAAATTAAAAACCACTCGTACAATAGTACAGAAAAAAAATATTCTGTGTCCCCAAAATATCCGCTTAACCCCTTATTTAAAACACGGTGAAAAAAAAAAAAAAATCAATCTCCCCAAAATTCCCGCTTAAAATAAAAAAAAATAACTCTTAAATTATACCAAACTGAAAAATTTTAAGTCACCACATTAAAATTAAAAACCACTCGGATAATAGTACAGAAAAAAAAAAAACATTCTGTGTCCCCAAATACCCGCTTAACCCCTCATCAAAGAACACGGTGAAAAGAAAAAAAAAATCAATCTCCTCAAAATTTCCGCTTAAAATCAAAAAATAAATCCTAAAACTAAAGTGCACCGAAAATTTTAAAGTCCCCACATTAAAATTTAAATAACACCCTCATACTATAGTACGCCGAAAAAAATTCTAACTCCCTAAAATTTCTGCTTAAAATCTAAAAATAAACTCTTAAATTACATTAAACTTAAAATTTTTAAGTTGCCACATTAAAATTAAAAACCACTCGTACAATAGTACAGAAAAAAAATATTCTGTGTCCCCAAAATATCCGCTTAACCCCTTATTTAAAACACGGTGAAAAAAAAAAAAAAAAATCAATCTCCCCAAAATTCCCGCTTAAAATAAAAAAAAATAAACTCTTAAATTATACCAAACTGAAAAATTTTAAGTCACCACATTAAAATTAAAAACCACTCGGATAATAGTACAGAAAAAAAAAAAACATTCTGTGTCCCCAAATACCCGCTTAACCCCTCATCAAAGAACACGGTGAAAAAAAAAAAATCAATCTCCCTAAAATTCTCGCTTAAAATCAAAAAATAAATCCTTAAACTAAAGTGCACCGAAAATTTTTAAAGTCCCCGCATTGAAATAATAATAATAATAATAAAAAATAAATAAATAAATAAATAAATAAATAAATCCTAAAACTAAAGTGCACCGAAAATTTTAAAGTCCCCGCATTAAAATAATAAAAAAAAATAAAAATAAAAATAAATAAATAAATCCTAAAACTAAAGTGCACCGAAAATTTTAAAGTCCCCGCATTAAAATTTTAAAAAAAAAAAACATCATCGTACTGTAACACAACAAAAAAATTCTAACTCCCTGAAATTCCCGCTTAAAATTTAAAAAAATTCTTATCTAAAACTAAAGTGCCCCGAAAATTTTAAAGTCGCCGCATTAAAATTAAAAAAAAATCATCGTACTAAAGTTCGGAAAAAAATTTTAACTCCCTGAAATTCCCGCTTAAAATTAAAAAAAATTCTTTTCTAAAACTAAAGTGCCCCGAAAATTTTAAAGTCCCCGCATTAAAATTAAAAAAAAATAAATAAATCCTAAAACTTAAGTGCACCGAAAATTTTAAAGTCCCCACATTAAAATTAAAATAACACCCTCATACTATAGTATGGCTAAAAAATTCTAACTCCCTAAAATTCCCGCTTAAAATTAAAAAAAATTCTTATCTAAAACTAAAGTGCGCCGAAAATTTTAAAGTCCCCGCATTAAAATTAAAAAAAACACCCTCATACTATAGTACGCCGAAAAAAATTCTAACTCCCTAAAATTCCCGCTTAAAATTAAAAAAAAAAAATTCTTATCTAAAACACACTCATCCTCTAAGATGACGTCATCTTAACCTTGCGTGACGCCCGATGACCTTCACCCCACTCCCCTCTTAGACGACGAACACCGGATGACCTTCAACCCCTCTTAGAGGTCACCACCGTCCACCGGGTGTTGTGGAACTCTCATTACTATACTACTTTCGAGCGTGGGGGGCTGGCCCCTCTTGTCTGCAACGCGCTCCTAGCCGGAAAAATGACCGGTAGCCTCAACTAGAGAAACGTGTGCATAGCGTTAGACATACACTAGTATTTACAATCCCTATACAAAAACATTAAAGGATACAATATGTATAATATACCATTTATATATATATATCTATAAATCACGGAAGATTGCTGGATGCTTATGTTCCCAGCAATGGCCAATGGGGAAAAAATAGTTTCAAGAGGATTTTAATCATGTTACGCTTGTACGAAAATTAATATGCATCTATGAAGTACATACTAAAATATACATTCTATATTATCTATGATGCAAACAATATTTATTATTAACTAGCGGCCTTCGCCCGCTACGCTGGTCGGTTTATCTAAAGAAATCTTGAAGAAGTAGTTAGATAAGGTTCAGACATACATTAAAAAAAAAAAAAAAAGCAAGTCGATCATTCAAAAAACGTTGGGAAATATCAAATATTTACTGTAATTTTTTAAGAAAAACAAAGTTTCGAAAAAAAAAATTAAATCGAAAAAAAAATTACACTGACATATTAATGCAAGGAAATTTTCCCAGAGAGAAAATTCGCCTTGAATACAATATTTCAAATTCTTTTAATTGCTTATAGGCGTTAATGCCAACATAGTGAAAAAAAATTCAATGCTGGGAATCGAACCCGGGCCATCAGTATGGCGCACTGACGTTCTACCGACTAAACCACATGGAACGACAGCCAGCTTGAAACTTTCTCATACTTAAGTAGACTGGCGAAAACATAACGATAGCGCGTTTTAAAATCGCACAGTGACATCTATTGGATTTTATATGTACTAAAAAACGTTATGTACTAAAAAACGTGAGCAGTGCACCTAATAGTTTCTTTTGTTTCTTTTTGTTACTTTTTTGTCTGTTGTCCGATTTTGATGAAACAAAGCCTATACACTGCCCGGGAGTGTGCATTCTTCATTAGTGAAAACCGCATAAAAATCCATTCAGTAGTTACGAAGATAACCTCGAACAAACAGACAGACAGACAGACAGACAAAAAATTCAAAAAAATTTTTTTTGTGTTTCATTGGTTTTCTTTTATCGCCCTGACTCCATTTTTGTCAATTATCTTCAATGTACAGACACACCGGGTCCTACTGTTTTATTATATGTATAGATTTACAGGGGCATACAAAAGTATTTCATCACATAATGATATAGTGGGAAACACTGTTTAGGCACGTTTTAGCAACATTAAACTATTTCATATTTTATGAAATTGATGAACGTTGGTGAGGTTTACTACAAGTTACTTCTTGTATACAGTGGCGCAGCCAGAATTCGGTTCTAAGGAGGGTTTTGAGTTTCTGATAAAGGTTATTTGAATCGCCGATTAATAGAATCAGTACTAATTAGAATATTTACTGTATAATACTTAAACTCAAAGGGCGCCTGTGTGGTCGGAAATCATCATTTTTTTTTAGCATGAAGCATCTAAGAAAAATAATTTAGTTCAAATAACCAATTTTTACTTAACTGATTCATGTAATAAGCACTTTCACAATTTTAAGTAGAATTTTCGCCATTTAATTGAATCACATTATTAAATGAAATCTGATTCAATAAAGTGGCGGATTACGAAATGCGTCAAAACATTTAAATATTAAGTTTGGATTTAATTCATATAAGCAGCAATTATAGCGATCTTTCTCAGCTCTGGGAGGGGTTTTAACCCTAAAACCACCCCCTTGGCTGCGCCACTGCTTGTATAGTAGAAAACAGATAGTATTTACAGGTACACACAAAAGATTTCGGCTACCTTGGTTCGAAAGTACTACTATTACAACAACATCTAATTACTTTGAAGACTTCATTTTAGTACGAATGCACCTCATTTGCATTTTGCAATTTCAGACTTGCTTTTTATATAACAATGTATTTTAACAATACATAAATATACTAAATCAAAGGCCGTTTGCGAAATTTTTCGAAAAATACCTCATTCGTTGCTGTGCTTTTAAAATTGTGAAGAGAAGAAAAGAAGTTAACCTCAGAAATAATATATAGGATGTCTTACAGCTACTTACGGTATCCCGGTAAGCCCGAGTTTATCACATTGTTGAAATAATGGTGTAACTTTGCTGACCAAAGGAAATGCGTAAATAAGTCGTTCACTTGCTTAATTCAGCGTTCATGGAATAGCAGAAAAGATATTTTGGTACTAATCTGTTATCCCGTCGACCGATTTCGTCAAATTATACAAATCACCAAACTAATAGCCAAATGATACATATTGACGTAATTTTTATTTTAAATAATAACTAGCAGGCTATGCCCGCTGCGCTGGTCCATTTTTCCAAACAAATCTTGACTCAAACAAAATGGTGATTTGAAATTTCTTTTTTAAAGCAGTGTAGACCATCACCTGGAAAGTCCTTCCGCAGTGCTGAAAACGATGCCAGTGCCAATGTCATTGCGATATTGCACTATTGCCTTGGACAAAATTTGGGTAATTAAGTACCATCTCTCTTATTTGATCATTTATAGTAGAGTTTGATATGAAAATGAGACCGTTGTGACACCAGGAATCAAAATATACTCTACTTATCACATTATTTTGTTAGAAAGCATTGCAATGATTGTCAAACTCTATTAATTTTCAATTAGCACATTTGTTAGTTCTTAAACTCCCGAATCTGAACTTGCACTATGTGCAGATCTGGTAGCCTAAATACAATCTCATTACATGTTGCATTACATTTTTTAATAACCGTCCTCTTCTGGCAACTCTACTACAGTTTTTTATCTACCTTGGTCTGTTCCAGCAAAGTACATACTAAAAAATGTAAAAAAGAGTGTTTAACATATATATTTATTAGAACAATGAAGCATAAAAGGTGTGTTTTAAAGCTGAATTATTTGGGTAAAATTAAAATTACATCAGTTTCACTGCCTCTTCATTTTTTTAAACCAGTTGCAGGGCTGCCACAGGCGACTATTTTTATATTCCGTTCGCACCACTATTTTTGTAATATAAATTTCAAAATAAATTTTACTTGCAAGTGTTGTCAAAGTGTATGTTAAGGATTTCTGTTTAAAGAAAGTGGCGCCAGTTAGAGTTAAAAAATAGTCGCCTGCGGCATCCCTGCAGTTACAAACATATAGCTATTAAATCGGGAATAATCTTGATGCTAAATTTTGTAGAAAATAAACCTTCAGCTTATAATCAATTCCATTATGATTTCTGGCGTCAAACATTAAGTATTGCTTATAACGACTTGTTACAAATATATCAGACTTATTTCGTGTTTATTGTCAAATGAAAATGAACTTTACAATCATCTATTATTGGCATTTAATCTTATATCTTGGCGATAGTTTTTTGTTCGACGGGGTAATGAAGTAGTATTTAAGAGTTAATTTTTGATAAAATTCTGTTGATAGGGCTTAATGTTCATTAAAATTGCAACATAAACATCATAAAAAAAAATTTCTACTGTCGGTATTTAATGTATATTTTTTTCTTAGCCAATTTTAAAGTATTTTTTTAACCTGAATGATTGATAAATTAATTGCAAATATATTTTTTTTAATTCTATATCATTGATATTCCGAATATTTTTCCTGCACATTGCAAATATTGCTTTTTTAGGGATAGTAAAATAACTACAGATGAAAAATACGTAATAAGGCTAAAAACAGAATTAAGGACAACTTGGCGAATGCCTCTACGGAGACTTGAAAAGTACACCAGTTCTGTCAACTTAAATATCCAGATAGAATTTTAATAAATAATAGGTACTACTTTATTATTCCATAGATCGATTTCGCCAAATTATACATATTGCAAAACGATTCGCCATATTATACAAACGAATATAACTTTTATTTTAAATAACCAAAGAATAAATGAATTACGAAAATGTTAATAGAAATACAAATAAAACTTCGAATTAAAAAGTAGTTAATGACGTAACAAACGCATGTAACATGTTTAATTTCAAATGAATGTGGCATTTACGATCATCCATTATTGACATTTAATCTTTTATTTTGGCGGCAGTTCTTTGGTCGAAGGGATAATCAAGTAGTACCAAATAATATAAAAAAATATAAATAATAACATAGCCAATAATATTTTGGTCAGGTGTAATGTATGGATCACGTTGGTGCGATTGTAACAAAATTGTGATTTTATGGATTGCGTGTTAATTTGGTTGTTGTTGTTTATTTACTAATAAACTTTGTTTCTTTACTTTTCTTTATTTTTTTCTTTCTGTATTGTTTTGTTCTATAATCATTAATTAAACTTCACTTATTTATTATTGTTTCCTTTTTTAAAATAATAGAAAATAATTAAAAATAATATAACATGTAACTGGTATTTGAAAACGCAGTGTTTGGCAAACTGATGTCAGACTTTAAAAAACGCGCCAAGGTGATGCGTATATAAAAATGGAAAAATGTTTATAATAATGTAAACATAAAAAGTAAACAAATAATTAAAAAATCGCCTTTTCGATTTTTAAAAAAAATAACGCCAAGCAGTCGTTAATTCTGTAGTTGCATCAATAGTAAATTTCCTTTTCTTCGTTTGTTTCATAATGAAAAATCATAAATTTAATAATCTCAAATAAAATAATCTGACAAATTTTCTATGATCTCGTTGATGATCTAGAAATCTCCTTAATACATAAACAAAAAGGCAAAGATGTCATATGCGCCGAGTTTGGCGCGATAATTTTTTATGCTAATTTGTTTTCGAATACCAGTTCTATGTGTATATTTAAATTATTTTCTATTATTTAAATAGTAATAAAAATTTATGAAAAAAGTTTATTTAATAAGTATATAACAAAACGATTTATACAATTTATAAAGTAAATAAGCATTTTATTTATAAATAAATATTAATAGTCGGGTTAATATATCTCAGACAAAATAATGCCAATTTAAAGTCTATTAGTTACCTCGGTGATATATAATATCTGTGCCAATAAAACTTTCAATAATATAGTAAATATGCTAATTTGGCGGTGCTCAATTATTGAAGATTAGTCCAATATCACTTTAAATATTATCTCACACAGGAAAAATATTAAGAAAATTGAAGAAGAAATGGCTAATTAAAACAAACTTGTAAAATATTTTGGCACAAATGCCTTATATGCACCACATTTGTGCATTTTTTCCCCTTTTTTACGCCAATTTGGCGAAAACTTCATTTTAAAATATCAGTTACATATATATTTTTTAATTGTTTTCTATTATTTTAAAAAGGAAATAAAAATAAATAAATAATTTTTTGTTAATAATCTATATATTTAAAACACCTGGCTGTTTTTTTTGTCATCAGCCCTGAGCTTTCTACTGGCCCGATTTTGATAATTATTTTTTTAAATGAAAGCTGTTTATGTGTAGATGTGCCCATTCTGGCTAATTTTTAATTTATTTCAATTTTTATATTTTATTTTCAATTTTAAAAACTTTTTCATGACATTTCTTCAAAACAGTGGCAACAGGTTAAGCTTTTCTCAAAATTTATTTTGGCCGTGTTCAAAAGCCACTTTTTTAGTGCGCGCGCGCTCAGAAGATTCTGCTTGGAGTAGGTTCTATAGAAGAAGAGAATTTTAAAGTTATTCAATTATTGCATTATTTTTATAGTTCAGAATTGGTAAATACAAATACTATATCCCTTTATCCTTTCAAAAAATGATTATCGTAACGGAAATACATACCTGTGACCTCTCAAATAAAATTTAAAATATTCCAGGAAGTATCACGTGACCTATTTCATGTAATTAAGCCCGATCAGCATTTAAAATATGACAACCAACCCTGCTCAAAAGCTGACGCGCGCGACGCAAATAAAACTGATGAGCGATTTGATCACGTGATTGTGCGTTTTGTGCTTATCTGTCATTGGTTGCACGTTGTTTGTTGTCAAAGTTGGTAGGTTGACTGATACAATTTAACAATTGGTGATTTAAATTTTTTAATAATTTTATTTTTATTTATTTAAAAATCATTTATCAGTTGCTTTATACTTTTCATATTAAATAGAATGCTGTTGATAAACCAAGGTTGAGATATCCACACGGGGGACTAGCTAAGGGGGGGGGACAGACAGGGGGGAGCCTCCCCTCCCAAAACATTCACAAATGTTGTTACACTTTGCAAATTTAAAACTTTTATATCAAATTTAATTAAAATTTTAATAAAAACTGCGATACATTTTCTAATTTTTATTAGAATTTGCAAAAGTTACAACTCTAATTGGGAATATTATTAATTTTTTTACAAATAAGAACTGTATTACATTTTCAAAGTGCGTTAACTTGGCAAAATTATAAAACGAGTTGGCGAATATAAAAATTTGACTCGACAATATTAAGGTTTTCTCCCCCACCAATAAAAAGTCTTAGCGATGGCCCTGTATCCACGTATTACAAGATTGATTTGTAATCTACAATACTGGATTGATTTCAATGGAATTTGCATTGTTAGTTAGATAATTTTTCAGAAAAAGTTTTAGTATGTGTATATTTCTTATTTAATGATTATATATTTTAATACCGTGTGGATAACAGGCCAAAATATGTCATAAAATA
Source organism: Maratus speculifer (assembly GCA_964019185.1). NCBI lineage: Eukaryota > Metazoa > Arthropoda > Arachnida > Araneae > Salticidae > Maratus > Maratus speculifer. The sequence continues at coordinate 414,821,362 of OZ025294.1, forward strand.
TGAGAAACAAACGACATCCGAAATTATGTTAGTATAAGCAAAACACTTATTTATACTTTCAATAGAAAAATTATAAACATTCTAATCATACTTTATTCATTACAAAACTAGAAGGCAAACTCCAAATATTTCACCTCTTTAAAATATATGTATGCATATATTCTTAATTTAAAAAAATGTATATCTTTTACATTTTGCTTTTATAATATTTTCCATTTTGATTTTAACACCTTAAAATATCCACGCATGCATTATATTTGCATCCTAATATCAATAAAAACTTACTTCTAAAATTTAAAAAAAAAAAAAAAAAAAAAAAAAAAAAAAAAAAAAGAAGAAGAAGAAGAACATTAATAATTATTTTATGCGTATACGAATATTTTCGCAGAAAACTTTTTTTTCATTTGCTTAATATATATATAAATCACTTTGGAACGATATTAATATTGTTCTAATTATCCTTTTAATATTCTAAATTTAGAATATTAAAGCTTTCTCCGCAAAAATCTCATTTCTCGTATTTAAATAAGTCTTTTATTATTATAATAGAAATACATGTGCTTCTGTATTATTAATATAAAATTTACCTTTAATAAAAATGTCTTATTTATTAATAAAAAGCAACCAAAAAAAAAAAGACACAAACCAACTTTTGGCCCGAGCAGGTTTCGAACCCGTATCGTCTGGGTACAAGCCCAGCCCTCTGACCATTTGACCAGCGAGCTCACATTCGTTTGTAACAGATTATCTTTATAATTGGCACCACAAGTAATTACATCCGTGACCTGTTCTCCATCTGTTATTGAGCGAACAGTTACAGTAACCGGTGGCGCAGTAGCGAGTGCTGAACGCACATCCCGTCCACTATAGGTACCCACTCCATGTCCGTGGTCCTGAGCGCACGCGTGCAGCGCGCGTAACAGCTGAACACGGCCTTTGTTTCATTATTTTCCACCAATCAGGAGCTCATCTCATCGGTGAATGTATAATCGCATTTCAAACAAACAAACAAAAAAAAAAAAAAAAAAGGTTTTTGTAAAATTTAATCATAATAAAATGATTGCAAATAGTTATTCCCTGCAATACACAGATTATTTACTGAATAGTATTATTAAGTGTTATGTAAGTAAAATAACAGAAGATAAACTTTAATAAAATATAATATCTAAAGTGAAATTTTGTCGATGGAGAAAATGTCATCATACAGAAACCAGATACATTTATTCCATGAATAGAATATACATTTTTATAGCTGTGTCAGTGATGGTATCATATTCACAGACTTTAATTCCTGCATCTAAATAAAATGAACTTCTATTAATTTAAAGGTCCGTGGTGTGCACAAATGAAAATATTTCTATAAACTGCGCCATTTCTATTTAATTATAATGAATATTTTATGAAACTAAAGAATTCTTAAATAACTGCATAAATCACGCTTTTATTTAAGAAAAGATGAGTATTTCTGAAGGTGTAAATGATGTCATATTAAAAAGAAAAGAATAAAACCTGTGATATGCCGGTATTACTATATTTCTATCTTACATAATATCAAAAAATAATTAAAATCATTTCATTGTATTAAGTTATTGTTAAAAAAAAATCTGCATTTCAGCAACAAATACAAAAATTTTATTCTTTTTAATAACAGAGATATCGTTTTTTTTTTCGTTGCCATAACAATAAAATTATTTTTTGCAAGTTCATGGAGGATACAAACCAATAAATAAATTAAATTTATTGCAAGTGCTGTAAATATGTAGGGGGTTGGTTAGGCAATTTAGTAAGTCCCTGTTTCTATTATAATTAAAATGTTTCATTGATATTATAATTATTGTACAGTTATCAAGCGATATTTAAACGGAGAAAAAATAAAATATGCAGATATTTTTGAATTCGTCTTCCGGGGTATAATATTAACTTCCTAAATAATTTGGCATTTAAATAATATTTAAGGTTTAGAAACCACATTAGAAAAAAGATTTGTAGCTGAAGTTAAGTCCAACATAATAATTTATGTGTTGTTTTCCTTATTTTTTGTTATTTTCTGAAGTTTGCGTATCTTCATCATGAAAAGCTATGTTATCCCTATTTTAAGAGGTGGCAATTGTTTATTCCGCTCAGTATTTTACTGTCTATATAAAATTGATATATATCATACCTAATATATATTCTTTTCCGTCGAGTTTCGACGGGTGCAGCTAGTTATAAAATAAAACAATTTGCATCATTTAAAAAAATAAATAAGAGTAAATAGTTTATTAATAAATATACAATAGCCGAGCTACCATAGGAACATAAAATCGACGTTTTGTTGCAATCGCGCCAATGTGGTGCATATATGACATCTGTGCCATTTTTGTTCAGCAGGCAATTTTTATTTCAAAATGTTGAATTTATCGATAGTTGAATTTATCGAACGCGAAATTGCATAAATTTCATTTAAATTGCAGAGATTTCCTTGTTCAGTTTGTAAATTTTAAAACTAATTTTCCCTGGAAGATAATTTAACAAAATGGCGCAAAAAAAGTATGTTTGTTGATTACAATTTTCAAAATTGCGGTGAAAAACTTTTGAAAAAGAATGACATTATTTTACAATATATATTTGTGTGGCAGAATTTCACACTAAAGCTAAAATTTAAATATTTGATTACAATTTTTAAAATATTAACTTATGTTTATTGAATTTACAATTGAATACTAAAATATACTCCAAAAATTATCTTCTTTTGGAAAAAACAACATTATTGCGACCTAATGTTAGACATATGCATTTTTGGCTTAATTCTTTGCCGACAAAAGTAAAAAAAAATCTCAAAGAAACAAATATATAACTCACAATTACTTTTATAATTAGATCTGCCTTTTTCTGGAGTAAGTTATATACTATCGAAATTTGATAAAAAAGAGAAAGAAAATAATAGAAAGGAAAATAAATATCGTTCAAAATTCATTTAATCAAATTTTCAAGTTATTTTTTTTTTTTTTATTCTAACGCAAGGATAAGTCGCCAAATGTTGCATCAAATGTAATGTTTCCCGTTAAGTTATTTTTTAAGCGTTACAAATATTTCTTTTATTTTTAAGATAAATATTTTTTTTTATAATATCATGCTTCATTAAATGGTTTTTCTTTATTATTATTATTATTATTATTAATTATTATTATTATCAAAAGTTATTTTTTGCTTTTATTTGCAAGATGTTTGTAATATTTCTAACAGATATATCATTTTTAATTTGTTTTGTAATGATAATTTTCGCCAAAAAATAACTAGTGGCAACCCTTTCATCAAAAATAACCGAAAAATACGAAATTTACAACGAAAAATCTGAGTTATCCCTGTAAATTTGAATCATAAACCTTCGGAAAAATATTTCCTATCGAATGATACAATCGGCAAAAAAATCCATCGGGTAGTTTTTGAAAACACTCGTTTGGAAGTTTCAGAACTTCTGCTTTATAATATATATGATATGATAATAATAAAACAAACAAATGATTAGTATAATATTAATAAAAATGCAAAAAAAAAAAAGTCGAAATAAAAATCACTTAATGACGTTTTAAACACGTGTATCCTATTTAATGTCATTGAATATGACATTCACGATCATGCATTATTAGCATTTAATCTTATAATTTGGCGATAGTACTTTGGTCGACGGGATAACACAGTAGTACCGATATTTTCAACTGTAATATTTTAAGGTTCTTGGTGAAGTAGATCTTCAATTCTGCTTGCTGATATTAAATGTATAGGTTCGAAATGCACTCTTATTTTCAGAAAGTTGATTTTTTAAAACTATTTTTGATGGTTTCGTTCATTTGGTGAAGCATTATTTGTCTCACTCCTCTGTATGTCTGTCCGTATAAAAAGAAATTGTGTAATTCAGAGACTACAAATTTTGTGTACTTACAGTTGAATAGATCGTATCACATGATAAATAATAAAATTTTACTTTAATTAAATTTATTTTATCAATGTCATGCATTATTTTTTTTTGCTACTGAAAATTTTAAAGAGAATATTAATTTCAATAGTTTTTGTGTAGATATCATAGCTTCGAGGTAAAGTGTTTCGCTAGTAAACAGAAGATTCTGAGATCGAATCTCAGTACTGGAGCTTGAAATTTTCATACCAAGGAAGATTTAATTAAAAGAAATTTCGTATTGTTTGCCAGTTTAAAAGTTTATATTATATTTTTTATCACTCTCATTTAAGTATTCTTCGGAACTCAATTTTCTTTCTATTTTAAAAACTATTGTGATTTATTCATGATTCAGTATTTTAAATTTCGTTTAAAGAATTTTTTTGTTTTTAGAAATTTAAAATTTTATCTATATCTCATTAATTTTTTTAATTTCGGATTTTCGAAAAATTTGGAATTTTGAATGTTCAAACAATTAAATAATTTGATTTGAACATTTTTAATTTGATTTAAGTAAATGACTTCCTTTTATATTTATTTTTAAATTAAATTTATTGGTGCTACAATCGATGTAAGAATTTAATAATTATAAATTTACAGTTTGGATGGATTAGTTAAAAGATAAGTTGCTTTGAAAGAAATGTTAAACGAAAACCACTGTGTGATCTGTGATCACTCTTACCTACTTGTTTTTCTCTGTTCTCGTAAAATGGTGCCAAAATTCACAGCTTGTACGATTTTAACACGTAAATATTAAATTAACTCTATATATTAGAAATGTTATGCCAACTAGGAGAAGAAATAGACAACTATTAACCCCTTCCGGCATGGACAAAGCCTGTTAGTAAAACGAGAAATTCTCGACTGACATGGAATTTAGAAACAACTTTTTGAGAAACTAAGAGTTTCTTAATTTAAGCTTTCATTATAAAGGCAAAATTTTATTAAAATATTATTGGTGAGATTTGCAAGCTTGGAATTAAAATTAGGTATCTCAGACTGGACACAATTTACCGGAAAGGGTTAAGAAAAATATATACAGAAAAAAGTTGAAATAACTAATTTTCTCATGGTATACATTCAAAAATAAAAACATGTTCCACACCCACAAATTAAAAATTTCCGGAAAAAAATGAGATGTCACTGATCGACATCCTTAAATATGGCTGCTTTTATACAGTTGTATACAATTAAAGCAACAATGATTCGTTATGAAAATTTTCTTTCATTTTACAAAAACCACAACTATAGTTCTGTTATTTCGGTCCCACCACAGTACACATGGACCCACATCGCACAGATCAGGCAACTTACCACTCCTCCCCCTTTTATATTCTGCATAGCTGCCAACTTTTAGGCATTTTTGCTATCCCTAAAATTGTACAGATATTATCCATTTGTTTAAACATATGATTTCGACGATTAATAAAGACAACAATATTTACTATAAAATGTTTGTGGTAGGAAAAATGCGTAAAAGTTGGCAGCTATGATTAAGAATATTTTCCGTGCCAAAACATATTTTCCTGATCTGGAGAGTGAGCTGATAAAAAGCTCATTTCAGAATGTTCCCATTCAGGTGTGTCGAAATGGAATGATTGTTCAACTTCCCTTGGCTGGTCTTGAAACAGTTCTTTTGCTGATATTCCATATTACTCGACATGCCCAACTCGAAAAACACAACCTCTTCACTCGCCAAACGTAAAGATATCGTGTCATAGAGATACACTAACATAGCAATACACATAACTGTGCTGCTTAATACTGAACTTGGTTAACATCACGGACGAAGAGGTCTTATAATTAATAAGAATTTTCTAAAACTTACCTGCAAAAAACTGCAGCTATTGAGAATAAGATTTGGTTTCACCGAGTCACTCCAACAACAGATATCCAAACAGAACTTAACGCAGTGCATCGTGAGAATACCAGAAGTTGTTTGTCGGTTTCACGCTAAGCTGCAGCGCTGTATGGGCCACATATTGAAGTATTCCATATTGCCCGACCGTTCCATAATACCCGAATTTCCTCACACACAAAAACGACACAACCGAAACACCGAAATTCCTTCAACACAATAATCGTCATAATTTACGAAACGACCCCTTTGTGAACATTTCCTCTAATTGTACATTTTTTTGTTTTAGTTAACTAAAAGTATTAAATTACTGGATTAATAAAGTGACATTAAATGTATTTTGTTACGATTTCAGGGAAAACTTGTGATGTGGATAGATATGTTCCCAGAAGATTCGCTTCCATCCTCTCCTCCAAGAGACATATCCAAACGAAAGCCAGCTGGGTAATTTTTGTAGTTCAATTTTATCTACATTTCAAAGCGCTTAAGAAGGCAACAAGAGTTGCAAAATCCTCTGGAAAACAACTCATATGGAGGTACAACAGTTGCGAAAGAAAAAAAAGTAAACACCCCTACTAATGCTGCATAAAATTATAAAATTATCGTAGAACAAAGTTACTGGTACCAGACGATGGAAATAAATTTTACTGCTAAATTTTATATACTGTATATAAAATTTGCTTAAAGAGCCATCTACATATTAAAACAAGCACCTTCCCCCCCCCCCCCCCCAATAACAGTACCCAATTCTGAGAGCATAAATGAACTCTACACTTTTCAATTAGTCTAAAAAGAAATTTTCATGCTACGATAATTTTTTGAGAAATTAATCATTTTAAAACGAGCCTCTTTCAAAGGTTATATCCGAATTGAAGTTCGATCCTCGGTTTTGATCGAGAGAGTCCTTTCTAGATCGAGAGCGCCCCTCAAGCAGTCATTGAATACTGCTAGATTACAGGATAAGTATAAGAAGTTTCAAAATATTTAGTCACTTCTGTCACAGATTGCCCTTTAAACCATCATTTTGCCGTTTTTAAAGCATCATTTGAAAACTACTTGGAAGAAAAAATTTATAGTTTGGATTTCCATAACGCAGGACTTAATAAATCTAAATACATGAAAAAAAAAAAAAAAAAAAAAAAAAAAAAAAAAAAAGAAACTGTAGAGCAATTTATAATTTTTTCGAATATTAATTTCATAATTCATATAATAAAATTACAAAAATTGTAAATTCAACGTATTTATGTTAAGGTATTTTAGCATTATTGCTGCATAAAAATTTAGCACATTAGTAGTGAAATTTCAAGCGACATTGATACAAATATGACAATGTAATTTAACATTTAAAACATTAAATTTTGAATGTTTATAATTCAAATCGATTGAAATTTAGTGTCTGGGCATAGTTTAAGTCCAAGATTTGAAATATCTTGTTAAAAGTGAGCATTGCCATTGAAAAAAAAAAAAAAAAAAAAAAAAAAAAAGAAGAAGAAGAAGTTTGAGTTCGTTTTAATATGTAGATGGCCACCCTAGGCAAATTTTATGTGTATCATTTAAAAATAGAGTGTTTTTTCCAATCATTCGGTACTAGTAACTTTCTTCTTCGATAACATGTTGCAGAGTCGTAGGGGGTGTTTACCTTTTTCCCACAACTGTACCTTTTCCTCGGTAACTACTGATGCGATATAGAAATAAATATTTTTTTCTTTTCGGCATTAAAATTAGCTTTATTTTAATTTTTGTTTTGGGTAAAATCAATTCCCTTTTAGTAATGTTACTTGAAAAAAATATTCTAGAATTAGAGAAAATAACTATTGCATTTTTAATTTTTGAAGATCGATCGATTAATAATTTAGCTATTGTCAGAACTATTAAATATATATATATATATTGAAATTACCTCAGTAGTTCCTAAGATAAAGGTACGTGTATATGTCAACTGTTTTACAAGTGATGTCACAACTGATGTGGTCTCTTTAAAAACTATGACAAAAAATCATGCATCGAACATAGATTATGAAACACTTTCCAACATATGTTACACATATTGAGATGAAGGCGTCGTTGTTATTGTCGAATTAAAAAAAAATCATATTTTTTTAACCGTTTGAACGCCAATGTTCCCAAATGGGAACATTGCATTATTTGTAATGCAATATTTTCCAACATAATAAACGATGTCCTTATTTTTCCTATAAAATATAAGGTTGATTTCCACTTTGAAAACAAAATATTTATATTTAAGTATTTATCACATGTATAAGGAAAGTGCAAATTCATTAATTTGCATAAAAATATATTATTTGTTTTTATCGTTTTCTCTATATTACTTACATTTTACCGCTAGGAATCTAAATGTTTTTTGAATTCGAGAAAATACTCAAGAACACTATACAATAGCATATAGCGGAAAATAATTTGTTATATTTGCATAGGTTGTCAATCAATAACCATGTTCCAAAATGCGAATATTGAAATGAAAACGGCCAAAAAAACTGCAGAAATATTTTTTTGTTACTTTTTAAATCTGTATGCATAAATTAAAACATTTGAGGCTGTAATACAGGAAAAACAAAATTATAATTACGTTGCGATATTAATTCGGCGTGTAAACGGTTAAATGGGAACTAACTTGTTTATTTAAAAAAATTCATTCCCTAAACAAAAAAAGCAAGGTTTAATAACAGTATTCGCGCATGTTCAAAAGTGTTTCATACTATATGCGCGACGTATGATTTTTATTTCTGGTGTAATCTAAAAAAATAAAACTGTATTTATTTTGTGCCTCTCATTCTTTTTAGCACTTTCCAACAAAGTTGAAAAGTGCTCATGCATTCGGTTTGTCTGGCCGTCTGGCCGCGTTCTAACTCACGTAAATATACTCGGATTGCCATGAAATTTTACAACGTTATTGACGTTTACCCTAGCACGAACCCTATTGAAAATGAAGTTTCTACCATGATTAATTTATTTACAGGGACAGCCAAAAGATTTCCATTACATTATGGCCTATTCGGAAAAATCGTTCCAAAGGCTTTTTGAAGATGTTACACCCTGTCAAACATATTAAAATTTACATGCATTTAAGAGGTGCACTAAAATATGCATTCTTTTAAATATGCGGTGAAACTATAGCTATTATTCCTTTATAGGGCCACACCCACACAAAAGAATTCCATTGGATAATGGTAAAGGTGTGAGACATTTTAAAAAGATATTAAACTGTTTCATGTGTAATACAAAAGATTTCAAATAGTACATTCCTTCCGACGGACTGTATATGTTTCCTATGATGGCTGGTGGATGTATGTAATACATTTTAATTATGATGTACGCATTTAAGTTTCACTAAATCTTTGTACATTATAAGGGTATGTATAAATGTTATAGTTGTTATACAGGGCTATCCAAAAGAGCTCGCCAACGTTACTGAGTTATGAGCATAAATTACTTAAAGGTGGTTCTTAAATAAGTTATACATTTTTACGCTGAACTGCATTCAATTTATAAAGAAATGTTTGCAGATTATAGATAAAATGATATACAGGGCCACGCAAAGAATTGTGTACATGGACACATGATAATTTATAACAATGTTATTTCAGTTGTTTTAAGCGTGTTTTAGTTTAAAATGAATTTTAGCTTCTTACTGACGTGTAATAAAGGTACAAGGTAAACTACAGGGCTGAACAAAAGTTTTCAAGTATGTTTGCCATTTATTAGTACAAATAGCTCAAAAAAAAATTTTAATATTTTTTCTTGCTAAACTATATTTTCCCATTCTATAATATGTATATCAACTGACAGATCAAATACAGGCTGTTCAAAAGTATTGGAATACATATTTGGCTATATACCCTTATTTCCCTAATTAACGAAGATTTGTTAAAGATTTTATGAAGTGTTGGAAAGTACTTCATAATCTATACTTAACGCATGATTTTTCTTACTTGTTTTATTCCTTTCTTGATTCTAGATATGAATTAAGAGTGATAATTTGGAACACAGACGAAGTTTTGCTAGCGGATGATGCATTCCTCACTGGAGAAAAGATGTCCGACATTTATGTTAAAGGGTAAACATTTTTAGTGACAAAATATTTTTTTTTTATTATTTTTACAAAAACAGTAATGCTGATGATAGTAGTCTGATTGGTCATTTTATCCTGAGAATAATGATGAAAAAGTTTAAAGTTACAATATTAGTTTGAAAAAAAGATTTGCACTATTCGAGATTATAACAAATACGTTAATATTCGGGGTTTTAACACTTCATAGTATTTATCACATAAAACTTAAAATTAATACATAAAATGAAAGAGCAACTCAAACAGTTTTACCTACAAGCTTAGTTTAATGTGAGGACCTTTTGTAACACGACACACATAAAGTCGATAGCTCAGTTCTTCTCAAACGTTGATTAGTGTTTGTGGGGTCATTGTTGTAACAGATGCAATGGTCAGCTAGTAGTAGTGGCACATACACACGATCCTTTTTGAGCCCCCACAGGCAGAAATTACATGTCGCCAGATCGTATGAGCGTCTGACAGAACTTTTTTGCTAATCAACAATTTGGGAAGAACTGAACTATCGACTGTGTGCCATGTGACGAAAGATGCTCATACTGAACACTTGTAAACTTGTAGTTAAAACTGTTTGAGTTGTTCTTTCATTTTATGTATTAACTATAAATTTTTAACTTTTTTCCGAGCCGGGCCGAAATTTTAACTTTCGGGAGGGCCGTGCCGGATCGGGCCAATATTTTTTTTCGTTCGGGCCTGGAAATTTCGGCCCATGCAGACCTCCAGTGAGTATCTCTAATGGATTTTCAGAAACAAAAACTCTAAATGCGTTTTCTAAAAAAACATTCATTTCATGAATGAAAAATGTTTCATCTCTAAAATTTATGATTATATGAAACTTGGGTCTCATTTGGGTAACTTGGGTAACATTTTGGGTCTCTGACTTGCTGTCAGTTGGGGGGTTTTTCTGTTTTTAACATTTTAAATTTTATACACTGAGGAAGCGAGCCCTGGTGCTCGCGAAACTTATACGTATGGTGGTGTGTTGTTTGTGTATTGTGTGTTAAACGTTGATTGTAATTATTGTAATGAAACTGTCCGCCTACAGTTTACATGATTTTGGAAGTGTAAATAACAATCGGTTCAAATTTCTGAAAATTTTCTGAAATTTTAATTTTTTTTTTAATTAACTTTTAGAATATGTGTGAAAATTCATTAAACACAGGCAATTCGAATGGATTATATTTTTAGAAGTTATGTTACAGATTCTATTGCAGTTCATTACATTCTTTATTTACTAAGGAGGGGGAGAAAGTGAGAAATTGTCTAGCATAATTTCTGTCATGTGAATATCTTCGACAAAGTACAAAATATAGTGTCTTCCTCCTTAATCTCCCAAAAAGAAATTCTGTACGAATGATTTATTTAACAAATGAAAATATCTTTTTAAAAACTCATTTATTTAAAATAATGATTGTTATTCTCATTTTTCATTATCTTAAAAAGTAGTGGAATATCTTAAAATGTATATTCCAGGTTTAGCTATTTGATGCTGCATCAGATCTCCGTTCATTTTACATATAGCTACACGGAAAAAACTTTTTTGTTAAAACAACTAAATTCTAATTCATTGTAATTAAATTGAACAAATAATTTTGTTAATTCAACAAAATTTTGTTTAAAATTTGGTCATTTTAATCAAATTTTTTGATTGAAGCTGTATTAACCAAAATTTAGTTGTTTCAAGTAAACACTTTTCTTGTGTGTGTGTAGAAAAAGAGTTCTGTCTCCTAAGAGCGACGTTGGCCAACCCCCGGTATAGACTCTGCAGACTTTAAAGGCACATTAATTTGCTATTATTACCGGATTACAGAAGATCGAATGACAATATCACAACCAGTGCCGATTTTTTGTAATCGAGTTGTTTCCCTTTAACTGTTTTAATAATCCCCTTTCAACACCGTATTCGCTGTTCTCGCGGTAACTAGCGTTTTATTTTGTGATAGATTAAGTAAGTGTACATCTACTATCAAGCGTTTGAAAATCAGCTACTATAAAATGATTAAGTGAAAAATATCACCGACTACGGGTAATATCCAGATGAAAAATTTTGTTTTTAGATATTATAAACATAGTATTTAAAATATATTGTTTGAAATAGGACATATTTTCTCCTATATAATGCTTTTTGCACATAATAATTTAATCATTTTATTTTTTATTATTCACATGTAATTTTTTGGTTACACAATATTTTTCTTTTTGAAGTTGGGTTCTACTGCTGTAATTTTTAAAACAACAACATGTTACTTTAAATTTCTATGATGATGATTATAATATATCCCCCCCCCCGCCCTACATGCATGCATTCTTTTTTTTTTTTTTTTTTTTAACCGCCGAAAAGAAATATATGTAAGCTGTGGTTGAATATATATTTTTTTTTTTTTTTTTTTTTTTTTTTTAACTAAAGAAATAAAAATTAACCTGTAGTAGTTAATCTGGTACTTTTTTTAAATTTAATAAATGCATTAGCTGTCCCATTAAAAAATGAAAACTGTGTTTCTTTTATTTTCTAAATTTTCGAATTTTTTTCCTATCTTCTAGATGGCTTACTGGCAAAGAAGATGCTCAGAAAACAGATATACATTACAGGTACTTAATGTGTCACTTTTATTTAAAAAACAAACAAAACAAAAATGGATGTAGTACTTAACTTTGCGTCATGTCTTAAAACCTCACACTTGTCTCTTTATGAAAGAGAGAATATAAATTCTTGTCACGTTCCCCCGTGTAAAGCAACCGGAAGGAAATGCTTCACAGCTTGAGTCATAGAATATTTCATTTTTTTTTTTTTTTTTTTTTTTTTTTTAGAAGTTCACTATCGGAACTAGCATGGCATATTTTTGCACCGAATTTAACTATACGGAGTTCGTTAGTTATTATTATTTTTTTCTTTATCAGAGTTGTAAATGAAAAAAGGAATTTCTTAGTCAAAAATATGCAGTAAATGTACAAGTAATTTGGAAGAATTGCTAATAAAACAACTTCGAAGGAACAGAGTTTGAAAGTAACTTAATAGTTTTTATAATTTAGAATGATAATAAAATGACATAATTAATGATTACTTACTATTCAAATTTAAATCTGATTCCTTTTCAGAATGTAGTATCACAGTAATAGTTGCTATTCATTAAAAAAAAAAAAAAAAAAAAATTACAAGACAAAAATATTGGATTTGTGAAAAATTTCAAATTCCGATTTTCGACGGATTTACACGTTTTAGGGGTCACAGAACCCGAAAAACATATTTTTACAAAGTGTCTGTCTGTATGTATGTGACAAAAATTTTATGGGTGCTCAAGAACTAAAGCACACAATTTCCCAAAACTTTAGATTCTGTGAGACCTTGATCTAAACTAGATCTGATTAGTTTTTTGTGCATATCGCGTAACAGGTAGTGCTGCTAAGCTGCATTATTCACGATTTCCCTAATAGCCATATCTCAAGAACTAATGCATGGATTTTCATGAAACTTTAGATTTGGTTAGTATTTGATTTAACATGACGCTGATTACGTTTTAGTGCAAATCTCTCGACAGGTGGTGCTGCTATGGTGCATTATCAGTGGCGCCAACTTATATGGGCCCGTGGGGCGCGAGCCCACCCAATAATTTGATATCTCCAACCACCCATTATTAATTGAGCCCACCCAATGTTTTTGTATTTGTTCAAAATTTTTTGAGCCCACCCAATATTTGTCAAAAGTTGGCGCCACTGTGCATTATTCATGATTATTGCAATAGCTCTATCTCAAAACTTGATGCACGGTTTTTCACCAAACTTCATATTCATTTATTGGTTGACATAAGTAGTTGCTGACTAGATTTTGGTTTAAACCAACTAACCGGTGGTGCTGCTATGCTGCATTTTCCAGGAAGTATCAACATGCATAAGATGGAAGAAAGTTTTGGGATTGTCGCATCTCACTAGTTTTTTAAATACTGGCAAGCCACTTTACATTCATTGACTAATAATTTCGGATTCTCTGATCCGTAAAATGTGCAAATCTCACAGAAACCCGATTTCGAAATTTTTCATGAATCCAATACTTTCTTCTTGTAAAGACAAAAGAAAGTAAAAATGCAGAGTGAGATCGGTTAACGAACTTAATCCGTTCTAATGCAATCGAATTGATCGTTAATCGATCCTAGATTTAGCATTGATTTGTATGGGCATTCAATTAACCATTTAATTTATATTTGAAAATAATAATAATAATAATAATTTTGAAAAAAAAAACAAGTAATATCTATTTTTTTAATGTCTTTTACAGAATTTATATTTTAGTATATAAATACGTATAGTAAGTATATATATACGTGAATATATACTAAAATGTATATTTTAGTATATATATATATACTTCATAGGTTCATGTCAATTTTATTATGTTCGAATGAGTGAAACACTATTAAAATGCATTTTAAAACTTTTTTCCCCATTGACCGTAATGTAACGGAATCCTTTTGATTGTCCTTGTAATTGATCTATGCATCCGATTCTCATAAAATTTGAAATGACTCGACAAAATTATGTAATAAATATGTATTTTAAATTTCAAACGATTTGGTGGATAGTTTTTGCGTTGTTATATGCGGACAGGCGAACTGAACGACAACTATAGGTGCTACGTATTTACATAATCACGAACGCACCTAAAAATGCCGGGATTAAGCATGCAAAATTTATAATACAAATTTACTGGTGATGATAATAATAAGTATGATTATAATATGGATGCCCGTATGGTTCAAAGCAGGGAAGCGGTTAAGTGTATACTAATCGAAACTGCTTATTTTCCAATTTATTTTTAAATTCACTTTTCCTGCCAATCGCATCAAGCTGCTAAATTCTTTTATTTAAAAACTGAATAATGTGTTTGGCTTGTCGATATTTTGATAAATACAGAAAATATTGCAAAAACTGTTGTCAAAGTTGGTGTTTTGAACTGAATTTTCCGAAGAGGGAGATCTGGGAGCGAAAAAAAAATAGCCATACTGCGAAAATAATTGTTTATAAATCAAATTCTAATGAATGGAACGAAAAGTGAAACCACATGGTCTCTTATACATCTCTTTAAAAATCAACTCAGCAAGTTTTTACTTTTAAAAATAAATCTGAAAATGTTTCAGGAAATTTCGGGCTGTTGAGGATGGGAAAAGCGTTTTTTCGAATACATCCTTAATTCGTCCTTAAAAACATAAATAATATATAAAAAATACTATAAAACTTCTCTGTATAATGGTTTTAATATACGTTCTTATTTAATATGGATAGGCCGTATTTTGATAACTTTGTCCGTGTTGTGACGTATTTAAACTCTTCAGACCTGAGGTACACAAATGTTTACCTCCATTCTTTTCCTCATAAAAACTAAATCGTTCAAATTTTTGCATTTTTACTTTATTTCTATACAGCTGAAAGTTTTTTGCTTTAAAACGAAACCAATAAATTTCCGCACCGATGAATATTACCTCATAAAATAAATAAATATTATTTTCATCCGAGTTTCGAAAATATCTTCAAGACATTAGGGGCAAGATAGTAAGAAATATTCATGCTTATTTAACTTAAAAGCTTTACAATAAAAAAATTTGAGGATTTGCTGATCATTTACTTGTTTAAAGACCTTAATTTTGTTACTACGTAAATTTATATTACTGATAGTTAAGCTAATGTTTTAAGGGAATTAGTATTTTTACACCTATACTTGTAAATCTAAATTACCAGTTTCCTAAAGTACTGATTACATAAAAATGACTCTTTCTGTAATCTTTGGTGTCATTTCGACTATGCAAAAGCAATAAAAATATATTTGTAGAGTTATTTTATGCTGAGGTCTGAAGAGGTTAAAAAATATTAATGACATGTCTTTTGCAAAAACTTTTAGGATTATATTCATTGACTAAGGCATTAAATCATAACAAATGTACCTTACAAAAACTCTTTAGTTCTGTAAAAGATCTTATTCACCGGAGGACCCCATGAAAGCTCTGCAAATGGAGTTTAGAGCCTGCTAATGATTTGTGAACTAAATTTCAATTAAAATAATAAATTTACGATAAAAGAAGAACGTTTCTTTAAAAAGGGATGCGAAATGTAAAAAATAATGCTTTTGTTCATTCTAATTTAAGGGCCCTAAAATGCAAGGTCGAACACCTACGAGCTAGATTGCAAGTAATGCCGTTGTTAAGGAGACAGAATATTCAAAATATTGATTTAATTTTCTTAATATTAACTGAAATTTTTCTTTAATTGTGAATATTTTAACACCTCATTTTTACCAATACGAGAATTCCATTCTGAAATAAGTCAAAGTATATAAAAATGAAAGTTGTGTAAATTAATAAATATGAGATTTTTGATTCACCAAGTGCCGATGTTTCACTGAAGACACATAAAGTTGGAGAAAAATTTGCGTGGTCTTTAAATGATGTTTCGACCATCAATAAAGAAACTAGTCGTTGGGGGCCACCGTAATACTTACCCATCATGGATATGTATATGAAAATAAAACATATGAAAACTATTTGTACAATGCATTGCAATTCATAAACAAAATTTAAATATTGTTAATATAATGCTATATTAAAGAACTGTTGATGTACCAATTTCGACAAATTATATAAAACGCCAAACTACTCAAGTAGTACCGAACTGCGTAAAAGAAACATCATTATAACTCCAAAAATAATAATTCTATTAACTAACAATTAACTGCGTCGGATTAAGCGTCTCATTTCCAATTAAAATATACTTTTGAATTGAAATTTTAATGAAATACAGGGTCGTGAAAAATCGAAGAATGTGGAAAACAAGATTACAAATATCTCGGCAACTAATAATCCGATCGACTTCGTTCTGTATGCAAAATGTGTGTTATTTTATTGCCTTTTACGTCCATTCTTTAGAGCAAAAAAATTCGAAAATTTTTATTTACCTTTCATCAGAACGAATTTTTCGAGAGTCCGAAAAAAATAGTTCCGGATAATCGAGGTTGCTGATATTAAATAGGCTTCGTCCCATTCTTACATACTAACTACATACAAAATTTCAAGTCTCTATCTCAATTTGTTCGGGAGATAGAGCGTTTACAGACAGACAGACGGACGGCAAAAAAAATTTTCTAAAAATATGTTTTTCGGAATCTCCTTTATCTAAAACGTGTAAATCCGTCAAAATTTTTTTTTCGATTTTCAAAACGATTGCAAGGTTTGCCCTATACTACGTATGATGGGTAAGTAATAATATCATTACTTCCAAAACATTCGTTCAACAACAGGGGAAGACTATCAATTGAACATAACTTGACAGAGTAAAATAATTTGTATTATTTAATGCTAATAAATATATTTATGTAAGCTTAACTGTCTGTACTTTACTAAAAATGAACTGCGATTATCATCTAAAAGCTATAAAAGGGGGGAAAAAAGACTAGAAAAGGAAAAAAAAAAAAAAAGAAAAAAAACATAAAAAATTCGACAAATTCAGAACTCATCTGTCCATTATTTCTGGTGATACGTCCCATCGAATTGGAAAAAAAAATGTATTTTTAAATTTTATTTGCTTGAAAACTGCATCTCAATTTATGGAATTTTGTTTTATGGATTTTAATATAATTCTAAGCATGACTTTTTAAAAATAAACAGGTGTTTGTTGCCAAAAAAAAAAAAAAAAAAAAAAAAAACTAAGAAGGCTTAATACAACTGGCGATTAATTTCACTGACCTTTTAACATTTACAGAGCGGTTCATAGAAACTTTGATGAACCAAAAAATAACAAATAAATTGCCAACAAAACAGAGCCAGTAAAATAAAATTTAACATCAAATTTCTATCTTTATTCATTGCACCGCAAACATATTACTTCATTATAAGCATGAATTTATGTACTGTATTAGATGACTTCTTTTTCGTTCCCTGTCTAACCGCCACACTTTTAACATCATTACGACTTCAACAAGTTCAGATTTCTGATTCAATTAGTCACCGACAGAAAAAGTACAGGTATCAGATCACTGTTCATGAATCGCAATAAAGTTTTCGTGTGACGTGTGGAAAACTTAAAGCTTGAATTTCAAAAATAGAATCAAGCATGCAAATCTATGCGATGACCCATTGTTATTAACATCTAAATTCTTATAAGAGACAAGACTTTTGAAAATACCGTCTGCGTTCTATTTCACTCTTTAAATAATTAAGAACACGAAAAGCAACTTAAAGAGTTATAAATACACTTTATGCTACAGATCACGTAATCCATGCAGCTGGACAGTGGACTGGCATTTCACGGTTTGTGTTCAAGCAGCAATTGATACTACTGATATAAAAATAAAAACATAAAAAAAGTTTAGGGAAATATTACGAGTAAACTAGTGATTTTTATAATCTGGTCATAGGATCGCTGAAAGTTAAGGTCAACCAGTTTCGAATAAATAGAATTGATAAGTTGTAAGAACGTGGTACTGAATAATGGATTGAAAAAACAATTATTGTTGAGGAAAAAGTGAATCTAAATAATCTTTGTTCTGTATAATCATAAACAGCAAAGTTGTAACAGTAGAAGGCTAAACATAAACATTTAAAAATTTTCTATATAAGATTATTTCTTTAATAGCTGGTGAAATAATGATATTAACAAGTAAAATTTAACAAAAGTAAAATTTAGCTTAAGTTAAAAAAAAAAGGGTAGGTAAAAGTAAAAAGAAAAGGGTCAGGCAGTGGCGTAGCTAGGATAGGTGACACCCGGGGCGGATGTAAAGGGTGTCACCCCCAGCCACCGTGGCTGGGGGGAGAGGTGTCACCCCTCCCCCAATTCGTCGTATTGTTTCAACCATAACTCTACGTTATTACAACAAATGACCATATCATTCCTTATTTACTTTTTGTCCTCCTGCACAAAATAACTACAGCAACTAAAACAACTTTTCATTGACTCCTCACTTAACCCTTAGTCCGCATAAGTCAGTGTTGTGTCTATATGTAGAAGAAAAAAAATTCTTTCTTTTAAAGTTTCCTTTTGTAAACTGCTCGTTGGATAGAATGGTTTTTGTTCCCTGATGCAAATGTTATTTAGATACACCATTCTATATAAATTTTCTCATTTTCTATGAAAAGAAAATTCGTGCTCTTGAAATTTCATTTTACATCAGTCTCCTTTTCCAAAATCTTATAAGAATATATATATTTATTTGCAAATAAAGATTGGGTGTCACCCCTTGGAGGGTGACACCCGGGGCGAACCGCCTCCGCTTGCTATGCCACTGGGGTCAGGTCATATCGATCCAGACCACGAAGATTTCATTTTAAATATCAAACCTAAACTCGATTTGAACCCGAGATATTCCAACCCTATATTTTAATGTATTAATCCATTTTTGAAAGCAAATATGAAAACATACTCTATACTCTATAATTATATTTCTAATCTCAATTTTATATGTTTTATGTTGAAAAATAAACACACACATACACTCATATATACATTGGCCTCTAAAAATTAAGGAACAATAGCTGAATGATTTCCATTGTATGTATGATTTATTGAATATCTAATACAATTCTTGCCAAATTGTTTCTGGACTTCGAGGATGTAAAGAACATAATTCATTTCATATTTTTCCATGGTGATTTAGTGGCGATGACAATTAGGGAGCCAACAGTCAATTTAATACTAAAATATTGCTTGCCATGTAACAGAAAATGCTCAAAAGGGTCACTCTCCGAAGCAACTTGATTATTCGGTTCCTGTTTAAACAGTCGTGAACATCGTTTGTGTAAGCATAGCAACATATCGTGAAGGTCAGGGTGTTAATGTTCCTGTGAAAGATTCAAATGTTCTTCTCTTTATAGATGACAGAATTTTGACGGTACAGGTCAGTTCGACGCCAACGTTTCGACGCCAACTGTTCGACGCCAACGTTTCGACGCGTGGTCAGTTCGACGCCGTACTTTTCGACGCCGGGGCAGTTCGACGCCATATATTTTTTATGAAACTTAGGAACTTCCGATTTTATTTACGTTTGCACAGCTTATTTAGACTTTCTAACAGCATATATATATATATATATATATATATATATATATATATATATATATATATATATATATATATATATATATATATATTTTTTTTTTTTTTTTTACTTTTCTGTGTTAAAAAAAGAAAAGAAAAAATGTTTACAATGTAAAATATCTTTATTTTTATGTTCTTACTAAAAAACACCCATTCTTATTTAAATTAATTGCTAATGAGCTATTTTCTTCAAAACTTTTAAATTCCTTTACAATGTATTTTATTCTATTTTTTGCTATAGGAATATAATTCACAAATATCCACATTTTAAAAGTACTAATTAAATGAAACTCTTTAAGACGTGTTCAAAAAACAATTGACCAATGTTATGAGCAATTTGTACGTGGAGATGAACCGCCGCACAAGCGGAATAAGTATCTGCGAGCTGATATGAGAATTAAAGTAATAGTTGAAGATTTTGAAAATCGAGAAATAATGGAATACCTGAAAGGTGTGGCGCATAATTTTGCAATGGATTAGTATAATAACAGTTTTGTGATGTAATCTTATTTATGTGTAATCTTGTTACTCTGTAATTAAATTTGTCTGCAATATAACTTTTTTGTAACCATATGTTTATTTACCATTTCTGTATTTTGCCTTTTTGATGCTGTTTTGTGAAATAAATAAATAAAAAAAAACAACCTCCCTCATGTCCCAGGGCCTTGACGTTGGCGAGGGGGCTTCTCACTAATCTGGGACAAAAAAAAAAAAATCTAGAACACTTTCACACATATATTTATTTCAAATATGCATGCAAACAATCTATAATTCAATAAATAAAAATCAGTCATATTGCTTATTTATTTGAATCACGCTTCATATACATAACAAAAATATATATATATTATATCAGGCATATTGCATATTTATTCTAAAAATAAATAAAAATACGGAAAAAAATATATGGCGTCGAACTGCCCCGGCGTCGAAAAGTACGGCGTCGAACTGACCACGCGTCGAAACGTTGGCGTCGAATCGTTGGCGTCGAACCGTCGGCGTCGAAACAACCTGCTTCGGAATTTTGAAGTAGATTTAACACCTCTTTCCGAAAATTAGAATAAGGAGAGGTATAGCTATGACCACTTTGTACATTTTCAACATTATTATTATCATTTTTTTTTTTTACTTTCTTTTATTAGCAAAAAGTGGTATTTTTAACACATAGGTAAGTAACTTTGACTCTTTAAGAATGTCTTTTTAAAGTCTAAATTCTCATAGCTGTTTTTTCTTTAAAAAGGGTTGTTATAATTACCTTGACAAAATCTCATAAAAGTTTGGGGTCATTAAGACCCACTAGTGGGGAAATGATGACTACTACATTTTCTCTTTACACTTCCCTAGACACAATTCTTTGGGGTAATTGTGACCATTAGAACTCCAAGCTGACAAATTCATTAATGAAAAATTTTGATGATTTTATTTCAAATTGCTAGTCGGATATAAAAAATGCTTCAGACTAGTGATAAAGAATATCTAAAATGAAAAAAAGTCCTTCCGGCAATGCCGGGAGGAAGAGGTAGCTTTCATACACTTATATATTTATTTATTTATTTTAAGGTAAGTTACATTGTTCAAAAACGCTAAGCTCAAATTAGTGGAAATAATCTTATAAAATTAGTGATTTTATAAGATTGAAACTAGTTTTTGTCAAGACTGAATATTAATAGGAATTTTTAGAAATTAGTCATCTTTTATTCAACCTGATTTTATTTTAAGCGATTTAGAGAGTCACCAAATTTTACGATATCATAAAGTGTATGCCATTTTAAAGCAACATTGTGGATCGTTCAGATCAGACCGTTTCAAAATGTCAGCCATAAGCAAAATTCAAAGTGCTATAAATCAGTCATTTTATAAGATATAGACAAAATAAAAAGAGTGTTCTGGAATCGTTGTTTAAAGTTCTAACACGAAAAATAAAAATATTTCTCAATTTTTAATTTTTTCGCATTTAATTTTAAATTTTAAATTTTTAAAAAAATTTAAAATGGCCACCATTTTGAAACAAAATGGTGGATGATGCTGGCCAACGAACTCGGTCGAGACATTTGTATGTACTATGTACATGCCAAGTTTCATTGAAATCGGTTGATAAATACACGTGTTATCACGTGACAAAAATCAGAACTCATCGTTTCAAAATGCCAGCCATAAGAAAAATTCAAAGTGCTATAACTCAATCATTTTTTAAGATATAGACAAAATAAAAAGTGTTCTGGAATCTTTGTTTTAAGTTCTAACACGTAAAAGGAAAATATTTTTCAACTTTTAATTTTTTCGCATTTAATTTTAAATTTTAAATTTTTTAAAAAATTTAAAATGGCCGCCATTTTGAAACAAAATGGCGCATGATGCTGACCAACGAACTCGGTCGAGACATTTGTATGTACTATGTATATGCCAAGTTTCATTGAAATCGGTTCATAAGTACGCGTGTTATCACGTGACAAAAATCAGATCGTTTCAAAATGTCAGCCATAAGAAAAATTCAAAGTGCTATAACTCAATCATTTTTTAAGATATAGACAAAATAAAAAGTGTTCTGGAATCTTTGTTTTAAGTTCTAACACGTAAAAGGAAATTATTTTTCAACTTTTAATTTTTTCGCATTTAATTTTAAATTTTAAATTTTTTAAAAAATTTAAAATGGCCGCCATTTTGAAACAAAATGGCGGATGATGCTGGCCAACGAACTCGGTCGAGACATTTGTATGTACTATGTACATACCAAGTTTCATTGAAATCGGTTCATAAGTATGCGTGTTATCACGTGACAAAAATCAGATCGTTTCAAAATGTCAGCCATAAGAAAAATTCAAAGTGCTATAACTCAATCATTTTTTAAGATATAGACAAAATAAAAAGTGTTCTGGAATCTTTGTTTTAAGTTCTAACACGTAAAAGGAAAATATTTTTCAACTTTTAATTTTTTCGCATTTAATTTTAAATTTTAAATTTTTTAAAAAAATTAAAATGGCCGCCATTTTGAAACAAAATGGCGGATGATGCTGACCAACGAACTCGGTCGAGACATTTGTATGTACTATGTACATACCAAGTTTCATTCAAATCGGTTCATAAATACGTTAGTTATCGCATGACAAAAATCAGATATATATATATATATATATATATATGGTTATATATATATATATATATATATATATGTCAACATTTGAACGGAGGGTGGTTTTGGGGTCTGGGGGTCATGATCGGTGAAAATATACCAAAATTTTCCGGAAGTGTTTTCCTCCGGACGGCTGCAATAGGTAGCTTTTTACTTTTTGTAATGAAAGCTACCTAATACATTATGAGCGTCAATATCTAAGCGTGAAACAACATTTTACCGTACACAGTTTTCCCCAATATGGAGGTGGTCATAATTATCCCACCTGACCCTGTCTCCAGGGCCTGACTAAAGCAGGGGTATGAGGAGCAATTGCTCCGGGCCCCCCCGGCTTGAGCCCCTTCCCCCCAAGGATAGATATAAGTTTTTTCTTAAAAAAGTATCAAATGATAGAAAATGACCAAAATTCTTTTTTTTTAAGTTTTAAGGGGCTTTCTTCTCTTATCCCCTCTGTACTCCATGCCCCCTTAAGGCATCACATTTATTCTTACATTCCTGTAACCGAAATAAAATTGAATTTTATAGTTTATTAAGTGACAGTACAGGGTGAGTCATAAATATCGAAACAATAGGCTATCTCCTTAAATATTGCCCGTAGACCCATACTTCCAATTGCAAAAATTTAAAAAAAAAGGTGAAATTTTTGATGAGATAAGTTGCAACTCCATGGGGGGTCTATTTGAAAAAGTACGAAAATTAACTTTTTATATGGCCCCCGTAGGATAAAAATTCCAATTAGGGAAACTTTCCTTATCCAGGCCTGAATAATACACAAAAAGTTTCATCTTCATATCTTAAAAAGTCGCGGAGTTATAACCGTTTGAATAATTCATCAGGTTTTAAGGGATTAGACACAAATTGAAATGCGCGCAATTCAAAAGACAATGTTACTTTAACAGTTGTAGGAAACGCGTAAAAATCTATCTTTTGAGTTAGAATTTTGATTTTTTTCTTTTTTTGTGTATGTTAGCCATATAATTTGCTAAGAAAATCACATGCTAAAATTTATCATAAAATTTATAAAAATTTCATACGGTTAGTACTGGTTTCAATGCGATAGTTAAAAATCGTTATAGCTCCAAACATTATTTATCGGATTTCAATTTCTTTTTATTTAACTGAAAATGAAAATCTGATTTTAATTTTGTTTCGAGGTTTTTGTTTTTTAATATTTATTTTAGAACTATTAAAATATTTATTTAAAAAATAATAACTTTTAAAAAATCATATTTTCAAAAGTAAATAATTTTTCATTTTTTTTTTTAACAAAAGTAAGGTAAAATAATTAAAAATTACATGTTTCAAGTTTGTACTTTTTTTCTTTAACAATTCTTAACTTTTAATAATTTAAAGACAAGAAATAGTCGGGAAAAAAATTCATTATACAGAAAAACGAAATGTACTGTTTTATTGCCATTAGTTATTTAAAAGAATGCTTTTCTAAGATGCAGATTAAGTCCTTTTTAAAAAATTAGCTCTGACAACTTCAAGCTTTTTATCGACCTGTAGAGGCTGTTAAAAAATCTGTATTCTGGGCTCAGGTCAGATCAGGACCGAAACGTTACTTTTTTCCGAAGACTCGCCTATCCGGGTCTAATGTATTTTAAATACCGGAGGGGACTGCTTCATTTTTTTGACTTGCACTGGACGAAATTTTTAATCCCGGTCTCGAACAATCCGTATTAAAATCACAGACCTAATACGTACATAAAATAAATAAAATTTGGTTTAATCAATATTTTTACAAAAACCACATAAATTTTAAAACCGCTTTTATTTTACAAAACAATAAACAAAGCTTTAAAATTTAGTTTTTTAAAGAATAGTATATTTAAATGCTAAAAAATTAAACAAAATAAAACCAGAGAAAAAAAATCTGCCTATGACGGAATTCTGTCTTAAACAGAAAATGTGTTGATCCATGCAAAATAAATACAATAATACCTGAGAAAAAAATAAACTCCATTTAGCCTTCATAGGAAGGGCATTTGTCTATTACGTATTTTTTCTTTCCTATGTGATTCCGTTTTAAAAGGTTTTATTGCATAACATTTTTCAAAGTCTTCAACGCACGGGATATGGATTAGCGATAATAAAATATCAGTGAAACATTTACATATAAACATAGATTCATTGATAAAATCAATATATCACAGCCTTTGGCGCCTCTTTAATAATAAAAAGTATAAATATAAAAAACGATATTCTATATTAAGTATTTTTGGTCAGAACTCTTCCACGCAAAACAATTTTTAACTATACTGAAGTAAAAAACTATGTAGAAATTCACGGCTGAGCCGGCTACGATTTAAGCTTTTTTCCAGGCTGGTCCGGATTATGATTTTAACATTATTTCATGCCGGGCTGAACTTCTTTCACTATGGATCGGTTTAGGACCGGACCTAAGTATTACGATTTATTCAGACCTCAAGTACTAACGATCAACATGTTTTAGAAACAAGTTTCGATTTTAAATCAATACGCTGCTTTATTGTGGTCAAATAAGAGGCACGGTCTTAAACCGACATATAATAACGTTACAATTTGTGGACGATCCCTTATTTGCTTTGAAAACGGATGAAAAACACTTCGTTTACAGGCATGGTAAAGTGGTGTAAGTCACGAATTTTTGAGAATTTTAGATTTTGATATCTCTGTGAGGTTTTCAGATAGGGAGATGAAATTTTTTTTGTTCAATTTAGGAATGGAAAAGGAATAATTTCCTAATTGGAAATTTTGCTCTACGGGGGCCGTATAAAACTTTAATTTTCGTATTTTTTCAACTAGACCCCCCATGGAGTTGCAACTTATATTATCAGAAATTTCACCTTTTTTATGAGTTTTTGCAATTGGAAGTATGGGTCTAGAGGCAATATTTAAGGAGATAGCCTATTGTTTCGATATTTATGACTCACCCTGTATATAGATGTGAATAGTATTTGATACGAAATTTATGAATTTAGGTATGAATTTTAGTCACTTCAACATAATTTACAAAAAAATTTAAGATAGAAGGGGGGAAGCCCGTAATACTGTTTGTCCCAGGGCCCCCACTGTCTAAATCGTTCCCTGCCTGTCTCCTCTGAAATTTACCTCCTTCTCCTGTAATGGAGAAAAGGAAACGGAGATTCTTCAAAAGGAAATATACAAGTGCTGCCCGTACAATTTCAGTGAACTGAAGAAAGTATTTATGAGAGTGTAGCTTAAAATAACTAAATAATAATGATTATTCACTTGATAAAAATGTTTCCTGATTTATTTATTCTCTACAATTCCGCAACAGGTCCTTAACCGGCGAGGGCAATTTTAATTGGCGATTTGTGTTTCCATTCGATTACATTCCAGTTGAACGTAAAATGGTGGTGATGAAGAAAGTCACAGTGTTTTCCTGGGATGAAACTGAATCAAAGCTAGCTCCTATACTAAAGCTGCAAGTATTTGATGCCGATCACTTCAAGTCTGACGATTTTCTTGGTAATTAGTACACGAATGCTTCTCTTTTATTACAACGAGATAGAGCTGGTCAAATTTTGACGAAAGGAAATGTTTCATTGACTCATAATAAACCTACAAAATTAGTTATAGTAAAAAATGCATTTTATATTGGTACGTCTAGCTCTTAAACAAACGATATTTATCGTCAAATTAACAAAATACTATTGCTATAAAACGCGGTTGTAGAAATTGTTAAAATTAAACTTTAATCGTATATGTAAGCAGTAAAAAGTAATAAAGATATGTTATTATGATAAAGTTATCAATTAAAGTTCTTATGCTAGTATTCCAAAATGAAAAAAAAAAGCAAAATTTATTCAACTTTGACCCAATCGTATAATTTTTTTTCCCGTGAAATCTAAACCCGGCATCATTTTCACCATATTAAAATTTACAAATGCTTCGCATCTGTATTCACCTTTTCAAAAAAATGGGCATTTTAATTTGATCATTTTGATTCAAAACTTGAAGTCTCAATACTATTAGCTGAAACAGATATTAAACTGTTGATATTCTTTTATATGTAAATCAAATTTTGTAAATTAAATCAAAATTCCCCGGGTTTTATAACAGAAGATATTTAAATTTAAATTTTTTCCTTTTTAAAGTAAAAAATGGCAACATAAAGATGCAGAAATAATTTTTTTTCCCTTTTTTTCCTTTGCTTTCATAGAAATGGAGTACTCCTGTTGCCACAATCAGAAAAGCAGTACTAAAAGCTACAAAAAAAAAAAAAAAATAATAATAATAATATTTATAAAACAAATTAAGGTACAGCTTTCAAACAAATTTCATTTAAAAGTACATTTTTTTCCCTACACGATGGTGTAAAAATGTGCGGTATTTAGAAGTTTAAATTTTTTTAGTAGCAAAAATTGCAATACCGAAAAAAATTTGAAAGTGTTGCCATGCGCAAAATGACGTATGCGTTACGCACAGAGACGTTTGGCCTTTATAATATAGATTATCAAGTCTTTACTATTAAACTAGTCAAAAAAGTCTGTTTACACGAGTTAGAGCGTGGAGAGACGAACGGACGAACTTAATTCATAAACACTTCTCATCTATCTAGGAAGAAAAACTTGTTGTAGAGCGGATGAGAAAACTGAAACATATAAGTTTGACATCGATGTTTCGAAATTACACTAGAAGAAGTAACTTTAACCCTTAATAGATTGTTATTATTATTGATATTTGTAACAAAGAAAAAAGATTTAAAGTTTTTTTTTTTTTTTTTTTTTTTTTCACTAAATATTTAATTTTCTCTTTTTTTGTGTGTGAAATAAATATCACTTGGGTATGAATTATTTCTGAATAAAGTCAACATTTATAATATTGGAATTGGAATGTATGTAATAAAAGCAGTCATGTGGCTGCCATCAACAGTTCCGGGTTGACCGCTTCACTTTTTATATGCCAGGCGACCATTTTGATACTTTAATGTTAGCCAGGCGTCAAATGTTGTTCTATAGGCATAATTTCATCTATATTATAACAGTCCAAGTCATATGATTGTCATAAACAAATACGAGTTGATACCATCCCTTTCCATATGCAAAATTTCCATATTGATTAAAAAATCAAAATTATTTTTTCGAATAAATTTAATTCATAACTCAAAGTTTTAATCACTAAATTGGATTTTAGTGTTTACCAACAAAATCATTTAGTCTCGGTGACAATGAGAGATCCAAAAATCAATTTAATAATAAAATATTGTTTGTCATGTAACAGAAAATGCGGTCAAAAGGGTCGGTCACTGAAGCAACTTGATTATTTGGTTCCTGTTTAACGGTCATTACCAATCGATTGTCGTCCACATCATCGATTGTCGCAGTAAATTGAACCTAGTTAAAAGAAAAGCTAAGAGAAAACAACCAACTATGTCAATTTAGCTTAAAATATTTAGAGATCAACCAGAATTTAAGAATAGTAATATACAACTTATTATGGGGAGGGGGGTGTAGAACTTCCGTCACCTTAAATAATGAACTGTTGAAGTCTCAGTTTTCTAAAATGTTGGTAGAAACTGATTTTGAACATTAAAAAATTGTCAATTATTAAATTTTCTACTTTTTTTATGTCGAAGTGTTTATAAAAAATTTTGACCGTTTTCACATAAAAGACTTAGTTTAGTTTAATTCAAGTTTATATTCTGGATTAAAAGAGAAAGAGGAAAGATTAAGCTCTGGACCAGAGGCACACCTGTTCCAAAATCTGGCTCTACTAAATTTCTTTCTACCAGTGTCCATGTATCCAATTATAATGAAATAATTTTATTTTTGATTCTATAATTTTTCTGAAATTTTTCTTCTTCCTTAGGTGAAATTAATCTGGATCTCCGTCGCTTTCCCCGCGGCGCTAAAACTGTCTCTTCTTGCAGCATAAAGCAAGTGAAAGAGGACGAAAGTATTCCACAAGTGTCTCTTTTCAAGCAAAAAAGAACGAGAGGATGGTGGCCCGTATCCGTTTCGACACCCGATGGAGAAAAGCATTTAACAGTCAGTAACCACTTCCATAGATCATGTATATAACTTGCGCATCGCTTTGAGCTGATCACATTAGTTCTGTTCTTTCCCTGTCCCTATCTCAAAGTATAAGATTTCCCTGTTCAACTAAACCCAAGTTTAATTAGTAATCACTTAAACAAGAGTGAAGCTATTGTTAACGGTTGACTAATTCGGTTCAGTGAAGCCAGTATTGAATTCAGAAGGTGGCCCGGGTTCCCTCCCCCCCTCGGAAAATTTGAAATTTTGGGATTTCAATGGTCAGAAAGTGCAATTCCTATCCCCGAAACTCTATAATGTCCTCCCCCGGAGCCATATAAGTCCCTCCCGGAAAAATGTGTCTGAATTCAACACTGAGTGAAGCTGTGCCCTTAAATTTCAAGGGTTCCTCAGAAAAAATATCGTTGTGCATGCTCACATAATAACATTATGCATTTAACTAATATTGATATGTAAGGTGACTGAATAAATTACTTTCAGGTCTTTTGATTTTTAGACCGGGAGATGGCAGCAGATCATGGACTGACCAGAAGATCAATCAGTGTTGATTTAATAGAAAATTTGATTTAGTTTTTTTCGGAAATATACGAAACAAGCAGATGTTGTTCAGAAACTATCGTATCGCACTCAGTTTAACATTTCTCTGTAAACACGTTAGATTTTTCCGAAAATAGTGTCAAAGTGATCCCTTTGAACTGTCTTTCCTTGCGAGAGAAGAGAATCTAGACCAAACTCGGATAAAAATCGCCTATTCACTTGATCAAAAAGCTGTTGTTGTTATTGTTGTTATATTTGTGACGGCCAATTATCAGCACGAGAGATGTAGGCCTTAAAGCGGGCTTGCTCTCAGTGTGTGAGTGTAAACGTGTGTGGGGGGGAATCTTTCTAAGGCAACTTACCTGTATTTACGCAAAAATCCAAGGTTCGAAGAAAACCACGGAAAACTCCGATTGATTAGATCGACGGCCGCCATTGGATTCGAACCCAGCATTTGCTGTCAACTAGTTTCGAGAGCAGAACTTTTAAACGACTGGTGGGGACATGATTAAAAAAAATTATAACTCAATAGGTAATTTATTAATCAAGAAATAGAAAGCTGAGTTAGATTCCAAATCACTTCCATGGTCAGGCTTTGCGATTTAATATCCTTCCGTTATAAATAATAATAATAATAATAATAATAATAAGGTAAATGTCTTAAAACGTTTTTCGCTTTTTGAGGAGAACAGTTGAGAACAAATAGCCTAATTGAAACATGACGAGTTGCTACGCAGCGAGTGTTGAATAAAATTTAGCCGCTTATAAAAAAACGTGATTTTTCTATGACTACAGAGATTTACATTTTTGTGCGAATTGATGAGATTAGATTAAAGGCCTTATGAGCAGTTTTCGTTCACAATCCCAAACAGACCGGAACGTTTACCAATAAAATAATTCCAAACCGCTACAAACATCTTAGCACGAATCGAAACCATCATCTTCCACTTCGCGATCAGCATTCTAATCGCTAAAAAGAACGGGGAACGCTACTTTTTTGGAATATACAGGGTGTCCCAGAAGTAATGGGACAAATTTTAAGGGGAGGTAGGGGACATCACAAGGATTCAGAATTGCACAGCAACCCATGGTCGGAAACGTCACGGGAAGGTAGTATGACAGGTAGAGGTCTGCACGGGCCCGGGCTTGGCCCGTGGCCCGTACCCGGCCCGGCGGAATCGTTTCGAATTTCCTAACGGGCCGGGCCGGGCCGGCAGATTTAGAATAGTTTTTTCAACGGGCCGGGCCGGCAAAAAAATTGAACGGGCCAGACGGGCCGGGCCGGGCCGATAAAAAAAATTTTCGGGCCTGCCGGCCCGTTCTCAAGATTTAAGCAGAAACGATAAAATATGAGCTATTTTCAACGAAAATGGTTTTAACGAGAATAAGTATAAATGTGGCCATACAAGTTTGACAGCATCAATATAAAAATGCACGGTATATCGGCATCGGAGAATTACATTATGTGTAACCCGTTTTAATATTTTTTTTAGCTGACTCTTGCCGGTCTTGCATTATTTTTCTACATATAGACTGGCCGGACCGGTACTAGACTTAATTATTGGCAGAAAACATGATTTGTAAAATTATTAACAGCGATAAAGAACTTATGTTAGCTTAGTCTTCGGATATATACTTCTTGATGATTTTTAAATTAATTTCTCAATAGTGCGAAAGTTTGACACATTTTCTGATTAGTTTTAAATTGTAAAAGTATAAAAGTGATAAGCCTAACTATTGAAGGGATTTGGAATCGAATAGCGTTTTTCATTTTTGGTAAATAAAATACTTGTATAACCTTGTTGAGATATAAAAGTTTCTCAAAATGATTGCAGGTTTTTCTCCCTTCCCTTGTTATTGCTTCCGGAAATTCTATTCAAAACGCTAATTATGACAGTATTTAATTTGTTTGCTGTATTCTTAAATTGCTTGTATAAAAAAAATGGATAACGCCATTCGATTATATAGTTTCTGATTCTGAATAAAGATATCTGCTAATCTTATGCGTTTCTGAGAAAAAAAAAAAAAAAAAAAAAGGAATTTAGAAATGTATCAGAAAGGAGCTTCTTTGAATTTAAGAATGAATTTGGATTTGAAATCTATAGTAAAATGATATAGAAATATATTTATAAATCTTCTTTTATTAAACAGCTTCAAAATTAACGATGTTTTTAGCTTTCTTTCTTTTTTCTTTTATTCTAAGCCATATTAATTTTTTAATGAATCTTTATTCGAATGTTGAAAGCCTAAGAATCTAAGTAATCATTAATGTTGTTAATGTATATTTGCTGTAAAATATACTGTAAAATCATTACATAGATATGTATGCAGTATTCTTTAAAGGAATCTTGGTTATATGATAAAAATCTGAATTTTTTAGAAATCGTAGAAATTGTAATGGGCCAAAACGGGCCGGGCCGGGACGGGCCTGTTTTCGCTGATTTTCGTACGGGCCGGGCCGGGCCCGGGCCGAACTTTTGAGTTTTACAACGGGCCGGGCCGGGCCTGGAAATTCCGGCTCGTGCAGACCTCTAGTACAAGGAACGAAAAGACACAAAACTGAGATCATCTGAAGTAACTTATTGGTCAACGATGTTACATTTACTGTGGTAGATGATATGTGAAAATGTTACAAAAGATGTTCAAAGTTTCCACCGTTGCTAACGATGCATGCATTACACCGTCGAAACGTGGATTGGCGGACTCGCTCAAATACACCTGGATTTTGTTGGATATCCGCAGTAGCACAGATGAGTCTTGCAACCAGATCCATTTCAGATTCCACAGATTTTGCTTACACGGCGTTTTTCAGTGCACCCCCCAAAGAAAGAAATCGATGTTGCTTAAATCAGGTGAGCGTGATAGCCAGGGAACCGGTTCTCCACAGCCAATCCATTGGTGACCAAACACCCGATGAACACCTGAACGAAGACGTTTCCAACCATGGGTTGCTGAATCCTTGTGATGTCCCCTACACAGACTTCTAATATATGTAGACGCCACATTCCATTGTTCTCTCGGCATGGTTTCGAATCCAACATCTTTGGCGAAAAGATGCCGTTTTTAGCGGTGATCGCTTTAATGACAACTTTCAGATTTCAAAAAGAGAAAAGCAGAAGTGCGGTCAACTCAAAACAAACATAACAATATGAGTTTCGGCGGGAAAAAAAACGAATTGGCGCGCTAAATCTGCCCTCCATCAGGTGACGGAAGGCAAAGATATCGGCGTAAGAAAAGGTTACCGATGTGGTGTCTACGTATCAGAGGTCCCCTAACTGCCCTTAAAATTTGTCCCATTACTTCTGGGACACCCTGTATATATAAATATATTTTTTTCGTATCGGAATTCTTTAAAAAACATATTTTTAGTATTAATTACTTACCACCGGCTGAAAGTATCACATTTCATTTAAGATAACAATATTTTCCCCAAAAATATGAAAAATTATGAATATTGTGGAATGTATGATTTGCCACTTCGAGCGTTATAGCAATAGATGACTGAAAAATATTGGTAGATGGTTATTCACACGAACATTTACTAACGAAATGAAATCTTATTTTTATGAAACAATAAGTCCCTTTGGGAGTACGCTAAAAACATTGTAAGAATCCATTTTTCCCAAAATGGTAAAAGTAATACATATTTTGTAAATTAAAAGATTGAGCAAAATAACAATTTAAATTCAGTTACAATAAATAGAATGTTTTCAATAAATAAATATTTCCCTAATAAAATCTAATAAAATGATTGTTGTTTGAAAATTTTTTTACTCACAACTATGTTACCGCATGGGTGACATATTCGATATCTTTTCCCAAACTTTTGTGGAGTGCGTTTATACAGTATACAGAGCTTCCTTTTAAGAAACAACCAATTCTTATGCCAAAGAAACTCTTTATATGCGTTCTTTTTTCGTCTGTAAATAATAAAATTTTGACAATTAAGTTTGTGCACTAATTTTAGGGCAAAATGGAAGTGGAATTGCATTTACTCAAAAAAGAAGAAGCTGAAGAATCTCCAGTAGGTTTGGGAAGAAAAGAACCAGATGCGCTGCCGAAGCCAAAGTAAATATAACAATTCAAATATACTAAGTATTTTACTAAGCAAAATACACTAGAAGTATTATTTCAAACTAATAGTCCAACAGCCGACAGCACAAAACCCTAAGTCATCGAGCACAAGAAAAAATCCTTTATTTTATGGAAGAGTACTCACCATAGGGGAATCTAACGATCCATGTCTGCCGGAAGCGAAGTGGTGCATAAGCCAAAAATTGATGGCACTACCACTAGTGGTTGACTCGTAGGCTTAGCATTATGTTTTCCTGCACCCAGTTTTCCATGTTTTCGTACTTTTGATTGTACGGCGAATACAATGATAGATTTACGAGTGAGCCAATTGTGGTAATGGTACCAATTTTTGGCTTATGCACCACTGGATCATTAGATTCCTCTATGACTACTCTTCCATAAAATAAAGGATTTTTTTGTGCCCGATGACTAAGAGTTTTGTGCGGTCGGCTCTTGGACTATAAGTGGACATCCATCAAGCAAGACGAATGTAAAATATATTTTTAAAAAAATTACAAATTTCCAATAATGAATAAAAGCATCAAAGCTATCAAATATATAGGATAAATGCTCCAGTAATCAACCAGATATCCAATTAAATCGTCCGTTGGGCAAATTATTAGATCAATAAAAGCATCTATAACACTTTCCCAATGAGTGTTGATTTATGAAAGGCAATGCAAGAGGGATGGGTATTACGATTAAAGCACACATACACACACAAATAACACCTGCATTCAAATCAAAAGCGTTTGTACAAATATTAACAGGCATACATACAATAAACCCAACTGCAGTGAAAAATTAGACAGAGCCAGGAATCGAACCGTGAACCACGGCATACCAAACTGTTGCTCTATCCACTGAATTACTCCGGCCGATACCTGAGTCTGTAATTTCTTATTTATTACAAATGACAGTGAATATTTTAAGTCATCATTCTATTGCTGATTCATCAATTTTATGTTTTTGAAATTTTTAGGGTTTCATTCATCTGACGAAACTCTAGTCGTGTCACTCTCCTGTTTGTCTCTCTGTCACAGAGTCCGTTCTGAAAAACGATAAGTATTGGAGACTTGAAATTTTGCATATATATAGCTGAATAGCCTAAACAATTTCTCTATTATTGCTTCATTAATTTTATGTTTTGGACCCTTTTTTCAATATCTGTTTTCTAATTTTGTTATGTAAAAATTTTCATTCATTTCTACTCTTGAAAATACCCCGTTGTAGAAAATTTTTCTTGTCAATTTGTACAATTAGGGGTGTACGCTATTGAGATAGAGGGTATACCCCAGATAGTACATGCTATAGCTACAGAGGGTACACTCTTAAAACCAAAGAGTGAATTTGGCTTCTCGGGAAAGAAATGTAATTGGATCGTGAATGAGTTGTTTTTTTTAAACGTTTTACTCATCTTGACTTAAATTGCTTAAAAACAACTCGCTCACTCGAGTTGTTTCAACTCATTACGAGAAGCGGACTTTTAAATCGGGAGATTAGCGGATTTTGGCTCAACTTAAGTTATTTTGTGGATGACGTCTCAAAAGTATGAGTGTGTGATTTTAAGTGGCTGAGGTTTTAAGCATATGGAATTATCCAGTACTTATACGACAAATACTCCCGTACATCCTTCCCTGCATACCTCCATAGTCCTGTTAATAATATTTCTTAATTGATAAATTTCTGCATTGTTTGCCGTGAGGCATCAGCACGTCTGTTTCGAAATTGCCCCTCACTGGATTTCGTTCTCTTATGGCTACTTCATTGCTAACAATTTTCACCTACCTCGAGGAATGCTTTCTAAAAAGAATATTATGTTAGTTACGCAGGTATGTTATTATGTGTAATGAACTGTTTAATGAGCTGTTTTCCGATAAGATCAAAAACTGTCAGTTTTCCCCAGAATCTTCACCGTTTGATGCACGAACACCTGCTGTGCTTTCATTCGTGACTTATGCATCTGAAAACGCGCCATTGTGGACTCTGGCACAAAAGATGCCCTCGTGCTCTACTAATTCTAGCGGTCAAGTGTATACTAACAGAGCATGCATAATGAGCTGAAATTACTAGGCAGAAAGGAAACATAAAAATTAACAAAAGAAAGGTGGATGCTGCTTTGTTTGATAAACTTTAAACAACAGCCTGTATCGTTTATTTTGTTGAGAAGTGGAGAAAACATAAAAAGGAAGAATTAAGATTTATTTAGTAAGCTGTAGCTGGACAGTAAATAATCACTCGCAAGATGATACAAATTGTAATTAGAGATCTCTAGACTATGGTTCGTTTAATAGCTACGACAATAAAGGTATTATTTTAGTAATTGTTTTTGTGTAATAGATTATGAGATAGATAATAATAAATAGTAATAGATAAGTTCATCTTGCAATTTCTAATTAATTTTATTTATTCTGCCAAATTTCGACTTGCCAGCTCGTAATACTGAACTAGTCTGCAACTATAAGTCAAACGTGGCAATTGAGGTGCGTTCATACTAATAACTAGTGATAAAAACAATCAGATCTTAATGCAATAGCTGTAGCACTCTGATGCAAAAATTCACGAATGCAAAATTTATTGCGATTCTATAGATTCAATTCAATCATACGGAAATAAAAGAGCTTCCTCTGAAGCGAGACTTCACCACCATGGTAATTTAAAATCATGGCTTATCTTGGGGTATCATAGAATTAATTACATATGATAGGATTTAATAGAATAAAGAAAATCTTTACTGATATCTGCTTAAGATTCGATTTCCATAAAATTTCAAACCAGTTGGTTGGGTAGTTTATTATGCGCTTTTCTATGCGGACAAACAGATTGACGGACCAAACGTCGACTATTGGTACGACGTATCTATATTATAAAGGCCAAACGTATCTGTGCGTAACGCATACGTCATTTTAATAATGGCAATATTTCCCCCTGCAATTTCAGTTTTCCGATTTTCGCTACTGCAAATTTTACACTTCTTAACATCGCATATTTTTAATTTTTACACCGTCGTATAGAGAAAAAAAATTACTTTTAAATGTAATTTGTTTGAAATCTGTATCTCAATTTATTTTTGATATACCATTTTTTTTACAAGTTTTAGTACTTATTTTGTAATGGTGACAACAAAATCGCTCCATTTTTTTCTCAAAATTGAAAAAAAAAAAAAAAAAAAAAAAGAAATTAAAATGCTGTGAATTTCGGTTTTTTTTTTTTTTTTTTTTTTTCGTTTAATAATTTTAATTATTGAGTTTTATAGTATTTTGTTAATTTTAGCTTAAAATAATATTTACTTGAGAGTTAGACTGATGAGTTACAATGACCAATATAAGATGTATATTTTACTGTAACTAATTTTGCAGATTTATTATAAATAAATAAAACAGTTCTTTTTTAAAGATTTTCTTCCGTCGAATTTCGACGGGTTCCACCTCGTTTATATAATTACGAACGCACCCAAAACTGTTGAATTCTTTCAATATAAGCATGGTTAAAATAAGGACACGGATGCACCGAGTGATTTGTCGTTTGAACTCGGTCAAGATTTTCATGCTTTTTATGAGCTACGAAAGCAAGATTGTAGCTAATACGAACAAAACATTTGTCGTTTCAAAAGCATTTTTGGTGAGAAGGGTAAAATTAAGAAACAAATTTCTTTCTTATCGAATACTGTTTTCTGTCAGCAATAAAGTTTCTACATTACAACTGTTTGTCAAAGTGCAGTCATCTATTAGTATTACCATGTAGAATTTCAACTTTTAAAAAAATCTCCTCACCCAAGGAATTTTAAAAAAATGTATTGAAGTCTTGAAAAAAATTTAAAAAAAAATGGCATCACATATACAAACATTACCACAAGAACATTTCAAATACAGCCTCTTTGTAAGATTTATAAATGAACTATGGAATAGAACGAGTACAGAAGAAAATTTTGTTTGCTTCTTTCTTTAAATCCGGACTCTTTGCCATAATAATCAAGTTTTTCATGTTTTTTACAGCATTTTTAAAAAATGGTTATGCAAAATCAGTAAACCGAAAATTTCCCTCTCTAATGCTAAACCTTTGGGCTTGTAATGTATTCTTAAAATTTTTCCTCAGAAAATTAAAAATTTTAACTTCTGTTTTCTTTATTCTCTTCTTGAATGTTTCTTCCCCCCCCCCCCACCTTTCTTTTTTAGTTGCCAAAATGTTTCTAGAATATATATTTAATTTTATGTTAGTTTTACGTGCAAAAATCTCAATGAATCTGGTAAGTTATTAGTAAGATTTAAACACTTTAAATAAAATTAACAATACATTTAAAAAAATAATTTGTCAAAAAAAAAACAAAAAAAAAAACATTTTTTAGAAGAGCATATCGAAAACAGAAGGGGAAAAATGCAATTTTCTGAGATGAAATTTGAAAAATACGGATGCATTCCAAGATCAAATAAAACAGGCAATGGCAGCACAAACAATCCCCTCACCGAGCTCACAGCTGAATTTTTAAATTGAGTTAAAACTCAATTCGCATATTAAAACGCATTCGATCTGCCAAGTCCTATCTTGTTGGAAAAACACCTGAAAACCCTATTTTAGCGGTTGACTCGTAGATTTTCCTGCACCCAAAAAGTCTAAAATCACGGAGGACTTAGAACATCCCCATCAGCATGCCTGATTATTCTCTGCAGCCAGATCATAGCTAAAGCATGTTTCTAAGGAGAGCAACTTTTTTTCTAAATCTTTTCATAAATTATTGTTTCATGAAAAAAAAAAAATTACAAATACATATAAAATATATGACGGAATAAAATTTCGCCTTGCTTTTAACATAAAATGAATAATGCTTACTTAAAAAGCGATTAAATAAACAATTATAGATGTTAAAATTTTATTTTATTTAAAAATCTTAGTACTTTCGAACCTTTTCCAAACAGGTTCTTCCCCAGAGAATATTTTCATTAATAAATACAAATATGAGATTTTTTCTTTTTTTAAATCTTATATTTGTATTTATTAATGAAAATATTCTCTGAGGAAGAACCTGTTTGGAAAAGGTTCGAAAGTACTAAGATTTTTAAATAAAATAAAATTTTAACATCTATAATTGTTTATTTAATCGCTTTTTAAGTAAGCATTATTCATGTTATGAAAAAATTACAGTCATGGGAGAACAATACGTGCAGTGATTTGGTCGGTATGACCCAATATAGAAAGATTTTGTTAATGTCTTGGCGAATGTTTGTCGTCAAACATTCATATTTCAGAATATATCAGAAATCAAACTGAACGCACATTACAGTGAAATGATCGAAAACAGACCAGATTATCTGTTACACAGAAATGTAAGTGCAATGGAAAAATATTAATGTAATGCTTGACGATTGTGTACATTCTCATTATAGTAGAAAGTGCATCATAATATATGCGTGGCCCGTGATTTTTTTTTTTTTTTTTTTTTTTTTTTACTTGTTTATTACTTTCTAGGACTTAAGTATTTATGCAAAAGATTGGACATTCCTGGCAATAAAAAATTTTTAATTCTCAATAAGGATTTTTCTGAGAGCCTCTTGTTGAGGGGAAAATATAAGTTCAAATTCTTTGAGAGGTAAACACTATATCTGGAAAAAAAAAATCTCATCATTTTCTATTCATTTACATAATATATAATAAAATTTTCGCGGATTTGAGCGCACCAAATTTCAATACTGTGTATAATAAATAGTATAATATGTTTGATGATATTTAAATATTTCATGAAATAATTTTATTAATCATTTGGAAAATGTTTGTTTTTTTTTTTTTAATCAAGAATACATAGCTACATCTGATACATTTCTGAATCTTTGTGATGTCCGCATTTTTGGAATATTTCTGTTGCCACAATGACAAAAAAGTATTAAAAACTACAAAATAATAATAATAACTCAAAAACAAATTGAGATACAGTTTTCAGACAAATTGCATTTAAAAGTACATTTTTTCCCTGTACATCGATGTCAAAATTGTAAATGTGCGATGTTTAGAAGTTTAAAAATTTGCAGTACTGAAAATTATAAAAGTAAAATTTGATTTAAAATTTGAAAGTGTTGCCATTCGCAGAAGGACATGTGTGATACGCACAGATATGTTTGTCCTTTGTAATATAGATAAGGTGGAGACCTACATAAGAAAATGAATGAATTCACAGAAAGAATGAAACACTCTTATCTCTTTATTTTGTTTTTTATCCATTAAGAGGAAAATGATTAATGATAATCTCTTCGAGGTGTTTCACCTTTATTTAACTTTAACTGTAAAATAAACATCTCTTGCTCACTAAAAATGATTTTTTTAAATATAAAATTTATACATATATGTCTTAAATTTTAATCTTCGAAAAAAATCATTTTCCAAATAATTGTCGTAATTCGTTAGATTAAAAAATTTTTAACTACCCAATAATTTTTAAAAGTTCATTATGTAATTATAAGAGTTGCACACAAGCATTGTTTCACGCTCTTTCCAATTATGGTCACCGTTAGGCGACCTTCACTTAATAAGTCAACCGTGGCTATGATTAAGTCCAAGATGCGCTTCTCTATTTTGTTCACGCATCATGAAGAAAGTTTTTTAAAAAAAATAAAGAAGACGACTCA
The DNA here is from genome assembly GCA_964019185.1 of Maratus speculifer. Lineage (NCBI taxonomy): Eukaryota > Metazoa > Arthropoda > Arachnida > Araneae > Salticidae > Maratus > Maratus speculifer. Next base: position 414,861,666 of record OZ025294.1, read on the forward strand.
GAAATTGCTTGGAAATGCACTCATGCAAAACCGATTTTATCTCTATGTAAGATACTATTTATTTGTATATTTTTGAGCTCCTTGTCATTTTGGCGGTAAGAAACTTGCGTAGTGCCGAGAGCTAGAATTGTTTTTTTTTTTTTCTTTTAAGCGTCCGTTTATAAAGAAACCATTAAGTTTAATTATTTTGCATGTTTTCCGTCCCTTAATAGTGTTTTTAACTGATCCGCTCAACAATCGAAAAACATTTTGACACATTTACAAATTCATTTTTTAACAGAAAGTTATAAAATTTTAATGCCGGACTATGAAGCCGATTTCGAATTGAACTTATTTTTCCATTTTATGATAGTTAAATTACTTATCGAGTTATAAGCTATTTCGATGACGCGATCACCCGTTTTTCTCCCCCTTTTCGACCGGTTTTTCTGCTATCTCCGGGAAATGTTCTCAAAAGTGTCAACTTTGAAGGCTTGTTATGAAAAATATATTGTGTTTAAAAAAAAAAAAAAAAAAAAAAGAAGAAGAAGAATGGGTGCAATTAGACAGTTTCTGAATAACAACACCTGCTATTTTCATGCATTTCCGAACAAAAATAACTTAATGCATGTGTCACAAAGTTGCCCTTTTTGATTTAAGAACACCCTTAAAGGGACTTCTTTGAAACTTTTTCTAATTTTGAATAATACTGTAATATGCTATATGGTCAAAGGTGACCGGCCACTTGCGGTTTTTGACGTTTTGCTAAATATCTAGAAAAATACATGAGGAATTTTTTTGAAACTCCATATGCGTAAGATAATACAGGTCGTATATTTCCGCGAGGATTTTTCCCGAAATTCCATAGGGGACAGTCAATAAATTGAAAAAGAACGAAGATCTTTTAGGTAACCCTGTCAAAAAATAATGTAACGAAAGCGTTCAAACTGCTGATTATGATTAAGTAGCTTATTGTAATAAACTGTGTTCGTTTTTATGAAGATCACATGAATACTGTTAGAGAAATTAAGGTTTTAAATTAAATTTTGCCAAATTTTTTGCATAAATTTTGAAGAGTTCTTAATATAAAAAATTGTTTTAATTCAGAAAATATGACAAACAACATTGCACATAACAATCTGTAATCCGAATTTAAAAATAACAAAAATTATATGAAAAATGAGCAGGTTTACTAAATAAAGTTTCACCGAGTATGCGTGACCGCAATCAAACTGTAATTTGCATTATGTGTTAGCTAAGCAAGTTTTGTAAGAGTTTCAAAAACATAACTTGAAAAATCTGAAAATTAGCACCAATAGAATACGCTCAAAATCCGTTATCCCCAAAATGAAGCAAAAAGATGAGGGACTGTATCCATATGTCCATTGATCAGTGTCAATATTACATACACAATATTGCATACGCATATTGGATACAATTCCACATAATTTTGCTTCATTTTGAGAATTACAGATTTTGAGCTAATTCTATCGACAATTATTTTCAGAATTTTCAAGCTATGTTTTTGAGATGAAAAAAAAAACTTCTTTAAACACCATAAAATAAGTTAACTGCGCAAGGCCTTTCGAAAGAACTTAGTCTTTCTTCGTCAGGCGCAAAAAAGACGTGCGTCCACAATGAATGTAGCGGCACGACTGATGTGTCACTACATTCATTGTGGACGCACGTCTTTTTTGCGCCTGACGAAGAAAGACTAAGTTCTTTCGAAAGGCCTTGCGCAGTTAACTTATTTTATGGTGTTTAAAGAAGTTTTTTTTTTTTTTTTTTTTTTTTTTTTTTTTTTCATTTCAATTGTGTATAACACCAGTTTCAATTTTATACATTTATGTTTTTGAGATTTTCACAAAAGTTGCTTTGTACAAACTAACACATTAACAGTAGCTAACACATTATGTAACACACATTTTGATTGCGTTATGCATGCGCAGTGAAACATTACTTAGTAAACCTGCTCATTTTTCATACAATTATTATTATTATTATTTTAATTCTGATTACAGTAATACACTATATATGGCCAAGGATGACCGGCCACTTGCGATTTTATAAATTTTCTGAAATATCTAGAAAAAAAAAAAAAAAATGAGGAATTATCCTGAAATCCCAGTGTATTAATATAATAGTACAGGTCATACTTTTCTGTGAAGATTTTTTCCCGAAACCCCATAGGGGACCGTCAACAAATAGATAAAGACGAATATCTTTTGGATAACCCTGTCAAGAATAATGTAACTAAAACACCTAAAGTGTAGATTATGATTAAGTGACCTATTGTAATAAACTGTGTTCATTTTTATGTAGATAAATAACATGTATTACTCATAGAGAAATTAAGGTTTTTATAAAAACAGTCCCAAATTTTTCCAAGTTTTTTGCTTATAAGAGCTGCCTATATAGAGTTCTTAGTATAAAATAATGTTCTTTTCTGAAAATATAACAAACAATGTTGTATATAATACCCTGTAATCAGAATTAAAAAATAATAAAATTTTTTATAAAAAATGAACAGGTTTATTAAATAATTACTCACTGCGCATGCGTCAACGATATTAAAATTTTATTTGCATATTGTGTTAGCTAAAAGTAGAGCAACCTTTGTAAAAGTCTCAAAAACATAGCTTGAAAATTCTGAAAGTAATCGTCCATAGAATATGGTCAAAATCCGTTGTTCCTAAAATGAAGCAGAAAATGAGGGATTTTATCTAAATAAATCGACTCTATTCAATCACCTATATTGGATAACACTAATAAATGGATATATGGATACAAAATTGACAGCATTCCCTGAAAAATCTACAACGTTAAAAAAAAAAAAAAAAAAAAAAAAAACGGGAAAATGTGTGCGATTTGATAGTTTTTGAACAACATCTGCTGGTTTCATGCGTTTCCGAACAAAAACAAATGAAAACTTATGTCATAAATTTGCCCCTTTCGATTTAAGAACAGTCTTAACGAAAAAATTCAATTTTGGAAAATTGGCGATAAAACATTAAAAAACTGCAATGGACAAGACTGTCGTCGTGAATTTAGGTACGCAAGATACAAAGATGGTCAAATTAATAGCTTTTACTGTCGTTATCAAATGGGCACTTGCTTTATTAAAGATACACCTTACACACAAATCGATGTATGGCATTATCTTCTCACTGTTCCAGTGTTTTGGATAGTTTAACAATCCTTATCGCAAGAGTTATCTTGATCGAAAAGACAGACTCATTCACAGCTTTCATTCTTGTTGCGGTTACAGTGATGACAAAAGACACTGTACATCACTAATATATTATTGGTAATGTATGAATAGAATACTTCCGTTTCACATCCTTAATTGGCGAAAAGATAATTAATAAAATCAGATTCTTATTGTTAGATTATTTGAACTAGCAAAATATTCATCACCCGTATTGATTTGATAGGCCATTACTTCATGATGCGGGAGCCATTTTTTTTTCTTTCATTCAAAGGAAGAAAAAAAAAACATATTATCTATGATATGATTACATGATTTTATAAGTTCTGAAACAATCCAATAAAATTTCAATAAATAAATAAATTCATAAATAGAGATGGTATTAGCCCCCTGCTCTCCGAGCTGCTTCAAGAATGAGAAAAACTGGCTTTCGAGAATTTTGGAATATCAGTAAAATATTATAAATTTATATTTAAATTATTTTTAACACAATCAAATGATTGGTAAGTAATTCATATGCGTAGCGATTATTCCATCTGAGCGAAAGTGTTTTCAGGCCGTAAATTGAACCCAAAACCTTTGGCTTTAGCTGTCAATGCTTTTCTAATTGAGCTGTTTGGATGACATCCCAGCCAACACAACACAACAACTTTGGACGCCCATTTGGTAATGGCATCTGCTGTGTTATTTAAAAGAGTTCGACAGAATAAACCGAAAGCAAAGGAAATCCAGTAAACACTAATTATTTATTAGAACATATGAAATATTTGGAGAATTCATACTACTCATATGAATAACTTACCAACCATTTGATTGATGTCGTCTAGATAGCTCAATTAGAAGAGCACTGTCTATTGAGGCCAGAGGTTCTGGACTTGAGTCCCAGCCTGGATACATTTTTGCTCAGATGGAATAATTACTATATTCGTATCAGAGGACTTGTTGTAGAAAATTGTGTGGCAAATAGATTTGATGGGGGGGGGGGGGTAAATACACACAGCAATTCAACTATGCACCCAAATACAAAGAGTCTTCTATCCAAACTCAACATCTTTTAGGAATTTGCTTGGAAAAGGAAAAAGTTCTTCGTTTAACATGTTAAATACAGATTTTCCAGGCTTTTACTAAATTTAATGGACGTAAGGTAAGGCGAGATAACTTCGTGCTTGTTAAAATAATAATAATAATAATAATAATAAAAAGAAAAAAAAAACAGAATAACATTTCAAAATGTATTCAGAATGGAATGAAACTTTCACCTTGTGTTAATATAACTAAAAAATAAAATTGGATACTACTCTGTTATCCCGTCGACCAATTTCGCCAAATTATACAAATCGCCAAACTAATAGCCAAATTATACATATTGACATAATTTTTTTTAAATAACGAATAAACAAATAATTAGTAGAATATTAATAAAAATATTAATAGAAAGTCGAAATAAAAATCACTTTATTTTAATCACGTGAATCGCATTTAATGTCATTGAATGTGACATTCACGATCATCCATTATTGGCATTTAATCTTATAGTTTGGCGATAATTTTTTGGTCGAGGGGATAACCTAGTAGTACCTAAAATTGTTTACTGAAAAAGGTTCCTAAAAATGTATTAAAATTTTTTCCTTCACAAAATTAACTGATATCGAAAGATTTCGGGAACCTTTTCTATTTACTTAATTTTTAACGTCATTGGTCTTTTATGTTTTTAAAAAACAATTCATTTTGTAACGGAAAAATTTTAATAAATTTCAGATTCCCTGATTTCAGGACGAGGTTCACCAAAAGTTCTGCGTTAGACCCATAATTCGCAAAACCTTTGGTCTCAAATTGTACAAATTTCATATAACAGTTGCCGTTCATTAATCACACATAAAAAGGTTACAGATGGACAATCTATTCCATATTGAAATCAATACCAATTTAAAAAAATCATAGAACTAATTTAACGAATTTATAATTCATGGATAACTAATATCAGAATATTTTATTCTTCAAACAGGAGGCCAGCAACGTCCTTTGCCAATTTCCTCCACCCATGGAAGACTTTTCGCTATGCTTTTTGGAAACGTTACAAGAGATCTTTCATCAAAGTGTTAATATTTGCTGCTCTTGTCTTGATCATACTTCTCTTTGTGTATGCTACACCTGGTTACATTGTTAAGAGACTAATAGGCGCTTGAACTATTCATTATGTTATGGTACATATAAATATTTAACTAACAAGGAAGGTCTCCATACGGGCATACCCCGAAAAAATTACAGAATGTTCTTCTCAGGAGGATATATACGATTATAAAAAAATTTTGGCGGAACCTCCATAAGCGTCCGTAAAAAAATAATGAAAAATTCATTATTTGGCGATTTGTCATCCGTTGGCGATAGAATGCAGTTTGAAAAAAAAATACTTTTTTTATGTCAAATACGCTTAAGATACATATATATGTGTACATATATATATGTATGTAATATATTAAACTCTTTCATTGTTCATGTTTAAATTCATTAAATACTAGTTACACGCATTCTAAAAATCTAGCAGTTTTCAGTTACATTAAATCGTTTGCTTTTGGCGTGGAAAAGTGCTGCTCACCAAATCACGTGATATTTACGCCAAATATTCGAAAGTTTTTTTTTTATTTATTTATTTTTTTATTTTTTTTTTACATAATTTCTATTGTGATTCCGCCACTAATTTTGACTGATCGTTTATTACATACATAAGTAGTTTAATTAGTATTTTTTTTTTTTTCAAAAGTTCTGAGTACGCCCAGTATGGAGATCTTCCTTGTAAGATGTTTATTATAAGCTTATTGTAATAACTTAAAAATACAAACTTTTTGTAAACATTTTTTCATGAAGAAAAATAAATTCATTTTTCAGATGAATGCAGCCTTTTTTTTTTCTTTAATATATTTCCTATATTTTCATATGCACATGGGAATTTAAATACACTTTGAAATGCAGTATTGGCAGATTATGAACTAAGTACTTGGCAGACTATGAAAATATCAATTAAATGAGAAGAAAATACTAATAATATTTATTAAAACAAGTAAGAAAAATCATGCGTTAAGCATAGATTATGAAGCACTTTCCAACACTTAATGAAATCTTTAACAAAACTTTGTTATTTAGGGAAATAATAGTGTATAGCCAAATATACCCAAATATGTATTCCAGTACATTAGAACAGCCCTGTATTTCATATGTCAGTTCATATAATGGGAAAATTTAGCTTAGCAAGAAAATACCCAGTAGCCTTAAATTTCTTTTTCAGCAATTCATACTATTAGATGGAAACATACTTGGATACTTTTGTTCAGCCCTGTAGTTTACATTGTATCTTTATTACACGTCAGCATTAGGCTAAAGTTTATTGTAAACTAAAACACTTTTAAAACAACTGAAATCACATTCTCATAAATCATCATTCATAGGCGTCCATGTACCGAATTCTTTGCATGGCCCTGTATATCCCTTTATCTATATTCTGCAAACATTTCTCAGTAAATTGAATGCAGCTCAGCGTAAAAATGCATAGCTTATTTAAGAACCACGTTTAAAAAATTTACGCTCATATTCAGTAACGTTGGTGAGCTCTTTTGGGTAGTCCTGTATATCAACTATAACATTTATACACACCATATAATGTGCATATATTTAGCGAAATATAAACGCGAATATCATAATTAAAATACATTTCATCCCTCCATCAGCCATCATCGGACACATATACGGTACTTCGGAAAAAATATACTATTTGAAATCTTTTGTATGGCCCTGTAAATGCTATGTACTTCATATTATGCAAGACAGTAGCGTATAATTTATATTAAGCTTCAGTGACATATATCAATTTTATTATACAGGAAAAAGCTTAATATATTTAAAATATGTCACACACAATTCCTCCTTTTACCACTATCTAATGGAATTCTTTTGTGTGGCCCTGTAAATGAATAATAGCCACATTTTCACCTTATATTTTATAGAATGCATATTTTAATGTTTGACAGGGTATAGCATCTTTAAAATTCCTTTGAAACGATTTTTCCCCATAGGCCGTAATGTAATAGGAAACTTTTGATTCGCCCTGTAGACAAACTAATCATGGTAGAAATTTCATTTTCGATAGGACTTGTGCCAGTGTAAACGTCAATAACGTCCTAAAATTTCATGGCAATCCGAGTATATTAACGATTTTTCCCCATAGGCCGTAATGTAATGGGAAACTTTTGATTCGCCCTGTAGATAAACTAATCATAATAGAAACTTCATTTTCAATAGAGTTCGTGCTAGGGTAAACCTCAATAACGTCCTAAAATTCCATGGCAATCCGAGTATATTAACGATTTTCCCCCATAGGCCGTAATGTAATGGGAAACTTTTGATTCGCCCTGTAGATAAACTAATCATGGTAGAAACTTCATTTTCAATAGGACTTGTGCTAGGGTAAACGTCAATAACGTCCTAAAATTTCATGGCAATCCGAGTTTATTAACGATTTTTCCCCATAGGCCGTAATGTAATGGGAAACTTTTGATTCGCCCTGTAGATAAACTAATCATGGTAGATACTTCATTTTCAATAGGGTTCGTGCTAGGGTAAACAACAATAACGTATAAAAATTTCATAGCAATCCGAGTATATTTACGGGAGTTAGAGCGCGGACAGACGGACAGACGGCCAGAGAAACCGAATGCATAAGCACTTTTCAACTTTGTTGGAAAGTGCTAAAAAAGCAATATTTCAAATATTTTTAATTATGAGCAGATATTTTCCACGACGAATGTACAACTAAAGAATAAAGTTCTAGATATCTAATAAGAATTGGTAAGGTATTCAAAATTAGCTGGATGTGAAATTAAAAAGTGTAGGCAGTGGCGTAGCAAGCGGGGGACAGAGGAGGCGGTCCGTCCCGGGTGTCATCCTCTAAGGGGTGCCAATCTCTTTTTGCAAATCTATGTATATATAATCTTATAAGATAAAAAAAAAAAGAGCTCTGAAATTATAAGAAATTTTTAGCGCACGACGCAACAGAGTTAATTTGCTTTTCTTTAAGAATGGGAATTTTTTCCAAATAAGATATGCACCAGAGAACAAAAACCAGCCTATCCAACGAATGGGTACCGAAGCAAACTTTAAAAGAAAAATTTATCTTCTACATATAGACACCACATTGACTTATGCGGACTATAAGTTGAATAATAAGTAAATCCTGTTTTTTTTTTTTTTTTTTTTTTTTTTTTTTATGCAGGATGACAAAAGGTAAATAAGGAATGGTATGATCATTTGATGTAATAACGTAGAATTATAATTGAAAAAATATGAGGGATGGGACGGTGGGGGTGACACCATTTACATCCGCCCCGGGTGACACCCATTCTAGCTACGTCACTGCTCAAAACAGCTCGCCGACGTTACTGAGTATGAGCGTAAATTACTTAAAGGTGGTTCTTAAATAAGGTATGCATTTTTATGCTTAACTGCATTTAGTTTATTAAGAAATGTTTGCAGAATATACATAAAATGATATACAGGGCCACGTAAAGAATTGGGTACATGGACGCCTATGAATGATAATTTATAATGATGTGATTTCAGTTGTTTTAAGCGTGTTTTAGTTTAAAATAAATTTTAGCTTCTTACTGACGTATAATAAAGGTAAAAGGTAAACTACAGGGCTAAACAAAAGTTTTCAAGTATGTTTCCATCTATGAGTATAAATTGCTGAAAAAAAATCTAAGCTTTTTTCTTGCTAAACTAAATTTTTCTATTATATAGTATGTATATCAACTGATAGATCAAATATAAGACTGTTCAAAAGTATTGGAATACATATTTGGCTGTATTTGACTATATACCTTTATTTCTTTAAATAAAGAAGTTTTGTTAAAGATTTCATGAAGTGTTGGAAAATGCTTTATATCTAAAGTATTAATAAACTAATAAAATAATCTTAACGTATGATTTTTTCTTACTTGTTTATATATAGTTAGAATATCTCTGTTAATAATTTATGAGATCATCTGTTTCTACATTGTAAATATTGGATAGGTGCTGGGGAGACAGCTTTGTGTGAAATGATTTGGTATATGAAACACATTTTTAAATCTTGAACCATGTAAAACAGATAAAAGTAACAGTACTTCAGATATAGCATAGTGATCGAAATCTTGTTTGCGTTCCTGTAAATATACAGGAAGAAACTTTTATTACACCTCAGCAACGTATATCATATTCATAAAATGTGAAATAGTTTAATATAATTAACACACGCCCCATACAATATTTTCCGTATAGCATTATGTAGTGGAATAGTTCTGTGTGGCCCTGTAATTTAATAATAAATATTCTTTGCATGACAGATTGTACAGGATGTATATTTTAATATATATATACTTCATAGGTTCATGTATTCTACTACATTCGAATGAGTGTGACACCATTAAAATGCATTTGAAATATTTTATTCCCATTGACCGTAATGTAACGGAACACTTTTGATTGTTCCTGTAATTGATCTATGCATCCAATTTTCTTACAATTTGAAATGACTCGACAAAATTATCAAATAATTATATATATTTTAAATTTCAAACGATTAAAATGCATTTGAAACTTTTTTTCCCATTGACCGTAATGTAACAGAATACTTTTGATTATACCTGTAATTGATCTATACATCCGATTTTCATAAAATTTCAGATGACTCGACAAAATTATGTAATAATTATAAAATTTTTAATTTCAAACGATTCGGTTGGGTAGTTTTTGCGTTGTTTTGTATGCGGACGGACGGACTGAACGACAGCTATAGGTGCTACTTATTTAGATAATTACGAACGCACCTAAAAATGAGGGAACAAACTCTATTCTGCATGACTAATAGCAGACCGAAACTGCACAGAAACTATATTTTAAAGATGTGAAAAAAAAGAACTGATAGCTTTTCCAAGAAAAGCGTACAAATCGACCTTTGGATTTTCTTTTTCTTTTAAGGAAAATGTGTTAAAAAGATAATTTTAATAGAATTCATGTCGGCATTTTAGGATTTGGAAATAAAAGACCTTGAAAGCAATTAATAATTCGGGAAATATTTTTAGAATATATTTTGAAAGGGAATAAAACATTAAAATATGTATTTTAATTAGAAATGAGTTTTAGTAAATGGAATGATTGGGATATTATTTAAAATATGGAGTAATTAAAATAAACTAGGATTGTCGAACCATTTTAGAAAAAAAAAAAAAAAAAAAAAAAAAAAAAAAAAAAAAAACAAGTTGGAAATTGCACATAAAGCGTAGCAAATGCGGTGCGTTCGTTGATAACGAAGTTTTAAAATATTCAGATCTTGCTAATATAGTAGAGCGTACTTTGGATACAGTATACCGAAATCTTTGTGTTCCTGTAAATATGCAGAGAGTAATTTTTATTCTACTTCATTAACGTATATCTTATTCATAAAATGGGAAGTAGTTTAATATAATTAAAACACCCCCCAAACAATGTTTCCCCGTATAACATTATTTAGTGGAATACATTTATGTGGCCCTGTAATTTAATAATAAATATTCTTTGCATCACAGATTGTACAAAATGTACTTTTTAGTACATATTTCATAGATTCATGTCAATTCTGTTATATTCAAATGATTGTAACACCATTAAAATGCATTTGAAACTTTTTTCCCCATTGACCGTAATGTAACGGAATACTTTTAATTGTCCCTGTAGTTGATCAATGCATCCGATTTTCATAACATTTGAAATGACTCGACAAAATTATGTAATAAATATACGTTTTAAATTTCAAACGATTAAAATGCATTTGAAACTTTTTTCCCCATTGACCGTAATGTAACGGAATCCTTTTGATTGTCCCTGTAATTGATCTATCCATCCGATTTTCATAAAATTTGAAATGACTCGACAAAATTATGTAATAATTATGCATTTTAAATTTCAAACGATTCGGTTGGGTAGTTTTTGCGTTGTTATATGCGGACGGACGGACAGACAGAAAGACAGACAGACGGACGGACTGAGCGACAACAATAGGTGCTACGTATTTACATAATTACGAACGCACCTAAAAAAACAGTTACGGAATAAATTTAATCGTTTGAGTCCCAAGCAGCGCAATCGTGCTGTTCAGTTTTTATATCGGGAAAAAAACCAGCACATTTCGAACTCTGTTCTTTTCAAACGTTGATTAGCAAAGAAGTTCTGTTCCCACTCATCTGATCTGACGCCTTGTGATTTTTATTAGTAGATGTATGTGATGCGGCGATGCGTATTAACTTAATTAATAAACTGACATGCTTTAGTAGACTGTCATCCTTTATTTTAAGGCATAGCGAAAGCGTTGCTTACTCTTAGCAAATCAAAACAACAACTAAAAACACATACAATTTGCGTTTCTATGGTTACATAGAATAACGAACTAGTATGATGCCACATTTCAAAGATAAATGACAAATAACTCTAACATACCCCCCGACATTGAAGGGTCAACTTCAATAAATTATACAGTACAAAATATTAACATTACAAATGCTTAAGTAATATGATACAATACAACAATTTTCTTTTAACAATGAAAAATACAATTATGAACATACAATAATAGGAAAACTAAAAATAAAAATACATAACAAAACTTTTTTTTTTTTTTTACATTTCGTAATTAATTTTCCGAGACTTGTTGTGGCAATAACGCAATTTTTGAAATACTTCTTTTAAGTATTCCCCTAGCGGTTTTAACTTCGACGACCCTAATCTTACCATCTGCACCAGGGAAAATATTTATAATGCGTCCTAGTAAGTATCTATTTGTAGGGAGGTCATCTTCCTTTATCAACACTAGGGTTCCTATATTAACATTATTTTTTTCAAATTGCCACTTGGAGCGTTGTTGGAGCGTATTTAAATACTCTTTATTCCAACGATTCCATATCAATTGAATGTATTTTGAAATCCTATGCCATCTAGATAGTCTATTTTCGTTAACATTAATTAATTCTGGTTCAACGATGGCTGTCATAGGCCTTCCGATTAAGAAATGGCCTGGTGTTAAGGCCTCCAAATCATTCACGTCTGAAGACAATGGAGTGATTGGCCGTGAATTTAATATAGACTCTATTTGAGCAATTACAGTTAATAATTCTTCGAACGTTAGCCTTGCATTACCTACCGTTCGCTTTAGATGATATTTTTCCGATTTTATTCCTGCCTCCCACAACCCGCCAAAATTAGGTGTTCTGGGTGGAATAAATTTCCAAATAATATTCTCGTCTGACAAATAATTCGCTAACTTCTCCTCAGGATGTCTTAGTAAATTATGGAGTCTCTGTAACTCGGCGTTAGCACCAACAAAATTTTTTGCATTATCTGAAAAGATTACTGCGCACCTTCCGCGCCTAGCAATGAACCTTTTTAAGGTGGCAATGAATGCATCCGTAGTCAATTCTGACACTAGTTCGAGATGCACTGCTTTAGTTACAAAGCAAACAAAGATTGCCAAATACACTTTATTAAGAATTCCCTTTCTCTGTCCCTTATATTTTATGAAAAAGGGGCCACCAAAATCTGTTCTCACATAATTAAATGGTGCGCTAGGACGTACTCTCTCAGTGGGTAGGGAACCCATGATTTGTTGTATGGTTATGGGGTTGCTTTTACTACAAGTTACACACTCATGCGTTATTTTTCTAGCTAAATTTCTTCCCCGTAGAGGCCAGTATTTTTGCCTCAAGTAGCATAACAATGCTTGTGCACCTATATGAAGATATTTTTTATGATAGTAAATTGCAATTAGGCTACACAATTTACCCTTAGCTGGCAGAATATATTGATGTTTTTGAGCAAACCTTAGGTCTGCATTATCTAAACGCCCTCCTACTCTTAGCACCTTATCTGCATCTAAAAAGGGGTTTAACAATCGCAATTTACTTTTCTTAGAAATTTGCTTACCTTCTAACAATGCAGTATATTCTGCCTTAAATTCAAGTTTTTGGATTTCCCGAATTAAAAATATTTCTGCTCGTGATAATTCTTCCATACTTACGTGTCCCTTTCTTTTTTCATCTAATTTTCTTGTGTTATCTAAGAACCTGAAAATATAACTTAAAACACGTAATATTTTAGTATAATTATTGCTGATACTTAAAATTTCATTTACAAATTCACTAGAATTTAAACTTAATAATGCTGTACTGTTTTTCAATTTTAATTCTGATGAAAAGTCTATATTGTTTTTCACTTGTTCTAAATCAATGCTGTGTTTGGATTCACTGTCTCTTTCTCTCAAGAAGAGAGGGCCATGCCACCAAAGTTCACAATCAATTAATTTGTCAAAGGTTAGTCCGCGAGATACAAGGTCTGCTGGATTGTCCTCTGAGCGTACATGTCTCCATTGAAAATTCTGGGTCAATTCTTGGATTTTGTAAACTCTGTTGGCCACAAAGGTTTTAAGTAGATGAGGGGGAGTCTGAATCCACGCTAAGACGATGGTTGAATCACACCATAGTATTATTTTACTGATGTTCAACCTTAGTACAGTCACTATCTTAGATACGAGTTGAGACAATAAGGCAGCTGCGGACAATTCCAATCGTGGGATTGTCAAAGGTTTCAATGGTGCAACTCTAGACTTGCTGCACAGTAAATTTAAAGATGTATTAAATTTTGTGAAACAGCGTAGATAAATGGCTGCTCCATATGCGAGCTCTGAGGCGTCGGAGAAGCCGTGCAGTTCAATTTCCGAATGCCCTTCGTTTAAAACAAAACGATTGATTTTTAAATTGTTTATATTCTGAAGCGTTCTGATAAAGCGTCGCCATTCATCTTTAATGTCATCTGGAAGTGGATCGTTCCAATCTAGCTTTAACAGCCACAGTCTTTGTATGAAAATCTTAGCCTTAGCTATTCCAGGACCGAGTAATCCCAATGGATCGTAGATACGCGCTATGTCGGATAAAACAGTTCTTTTTGAGTATACAACTGGTTCCTTGACTGATGAATTAAACGAAAAGCAGTCACGAACTGGATTCCATAACAATCCTAGAGTTTTAGTGCTCTGGTCCGCATTACGATCATTGAATGTATAATCTTGATTGCTAGTTGCGATTTTCAAGAGTTCGGGGTGATTAGCACACCATCGGTGCAACTTCATGCCACCACGTTCAAGCAATGCGATTAATTGTGCTTGCACTTGTTGAGCCTTATTTAAAGTGTCAGCTCCTGTTAATACGTCGTCCACGTAGAAATCTTGAAGAACTACATGTGATGCTAGCGGAAAATTGTCCTTTTCATCAATTGCAAGCTGATTCAGAGTCCGCGTGGCAAGATAAGGTGCATTCGATGTACCGTATGTAATCGTCTTTAACTTAAATATTTTGACTGGTTCTTCTTCATCAGTTTTCCACAAAATTCGAAGCAAATCTCTCTGATTTTCCGAAATTAATATTTGACGATACATCTTTATGATGTCAGCAGTAAAGACGTATTTATGAGTTCGAAATCGACAAATGATATCGAAGAGCTCATCTTGGACTAATCCTCCGTTTAATAAAACATCATTTAAACAAACACCACTGGTAGTAGCTGCACTAGCATCGAAGACAACCCTTAATTTCGTGCTTGGTTTCTCGGGTTTGTATACCCCATGATGCGGCAAATAATATGAAAATTCGGGCTTATTTTCCAGCAAGATTTCTTCTAAGTGTCCCAAATCGTTATATTCGTTAATAAATTCTTCGTATAACAGTTTCATGGATGGATTGTGCGCAAATCGCTTAAGTAGGTGATTTAATCGTTTAAGTGCGTTTTCCTTTGATTCTCCTAAACATGCAAGCCCACCAGTTTTAATTGGCATTTCCACAATATACCTACCATCTGCTCTTCTAGTATGTGTACGCAAGAAATGTTCCTCACAATACTGCTCTTCTTTACTTTTTATTGGGTTTTTATCATGGACCGCTTCAATTTCCCAAAATTTTTGCATAGCGTTGGATAAATCATCCACAGATCGAACAAGACCACAATAATTATTAAAATTATGTTGGGGCATAGACGTAGAACCACTGGCAACATAGCCAAAAACAGTTTCTTGAAAAACCAAATTTTGCATATTTATTTTATTTTGTCCGATTAATTTAAAAAATACTTCGTTTGATAATAAAACATGTATTGGACCTGGTTTATCACATTGTGGATCAGCTAACTGAAAAGTTTGTAAATGCTTAATAGGCATAATGTTTAGATATGTAGCTGATGTTATGCGCGTAATTTTAGGAACAACAAAAAATTGCAATGTTTCATTAAAACTTCTGTTTTTATTTGCTATGGTTGTTATAATACCTTCCTTTATATTCATAACTGAACCATTTAGCCCTGAAACTGATGCGTTTATTTTCCTTCCTTTCAAGAACAATAACTCAGAACATTCCTTCGTTATAAAGTTATTTTGCGATCCTGAATCTAACAATGCTCTAAGAGGAACTAATTCTTGTCTAGCATTTTGTACATATATTATCGCAGTTGAGAGCAGTACTTGTTTACTAGAAGAAGATGTCATACTCATTACAGTATTGTTAATAGTTGAATGCGTGTTATCAAATGAATGTGTATTTTCACCCAAAGCGGTAACAGACATCTGATTATTTGTGTAACTATGAGGAGTAAATTTGTTTGCGGTTGGCGATAAATTACTACTAATATTATTTTCATCTTGGTTTTCTATTGTCTGATTAGTATCAATATTTTCCTCACCGCGTTCCAGGTGGATCAATGTGTGATGACGTTTGTTGCATTTCCTGCACGTGCTTGAACTTTTGCACTGGCTAATGTTATGAACTGATGATAAACAGTTGAAGCATAATTTTTTCATTTTAACAAGATTAAACCTTTTTTTTGCAGGTAAATTTAAGAATTGGGAACATCTCATTAAAATGTGATTGCCTTTACACATTGAACAAATGTGTGGACTTTCTGCTAACAAAGTCAATGACTTAGAATTAAATGAACGTTTCTGATCCTTACTGAAAGGTTTAACAGAGGTGACTGTATGAATATTTTCCAAATATTGAGATCGTTTTTCTAAAAATAAAAGTAATTCATCTAACTTCGGAACTTCTTTTGAACTTATCGTCATTTCATAATTTTTTCGGGTATCTCTATCTAACTTTTGGAGAATGATGTTCAATATTAAAACATCTGAAAGATTATTTCTATTATAATTCAAAATCTTCAAGGCGCGAATGCTTTTTTTTACATTATCGACTAGATTTCGAAGATCTTTAGCGGAAGGCTGTGTAAGTTTATCTGCGTTTAAGAGTGAATTGATGTGTATTTCTGTTACTATTCTATCATTTTCATATCTGTCTTTTAATGCTTGAAATAAAGATGAAAAAGTGTCTTCTGTGCTAATCAAAGCTCTTGCATCACTTATTAATGCCGCTGATAAATAATGCAACTTTTGCGCATCTGATAGTTGCTCATTTGAAGTTATTAAGTTGTTAAATTGTAATTTAAATAGACCCCATTCGTCTGGTTTTCCGGAGAATTTCGGAAGAGATATATCGGGTAATTTAACATTTATCGCGTTGTTTATTGGAGTAGAATTTGGTTGAATTTCATTGGAAACTTTACTTTGTTCTAAATGTTTAAGTTGCTTTTTAATTTGAAATTTGGCCTTTATAATTTTTTCCTGGTATTCTTCGCTAGTACTAATATCAATTTCATATTCTTTTTCTAAACTAATACCAGATTCTATTTCTTCATTTAGGTTTTTTAGAGTTTGTTCTCTGTCATTTAATTGTTCCGAAATTTCTAAATAATTATCAATATCAATAATTTTATTGTTTATCAATGTTTCTAATTTACTAATTAATTTCGTAATTGAAGTGCGTAATGTTGCAAGCTTCTTTTTTAATTTTTCAATGTTTTCCATGTTCAAAAACTTATAGTAAGAGCAAAAGGAATAATAAATAATTCATTACCTTGATTGCTGCGGCAGACGATTTTTCTTTCTTTCTTTTTTTCACCAGTCCAGCTTGCGGAATAATGTTCTAATAAAATTCAATGATGAAAACAGTTCATTATTGTCGAATTTTTCTTTTCGAAGTGAAGAAAAAAAATATATAGACTCCGGCTCGACGTAACCAGATGTGTGTGATGCGGCGATGCGTATTAACTTAATTAATAAACTGACATGCTTTAGTAGACTGTCATCCTTTATTTTAAGGCATAGCGAAAGCGTTGCTTACTCTTAGCAAATCAAAACAACAACTAAAAACACATACAATTTGCGTTTCTATGGTTACATAGAATAACGAACTAGTATGATGCCACATTTCAAAGATAAATGACAAATAACTCTAACAGTAGGGATTCATAAAGGATCGTATGTGCCTCCACTACCATCTGACCATTTCCATTGCAGCTGTTGTAACAACAACCCCAGAAATACTAAACAATGTTTGAGAAAAACTGAGCTATCTATTTGATGTGTGCCGTGTGACGAAAGTTGCTCACATTGACCATTTCTAAGCTTTTAGGCTTGTTTGAATTGCTCTTTCATTTTATGCATTAATGATAATTTTAAGTTTTATGAAATAAATACTACCAAGCGTTAAATCCTCGATATTAATTTAAAAACACATCGCATTATGACTCTAAAATGATCATCGAACTAAACGTTCATTATTTGCCCCCCCCAAAAAAAAAAAAAAAAAAAAATTAAACGCATATAGTTATAAGTATCTCTATTTGAAGCTGTCTATAGCTTGCAGGAATATAGTACCTGTACCCTATATGTACACCTTAAGGAAAATGTATTTTTTTCACCCCCATGTACAAGTCAGAGGACTCCAAAAATGTGTGTCCACTATCCTTGGACTATTGACTATCATTATTAAAATTAGCGACCTTGTAATTATTCTGGTTTAATTTATATGATAAAAACAAAAAATGTTTACAAGTGTTCATATAAGGATATACCTGTCCCTATTATGGACAGGTGTTTCCTTATTGACTTTCTACACAGTGTGTATGGAAGAACCACTTTTCCAAGGGATTTTAGAAGAGAGGGAATAAAAAAAATGTATCTTAACGTATTCGGAGGAGGAGGAGGACACTAAATATCTTCAGAACATGCATTTTCGAAAGGGGAGGATCATTCTCGGTTTTTACCCTTCGAAGACCCATGCAAAGCCCCTTAGTTACTAATATTATGAAATAATATTGTTGGTTTTGCTTAGCTTTATAGCATCTGTCTGAGAATTTACATCTGTTATTACTCAGTTCTCACGGCATGGACAAATAGAAACTTTTTCACCATGGGCAGTAAGTCCCACATAATCCCCATGAACATATCTGGCACATGTGATGCATGGCCGCATGTTTGAAAAAGCAGCAATACTGCAAAAGAAGCAGTACCAGCTCTCCTTTGTTGAGGAAGTCATACCATTGGTGTCTACGATTTCGCCAACAGATATCCTACTGGCGGGGGGAGGGGGCTTCTTTTTATTTTTTTGCAAGGGTTTTTTGGAGGAAGGTTTTGGGGGGATTGTTCAAATGGCATCTTGTCGAACAAAGATTTTACAACTTTGATGCCTTTTCAATTTATTGCTTGGCAACGTTGAATTTTCTTCTTTCTTACAGTTGTAGTCGATGGGAACATAAGCTGTCCATACTGGGAACCGGGCGTGGTTTTACTAAATCTAGTAACAAACGAATAAGGAAAATATTTTTAAGCAAAATATGCAACAGCAATCGAAAATATGTTTTATTAGCTTTCTAAAATACTCCACTTTTCAACATTTAATGTAATTTTACCATAACTAATAAGAATTTAAGCTTACAAGTAATTAAGATCAACACATCTCGAAACAACAGGTTTCCTCTAAATGGCGAACAGCACGCTTTTTTACACTTTCCAGCCTTAATTATCTTTTCAACTGCTTTTCTTCGTGAAAATGTTGAGCCATCTCTCGATTAAAATTATTACCTTTAAAAATATTAGGGGTGTCCATATTGAGAGCTCTGTCTATATAGGGTACAAATCCCTTAATTCAAATAAAACGATAGTGAATGTACCAGTGTACTTACTATTCGAGAAGAGGGAAGAAGAATGAAACAATAATAAAAAAAAATAGCTTCAATAACCACCAATGAATTGCACTACATGTCCTAAAGGGCATAGGCCGTTCTAGCCATCTGAATAATCAAACAATTAAGAAAAATCATGCCTTAAGCGCAGATTATGAAACACTTTCCAACACTTCATGAAATCTTTAACAAAACTTTGTTATTTAGAGAAATAAGATGCTACTGTCCATAGCCAAATATATATTCCAATACTTTTGCACAGCCCTGTATTTGATCCATCGGTTGATATATATATACTATATAATAGGAAATTTTAGTTTAGCAAGAAAATGCCTAACTTGTTGAAATTTCTCCTTTAGCACTTTATTCTAATAGATGGAAAATACTTGAATACTTTTGTTCAGTATACCTAGTACACTATATACCCAGGGTATATATACCTTATATACCCTATATACCTAGTATCTTTATTACACACCAGTATTTAGTTCAAACAAAAACACCCTTAAAACTACTTAAATCACATTTCCTGAAATTATCATTCATGTGTGACCATGTATCTATTTCTTTGCATGACCCTGTATATCATTTTATCTATATTCTACATACATTTCTTAGTAAACTGAAAGCAGTTGAATTTAAAAATGCATAACTTATTTAAAAACCATCTTTAAATTAATTACACTCACATTCAGTAACCTTTATGAGCTCTTTTGTGTAACCCTGTATATCAATTATAACATTTATACACACCATATAATTTGCAGGCATTTAGTAAAACTTAAAAACGCATATCATAATTGAAAATGTATTGCATCCATCCATTCATCAGCTATCATCGATAATATACGGTAGAGGTCTGCACGGGCCGAAATTTCCAGGCCCGAGCCCGGCCCGAAAGTTAAAATTTCGGCCCGGGCCCGGCCCGGCCCGAACGAAAGAAATATTGGCCCGACCCGGCCCGGCCCGAAAGTTAAAATTTCGGCCCGAGCCCGGCCCGGCCCGAACGAAAAAAATATTGGCCCGACCCGGCCCGGCCCGAAAGTTAAAATTTCGGCCCGAGCCGGAAAAAAGTTTAAAATTCGGCCCGAACCCGGCCCGGGTCAAGTGAATTTCTACAGAACATTGATCTTTAATCTTATGGAAGAGTTCTGACCAAAAAAAAATTATATTAAGGTACCCTGGGGTAATAACGCCACGTTAAGGTTCTACCAATTTTCACGGCTCAGTTTTAGATTGTATTTTTCAAACAAATGTATGATTTGATGCAGCAACTCATTGGCTATCTATATTAAAAAAATAATTTAACAGATATGTATTCATAAAATGTAATGACGTGATTTCTTGAGCAATGCTGTTTGGCGTTATTACCCACCTATATGGGTAACAACGCCATGCAAACAAAACTATGAAATAAGATGGAATAATTGCATGTAGATTGCCCAATTCTAAAAATACAAACGCTACAAACTTAGAAATTGACAAATTGCATTCTAAGCTATTGAAAATGTTCATTTTTTTGTGAAAGTGTAAGAAAAATAAAGGTGTGGTGTGTGTGTGTGGGGGGGGGGGGAGGATGAGGCAAAAGAATATCAGACCATGAGCTTCTTTTTGCTTAAAAAGGACCGCTTAAATAGAATTATTAGAAACATTGCACAGTTTTAACTGTGTTTATTTGAATCAGTATTTAGGATGTAGCTCGGCCACTGTAGGGAATCAACCGGGGTATCAATACCAAGGATTGGCGTTATTAACCCGTTATAGTTATTGCGCTGTACATTTTAAATTACAAATTATCTCGAGAAGATAGCCAAAATCTTCAACAACATTTTGAAAGTCCATGAATTGTACTACAAATTTATGTAAGTAACAAAGTATTTCCGGATAAAAAAGATAGTCTCCACATCACAAAACGTATCTCGCAAATTTTAGATCAAGCGTTAATTTTAGTTGCTTGTAAAAACAATAAGACCTAAAAATGAAACAAATTAACTTGAAGCTGTTTTTTGCGATTTATATGACTCAAAACACTTCTGCGCAGAGCACATGGGTGTCATTTACCTGATTATTTCATAATTATGCAAAATATAAGCACTTGGCGTTATTACCCCGCCTGGCGTTATTACCCCAGGGTACCTTAGTCTGTTTTTTTTTTCATGTTTATAATCTCCATCATTTATGCAGAAGTGCCGTAGGCTGCGATATTTACGCTTTTAAATGAATTTTTGTTTGTTGTATGTAAATGTTTCAGTTATCACTAGTATTATTAATCCATATTCCCTGTAATGGAAACAAAAAGTCGAAAAAGCGGTATATGGTAAAATTTCCAAAGACGAAATCGCTTTGGAACGAAAAAAAAAAAAAAAAAATACATTCCCTTTTTAACAAATCTAAATGTTTAATATATTTTTTTCTCCCGTATTGTTGTATTCATTTTGCATGGATGAACATTTTAAAAGAAACTTTCAGTTTTCAGTTTAAAAAAAAATTCCGTAATAATCATGCTTTTTTTTTTTTTTTTTTTTTTTTTTTTTTTTTTGTGTGTGTGTGTGTGTGTTTAATTCTATTTTAAAACGCCTAGTAATCTACGATTCTTTAAAAGGAATAAATTCTAATGTTTAATTGTAGAATAATGACGGCTTAAAAGTATATGCGTTTTTTTGCAAACATTTTTGGACAAAGCCAAATATTACTGATTTATAAAAAGTCGAGAAAAGGATTTTCATATAGGAGCTGGGATTTCAATAGGAACTGATTATTTTGGTCCATGAAAACTAGGAAGAATGGAATCAGTCTCGGCTTCGTTCGGAAAAAAAAAGTTAGGCCCGGCCCGTCCAGCAAAAAAATTAAGGCCCGAGCCCGGCCCGGCCCGAAAGATTAGTGACTAGGCCCGGCCCGAGTCTTCAGAAGTAAGGCCCGAGCCCGGCCCGGCCCGAATGCCATTATTGGATATCGGCCCGAACCCGGCCCGCGGGCCGGGCCGGGCTCGGGCTTCGGGCCGCGGCCCGGCCCGTGCAGATACGGTACTTCGGATGAGAATGTAAGATTTGAAATATTTTGTGTGTCCCTGTAAATGCTATGCACTTAATATTATGCGTTAAATATTAAGTCACGGCGGCGTATATCAATTTTGGGTCATTCCATGTCAAATGTCCTAAATTTTGGTATGGTTCCCGCTCGACCCTCTTCGATTTTTATGAAATTGATACAGAATATACATGTATGTATATGATGAACATTTGGAAACTGTTTAGTGCAAAAAGTTGTATAGTTGAAGAACCAGGGGTCCATTTGTACCAATCACTATTTCATGCTTGTAGAAAAAACGGCCAAATCATGAAGTTTGGCATCATATTGCTCATGATATATGAAACCTTACTTATTGAAAATAGGTGATCTAGTACAACTTTTTGTGCTAAAAAATTTAATTGCAGTATTAAAAATCACAAATCAAAACTATCGTGATTACTAGGCCTCAAAGTAGGCCGTACGGCCAATCTGGTTGAATTTTACCCTTACTTTAACATGCTGTAACTACTGCAAATATTATTTAAAAAATTTGTCGCTTTATAAACTAATTACCTATGGATATACCGTAAAGCCGCTGTAGTTGTTTTATTATTGCTTAAATATTCATTAAATTATTGATGTTCAAAATCTAATAAAAAATTAAAATCGTCGATTTTGCCCCATATTCAGAAACTTATATCTCAAAAGGGACACTTCTGATTTGGTTACAATTAGTACCACTGGAAAGAGCATATCTTAATTTATAAAAAAAAACTTTATTTCATTTTGGGCCTCTTAGATACAGAAGGAAAATAATAAAATTCAAAAACCTGTTGTACGAGATAATCCAGATACATACAAGAAAGGTATATATTACGACAGGGTCATTCAACATACTTTGAACCATTCTTTTTTATTACAACGATTAATGCATATAATAATTATCCCTTTTTCTGGTCACAGTTACTTCCCCTTTATCATTATGAGTGATTTGTAACCGCATTGCCAATGGGTTATATCCAATAACCAGGCAAGACTATAGCTCCTGATTGGGTATTGCATGTTTAACAACATTTATACAAAAAATATTCCTTTTCTCTTTCAGTTTATGCTTTACATTACTGTTAAAACATTCTGTATCAAGATTTTAGATCAATGGATTCGCATGATTATGATCAGAGTCAATGCAGCATTGGCTGCGCTGATAATTCTCAGTGACATTTGACGACTTATTGTGCACATAAAGGTTTTAAGCTTTTTAAAGAATTTTCCTCTGAAGAACAGGAGTTAATTAATCACCGAAGTTTATTGCATCTTGAAGAAAATTCTCAAATATGCTTTCATCACGAAACATTGCTTTTGCATAAATTTGAGTTTCTTCAGCGAACATGCTGTAATTCTTTCACTAAAGACAATCATTGCGTACGAATATCTTTGCGGTCCATCAATTTAGAAAGTTCTGATCATTTGGCAGACTAAGATACTAAGAAAAATGTCAAACCAGACCAAAAAATATGTAGATCATGCAGAAAATAATTCGAAGAAACAAGAACATGCTCCTCTTCTTCAAGCGAATTGGAGCAAGATGGAATACATGTAACAAAAACGTTGAACAGAAGTCTAACAGCTATTGATTTATCTCCTTTAAAATTTCAACGATCATCAACAGGAGATATTAAAAGCTATGCAAAGCGAAAGATAAGTGAAACTGAAGATGTGATTTCAAAGAAAATAGCTATTGTTGCTGGTATATATCCATTTAAAGTAAGACGACCTACTACATGCAACCAATTCTTAGACTGTTTAGATTACAAACAGCTAATTAAAGAATTGAAGGAGAAGTTGCAGTTGTTAAAACGTCCAGAACAAACCCAAATATTAACAATGGCACCTCAAAGTTGGACAATAAAAGAAGTTATGGAAGAGTTTGAAGTTTCAGAAAAAATGGTAAAAGCAGCGCGAAAATTAAAAGCAGACATCGGGATATTGGCTTTACCTAGAGCAAAGTTTGATAAGAAGTTGCCAGAAAGCATAAAAAAAGAGTATTAAATTATTTTCAAGATGAAGAATTTAATCTAATATGTCCAGGAATAAAAAATTTCATTTCTGCTCGGATAGATGGAAGGAAAATTCAGATACAGAAGCATCTATTACTAAGCAATTTGAAAGAAATGTTTGAGGTCTATCGAAGTAGTAATGGACCGGAAATCGGATTCTCCAAATTTTGCGAGTTAAAACCAAAATGGTGTGTGACTGTGGTTGCAGCAGGTTCACATTTCCAATTTGTGCGTAAAATGCATCAAAATGTAAATTGATGCTAGCAAGCTGCTCAACTGATGTAGATTATAAATCCCTTATAAGTAAAACAGCTTGTGACTTGAATTCTAAAGATTGTATGCTTCATCGATGCGAAGAATGTCCTGGAACAGATGATTTAAAAAAATTTTTGAAAAGTATTTTCAAAGATAGTGATCCAGAAGACGCCATTGAATTTAAACAATGGGTTCACACAGATCATGGCACGTTAGAAACGAAGCAGATGACAATTGAAGATTTTATTGAAGAATTGATATTGAAAATCTCAACAACGATGTCTTAATAAATATTATGCACCCTCATGGACCTTCGAAAACATTTTATTAGCCCACTAGACAAGACCTCTGTTGGATTCCAGAAGAGCATATAATTACTGTTCCATTTCCAATAAAAACAAAAATTAGTTGTTGTTGTTGTTGTTGTATGTATGTCGGCCAATTATCTACACTATGGGATATAGGCCCTAAGGGGTGGGATGCCCTCCGTGAGGGTCTTTCTAAGGGAACCTAACCCGTATTTAAGCAAGGTTCGAAGAAAACCACGGAAAACTCCGAACGGTTAGGCCGACGGTCGCGATTGGGTTCGAACCCAGCACCTACCGTCTACCAGTTTGAGGTCAGAACCTCTCGGCCACTGGTGGGGCCAAACAAAAATTAGTCAGCAATACAATTTACCGAAAGCTGTTGCAATCGCAATCAATAAGAAATTTGACAAACTGAACCAATGAGTAATGTTTTTTATAGATTGGGGATCATGAGTCAATATAATGGGAACTTGAAATACTCAAAACATTTAGTCTATAATAATCTATGTATCCCGTTAGGTACCCGCATTCAAAATTTAAAACATGCAATACCCAACCAGGAAGTCTTGTCTGGTTATTGGATTTAACTCCTTGGCAATGCGGTTATAAATCATTCATAATGGTAAAGGGGAAGTAACTGTGACCAGGAAAAGTGATAATTATTATATGCATTAATCATTGTAATAAAAAAGAATGGTGCAAAATATGTTGAAAGACCCTGTCGTAATAAATACCTTTCTTGTATGTATCTGGATTATCTCGTACAACAGGTTTTTGAATTTTATTATTTTCCTTCTGTATCTGAGAGGCCCAAAATGAAATAAAGTTTTTTTTATAAAATAAGATATGTTCTTTCCAGTGGTACTACTTGTAACCAAATCAGAAGTGTCCCTTTTGAGATATACGCTTCTGAATATGGGGCAAAATTGATGATTTTAATTTTTTATTAGATTTTGAACATCAATAATTTAATAAATATTTAAGCAATCATAAAACAACTACAGCGGCTTTACGGTATATCCATAGGTAATTAGATACATGAATATTCATACTTCTATTAAGCGTAATACCAACTCAGTGAAAAATGTCCAAGCCGGGAATCGAACCCAGAACCCTTGGAATAGCGCTCCAAGTGCTCTACCATTTAAGCTACGAGGACGATACCCAGCTCAGCATTTTTCACTTCATATGTTGGTTAAGCTGCAAATCGCTGGTATTACGCTTAGTAGAAGTATGAATATTCATGTATCTAAAAATTTCAGGCGTAATTTCATTGTTGAAATTAATCGAGAAATTGATTAATATGATAAATAAATGTGATTTACCGATGCTGGGTCTATAGTGTCTCATGTTACGCCGCAGCTTGTGTGCTCGTGAAGACGGATCTAGTGCTGCGATTTGCAGCTTAACCAACATATGAAGTGAAAAATGCTGAGCTGGGTATCGTCCTCGTAGCTTAAATGGTAGAGCACTTGGAGCGCTATTCCAAGGGTTCCGGGTTCGATTCCCGGCTTGGACATTTTTCACTGAGTTGGTATTACGCTTAGTAGAAGTATGAATATTCATGTATCTAAAAATTTCAGGCGTAATTTCATTGTTGAAATTAATCGAGAAATTGATTAATATGATAAATAAACATAGGTAATTAGTTTGTAAAGCGACAAATTTTTAAAATAATATTTGCAGTAGTTACAGCATGTCAAAATAAGGGTAAAATTCGACCAGATTGGCCGTACGGCCTACTTTGAGGCCTAGTAATCACGATAGTTTTGATTTGTGATTTTTAATCAGGGCCGTAGCGACCGCCCCCCATACCCCCCATTTGGGGGGGGCCGACGAAGCCAGGGGGCCCCTAATCGATTCTATCGACCTTTTTACAGAAGTTTATTCGTAGTGAAAATTTAAGAAAATACTTTTTTTAAATAATGTTTTTACTTTTCCAAATCCACATTTTCTTATCCAGGTGCATGCGGGGCAGTTCCCCCACGTGCCTCTTTTTAAGGGGGGCCCCAAATAATTAGGATTTCCATTAAAGGGTGCCAAATGCTGAAAATGTGCCAAAAGTGGTCAAAATTCATAAGTTTTCAAAGATTTAGAAAGGAAGTGTGGTTCCCCTTTTCCTCTCTGTTTCCAGTATTCCCTCCACATACGCAGAAAACGAACTATATCATTAGAAAACAAATGATTAAAATTTTATTACAACCAGGGCCCAAGGGCCGACTTAGATTGTGAGGGGCCCTGGGGTAAACGTAATTCGGGGAGGCCCCCTTTCTACCTTTTTGATTTTTTTTCTTGAATAAAACGAAGTGTCTAAAACTAAACTTTATACTAATTGTCTGCATATGTAAATTTCGTACCAAGTAATATTCGCATTTGTATACAGAATAGCACAAAAGAGATAACTTTAAGAAACTATTGAATAC
Source organism: Maratus speculifer (assembly GCA_964019185.1). Lineage (NCBI taxonomy): Eukaryota > Metazoa > Arthropoda > Arachnida > Araneae > Salticidae > Maratus > Maratus speculifer. Next base: position 414,889,024 of record OZ025294.1, read on the forward strand.
ATTTTTTCTTCGGTTACGGAAATATAAGGATAAATGTGAACCATTAAAATGTAAATACACTTGTGATGTAACTGTTACATTGAGGGGAGAAGGAGGGGGGGGGGGGGGGGCATGAGGTTCGAAAGCAAAGGAGATATGAGAAAAGAGCCCCATAAAGATTAAAATAAACAGATAAATAAAGAATTTTGGTGACTTTTGGTCTTTTTTATTAATTATCCATAACAAAAAAATTCTTTTTGCCCTTGGGGAGGGGGGCCCTCAATCCGGAGACCCGGCGTCCGATGCAGTTGTCCTGCATGGGCCTTACTTAGTCAGGCCCTAATTATAACAACATAGTATCGTATAGCTTTTTAAAGAAATTTTTTATTAATGTTTCCTCCTAACTTGGTAAGTTAAAATCATCAATTATGATCAATTTTTAGCCTTCTTTTTTAGACATCTTGTAATGTACGTAGGTAAGCAAAGTAAAAATTTGCAAAGAAATATTTGTGTCAACCAATTTATAATTTTTTTCTATAATTATCAAATTAATATTCTTAATTAAAGTTGTGACCAAATTTTTGGTATCTCTAATATATAGATGTGAGCCCTATCGAGTACCAAAATTTATGCCTGCATACAATATGTTTTTATTATTATTATTATTATTATTATTATTATTATTATTTATTTATTTATTTATTTATTTATTTTTATTTATTTATTTTTGTACTTGCCCCTTCTGCATTATTCACAAAAAAAATCTACAGATAGCTAGAAGGGGGGGGGGGAAGGGGAGGGCTACAGAATGATGTTTACTCCGGGGGCCCCATATCCTTAACTGGGCTCTGTTTTTATCAAAAACCTTGTTTAGATTTCAAAAATGAAGAAACTGGAAATCCTTATTTTCTTACTCGATTTTTCCCCCTCTCTTTTTAGCCATGAGTTTTTGTGTATAGAGTTGCTAGCGACAAAAGGGGTGTTTTCTTTTGAAACATCTGAATATTATGTTCTTAAGAGATAGGTCATTCTTCACATTAAATGCACAATACTAATTTGTCCAAAAAGTTATTAAAAAAAGCACGTGAAGCGGAAAATGAGAAATTATTTTAAATAGCGCACGTATAGACAATTAAGAAGGTTACTTTATTCGCAACAAAATTGTCAGTATTTTTGTTTGAATCCTGTTTTATATTATTTACTTTTTATTTGGGAGTGAGATATGGTCAAAGTGAATCCATTTATGTAAATATTATAAGTAGTTATTTAATAAAAGTTTCTATTTTAAGTTCATACTTCTGATGCAATTTTTTACACATCTAGTTATCCAATTTAAATTTTAACGTATTTTCACTTAAAACATTAGTTATTCAAACATGGCAAATTAATATTTTAATTTGCCACTCAGCTGCGAAAAAAAGTTGTTGAAAACATTAGTATTGGAACAAATTTTCTTCGATTCTTTGACGAGATTTGCATTTTTTCTGCAATCGTTTGACGGAATTTGCATTTTTCCGCGATCTTTTGACAAAAATCATGTTATAATTGCAATCCTTTTGATGAAAATTCGCATTTTTCGCGATCTTTTAATGAAAATCATGTTTTTATTGCTATCTTTTGACGAAAATTGCGGTTTTTCTCATGATCTTATGCGGAAAATCGCGGTTTTCTCGAGATCTTTTGACGAAAATCGTATTTTTATTGAGATTTTTTGACGAAAGTAGTGTTTTCCTTGCGGTCTTATGATGAAAATCGCGTTTTTCTCGAGATTTTTTTAAATGAAAATCTCGCTTTTCTAGCGTTATTTTGACGAAAACCGCGTTTCTCTCGCGGTATTTTGATAAAAAAGCATTTTTTCACGACCTTTTGACGAAAATCGTATATTTATTGCGATCTTTTGACGAAAGTACTGTTTTCCTCGCGGTCTTATGATGAAAATCGCGTTTTTCTCGAGATTTTTTTTTTTTATGATACTCGCGTTTTTACCACGCTTTTATTAACTTCACCTGTATGTTTGTGAGTTTGTAACTCTCCTTATTTTATGTATGTTCACCGATTACTCCGAAACCATGCAACCGATTAACTTGATTTTGGTGTTAAATGAAAGACGATGCTTTCGAATTGGTACCACTTCAGTTTCATCGAAATTGGTTCAGTACTTTTTTAGTAATTAGGCAAAAACTAATAAAATTAGTGATTTTTCGCTAATTAAAAGTGTTGAATACATTTACTGAATGGAGTGTAGACAGCATGGCCGAGCGATGTAAGGCGCCGGATTGAAGCTCTCTTTTTCGAAAGAGATTGTGGGTTCGAACACCACTCCTGACATTATTTACATCTATGTAAAATTTAAAAAAAATTTCCGTATTACAATTTTTATTTTTAACCGGCTTCAGAAAAGGAAGAGGAAGTTATCAATTCGACGCGTATGTATTTTTTTTTCTATGTATGTTCACCAATTACTCTGAAACTATCCAACCGATTAATTTGGTTTTTGTATTAAATATAAATCCTTCTACAGTAAAAAAAAAACTAGCCTTAAAAGGAATGACTCCTAGAATGATGCTGATGTGTAAGGTTTCCGAAAATAACGAGTCCGGGCGGACCACTCCTTCCATGAGTCGAACAGACCAATCAGGAAAGGGCTCCGTCTATGCATCGCCGTATGGGTTACCATAAAGAGGGAAAGGTTACCATCGCCAACAATCGCTAAGTTTGTCACCAATTTGGCGATATATCGCCAAATTTGACGACCAAAATTAGTCGTCAAAAGTGACGTCAACTTGGTGATAACTGGATAACTGTAATGTTCTGCCAAATTTTTAATTTCTTTACAACACCAGTCGTGTGACACATCATTTGAGAGGTCTTCAACTGCTTATTCATATTATGGATGTCTTGTGTGTAACCCCCCCCCCACTGTGCCCTCCCCAGGGAGGCATTTTTTAAATTTCTTTATAACACCAGTCGTGTGACACATGATTTGAAAGGTCTGCAACTGCTTATTCATATTTATGGATGTTATCTGTGTCACCCCCACACTCTGCTCCCCCCAGGGGGGGGCACATTTTTAATTTCTTTACAACACCAGTTGTGTGACACATCATTTGAAAGGTCTGCAACTGCTTATTCATATTATGGATGTCTTGTGTGTAAACCCCCCACTCTGCCCCCCCAGGGAGGGCACATTTTTAATTTCTTTACAACACCAGTTGTGTGACACATGATTTGAAAGTTCTGCAACTGCTTATTCATATTATGGATGTCTTGTGTGTCACTCCCCTCTGCCCCCCAGGGGGAGCACATTTTTAATTTTTTTACAACACCAGTCGTGTGACACATCATTTGAAAAGTATGCAACTGCTTATTCATACCATGGGGTATTGGCGAGCGCAGCAAGCAGGGGTAGCCTACAACTTGGAATCGCGGGGGGTTGGCGAGCGTAGCGAGCAGGGGGGCGGAGCCCCCCTAGTATACTTTAAAAAAACTAAAAACCACGCTTTTAAAGTAATCAAACTAAAAAGTGAAAAATAAATATAGTTTAAAAAAAACTAAAAACCACGCTTTTTAAGTATATCAAACTATAAAAAGTGAAAAATAATTCGTACTATAAGCTGAAAACGAAAATTAGATGAAAAATACTATATTACTATAAAATCATTGTTATTATAGAAATCAATTAATAAGCAATAAATAAAATTATCGTGGAAAAAAGCGTGGGGTGCTTCTTAAAAACTGATAGGTGGAGCATGGTAGATGGAGCACCCCACGCTTTTTTTCCATGATAATTTTATTTATTGCTTATTAATTGATTTCTATAATAACAATGATTTTATAGTAATATAGTATTTTTCATCTATTTTCGTTTTCAGCTTATAGTATGAATTATTTTTCAATTTTTGGTTTGATATACTTAAAAAGCGTGTTTTTTAGTTTTTTTTAAACTATATTTATTCTGGCATTATTTTGACGAAAACCGCGTTTCTCTCGCTGTTTTCGTGTTTATTTCGTATTTCGTAAAATAGCATTTTTTCGCGACCTTTTGACGAAAATAGTGTTTTTTCGCGATCTTTTGACGAAAATTGCATTTATTTCGGAATCTTTCGACGAAATTCGTTTTTTATTCCGCGATTTTTTTATGAAGATAGCATTTTTTTCTCGATCTTTTGGCGAAAACCGCGTTTTTCTCGCGATTTTTTGACGAAAAATGCGTTTTCCTCGGCAATTTTTATCGGAAATCTCTTTTTTTTCGCTATTTTTTGGCGAAAATCTTGTTTTTATTGCAATCTTTTGACGAAAATCTTATTTTTCTTACGATCTTATACCGAAAATCGTGTTTTTTCAAGATTTTTTGCACGAAAATCACGTTTTTCTAGCGTTATTTTGACAAAAATAGCATTTTTTCGCTACCTTTTGACGATAATAACGTTTTCTTTGCTATATTTTGACAAAAATAGCGTTTTGGGGGGATTTTTCGACGAAAATCGTTTTTTATTCTGCGATTTTTTTTATGAAGATCACGCTTTTTTCGCGATTTTTTGACGAAAGTCGTGTTTTTTCTGCAATCCTTTCAAGATATGAAAAAATAAGAAAAGCGGAAAATGACAAAAAATCAGGAAACTCGCAAATCCGTGGAAGAATCCCATGCCTACATAGTATTCTATTCCATTCTTCCATGCATTAGCGAATGGGTCTTTTCGTGTAACTGAAATAGCCCTTTAAATAGCAAACTGCAGGAATTATGTGTTTATATAATCTATTTAATTCCTATACTTTGTAATAAAATCTTAGCATCATGTGCTTATTTATAAAATTGTTTTAGACAAATTTTATTTTAACGTTATTAATTGATCTTTAAGCAATGCATATGTATTTCGTATTTTCGCAAAGTTATGATAATTATAATTTTAATAATGATTTAAAATACTTATGCTAACTATTAAATTTGTTCATTACATTATTATAATTTGAAACTCATATAGAAACTTCAATATGAGTTTCAAATTATAATAATGAAACTTTAAATATTTCTCAAAAAACTCAGTTTAAAGTAGGGGGAGGGGGCCCAAAATTTGTTTCTTGGGGGGGGCCTCAAAACACCTTGCTACGGCCCTGTTTTTAATACTGCAATTAAATTTTTTAGCACAAAAAGTTGTACTTGATCACTTATTTTCAATAAGTAAGGTTTCATATATCATGAGCAATATGATGCCAAACTTCATGATTTCGCCGTTTTTTCTACAACCATGAAATAGTGATTGGTACAAATGGACCCCTGGTGCTCCAACTATGCAATTTTTTGCACTAAACAGTTTCCAAATGTTCATCATATACCCACATGTATATTCTGTATCAATTTCATAAAAATCGAAGGAGGTCGAGTGGGAGCCTCTAGGCCAGTTGACATGGAATGACCCTTTTATGATACTTGAAATCATTAACATAATTAAAATATGTCGCAAACAATTCCCCCTTTATTATTGTGTAATGGAATTCTTTTGAGTGGCCCAGTAAATGAATAGTAATTATTATTTTCATTGCATATTTTACAGAATGCAGTATTTTATTGAACTTTGCGAATCCATGGAAATTTTAATATGTTTGACAGGGTGTAACACCTTTAAATTTCATTTGAAACGATTTGTTCACATTTGCCGTAATGTATCGGAAAACTTTTGACTATCCCTGTAAATAAACTAACCATAGTAGAAGCTTCATTTCTAATAGGGTTCGTGCTTGGGTAAACATCAATAACGAATAAAAATTTCATAGCAATCTGAGTATATTTATGGGAGTTAGAGCGCGGCCAGACGGCCAGACAAACCGAATACTATAACACTTTTCAACTTTGTTGAAAAGTGGTCATTTTACTCATTGCGTTGAATAGATTTAAAATTAAAGTGCGATCTGGCAAACTGTAAAGCACACGCTAATGTTACTGGCAGAAACGACTGCTTCTTGATTTTGCTGATGATTACAATGGATTTCGCACCGAATGACTGGTGGCAGCGGTTATTGCTACTAATTTATTTATAATTCCATTGTTCCTCCCCCCTTCTCGAATAGTACGAAGGTAAATCAAATATAAACCGGAATCTTTTTTTTTTTTTTTTTTTTTTTTTTTTTAAATCTATTGGTACAAAATACAAAACAGAAAGTTACAAATCATTTTTCTATATAATCTCCTGATTTCAAAACACTTTTTCCCCAACGGATTGGAAGTTTTTTGTTGTCGTCGTCATAGAAAGAAGAGGTGTATGTCTCCAGCCAAAATGTGCACGAAGGATTCAACAGCAGTGTCATCGCCGAATCATTAACCTTCTAATGTTTCTTTAACAGGTCCAAACATGTGATAATCACAGCAGGATAAGTCTGGACTGTAGGGAGGGTGTTCTAGTGTTGTCTAATCAGAGGCGGAGGGCGGAGTCCGCTCTGGGTTGTCTCCCTCTAATCAGGCCCGTAGCCAGGATTTCCTTTCGGGAGGGGCTCAATTTTGGAATTTTTTCTGATCTTACAAAAGTATTTTGTATAATTAACAATAAAAAGATTTAAAATAATTAAGGCTTAACTTAAAGTGTGTTCCTGCAAAGGATACTTTATGCATCGTCAAATATTGCGGTTTCGTATTTTATTTGTTTAATTTCTATTGCAATAGAGCGCTTCCAATTTCCAAACCGGTTCAGAAATCGAAAGAGTTTTTAGGGAAAAGCTTCGTGAAACTTAACAAGTTGGAAATTGCACGTGAGGCGTAGCAAATGAGGTGTGTTTGTACAATAACGAATTTTTAAAAATATTCAGATCTTGCTGTTATAATAGATAGTACTTCGGATACAGTTTAGTGGTCGAAATCCTTTTTGTGTTCCTGTAAATATAAGGAAGTAACTTTTATTACACCTCAGCAACATATATCATATTTATAAAATGTTAAATGTAATTGAAACACTCACCAAACAATATTTTCCCATATAGCATTATGTAGTGGAATACTTTTGTGTGGCCTTGTAATTTAATAATAAATAATCTTTGCATCACAGATTGTACAGAATGTGCATTTTAGTATATGTATAATTATTACATAATTTATACTTCATAGGTTCATGTCAATTCTATTATATTTGGAAGAGTTTAGCATTATTAAAATGTGCTTGAAACTATTCTTTCCTATTGATCGTAGATCGTAATGCAGTAGAGTAATTTTGATTGTCCCTCTAAGACACCATTAAAATGTACTTGAAAATATTTTTTCCTAATGATCGTAATGTAATGGAGTAATTTTGATTGCCCCTCTATACATCCGATAAAATTTAAAATGACTCGACAAAATTACGCTAAAATTATATATTTTAAATATCATGCGATTTGGTCGGGCAGTTTTTGCTTTGTTATATGCAGGCAGATAGATGGACTGACACATTGAACAACGAATATAGGTGCTAGTTATTTTTATAATTACGGACGCACCTAAAATTATTCAGATCTTGATGCAACAGTACACAATATTTCGGATGCAGTATAGCCAAAATTTTTTGTGTGTCCCTGTAAATACTATCTGCTTTCTTTTATAGAGGAAATAACTTGTAGTATTCCTCAGCAATGTACATCAATCTCATAAAATCTTAAATAGTTAATTACAATTAAAACGCGTACCAAACAATGTTCACCCTATACCATTATGTAATGGAATACTTTTGTGTGGCCTTGTAAATCAATAACAAATGTCTTTGCACCACAGATTGTGCAAAATGTATATTAATAATATATACTTCTTGGATGCATATCAATTTTATTGTGTTCGAATGAGTGTAACACCACTAAAATGCATTTGAAACTTTTTTTCCCCCATTGACCATAATATAACAGAATACTTTTGATTGTCCCTGTAATTGATCTATGCATCCAATTTTCATAAAATTTGAAATGACTTGACAAAATTATGTAATAATTATATATTTTAAAGTTCAAACGATTAAAATGCATTTGAAACTTTTTTGCCCCATTGACCGTAATGTAATAGAGTACCTTTGATTGTCCCTGTAATTGATATATGTGTTCGAATTTCATAAAATTTGAAATGTCTCGACAAAATTATGTAATAATTACGTATTTTAAATTTCAAACAATTCGGTTGGGTAGTTTTTGCATTGTTATATGTGGACGGATGGACGGACTGAACGACAACTATAGGTGCTACGTATTTACATAATTACGAACGCACCTAAAAAGCACAAATTAACAATGTTTGTGATGAGCTTCAATTATCCTATGAGAAAAACGTGCAAAAATACTGAAATGCTGATTAATAATGTGAATTTATTTAAAACACCTGATTCATATTAGAATGCGAGAGTATGACATTACCAGTGCGAGGTCTTGAAACTATTGATCCATAAATAAAATTAACTACTACACACTACATGCATTTTTTTTTTCAAAAAAAAATTATGGCTACAGTCATATGTAATCATAAAAAATACATTTGTATTTCACATTATCTGATTATAATATTTATAAATGCTATACTCTTGGGACAAGAAATTTACTAATGCAACAGAAGCAATCATCGTAATTTCTTCTTAGTCATGATAATGACTGATTTATCAAGATCTACTGTCCCAATGAATGGAAATCATTTCAAAGCAACTCAGTTTCTCATATAACACTTAAGGGCAGAGATTTAATTATTTTCTTTGGCGAAAGAGATTATTTCAGCACAGACTGTTCTTACTGGGCTTTACACCAAGACTGTCATTAAATGTTTAATAGTATTGTAATACGTCACATTACAGTACTAAAACTTTTAGGCCTTCTGTGCTGGCGTCAACATTAGCAATTCGTTTACACCCTAATTCAAATTCAGCTTTCACTTGCTACATTGACACTTTATCCTGAAAATATTGAGACAGATTCTCTAATTTGCTTGCTTTTTCCAGTGAAGCAAAATCTTAGAAGTAGTGGGAAATTTCTTAGAATATCTTCATTCGAAATGAATAGATCCTTTAAATTTTGAATAAGACTTTCTAAACAGAGAATAAAGACCGTGGTATTGTAATACTCTTCAGTGGATGTAATTTGACTGTTTGTACCTGTTATCTGACTAAATGTTAGTCTTGGGGTCTCTATTTCAGTTTGAAAAATGTTTTCTCTAAGTTTTAATGCACAATAAAATATCTCATAAAAGATTTCTATTGCATTTTTCTCTATATTTATGTAAAACAATTAGGTCATCTTTGGCAAAAGCTACAAATGATATCATGTCACGAGATTTTTCTTGAAGACTCTATGACTTTGTCTGACAGAAAACCTCACAAACAGACAGGCTTGTGAAAAAAAAAAATCATTCTTCTTCCTGAATGCCAAAAGAGATCCAGTTCTTGATGAAATCTTCCATGTTTTTCGAAATATTTTTCTGAGCTAATGCAAATGTATTTAAGTAGCTCAACGAAAGTTAATATGCTTTCATGGCTCTCGATAAATTTTGTGTCACAAACGCAGAGAAGTGATTTTCTTTTCTTTTCCAGGGCATATGATGCAATTGCTTCTTGAAGCGCTAAATATTCCTTTATATGATTTTTAAAAACTTTTGTCAGTGCTTTAACAAGTCTACGATACTTTTGGATGACGGGAATCAGTGTGCTGTTGGACAAGGCCTTCGGCTTTCACAGTGGACGTATATAATTTTTGGATATTCTGAAGAATTCTAGAAATTGATTCCTCTAACATGACCAGGGTTATTGGCTGCTTCATCATACGCCTATACGATGCATTTATACATGTCAAAGTATAGTTCAACACAAAGTTGTAACATTAATCTTCTTGAATTTTCGGCAAAGAAGACATTTATTGAAATAAAAACTAAAAAAAAATTCCGAATTATTGGGTTTGTGATTTTTTTTTTACTAGTCCATACATATCTAACACAGAGGAAATCTGTTTTGTGCTTGATATGCTCATAGTTTCACCAGCAATTAAGCTAAAACAGATATTTATTTTGATAATTAATACTTCAGTAACTGTACCCGAGGATATTTGAATGATTTTATTCTAAATGTCTAGAATGAAGTAAATAGCATTTATACGGATATTTATAATTTCTCGTTTCAATTCATTCTCTCCAGACATTGGTCAAAACTTAAAAGAGGTCTTAGCTAGCAGTCTTTTTTATATCCATCTCTCTACAGTTAGATGATCGTCATAGTGGTCAACTTTAAGTGATGTATTTTGCTCTGCACAAAATAAGATTATTTCAAGAATTGGTCCGAGAGCTGTCTTGATTTCTTCTTTTCCTGAAGCTCTTTGAAAATCCAACAATGAAATAACTTTTTATTTTCCTGATGAAATATAAAATTTGTTTGCTAAAATAATACACGGTTTAGGAAAATCTAATTGCATATGCTTAAGAAAACACATTCAGCCTATTTCCAATGCCTGAAACATGTAGAAACTAGTCTTCCTAATTTTTTGTGACTCTCTTTACCTATTCTTTCGTCAAAAAACAAGGTTTAGAATAAATGCGTTCTGGAATATGTAAGAAAAGGAAATAATATTTCTGGATCTTTTATCCATTTCTCTTTTGTTTCTTCCCTACAGTTAGTCAAAAGTGTTTCCATTCGTGGCAACATCTAAGTCATCACCAGTTACATAGCAATATATCAAATTGAGTTGCGTTCCATACTGTAGGCTCATATCGAGTACTTGACGAACCTTCATCAGAGTCAAATTGTTCTGAATGCTAACATCAAAACAATCGTCAATTTCAATTTAAAAAAAAAAAAAGCTTGCTTTTAAAAAAAATTTATATTATGGGAACAGGTTTAACGTAAATTAATTCAAGGTTTATTGCACCCATAATGCTGTTTTGTGATTTTGCAATAAAAAAAGAAAAAAAGAAAAAAAACACGGTGGAAAAAATAATTTTTGCCATTTAATATTATTTTTTCCAATTACTTTGGTCGCTGAGCAAAAGGGCAAAATTGTAACGTTGTTTTCTCCTTCATTTATTAAAAATACTAATAAAAGATGTTTTTTCCAATCTTATTACAAAACATGTTATTACGCATAGGTTTGTAAGCTTTGAGAGTAATAAACATAACTTAATTTTTCAAAATTTGCTTTTTTTTTTTTTTTTTTTGCTAGAATTATATTAATTTGAATACTGCTTATGCTGCAGTGAAACCTGCGGCTTAGTAAAACGGAAAAATCAGTTTGCGGCTGCCAAAAGTTTAAAGATTCCATTAACAATCATTAACTTTTTGCTTCCATTTTATCTAGCCAAATGACAAAATACTATATTTTCCGTCATTTAATCCGCGGCTCAAAGTTTATTTTAGATTCAAAAATCGCATTTGTCAAACTTCGTTTTTTTAAATTCAGAATACACTTTACTTCAATTACTAAATTAAATTTATTGGGTGTAAACTAAGCCAGTGTTGTTGTTTATATTTTTACTTTGTCCCGGCACAACTCAAAATGTCCCTATACTGACTATAAAAAAGCAGACTCCTCCCCTAGCCCGTCAGCACGCTCGCCTACATCTGTAGATTGGCTTCACAATGTGACTGGGGTAAATTTTTTTCCAAATATGCGTGCTGACGGGCAAGAAAGCTTTCTCGGTTGCGCTGAGAAAAACTGCCAAAAATCCCACACAGTGGGGTAACATCCCTAAAGTTGACAACTCTACAAAATAAAAAGAAAATTTTCCAGAAATACCAGCTACTTTATGCACATTTTTTTTTTTCTATTAAAGATTCATATGGAAACAATTTGCAGAAAAGTTGTTCAGTGAAAAGATTGGAGGATATGCCGCAGTGTCTTTAAAGGTTTCTCGATACCACATCGTTTTTCTTCACACCATTACTTTTCAAAAATGCAATTTTTTTTTTTTTTTTTTTAAATAAAAAGCGTTTTACAGTTATAACATCATTATCAAAGATACTTTCTTTAAAATTATATTTTTTCACGTGATTTTACATTATATAGATGGCTATCAAAGTTTTTGGCTCCCTTCTCTGCAAAACATTTTAACAAAGCTTTAAGTTTCCTTTATATGCGAGAACATACAAAGATCATAACATTACATACAAATGTTTTTTATTTGTATCCTAAAGATAATACGTCATATATGTATTATGTTTATTTTTTCTTAGTCAAATTAATGATATAAAATTACACTTGATCGAATTTTACTGCGCACAAAGATAGTTAAAATTCGTTTTAAAAATAATTTTTATTTTTAGAGGTAAATATTTGTTAAAAAAAAAACAATATATCCAAATAACCAATATAATGAAGAATTAATGTAACTGTAATTGAATAAATTAATATTTTCGCAGCTAAAATTCAATTGATTTTCATATCATGGAAGTTAAAAACAAACAGAACTTATTTTATTATCATAAAGATAATTTTGTTAAGACTTTTCAAACTTTCGGGAGGGACTTCAGCCCCCTTAGCCACCTCCCTGGCTACGTGCCTGCTTTTGTTCAAGTAAATTATTATTTTTGTTATTTATCCAATTTCCTTGAGATATTTTTATAAAACATTTTAATGTAGTATGCCCCTGTGCTGCTGGATTTTAGCCAGGCTGGTTTAAGCCACGCCACCATAAAAAGACCGGCTTTTATTAAAAAAATCTAGCTTAAAACGAAATGCATTTTTAATTAGTGACTTTTTAATTACTGTTGTCATAGAAATGTACTTCAAGAACTGATTAATTAATATATTATCAATTAAAATGTAAGTGAATTGATAGTAGATCTGCCCTTGTGATCAACAGATAGTAAAAATGTTTACTAGAAAATTTGTGCAATAGAAACTTTTTTAAATAGTTCAAATAACTTTTACTAAATAACATATTTATTCAAAAAGTAATATGCTGCTACTGATCTATGGTACATACCAATCATTTGGCTCAGTTTTTAAATGTCAGTACACTTTAACTAAGGTTTTAACACCTAGGCAGTTTCTATCTAATCTTGTTCCAAACAAAATCATATGTTGAAAAAAAATTTCTCAATTCTCTCACCCATACTCATATTCCTTTAAGAATAAATATGTCAGTTCCCGTAATCTTGGCAATACTGTCTTATTAGACTAAACCTCTCCTATTATGAGGAATTTGGGATAGAAAAGTATGCTAATTCATCCAAATCAATTCCTCTGCTTTTAGTGTGTGGGTAGATTTGTGGAGGAACAAGAACAAAATATTTAAGGGTGTATTTCGATTCAAACTGCTTATTTTCCGATTTATTTTTGAATTCATTTTTGCTTTCAAATACGCCAAACTTTCAAAATCTATTATTCGGAAAGTACATGAGATGCCGTGATTGTCAATTCTTTGATAAATGCAGAAAATATTGCAAAAAAAGCAATCAAAAACGGCATTTCAAGCCGATTTTTCCCAAGCAGGAGATTTGGGAACGAAAAAAAGGGTCATACTAATAAGGTAATTGTTTATAACTCAAATTCTAATGAACTGACAGACCTAAAAAGACATCACACAGCACTTCATACGTGCCTTCAAGAATCCCCTCAGCAAGTTTCATGTTCCTACTTTTAAAAATGTGTCTGAAATTGTATCGGAAAATTTCGAGCTGTTGAAGGTGGAAAAGCGTTTTTTCGAATACATCCTTAATCAATATATATAAGAAAGGGGCATGTTTGCAAACACATCCATTAACCAATCAAGCGCAACTGCATTTTTATTGTAGCAATCATTGCAGAAACTTTCATGGAGATGTAGGCAAATCATATCATAGACTTGTTAAACAGAGACCAACCAATTTGGCCGAACTCATGTGTACTGTAGGAGTCATAAAGAACAGACAAGTGTTTCTTATCATAGCTACTCCATTGTAATTTAACCCACATTGATGTCAGCTGCTTTTTCCTATAATTATTGAAGGTAAAAGTATATAGAATGAACTTTGTATAAGGTGGAATTGATTAAGACAGAGAAGACTGTCTATGTCTATAGATTTGCAAGAACGTGAAAATCTTTCTAAGTTAGACAACATTTAATTCCCCAAATAGATGACAATGGGATTTTATGATTTACAATGGGAAAAACTGTTTCACTACAACTTTCTGTTTAGTATGGAATAAGGTACAGTGTAATATACATATATATGGCAAATAAGCAACAGCCATAAGTAATTAATTCATTATAAAAAGAAAGGTGCAGTAAAAATAAATTCAACTTTTTTTAATATGCAGTTTTCAATTTACTATACAAACAGGTTAAGAAATATGAAATGAAAATATTCATACAAAAACTCATAATTTAATACAAGTTAGAAATGTTAAATATATTCACAAGTAATGTCTGCAAGAAAATAAATACAGCTTTGTTTCAAATGCGCTGATACAGGTATAAATAGGCTAAGTCTTTTGGAGGATTCTCGGACAAGGCAACTTTGTTGTCGTTGAAGATCACCCAACGACCTTCTTTGAGGATGTGACACACGTAATGTCCGGAAACGGTGGAGGTTCCCATGTGACTAATGAAGGCAACAAGTCGATATTCTGAAATGAAAAGAAACATTTGGATGAGGATGCTTTGTATCTGAAGCTAACATAAAATTTGTAATGTTTAAAACTACAAAGAAAAGAATTCATAAAATTAAAAAGTTTAAGCAAAATTCGAAAAGTCCATTAATGGGGGTAATTATAATGGAATGGCCTGCGGTATCTACATTTGTGTGTAAAATCAGCAATATTTTGGACATATATAAATAATAATTAGTAACAGAAATGCAAATAGTAAATTTGCTTTAAATGAAACTATTATTTGATAAGTATGCAAACAAAAATATGACATAGAAACAATAATCAAGTGCATTTCATAAATCTTAACCTAGGAAATATCTTCAAATAGAGGAGAACAGGTTAAGAAAATTCAAAATAATAGTCGTTCAACATTATCTGAAATGTTACAATTAGAAGAAACTAAGATAACTTCTTACTTCAACATTTCTAAGTTAATTATTCACTAAAATACTACCATCCATCATAAAAACAATCATTTCTTTATACATTTCCTGCTGGGGTTTTTTTCCCAAGAAATATCAATTTCAATTAACATTTAAAGAAAAATAACTCGTGGTTTTTGTAGACTTTTGGTATGAAAAAAAATGACAAAAGAAAATGCAACAACAACAACAAAAGTGCAAGTAATTTATTTTAATTTTCAGGGTTCCTCACTTAACTATTTGAATGTGCCACTTCCAAAACTTTCTTATCTAACTCATACATCTTAATATTTCAAAAAGTAATTACACATGTGAATAAATTAATATTAGTTCAATACTAATCCAACTTTGATTTTCATTGTATATTTCTGCTTCAGTTGGCAGGGTTCTCACTCATTTTCCAAGAAAATATCCTCTGAGAATCCCCTGATGTATTTTCCAGGATGTACAATTTTTCCATATCAACAATTAAAGACATTTTGATATTACATATGATAATAAAGCACGCAAACAGTAACAATTGCCCCAAATTTCCCAGAATAGACTCAATTTGGCAGGTTTTTCCAGCTTTGGGAAATTTTTTGTATTATCCCCTAATTTTTACTACCTAAAATTGATTCACTGATTTTCCCAGGAATACCATAATCCCCTGATGAGTATGAACCCTGGTTGGTTAATCAAAGTTAAAAAAAAGTTAACATAGATCAATTAAAATCAATAGTTTCCCCTTATTCTGTTGTCATCAGCTGTTGCAAATAGCTGGGTTAGCAGGAGAGAGTTTATGTTTCTGCATGAGCCGATGGACAATAAAACTACAAAGAATCCAGAAAATTATACAAAAATCACTATCACAATGTTTCTTTTCTAAGGAAAATTTCCAAATTCAAGGAAGATCTGCTGGCCATAGTCAAAAACATAAAAAATTTGGTTTAATTCTTTACATAACTTTATATACTTTTTGATGTTACAATAATGAAATTCACACAGAAATCACTTTTAAAGCGCCCCCTTTCAGCAGATTTTTTTCAAATTCAGGGAGGATCTGCTGACCATAACCAAAAACAAACAAAGGAAAAAAAAAATGGTTCAATTCTATCCATAAGATAATACATTTTTTGATGGTACAATTATGAAAATGGCACATGCCCTTTTTGGGAGATTTTTTTCAAATTCAAGGAGGACCTACTAACTATTGCTAAATACATACACAAGAAAATCGGTTTAATTCTATGCATAACTGCATATACTTTTCGATGATACAATATTGAAAATAACACAAAAATCATTATTATAGAACTCTCTTTCAGTAGAATATAGTGCTCAGCAAAAGTTTAGACAATGATCGGTTACGCTTATATATTCAGAAGTATGTACCGAATTTTTGTAATTCATCTGTCATACATTACTTGTGACTTATCTTTTATTCACAAACAATAATTTTTAGTTTTACCTTTTACATAATTAAAAAAAAAAAAAATAATAACATTGTAGCAAAAGTATAGACAATTTATTTATTAACAGAAAAATAACTGCAAATTAAAATCGAGTTGCACCCACATTGTCTGTAGTTAATGCAAAAATGTGACTTTTCATAAAAGAAACTAAATAAGTAACTAAATAAGAAACTAAATAGTAACTGCGTCACTTGGGGGTCTATTTTGTACCAAACATGTTCAACAGCAGCTTGAAGCTCATTAACAGAAAAGTATAGCAAAAATTTGCATAAACCTTACGACATATGATGTTACAAAGGCTTTTGATTGGGTCCAGATCAGAGCTATACGCTGGCCAGTGGAGATCAGTAGTACTTTCAGAGTTAAACGAAGTTCTGCTTTTGTGTGCAACATGAATAGAAGCATTATCTTGCTAAAATCCATACTTTGGATCAGCAAAAAGTTCCCCAAATGACTAGAAATTAATCTCCAACATATGTACATAATCTTGTTTTCCTTGGCAACCATTGAATAACTCCAGAGATACTCGAGCATTAAAGCAAAGTGAGGACTAAATCATTAAACAGTCACCTCCTTGTTGTCGACTTAAGAAAGCCTAGGCTCTTTACAAGTCGTTTGCCAATAGTATGCCCACCCATTTGGGCCATTCAAATTCCACTTTTTTTTCGTTGCTGAATATCATAGCGTACCATTTGGTCCATATGATGTATGTTTGCAAGTTCATTGCATTCTCGTCAATTTGTAGCGAGATTTTAAAGCTAATTGTTTTATCATTTTTATGTAAATTGATTTACCTGTTTCTTTAATTCATCTATGAATCATGTCCGTCGATGCAGAAACTCCTGACTTACTTTTAATGTGATTAGCAATCATCATTTGTGTAAGTGTCAGTTGATGGATCCTTTTGTCATCTCATTTTCTCGTCGCACAAGGTCTTCCAGATTTATATTTTGTTTTGAAGGAGTCATCCTCAGATTATACTTCATAGACAGACCACTTTGGACGATTCAATGCTGCTGAAATTTCTGCAACAGTCTTCCCTTTCCATTTCAGCCTTCCTACTTTAATTATTTCATCTAATTGAATATTTTTAGCTCACGGTGTCTTCACTAACTGATGCTATATCGAGGTATAATTAAATACTTCAGACATGTGACATCATAACTTGGAAATTTGCATTTTTCCATGAACAGTTGGCTAAAAATAAAAAAAGTGTCTAAACTTTTGCAATATGCAAATTTTACTTTTTTCAGTTAAATTAAATATTATCTTATATTATAACCATTATTCTTATCCTACATTCTTTAAAATATATTTAAAATGAGTATAGCCATTTGTAAAAATGAAGTGTTCGTATTTCTTATTTAAATGTTAAAAAACACCAGTGTCTAAACTTTTGCTGAGCATTGTATTTCAAAACTGAAAGAAAACCTGTTTGCTACAGCTAAAAAACACACACTAAAAATTTCTGTGTATATTTTTATCCTCTTTTTGATGGTACAAAGAAGACACACAGACGCAGATATTTTGCAAAAGCATTTTTTTTTTTTGTGTGTGTGTGTGGGGGGGGGGGGGGGGAGGGGAATCGCTGGCTCCTAAAATGTGTAAATTTGTCAAAAACTAGAAATCGAAAATAATTTTGATTAGAAAAAATTTCTTCCATTGAAGATAAAAGTAAAAAGAGAATCATTCCAAGATCCCTTGTATCTATCTGTCCATCTGTCATAGCCATTTTTTTCAAAAACTATGGAACATAGTGTTATATAAGAAAAAAAAATTAAAAAGAAAGAAAATTAAAATATTAAATTTGAAGGTGTTAAAATGGGTTAATGGAAATAGATAATTAAGTTATTGTTTTAAAACTCAGAGATGGTGTAGAGAACTAGCGTTGTGTAGCAGTTTCAAAAAGGAGCAAAAGAAGCATCATGGTGGAGAAAAGGTGAAAAATACAAATTACTCACCTGAACCAGCATATATGTGTCTATAAATACTTGCAGAATTCACAAATTCAACTTTACTCTATCTATATCTATTTGACATATTCTGAATTATAACCATTACATTATCATACAGAATATTTTTCTTCTGTTATTGACAGTAATGATTGTTGTTTAAAACAGAATCTTGTGCATAAAATTTGATCTTAAATCAAAATAATAACACATTTTCATAGCTAAAATACTTTATTTATTTCCTGAATAAAATAAAGGAGGGGAAGGGAGGTCATCTTACTAATTAGTGCACTAATCGTTACAAATATTAGACTTCATATTATTCCTTAATTAAAGGCATTATTCATTAACAGGATATTAAAACTGTATAAGGCATTAAAAATTACAATAAAGTGAAATTTCAAATATATACGATCAAGTTTATGGACACTGTTCCCAAACAATCTAGAATTCTTGTTCTCATTCACAAAGTTCCTTTGCTATATCCTTGCGTAGAAAGTTTATTAGAGGAAAGGCAAGTCCTCATCATCTTAGCACAATAAAATCATGGGAAAGATATGTTCAAAACACCTTACTGTCTTAATGTAATGAGTTGCCCCAAGAGGATACATTGAATGGTGCAATCACCCGATATATAGCAGATATCGCCTTTGTAGAGGGTATCCACAACAACCCCTGCTGAAAAACTACATGTAACAAGCATTACTTGGTCCAGAAAATATATTCATTGTTTCGATGTATTAAACTACAACTTGCAAACACACTGCAATGTCACCACTGTATTTAAAGACGAGCCTTGAGTGGAAGTATGCAAAGGACCCCTTAGAACTTGTCATTAAACTGCCACATTCGGAGCACCATTTCACCCTTATCGGCAAATGTACGTCCAGTGGGGAATAAAAAGGAAAAATATCTTTCACAATGCCTTACACGAAAAAGATTGAAAATTTACATTGTTTGCAGATTATAAAAAGACAGTGAGAACTTCACCGGAATGCTGGTATAAAAATACAGCATCCCAACGAAGCCCACACGTCCGTTGTCGTTGAAGTCTAACAGCCAAGAGAGAGAGAGTCTTTTTTTCTAAGCATTCTTCGAAGTGGCGGTAAAAATGTGATACGCTGATTGGCCAAAAACGAATTCTCGCCAAAGACGTGCATTGGCCAAGACCAGCAGTTGCCACAAGTTAAAAATATTTAAATATTGAATAAAAAAGATTGTTAGTGAAATATATTTGAAAATTATTATTCTCAGGGATGAGATTGACAAAAAAGTAAAAAATCTGAAAACAGCGCGAATGACATTTGAGCAATAATACTTATGAATTTCAAATGGAATAAATATTATAATTGCTATTAAAATTTATATATTACATACAATTTAGCTTTAAGCAAATTAAAAAGAAACTGTTTAAAGAATTAGACGGAAATTATTTACTTACGACAGTGAAAAGTCTATTTTACCAAGATACAGAACATTAATAAAACCACTGACATGAATATTTTTTAATTGTAATTTTAAAAATAGTAGATACTTTTCTTGAAACAGTAAATCAAAATAATTGCAACCACATTAAGTATATAATAGAACAGAGTTCCTACTCTTAAAAAAAAAAAAAAAAGTTTTTAAGGAATAAATTTATCATAATTGATTGTTAAAAGGTGCAGCAAGCCAATCACTAAGAATGAAGATTTAAGGAAAAATAATAAAAAATTAAAGTGTTACTTAAAAGACAAATTAGTAATACTACAGAAAACATATTAAAAATTCAAAACATTAAAAGGAATTCAGAAAAAATGGACTATTATATCAAAATACGAAAACAAAAGTAAAAAACTAAGAAAAAAAAAAAAAAAATTTCCCAAAAATTTAATTGGTGAAATTTCTTTAGAAATTGAAGAAAAGTCTGAAATTCAGACTAAAGTCTGAAGAATCTCATCCCTGTATTATAAATTTTATTTAAATTTATATTGACAATCTTTTTAGAAAAATGTAATAAGATTATTTTTTACATAAAGTTTAGATATTTTTGATATATAAATTAAAGATTAAATATTAAATTATAAAGTAAAATTATTCTAGAATTAAATATTAAAATTTGAGAATTAAAGTTAATTATTTAAATTTTGAAAATTAATGAATGTTGCCTAACACATAGAAAGTTCAAATTTAGCATTATTGAAATTATAAAAACTATTGATTGATATATTTATTTTTAGATTATTAGCCAATTACAAATATTTTTAGAAAATAGTTGAAGGAGGTAATAAAATTACCCGATTTATTATATATTGAATGGGGTATTGTTTGAAAAATCTCTTAACATAAGACTCAAAAATATATTTGTTTTAATTTTAAGTATTATACAGCAGAAAATCGTTATAATGCAAACCTAAAAACACAAAGTTGTGCATTATATAGAATGTTTCTTTGTATAGATCAATTTTAACAAATAATGAAATTTATTTTGTATGCAGAATTAAGTATGTCGGAAACATATAATATATATAGTAAAAAATCTTTATTTCTCATTCCTTGGGATCATAAGTTGTGCAGACTATGAATTTTTGCTTAATAACAATTATTTTTTGAAAAAATGCAATTCAATTTGCCTTAATAAACATCATCTAAATGTACCTATATCAAATCATTCATTATATTATTTGTTTTCAAAAACTTTTATTACAATAATAATTTTTTCATTAAAAGGCTCTTAAATAAAGATTATAAAGAGACAGAGTCAATATATAAAGAGGAAATAACGTATTAAATTTATTCCTCTAGAAAGTAGCAGTTTCTTTCCAATGCGACATGCAAGGTGCATTTTAGCTTCAAAATTCATTGCTTACCCGTAAGATGTTGGGTGTTACAGAGAACTACATTACAAAGATCTACAATATTTTGAGAAATATCATATAAATGTACTACAAAAATATGCTTCCATATTCCCCTACTTTTGAATAGACTGGAAGTAATAGAAAACTAGATTATCTTAGATCACACAGTTGAATCAAGAAAAACTAAATTTTTCTATTATACACAAAACATTGTGAATGCTCAGCGAGAAAGTCAACAGAGAATTGTCTGAAGATTGTTAATAGTCATGACTTTAAGAAAAATTAGCTAAGATATTAATGTAATTAAAAACCTACCTAGAAAAATATAACACAGACCAAGGCAGCATTTTTACAGCCTTCTTTCAAAGCATATTTGGCACTATTCTAAGCTTAAACAAGGTCTGTATTTTATGCAACCCAAATAATCAGTGTTTTTAACCAAATTAATTCAATTAATTTTGATGCCAACTTCAGACATAATACTAGAAAAGAATTGTCAGACTATTTTTTAGCACTTGGACTAAGTCCGTTCAGTCAAGAATCAACTTACCACATATTTCGAAAACACATTTGTTGACAATGTTTTCAAAAACATCCCCTACAATGAGGCATCATTAATTCAATTTTTAGACATCATAAACAGATAGAAAAAGTTTTAGTCATACAAAATAGTGATATTTGTTATTATTTAAATTTCTTACATCTCTTTGAACATTCTTGATAGATTCATCTTCACTTTATTTTTATATACAGCTATACTGAATCCTGTGTTTATGGATTCTTATGAAGTGTTAGACTTTTAGTATATTTTTTTTGCAACATTGCAGTCAGTAATTAATAAATTTATTATATGGAACATTTTGCGTGAAAATAAAACTTGCATTTGGCTGCTTTTAAAATTTTTTTAAAGCAAAATTGCAACAAAAAATTATTTAATAATTTCAATTTTTTTTTTTTTTTTTTTTTTTTGTATCTTTTAAGAGTAAAAATTTTATTATACAGCAAAGCAGATTTTTGTTTTTTAAATAAAATTATTCAAACATACTTTCAGACCCATCTCGAAAGTTAGCTTTAATGGGCGGGGTTTCAGCTTCAGGAGAATCTACTTCCATTTCTTCAGAATGACTAAAAATCCAATCAACAGCTCTGCCTAAATCATTATTCTGAAAGTAAACATATATATTAGACTTTAAAAAAATGTCAGTAAAATAATTTTTTGTTAGATAACAGTGATAGGAATTACAGTAGAGTCTCTATATAACAAAATCCATTGTTCAGCCAAAAAATTCATTGGATAGAGAACGGTAAAAAAAATTTCATTTAACCCCTTAACGCGCAGTGTTGCCGGGTCGGCAACACCTAAAGTTCCCCCTGTTTAGAGACACAAAAACTCCATGAATATTTCAAAAACTACTCTAATGGCTACTTTAAATCTTTCTTATGAGTTCTAGATGGCAGAACCACAGAGACTAAACTCTACTGTTTTTAAATAATAGGTAAAATGTTTTACTGTAATACGCGCTTCACAGCAATGCTCTTCTCACTGCGCTTATCAATGCTTTACTTATGGGAGGTTAACACTTCGGCAACAGCTGTATAATTAAAATGGTTAGTGCAATCTTTACAAAACAATACCTGTGTACTCCTCTGGGCCTAAATAGATTGCCTATTTTTTTTTTTTTTTTTTTTTAATTCCAACTTTAAAGAGTAGTGCGCCGGAAAGGGTTAATGTTTAAATTTTGAAACAGAATTGTTTTTGAGCTGTTTAATTAAGTTTTTGAAATATTTAACGGCATTTTGCCAGAATCTCAACCATTTTCGCCATTTTTTTTTTTCAGAGTCTTATTGATTATTTTCAAAATTATTACTTTATCGGAGACAGTTATGCTTATCCTAGGAGCGATTTTATGCAGATGCAGTAGGGGATCACACCAGCATAGATGACATTTAGCAACAATTCCTCATTCAAATTATCTCACAACAAAAAATGCCCCGAGCCACCACAAACAACAAACATCCACTCTAAACTCTAATAGTAATGTATTAGTTTAGGAGATGAAAATCTGCTGAAAAAGAAGACCTTTTTCGCAACTGGCCTCTTATCCTTGCCTTATTATACAAACCAAGAAACATTGAACATTTTCAAGATGATAGAATAGTTTTATCTTTTACACTGTAAAAAAAAAAAAAAAAAAAAGTTAAATTTACGGCAAAAACTGCAGGCAGTTTTTGTCATCATTTTTTTTATAATTTCGTCGTGTAATATTTTTATAACATCTAATTTTGCTGTAAATTTAACAATTTTTTTTTTTTTTTTTTTTTTTTAGTGTAGGATATTTTGTGATAAATGCAATAGCTCCAATAGCAAGCAAATGTTTTAATCTTTTCCAAGAGCAATTGCTCATCTTGGTTAAACAAATTTAAGTGTAGCCATGCAAAAAGGATGTTTTTTCTTGGGGGGGAGGGGGGAATGCCTTTTTTGGACATAAAGAATAAGCTAGAGGAATGCAGCTATGAAATATAAACCAGAAATCAACGGAAAAAAAAAAAATATTCCACAAATAATTTGAAGTGTTTTTCTGAACATACGAAAGAACATTTTTTAAAAAATTCGTTAAACAGAGATATATATTTCGTTATATGGAGATTATTTTTAATGTAATAATGAAAAAATTGACCATTCCTACAAAAAATTAGTTAAATAGAGAAATTCGCTGGATGGAGTTTCGTTATAGAGATTCGACTGCATATACATTTATATTTATATATAAATGGTTGATACAACAGCCAGTTTAGTTTATGTATGATTTATGATTATATAGTCAATAAATGTTCATATTAAATCATTCGTGTATCTGCTGAAAAAAGAATTACAGAAAGTTTTTTAATAGTAAGGGATAAGTTTCTTTTATAAATATTTTGCTCCTTCTTTAATTAATATAGCTGAAATATGTTCATCTATAAACTGCATCTCCATGTTCATCTCCATGTTCATCTATAAACTGCATTTACATCAATGGCAATTTTGTATTAATTTCTGCAAAAAGTAAGCAATTTCTTGAAAGAAATATATACAAGAAATCTGTCATTGAAGAGACTTTTTTTTTTTTTTTTTTTTTGGATTCTCCTTTAAAGAGACGTAACTTTGACACACTACTAACAAGAGCTGCAGAGATGGAGTGGGGGTCCGTTTTTCAGAAAAAGAGTTGGAGTCAAAGTCGTTAAACATGTCGACTATGGCTTTCTTTGTTACACAGTTTGAAGTGAAATTAAACCAGTTATACATAATTTTAAATCGATAAAAAGAATTATTGTTAATTTTGGATTATAATGAATTACTCAAATTAAAGATTACCAACATACTGCCCGGTGTACATAGTAAATGAAAGCTGTTTTCAATTAAAAACTCCAGTAGATCCTGTATTTTTCTGAACTAGTAAAATTTTCATCTTAATTTCTTTTCCTTTTTATTTATTTTTTTTTTTCTGGAAGACACTAATTACATTAAAATTGTAAATATTTCTTGTTTTTCAAGCACCTGGATCTGAAATTGTAAAATTTCTATTTCCTGTTTTTCAAATACCCATATCTGAAATAGTAAAAAATTCTGTTTTGTTTTCTTCTTTATACTTCAATAGTTGGATTTTTTAGGTTTGTGGCATGTGACATTAAGAAATTAATAAAACAGAAAATATTTTCCTCTTTTTTCTTTCAAAGCTCTACGAATTGAATTAATACCGAAATACTGAAATTTCACCTTATTTTTCTTGCATTCTCTCATAATTTTAATCAAAAGCAACACTAATATATTGGCCATACAAGAGTTGGAAAATTTTCCCCATTGATTCTGTAGCCCTGCTACTAACTTATTTTTGCATTCAAAGGTTAAAAAAAAATGCATGAATTACTATTTAAATGTCTAAAAACTGAAGTGTTTTATATTTTTCTCTCAATTAAAATCACTTCATGATGATGGATATCCCAAAATTGTTGCATTTCCAAAAATCAGTTTAACATGCCAAATTTGACAACATTTTCTGAAATATTATCCTTTACAAGAAAATAGAAAAGGCTGACTTCCTTTTTAGATCTGAAAAAGGAAAAATGCAAATTATATGAAGCATTTCTAAATAAAAATTAATTCATTTTTGCTGTCAAAAATATTATGCACAATAAAAGTGAAGTGAAATTAGATTAGAAAATACCGGCTAGCACACATTTATTTTCTTATTTTAGTAAATTATTAATGTTAAAATTGAATCCCCCCCCCCCCCCCAAAATTTAAGAGCCAAGTTTTAAAAATTTTTAATTTAAATTTTTGATATTTATAGTTTTTATTTCCTGTGGACCTTTTTTTTTGGAGGGGGGGGGGGGAGAGGGGGTAATAATTTTAATGATTTGTGTGTAGACATTTTAAACCTATCAGATGACAGTATCAGAAGATATCTATATAAATCCTTGAAAAAAGAAAAAAACAAAATCCCTTACTGTTGCTTCTAGTGCTTTAGCAGCTTGCATTGGCGTGAATCCCATTGAGACAATTGTGGCAGTGGCTTCAGGATCAGCTTTGAAGTCAGGATTATTTCTTTTAACACCAGGTGGATTAAAAGGTTCATTGAAATCTACAAGTGTAAATAAATAAAAATTAATAACATTAGAAAAAATAACTTATTATATATTGGTATTATTAAATATAAAGGCTATAAAGCACATAATAAAGATAACTTAAAAACCTG
This sequence comes from Maratus speculifer, assembly GCA_964019185.1. NCBI lineage: Eukaryota > Metazoa > Arthropoda > Arachnida > Araneae > Salticidae > Maratus > Maratus speculifer. The sequence continues at coordinate 414,914,948 of OZ025294.1, forward strand.
GGTTATGCAACCTGTGCAAAAATCAATCAAACAAGACTGGCCCAAGCAAAAAATCAATAAAATCAGACCAGATGAATATATATTTTTAACCCCCACTCCCCCCCCCCTTTTTAAAAACATACTATAAAGATTTTTATCTGAATACTGCATGCATATTTATGAAAAAATTCAAAAGTATATTTTAGATTATATTATATCGTCGCAAGCCAGAGCCAGACAAAATCAGACCAGACTAAAAAATATAGTTTCTTAAATAAATTAAGATTTTTTTAAGAATAAAAAAAATCTTTGATTTTTTTTTAGTTAATATTATTAACATATGTGACTTTTTCTAAAAATTGAAAAAGAATTCAGATCCGAAAGCGTTAAAAAGAATTGGTTTAACAATAGTATGCAAATGTCTTGGCATTACTACTATGACAAACTTATTATTTGAGGAAAAATTACCAGCATCATTCATGTGTTCCATAACCCAATTCATAGCACCATCAATTCCTTCATTCTGGGTGTAATATAAGGCTTTTTTACAACCATCTACTGGGAAGCCCATGTCACATAACTGATAGAGGAGAGCTTCATTATACTCAAAATCTGCAAAAGAAAGAAAGGAAGACATTAAAATTCATGGATTAAAATAAATTGCATACATTAAAAATTAATTTGTAGCATTTTACAATTACATCTAATTTACAATGATATAGAAGCAAATAAAAACTACAGTAGTATTATTTTAATACCTTCCAGCAGTGTTCAGATTAATAACAACAATAATAAAAAATTAATTAGACTATATTTTAAAATAATTATCAAATAAATTTATTTCAAAATTACAATTTGATTAATAAAGGATTCAAAAACTAACTTTATGTAAACATGATCAGGGATGGGGAATTTAAAATAAATCTTAACTGCCAAGGATTTAATTTCACAAGCCAGAAAAATGAAACTTGCTGTTGAAAATTGTTATGACAAAATTTACGCAACTGCAAAAATAGTTCCTTACTGTTACTTCAATGTATTTTCTTAATTTTTTTAAATTAAATTTTGAAATATATACAAGATATGAAGTTTTAATATAGAATAGTACTTAGTACCATGTTTACATCACAGTTATCTGAAAAGCTGCAAAAATATAGCTAATAAATAGAAAAAAAGTAAACTTTTCAAATCTCTGAAGATTTGTCTGTGGTTTGCAGTTTTTGAAGAATATTTTAAACATTTATTAGTCCTGTCAGAAAATTTACTCGCCAGTGGCGAGTAAAAGGATGTATTTCTCCACCCCTAAACATAATGATTTACAAGATGACGAAACATTTGTGTTCTATGCATTGAGGGTAACATTTTCTGTTAAGATTAATCCTATGTTGCATTTGTTTGCTTCCACAAACTAACCAAGGCTTTTAATGTTTTACAGGAAGTGATCTTGAAAAATACAGACTATCTTTTGGTATACACTCAGAATATTTACTTAAAAGATTGAATATTTCTTGTTGAATGGACCTTTTGTGAACAAAGTGACAGTGAATGTATTTTAAATCATTTATAGAATTTTAAGACAGCTTTCTAGAATATGTAATTGAGATCAACTGGCAAACTATTTTTCCTCTATTTACGAAAAGAAAAAAAAAAAAAAAAAAAAAGAGAGAAATTATACTTAAAATAAAACATTCTTAAAATCAAAAATGTAAATTCTCAAATTCTTTTCTTAAATTTAAAGCCTAGTGCTCAAAGCTAAATTTGTTCACAATATGCTTTTTATTTTTTTCAATCCAGTAATTATTACTCTTTGACTTTAGAAATTTGAACATCTCAGCTGCAGTATATAGCAACACAATGCACCAAGTCTGATTTTTTAATTGTCACTTGCTGTTAAAATCAAATATTAATCTACAAAAATAATTAATTTTCTTGTTGTAAACACTAGTGTTCCCGCTAGGCCATTTTTGGAGGGCGCAGCGCCACGCCCCTTTTAAAATCGGCAAATCCCGCCCCGCCCTTTCAAACATCGGCAAAATGCGCCCTTCTGATATTAAAATATAGTCAAATGTGCCCTGAATCTTTCCCAGGAATCGCTGCGATTGTTCAAGATTTTCCTCAATCAATGAATTAGAGAAACTCCACTTCAAAAACATCCTGTTTTTTTTCCCCCATCAACTTGTCATAGCTTCCAGTTAAATTACGTATACTTTCTATTTTACGAATCCCCTTTCTCTGGTGGGTGAAAATCCTGGGTGGTCAGGGAAAGTTGAACTGGACAATTGCATTGTTTGAGCTACGCCCCCTGTTCCTTGCACTGTGATGCTATCTTTTGAAATCCAATTCTGTATCCTTATCTTACAACTTTTCTTTTTTATGTCCGTTCTTTTCTTTCCACCGCTATTTCAGGGAGCAAGATTATGCATCGATTCTGCTATTGTACAAGCATAAACCAACAAAAACAAACAACGAAAAAGGAAAAAAATTGTAGTAGGTGACGGCATTTTAATTCCCGTCTAGAGTAGTTAAACTCCCACCATACGCAGGAGCGTGCGAATAAAAAACTGCGCCTCCTTTTACGTTTGACCCTACCCCTCCTTTTTCGTTTAACAGCCCCAAAATGACGCTGGTAGTATAATTTTGGCGCCCCGCCCCTAAACTTCCGCACCCAGGCGACAGCTCCCTTTGCCCCCCCCCCCCCCTTTCGCTCGGCGCTGACCATGCGGCTTTGCTTCTTTCTGTGTTCTTTTATTCAGCAAAATTAATGAATACCATGTGAATGTCACCTAAATTGAACCTTTACCCGGAAAAAAAATGTGAGAGATAAATAAAACGATAATTAAAAAAAAAAAACTTGAATCATATTTGAAGTAAACACAGAAAAATAAACCTGCCCTATTTATACAACGTTTAAATAATAATAATTGTATGGTCAGAATCGGTCTTTATAAAATGATTCCGGTACAAGAAATATTTTCGGGGTCTTGAATTTTTAGTATATGAAAAAAAGTCTAGCCCAGATACTACCATTCTATTCTTCAGAAGTCCTTTTCTATTTAAAGGTATTTTAGTCTTTTTGGGGATCCCTATAAACGCGAGTATTGCGTACTTTGCACTTATCGCACCCTTTGTATGATTAGCCTACAAGTAATTTCGAAGAATTATGCAAACACGCCAAACAAACTATAATTTTTTAATTCTCTTTAATATGCAACTACAAGTGAAGTTTTAACCTTTTAACCAATGAATAAAAAATTTGATGTATACACTATTTAATAATAATAATAATACTAAAAAGATGCATACACTATTTAAAAAAAAAGCTATGCAGTAATTGACATGAACCCTCAAAAATATTTTTTTTTCAACCTCCAACTCGTTATATTTTTACTGTTTCAACTGAACTCAAAAAATATTTTCTCCCCCCCCCCCTCCCTCCTCATCTCCGAAAATTAAACCAAAAAGTGGATTCTTCCCCAGCCCCGCGATCTTTTGCTGAAAAAAAAAAAAAAAAAAAATCTAAAAGGAGAAATATGAACAAGGGCATCCTTCCCTCGCCTTAACTCCGATAGCCATGTCATGCTTTAGTATTTCAGAAAAGCTATATCTTTCTTTTCATTTTAACTAATAAAACTGCGTGCGGTATCAATATATATATGTATCAATGGAAAAGAAAACCTGCTTCCATCACAATCGCTCAAGTTTGAGAAAATAAATAAATAAATCTTCATTCTAGCTTTTTTAATTTACAGATGCACATATTATACAAACATGAAACTACATTAGTGAATTATGTATGTTGCCTTACTTTTGAACGCAATCGAAATTTGACATATGCGAAGAAAGCTGTTAGATTGTTTATTGAAGGAATAAGACATGCCTTATTTTGATAAACAACGTAGAAGCCAAAGTGGCACAACTAACATATTCAACTTTGCAGTTTGTCAATATGTCAGCAGTTTTATCATAATTAGCAACTTATGTTCTTTATTTATGCATTTATTTACATACACTTAATGACGCCAGATTAGATGCCTACATGACCCGAAATTCCCAAGATCCGGCCCTCGGGGCCCGACCCATCGAAAAAGTGCAGCTCGGATCCGGTGAAAATAAATAATAAAAATAATAATAATAATGGCTGATATAAAAGTTAAAAGTTTGGTTATGTCCATACAAAAAATAATTATTGAGCATTTACGGTATTAAAGCTAAAAGTTTGGCACGAAATTTAGAGGTCTGCACGGGCCGAAATTTCCAGGCCCGGGCCCGGCCCGAAAGTTAAAATTTCGGCCCGGCCCGAACGAAAGAAATATTGGCCCGACCCGGCCCAAAAGTTAAAAATTCGGCCCGACCAGAAAGTTAAAATTTCGGCCCGGTCCGGAAAAAATATTAAATTTCGGCCCGAACCCGGTCCGACTCGAGTGAATTTCTACAGAACATTGATCTTTAATCTTATGGAAGAGTTCTGATAAAAAAAATTATATTAGTCTTTTTTTTTCCATGTTTATAATCTCCAATTATGCAGAAGTGCCGTAGGCTGCGATATTTATGCTTTTAAATGAATCTTTGTTTGTTGTATGTAAATGTTTCAGTTATCACTAATATTATTAATCCATATTCCCTGTAATGGGGACAAAAAATCGAAAAAGCGGTACATGGTAAAATTTCCAAAGACGAAATTGCTTTGGAACGAAAAAAAATGCATTCCCTTCTTAACAGATGTAAATGTTTAATATATTTTTTTCTCCCGTATTGTTGTATTCATTTTGCATAAATGAACATTTTAAAAGAAACTTTCAGTTTTCAGTTTTAAAAAAAAATTCCGTCATAATCATAGTTTTTTTTTTTTTTTTTTTTTTTTTTGTCTGTTTAATTCTATTTTAAAACGCCTAGTAATCTACGATTCTTTAAAAGGAATAAATTCTAATGTTTAATTGTAGAATAATGACAGATTATAAGTATATGCTTTTTTTGCAGAAATTTTTTGACAAAGCCAAATATTACTGATTTATAAAAAGTCGGGAAAAGGATTTTCATATAGGAAGATTCAATAGGAACTGATTATTTTGGTCCATGAAAACTAGGAAGAATGGCAGTCTCGGCTTCGTACGGAAAAAAAAAGTTAGGCCCGGCCCGATACTCCAGCAAAAAAATTAAGGCCCGAGCCCAGCCCGGCCTGAAAAGATTAGTGACTAGGCCCGGCCCGAGCCTGGCCCGTGCAGACCTCTACTGCACGTACCTGGCCCGTACTCGGTCCGGCGGAACGTATGCGCATTTTCAAAAAGGCCAAGCCGGCAAATAATAATAATAATAATAATAATAATCGGGCATAATTGCCGGGTCGATAAAAAAAAAAAAAAAAAAAAAAAAAAAAAAAAAAAAAAAAAAAATTAGCTGGCCAATTGGCTTGATATAAAGATTTAAGCAAAGACGATAAAATATGAACTATTTCCAATGAATATGACTTTAACGAGAATCTATATATTTAAAACACCTGGCTGTTTTTTTAGTCATCAGCCCTGTGCTTTCTACTGGCCCGATTTTGATAATTATTTTTTTTTAATGAAAGCTGTTTATGTGTAGATGTGCCCATTCTGGCTAATTTTTAATTTATTTTAATTTTTATATTTTATTTTTAATTTTAAAAGCTTTTTCGTAACATTTCTTTAAAACAGTGGCAACAGGTTAAGTTTTTTTCAATATAATAAAAATTTATTTTGCTTTATTACTTTCCACCAATCAGGAGCTGGATTTCATCGGTGAATGTGTAATCGCATTTCAAAGAAAAAAAATAATGGTTTTCGTAAAATTTAATCCTAATGAAATGATTGCGCATAATTATTCACTAATCGCGGTACAATGCACTGATTATTTACTGAGCAATATTATTAATTATTATGTAAATAAAATAACAGAAAATAAACTTTAATAAAATATAATATCTATAGCGAAATTTTGTCGATGGAGAAAATGTCGTCATTCAGAAAACAGATAAATTTGTTCCATGAATATAATATACATTGTTATAGCTGTGTCAGTGATGATGACTTTCATCTCTGCATCTAAATAAACTGAACTTCTATTTATTTAAAGGTCCGTCGTGTACACAGTTGAAAACATTTCTATAAATCATGCCATTTCTATTTAATTATAATAAATATTTTTTGAATTTAAAGAATTTTTAAATAACTGCATACATCACGCTTTTATTTCGGAAAAGATGAGTGTTTCTGAAGGTGTAAATGATGTCATATTAGAAAAAAAAAGAATAAAACCTGTGATATACCGATATTTCTATTTTATATAATATCAAAAATTAATTAAAACCATTTCGTTGCATTAAGTTATTATTTAAAATAAAAATAAATAAAATTTTTTCTGCATATCAGCAACAAATACAAAAATTTTATTCTTTTTAATAACAAAAATATCGTTTTTTTTTTTTTTGTTGCCATACCAATAAAATTAATTTTGACAAGTTCATGGAGGTCCATGACAAGTTCAATAAATAAATTAAATTTATTGCAAGTGTTGTAAATGTGTATGATTATTGTACAGTTACCCAGCGATATTTAAATGAAGAAAAAATAAACTATGCAGATATTTTTGAATTTGTCTTCTGAGGTATTATATTAACTTCCTAAAAATTTTGGCATTTAAATACTGTTTAAGGTTTAGAAACCGCATTAAAAAAGATTTGTAGCTGAGTTGTTTTCCTTATTTTTTGTTATTTTTTTTTAACTTTGTGTATCTTCATCATGAAAAGTTATGTTATCTCTATTTCAAGAGGTGGCAATTGTTTATTTCGCTCAGTATCTTATTGCGTAAATAAGTTTGGTTTATTTTATGACGGCCGATTATGTACTCGCCCCACCAGTGGCCGAGAGGTTCGGACCTCTCAACTGGTAGACGGCAGGTGCTGGGTTCGAACCCAATCGCGGCTGTCGGCCTAACCGTTCGGAGTTTTCCGTGGTTTTCTTCGAACCTTGCGTAAATACGGGTTAGGTTCCCTTAGAAAGACCCCCACGGAGGGCACTCCCCCTGGTCCCATATCCCTAGCGTAGATAATCGGACGACAAAAATCAACCAACCGATTATGTACTCGAGGGACAGAGGCCCCGGGGGGGAGTGCCCTTCGTGGAGGTCTTTCTAAGGGAACCTAACCAGTATTTACGCAAGGTTTAAAGTAAACCATGAAAACTCGGAACGATTAGGCCGACGGCCGCGATTGGATTCAAAACTAGCACCTGCCTTCGACGAGTTACGAGGTCATAACATTGTGTATATAAGACTGATATATATCATATCTAATATATATTCTTTGCCGTCGAATTTCGACGGGTGCAGCTAGTAAGTATAAATGGGAGTCACGAGCTGATGCTACTTTGACAATATCAATACAGAAATGTAACTTATCCAATGTAGAGATCGGCACCGCACAGTTACAATATGTCTGACCCGGACAATATATTTTTTAGCAGACTCATGCCTGGCCGATATCAGGTTTGCATTGTTTTTCTACATAGTCGAGCGGGGCCGGAACTGGACTTAATTGTACTTAAGAAGTGTAAAGCAGATCTATCTCCATAAAGGCTGTTTTTTACTTTTTCTATTTTATTTTCAAGTATTTTTAAATAGAACACTTTCAATTTCGGAACCGATTTTGGAAATAAAAACACAGTCTTATAAATCAGCCCCCCCCCCCCCAAAAAAAAAAAGAAAAAGAAAAAATATAGAAACCGCCTTTGTAGCGTTTGACTGCAGCTATACAATGCAAACGAAACAAACCAAAAAAGTAGTTAAAAATATCGAAATTAAAAAACTTCTCCATAGGATTAGCTTTAGCGAGCGGGTCTATTCGCGTGATTGATCGTCATAGGCACGTTCTTTTTTACACATTTTACTTTATTTCAAGACTATTTAAGAATGTGCGTTTTATTCAAAAAGTTTGTGCCGAGCTTTGCATGGTTTTATCGATTTTTCCATGGACCAAGCTGAGACAATGATTTTCACACGGTGGGGTCCGGTACTGAATTTTTGTGACATTCTTTGCTGTTTTACACAGTTTTTTTTCCTTCACCCACATTTGTCATGTTTCTTTTACCTCATCAGTTGGTTCCGATCCAGTGGGGAAAAAAAAACGCCTTCCCGCATTCTTGAATAGAGAATGCCCCCGGAAAAGTCCCGAATTAATTAAAATCCATTGAGACGGGGCAGTATGTTGGTGGAAGTAGGGACGGAGGGGGGTGGATAGTCGTCTCAAAGTCTATTTTCTTCCCTCAATATAGTATATTGCATCTTCTTATATGTACAATAGATGCTTTTAAAGGAAGAAAATTTCGGTGACTGAGGTCAGTTTCCTCAGTCAGAAGTGCTGCTCTGAAACTGCTAAACGTCGGTACATCTGGTAAATTCCCTGCTTGTTTTTTCCGATGGTAAAAACCTTAAATGCCTCATGGTAAAGAAGAAAGAAAGCTGTCAGCAAAAAAATGATTTAAACAAAGATAAGTTATTTTTTCTTTTACTAAATAGTAACCAATATTTTTATTGTTATATTTTGATTTAATGGTAAAGGTAGTTTAAAACCTCGACAATGTTAAAATTTAATGAAATTTCTGAAGCCTGCCATCGGTGCATACGAGTACGAGGTCATCATTAATTTTTAGTATTCCATGAATTATGCACATTATTTTGTGATTAAAATCTCTATAAATAAGAACTAGCTGCACCCGTTGAAATTCGACGGCAATTGTGTATATCAGTCTTATATACACAATGTTATGACCTCGTAACTCGTCGAAGGCAGGTGCTAGTTTTGAATCCAATCGCGGCCGTCGGCCTAATCGTTCCGAGTTTTCGTGGTTTTCTTCAAACTTTGCGTAAATACTGGTTAGGTTCCCTTAGAAAGACCTCCACGAAGGGCACTCCCCCCGGGGCCTCTGTCCCTCGAGTACATAATCGGTTGGTTGATTTTTGTCGTCCGATTATCTACGCTAGGGATATGGGACCAGGGGGAGTGCCCTCCGTGGGGGTCTTTCTAAGGGAACCTAACCCGTATTTACGCAAGGTTCGAAGAAAACCACGGAAAACTCCGAACGGTTAGGCCGACAGCCGCGATTGGGTTCGAACCCAGCACCTGCCGTCTACCAGTTGAGAGGTCCGAACCTCTCGGCCACTGGTGGGGCGAGTACATAATCGGCCGTCATAAAATAAACCAAACTTATTTACGCAATAAGATACTGAGCGAAATAAACAATTGCCACCTCTTGAAATAGAGATAACATAACTTTTCATGATGAAGATACACAAAGTTAAAAAAAAATAACAAAAAATAAGGAAAACAACTCAGCTACAAATCTTTTTTAATGCGGTTTCTAAACCTTAAACAGTATTTAAATGCCAAAATTTTTAGGAAGTTAATATAATACCTCAGAAGACAAATTCAAAAATATCTGCATAGTTTATTTTTTCTTCATTTAAATATCGCTGGGTAACTGTACAATAATCATACACATTTACAACACTTGCAATAAATTTAATTTATTTATTGAACTTGTCATGGACCTCCATGAACTTGTCAAAATTAATTTTATTGGTATGGCAACAAAAAAAAAAAAACGATATTTTTGTTATTAAAAAGAATAAAATTTTTGTATTTGTTGCTGATATGCAGAAAAAATTTTATTTATTTTTATTTTAAATAATAACTTAATGCAACGAAATGGTTTTAATTAATTTTTGATATTATATAAAATAGAAATATCGGTATATCACAGGTTTTATTCTTTTTTTTCTAATATGACATCATTTACACCTTCAGAAACACTCATCTTTTCCGAAATAAAAGCGTGATGTATGCAGTTATTTAAAAATTCTTTAAATTCAAAAAATATTTATTATAATTAAATAGAAATGGCATGATTTATAGAAATGTTTTCAACTGTGTACACGACGGACCTTTAAATAAATAGAAGTTCAGTTTATTTAGATGCAGAGATAAAAGTCATCATCACTGACACAGCTATAACAATGTATATTATATTCATGGAACAAATTTATCTGTTTTCTGAATGACGACATTTTCTCCATCGACAAAATTTCGCTATAGATATTATATTTTATTAAAGTTTATTTTCTGTTATTTTATTTACATAATAATTAATAATATTGCTCAGTAAATAATCAGTGCATTGTACCGCGATTAGTGAATAATTATGCGCAATCATTTCATTAGGATTAAATTTTACGAAAACCATTATTTTTTTTCTTTGAAATGCGATTACACATTCACCGATGAAATCCAGCTCCTGATTGGTGGAAAGTAATAAAGCAAAATAAATTTTTATTATATTGAAAAAAACTTAACCTGTTGCCACTGTTTTAAAGAAATGTTACGAAAAAGCTTTTAAAATTAAAAATAAAATATAAAAATTAAAATAAATTAAAAATTAGCCAGAATGGGCACATCTACACATAAACAGCTTTCATTAAAAAAAAAAATTATCAAAATCGGGCCAGTAGAAAGCACAGGGCTGATGACTAAAAAAACAGCCAGGTGTTTTAAATATATAGATGCTTCTTGAAATATTTCAATTGTAGGGTAATAATGCCGGAGAAATATTGACAACTTAGTTTTTATAGGGTTTTTCTTCTTTTTAGAATGTTGAATCTGCTTAGTATGTTATCCATTCTGAAGATTTTTTTTCTTTTTTTACTGGTTGGAAGATAAATCCCTATAAATGTAGTTATGCCCATCGAAACTCGACTTTAGATTTGATTTATTTTATTTTTAATTTTTAGCATTTTATTCACGTTTTGCACCGATTTTTTAAAATTATTAAAATGAATCGTATCTGATCGGTTCTGTAACAAGAACCGTCTAAAACAACATAAAATTTAGCAGCTTACAACAGTGCAACTACGGTGACCTAAGAGAGTAAGTATTGGTGACAGTGTGACAGTGTAGTGTAAGACATTAAAGAAACTGTTTTTCAGTAAAAAAAAAAACTAACGTTTATTAATGAAAAATAAGTGCAAGTTTAAATAAAAGCATGTATAAATCCAGGTGAAAAATATAACAGACATAACGTGAACAGAAACAAGTTCAGTTAAAAAGTTATAATATTCAAGTTTAAATAAAATATGTATAAACTTGGATGAAAAATATAACTGGCAAAATGTAAACAGAGAATAAGTTCAAATCTGTATTTAAATTAAAACATTCTATGTAATGAAATAATATTACTTATTGAATGGCATGGCATGGCATATAACAATACTAGGATAGCAATGAAAACAAACAAAACAGACTCACTTATGGACGGCTTCTATCGACGTACTGAAAGAATTTCCATGATATGGCACACCAACTATTTCGATGGAAAAGTTTTAACAAAAAACTGAAGAAAATAATGTCCACTAATAAATGAGTATGAAGACGTAATTAACAACACAAATGGACTATGACCGCTGGTAAAATGAAACACGGGCGAAGTTGATACACCATTCTTCACAATCAAATGTCCAGCAATGGGTTTGACATGACTAAGCAACTAGACGTTAACATTAAAACTTTAAAGACTGGATGAATTAAAAAAAACATTTCTGAAACTATATCATATTGACATTAACGTCAACTATCTTGAAACATAACATCGCTTCAAAATCCACACGCACAATCTATCTCCGCTGGTTTAAATAGCAGCGGCAATCCGAAACTGGATACGCCCCTCCGAGTTGAGCAAACGCGTTCCTGACTTGCGATGGGAGAAATGCAAGACAGCCACTTGCGAGTTGCGATTCGCGATGCTTGCGAATTGCGACCGGACGGAACGATAAGACCAGGATGAACGTACCCATCAGCGACGATCGGAAAAGATAAGCGATTGATTTGAACAAGTAAACAAAAGATCGGAAGATTGGAAAAATGCCGAATGCCGGTAAAGAAGAAAAAATGGAAGTTGGAACAAAAACATAAGATAGTAAGCCATGCCATTTTACATTTCAGAGTGTTAAGGAAGAAAAATGGCTGACAATCGCCCCCCCCCTTAACACTCGTACTTAAAAATAAAATGGATAATCGACAGATATTGTAAATTATATATATATATAGAACAATGTAAACATTAGAACATAAACTATCACACTTCGATAGTTACCAGTAAAACAGAAACTTAACATTAATAAGTATAAATGCAACAAATTCAATAACTTCAACAGTGTTAATCTAAAACATCAATTTTCAACAATGTTAATAACAATATTTAATAACAATAACAATTTTAACAATTATATATAACAACTCGATTAACAATTTTTTTTTCATTTCATGAGAGTTCAGTTACAATTGTAACTCTAACGAAAAGTTTTTTTTTCACGTCGGAAAAGTTCAATAGCAAAAGTCTATAAAGATAACATTTTCCTGAAAAAAAACCGTGAAAGATAATTACAATTACCTCGTCACATGCAAGTGACTACGAGTTACCTTTACATAAGAATTTAATATGATGATTTTTCCTTTGGTCTTGACTTGTAACAATATTCGAATGAATTTTAAACAATTATACATTTGCATATTTATTCTGAAAGAGAATGATTATCACATAAACGCAAATTCAGGATAATATAAAGAATAAATATACATGAATTACAATATGAAAATACTTTGATAATATATGAAAGATACATGTAATGCAAATGAGAAAATTTCAATAATGAAAACAACAACGATCATGATCATGATAACGATTATGAATTATGATTATGTTAATGACATAGTTAAATGACTGTGAGCGCTCACGTGAAAGACAACACAAAAAAATATGCTTAAGCTTTTGAAACGATATACATTTGCAAATGATTTGGCCAATTTAAATATGGAAAAAAAACTTGTTATATATACTCTTAAAACGAGAAGAAAATTTTCATATTTACATATGCAATAAAAAAAATACAACTCGATTTTCAAAACCTATGAAGTGATATTATGAAACATATGCATACGAAACAAGTATGAAATAACAAGAGTAATTACATATTCAAATATTTTTCTTCAAAAGAAAAGTACTGAAATATACAAAAATTTCAGTTTAAAAAAAAATGCTAAACTTCAAGGTTTAACATGAAAAGTTAAACAAGCATCTTAATGCTTGACACAAGTTCAAAGGAGGAGGAGTTTCCTTTTTTTTCATAGCATTTAAATATCATGTATATATATAAATTACTTATAACTAAAAATTACATCAATAAATTTCTTAAGATCAAACTTTGTTAAAGGTTTAGTGAAAATGTCTGAGAGATTAGATTTACTGGCTACGTGTTTAACATTAAAAATCTCTTGGTTTAAAAGGTCTCTAACAAAGAATAATTTTACGTCAATGTGTTTCGTTCTGTAATTTTCAATGGGAGACTTAAGAAAATCAATGGAGGCCATGTTGTCTACTAAAAGTGTTGGTTTAACTTGTGGACCAGTAAAAATATGTTTGTCATAACATTCAGTTATGATCCTACTAAACCATAGAAGCTCTTTGGTTGCTTCTGTTAAAGCCACAAATTCTGATTCCATAGTAGACAAACAGACAGATTTTTGTTTAAAGGCTCTCCACATGATAGGAGCTTTGTCTAACATTAGTAGTTGTCCCCCCATTGATGTCCTGTCATCCCTATTAGCGGCGAAATCCGCGTCGGTGTAAGTTATTAGGTTTATGTGGTTGCAAGGTAACCTCAGTTTATAGTGTTTTGTGCTTTGGACATACCCTAAAAGCTTCAGGAGACCATTCCAGTGAACAATCCCAGGATTGCTCTGGAATTGGCTGAAGATATTTACAGCGTACGAAATATCAGGACGTGTCCTGCTTGTTAAAAATGAAAGGCAGCCCAAAACACTTCTGTATGGATATTGTAACATTTCCTGGGTTTCTACTTCGGTTTGAGGACATTGTGACTTGGAGTAAACAGTACCTTTAGTTATAGGGAGTGATGTAATGGGAAAGTTGAATTCTTTAAATCTTGTACAAATATCATCAATATATTGCCTTTGATGAATTGAAACAGTGCCATTCTCATCCTCCTCAAACTCAACACCAAGTAGTTTGCGTGTTCTCCCCAGGATTTTTATGTCAAAATGTTTTGTTAAAAGGGTTAAAACTTCATTAATATGTTTCTGATGGTTACTTAATATTACAAAGTCATCCACATATAGTAATAAAACAACATAATTAGAAAACGAATAGACGCAATTACACCACTCTAACTTTTTAAAACCAAGAGAAATTAAAATCTTATGTAATTCATAAAACCATACTCGTCCACTCTGGTGGAGGCCATAAAGGGCCCTCTGGAGTTTGCAGACTAAATGCTCTTTACCTTTTACCTCGAACCCTGATGGTTGTTTCATGTAGATGTTATCAGAAAGAGGGGCATACAGATAGGCACCTTTTACATCACACTGAGTGTGGATCCATCCGAGACATGAGACAAGGGCTGCAAAGAAAAAGCGAATTAGACTGAAATTGACTACGGGCGAAAACGTCTCATCGTACGTTTCACCCCTGACTTGTTTGTAGCCTTGTGCTACAAGTCTCGCTTTATACCTTGCAACCCGTCCCTTGTCGTCTCGTTTGATGGTGAATACCCATCTGCAGCCTAGTGGTTCGGTGTTGGGTGGTAGAGGTGTTAATACCCATACTTGTCTTTTATTTATAACATCCATCTCTTCCTTCATTGCCTGTCTCCAGAGTTCCCACTGAGGTGATTTTAACGCCTGTTTATATGTGGTAGGTATGGAGTCTTCTAGTCAGGAACTGGTTTTATGAGTTTCAGAGAAAGAGGTGTGTGGAGGTGTGTAACTGGGACTTGAGCTAGCACTAGGAGTGGACTTTACAATGCCTTGGGACTTATTGCTTCCTTTAAAACTGAACAGTGACGGATCAAATTTTATACCATTAGAATGACAGTAGTCTCTTACTTCCTTCAGTGATCTTAGACGTTGTGTCTCACCCAACTCGTAATAGTAGACGTCGGTTCTCGATTTGTCAGGCCTGGTTACAGGCTTACGGAACCAGATAGCTTCCCTGAGAGTTCTAGAAAAATCCTCGCCATCCTCGTCACTGTCACCCTCAGATGGGTGTGAGGAGGCATAGTCGGAAGGCTTAGAGGTACTCGGTCTAATACTTTGAGTGGGTGGTGCTTCTGAAGTAAATCTGTCAGGTTGAAGATCAGTCAAAGGGTCTATTTCAGGTGGTTCGGAATTTAGGATATAAGAGGGTCCCAGATCGCTTCCGTTGCGCTGCTCCGAAGTAGTAAATGGGTTTGTGCCTATTGAATAGCTTGGACCTTGTTCACTGTGTTTGTGGATACTTCTAGATACAGATTCGTCACCAAACCTAACATTTATTGTCTCTATTATTTTATTGGTTTCGGGAATCCATACCCTGTAGCCTTTTGTAGACATTGCGTAACCCACTAAAACACCCTTTTTAGCCTTTGGATCGAATTTGGAATTTCTTAGTTGTTTAGGTACCCCCACATATGCCACCGTACCAAAAGGTCGTAAATGTCTTATGGACGGTTTATTACCACAATAATATTCGAAAGGAGTTTTTTTCTGAGTTTTGTGACATATTCGGTTAAGAGTGTATGCGATGTATAAGACAGCTTCTGGCCAGAATTTGAGACTGAGTTTACTTTCATTGAGTATTGAGCGAGCCCCGTCCATTATTGTTTGATTTAAACGTTCTGAAACTCCATTTTGCTCCGGAGAATATACATTGGTAAATTCGTGTTTTATGCCATTGTCCTCAAAAAATTTAGTGAATGCTTCATTATCGAATTCCCGCCCATTGTCGCTACGGACTTCTTTTACTTTGGTGCCCAAAAACCTTTCTGCTCTTTTTACGTGGTTAGAAAATACCTTAAATACCTGTGTTTTACTGCATAAGGGGTATACTGACACTTTGCGAGAGAAGTCGTCTGTTATGGTTAGGAAATACTTCTCCCCGTTTCGCCCTGTTATTTGTGTCGGACCCCACAGATCAGTGTGTAGCAGTTCTAAAGGTCGTTTAGATCTTATTTGGTTTATTGGGCGGAATGATGTTCGTCTGTGTTTATTAATTTTACATGTTTCACATTCAAAGTCTTTACATTTAATGGGTGGTAAGCCCCTAACGCCATTACATTTTAGAGTATGTTCAATTAATGTGGAACTGATGTGCCCAAGGCGTCTATGCCAGAGTTTAAAATCATCTTTTTGAACGGTTGAGGCTTGAAAACGTACCTTTTTAGGGTTTTGATTACGGTTAATTTTCGGGTCTTTATTTCTATTATTATGGTTAGGATCTGGATAAAGGCAGTAAATGCCATCTTTAAGAAAAGCACGAAAAAGTGTGCCAGAATCCCGATATGCCTTGACCCTTCCTTCACCTCCTTTGAACTTGGCACCCATTTTATCAAGTCTGGGACCTGAAATTAAATTATGTCTTAGACTAGGACAATACATGACGTCGCCGAAGCGAACCATTTCCCCATTTATTTTTAAATCCACTAAACCGGTGCCCTCGATAGGGAAAGTAGCACCGTCAACTGCAACAGCCAATTCCTCATTTTTTAAAGGTTTGAACTTAACATATAAACTTTTATCTTTACAGAAATGGTGGGAGGCACCCGTGTCAAAGACCCAGGCGTCTCCCCCACATTTTATGTTACTTAGATTAGATTGTATGAGGTAGTTTACCTGGCCTGTTGTCTTACGTTGACGTCGGTTGCGAGGCACATCTTTTCTGGATCTATGACCATCAGACTGAGCACGGACAGGACTGGATACGGAAGAGTCTTTCGATGAATTTCTGGAAAAGGAGGAACCTCTGGACAAAGAAGAATTTCTGGAACTGGAAGAGTCTCTGTACACCACGGAACCGGAATTGGAGGAGTCTCTAGGCATCATGGAACTTCTGGAACTAGAGCTAAGACAGGATTCCTGGCGGGTGACATCAGGCACTCTACACTGGCTCTGTAAATGTCCTATGCGTCCACATTTGTGACACCGACCTCTGAACTTAGGCTTAAAGGAACACTTCTTTGAGGAACGGGCTCTGGAGAAATGAGACTGCACGGCATCCACTCTGTCGTCCTCTCGTAGTTTGATACGGGACTCCTCTGCGACTAATTCTGTACGAACACTTTTGAACGTAAACTGTTCGTCTGGCCATCGCAGAATCCCTTGCACCATGTTGTCGAACTTCTTCGGGAGCCATCTAAGCAATTGAAATGTAAGGTAAGTTTCTTTGATTGGCTCATTTATCGCAGCAAGTTGGTCAGCAAGCCTTTGGAGGCGAGCTGCAAACATATCAACGGGCTCTTCAGGTTGTATCTTACAGGAAAGAATTTCGCCAAATAATTGCATATGGCGTGCCCGGTTATCAGGCTGAAAATGCAATTTAAGTTTAGTCCAGGCTTCATGAGGGTCGTCGATATTTTCGATGATTCTCCGGAATTCATTTTCGACATTTAAATATACAACTGATAGTGCAGATCTGACTCTGGATTTATATTCCTTTGTCGCTACAGAGTCACTTTCATCAGGAGCCTTTTCAGTGCCATTAACTATGCTCCACGCATTCTTATCTAATAGTAGATACTTTACGTCAGCTGCCCAAGTTCCATAATTGTGAGAATTCAGTTTTGTTATGCATACCTGTATGTTAGCCATGGCCATGCATTAAACAGAATATATTACATGAAAAAAGGAGGAAAAAAAAATTTTTTTTTTTTTTTTTTTTTTTTTTAGTAAATAACGTACTTAGTAATCAGATAGTACATCAACAAAAATTTCTATTATAAGTGATCCTAAAAAAACCTTTTTGTATTTCATGTCAATAGGAAAGAAAAAAAAACATATAGCCTTCAAAAAAAATTCTATATTGCGGCCCCCCCCTCTAAAGTGACTCGGAGGTCCAATGGCCGCATACTACAAACAACAGTCAAAAATTTTTGAAATGTCACCAATTAGGTTATGGCCGCCGTAAAGGGTTTAAAAGCGTATTCGCTTCGGGCCCATAACCCGTGATCGGTTCTGTAACAAGAACCGTCTAAAACAACATAAAATTTAGCAGCTTACAACAGTGCAACTACGGTGACCTAAGAGAGTAAGTATTGGTGACAGTGTGACAGTGTAGTGTAAGACATTAAAGAAACTGTTTTTCAGTAAAAAAAAAAACTAACGTTTATTAATGAAAAATAAGTGCAAGTTTAAATAAAAGCATGTATAAATCCAGGTGAAAAATATAACAGACATAACGTGAACAGAAACAAGTTCAGTTAAAAAGTTATAATATTCAAGTTTAAATAAAATATGTATAAACTTGGATGAAAAATATAACTGGCAAAATGTAAACAGAGAATAAGTTCAAATCTGTATTTAAATTAAAACATTCTATGTAATGAAATAATATTACTTATTGAATGGCATGGCATGGCATATAACAATACTAGGATAGCAATGAAAACAAACAAAACAGACTCACTTATGGACGGCTTCTATCGACGTACTGAAAGAATTTCCATGATATGGCACACCAACTATTTCGATGGAAAAGTTTTAACAAAAAACTGAAGAAAATAATGTCCACTAATAAATGAGTATGAAGACGTAATTAACAACACAAATGGACTATGACCGCTGGTAAAATGAAACACGGGCGAAGTTGATACACCATTCTTCACAATCAAATGTCCAGCAATGGGTTTGACATGACTAAGCAACTAGACGTTAACATTAAAACTTTAAAGACTGGATGAATTAAAAAAAACATTTCTGAAACTATATCATATTGACATTAACGTCAACTATCTTGAAACATAACATCGCTTCAAAATCCACACGCACAATCTATCTCCGCTGGTTTAAATAGCAGCGGCAATCCGAAACTGGATACGCCCCTCCGAGTTGAGCAAACGCGTTCCTGACTTGCGATGGGAGAAATGCAAGACAGCCACTTGCGAGTTGCGATTCGCGATGCTTGCGAATTGCGACCGGACGGAACGATAAGACCAGGATGAACGTACCCATCAGCGACGATCGGAAAAGATAAGCGATTGATTTGAACAAGTAAACAAAAGATCGGAAGATTGGAAAAATGCCGAATGCCGGTAAAGAAGAAAAAATGGAAGTTGGAACAAAAACATAAGATAGTAAGCCATGCCATTTTACATTTCAGAGTGTTAAGGAAGAAAAATGGCTGACAGTATCTTCTAGTGCAATGCAGTTAATTTTGCGCTCTTTTCAATAAAGTTTATTTGGAATTTCCACAGCAATTTTTGATTTTTTTTTTTTGTGAATTTTTGAAAGCGATTATTAATAATTTTTCGCGCCCAGCATCGTTTTTAAAATATTGTTAAAAGAAATTCAATTTTAAACTTTTAACCTAATATTAAATTTTGTCTTCCATCATTTTTTATTCATAACAATTTGAAATTTGATTTTTAACGCAATTTTTGGCGTTTTTTCGCATTCTACAGCTTTTATCTTTATTAAGATTTATTATGATTTCAAACTTTTAAGCACACTATAATAAATATATATTTTTTTTCTATTAAGATCAATTGAGATTTTCAGCCTTTTTATTATCATTATTACTTTTGGAACTTTTATAAAAGGAATTCAATTTCAAATTCTTACCAAATATGATAAATTTTGCCTTCTAAATTTTAAACGATTTTAAAGTTTTTTTTTTTTTTTTTTTTTTTTTAACTTGCTTGATTTTTTTTTTAGTAATTATAAATGGGATTTTACTGTTTTTTCACGTTAAACTGCGATTTTTTGACATTCGTGAAAAGAATTGGGTTTCAGTCTTTTAGCCTAATATACAAACTTTTGTCTCTTGATTGCTATTTTCACTGCAATGTAATTTTGTTATAAAAGGAATTCGGTTTAACATTTAGCGTAATATAGTATTTAATATCTTCCGTGATGTCTTAATTCTAAGCAATTTTTTGATGTTTCATGCCGACTTTTTTTTTTTTTTTTTTAAATGTGTGAAACAATTTCTGTTACGATGCTTCAGCTCACTGTACAAAATTTTGTTATCTGTGATTTTTTTATCGATTTTTTTTTTTTTTTAAAGTTTTACAGCGATTTGCCCATTATAGTAAATTTAGGTCTCTTTTCAATAAAATTTATTCGGAATTAGTGCAGAGATTTTGAAACCTTTCGCGATTTTGTAACCGGTTCGGGCAACGTTGGGTTAGTCAGCCAGTTTAACAAACTAAAATATAGTTTGCATTCACATTTTTGTCAAGCTGTATGCCCCCCCCCCTTCTCCCCTTCCCAGAGTAAGTGGTAATTTCTAGTCCATAATTTATGAAAAATCTGCAAAAAATTCTCGCTTTTACATTTCTATTATTTCTTAATGTGGGATATACAACCTTTTATATTTTAACATATTTCTGATTCTTCAAATGTATGTATTTCCCCACCCCCATCCCCTTTCTGAAATTTCTTTTCTTCGTTTTAATCAGCTCCACAATTTAGTTAAATATTTAAAATTATTTACGTTAAATTTGAATTCTTAAAATGTTACAATCCCCGTGGCAGAATGTGCGCGACACTGCGTCAGGTGTCGCAGGCTTTTAAGGACACCTGCAGACTCAACGATCCCACGGACGCGATATAACACATACATTACGCAAAAAGTCGGTCATGGGGCATAAAAATAGCTCTATGCGACCCGTGCGACGCGTAATTTCGGCAAAATATCATGGAGTAAGTCTGAATTTCGTCCAAAGATCGCGAGAAAAAACGCAAATATTATCAAAGCATTGCGAAAAAATGGCAAATTTCTTTAAAAAACGCGAAAAAACGACTAATTCCTTAAAAAATCGCTGAAAAAGTCGGTTTTTTCAAAGAATCGCGGGAAGAAAGACAATTTCATCATAATTTCGCTAAAAACGGCAAATTTCATTAAAGAAAAAAAAAACCTCTTAAAAATGATAAATTTCGTCGGAAAATTAACAAAAAAACGCAAATTTCATCAGAAAAATCCCGCAAAAAACAATAAATTTCATCAAAAATGAAAAAAAAAGGGTCAAATTTTGTTAAAAAAATCACACATAAAACAGATTTTGTCAAAAAATTGCAAAAAAAGGGGGGGGGGGATTTTGTCAAAATTATCCCAAAAAAGTCAGATTTCGTTAAAAGATCGCGAAAAAACGGCAAATTTCGTCAAAAAACGCAAAAAAAAAAAAAAAAAAAAAAAAAAATACTGGTAATTTTAAAAAAAAAATAAATGACAGAAAGTTTACATACACACATATATTGCCATAATTAGCATTACAAAAGCACAAAGAATGTATTTATATTCTATTTATGTAATGCGTTTATGTATAATTATACAGGGTTCATACTCAGAGGAATATGGGATTCCTGGAAAAATCAGTGGATGAATTTTATGTTGTAAAAGTCAGGAGAATCTCAGGGGACAATGGAAAAAAATTCCCAAACCTGGGAAAACTGCCAAAAGAGTCTATGCTGGGAAATTGGGGGCAATTATTGCTGTTCATGTGCTTTATTATTATGTGTAATGATAAAATGTCATTAATTGTTGATATGGGAAAATTGTACATCCCCAAAAATACATCAGAGGATTTTTTCTTGGAAAATGAGTATGAACCCTATTATAGCATCTTGCAGACTATTTTTGAAAATGATTAGTGTTGCAGACATTTGAAGATAGTTCTGCCACTGGGATTACAATTTTTCCTAACTGTAAATTTTAATGTATATATAAATCTGTATAAAGTATTGAAATAAACATACACTACAATGTGAATAATCAATTATCCAATCTAATCAACCTCTTCTCCAATTCCCTCACCCCCCCCCCCCAAAAAAAAAAAAAAAAACTTTTTTCTTGCAATTGTTTGTTTATTCATTGTGACAGCAAATAACCAATCATCTAAATTCCACTTCTCCGTCTTATCAAGCACACCAAATTTAAAGTATTTTATTTTTTAATATTTTTTCTGTCTTAATATTAAAACTTTTACTAATGATAAATAATCAATATCCTCCCTCCTTGCCCCCTCCCCCCAAATAAAATAAATAAATTGCTTTTATCTCTTTGCTCCCCTTCCCTCCACAGCTCACAAAGCTTATCTGTATTTGGTGATTTACAGTAATACTAATTAACATCTAAATTCTATTACCTCTAAAACTTCTGTCGTATCCATAAAACTAATAGTTATTCATAAAACTGATAATTTTATGTGGCTAATAGTTTTACAGTATAGGTATGTGAACCAAAATTATTTACTAGATCTTTGAAATATTCAATTAAGAAAAAAATATCTGTAATTTGTTATTAAATGTGATTATAAATAATGATGAGTATGTAATATAACATTCTTATATCAGTTACGAAGCTGTACATTTTCTAAAGAAACGATGCCCTTTTTCGCTGAGAAAAGTGCCCCTTTTCAGCTTCAACTGTGCCCTTTTTTTTACTAGCACCCTGCCCTTTTTTTTTCTAGAGTGAACACTAGTAAACACTTGTCTAGTTAGTCATTATAAGGTCTTAATGTTTTAAAGCTGAGTTTCTCAGAATTTGGGGTTCTTATTTACTATTTATATTTAAGCTTTGTTTTTCTGCAATTTTCTAGATTTTAAAATAAACAACTTAATATAATTAATGCACAACATAACTCAATCTGGAGACATGTCTTTGTCCCGTTTTATTGGGAAAGCTCAGTCCCTAGCATCCTTTTTAGAGTACTTTTGCCCCCTCCCCTCTTCCTTCCACTATATCTTGTCTATGTAATGAAATATGCAAACAGAACCAAATTTTCAAATTTCATGTTTATATCTTTTCGAGTTTAGAGATACATGAATTCAAAATTTAGATTTTTGACAATGACAAAATATTTTACACCTTATAAACCTTTTTACCCTTTTAAAAAGCTCCATAATCATATATAAATTAAAAAAAAATACAATTACAGAATTAAAATATTTGACTATTGTGGAAGCCTAAGATAAATCTGATTATTTACACAGTCAAAAAATCATAATTCATACTGACACCAAGCTGTTCTCACACAGTTCAAAAATGCTAGAAAATTTTTTTACTAGTTTTTTAAACATAGTTTATTGGAATATGAAATTGAATATCAGAAAGGCTCCACTAACATTGAAACCAATGTGCATTCTAGAGAGCCTGTTTCAAAAACTTTTCACGCGTGGGATGATTCTGAGCATAATAAAAAATCTGAAATTTACAGAAAATTTTTCAAAAGGCTAGAGCAGGTGGAGGAAATCTTCTTTTTGCACTAATTATTTTTGTTACAAATCAGATTAATTCGTTTGTTAGTTTGGGTTAATTTTAGACTCAATGCAGATTCCTGCAAGACATGTTCAGCTTAACCCAATTTTTTGAAAGTTAGTTCAGTATATTATTTCAGATTAAAAACTTCACCTACAATAACAAACATACATGTTTATGTAAATGTATTGTTTCCTAAAGAGACTGCTGAGTTTTTTCCAAGACATTTTGATGAAATTTGCATTTTTTGAATGATCCTTTGACACAGTTTGCACTATTTCCATGATCTTCTGATGAAATTTAATTGTTTGCTGCAGAGCTTTTATGAAAATTTTAAAACCAAATGTTTTAAATTTTTGGAATTCTCAGAAAATTCAGAATAGAATCACTTCTACTTTCACATTATGTTCACCTGTTTGACTCGGATGAAGTATGAGAAATTTAAAAAGGAAATTTAATAAAAAGAATTCTGAAATAAATGATACTGTTATTAAAAAGAAATGTTTCTATAAGATTCTTGTTCCTATAAAATTTTTGCCTTTACTCTAAGAAAATAAACTCAATTTGGATACTCTGGAATTTACAAAAGGATAAATTTAAGCACATCTCAATATTACTATTTTAATAACAATGCTGAAATTTTTGTAAATCACTGTCATACCAGTCAAATAAATAAATTGAAAACATTTACAATATTTGTCATTAGACATTGTTGGGGTTAAATTAAAATAATTTTATTTTTAAAAAAAGTCACATTTAGTTGCAGACCATACAACACTATGTATACTGTTTCTTTTAAAAGAGTTTAATCAAATTATATAAAACATATATTCCAAATACAATTGTTTTCAATTAAAAATGTTCTTTGAATGTATAATTGCTTTATTTTCTTATGATGCAAAATTTAGTTTAACTAACAAAGTAACAGTTAATGGGAGTTTCAAAAATCAAGATTTGACAATAACCTAATGTAACTTTTATATAAACATAAGTTCTTGTCAAGATATGTTCAACTAAGAAAGGAAAAAAAGTAAATTTAAACACTAAAGAGAAAAAAATTGTTTAAGTGACTCACCGCCACCTTCTGGAGGGGATTCTGGCAATTCTTCCTCATTAGGTTGAATACCTTTCCCTCGAAGGAATGAGAGATCAATTTCATCAGGAACATCAAGAGATATATCTACAAAACATTGAAAAACATTTTGATCTAAGAGATAAGAATACTAATGACATGATTCAAATATGAAAAAATTTAATAGTACAGAAAATAGGGAACAAGTGTTCACTTTTTTAAATTACAAAAGTTATAGATAAAATTCAGCCGTTCTCAAACTTTATTGTAACCTGAAAATTTTATTTAATAGCTGCACCCGTCGAAATTCGACGGAAAAGAATATATATTAGATATGATATACATCAGTCATATACACAATAAGATACTGAGTGAAATAAACAACTGCCACCTCTTAAAATAGAGATAACATAACTTTTCATGATAAAGATACACAAACTTAAGAAAATAACAAAATATAAGGAAAACAACTTAACTTCAGCTACAAATCTTTTTTAATGTGGTTTCAAAACTTTAAACATTATTTAAATGCCTAATTATTTAGGAAGT
Organism: Maratus speculifer; assembly: GCA_964019185.1. Taxonomy (NCBI): domain Eukaryota; kingdom Metazoa; phylum Arthropoda; class Arachnida; order Araneae; family Salticidae; genus Maratus; species Maratus speculifer. Next base: position 414,939,857 of record OZ025294.1, read on the forward strand.
TAATATAATACCTTAGAAGACAAATTCAACAATATCTGCATAGTTTTTTTTTCTTCGTTTAAATATTGCTTGGTAACTGTACAATAATTATAATATCAATAAAACATTTTAATTATAATAGAAACAGGGAATTACTAAACTGCATAACCAACTCACTACACATTTACAGCACTCACAATAAATTTAATTTATTTATTGGTTTGTGTTTGTAGCCTCAATAAACTTGCCAAAATTAATTTTATTGTTATGGTAAGAAAAATGATATCTTTGTTATTAAAAAAATAAGATTTTTGTGTTTGTTGCTGATATGCAGAAAACATTTTATTTATTTTATTTAAAATAATAATTTCATACAAAGAAATGATTTTAATTAATTTTTGATATTATGTAAAATAGATATATCATAATAACGGCATATCACAGGTTTTATTCTTTTTTTTTCTAATAAGACACTATTTACACCTTCATAAACACTCATTTTTTCCGAAATAAAAGCATGATTTATGCAGTTATTTAAAAATTCTTTAGTTTCATAAAATATTTATTATAATTAAATAGAAATGGCACAATTTATAGTAATATTTTCATTTTTGCACACCAAGGACCTTTAAATAAATAGAAGTTCAGTTTATTTAGATGCAGGAATAAAAATCAGTGAATATGGCATCATCACTGGCACAGCTATAACAATGTATATTATATTCATGGAACAAATTTATCTAGTTTCTAAATGACGAGATTTTCTCCATCGACAAAATTTCGCTTTAAATATTATATTTTATTGAAGTTTATTTTCTGTTATGTTATTTACATAATATTTAATAAAATTACTCAGTAAATAATCTTTGTATTGTACCATGATTAGTGAATAATTATGTGCAATCATTTTATTAGAATTAAATTTTACAAAAATCATTATTTTTTTTCTCTGAAATGGGATTACACATGGACCCTATTCTGTTTTTTGGTTCGAGGTTATAAAAACTCCAATTTTACCAATTGTAACGCCACAGAAACACTTTTTTACGTCATAATTTTTTGTACTTATATCAAGCAGATGATTATATAAAATATCTTTTACACTTAAAAGAATGTAAATAGTTTTGCATTTTTTTTTTTTTTTTCAAATATTAATCTGCAAAGAAATGAACCTTTTTTTTTTCTTTCGGTTCGAGGCTATAAAATTTAACATTTTACTAATTGTGACGTCACACAAATACTTTCCATTCACCGATGAGATAAAGCTCCTAATTGGTGGGGGAAAAAAAAAATATATATTATAGTGAGAAAAGCTTAACCTGTTGCCACTGTTTTGAAGAAATGTCACAAAAAAGCTTTTAAAATTAAAAATAAAATACAAAAAATAGAAATAAATTAAAAATTAGCCAGAATGGGCACATCTACACATAAACAGCTTTCATTAAAAAAAAATATTAAAATCGGGCCAGTAGAAAGCTTAGGGCTGATGACTAAAAAAGCAGCCAGGTCTTTTAAATATATAGATAATCTGCAGATATGTAAATATACAGAGGTATTTGTATACATTGGGTGAGTGCAAAAGTTCATGCGGAGTTTGAGAGTAAAAGTCACACTGTGATTAGGCAAACAAAGTTCTTTATTTAATCAATGATGTATGCTCCATCATTTTCTATAATCTCTTTCCGACGTTCTGGCAGCATACAGATGCCTGGATCATAAAATTTGTGTGGTTTAGATTCGAAGAACAAAGATATGACGTTTTTTAAGGCATCCAAAGAGTCAAATTTTTTTCCATTTAAATGATTTTGCAATGATCAGAACAAATGATAAGTAGGTGGCGCAATATCAGAAGAATACGGTGGATGAGTTAGGCTAAACCATTTCAGGCTGTTCTGTTTGTGCAACGATTATTTCGAAACGTGTGGTCTGGCATTGTCATGATGAAAGACTACACCCTTGCTATTTGGCAAAATCGGACGTTTCTGTTTGATTTCTCGATTCAGACTGGTTAATTGGCGACAGTACTTGACTGAATCAATCGTTTGGCAAGCAGGGAAAAACTCAAAATAAATTATGCCCTTGCAATCCAACCAAACATAGAGCATCACCTTCATTGGGTGCAAACTGGCCTTTTCCATCGCGTCATCATGCTCACATTGCTGAACATTGTTGTAAATGACCCATTTCTCAGAGCCCGTCACTAATCAATCAAAAACCTAATTGTTTTTGAGTCGCCCGAGTAAAGGAACTTCAGCAGAAATTCGCTCGATTTTGTTCCTGTTGGTCAGTAAATGGGGCACCCATATATCGAGCTTCAAATCGAATCATATATTTTTTAAACACCGAAAAGTGGTCGATCGGTGAACAATAAGTGCTGTAGCAACTTCCTCTGTTGAAATTCCTGGAGTGCTTTTAATTAAAGTACACAAAATATCAACATCAATGTGCGAAGGCCGATCGGATTGTGGTCCGTCCCCAAGGTTAAACTCTTCGCAGCGAAATATCGCAAAGCATTTTTCCACACTTCGTTTAGTTCGTGCTTGATCTTGATAAACCTCCCGATTGTTTTTTATGGCTTCAGTTTGTATCTACACAAATTATTTTGTTTGAAATGAAAGCTGTACACGTCACCTTTCCAACGATCTGTCTTACGTAGATGGCAGTATTAATGACAACACTTTACACCACTTCTAACGACATCTATTGCACCTCCGCACAAACTTTTGCACTCACCCAATATAAACTGTCTAGTGAAAAAATTGAATTTTGGGACAAAGTATACACATGATACAATAAAAAGTAATACTGATAAGAAAGCAAAGTTATCAAAAACTTTTATCATGCAAAAAAAATGCCCTTATTACTGATTTTTTTCCTCTTTTTTATATATATATAAAGATGATTTATGCCATTGCCTTAAAAAACAAATAAGAGTCTCAGTTGGGATTGAAACTTTTTAAAATTTTAATTCCTAGATGTTCTCTATACAAAGTTTAATATAACAATGTCTTTTCACAAAGTTATTAATCTATATTTTATCAAGAGATTTTATATTAAAGTTTTAATTCACTTTTTTAAAACACTACAGAAGATAAAATTAATTATACATCTTTAAATATTTGATTGATCCTTTTGTGACACACTTGTGAGTTGTAAACCATACTTTGGAACCATTGATCTAATATTTTTATGAAAACTGGCAGGGGAAAAAAAAAAAAAAAAAGGACGGGGAAAGGCCAAATTTTAGAATAGATGCTCTTGTAGTCTGCAGCTACCACATATTTTAAAATGGATATTGTAAACGTGAAACAAACTAGACTAAGAATATTTGTAAAAGGCAATTTTTAAACATATTAAAAAGCAATACAAAAAACACAAAACATTTCAAAGAATTTCTATCCTAAAGGTTAAATTATTATTTGTACATACAGCACATCTCACAGATCATGTTAAACAAATAGTTCAGGAGCTAATGACATAAAAAATCCCATCATCACAGAATTGAAAAAATATGTAAATTGAGAGCAAAAAGTCATACAAACAAAATAGCAAGGTATAACTAGGTTTGACAAGCCAAAAATAAGTTTGATTGAATTAACTATTATTAAAAAGTTATAATGAATCACAGTTTTAGCAGAAAGCTGTCACTTGATTAGCATCCAGATTAAAGAAAGTAGCCATTGGTAAAAAGTCAAAGCAAAATAAATTTGTAATTTTTTAACCATCCATCCTCTTTAAAAGATATGACAGACTTTTCTGACAGAATAAAATGTGTTATACCAATCTCTTTTTTTTTAATGTTCTAAGAGTGGTTAATATCTATGATGACTGTAAAACATTATAGCTTTTGAATAATGATTGAATTAAGTATATTTTCAAACTCTCAAACCTAGTTATATCCAGTTCATTTTGTTTCATATGACTTTTTACAATCGATTTACATAAAAATTTTTCAATTACATTAAGATGGGGCTTTTTATGTCATCTGCTTCTGCACTAAAAGAAGTTTTTTTTTTTTTTTTAAATTGCAAAGATCCATATTTGACAGCACTGGTTTGAACAAAAAATGATATTTCTACATTTTCAAACTTTCAATTTCAAAAAAAAAAAAAAAAAAAAAAAAAAAGAAAAAAAAATAGTCTGGATAAATATGCAAAAGTATTGCAGAGATATTGTGCATCTTAAAAGTATAAAAGCTATTAGAGCTGAGATGTACAATTAATACTAAATAGAGATTATACTAACTAAGACAATAGCCAATTATAAACAGGATTGTCTGGATAAATATGCATCACTTAACTAAAAGAGTATTAAAGGCTAAAATTGGAGCTATAAAAACATGTCTGACGAAGACAAAAGAAAAAAAATTGTGTCCAATGGATGATAAAGTTAAAAGAAATTGAAATATTCACTAAAAATTTATTATAGTAATGACTGATATATTAAAATTATCTAAATATTATGATAATAAATAAATAAATAAATAAAATAATAAATAAAAAGTCCAAACAACTTCCTAAAACTTAACACCCTTTTGTTGAAAAATTATAAATTTGGCTCAAAAATGTAGTTTTATCAAATCAATTTCTTTTCAATCATTTTTATCAATCAATCAATCAATCAGTTTTATCAAATTTTATCAATTAGAAAACTGTTCCACAACAAAAATGATACAAATTTTGCTAATTAGATCATTATTTAAATATTATTTAAATGAATAACTTCTCCCAAAAATAAACTCCCACAGACAAAAAACATTTAAGTTTCAATAAACTTGTAAATTTCTTCTAATATGCATAAAAATTAATTATTACACATTTTTATTTCCAGCAACCTAGCTTTTTCAACTAAAGCTTTAAATGGCCCAAGATAAAATCTGTTAAATATTTTTGAAAAGTAATATTTAATTTTTTATGATTATTGAGGCTTGAATTGATGCAAATTACTAAATTTATTTATACAACTTTAAGCGTCCCCTCTCCCCTTTTCTCCCTAGGTACTTCTGAATGAAATTCTTGGAAGAAAGAAGGAGGAACAAGTCATTTTGCTTAAGATATCTAATTTTTATACTTTAATTAAATCAATCATATTTTTATCTTTGTTTAATACATATTTTTCTTATATGCTATATTTTATTAGAATTAATAGTTTATCCAAAATGCTTCCTAAAACAGTTTAAAAATTATTAAAACACAAGCATAAAAACAACCAAACCAAAGAAAAAAAAAATGTAACAATGTTGTTAACAAATTACTACAACCATTTGGAAAATGATTCTTTTTAATGAATCATAAAATTAACTAAGAGCTTAAACTTTTGTTCACAAAAAATATAAATTTCTAAGAAAAAAAAGATATATCGTGAAAAATTACTTCTGTTTTTAAAGACTATCCATTTTCTGACCAATCAGAATGTTCTATAAGTATTTATGTGGCATTTTCATTTGCCAGAAAATTGAAAGTTTTTGAAATCAGAGCTCATTTTTCACAATTTTTAACAGTGTACAAACTCTTATATACAAAAGGAAACCAATTTTTAATCATAAGTATCTCATCTCTCAATAAATTAAATTAGTTCAATTATTCAGTTACATTCAGTCTAGGAAAAAAAAATCTACAAATTAAATTAAAAATAAATAAAATGTGGACATTCACTGCCCAAAACAAAATGTTTGAATGTTTCCCATTAAGTAATAAAAATCAAAATATGGCATACATAATAACAGAGACATATTACATACACCATGGATTAAACATTAATATTTTTGGGCCAGAGAAAAAGAGTAAAATGCAGACATCACAAGGATTTGGATATGCTTCGGACACCTCTATTCTCGCCCAAGAGCAACAACCCTTTTCCAAAGCCATTTTGATGCCTAGCATCAAAATTAATTATGAAACTATATTTCCATGATAAGTTTTATTTTGTATGCATTTGATGTAGTATTTGTATTTGCTTTATGTCATCACTTTGTATTAGCAGTTGTTATGTTACTTTTCAAATGCTAATTACATTAGTTTAATTAAATTTGCTTAATTAAACTCTATTAATTAAATTTGTATTTTTTGATAAACTCAAACACATATGACTTATAGCTATCATGCTGTAATCTTTTGACATAGCTGATATGGCTAATGACACACATCAGCTAACAGTGGTAATGCACAAGAGGTTAATAAAGGTAACATAAACAAGCTAAAATATACAGTGGAACTTAACTCAATTACCATGGTAGATTGACATTTATTATTCTTATGATCAGTGTAGTGCTAACTTATGCGGAAGAACCTTGCAAATTTGGCAGATTTTTGCAGAAACTTATTTAAGTCAACAACAATCAAATATTCAACTATTATAACTAGTATATAGAAGTTGCTCCTTCATTGATACTACTTTAAACTTTCTACTTAAACAACGAGAGTTTTCCCCAGAGGGTGTCAGGGAGGCGCTCTGCCCCTCCTGCCCTTTAAATTAGAAAATAGTGCCCCTCATCCAAAAACTAGTGCCCCTCTGGTCGCTCATTCAAAAAAATAGCACCCTTCTTTCCTCACATTTGAAAAAATGCAGCCCTTCAACGATGATGCGAATGTGCTATAGGCGTGTAAGTTACGAAAAAATAGCTCTTCTGCGTCTCACGGGATGCGTAATTCCGTCAACAAATCACGAAAAATCGGCAAATTTTGTTACAAAAATCGCAAAATAATGACTAATTTCCAGCATGATTAGAAAAAAAATGGCTAATTTCATCACAAAATCCTGAAAAAAAAAAAAAAAAAAAAAAAAACCCAGCAGATTTCCTCAAAAAATCGTGCAAAAACGACAAATTTCATTGAAAAATCATGATAAAATGGAAAATTTTGTCAAACAATTCGCGAAAAAAAGAAATTTTGCCAAAAAGATCACGAAAAACAGCAACTTTCGTCAAAAAATTGCGATAAAACGGCAGATTTCATTAAAAGATTTGCGGGGAAAAAAAAAAAAAAAAACGGCACATTTCGCCAAAATATCCCCCGCCCCCCCAAAAAATGGCAATTTCATGAAAATATCACAAAAAATGCAAATTTTGTAAAAGTAGCACAAAAAAAAAAAAAAAAAAAAAAAAAGTTGATGTCAGAAGTGAAATTTTCTGTTCTGAAAACTAATTTTTCTGCGTCAAAATTGTGTTTTTATTGCTCCAAAAGCGGATTTTCCTGATTCACAATCATTTTCCTGTGGAGAGAAAATTGCACCCGGGGCATAATTAGAATTTGATGCCCCCCCCCCCCCTTTCCCTCCCAACTTTTTCTTGTGACAACCCAAAATGATGTTAGTAGCATAAATTCGGCAGCTCCAAAATTTTCGCGCTCGGGGCAACCGTCCCCCGCACGGTTCTGTTCACTATCCATCACAAATTTCCTGTTTTTTCACGATCTTTTCAAGAAATTTGTCGCTTTTTTGCATTTTTTTAAAAGCAAAATTTACCATTTTTTTTCGTGATTTTATAACAGAACCTGCTGGGTTTTTTTTTTTTTTGTGATCTTTTAACAAAATTGGTCATTTTTTATGATCTTTTAACAATATTTGCTGTTTTTTCGCGATCTTTTAATAAAATTTACATTTTTTCTACTTTTTGACGAAAATTTTGGATTTTTTGACAAAATTTTTGTATTTCCACGATTTTTTGAACCGCTAGATTCTAGATTCAACGCTATAAAAGGGCCCTTAAAAAAAAAAAAAAAAGTGCCTTGAAGAATGAAAAAAGTGCCCTTTTCAGAACAGTAACGCCCTGTCCCTTTTTAAGCCTGGGGGAAACTCAGTAAACAACTACTATTTGTTTCTTTAAACCAACTTACTAATTAATTGAAAATTATTTGTGTTCAATGAACATTTACTCAGCCTATTTTTTCTCAGTTATTATAACTTCCAAATCTAGATATAAACGCAAGTCATTTTATTAATTACTGTATTTTATTAATTACTTTTTGTTAAATAATTCTATAATTTATGGAGTATTTTGTGGAGCATTCCTGTTTATTTATACATAATCATGTTTTATCATTAAAAAAATATATTGAACCTTGGTAAATTGACAACCTCTAAAGCTAAAAGCTTTTATTCTTGTCGGATGTTGAGTCACCAAAGTTCCACAGTATGCCAATCCTTTTATGGATGGCAGTTATTCTAAAATAGCATATCAAGAAAAAAATTAAAATGAAAACCTACACAAACCATTCTATAAAAATATTCAGATTATACTTCATTAAATATAGTCTAACATTTAAATGAACAAATTGTATACAAATTCTAAGTTTTCAAACTTACATAACACATGTGAAAAAATAGTGAAGATCTTATAGACAACTGTAAAGGTTTTGAGCATCAGTTAATTTCCTTTGCTAATAATAAGTACAGTAGACTCCCTCAAATCCGCACAGCTTGGGACCAGAGGCTGTGCGGATTTTAGAATTTTGCAGATTTCTGGTCGTTGCTTTGTTTACATTTTTTAAACAGTAATTTGAGTGCCATTAATAGTTCAACCAGAACTATAATGAATGCTTACAATATAATAAAATATTAAAATAAGCAGTAAACTAAAATAATAAAAATTTAGATAATTTTTAAAATGATTAAAGTACTAATAGCAAAGGTCAAGTTAATAATCAATAGTGTATGATTAAATATTCATTATAAAGATTTAATGTATTTTTCTAAAATTATTCGATTAAACTTGCCTAATAAAAATGCATTATTAATTCTCATCAAAATCATAAAATAAGGATTTTTTTTTTTCAAGTTTAGCCTGGCTTAATAACCAAAAAATCTTGATTAATGCATAAATATATTTGGTAAGATTCTGATTACCAGTGGTATCAGCAAAATCTTGAATTTTTTCCAAAAAAATTTATCCTTCCTTAATGAAAAAAAAACATGAATAGAGTATTATTAAGAAAATTACAAATTAAAAAAATATATGGAATTGATACAAAGCTAAAAAAAAATCAAATTTTGTCCCAATATCTGTACTGAAAGTTTCATTGTTTACATCCATAAAATATGTGCGGATTTTAGAGAGTTGCAGATTTCTGGTTTGCGGATTTGAGGGAGTCTACTGTACATACTTTCTAACACAAAAACTTACAAAATCATGAAAAACTTAAGATTAACATACCTAATTTTTTGGGCACCCAATCATCACCAATTGTAAATTTTTTCAGATGAAGTAATAAATAATCTGGAAATGTTTCTAATCTAGTAGTCCTATAAGATAAAGTATCATATTAAAAAAGAAAAGAAAACAAAACAAACAATTTATTTTATAATGTTTCAATTTTGATGCATTATTGGTCCACTATTGATTTTTATATAGGAAAGATAAAATAAAGATCACTTTAAATTAAATTCCCAAATTCTTTTTCTAAATCTTTCTAACTTTGAAATCTAATCTAAGCATCTGCTCCTAATAAGCATTTTCAGCCAAACAATTATTGCTTGTCAACTTCTACTAAACTGATTTAAAAAAGACAATGCAAACATGATTAAACCCATTTTTATGATTGGAGCACACAGAGCTGTCTCTCAGACTTGCTGCATGGACTGGTCCATATACTGGATGTTTCCAATTCAATCAGTAAGAAATTAATACCTAAATATTAGATTCCAAACAAATTGACCCCTGAGTTTCAGTTATGCAAGCTAAAGATCTGCATGGGCTGGACCAAGTCACTAATCTTTTCGAGCCGGGCTCGGGCCTTACTTTTCTGGAGTATCGGGCCGGACCTAACTTATTTTTTTTCGTACGAAACCGGGACTGATTTCATTCTTCCTAGTCTTCACAAACCAAAACAATCAGTTTTGGTTGAATTATCCCGTATGAAAATCCTTTTTTTGAAATGGCCAAGTCTGTTCAAAGATTAGTAAAAATTGGCTTGGTCCAAAAATTTTTGTAAAAAAGACATACTTTTAAGTTGTCATTATTCTGCAATTAAACATTTGATTTATTCTTTTTGAAGAGTGTTAGATTTCTAGGCTTATTTAAATAGAGTTAAACATATGAAAAGAAAGAAAAAAAAAAAAAAACTGCCTATGACAGAATTTTTTTAAAAATGAAAACTGGAAATTTCTTTTAAACTTCTTTTAAACTGTTCATCCATGCAAAATGAATACAGTAAAATGTGAGAAAAAATATATTAAACATTTACACCTGCTAAAAAGGGAACATATTTTTTTCTTTCCAATGGGATTCTGTCTTAGAAGATCAATAAGGTCTTTTACCATATACCATTTTTTAGATTTTTATGTCTCCATTACATGGAATATGATTAATAGTACTAATGATAACTGAAACATTTACATACATCAAACAAAGGTTCATTAAAAGCATAAATATCACAGCCTACAGCATTTCTGCATAAATGGAGACTATAAACATGGAAAAAAAAAAAAAAAAAAAAGACTAAGATAAGTTTTTTTGGTCAGAACTCTTCTGTAAGAGTAAAAATCAATTTTCTGTAGAAACTCAGTTGGGCTGGGGCCTTATTTTTAGCTATTACATCGGGCCGGGTCAGGCCACTAAATTTTTTCTGCTGGCCGGGCCAGGCTCGAACCTGGAAATTTCAGCCCATGCAGACCTCTAATGCAAGCATTGATATTGATTATATAGTATCCTCACTAAAAATTCTGCAAAGGGAAAATTTGTTTAACAAAGTTTTACATTCAATAAAAATAATATTTCAGAATTATCTGTTTGAATTTTTAAAAAATTGTATCTAAACTTCAGAGAAAAATAGACAATTTAATATTATACTTTATAAAAATGATCAATTGAAACAGGCATTTACTTTATAATTTACTCAATATAACTATGTCTGTTGTTTAACTTTAGAATACTACTGTTTGAAATACTTATCAGATAGAGTGGATAAAGTGGTGTTAAAAATAGTTTTGAAAATCTAGCATGAACTGTAACTCGACATTTTCTAAATTAGATAGAGGGGTAGAAAAGCCTACTCCACTCCTCGTATGTATGGATAATGAAATAGACACATTTGCCATGAATTTCATCAAATAGACAGTAGCATTTTAAGATTAAATCTATATTATAAAGGCCAAACGTATCTGTGTGTAACGCATACGTCATTTTGCGAATGGCAACACTTTCAAATTTTAAATTAAATTTTGGGATTGCAATTTTGGCTACTGCAATTTTTTTATACCGTCTTCTAGGGGGGAAAAATGTACTTTTAAATGCAATTTATTTGAAAACTGTATCTTTATTTATTTTTGATACATTAACTTTTTTTTAGTATTTTAATACTGCTTTTCTAATTGTGGCAACAGGAGTACTCCATTTCTATTAAAAACAAAGGGAAAAACGGAAAAAAATTATTACTGTTGCTTTATGTTGCCATTTCATCATTAAAAGGAAAAAAAAAATAAACACGCATCCCGTGAATTTTTATGATTTCATTTACAAAATTTGATTTACACTTAAATTAATATCAACTGTTTAATAAGTGTTTCAACTAATAGCATCAAGACTTCCAGTTTTGAATCAAAATGATCAAATCAAAATACCATTTTTTTAAAGATGAATTTAGATACGAAATGTGCATTCGTAATTTTGATATGATGAAAATGATATTGGGTTTCGGTTCCATGGTCAAAAAATTCTATGATTGAGTCAAAGTTGAATAAATTTAGCTTTTTTTTTCATTTTGGATGATTAGCATAACCACCTCAGTCCTTAATTTCTTCTAGAATTGTTAAAATTACATCTAGACTTTTTTAATAGATGTGTACATGTTAGAAGTATATATGCATAAAATAATGTACATTTGGAGATGTTCTACAATAATTTTAAACTGCTTTTTGTAGTGTAACGTAAAATTTGTCTCAGGACTGAGGAGGCTAAGAGCCTTAATTAATAACTGTATCATAGAAGCATATTTTTATAATGTTTTATAGATTACATGTGCGATTAAAGTTTAATTTTAATAATTTCTACAACTGAGTTTTATAGAAATAGTTTTCTATTAACTTTAGGTTAAATATCATTTGTTTAAGAGTTAGATTTACCAATTAAAGGTACATTTTTTACTATGACTAATTTTTTAGGATTACTATAAAGAAATGAAACATTTCTCAAACATTTTCTTTCATCAAAATTTAACAGGTTCTACCTTGTAATTATAAAGCTTATTAAATGAACTTAAATTTAATAATCAATTTAAGATGGTGTTTTCAGGAAAATGGGTGAGAAGTGAGCAATTAAATCAACACTCAAATTAACATGATATTTGGCTATGAATAAATGTAAATGAGATGAGAAAGAAACATTTCATAACACCATAAACAAAGTATAAGTAATCGTTCTCAAATGCAAGATAAAAATTATAATTTTTAATTTTTTTAAAGAGGGCAAAATATCACTAACTTGTAAGCAATTGATTTTGCTTTGAGAGCCGTACTATAGAAATCATCCACACTTTCAATAGCTGCAAAGTGGTCCAAACAATCTTTTAATGGTATTCTTGGTCTAACCAAATCATCAGGGTTCCTTAAAAAAAAAAAAAAAAAAAAAAAAAAAAATAAATAAATAAATAAAAATAATGATAATAATACACAACTATATTCACAATAATGAAACAAAAGTTTTATGAAAAGTAAAGGTAATAATAGGCTAAGAGGATGCTTTCAAGAAATTAATATAAACAGAATAATAATCCCGAAATACATACAATTTCTCTCCTTTTGAAAGGGCTTCAGTTTTTCTTTTTTCATAAGCTTCAATTTCATCTGAAATAAGAATTTTTCTTAATTATTAAACCATGAAAAATTCACACCACAAATGAAAACTTCAATTCTTGAGAAGTATCAAATAATTCAGGTATAATTAAAGCTTTATAATAATAACTATAACAAACTGGCAGAAGGAAGCTCATACACAAGAAAACAAAAGTGGGGTAAAGTAATAGGTTACATTAGAAGTTCTGAAATTTTTAGTTACCATGAAACTTTTTTCATAGTTATCCAGTCTTCACAGGCTCTCAAAATTTAGGACTAAATTAATTAATACTTTTTAGAATATTGAAACAAATACATGCAATATGCTTCTGTACTTCAATTTCTATACCAGATGCAGAATTATAAAAAATTGCATACTTAGATTTCAAGAATTATTTTGTTTTGAAGGATGTTAATAAAAATATTTGTTTTAAACTTAAATTGTTTTCATAAAATATGTGCAGATTATTAATATTTCATATTTTGATTGAGAATAATAGATGCAGATTTTTTAAAAATTCCAGAGAATATTGAACACGCAAAAGCAACATATATATATGAATAATAATAAAAAAACTACAACAGCAACAACAAGAAACAATGTTCAACTGGAGCTTTAAGACACAAATTCAATTTTCTCAATGATCGTCAAACATACAAAGATGAAAAGAAAATCTATATTAAGTTTTACCAAAAGGATTTAAAATAAACCAAAAATGGAGTTAATCTATCCATAGGATCGTTAACTATTGCTTGTTGAATTTTACGTCTTCATTTTTTCGTTAAAAGTTAAATAAAAATTTAAAATAAACTACGATTATTTTTTCTTAATGTTATCATTTTATTCATCTCATTGAGTTCTATCTTTTGAGAAAAAAAAAAAAAAAAAAAAAAAAAAATCACTGTCATACGTCAACTGGTTCGCCAGAAATTTCAAAAAGATGTTTGTATTTTCCATTTCTTAAACATATTATATCAAATGCTACCACGTTTGCTATGATGCATACTATTTTTATTTTTTTAAATAGAAAGAGTTAATTTTAGTACTTTTTAAACATATTACCTAGTTTGAAAGGAAGATGTACATATAGTTTAGTATTTTTTATATTTCAAATAGTTAAGCAAATGGACATTTGTGAACACATAAAGGAAAAAAAAAGAAAAGAGAAAGAAAGAAAGAAAAATGTGGATTTGAAGTTTGTAAAATAATTTTTCTGAAAGGGAATAATTTTTTTTTTTTTTTAAATAGATTATGGTGTTAGAATTGTTAAAATGGATATTTTTTGCTTTTTCTTGCTTCAACATTTTAAGCTGATAGACATATGGAAAAACAAGAAGGAAAAAAAAATGTTGGATTGTTGCAACAATTACTCTATGAAGCCATGTTTCTAGTGGGTCCATACCAAGAAATTTAGGTCAATGCTAACATATCCATCAATGCACCAAAAGTTATATATTTGTTGGGATAGTTTTAATATTTGTTTCTACAAATTCACAAAATTTTTTTTAACTTATTTTCATTTTGGAAAATTAAGAATGGTATTTACTTTATAATCACTTATTTCGCCTGATTCACATATACTGAATTTTATTAAAATACTGCTTAAATAAAAAAAAATATTGCAATTTAATTTTCTTAAAAAGATTCTTTAATACTTTTTTCACTGTAAATATTTACCAATAGTGCATGTGATAAAAAAAAATATTGTGAAAGCTTGAATAGTTTAAAGTTTAAACATTTTTTTTAAGTTTTACTATTATTGCTGAACTGTCCTTTTTATATTAATATTCTAATACTTCCAATTATACAAAATATCATTTAATTTTATCATTAAACAAATGGTTACTTTGTAAAATTTTTGTTTTTGCAGAAATTATCTAAATTACTTTTAAACATTATGATTATTTATATCATTTTACGTAATCTTATTATTTTATTTATCTTACAAAGACAGAACCAATTTTGATAATTACAGATTTTGATTATTTTTATATACATTGTAGGGTTGAGGCTCTTTAGCTTCAGATTCAACGGATTATATACAACGCTCCTTAGTTCTCGAGAAACAGGGAGGGTCTAACATTATAATACAACTTAAGTACTTATTTTGAAATACAGTCCTTATGTTGGCATAGTTCATTTGGTAGAGTGTAACCTCATAGATTCGTGGACCTCGGATTCTATCTTACAACGCATTGTGTTTTCTTTTTCGTTTTGTAAATATACTTGTAATTAAAATTTACTAAACTCGTTGTCAATTAAAAATTGTGTATCAATTATAATTTTAATGAAATTATTATTTTTTTTATTTGTAACTAAATTGTTACATAAAATAGTTGATTTGTTAAAATGACCTACAATGTATTTCATTTATTATTTATCAATGAAATGATATTAAATAATTATGTCTATTCATGTTTTTAAAGAAACATCTTTTATGTATTGCCCTAATAAAGGAAATGAATAAGATGAAAATACTGAATGATTGAAATGTGCTACATTTGTTTTCTCCTTAATTGTTTTATTAGTATATACAGGGTTGTTATAATTAAAATTCGCCTATTCAGAAGACTCTAGAGTCGGTTCTAACGCTCCAAATGAAGCAAAATTTTACTAGTATGTAGATAAAGAGATGCGCTCTACGAAAATCGAAAAAAATCGTGGCGCTGCACCAATATTTAAGCCGATATATGCAGATTTCTTTATTTTGTGGGGATTTTCCAAAGATTCTGTATCTAAAGACAGATGTCAGACAATTTCTGATCTGAAAGACAGTATTAGACTTCACATTCGCTCAATCTCACAGGACAGTTTACGCAATGCTGTAGAAAGCACAATTCTGAGAATGGAATGCGTTATTGAAAAAGGTGGAGGATTCATTGAGCATACGCAATGTTATTCTTCCTTACTTTCTGGCTGCCGAGCAACATGTTTTATTTTTGTTGATGCAGATTACATCACATGAAATGATATAAATTTTTCCATATTGTTTGATGTCATAAGTCAGGCTCTAGAACTGTCTGATTAGGTGAACTTTAATTATAACAATTCGCAGCTCGTCCAAGTTTGTTGAAACTTTTAAATTTATGTCCTTCGTCTGGATTGACTTAAATTGACATAATGTATCTCAAACATCGCTTTACATATTGGCGCAGTGCCATCTACTGACAAAAATTTGACTATTTTTTTTTTCCGATTTTCGCAGAGTGCATCTCTTCAACTACCTACTAGTGAAATTTTGTTTCGTTTGGAGCCATAGAACCGGCTTTAGAGCCTTCAGAATAGGCGAACTTTAATCATAACAACCCTGTACTTGTAATTACAATTTAGTATTCTCAATTTAAAAAATTTAAATTGTACATTAATTACAATTGAAATACCTAATTTTTTAAACTTTTTGGTTTTTTAATCATTATTAAACTTTTCTCAGCATTTAAAGAAATTAAAAAAAAATATTATCTATTACAATTAACATAAATTCTAAAATATTTTATGGCACCCTGCAGATGTGGCAAAAATAAAAATAAATGCAAAAATAAGATAAAGGTGAGCTTAAAATGATTCAAAGCGAAGCACGTATGTATTACAAAATTAAAAATCTTCAATATTCAAAAAAGAGGCTGTAATTTAATTCTTATGCTACTTTTTAAATATAATTATGCTTCTTTATTTGAAAATAGAGCAGTATCATCATCGTATCTACTTCCCTAATTGAGGCAATATATAAATGGTGTTTCTTTAAATTCACAAATTGAAACATTTGTTAGATATCATTATAGTCTAAGAGCTAGCAACGTTTTCGTCACCTGATTTTATCAAGGCTCATTTTTTAATATGTTTTTCCATTTTATGATAGAATACGTTTGCTAGCGGTCTGGCAGTCGGGAGACGTTGCGTTTACCAGTGGCAGAAGGGGTTATGCAGGTCAAAAAGCTTCAAAATCACGTCATTTTATCAAGGCTCATTTTCTTATATGTTTTTCCCTTTTATGGTAGAATACGTTTGCAAGCGGTCTGGCAGTTGGGAGACGTTGCGTTTACCTGTGGCAGAAGGGGTTGTGCAGGTCAAAAAGCTTCAAAATCACGTCATTTTATCAAGGCCCATTTTTTAATATGTTTTTCCCTTTTATGGTAGAATACGTTTGCAAACGGTCTGGCAGTCGGATGACGTTGCGTTTACCTGTGGCAGAAGGGGTTTGCAGGTCAAAAAACTTCAAAAATCTGCAATTTTATAAAGGCTCATTTTCTTATACGTTTTTATCAAGCTTAAAAATTACAAGATATTACTCTTTGGACAGAAGACAACCTATAATTAATTTTCCAGACACAAATTCGGTTGCAAAGTTAATGCCAGACGTCTTTAAATATGGCAACGAAAGTGCCTGTTCCAAGAGTGGTTTATAATTTAAATTTTATAAGACCTCTTTACGTCATTTTATCAAGCTTAAAAATTACAAGATATTACTCTTTGGATAGCAGACAACCTATAATTAATTTGCCAGACACAAATTCAGTTGCAAAGTTAATGCCAGGCGGCTTTAAATATGGCAACGAAAGTGCCTGTTCTAAGAGTTGTTTATAATTTAAAAATTATAAGACCTCTTTACGTCATTTATCAAGCTTAAGAATTACAAGATATTACTTTATGGATAGAAGACAACCTGTAATTAATTTGCCAGACACATACTCGGTTGCAAAGTTAATGCAAGACGGCTTTAAATATGGCAACGAAAATGCCTGTTCCAAGAGTTGTTTATAATTCAAAAAATTATAAGAACTCTTTACGTCATTTTATCAAACTAAAAAATTACACGATATTAGTCTTTTGTAGGCAGACAATCTATAATTAGTTTGCCAGACACAAATTCGGTTGCAAAGATAATGCTAGATGTCTTTAAATATGGCAACGAAAGTGCCTGTTCCATAAGCGGTTTATAATTTAAAAATTATAAGATCTCTTTACGTCATTTTATCAAGCTTAAAAATTACAAGATATTACTCTTTGGATAGTAGACAACCTATAATTAATTTGCCAGACACAAATTCGGTTGCAAAGTTAATGCCAGACGGCTTTAAATATGGCAACGAAAGTGCATGTTCCAAGAGCGGTTTATAATTTTAAATTTATAAATCCTCTTTACGTCATTTTATCAAGCTTAAAAATTGCAAGATATTACACATTGGATAGCAGACAACCTATAATTAATTTGCCAGACACAGATTCGGTTGCAAAGTTAATGCCAGACGGCCTTAAAATGGCAACGAAAATGCCTGTTCCAAGAGTTATTTATTATTCAAAAAAATATAAGAAATCTTTACGTCATTTTATCAAGCTAAAAAATTACACGATATTAGTCTTTTGTAAGCAGACAACCTATAATTAATTTGCCAGACACAAATTGGGTTGCAAAGTTAATGCCAGACGGCTTTAAATATGGCAACGAAAGTGCCTGTTCCAAGAGTTGTTTATATTTCAAAAAATTATAAGATCTCTTTACGTCATTTTATCAAGCTTAAAAATTACAAGATATTACACATTGGATAGCAGACAACCTATAATTAATTTGCAAGACACAATTTGGGCTGCATTCGGTAAATTCGGCAATTTTTTTTTCAATATAAAGTTTACTTAAAAAAAGCTCTTGTTTATCAAAATATGTTTCTTTTTTTAAATATTAGGGTAGGTGCCCGGTTTTGGCCACAATGGAATTTATTTGTCCAATATTTAAGCTGTGAGTTGATGTTAACAAATTATATGAATTCTTACACCTTAACGTTTCTAAGGGTGCACAAATTTTCATCACATGAAAAGGCTTGTCGGTAAGACTTAAAAAAAAATGCAACTTTCGTCAATCAAGCACAAAGTATCACAAATTTACTCAATCAGGCTCTGAAAAAGTGTCGTGCAAAAAATCAGGTGCAGAAAAATAGTGAATCTAATCAATAAGACTCAGAAAAATCCAGGGTTTCAAATTCAGTTCAATGACGTAAACAGGTCTTATAATTTGTTGAATTATAAACCGCTCTTGGAACAGGCACTTTCGTTGCCATATTTAAAGCCGTCTTGCATTAACTTTGCAACCGAGTATGTGTCTGGCAAATTAATTACAGGTTGTCTTCTATCCATAAAGTAATATCTTGTAATTTTTAAGCTTGATAAATGACGTAAAGAGGTCTTATAATTTTTAAATTATAAACAACTCTTGGAACAGGCACTTTCGTTGCCATATTTAAAGCCGTCTGGCATTAACTTTGCAACCGAATTTATGTCTGGCAAATTAATTATAGGTTGTCTTCTATTCAAAGAGTAATATCTTACAATTTTTAAGCTTGATAAAATAACGAGGTCTTATAAAATTTAAATTATAAATCACTCTTGGAACAGGCACTTTCGTTGCCATATTTAAAGCCGTCTGGCATTAACTTTGCAACCGAATTTGCATCTGGCAAATTAATTATAGGTTGTTTGTTATCCAAAGAGTAATATCTTGCATTTTTTAAGCTTGATAAAATGATTTAAAGAGGTCTTATATATATATTTTTTTTTTTTTTTTTTGAAATATAAACAACTCTTGGAACAGGTACTTTCGTTGAAATATTTAAAGCCGTCTGGCATTAACTTTGCAAACGAATTTGTGTCTGGCAAATTAATTATAGGTTGTCTGCTATCCAATGTGTAATATCTTGCAATTTTAAAGCCTGATAAAATGACGTAAAGAGGTCTTATAAATTTAAAATTATAAACCGCTCTTGGAACATGCACTTTCGTTGCCATATTTAAAGCTGCCTGGCATTAACTTTGCAACCGAATTTGTGTCTGGCAAATTAATTATAGGTTGTCTGCTATCCAAAGAGTAATATCTTCTGATTTTTAAGCTTGATAAAATGACGTAAAGATGTCTTATAAAATTTAAATTATAAACCACTCTTGGAACAGGAACTTTCGTTGCCATATTTAAAGCCGTCTGGTATTAACTTTGCAACCGAATTTTTGTGTCTGGCAAATTAATTATAGGTTGTCTGTTATCCAAAGAGTAATATCCTGTAATTTTTAAGAATGAAAAAATGACGGAAAGAGTTCTTATAATTTTTTGATTATAAACCGCTTATGGAACAGGCACTTTTGTTGCCATATTTAAAGACGTCTGGCATTAATTTTGCAATCGAATTTGTGTCTGGCAAATTAATTATAGGTTGTCTGCTATCCAAAGAGGAATATTTTGTAATTTTTAAGCTTGATAAAATGACGTAAAGATGTCTTATAAAATTTAAATTATAAACCACTCTTGGAACAGGCACTTTCGTTGCCATATTTAAAGACGTCTGGCATTAACTTTGCAATCGAATTTGCGTCTAGAAAATTAATTATAGGTTGTCTGCTATCCAAAGAGTAATATCTTGCAATTTTTAAGCTTCATAAAAACATATAAGACAATGAGCCTTTATAAAATGGCGGATTTTTTAAGTTTTTTCGCCTGCATAACCCCTTCTGCCACAGGTAAACGCAACGTCACCCGACTGCCAGACCGCTTGCAAACGTATTCTACCATAAAAGGGAAAAACATATTAAAAAATGGGCCTTGATAAAATGACGTGATTTTGAAGCTTTTTGACCTGCACAACCCCTTCTGCCACAGGTAAACGCAACGTCTCCCGACTGCCAGACCGTTTGCAAACGTATTCTACCATAAAAGGGAAAAACATATTAAAAAATGAGCCTTGATAAAATGACGTGATTTTGAAGCTTTTTGGCCTGCATAACCCCTTCTGCCACAGGTAAACGCAACGTCTCCCGACTGCCAGACCGCTTGCAAACGTATTCTACCATAAAAGGGAAAAACATATAAAAAAATGAGCCTTGATAAAATGACGTGATTTTTGACGTTGCTAGCTCTTAGACTATTACATCAACAAAGAATATATGAAATACATTTTACAAGTAATTAAAAAGAAATTAGCAATTTAAAGAATATATGAAATGTATTTTAAAAGTCATTTTTTAAATGACTTTTAAATAACATTTTTATGATGTTTAATGCAACGATTTAGTTGCAATTAAAAATAAATACATGAAAATTATAATTGATATACAATTTTTAATTAACAACAAGTTTATTAAATTATAATTAAAAGTATATTTATAAAACAAAAAATAAGAAAAACAAACGTAACACATTCAACCGAAGGTCGTGGATCAATGAGTTACACTAATGCAAAAATTGTGTTACAAAGTAAGTACTTAAATTGCATTGTAATATTACAATCCCTGATTCTCGAGAGCTAAGCAGCATTGTATAAAATCCAATGAATCTGAGACTATGGGGCCTCTACCCTACAACATATGCAAAAATAATTAAAATCTGTGATTATCAAAGTTGGCCCTCTCCTTGTTAGTTTCTTTAAAATAGTTTTAGTATAATAATAATAATAATAATAATATTATTAATAATAAAATTTTCTTTTTTTCTGAATGTAGAAAGTAGACAATTTGTCCTCAATAAAACTTCATTGAATAGAACAACTGAATGAAATTTAATACAATTTTGAAAAAAAAAAAAATAAATAAAAAAATAAAAAAAGCTATTAAAATATAGATCACATTTTCAAATTACTGCAAATAATCCTCAGATATTTTGTTCTTATTCTGATGTGTTAAGTGGTAAACTTTGAGAGAAAATCTGAATATTACCCGATTTAAGCAAAATCTTAAATTTAAAAATATGGGAGAAGGAAAAATGATCATAATGAAACTGTTATTTATGAGTTAGATAAGCAATAAACAATGCTTTTATATATTACTTCTATGAAGATATTTACTGAATTATTCGCTTCTATTAATTATTCATCTAATAACACATTTAATAAAATGTTTTAATAAAATTTTTAAAAAGAGCGCAAATAGTGTATCTTTTTTAATTAAAACCCTTTAAACAAACATTTTTCATGCTTGTTTGACTCATAAAATAATAGTTATGAAAAATATTTGTTTGAGAATTTTTTTTATGATTACTTTATATATTTATTTACATTAGACACTGAAAAAATACATATATATATGGGTCATTCCAAAAATAAAGCACCCTTTGGTGTCCCGACACTTTGTATTGCTATATTTTCTAAAATTTTGTTTCAAAATTAAATTTAAATATTGGAAAATATATTTTAAAGATATTTTTCTTTAATGCAATTTTTAAATTTGAGATAAATTCCATTTATTATTATTCAAATAACTTTCATAATAATTGTGTCCTGTAAAAAGCCATGTCCCAAGAACAATTTTTACTTTTTAAACCCCATTTTTTTTACTATATGTATCGTTTAAGTTATCTTTCAGGATATTTTTTATGTCTTTGTAGTTTTTATATTACCCCTATATACTTTAAATATTTTTCTTCATTTTATAAGAAAAATTCCTGTGTCCCTTAATTTTTGTCCCCTGTGTTACCGCCACTTTTTTTCTTTCTATTAAAATAAGAATTTGCAAGCTAAATGTTGTTGACAGCAGTCATTCATGTACTTTTGAGTTAGCATTCATCCTAGGTAGTCATTTTCCTCAGCTGTTAAATTTTGAAGAATATTATCTAAGTAAAGGTGGTTTTTGAAGGTGGGTGTGTTTGTTGTGTGTCCCCTGTGTTACTATTGATTTATTTCGATTAATTATTAATTTTCTAGTTTATTGTCATTTAAATTGTAAGTCTTAGTTAAAAGAAAATATTCCATCTAACTTTACATTGTTTCTATGAAAATAGTAATACATAGGTGATAATTTATTTCATTTTGTCTCCTGTGTTACTAGTCCCCTGTGTTAAAATGATATTGGTTGTTAGGATGTCCCCTTTGTTACTTTATTGTCCCTTATGTTACTGACATTTCCTTTATCAGAACAAAAGCGAAAAAACTTTCTTATGAATCAGTTTTATAATATGCACTGGCTAATATGTATAAATAAGTTTTACTATAATTTTATTATATTAAAGTAATTTTTACCAAGTTATATAAAGTTTTATACAGGGAGAATGAAAAAGGGTAACACGGGGGACATAATATGCCTATATCATGAAAAAATATATACATAAACAAAAAACTATATGGCATTGAATAAGAGCATTTATATAAAAGAGTTAATATTGTAAAAGGAATTCTCTATTTTAATGAGAAGATTATTTAAAATCTGGTAACACAGGGGACATTTTTCAGCCAATGTGTCTGTGTTTCTAAGTGCAGTGATAAATATTTTTAAAAAAGTGTGCTGCTGATATTCAATTTCTACTCTTGAATATGTATACAACCAGGGATCTGTTTAGGAAAAATTTGGGTCCGTTAACGGACTTTTCACAATTTTTATTACGGTAAAAACGGACCCTTCACAATTTTTATTAAGCTAAAAACGGACCCTTCACAATTTTTATTAGGTTAAAAACGGACCCTTCACAAAATATTGTATCTTAAAAATGGACCCTTCATAAATTTTTCCCCCTTAAAAGTAAAACCTTTCAATCGCCTTCGCCTTCAGTCAGATAGAAACGCAACAGCGGAAATCGGGTTTTTCTCTTTCACAAAACAGCCAACTAGCACCTGCGCCGAAAAGAGCTTTCGGTGACGTATTGAGCAAGCACCAATCGCAGCCAATAAGAGATACAATCTGACAATGAGCGGTACAGTGCAGAGATGAAAAGAAATTCAGCATTTTTTGGGAGTAAAAATTCTTTCTCTTGTTTGGCAACACGGTGCCTTATTTATTTTCTAAAGCTATTGTGTACTCGTCTCGTGGTCGTGTATAGTTCTTTGATATATTAGTGTGTTGAACTACCATGAAGGGCATGAAGCGTCCAAATCAGAATTTAGGTGGTACGAGAAACGCTGATTACTACGTTAAAAAGATTAAGAAGTCAGATGCTAGGGGATGCCCCAAAATTCAGTCATTTTTTTTTTTAAAAAAAGATTCAAATGACGCCGAAAAAGAACCTGTTGATGATGCGTCATGTGCTGCAAAAAATGACGCCGAAAAAGAATCTGTTGATGATGCATCACGTGTTTCAAAAAATGATGCCGAAAAAGAAACTGTTGATGATGCGTCGATGATGCGTCATGTGTTTCAAAGAATGACGCTGAAAAAAAATTATTGATGATGTGTCTCGTGCTGAAAAAAATTCCTGTGACAAAAGTTTCGGCTCGACTCAGGAGAATTCGAAAATCCGATCAAAAAATGATTTAAATAAGGATTATGAAGCAAGCCTGTATGTCAACGAGGGTGCACATTGCTCTGTACAATTGAATTCTCCGATAATTCCAGTTGGAATTGAGTCATGTGCTAATCCAAGCACCAGTTGTGCATCCATTTCAGAGGATTCTGAATCATCTGTAGGTGAAATTCTTACTGCAGAAAAAAATCCCAATTAATATAGACCGTTATGAAAAATTGTACAATTGGATGTATTACATTGTATTTTCTTTGTAAATACAAATTTTGCTTATATTATGAGTTACTATAGTTTCTTATGATAGTAAACTGGGTCCAGCATTTTTCGGTTGCAAATAAATTTTGTTTTGCCGCAGATTGATACAAAAAATTCTGCTACAAAGATTGTTTCTTGTAATCTAGTTAAGAATTTGAAAACCAAAAATTATTATTAAAGTAAAAATCTTTTATGTACATTTTAAAGAACTTAATTAAAAGTTCAAATGAATTATATAATGTATATATATATACAGTAGAACCCTGCTAATTCGGACCCCGATAATCCGGATCTCCGGATAATTCGGATCGATTTGGTCATCTTTTTTTCAAGTTTGAGAAGCGATTGGCTAATTTCCATAACATTAACTTATTTCATCGTCGTATTCTAAATAAAAAAACTTTTTCTGACATGTTTTCGGAATAATTAAGCAAAGTAAACATTATTACTGTCTGCAAATATTCAATAAGTTTAACATAAAGGGGATTTTCTGTTAGTATGTTACATTTTATTTCATTTTCTTTCTAATATTCCGGATAATACGGATTTTCGATAATCCGGATTGGGTCCGGTCCCAATTAATCCGAATTATCGGGGTTTTACTGTATATATATATATATATTATGTGTGGTTCATCCAAACGGGAACATTAATACTAGTTTTGCAAAATTTTGTTTTTCACAATTTTACAAAAACAGGACCCTGTCACTGAAGTCCGAAGGGACCTGAATTTAACGTTATTTTTAAATTCACAAAATTAATAATACATTTTTCACAATTTCACAAAAACAGGACTCTGTCTGAAAAGTCTGGACAGACCCCTGATACAACCCTCTCAATGATATTTTTATTTCATTTTAAATGAAAAAATTTCTCAAAAGGGACCTTTATTTTTGGAATGCCCCATATATATGTGTGAATTTTGTGTTAAATCAGCTCTTGAATGTAAAGATTACATAATGAAAAAAATGATTAGAATGCTTAAAGGGTTAATACTTTTGTGATGAAAATGTCCAACACAAATAATAATGAGCTATGTCCAAACAAAATATATTAGCCTCATACTTTCAAAATTGACTTGGAGATTTTTAAACCTCATAGAAAAAGCCAAGTAGTTTATCAGCTTATAAAAAAAACACATGAGGCAATTAAACAACAAAGAAACGACAAATAAAATAAACAATTGTACCTTTATTAGTGGCAGCATCTAATGGTATAGGGAGGGATAACAAATAATCTGTTCTAGAGGTATATTTCACTTTCCCAGACTGAACACACTGCAAGCGCTCTTCAACATTGAACTTAAGAGATTCAGCAGGATTTTCACGGCCTCTAGAATTCCTCTATAAATAAGCAAAAATATGTACTTTTATAAAAACTTAGACATCTGTGATATAAAGAGTAATATGAGAGTAAAATTTACGTAACGGCACTATTATGTAAGTATATAAGTAACTGTTCAATTCAAAATATTTTGATACAAATACCATATTTACTCGTGTATAAGGCACACTTTTTTTCCAAAAAATTAGGGCAAAACTCCTAGGTGCGCCTTATACACGGAATATTTTTTTACTGTTGGATGCAGTCGAACAATATACATATGAAACAAGAAATTATTCAAAGAAGATAGTAAAAACTCGGAAAATGTTACTTAATTGAAGTATTACTGCATATTTATTTCATTCCTTGCAGTTTTTTATACAACAAAGCTAATGACATTATCTAAACGATTATTATCAATTCCCTTTACCGTCACTCATTCCTATTTCCCGTCATTCTCTTACAGCTCGAAGTCTAAAAATGCATTTTCGTCTTGTTTTGTGGTCTGGTGTAATGTTTGTTTGGACTTTTATTTTACTGAAATTCATTTGGTCATTCTTCATTACCGTATCAAATTTATGGTGCTCATTATATATGAGATTTTAAGAAATCACCATTTTTACTTGTAAAGTAGTGGTGCGCCTTATACACGAGTGCACCCTATACACGAGTAAATACGGTATTTTACTTCTAGATAGATATATATACTTGTTCTCTTTCCAGATGGTTATGCTTTCTTGCTTGGGCATGCTTTCCCTGTACATTCTTATGATGAATAATTTTCATGTTTCAGGAGTTAACCAATATTTTTTGTAAAGAAAGAATGTTTAGCTCTAGCAGAGTTGTTAAATTTTGTTATATTTTATAACTTTTGTCATTTCTTATATAAATTCATACACAATCTTGCATCTTTTTTCAGATGTTAATTTTAAGTTAGGATGGAAAATAAAGAAGTTGTAGCAAACAGGTTTTGGGTATCTTCTTTCACTCATTAGTGAGATTGTTAGGCGATTAATTTTGAGTTGGCATTGGTTTATAATTGCAATATAAAAACTAAGTCTTAACTACGCCCAATAATAACTATATCATATTGTTATATATTCTAAAATGAAAAAGAACATACACTAAAAATATATATTTATACACTAAAAACAAATTAAAAATTTACATTGACATGTTTCAAGTCATTCATTGAGTCATTATTATAATGGGCAGGGGAATATTATCATAGCGGGCAGGGCTAAGGATTTCATGCTTTTTATACAGCAATTAAATGAATTAGACAATAATATTAAATTTACTTTTGAACTGGAAACAGAGGGGGAGATTGCCAATTTTAGATGTTGAGTTCAGGGATGCCACTCAGAAAATAGCCAAAAAGAGGAAATTATACGTAAAGTAAAATTTACGACATTTTTCACAACATTTATGCATGAATTTTGTTAACTATATTGTTTATAATAAATTAAAAAAGAATTGCAGCTCTGTTTTTTTTTTTATATATATAAGAGTAAATAAAAATGATTTTTCTTTAGTTTACAGTATTTTACATGAATTAATTTAATCCAGGGCCATTCCAAGCAAAGTGGTCCCAGGGTCCAAAATTTTAAAATTAGAGATATAATTTCAAAAAAAATTATGTAGTTGAAAGTGTATATTTTCTTGTAATAACAGTGAAATTTGATTTAGTAAAGTTTAAGTGCTTGAAAACTTAAATTAATTAAGGATGTTTAAAAATTCATGTTTTTTGACAAAAGTTTTACGAAAAGAATATGTTGTATTAAAAATGCAATAAACACAGTAATTATTAAAATATCATCATATATCTGAATAAATACTTATATACTAACCCCCAAACAGGGTGAGTAGCAACATTTTAGTTTAAAAAATAAGCACCTGTAAGCACACTTTTAGAGAAAAAGAAGCACCCAAGGGCAATTCTGCATTAAAAATTTTTTTTCGGAAATTCGCATCACATTTTCGGAAATTGGTGTGGGGGGGGGAGGGTCGTGAGTCCCCACCCCCCTCCGGCGATCTTCGGACAAAATCGGCGTTTTCCCGCTATCTTCAGACGAAACCAGCAATATTTTAGCAAAATCGGCGATTTATTGCGATCTTTTGCCCAAATCAGCATTTTTTCCACGATCTTTTGAAGAAATCGACGTTTTCCCATGTTTAAGTGAAATCGGCGTTTTTCGACGATCTTTAGACAAAATTTGCTTTTTTATGCGATTTTTTTTCGAAAACGGCGTTTTATACCTGTGATCTTTTGATGAAATCGGCGTTTTTTCCGTGATCTTTTGATGAAATCGGCGTATTTTTTCAAATATTCTTTTGACAAAATATTTTTAAGCAATCTTTTATCAAAAATGGCATTTTTTCCGGCGATCTTTTAACGAAATCGGCGTTATATCTGCAATCTTTAGACGAAATCGGCGTTTTCCCGCCGTCTTCAGAAGAAATCAGCGTTTTATCTGCGATATTTGGTGAAATTGCAGTTTTTTCCGCGATCCGCACTGGAAATTCACGTTTTTCATCGATCTTTTGACAAAGTTCGTTTACAAAAACATTGACGAAATCGTCGTTTTCCCACGAAATATTGACGAAATGTATGCTATTTCGGCGATCCTATCACGAAATTTGCATTTGTAGGCAATTGATTTTTCCGCGCGCAAAACCGTACATGTTGTCAACTATGCGGAACTGATAACCCAATTTCAAATTTTCGGAAGAAGATGCCTTAAATTTTCGGAAATTTCGGACGAGAATCAACCCTGGAAACACCCATTTATGTACATATACGCATTACAGGGGTGATTGTGTGTGTTCCTGGTGTACCCTGGATTTCCGAGTTTTTCATTCGATCCTTTCGGTTTTATAATATCGTTACACTTAGTAAAAAATTCAAACATTAAAAAATATCGCGAATTTTGTCAAAAATTAAAAGAAACATGAATTTCTTTAAGGAATCGTGCAGAGAACAAATTTCCTTCTAGAATCCAGGAGTAAAAACGCAAATTCATTTTAAATAGGCAAATTTTGTCAAAAAACGCGAAAAAACGATCAATTTCGTCAAAAAAAATCACGAAAAAAGAATCAATTTCATCAAAAAATCGCGAAAAAAAGATCAGTTTCGTTAAAAAATCGCAAAAAACAATCAATTTTGTTATATAAGCGCGAAAAAACGACATATTTCGTCACATAAGCTCAAAAAAACGACAAATTTCTAGAAGAAAAAACAGCAAATTTCACAAAAAATTCGCGAAAAAACAATCATTTTCGTCATTTAAGTGCGAAAAAGCGTCAAATTTTTTTAAACGATCACGAAAAAACGGCAACTTTCATTTAAAAAAAAAAAAAAAAAAAAAAAAAAAAAAAAAAAAAAAAATCGCGTAAAAACTTTCGTTAAATAGACCCGCAAAAACGGCAAATTTCGTGAAAAAATCGCGAAAAAACGAGATTTCCTCAAAAGATCACGATAAAACGAAATTTCTTCAAAAGATCGCGAAAAAGCCGCAAATTTTATCAAAAGATTGCGAAAAAAAGTCATAGCTGGAGTGGAACTTTCTGTACAAAAACTGTTTTTGCTGCTTTAAAAACTGATTTTATTGCGGCTTTTTCTTCTTAATTTCTTGCTTTTTCTAAAGCTGTTTTTTCTGTTCCAGAATTGTTTGTTTCAAATTTTGTTTTTGAGTGAATATGACCTTTGACATTAATATATTTTGCATTTGATAATTTTCAGGGTTTTTTACTTTGCATTAATTTTCAGGTTTTTTTTTTTCTTTTCTTTTCTGGGGTTCATGAAATTTAAGTCTTTTTAAAAATCCTTTGAAGAAATTTTATCTTTGGCAATATTTTTTTTTTTTTTTTTTTTTTTTTTTCCAGAAAATTTTTGTTTTTCGCAATCTTTTGCGGTTTTATCGTGATTTTTTGTAGAAATTTCTGTATTTTCGCGGTCTTTTGGTTTTTTTTTCGACGTAATTTGTAGTTATTCGAGATCTTTTTTCCGAAATTTGTGATTTTATTGCGATCTTTTGACAAAATGTGCGGTTTTTTCGCAAGTTTTCGTCAAAAATAAGTTTTATCGCGATCTTTTCACGAAAATTGTAATTTTATTGCAAATTTTTTAACAAACTTAGTGTTTTTTAGCATTTTTTCGCGTTCTTTAATAAAAATTTTCGACGGAATTTTTAAATTTTTTTGCGATTATTCGACGAAATTTCAGCAGTTTTTTTGGTTTTCTGGTGAAATTTGTGGTTTTATCGCAGTTTACTGATGAAATTTGGGGTTTTATTGATGTTTTTTAAATCAAAATTTGCGGTTTCATCGCCATTCATTTTAAAAATCTGAGCCTTTTCATGATCTTTTGACAGCACTGTGCGAAAAGGGGGGGGGGAGGGAATCGCCCCGGGTACGGAAATTTAGGGGTACCAAATTTATACTACCAATGTCATTTTTCGTCTATTACAAGAAAAAGTTGGGTAGAAGGGTCGTCAAATTTACAATTTGTCCCGCGCGCAGTTTTCTCTTCGCGCGCCCTGTCATTTGATAGATATATTTTCTTTATTGTTTTACGATATTCGCAACATATTTTGATCGATCGTTCGACGATATATTCAACTTACTTTGGTATAATAAAAAACTCAAATGACAATAATGAATAATCCCACGTGAGTCACAAAAGACTGAGAATTTACGTTCAGAGTTCCGAGAATAAAAGGCTGAAAGATGAGGGAGGAGCTAAAAGTGGACAATAGGAACATTTCTGGGGTACGAACGACGCATCATCGGCCGTTCTAGATAAGGAAAAGTTGTAGTTGTTTCGCTTTTATCGAAATAGTTTCGGTTCAGGATCGCGAAAATTAAAACAAGCAGTTCGTTCAAAAATAGGCATTTCAAGGGAGAGAGGAAAAAAAAAAAAAAAATAAGCACTCTGGGGAAAAAAGAAGCACCTTGTAAGGACCTGACAAATTTGCTTTCAAAATAAGTACCTTGTAAGCACCTGTAAGCACCGCTACGCACCCTGCCCAAAAATTGCTAGAATAGTTTATTGTGATCTCGGACATTTTAACAATGATAAAATGACAGTTCTTCGATTCCAGTGTCACACACGTCACAAAAAGTTAAAATTTTTCCTCTTGTTATTTAATTACTAACTTTAAAATGTTGGAAACTTTATTTATAAGTTAACTAAACATGAGGAAAATATTATAAATAAAAAAAATAATTTTCACCAAAAAATAAAATTATTATTTATTTTTTAATTCTTGTCACACGTTGTCACTATATGTGATGTGTGTGGCTGTGACGTGTATGACATGAATATCTGTTAAATTAAAAATGCTTAACTTCATTTAAATATGTTAGGTATATATCAGCAATATATGCACAAACACCTGGTAGCTTATTGTAACTCATGATGCAATTAATAAATTCATCTATTTTATACATTTTTTTTTTCAAAAAAAGCAAGATAAATTAATTACTTTGTTTTCAAGAAAACTGTTTTTTCAGCTATTATTTCTATATATTTTATCTAGTCATTCTAAACAATTTGGAAAGATATAGCAAAGGAGGGATTTTTGAACAACCAATTATCTTCTGTAAAATAATGCTTATTGCTTGTTTACATAAAGATGACAACACATTTGCTATTCTTGTAGTAAAATAAAGTTGATGTCTATCTTTTTGTTTTCAAAGTGATGAGTGATTTTTCCATCGTTATTATAAACTAATGAGAATAAATTTGTAAGCAATGATGCCCTATAATTTTGTTGTTAATTTAATATTTTTAAAAATAGTTTTTTTAGTTTATAGCATTATTGTTTCCGAATAATTAAGACTAAATGATTAAACTAAAGACTAAATGACTTAGAGACTTTAAGACTAAATGAATAATACCTTTAAGACTAAATGAATAATTAAGACTAATGAAAACTAAAAATTTCATTTAAAAACCAATCTTAACAATGTGAATTATATTAACAACTTTTTATCATTGAGTTTCACATAAACAATATTTTAAATTATCACAATATTACAAAACATATGTTTGAATTTATGCAATGTTGTATTCAAGGGGTGGGCTGATGGAGCTGCAGCCCCCTCTGAAATTTGTAACAAACATACAATGTAATTACAAAAGTTCATCAAAATGTAATGAAATATGCTAAGATAGAATTTATAGGAAGCACAATAATATTCCATTTCAGACAGGTTTTCATTTAAAAAATATTTCGCAAAGAACACAAAACAACTATTTCATTCAAGTTTTCATTACACACAGACTATCTTTACATGCCATAAAAATTATGCTAATTAAAACAAAAACCTGCTTAAAAAGAAATTGTTTGCAATCCCATGCAATTCAATCTTAGCAAATTCTGTATAATATATGCATTACCTGCATGATAAAAATCTGTTTAAAGCGGAAAAAATAACTTATGATTCTCTCTTAGAAACTTTTACTGTATCTCAGTCCCCTCCGAAATGATAAGTTTAGACACGCCACTGAATTTATGGTTTCAGCTTAGAAATTTGCTATGAAGCATTTCATAGTTATGTAACTTTACAAGTTTGATGTTCATGATATATTTAATTGTTGAATCAATAAATTGTTTTATTTTGTGTGGAGTTCAGTGACTGTATTTAATTACTTAAATATTTTAAGACTGCTAAAATGAAAAAAAAAACTTAAAGTTTATAAACACAAGTTTGAACAACCAAACTTTTCATTTAAAAACCATCCTTTTCTACTTATTAGGTATTTATGAATATATACAGCATAGTTGTTAAGGGTACTTTTCAGTTCCGAAAAGTACCTTGTTAAGTACCAGACATCACTTTAGAGATATCTTATGGTATCTAGGTGCATTTTACATTTAAGTCTTCAATAATCATAGAATAATCCATGAAAAATTATAATTAAGCTTAATAGAGTAGATTTATTGAAAAAAAAATATTAAGTTTATTACTGAACTTATTAAGTTTATTAATTAAAAAAAATATTAAGTTTATTACTGCTTTTCCACAGATATATGCCCATTTTAAATCTTTTCATGGTAAATTTCACACAAAGTCACACACGTCACATCATATGTCACACACGTCACAGTACTATTTATTTTTTTTTTAGCCCAAGTATTTCTAGCTCAGATTTCTAACACCACTTTTTTTAATTGTTGTATATATGGCTTATAAATGATATTTTTTATTTTCATGAATATTATAATAATTCACAGAAATGCAGCAATATGTAAGAGACATGAAGAAAAATGCTTACAAAATGGTCACACACGTCACAAGAATTAAAAAAAAAAAATTCTCTATAAATAAAATATAAAAAATTTCCAACCATGGTGATTATGTTTCAAGACAACTATGAAATATACTAAAATATTGTTTTCAAAAGGAAAAAAAAATTTTCACACTCAGAATAATTGTGAATGTTTTGAAAATGTTGTCTGAATGTCACACACGCCACGCTGGAATGGCCCTCCAGCAACAAATTCAGTGAGGAATTTTATGTATCACATCATTTTAAATCAATTTAAGTAACCCAGCAATAGATTCTATGATTATTCCAGAAGTAAATAGCAAAAATTTGCAAGTTTTTTTTTTTTCCCCGCGATTTTTTTTTAAAAATTTGTCGAAAATAGTTGCTTTATTTCATGATTGTCTGACTGAAATTGCCGTTTTATTTCGCGATCGCTTGATGAAAATCGCCGTTTTACATCGCGATTGTTTGACGAAACTCGCCGTTTTATTTCGCAATCTTTTGTCGAAAATTGCCATTTTACATCATGATTGTTCGACGAAAATCGTCGTTTTACATCGCGATCGTTTGATGAAAATCACCGTTTCGTTTCGAATTTGTTTGACAGAAATCACCATTTCACATTGCGATCGTTTCACGAAAATCACCGTTTTGTTTCGAGATCGTTTGATAAAAATTTGTTTTATATCGCGACCGTTTAATGAAAATAGTCGTTTTATTTTGCGATCTTTTGACAAAAATCACCGTTATATTTCGCGATCGTTTAACGAAAATCGCTGTTATATTTCACGATCTTTTAACGAAAATTGCTGCTATATTTCGTGATCATTTGACGAAAAAAAGCTGTTGTATTTCACGATCGTTTGATGAAAATAACCGTTTTATTTTGCGATCTTTTGAGAAAAATCACCGCTATATTTCGCGATCGTTTAATGAAAATCTCTGTTATATTTCACGATCTTTTAACGAAAATTGCTGCTATATTTCGCGATCACTGGGCAAAAAAAAGCTGTCGTATTTCTCGATCGCTTGACGAAAATTGCTGTGCAATCGTTTGACGAAAATTCCCATTTTATTTCGCGATCGTTCGACGAAAATCGCTATTTTTTTGCAATTGTTGGACGAAAATCGCTATTTTATTTCGTGATAGCTTAACGACAATCGAGAATTCTTAAAAATTAAAAAAAAAGCGGAAATCCGTCTTCCGGCGGAAAAGTGGCATCGCTGTGAGTTAATGAAAGGAGAGAGCGAATTAATTTGATCAGTTTACTGAAAACTTATTGCGGATTTAAATATTATACCTTTTGATGCATGCACCTTTTTATCATATAAGTTATCAACGTTTAGATTCCTAATTAATTGCACTTTTAGAGCTTCTTCCGATAATAAATTTAAAGGGGAGGGGGGGTAGAAGAGAAAATTAAACAAATTGCGATTGATAATGGATATAAGGTTAAGTTAATCAATAGATTAATTCAGCACACCATTGATAAAATGTACATGGATGCTTCTAAAAAACAAACTGTAGTAAAGTTAATATCAAGAAGGTGATTATGGAGTAGAATTTCGGGTGGCGTATGGTGACCGCTCGTATGAATACCTTTTTTAGGAGAAAGCACTTAAGTTATGCTGCAAATTCCAAGAAGTGTTTGCAATAAGACAGGTCCGCAGAAGTAATGAAAAAACACCAGTAATGTCTCTTCGAAGTTTTTTATTAGAATATGCAGGAATGAGCGGAGACTTATACTCCTCAGGGAGTGACCCCTTGGAAACACAATTCACAGTGCTACATGTTGGGAGTACGTCTTTTTGTGACGACAGACAAACTTTTTGTGTCGACCGACAAAATCAAACTGAAACTTACAATTAGTACAGATGTTGATTAGCGATTTGGCTTGCGGTTTTCGCCAAAACTCTTTGTATAATTGCCGACCTTGGCGATAATTATGCAGAGAGAGACAAAACACATTGTTAAATATACAGCCAATTGATAACCTGTAAATTATGGGAGCAGGCACAAAAGGGTTAATAGATTAAATTCGTGAGATCTGCCTCAGCTCTCAATGGACGATGCGAAACCATCTGCTTACATTTACATATTATGCTCTAAATCAAAGAGACGCACCCACGAAATAATTTGCAGGACAAAATGTTTATGAAGAGAAGGGAAATCGTTAGCAACTGTACAAAGATTAGATTTTATTTTAGTTATTGAAATCGCAAAGATACTTTTCAACGGAATTATGAGAAGCGCAGATTGAAAGAAATTGCTTTTCTTTTATTTTATTTCAGTTAGCCGTTACATCAGAAAATTCATGTAAGAGAAAAGAATTAATGAAAGCTTTTCCATGCTTAGCAGAATATTAAATTGTGGGGAAAGGCCGAAAAGAATGCCTACTTCCTAAATTATAAAGATTAACTAAAAATGCAATTTTATAAAAGGAATAAATTTTAACCCCAAAAAACTATATATAATGGAATCTCCATTATAGTGATGGTAACTTATTACTTGGGTTTCTTTGAATATGTAAAAAATTCTTGAAAGTTTCGGTTTCAGTTTGATTGTGAAGTCTCCCTCAAAGATGCTTTTAAACACCAAAATTAGTAGGGATGACCCTCTCAAGAGTTTATATGATTCCATTTATTTGGGGGGGGGGGGGAATTAAAAGTCATTATATAGGTACGATCTAGCAAAAGTTTACTAAAAAGGTATAAAGAACTAGATAGAAAGGTATATAGTGAATATAAAATAACATATTGCTTCATCCAGACTAAATAATGTTAAAAAAGAGCATTAACACTTTTTAATGACAGATTAATTTTCAGATATAATTTTTATTTAGAGTTATTTATAAGAGAGTACATTAAGATTTAAAAAATTCAAATGTTTTCATTATCTTTTCCCACCCCAAATGTATGGATTGAGTGGTTGGAAAACTTGTGGCGTTACTACATAATGGGAACACAGGCGATATTGAAAATATAGGGGGCATTGTGCATTTTATTTGTATTCAATGGCTATTTTCTCTGGTTTTCATGTACAATGTGTTTGTAGTTTTTCTGTTATACATTCTGATGATGACTCAATGAATGAGATGAAACATGTCAGCGTAAATTTTTAATATGTTTTTAGTAAAGTGATGTCTTTTAAGTAAATAAATATTTTTAGTCTATGTTCTTGACATTTTTGTTTTAGGATACATACAATTATGATATAGTTATAGGTGTTTTAAAAAGCTGAAAGATAGGAAGCTGCAAATTGAAACCAACTGCTAAAATGGAAGTTATTGAAAAATTAAACAACTATAACTATGCAACCTCGAAAGATGATATCTTAGTGTTGTTATTGGATAAGGAGGCATACGAACATGGATTATAAGGATTATTATTAATAAGGATTATAAGCCAAACAAAGATGAGCCTGATAGAAAAACTAAAAATTTGGAATCTAAAAAGAATCAGGGATATGTACAATATGCTTGAATATTAGTAAGAATCTGAAGATGTTAATTTATGATATTAATGTTGGATCGGTATTGTGGGAAAGATTGAAAGTTCACTTCCAATCAGAGATGCAGGGAAGAGCAATAAGTATACTAGATACTTTTAATTGCACTTATGATTCTAATGGAGCATTAGGACTGTATGGCACAAGAAATTTTAGAAAGTATGAAACATACAAAAATTCAGTAGTCCAAAATTGTCAAAACTTATAAGCAGATTGGATACTTCAAGAATACTTGTTCTGGTATAGTGCAAGCCATTTTTAGATGGCCGAATATATTGAGTCACTTTTGCAATAATAAAGAAATGTTTGCAACATAGAAACCAGTTAAAGATATTAAAATGACTTTAGCTGTTGGCCAGATAATTAGCCTTATAGGAAGAGGGAAAAAAATTAAATAATTACCGTAACGATAATTATTTAAATTTTTTCCCCTTTTCATTTTTCTATCAAATTTAGAATTTTGATGTGCCTTGTTTTTTATGTTATTTCTTCATTTAATTTTGGTTTCATGTGTGTTGGTAGCTCCAAATTCATATTATTTTGCTTTTTCATGGCTAATACAAAGATGAAACCACACACTTCATTTGTAGTTTCAAAGTATTTGGGGCTTGACAATTCTGTTTTGGTTCTACAAATTCCACTTGTATTCATTTTATTTATTAAATTTTTTCCCCATGTTCAATGTGGTAATCTTTTATTAAATTTAAATGGTTCATATATTGTAATACAATTAATGGTTTTATATATATACATATATATAATAAATGCAAAGTAGTACCTCTAAAATACTAATCAGATGTAAGAAGAATTCCTGTGCATCTTGTTGCTTTTTAGTAGAAAATTCAGGATGACCTTGCCCAATTAAATTTTTAAACATATGAGGCTTGATACCAGGTAATTCCTGTAACAAATTATTTTAGAATCATTATTATATGATACAAACACAAATATATATGCCATCTGATACACACAAATATACATAAACACTAAAGATGAGTTTGGACTCGTTTTTCCTGCCTGAGGCTGCCCAAGTCCGATAAAAAAAAAAAAAAAAAAAACATTATATGATTTATAAAAATTGTTTCAAAAGTAATATCTCATTTTCAACATAAAACAAAATCAACACAAATTAAAAAACAAACACATTATTATCTTAAAGTCGATGCTTTTACAGGAAAAGATAATTGATTGCTTTCTATCAAGATAGCATAGTAATTATATTTACTTATAGAGGAAAATGATTTTGGAAATGTCATTAGCATGAGCAGAGTTAATGATTATTATATCTATTTACCATCATGAACTATTTTCATGCGAAAAACGACTATGACTTGTGCATAATAGAAGATTAAATAATTAATAAACCTCCAGCAAATTTTCCTCTACTAAAACTAGAAGAAAATACAGTGAAACCTCCGCATAAGGGACACCTCGGTTTAAGGTACAAAACCGCCGGTCCCAGTCCCATGGTATAGGACGTATAATGTATTTACCTCTGAATAAGGGACACTTGAAAATGAGATTAATGGGATTGGTTTTTGAATTTCAGATGATGAAGTAGTCTTTGATGAAAGTGAAAATACAAATTTTTGTGAACCTAGCAAACAGACAGACAGTCATGTTGACACAGAGGCATACGACACAATTAACGACCATTTATTTACCCAGAATTCTGATTAGACATCAATACGTTTATCCGCATTTAAAGTGATGCTGAAAATTGTGGGGAATGTCTCTGAAAGTGGAGAATGAAAGAAAATTGTGAAATAATGAACTTTTAGGCTGCTCTCAAATACGAAAAGGGCAACTTTTAAGACATAAGTTTTAATTTACTTTTATTCAGAAATGCCTGGAAACTAGCAGGTGTTGTTGTTCAGAAAATATGTAATCAGCCACTTTTTTTTCAAATGCAATAGATTTTACAGAAAATATTGACAAAGTGGACTTTTTGAACCAAATTTCCATGCGAAAGAAGAATAACTACACAAGAAAGAATAAAAAATGTCTTTGTCACATGATCAAAGTCGCATATAACTCAACAAGTAATTTATTTAAAAAAAAAAAAAAAAAAAATGCAAACACAGTTTAGTTCTAAATTGCTTCCATATTCAAACCACACTCAAGCGTTCCAATTTTATGCCTCTCTGTTAAAAATGAATTTTTAACTTTAAAAAAAGCATTTTAACTAAAAAATAAATGAATTCTGTGTCAAAACATTTTTTGCTTGCTGAGTAGAGCAATGGAGAGATTTGTCTTAAAATACACAAAGGCTTAGAATACCTTTTTTTGGAGGGGTGGGGGGGTGCGGGGGGGGGATATTGCTGATAATAAAGAATTGTAAATATGGTAAATGAACACTTCAAAGATTTCTATTGAAAAATTGAAATTTGCAAAACAATCCCTTTTAACTAATTACTTCAAGTAAAAATTTTTCAAATGTTTTTATACTTTTTGCATCTACATAATATGCATAAAAAATACAAATCAATAATTCTACAAATTATTTAATAATTTGGTAATTAATTGAAAATTTTAATTAATTATTTCTCTTTTTTTTCTTTTGTCTAACATAATTTATACACTTCAGATACATTTAAATTTCTCCTTTGATGCTTTGTTATTTTTATATCCATCTGGATTAAAAATAATACAAAAAACTCTGAATAAGGGACACCTCTATTTAAGGGACAAAATTTCCAGTTCCATAGGTGTCTCTTATTTGGAGGTTTCACTGTATTCTCTTTACATTATGTAACTAATTAATAAATAAACAATCTGATTAAAAAGTATCTTCTGCTAACAAAAAGCCCACTAAAAACAAATTCATTGTTGCGTTTGTTTTGATTGACAGCATATAAATAGATCATCGCTAGAAATTCCATAGATATAAATCTGTAATTATCACAACTTTTCATTTGAAACGGCAATGAGATGCTAAAATAAATCGACAAGATTTCAGTTCCTCTGTTATTTTGATCAAAATAGCATTAAAATGACTTCAAAAGAAATAAGTACACCATTTTAAATGGAAAAAAAAAATTCAATAAATAAAATTTTCCGATTTCAGAAAAAATTAACTAAAGACTGCACGTGCCTGAAGACTAGAATAAAATAGAACTCGAGCTTGTGACAGGCCTAGGCTTCGGCTGAACCCATCTCATCTCTAATATTACATACAATAAGAATAATAAACAATTTAAAAAATAATAACATGGAGTCAAATTCTCGTGTTTTTCATACATTTTTCTGTAAAACTACCAGTTTTCGTGTTTTTCTATCCCTATAGTTTTTTTCAGGACAAGCCAGAAAAGTGAAAAAGAAAGAACAGATTCAATAGTAATAGCATTAGTAACTTTTATTATCATCATTATTTTAGGAATAAAGATACACATGCAAAAAGGAATAATGCTGTGTTATAAAACTATAAATGTTAATACTCACAAATAAATATTTAATTTTTAATTTTATATTAAAATAAAAATTCATGCAGATAATATACTTACTTATAACACAATGTATAAAATGTTCAAATTTAATGCAATTACAAGTTGTGTACCTGTGATGTGACCATATAAGACTACTGTTGATTTTATTCTACAGTACCCATGTACAAGTCTTGTAATTAAAATATGAAAATTTATGTTTAATGAATGATTCTAGATTCAATACTCACAAAGGGATAGTGTGAAATTTATACCATTATCCTTGCTTATTAGGCTGAATATCACAAATGCTGTAGTTTCCCATAAATTACTATACACATTACTGAAATTTTTAGTTACCATTGTTATTTTTTTACTCACTACAGGGACATGGCAGCTGGGATTTGTCAAGTTCTGTGATAATTAGTGCTAAAATATTCCAAACTGAGAACAACTGTGCAATCTTAATAAAAAGTAAGAGGGTAACTTAATGTCAAAGAAATAAAAAAACTCTGATCAGATTAATAACGATTTGTTTCTTTCCTATTTTACAGTAAAAGAATTGGCAAAACAATTTCAAACAGGCAAAGAACATGTATAAAGAAATCTAATGAAGTCTGATCATTGGAAGCATTGATATAAAAAAAATATATTGAGCGACAAGAGATTAAAAATGAAGAATATAAAAGCAAGATTTGGCCTATTTAAACATCTATTTGGTTCATTCTAATCATGAATACCATTACATGAAAAAAATTTCTGAAAAATACATAGACATCTCTCTGCAATTCAAAAATTATAGCTGCCATTGATAAAGAACTAATAGTGAAATTTGAATTTTGAGAGTTTAACTATCCCTTTTGCAATCCAAATTTCCTGTAGTTGAAACTGAAATCTAATTATGGTAGACTGTTGTAACCAATCAGTAACTTTAAAATAATAGATTGCATCATCAGGATTCAATATAAATCTGTCTTCTTTATTTATTAGATTAAACATAAAACACGTGAAACATAAGTTTCCAGGGCTGGCAAGTTTCTGCCGGGGTGGTTAAAACCAGCGGTTATAACCAGTTAAAACCGGCATGGCAGAAACTAGTTTCTGCCAGTAAGTGGCAAAAACTGGCAGAAACGAAGAAATAATACTAATAAGAACTTTACCCTGCAATGATTCATAATTCAACAGATATTTAATATATAAAGAATTTAGTTAAAAAATTAAAATAAAGTTTATGAATGTTATTCAAAGTAGCAAAAAGTTTTAAAAGGATTATATAAATATACTCTGTTTATATAATAATTTTCTGTCACAAACAGAAATTTTCATAATAGTAATCTAATGCTGTATAAGTTTATTATTGTTTACAAATGAATTTCTATTTAAAAAGAAAAAAAAAATACAAAAAATTCTATGATATATTTTAGCATAATTTTTTAGAGTATTTTTAAATAAATAATACACTGTGATAGCTTAAAATTTATTTACTACTGTATGCAAAGAGAAATGGTTCTTGTAAAAGTATAAGTAAATAATTTTAGCACAAAAATAGCAGAAAAAAAGTTTAATAAAATATATTGTACAGTTATTTTACAATATTAAAAGAACAAATTTATTTTTTGTGGAAAAAGTAATAATACACCAAGAGCATTCCATTATATAAGATTAATTTTGTTAAATTTTCTTAACCTAAACTCTTTTTAGCTTATTTTAAACGAAGAAACATTTGAAAATATTCTTTTAAGACCAGCATTACTTGCTAATAATGTAATTATTGAGGATGTAAATTTTAAAAAATTCTCATTTTCACAGTTATTTGTTTTTAAAGGAGACCAACCACAGAAGGCAAGACATTTTCTAGGACTTAATTGAGGAAATATGTTTCTGAGAAACGAGTCGATTTTGCTACAAAAGGTTATTATATACGGAATATCAAAAAGCAATTTTCTTGCTTTTTCTTTCTGCTTAAATGTCAATTTTAGTCTCATATACTTAGGATGAAATAAATAAGTCGCACTTCATTAAATGAGATTTGAATCGTCCATTTGTGATTTTCCATGATATTTCCATGATTAAATAAAGTTAAGCAAATTTTATGAGCAGCTACAATAGAAGAGTCATGGTTTTTATATGCATCTAAAGCAACAACAATAGATTTTAACATTGGTGACAAGTATTTAACTTCTTCATAAATCATGATATTTATTTACAATTTTAACAATTGCTATGTCCTTAATATCCTTTTTATGATTATCAATTATCTGCAAATACTATGGCTGATTCTTTGTGAAAGATTCAAAACTATCAAATTCTAATACAAATTTATTTATTTTTAATTAAAAACTATTCACAATATTTTATTTGGTATTTACTCTGAATAAACTGTATATAAGCAAGTTAATACTACTAAAAAAGTCTCAGATAATGTTACAAAATGAGTTTATGCCAGTTGCTGCCAGTAAAAACCGGTTATAACCACTTTCTGCCACTGGCACGGCAGAAACTCATTTCTGCCGGCAAAAACCCAACCCTGAGTTTCATACTGAAAAACTACAATCATTTTAAAAGACTACATGCTCCACTGATGCAACAAAGCCACAAAAACATTATTGGTTCATTAAAATTTTCTCAAAAAAAAAAACTTTTCAAATTATTTTGGCTAGAAATAAAAATTTCAATACATAATATACAAATTTTGTACTTTATTTCTTAATTTTTAAGCACTCACCTCAATAGCTGTATGCAAAAGTTATCAAGGATCAAAACAGATGAGATGTCAAGCAGCAGAAAATACACAAAGAAATCAAAGAAAATGCATAACAAAAAAGAGAAAAGAAAAAAAAAGGGGAAGAGAAAAAACAGAAATAAGGAAACACTATAAAATAAGCAGAAGGTCACAGAATAGCACAAAAGAGGGTTGAGAAATTAATAACTGAGTGGCAGAACACAAGCATTCTTATCACACTTCAAACGAAACTTTTTTTTTTCCTTTTTTCTAAATTAAAGATATTAGAAGCACCGCAACAAAACCTTTTGTGTTGGGGCTAATGT
This sequence comes from Maratus speculifer, assembly GCA_964019185.1. Classification (NCBI taxonomy): domain Eukaryota; kingdom Metazoa; phylum Arthropoda; class Arachnida; order Araneae; family Salticidae; genus Maratus; species Maratus speculifer. Next base: position 414,982,631 of record OZ025294.1, read on the forward strand.
TAAGATTACAATCTCATTAATAACATAAGAAATTAGTTGCAAAAAAAATTTTTTTTATCAAATATTAATTCAGTACATTAAATCTTTACCTATTCAAACTTGTTAAAAACTCCAAAATTCGTAATTTATAATTATATTATAATTAAGACTATTTCAAAAAAACTAAGCAATATCAAACTAGTCAATACTGATATAAAATTGAAACATAAGTTCTAAAAACACTGAAATAAAAAATGAAACTAAAAATTATACTTTACAGACACAGAAATGCTTTTAAAAATAATAATTCACAGGATTGTGTTCTACTTTTTGGGGTGCAGACAGATGCTTTGTTTGAAGGAGGAAACGGTAAATTATTGAGTTAAAAAATAGACGATTTTTTAAAGCATTTCTAAAACTGTAAGAAGTTTCATTTCAATAAAAGTGCATTGTAATTACAATGGACAAGAAACTCACCTCCACCTCCTCTTTGGAATCCTCAGACTTCCCTTCAGGTGGCTTGGAATAATCGCCACTGAGTAATCCATAGGCTAATTTTGCCCTAAATGAAAATTTAATAAATAAACAATTCTCTAAAAACAGGTAAGAAATGTAACTGTACAAAATAGCAATCCAGATCAAATTTGGATACAGTTAAAGGTAAGGAGAAAAAAGAAAAAAAAGGGGAAATTTAGATAAAAACTTTCATAAAAAGCAGACACTAAAACTTTTCTGATTTTTATTGACTAAATATGAACTCTTGTTATTAGGTCAGACTTTCTTAAGAACTTAACATAAAGTATGACTAAAATCTACATTAAAGTTTAAGATTTCAGCAAGAATGCTAAAATTTTTCTCTCAAGCAGGTGCACATTGTACTTTTCATGACATGTTTAATTCAGTTATATTGCTACAAATGCAACATAATACAATAACAATAAAAGGTTATAAGTGAGAAAAGTAATTATGCAAACCAATCGAAAAAATTAAAATTTAATATTTGCAAACAGAAAAAATATCTTGAAATACATCTCCAAATAACATGTACTTATTAAAGATGAAACAATAACATTATTACATAAAAAATATATCAAGTATAATTTATTACAAAAAGAAAAAGAAAACATTTTTAAAGCTTTCTACATATATACAAAAGATGTGTTGCTCCACAGTAATTCACAATGCAAGAACCAGTACATAATGTACCATTTTCAACTATCACTAAATCGTAGAATGTTTAATTCGCAGTCAGGCATGGCACATGGTGGTAGGATATGGTATGAAATTGAGATTTTCGCATCAAAATTTCCTCATAAATAATATGCATTTAACAACTTTATTGATCATTTCCAAGATAATGAAACAATTCCACCAGACGACGATTTGATCTCAGTATCAACGTAATATGTCACCATAGAAAAACATACAGATGATCTTAAGGGGAAAAAAAAAACAAAAAAAAAAAACATATAAATAAAATTTTTACCATATTAAAAGACTTGAATTCTGCCAAATGACAGAGGTTTGTTTAGCACATAAAAAATGTAGAATTCTAAACTCTGAAGCTAATGTAAATTTTACAGTTGCCAATTTATTAGGAAATATGACTTTAAATTGATGTGAAATTCATTTCTTAAAAAAACTTTCATCATAGACTTTAATAATTATCAATAAATTTTGCTTGCTAGAACACGCAGGAGTACCATTTAGAGTAGGACAGGAAATGATGTTGGTTAGGGGGGGGGGGGGGGGCAAAATTTAGGCTTGTGAATTTACTAAAAACCTATATGTTAAGTATGTGTAAAATTTAGAGTCTGTGCTTATGCTAAAAAGAAAAGTATTTTATTATAAATCTGTAGATTAGACAAATTTTTGGCAAATCTAAAAACAACCTTTTGAGGACAATGCTTTATCAAATGGTAGATAAACAGCAAAATTAAAATTTATTTGAATTCATCTGAAAATTTCAAAACCTATTCAAATATACCATGAAAAAACATACAGCTGATCTAAAAAGGGGACCAACATAGTAGCAAAATCATCACAATCGCAAAACTGTCTTATATAAATGGTTATATGCTTTATGTGGAAATGGAAGCACTAAAGTTAAATCTTTTATCAATGATTCAAAATAACATGCAAGTGCTAGAATATTTTGCTTGGAGCAATAATAGATCTACTGCATTTTGAAATTGATTATTTTCTAGTCAGATTTTCTTGTCACTTTAAGTGTATGAAGCCTTAAAACTAATCAATATTTAACAGAAAGCATATTTTAGTGTATGAAGTTATTGAAATAATGCATAATTAAAAAACTACTGCAAACAATTTTTCTCCCATAAACCATAATGGGATTCTTTTGAATGTTTCTGTAATTAAACGACACATGATTAATTTTCAACATAGAGCATTAAGAACAAAAGTATCTAAATATAAGTATTTATAAGAGTTAGAGCATGCATTGATGGACAAACAGGTGAGCAAAATTCATAAGCAGCTTTAAACTGAATTGGACAGTGTAAATAAAGATTTCAATTACTAAATTTGAAAATTACCACAAACTTAGGTATTGACTCTAAAACTTTTCAATGTTTTAAAATATTAAAAAGTATTTTTTTTCCCTAGTGCTTAATATAAAGTGCTTGAAAAAAATGTCGACAAAAATTTTGCTATTGCTTGATTATCCTGTCGACTGTAATACTATTATATCCAAACTATAAGATAAAATGTCAACTAACTAAAATTGATTGTAAATGTCACATTCACTTGATATTACACACATTTACAAATGTTTGTTATGCCATTAAAAGATTTTCCATTCAACTTTTTATTTTATTTTTATTAATGTTTTACTAATTTATTTGTTCTTTGGTTATTTAAAATAAAAATTAATCTCAATTTGTATAATTTGACAGATAAATTCACGATTTGTATAATTTGTCAAAATTGGTCAACAGGATTATCAAGTAGTATAAAAAATGAAAGCATTCATGATTGAGTAGTCTAGTTTCCATTTTTTAACCAAGGACATAATTTTTGCAATAATTATCTGAGAATAATTCTTAGTCTTTTTCATATTTTAAACTAGTCGAATGTGCCAATTCCAAAACTTTTTTCTATCTCATACGTACAATTACGTACAAACAATTGGACCAATAAGCCATAGCCAAACACTTACGCGCAAAAAAAAATAAAAAATAAAAATAAAAATAATAAAATAAAATAAAAAATGGTTCAATTCTATAAATAACTTTATACACTTTTCGATATTACAATATTGAAAATGGCACAAAAATCGTTATTACAGCACCTTCTTTCAGCAGAATATTTCAAAATTGAAGGATGTCTGCTTGCCACAGCTACAAAATATTTGGTTCAAGTATATGCATATCTTCATACACTTCTTGATGATACAATCACAACATACGGACATACAGACATTTTCTAAAAACATTTTTTTATATATATATATATATGACCCTTAAAATGTGTAAATCCATCAAAAAAATTTTTCAATTACAATACTTTCTTTTATTGAAGACAGAAGAAAGTATAAAAGGGAATGAAAATCACTAAAAATATGTAAATATTTACATAAAAAGTTAATTCTGACTATAACAAACTTTTTTTGGGAGAAAATGAAAATTAAAAGATTTTTTAAATATGACAGAACATCTTGTAATTAAAGAAAAACATTTCCATATGATGCAAAAGCTAAACATAGTTTAAAATGTGACAAGAAACAAAAATGAAACAGATGTAATATTACAGCGTAAGTATTACTCAATGAGCAGAAAATATTCACACAGTACTTACATTTGTACCGTGAAGTCTTTTGGAGCATTTGAAACATTACAAGACTGAATTATTTCTTCATATTTATCATAATAACTAAAAGAAGAAAAATGAACATATTACAAATATTTTTTGCAACAACATGTTCATGCATAACTTATTATTAAAATATACAAATATCAATAATAAAATAGAAAGCATTAATAATAAGTTAACTGATTTCCACAAAATGTGAAAATGCTTGTTTAAATCATAAAGTAAAAATAACAAAGCTGAGAACTTAAGCAATATTTATTGTGATAATATTTAAAAAACAAAAATAAATAAATAAAAAATCACAAAATAGAAGGAATATGTGCAAAATTTTACGAATTTTAACATCTTAGATCGTAATTAATAAAACAGATTTTTGAATGTAATCAAAGAAGAATTGAAAAAGTTAAATTTAAAACCCATTTTCATAAATAATAATAATAAAAAAAAACAATTCCACATTAAAAATTACTTACAAATAATTCCAAAACTGTAGAGAATGAAGAAATGCTTATCAGATTAAATGTATAGAAATATAAAGCTTTGGTGGGAAAGGCTTTGTATTTTAAAATAGTGTTTCAAGGATGAATCAAAGACTTAGACATTTTTGTGTGAAACATTATCTACAAGATAAAATTTTGGTTACCTTGTGGCATAGTGACTGGCTACTGCTTTATGAAGGTACACTTCAGTGGAATAAGTTTTACGTTTTTTTGTAAGATCGCAATGTCCTGAATTTTAACATTTGTGCATAAATGAGATATGCATTCCATCATTTCATCAATTCTCATAAAATGTGCTGAATCTAAGAGAATCAGATTTTCAGGGTTATTTCTAGCAATCTATTTATATAATAGGCTAAGGTGACAATTCCGAGTCTTATCATTCTCCGGAAAAATGAACTTACCATGGCTATGTTAAGAGTAAGCAAATTTTCCAATTAAGAACCTTTGGAAATATATGCATAAAATGTTTTGTATCACATTTATTATTCTTCGTTTTCTCTAAAACCTTTTAAAAATATCAAACTATAGTATTTTAAGTTCTAAATTAAAAATAACAGATAACAAATATCAATAGCTTCCGTATATTGATTTACTTTTGATAAATACTTTTTTGGTACCATCTATTGACAAATGGTTAAATAAAAGAAACTTTCAGTTGAAGTTACATTTTTTTAATGCATTTTATCAGCTTTGAATGTTTCGCACATGAAATGAATATTTCTTTTCAGTTTTTATTATAATTAAAATGTAATGAATGCATAATACTGAGTTAGAGCATACTTTAATTGTATCAATACAAACAATATTTTGAATTTTAAAATTGTTTATAGAGAAAAAAAAATAGTCATATTAAGTAAAGTAATAGTTGAAATTTACTCTGAAAAATGATGCATAATAAAATCATAAAAAATTTGCTGTTTAATGTATAACAGAATAATTCACAATTAATTTCTGAGCAGTAAAATAATTTATAACTCACAAAATTAATGTTGGGTAATGAATAATATGTATATAAATAAACTTCTACTCAGTAACATGCATATATAAAAATATTTTGTAAAAAAATTAAATTAAAAGAAATATTTCATATAATACATATATATATCAGCGACAGAATTGATTAAAAAAAAGTTACTGGTCCCAAGGGCCAGTAAGCACGAGAGTTTACTGGTCCGCTACATAAAATTCTATTAAGTACCTTTAACCCAATGAGTGACCCCCTCTCCTCCTACTAGAATATGAACCAAATTTCCTTTCCAGTTACCCAAAATTTTCTGGATAATAAAATGTAAAATTATAATTTGCTAAAAAAAGTATACAGTACAGAAACAAAAATATAAAACTAATAATATATATTTTATTTCTGATCATTTATTTCAACTGACATTTTTTTTTTTACATTTATTTTTTCAAGTAAAGTAAAATTTTGCACTTTATGTTTGGTTTGATTTGATTTTTTCAGGGCAAGAAAATTTACGTTTACCTGTAAGAGCAGGGAAAAAAAGTTGCTGGTCGTGTGGACCACTAAATATTTTAAATTATGGGTCCAGTTGAATTTCTGGTGGTTTCAGACCAGGAGACTACCAAGGATTTCAAACACTATATATTAGTTACAAATGCACTGCAACTTTTATTTTTTCCTGTTTCATGATATAACATTTTAAATATGATTTAAAATTACAGTTTACATAACATTTTTCTTATATCATCAAAAAACAAAGGATAATATTGTTTTAATAAAAACTAGCTGATCTGCTCGGCGTTGCCCGGGCTCGTGATGTTATTCAGTTTTCAAATGTGTTATTTGTTTTCTAAACGACCCTTAAACTCAAATTTCTATGATTTTATATTTTTAAGTCTATTTTGTATTTTATTATTAAATTTATATTATTATTTATGATTTATATTTTTAAATGGAAAAATCTCAAAAAGTTACTGAATTGGAAGCACATGCTGTTTGGTATTTTATTTTCTATGTAATTTGATTTTTTGGAAAATATGCGTACCGAAAGCGAACGAAATCGCGATGGAAAATTCAGGTTTTTACTGAATTTGTAAAAAATTTCACATATTTTATTTTGCCAAAAAATAATTTTATCCATGCGAAAGCTCCTAAATTTTTGTAAGTAATGTAAATCTGGTTTATTGAAAGGTTCTAAAAAGATTGTGCTAAAATACGGATATTTAGTTACTTTTAGCATAGCAAAAATGTATTCTCCATGAGCCAGGATGTGATTAGTGTTTGCGGTATATTTCAGGGATGCCACTCAGAAAATAGCAAAAAAGAGGAAATTATGCGTAAAGTAAAATTTACATTTTTCACAACTTTATGTGTGAATTTTGAAAATTATATTGTTTATAATAAACTAAATAAAGAATTACAGCTTTTCTTTTGTTGTAAACTTTTAATTTATAAGAGTAAGTTAAAATGATTTTTCTTTAGTTCACAGTATTTTACATCAATTAAGGTAACCCAGCAACAGGTTCAGTGAAGAATTTTATGTATCGCATCATTTTAAACCAATTCAAGTAACCCAGCAATAGATTCAATGAATATTCCACGAGTGAATAGCAAAATTTTGCAGGTTTTTTTTTTATTATTTGACGAAAATAACTGTTACATTTCATGATCGTTTGGCGAAAATCGCCGTTTCACATCATGATCGATAGACGAAAATCATCGTTCCACATCCCGATCCCTTGGCAAAAATCGTCGTTTCGTTTCACGATCATTTGACGAAAATCGCCGTTTTATATCGCGATCGTTTGACAAAAATCGGCGTTTTATTTAGCGATAGTTTCACATAAATCACCATTTCATATTGCGATCGTTTCAAGAAAATCACCGTTTCGTTTCACGATCGTCTGATGAAAATTGCTGCTTTATATCGCGACCGTTTGATGAAAATTGCTGCTTTATATCGCAACTGTTTGATGAAAATAGCCGTTTTTTCGATCTTTTAACGAAAATCGATGTTATATTTCGTGATCGCTTGACGAAAAAGGATGTTGTATTTCGCGATCGTTTGATGGAAAAGGCTGTTTTATTTCACGATCGTTCGACGAAAATCGTTATTTTATCTCGTGATCGCTTAACAAAAATCGCGAATTCTTAAATATTAAAAAAAGCGGAAATCCGCCAAAAGGCGAAAAAGTGGCATCCCTGGGTATATTTGAACAGGTTAAATCTCATATGGGTCATTCCATGCCAAATCAACCAGTGACTCAACCTGACCCTTTCAGATTTCGATGAAATTCTCAGGAATCATCCTGCCTGATGATATAAATGAGAATATATGTTCATAATTTTTTTTAAGCATCAAAATTTCATATAGTTAATTATTTAAATTTTGAAAAATCATCATTTTTTGGCTTGCTTACATGTTTTTAATTTTGAATTTCTCAAGTTCTATCAAACGAAGAAAATTTTATGACCACTCATTTCAAAGAGGAGTTTATAAGGTTTAATTTGATATGCAAGTCGACTATGTATAGTAAAAATAAATAAAATTTTAAATTTTTTTAAATTTAAAATTTGAAATTTTTTTAGATAGTCATTTTTAAAATTTTAGAAAAAATTGTATGTTTGTTGTAATATTATAAGCTTAAAATTCTGAAATTTTTAGAGTGGGATCTCAATGGGATCAGGAGTTATTAAATAAAAGCAAAAATTACCATTAAAATAGCAATTTAATTCTGTCTATTTTGCTATTTATTTAAAATTTGTATGGTAATTTTCAGCTTTTATTTCATAACTCCTGATCCCATTGAGATCCCACTCTAAAAATTTCAGAATTTTAAGCTTATAATATTACAACAAACATACAATTTTTTAAAAAATTTTAAAAATGACTATCTAAAAAATTTTCAAATTTTAAATTTGAATTAAAATTTCAAAAAAAAATTCGAATTAAAATTTCAAAAAATTAAAAATTTTATATATTTTAACTATACATAGTCGACTTGCATATCAAATTAAACTTTATAAACTCCTCTTTGAAATGAGTGGTCATAAAATTTTCTATGTTTGATAGAACTTGAGAAATTTAAAATTGAAAACAGTTATGCAAGTCAAAAAATGATGATTTTTCAAAATTTAAATAATTGTATAAAAATTTAAAGCGATAAACAAAAAATAAAAATATGCTCTAATTTATATCATCATAGAGAATGATCTCTGGCAGTTTCATTGAAATCGGAAATGGTCAGGTTGAATATTGAATTTTTTTGGTTGATTTGACATGGAATGACCCATATTTTGTTTTAAACAAATTGCACCATAGATTATAAAAATGTTTTAGCTTTAAGAAAATCTTTTCAGTTTGTCAGGACATAGAGAAATGCACCATGCAAAGGCAAAACCGCAATGAAACGATCTGGTTTTTATTGATTTCGTCAAATTTTTCGCACTTTTTATTTTGTAAAAAGTGCGAAATAAAAAAGTGGAAAAAACTGTAAAAAGTGGAAAAAGTAGAAATAAAAATATTTCTACTTGTTCAAAACTACTATTTCAAAAATTTTTAAGAGGGTGTAAATTTGGTCTATTGAGATGCTTTTAAAAGATTCTGCTGAAGTATGTACGCTTAGATACTTTTAGCGTAGAAAAAATATTCTATCCATGAGTTGCAAAGTGACCTCTTTTTGCCGGTATATTTGAAAGGGTTAAATCTTATATTTTAAAAACTGATTGCATCATAGATTATAAGAATGTTTTTAAGCTTTAAGAATATGTTTTTTGTTTGCCAGTACCTACTGGATTGAGCTTTGCTAAGGCAAAACCGCAATGAAAACGATCTGTTTTTTATTGATTTCATCAAATTTTTTGCACATTTTATTTTGTAAAAAATATTTTTATTGGTCCAAATGTTTCAAATTTTTTGTAGGGAGCATAAATTTGATCTATTGAGAAGATTTTAAAAGATTGAGTTGAAATATGAATGTTGTTAAAATAATTTTAGCATGGAAAAAATATCCTCTCTGCGAGTCGCAAAATGACCTTCTTTTGCCAGTGTATTTGAAAGGGTTAAAATCCAAATATTTTGAAACCAATTATACCATCGGTTAGAAGAAAGTTTCAACTTTATGATCTTCCATTTTGTTTGTTTACATCTTTAAAAATATGCCCTGGAAGAGCATTGACAAAAGGGAAAAAAATGGTTTTGGGAAAAAGACTCTTTTTGAATATTTCTTTTTAAAGGGTTAACTGCAACTTTATTTCGAATTAATAATAGCATTTGAGACCTAAAAGTATGATCTTTTGAAATATGTCTGTTAAGTTTAACTGCGTCGAACAGTTAGGTTGATTTGGATTTAAACAAAATGATCCAAAAACAGAAATAAACGCTGAAAAATGCTTCTTTCGTTTAGGTGCGTAAAAGAGTTTGTGCACATGTGCAAACGATTTCTTTCCCCGAACATTTTAAAAAAAAATGGCTTTTTGAAGAGAGTGAGTTCCACTTCATAATTAATATCTATGAAATTAATCAAAAAATTAAAATTCTGAGCTTCAGGTGCATCAGGAGAGATATTGGGCTACTCTTATAAAAATTTTGAGCCTCATAGGTGCCATAGATTTTGCTAGCCATCGCAGACACACAGACAGAGCGATTTGTTCTTTTATTAGTATAGAATGCAAGTATCATGAACATTTTTTTTTCTGTTAGTCATTGGAGGCATCGGCCAGATAAAGAGTACCTGCACACATCGCTTTTTGTGGATTACACCGTTTCAAAGTCGTCATAAAGGAGTACCCTTCAGCCCAGCTGTTTCAGATAAGTACATTTTGGTTTATTATCAGTTTGGCTTTGTTTTTAACTTGGTTTCCTCATTATTTTAATAATGAGTCAAGAAGATTTAGAAAAGACAGCAATAAATTTACGTGGCAGAGCTAAATCTGCATTAACACGTATCACGAACTTCATTGATGCTGATCAAGTTTTTCAAAAGAATGATTTATTGAATAAATTGGAAAAGCTAGAAACAGCTTATTTCGATTTTGATAAATATGATGCACAATTACCAGAAGAATCCTCGGAAATGGAGGAATTTGAAACAAAATATTATGAAACCAAAGCCAAACTGCAATCAGAACTTGAAAAATTTTCTATAAATAGTATGAATGCACATTCTCAAGTTGTTAATGAACAATTACCTATAGTTAATACAACTAATAATTTTAAATTACCCAGATTGAATATTGAGCAATTTGATGGTAATTTCAAAAACTGGATGTCATTTAAAGACTTATATTTATCGTTAGTGCATAATAATGCCAGTATAACAAATATTCAAAAATTTCAGTACTTAAGAGGTTTGCTCGGTGAAGAGCCATCTTCAATTATAAAACATATTCCCATTTCTGAAACCAGTTATGCAGAAGCATGGGAAAAATTATTGTCAAGATACGGAAAAAAAAAAAAAAAAAAAAAAATTGTCGCAGCTCTTATCAAAACATTTATGGATATACCTCCCATTATTCATGCTAATGCACTTAACTTACGCAATATATCAGATATCTCTGACGAGGTAATTCGTGCTCTCAAATCAATCGATGTTAAAGCATCAGAGAGAGATATTTGGTTAATTCATATTCTTCTTCAAAAGGTTGATAATAAAACACGTGAAGAATGGGCTCAATATTCATCAAAGGATGATTTTCCTTCTTTTGATCAATTTATTCAGTTCATTAATGACAGATGTTTATCTTTAGAATTGTATAATAATGATTATACAGGGTTACATAAAAAAGAGAAGCAATTTAATTTTCACAAAGCTCCGCCAACAACGTTATCAAATGTTTATTTTGTAAAGCCAATCATTTACTGTACAAATGTATTAAATTTAAGGAATTAAACGTAAGAGATAGAAAACAATTTGTGAGAAAAACAAATTATGTAGCAATTGTTTGTCTGACAAACACTACACAAATCAATGTAATTCTACATTTAGCTGTCATGATTGCCAGCTTAAACACCATATGCTGCTATGCGAGAATAAACTACAAAATTATGCGATGTCAACTTCACGTTCGAATGAAAAACAGAGTCGGAAAAGCAAATCTGATTCAGAGAACCTCTCGATTCCTGATGATAATAAAAAAGAAGTTTCTCCTTCAATAAATTCTGTTCAAACATCTTTCGCACTTTTGCCCACTGCTACGGTATATATTTATGATTGCATGGGTCAAAAGCACACATTAAGAATTATGTGTGACAGTGGCTCAGAATCTACGTTCGTGTCAGAATCATGCATGAAAGTGTTAGGAATCAAAAGAAAAAATGCCAGATTTCCCGTGAAAGGTCTTTCTAATTCAAAGATCGCAGTAACGAAGGGTTACGTAATGATTGATCTTATATCAATTCATAATGCTGACAGTAAGTTGTCAGTGAAAGCTTTTATTTTAGACGAATTAACAGCTCCATTACCTTCTGAGAAAATAAGTGAAGAGCATTATTCACACTTAAAAAATATAAACTTGGCAGATCCACATTTTGGGACTCCAAATAAAATCAATGTTATTTTAGGATCAAATTACTTTTTTTCTATTTTGCTGCCTGGTCAAATAACGTGTGCTCAGAGCAGTTTAATTGCGCAAAATTCCATCTTTGGCTTTCTCGTATCGGGAAGAATGCCACATCTTAACACAACTCCTAATTCAATGCATAATTTGCATATTTATGAACTTAATATTGATAATGAATTAAAACGATTTTGGGAAATGGAAGAAGTATTCAATAATAATGCTCAAATTCTGTCTCCAGAAGAACAATTTGTTGAATCACATTTTCAGAAAACTTAATTCCGAGGGTCGTTTTGTAGTAAAATTACCTTTTGTAAAACCTAAGACAGAATTAGGTAATTCTAGACCTGCTGCAATTTCTCGCTTGTTGGCTATGGAAAGGAAATTTAAAGAAAACCCAGAATTCGAAAAGCAATACAAGGATTTTATGCGCGAATATGTACAGTTAGGCCATATGGAATTAATAACACAAAATGACATTAACAATTCTGAAAATGAACAATATTTTCTTCCTCATCATGCGGTTATTAAACCTTCTAGTACTACTACCAAGTTGAGAGTTGTGTTTGATGCATCATGTAATACTTCAAAAGGAAACTCCTTGAATTCAATATTGGGAGTAGGTCCTAAATTACAATGGGACATATTTGAAATTTTACTTAATTTTCGATTTCCGAAAATTGTTTTTTGTGCTGACATAGAAAAGATGTACTGCCAGATTTTAGTTTCTGAAGAAGATCAAAATGATCAGAAAATAGTTTGGAGGTTTAATTCTAATGAGGAAATAAAAAATTTCAAATTAAAAACGGTTACTTATGGGCTAGCTCCAGCGTCTTATCTAGCCACTAAATGTCTCAAACAAATTGCTGATGATTATACAAAAAATGCTGTTATTTCTCAAACATTAGAGAAAGATTTTTATATGGATGATCTACTTTCAGGCTCAAATACTGTTAGTGAGGCAATAGAAACTTGTAAAGAAATTATCGATGTTTTGCACGCGCATGGTTTCCACTTAAGAAAATGGAATTCAAATTCAAAGGAATTTCTTAGAGAGTTTGAAGATGATTCCAATACAGAATCGAATTTTGAAATTCCTAGTGATAACGGAAGCGCTAAAGTTCTAGGATTAAGCTGGAACTCTTCTTCAGATACTTTTATTTTCAAGGTTTCACTAAATCTCACTCCACTTCTTACAAAGAGGCAAATTTTAGCAGAATCTGCTAGAATCTTTGACCCACTGGGTCTAATTTCACCATGCACTGTAACTTTAAAAATATTTTATCAAAAACTGTGGTTGACAAAAGGGGACTGGGAAACTATTATTCCTGAACATCTAACCGAGGAATTACTCAAATTTCAAAATTCATTCAATGAAATCAATCAATTTTCGATACCAAGATGTGTTACGCTTTCATCCGAGAATGCCTTTGAATTACACGGATTCTCCGATGCGTCAACACTAGCTTATGCTGCCACAATTTATTGCCGACAAACTTGCAATGGAAAAACCAATGCTTTTCTTTTGGTTTCTAAAACAAAAGTTGCACCAATCAAGCAAATTTCTGTCCCTAAATTAGAACTTTGTGGTGCTTACTTATTAACTAAATTATTCCGCACAGTTATGGACACACTAAAGAATTACAAGTTCGATATTTTTGCATGGACTGATTCTAAAGTAGTCCTTTCATGGTTATTCGCACACTCCCCGCAAGTGGAAAACATTTGTGGCGAACAGAACCTCTCAAATAACAGAAGTTTTACCTACTAAGCACTGGGGACACATTCCCTCAAAAGAAAATCCCGCAGATATCGCTTCTCGCGGTATTGACCCAAAGTGTTGGCCAGAATGCGAGCTATGGTGGAAAGGGCCAAGCTGGCTACTTTTAGACCCATCTAATTGGCCGAAAGATGACTTAAATGTTGATGAATTCGATGAACAAATCAAATCCGAGCAAAGGTCGGATCCCATTTTTTCATTTCACGCGCATCCTTCAAATGATGTACTAGATAATTTGTTTCAAAAGCACTCTTCACTTTCAAAAATTATCTGCATTCTGGCATATTGCCTAAGATTCATTAAAAAATGCAAAAATGCTAATGAACATCAGATCCGTTCAACAACACTTACATCTAACGAAACAAAATCTGCTGAAGAAATGATCGTTCTTTGGATTCAAAATTCTTACTTTAAAGAAGAGTTAAAATGTATCAAAGAACAAAAACCTCTAGCTAAGAAAAGCAAATTACACTCCCTATATCCGTTTATTGATGCTAAGGATATCTTACGGGTGGGAGGACGCCTGCAAAATTCACAGTTAGCATTTAATCACAAGCATCCGGTAATACTTCCATCACAACATAAAATGAGTGAACTATTGATAATACAACAGCATATTGCCACTTTACATGCTGGACCTTCTCTACTATCGCACATCATAAAACAATCTTTTTGGATAGTTGGTGGAAAAAAGCTCATCAACAAATGCATTAATAGATGTTTAAAATGTTTCAGATATAAGAAAACTATTACAACTCCTCAATTAATGGGGAATTTACCTAAACCTCGAGTAAATCTTGAACGCCCCTTTTTTGCCAGCGGAACTGATTACGCAGGTCCCATATCCATTAAATTTAGCAAGGGTAGGAGTGCAAAAACAACTAAGGGTTACATTGCCTTATTTATTTGTCTTGCTACGAAAGCGGTTCATATAAAAGCTGTAAGTGACCTAACAACTGAAGCATTTATAGCAGCTCTTCGACGTTTTAGTGCAAGAAGAGGCCACGTCACCTTTATAGTGACAACGGGAAGAACTTTGTCGGGGCATCAAGAAAAATCGACCAAATACAGAGGGCCTGGTTGTCATTTCCTAAAAATGAAATCATGTCAATATTTAACTGAAAAATCCATTGAATGGCATTTTATCCCTCCTTCTTCCCCTCACTTTGGCGGAATTTGGGAGGCTGCAATAAAATCTGCCAAATACCATCTCAAAAGAGTAATAGGAGAGACACTCCTAACGTTCGAAGAGCTCGCCACTCTACTTAGCCAAGTCGAAGCATTATTGAATTTGCGACCTCTTATACATTTAAATGACAATAATAGTGACTGTATAAATGTTCTCACACCCTCACATTTTCTTACAGGTGATGTAATTTTCTCGCTACCTGAGGAGACCTCATCTATTACGAGCCACCCTAGAAATCGCTGTGAGCTGCTGCAAAATTTAAAAAGAGGATTCTCCCAGCGATTTAAGCAAGAATACCTATGCTCGCTCCAAAAGAGAGGCAAGTGGAGAGTCGAGCAAACCAATCTGTAAATTGGACAAGTTGTGCTACTCCTTGATGATGTCCAGCCACCAGACTCTTGGCCATTGGGCCGGGTAACAGAGGTGCATCCTGGAAAAGACGGACATATCCGTGTTGTAACTGTGCAGTGTAGAAGATCATTTTTGAAACGACCTGTCGACAAATTAGCTCTTCTTCCTATATATCAGGACTAAGGCCTGATAGGGTGGGAGTGTGTTTACGTGCTTAAAGTATTTATTCTAAAACATTGATATTGATAAACATTAAATAACTTCATATTTCAGAAGTGACATTAATCACCTTAACTGTTTACTTTAAAACCATAATATTTATAAACGATAAATGACTTTATAACTCAAAAGTGACATTAATGAAATTAATTTAATATCATTGTTTATATAAAGCAATTCATAAGTAGTTGATTGCACATGATTGCGAAATCATTTTTGTTGATTACTTCAAGGACAATATTTTACTGTGAGCGAACTGACTTCAGTTTCTCTTATGTTTTTGTAAAAGCACACACGGTGCTTATATTTCTCTTCTGTTTTTGCATACTTGGATAATATATGTTAATCCAGGAGTAAACCGCAGCAGGAAACTGAATTCCTGTCTTTTGTTTTGTCAATTTACTAAATGTGCTTTAAGTGATTAATATAATACAAAAAGATATATTAGTGTGAATTTATTTACAATTAACAACACCAAAGAACTGCTTCGTGAATTGCGGACACTAACAGTCATTATTATTATTATTATTATTATTTTGTGTGTGTGTAAAATTTTCATGATTAAATGTTGCCAGAAAATATGTATGTTTTGACAGAAGTTTATGTATGTTACCGTAAACTTAAATTAAGAAAAAAAGGCATTTTTGTTAACCAACAGTTTTTCTTATTTTCATTCATATTTGTTGATTATTTAGATATTTGTAATCTTAGAAAGAAAATAATAAAATACCCAGTGACATTTGATGCTGCCATTTCTAATAAAAAAGCAAAACTAAATACGAATGATCACATGATGCTTAGGTTGGGAGCAGCAGTGCTACAAAACAATGACTGTTTTTGAATACAAGTTCTATGCCGAAAAGCCTATCGTCATTTCACCCTCTTTATTCAAAGGTAACATTTCAGGCTATGAAAAAATGTTTATTACACAAAATGCATGAAAAACTACAAAACATCTGCAGTACATAAATTTTTTTTAACAAATTTGGAAGCAAATTAAGTTAATTTTTGTTTTTGAAAGTGCTGATTCAGAAAAATGAATTCAGCAGCTAGCTTTATTAGATGATTTCTAATTTCTGGATGTACCAAATCAAAAGTAGAAAAAGTTGTTCTGTTGACGCAGATGAAGATGCTGCAGTAAAAAGTTAGTTGGTCATGAATTCTGTAAGTTCTTTAGTATCAGCCTTTTTGATTACTGTAACAAATACCTTCTAACATTCTCAAGGACTAAAACCAACTATGTTAAAAAAAAAAAAAAAAAAAAAAAAAAAAAAAAAAATTGACTGGTTCAAATTTTGTTTAAATTTTAATATAATAAGCATTGCAAAGTCATACAACTTTACTTTACCTCAACTTGCAGAAGTTTTTCTAAATACTAATGACTAAATATTCAATATATTCTTATCTTAGATTTGCTCACAGTTGCAAGATTATTTTATAACTTGATTTAAATTAACTTTGACAACATATTTTATCTGAACTTTGCATTGTATTTTACTTTTTGACAAAGATTAAGCTGTATTTTTAAAAAAGTTGTTTATCTATATTATATAAAACTAAATTATATTAAAGTACATTATTATGTTTGTTTCTATCTTAAATTTATTTAAAAATAACTTAAACTGATTTAAATCACTGATTTAAAAAAAATCAATTTAAATCATGATTAAAATCGATCAATTCTGCAACAAAGTCTCTAGGCTTCAAATGAAAAGTACCTTGGATGAGTTGTAGTAGATCATAAAAACTGAAAATTTGTAAAATCTTTTACACACAACCTTCATCTTCTACAGTTCCAAATGTGCTGTTTGAAAAAACAAAAAGTATTAAGTGATCTCATTCTAAAGGGATGTGTTGAAATGTAATGGTTTTTATACGATAAAAATGATTATGTGAATGGATCAATGGACTGGGAGGCAGGCAGCACAGACAATCACCTCATTGAGTTCACTGCTGAAATTCCAAGATTAGTTAAAATTGATTTGCATATTAAAACACAATTGGTCTGCCGAATCACATCTTGATGGAAAACACTTGAAAACTATTTTAGTGGTTGACTTGTAGGTTTATCATTATTTTCTTACATCCAAAAGTATAAAAACATGGGAACAAGAAAACACATTGGTAAACCTATGAGTTAACCGCTAAAATTGGGTTTTCAGGTGTTTTCCACCAAAATACGACTTGGCAGACCAATTGTGTTTTAATATGCAAATCGATTTTAACAAATCTTGGAATTTCAGCAGTGAACTCAATGAGGTGATAGTCTGTTTTGCTGCCTCTCAATCTGTTTGTTGTGCAAGAAAACAAAATTTGAAGACTGGAATCAAGCTTTATAAGAACCTTGTTAATAAATTAATTGTTCATATTAAATATTTCATAAAATTATGTGGATATCAGGGGAAAAAAAAAAAAAAAAAAAAAAAAAAAAAAAAAAAACACCATAATATTTTATACAAGATTGTATAGAGCAAGAAAAAGTAAGAGAAATTGCAAAAAATAAATTTTAACAAGTTACTTACCATTTTATAAAGTCGGGTATCATAAAGATAACTTGAACAACTGAATTCAAATAGCAGGAGTTCCCTAAATTAGCAAGACCAGTGTAACCAGGTCCATAAAGAGGAACCAGTTTTGTTCCAGCTTCTTGTATAGTAGCCCATTCCCCAATTCGCTGATTCATGTCAATTTCTAATTCAACCATAGATTTATCAGTCTACAAAATAAAAAACAATAACAAATAAATGATTTATGAAAAGATACACATCAAATTTTAACAGCAATTAATTTTTTTATAAAATTATAATTTTAAAAGCAATAATAATAGTTTACTTTAAATGTTCATTGAAATTACATGAGTTTCATACAAAAATAAAAGGTGAAGTTCTCTGACTTCTATTTTGTCTAACTTATAAACATAAAATCCCTGACTTGGTCACTGATTTTTATTTTATTTTATTTTCCTATATAAATCTATATACAGAGAACTCTCATCAATGTATCTCAGCTTATGATGCATTTCATGTTATGAACTCTTTTTTTTTTTTCCAGCATTTTCTAGTTGCAATTAAGAATGCCATTTAATGCATGCATGCATGCAAATTTTTCATACATTAACAAAGCAAAATCAAAAGAAATTTTATATATGTTTACAGTAAGTGGTTTCAAATGGGAATGGAAGAAAAGGAAACCTACTGTAACCTGTAAATTAGCTTTAGCAACTTTGAGTGGGAAAGAGTTGAAAGCTATAGGGGAATGGCTCTTTGCTGATGAATTTTTGCATAAAAACATTATTGATAAAATTAAATCTGTTTGAAAAACATCTTTTTTTTTTAACTATTTTTTACATGTTGCAACACTTCTGGCAGCAGAAAAAACAGATTTATCAACAAAATAATATGTCTATTCTCACATGCCATAGGACAAAATTCTGGTGAAAAAAAAATACTCAAGTTTAGCCATGATCGGGCAGAAATCTCAATCTAAATGCTATCAAGAACTTGTGCGGATATCCAGCACACATTTACACAAATGGGAGGCATGGAGGCTTGGCATTCAAATTCAGATTTATGTTTGAAGATGAATGTTGCAAAAACAGTCTAAATTGTTTCAAAAATTAATAATGCCCATGAAAGACAGACTATTTGCAGTCATTAAGAGCATTGATGAGTGTATACGATAATTTAAATACATTTAGCTGGACGGTGGGGGTAAAAATCATTATTTTCCTTAAAATTTGAAATAACTGATAAAAAATATCCCATGTGCCATTCATTGACAAGGAAAACCGATCTGAAACGTTAAATTCAGGATATGATTTATGCATGTGATAAAACAGAGGAGGAACTACCGATCTACTTTAATTAATAAAAGAAATATATAGACATAATGAAAATGCAATATCACTACAAGTAGCTTTTACTGGCTTGCAAAGTATGTTTTTCATCAATGTATTTTAATTTATTTTGTTGTTCTTAAAATTTTTACACAGGTGAAATAGCATTTAATTGTATGTTTATTTTCATAATGAAAAGAATCTTTAGAATCTTTTTTTTTTTTTTTTTTTGAACTTTTTTATAAGTTTTTTAATTTTAACTCAACACATTATGCAAACATTTTATTAAAATTTCACTTTAAATTTATCAAAAATTAACATTTTTTTCTATTTTAAAGTTAGCAAAAAATATAAATTTTTTGCTTTCTTTAAAATTTTACATATACTGCATTTTGTTTGTTCTCGAGTAATTATTCTTTTGTATTAATAATCTCATCAGATTGCTTTTTTTTTTTTTAAACACTTTTCGGATCTAAATTTGTTTTTAATTTTTAGAAAATATTATTTTTATGTTAATAACATTAACACAAGCTATCCAAATAGATTAATTAATGTTTAATGAATATTTGATTATCTGAAAGATAACAAATGGTGTTGTTTTGCATAATATTCAATTAATATTCATATGACAATTGGCCATGGAAGAATTTTTTTAGATGTTTAGAAAGTATTGTATTATAAGATTTAACTTATAATACAACTTTTTAATTTTTTTTTTTTTTTTTTTTTTTTTTGGCGCTTTTAGGAAATTAACTTTTAATTCTATTTTAAAAACTGAAACACATGTTTCAAATAAAAGAATCAGAAACAACACAAAGAAAACTAAGCTAAAAATAATTATTATTATTACTAAATGCCTAAATATAAATGAAGTCATATAATAAATGCATAGACATGTACTAACATTATTACATGTAAATAGTAGCAAAAGTATTTCTTAGAGCAAAATAATACTCGATTAAAAGACATGTACTATTAATAGCACACCAGACTCGAAAGGGTTAAACTAAAATTACTAAATTTAAAAAAGTTTAACATAGTTGCAAATTTTTTTTTTCTTTTGTACAAAGAAATTAATTTAATGCAATGAATTATTTTTAAACCTTTAAATATTTAAATCAATCAAAGTACAAACTTCAGCTGTACTTCCAGCAGGAAAAATTGGCTTTTCAAGGACATAAGTCCTCTTTTCATTACCTTTTCACTGGTCACTCCTCAGCCCTTATCTTAGGTTAGTAACTATGATAACAAAAGAAAAATAAAACAGGACATTTGTTCTTGAATATCTGATTTTTCCTACAGGGAATATAGAGCAGATAAAAAATAAAGTCTCACAGAAGTAAAAACTAACAAAAGCTCACTGTCCATTTGACTAAAATGAAGCAAAAAGAGCAATTACAAATTACTATAATTTATCCTATAACTAAATAAATATAATTTAATGAAACAAGTTTTATAGTTTGCAAATGATACAACAACACATTATACTCTACTTTGTCAACAAACCTTTGTTAATTCTTTAATGTTTATTCCAAAATGAGCTAAATGAGCTGGAAGATTAGGATCTAGCACCATGGCATCTTCATCATAAGAATACACATCTAAATAAAAGAAATGCACATTTTAATTCCTGTACTTTATTTTCGGTATTTGTGTATTTTCCTGTAGAATATTTTATTTCTAATTAATATTACTTAATACCATTAATGGGCAAGCATGACTTTAGAACACACTCATTCATGCTTTTTTTCATACGTTTTATACGTTTAATACCCCATACGTTTTAATTATCAAGTGTCCTAGAAAAATACAAAAACGCATTCTTCCTACAATTTATAAATAAATAAAATAAAAGCATAGAGGATTGTCTTCATGCTGAAATTATGTTAAACTGTGGAATTTTCAATACAAGCGTAATTTTGACATCATATATGTCATACTTACAAGGAAGGCCTTCATATGGGCATACTCAGAAAAATCTGAAAAAATTACAGAATGTTCTTCTCATATAGTTATATATGTTTATAAAAAAAATTTCGGCGGAACCTCCTTATAACGTCCGTAAAAAAATTAAAATTTCGTTTATTTGGCGATTTATCTCCGGTTGGCGAAAAAACGAAATTTTGAAAAATACGCTTTTATGCTTCGAATACTTTTTAAAGAAAAAACTTTCTATGTTCAATTTAGTTTAGTTTAAGTAATTTTAGTTTTGCATTTTTGCTTTACTTTAAGTGTAATTTTGTCATATACGTTTATATGTACTTATAACAAAATGAAATTAATGTATTTTATCACTTAAAACAGAATTTAAATTGATTAAAATTATTCCAAATTGAAAAATATACTGTTAAAAATCTGCTGCATTTTGTTGCAACGCACTCCCTTGCTTGTATAGAAAACGGTTACTTGGCCGTGAAATGGAGCTTTCTCATTGGTTGGAATAGATATTATATACAAGCGGTGGAGTGCGTTGCAACAAAATGCAGCAGATTTTTAACAGTGTATGACACGGTCAAATCACTGTGCTATGGAGCATTCTCATTGGTCAGAAGAGAGATATTCTATAAAAGTAGTGGAGTGACGTTGCAGTAAATGCTGCAGATTTTTAACAGTGAAGTCAATTAAAATCAATTTTCAGATTCGTTAAAATTGTCTGCTTTTGGCGGGGAAATGCACAGCTCGCCAAATCCCACGTCGCTTTCAGCTTTTCACGCCAATTATTCCAAACTATTTTATTTTTTTACATATCTAATAATGTAATTCCGCCGCTAATTTTCACTGATCCTTTATTACCTACATGAGTAGTTTAATTCGTATTTTTTTTCAAAAATTTCTGAGTATGTCCCCAATGGAGACCTTCCTTGTTAGTAAGCGTTTTACCTTAGGATACCGGACATTTTTTCATTTTAGTAATTTAGGAATTATGAAGGAACTCCCTATGTTTTTTTTTTTTTTTTTTTTTTCGTGATCCAGTAACGAAATTCACGTTTTTTGCGTGATTTTTTGACACTATTTCCTTTTTTTCCCGTGATTCTTTGACAGAAAATCCGTTTTTTCCGTAATCTTTGGACGAAATTCACATTTTTCCCACAATCTTTTAAAGATTTTGTCTGCATATGTAGTTTCCGCTTTTTTTTTCGCGATCTTTTAACAATATTCGTGTTTCCCTTGCAATCCTTTGACGAAATTGTCGACTTCTTTTTAAGAACGACTGGCAATTTTTTTTTACAACCATTTTGTTGAAATTTGCGATATGTTTTAATATTTGAATTTTCCACTAAGTGTAACGATCTCATAAACCCAAAAAGATTGATCGAAAAATCAGGGATATACACAGAATACAATCGCCCCTATTGAAGTCTACTCGTATGCCGTTTTCAGACAATGTAGATACGTTTTTTCAGTGATTGCGATACAATAGATAACCACTGTGCGCGATAAATGACTTCTCGCAGTTGAAGTGTTGAAATGGAAGCATATTTTAATATGGATTAAAATTATTTTATGATTTTTCTTTCTTTTTATGAATAAAAAACGAAAGTCTGCACCAAAATAAATCCTTAAAATATCACAAATTAAAAAAAATAAAAAAAAATCAGGAAATCAAAAAAGCTGAAAACCGCAGATCTGCGGAAGAATCTCATAAAACCAAAATAAATTACTCAGATTACTTAAAGGTGTTTTTTATTTTAATAAAACCTAGTACTTTCGAACATGTCATGCTCATCATCAGGATTAAAACAACGAAAGAGTAAAAGTCGAAGGCTGAGTTATACGAAGTGAACTGATCCAAAGACAACGTAAAAAAGGGGGGAGAAGTCTGAATGTTCCAAATTCGATAGAAGGGGGGGATCAAAGATTAAAATCATGGAATCAATTGAAATTTTATGTCGAGCTAATAATACTTGTAACAATACTTTGTCGTACGATATTCAAAGAATATGATACAATCTGCTCAAAATAACTTTAACCCCCCCTTTCTATCGAATTTGGAACATTCCGACTTCTCCACCTTTTTTTACATTGTCTTTGGATCAGTCCACTTCGTATAAAAGAACTCAACTCAGCCTTCAACTTTTACTCTTTTGTTGTTTTAAACCTGATGATGAGAATGACATGCTCGAAAGTACTAGGTTTTATTAAAATAAAAAACACCTTTAAGTAATCTGAGTATTTTATTTTGGTTTTATGTATAAATAAGGTGAATTAAAGGATTCGACATATGTGATATGTTATATCATTTTAATCTTATAGAAGAATCTCATCCTTGCAATTCGGTTGGGTAGTCTTTGCTCTGTTATATGCTGGCAGACAGAACGAGTATAGGTGCAGTGTTTTCACATAATTAAGAATACACCTAAAAACACACACAGTTCATTCATACATTGCTTTATTGGGTGCAGATTACATATTAGACACAGTCGCAGTCATCTAAGCTGGATCAATTTGAGCAGTCCTAATCGTGTGCCTGTTCCCATGAGTGGCTCATAAGAATCTGCATGAATTCAAAGTTCTAAGAGAAAATCACTAGTTAAAGAATTAATTGATTATAATGTATAGCCTTTGAAGGTTTTATATTAAATGCTCATGAATAATTTTGGATAATTGGCTTTCACTTTAATATAGTTTACGCTTTCATGCTCTTCTACACTTTAGTTATGAATATTGTTCATGCTAAGTTACAATTATTCGATAATTAGGCCATGTGTTGCAAATTACTTCTGAATTTAATAAGGATGTGAAGTAGCAAGGAGATTATGATGTTTAAGAAGTGTAAGACATCGAACATATGTCTACACTGATAACACTAGGCAACAAAAAAATATTTTTGTCAGTTTCCTGGTTCTAGATAGTCAATTCCTACTAATTGTGGGTTGAAAAAAACGAATATGTAAATGAAATTTTTTTATTGGCTCTTGTTTTCAAGATACAATACAGCCCACTTGAGAAATATACACAACATCCCACACATTGATTTAAAAGCAAATTGAAGAACAAAAAATTCCTATGTAATAAATACAATACAAAAGGCATGTTTCACTAAACAATGTTCATTTTTCAGAAAGCAGTTGTTATTTTAGCCTATTCTTGCAAACGTTTCCTTTTGAATTGCCTCTTGTATGTCAACGCCGGAGCATCTCTTGTAACAGTTCAATAGTGGTCGGCCATCATTGACTCATCCCAACGACCCTGATATCAGCATTCTATTACAGAGATATCTTTGTGAAACCTTTTACCGTGCTCATAGCTTACAACTCCAAAGTTTTTAGGGAGAAAATCAAGATGAAAGTGGAGGAAATGACGTTTCAGAGACATTTCGTATCCAAGGTCACGGCATTTTAGTAGGAGTTCTTTAACCAACTGTTGGTATTTCTAGGCTTTTCTGATTCCTAAAAATCCTCATATCACATTTTTGAAGGCTTCCCAGGCTGCTTTCTCTTTCCCTTCCAAAACTTTATCAAAAGCAGGGTCCTTCATTATTGTGCAAATTTGAGGGCCCACAAAGATTCCCTCTTTAACCCTTGATTTACTCATTCTTGGAAATTTTGCTGTAAGGTATTGGAAAGCCTCTCCATCCTTGTTCATGGCTTTCACGAAGTTCATTAATCCCCGCTTAATGTGCAGTGGTGGAAGCAGAATGTTTATTGGATTAACTAGAGGCTGTTTTTGGACATTTCTCTCATCGGGATTAAGATTTCTTGAAGGCCATTTGTTTTTTAGGTAGTGAAAGTTTCTATCTCGACTGTTCAACAAACGCAGAAAACAGCAGTACTTGGTATACCCTAATTGCATTCCCAGGAGTAAAGAAATTATTTTCAAGTCACCACAAACCTGTCATTTATGATCCTCATATTTGATTGACTCGAGAAGTAATTTCACATTCACGTAAGTTTCCTGCGTGCGAACGGAATGTCCAATGGGAATGGAAGGAATAATGTTGCCGCTGTGTAGTCAGACTGCTTTGAAACTAAGTTTGGAAGTGTCTATAAATAACCTCCATTTCCGTGGATCATGAGTTATGTTCATTGAATTCATCAAACCATTTACATCCGTGCAAGCAACAACATGCTCTTTCTTCTCAAAGAAATGAAGAAGAGTCTTGTGATGAACCCTGTATTCTGTGATCTTGATTTCTGGTTGGATTCTACACACAGAATTCAGTTGAGGGGAATTACAGCTATTAGGAGTACCAATTTCCGAACATTCGACAGCCATAGTGAGATTTCTCAAGTTGGTTCCTACCTCGAAAACAAGAGCTAATCTCAACTTTTTATGTTGATTTTCGTGTTTAGCGAGACAAAATACTTCGGAAATAACTATTTTTGAGCCCGAAACATTTTTGATGTTGGGTAGTGTAATTTTCAAAAATAGGCTGTACTTGATATCTCTTATGGAGTTCAAATGATTTGAAGTGTTACCTGGGACAAATAAAAATATTAAGTTAAAAACTAAGGGGAAAATATACTAATAAAAAAGGTTATAGAACATCTCATCAATTTTATGACATAAACATACACAGGGTATGCCTGAATTCATGGGTCAAACTATAAGGGAAGATAAAGCACACATAAAGGAGGAATTCTGGTATAGGGCAATTCCACCTTTAAAAGTGTGACTTTTAGGGAGCTTCCTCCGCCCCCCCCCCTTCAAAATGAGACAAATTTGAAAGCAATTCTAATTAGATTGTGTGTTTTTATTATTTTTATTATTTTTATTATAGGACACATAATCATTTTTGTGCACTTTTTACTTCTATTTTGGCTTATTTAATCTAAATAACATATATGTTGTTTAAATTTTATGTAATTCAAATAAAGGCAAAACTAAATACTCCAAAAGAATAAAATTTCAATATTATTTAAATGAATGATTTTAAAAAAATCAAGAATAATTTAAATACAATCTGACATTTTAAAAAAAGAGCAGAGATAAAAGAAGAATTTAAAAAAAAAAAAAAAAAATACTTACAAGAGAAAATTTAAGAAAGAGGAAAGTGTTGTCTTTTGTTTCAAATAGTTGGTGACTTTGGAAGCATGTTCAGGGGTTAATTAGGGATTATTTGAAAAAAAAAAAAAAAACACAATTTAGGGGTTGGGAATTACAGAGATTAAATCATATTTCAGGAGCAAAAGAATTGGTAACTATGTCATACATTAAACATGAAAGTAGTAACTTGAATTAAATATTAAATTTAAATTTCTCACCAGAACATTCTGAGGTAACAGTTCCTAATTTCACTACAAGAGGATACTTTGTCCTTTCATAATGCTCTACAGCATGATTATTACCCCCGAGACCATTAAAATACTTTCTGCCACAATGTATTGAGCCATCAGTCAAGTTTAGCCATAAATTTTCTTTTAAACCACAAGTCTGACACTGCCAGTCTTTTGGAGGTATTTTCACTCCATTGTCTAACTGTTTTAAAGTATAGGCATGCCTGAAATAAAGAAATAAATATCGTAAATCAATTTCAGGAACTTTTATTGCTCTAAATAAAACAAAACAGTTTTCAATTAGCTATAATTTTTAGATCATTAAAATTGCTGTAGGGGAAAAAATAAATAAAGTTTTTCCAACACAATTTGTTAAAAAAGGATTTCAAATTACTCTTTTTTTTTATGGATTTTAAATTAATTTTCAAGCATGAATATTTTTGAATCTATGTCCAACCTAATTATGAAAAATTACATCATTTGCTCGTAAACAAGGTAAATAATTCAACATTAGTGTTCCAGATAATATGAAAAACAAATATTTAAATAGTGCAAGTGTCCTTTGAATTCTTTTATTCTGAAATAAAATAACTTTTTCTTTAACATGCAGGTAGGTTCTGAGATATATTGTATCATGCTATGACAGAAATACCTTTTTATGCTATTAAATATTAGTTTGTGTGGTTGAAATGATACATTATCTATAGATTAGAGTGCTCTGAACAAAAAAATAGATTAGATTGCACAATAACACATAGATTAAGTTGATTCAAATGTGAAAAGAATAGAGCATTCCTGGTTATGTTTCTTGATGCATAACAGAATGGGAACTTATGAATCGTTGATTTGAAAAGGGTTTGCCTTTGCACACTATTAAGAAAGTTATTTTTGTTTCAACTTCAAATTGGTCAGTTAAATTATATTTTTCTTTAAAAATTGAATAATATTTTTTTAAAGGTTTTTTAAAAGTTATCTATGAATATACATACTTCATATTAACAGGAAACATTCTATAGTAAACCTCAAAAACTTGTATGAATTTCGTTCATATCCAAGAAGGACATTTAAGAAAATTAAGGATACAAAGATAGACTGAAGCGAAACACTTTTCAGTAATGTTGAAAAATGCTAAAAATGAACAAAAATAAATAACGATTATAGTATTTTTTATCTCTTGAATAAAAACAAAAAGAAGGAAGGGGGGGGGGGAATTATAATGAAAACTAAATTTATGAATGACAAAAATAATTATTTTGATAAATTAACTTGCAGTAGTGAAACCTGGATAGGACAGGTTTTGAAAAAATTACA